>OZ012736.1:426565700-428965700 GCA_963859935.3 Lathyrus sativus
TAATTGTTTTAAAACCCTTACTCACACCCCCCTTCTAAGTGTTTTTCTCACCTTCAAGTACATCATCCTAACTTATTTATATCCACCTTTGGAATGTTATTATCTTCCGATTACTCAGGAAGTCTACTAAATATGTCGTAAATAAGACGTATTAGAAGAAACCTATCCCTCAAGAATATTATGTTTTCCTCATCTTGCACCATTATCCTTACTTTATGTTCAAACCAGCTGCTATGATTCAAAATAACTCACTCTAACATTAAAAAAATTCTTCCACCACCCTGACACCTTCTTCCCCAGGAAAGATTCTATCATCCCTCATTTCATATTTTACACCTAAAACTTTAAACCATAACTTTTTTATTAACTAGCAACGTCTACAACCATTTACCTAACATTGACTACTTAAACTCTTTTATCCTTCAAACTATTATACCCTTGTTTTCCCTGATCGGGACAAACTTTTCCCCATTTAATTCAATGAATTTTCCTAGCAACCTCACTCCCCCAGGGAAAAGTTTTAAATAAAGATTCAATTGAAACAATAATATCTGGATAAGTCTTAAGGAGAGAATGAAATAAACTGATAATAATGACAAAACATATTCTAGTAACACATGATGGCCTCACATCAATTGGTTTTTACTTTTCCACTGAGAAAACTTATATTTGATTCGATTCTCCATAGATTACCAAAAAGAAAGACGTGAAGGATTACCTCATACAGGAAGACCTGGATATATAAAAAGAATTTAACCCACTTTGCAATTAAGAACATGATATCACCACATTATCATCAATAAATAGAATTTTGTGAAAATGTACTTTCAATCCCAAAATAAGTTAAAAAAGAATCGGTTTTACCTTCATAAATCAGATGTATGTCCATCACTTCTCACCAATTAATAATGTATTGTATGTAAATTGCAAATGTGAAACTCAATCATGAGATCCCATCTCATCACCAACACATCCCCCTTTTTACAAACCAACATCAATTGACACATTTAACAAAACATTCAGACATTCTACTATAATCAAGAAATAAAAAACATAGATAAATGGTCTTTTTGACATAAACCCCTATTCAATGTGAACTCATATGTTGGAATACTATTGACTTGGGCTGATGCCTGCATAGAATTAATGCATTTTATGATTCACTTTCTCCATTTAACCAAGAGCCATAGTTTACCCATCATTGTGTTCAAATATTTACACTCTACTCAATCACACTCCTTTTCAAAATTCTCTTTAAACATAATCAAATATTTTTTTTCGATTTTTTTTAAATACCCATCACTTCATTTTCCATTAGAATATAGTTCATAGTTTGTATTCCTTTTACAAAAGATGATTGAAACTCATAAATCATCTTGTAAATGAATTATTTTAACTTGTTCTCCAAAAAAATTCCCAAAACTTTATATAAACAAACAATTCAAGAAATTGACTTATATATGTGTCATTATAACCTTTGAATAACTTTTAGTTGAATAAAATTCCATAAAAAATCTAATAAAGCCACCTCTGACTTCAGGCCAAAAGTTTTCAAAAAACCCAAAATTAAAACTTTCCCAACAGAACAACTTACCTCACCTCATCTTCACTGAAAGGTTTTATAGCATGTAGGAATCATTAGAGATGGGTGATAGGAAATAAATATTTTCTTAATACTTGGTCTAACTAAATTAACATATTTGAAATGATTCCTAAAATGAGTGAAATTTCTTGACAAACGCATGCATGACACCATGAAATTTGTTTGATTTTGCATTTCCATCTTTAAGCCATCGCACACGAGCCTCCTGCCACAACATATTACAATTTAATCTTGTATGTGTATGTGTGTGTGCGCACATGTGTTTGTGTGTGTGTGTGTGTAAGAGAGAGAGAGAGAGAGAGAGAGAGAGAGAGAGAGAGAGAGAGAGAGAGAGAGAGAGAGAGAGAGAGAGAGAGAGAGAGAGAGAGAGGGAACTTTATGTGAAATAAATCCAACCCTGTGTACCTTGAGAAATCATCAACACACACAAAGATATATCTTCTTCCTTCTAGGCTTTCCACTAGCATGGGTGCCGTGACATCTATGTGCAGTCAATCAAGAACTCTAGAGATGGTAAAATGCTGGACATTCTTGTGTGACATCTTGGTATCGTTCTTCATCATTTAGAGTGTTTAACCTCCCTTATTATCTATGACTAACATTCTATCTTTAGTCTCTTTTAGTCTTTCTTAAATATTCCTTCCATGTTATAAATGTAACTTCTTGAGGCTTTATTTTAATAGTTTAAATTTCTCCTTTAAAATTGACTTGTCCCAAACTGATACATTGAACGAACTACATCTCTCAATAACAAACTCTTTGTAACCCGATAATTCTGACAAACACTTCAACATTTAAAAACATTTAGGACCTTAAATCACATCATTCACATGCAACAAGGTAGGATAATGGATAGACAAACCCCTCATCAAAGTATATTGCACGCTATTAGGCCCCAACAAGCACCACTCTTAAGTTAGAAGAAATATGTCCAAGAGACACATTTCCACTATGTCACAACTGCGAAAAACAACCGGCAAAAAAACAGAGTCGCCACTGAATGTTATTTATCCCGACAGGGGGAAAGGAAACGATTGAAGAAACCTCAAAAAAGGAAAAGGACATGGTCTCGCAACCAAATTCTGGGTTTGGGAATCGATTACACGAGAGGAAGGTATTAGCACCCCCTCGCGTTCGCTGTACTCAACGAGATCCACTCTATTTGTTCTAATCAAAGGGTGTGTTTATTTAAATCAGGATGTCATGACATTGCACTACGAAAAACTAGTCACAATGAGAATATTCAAGGATTCTCTCTCTGTACAGTTGGGCAACATCATTGTTACTTGTCATCATCTTGTCAACGGTGTTTTGGCAGTTGGTATTAATAAAGAGTTATAACAACTACAATTTAGGAGGCCTGAAACATGTTTTTTTGTTGCATGCGTTTCTCATGAAAAGCAATTTTTTGATGACATGAAAAATGTACCCATCAAAGCTTGGAAAGTGAAAAAGAGAATGTCCCTGTTACCAAGGATAATTTTTCTCCTTTCATCAATCCCACCCTTGACTGATCAGGCATTTTAAACAAGGTTGTTATTTTTTTCAAAACCTTACCGCTTCAGCCGTCCATCCAGCCTTGTTCTAACATGAGTCAGAATTCGAAAAATACTGATGCTAAAGAGATTCTTGTGCTGGACATCAAGAAGGACAAGAATGTGGAGTCGAAGAAATTGGAGCCCGAAGTTGGGACATCTGTTGGAGCATCGAGGAAAGGGAAAATATTAGTGACAAGGATGAAATCATTGAAGAAAAGTCATGCTCAGTTGAATGATCCTGATGAGGATGGTGATGAAGATTGGGTTAATTTCATTAACACAAAAGGTTGGAGTGGATAGCTGGCATCCTACAAGAGTTTTTGTTGCTGCTTTGTTTTTTTGTGCTATAATTATCCCCTAACAATATTTGTTCCCATCTATTGCTTTGTGTTTACAGTTGTTTGCTTCTATTATAATTGATTATAGCCTTTGATACTGTGTGATTTCGTTTTATTTATGTTCTGGACTGGGTCGACGCTTAGCCCACAACCAAGAAGGCCCGAACCCCAATGAGGTTGGGCCCAAGAATACCACGCTAACAGGCAGAAGTTCTGCCGAGCACAACCTTCCCCCCGTTGGGTATAGGCCAACAACTGTTGGGCATGACCCTCACAGCCGACCGGCCAGCCTCTTTCTCCCCCGTCGTCGGGCAAGGTCCAACCTGCTCAGGTAGCTCCTCGGACCTCTCCCCACGTTCTCTACATGCCCCTCATGCAGGGACACGCCATAAAGTAACTACCCACGTCCTGGAGATTCGGTCTTCCTCCTCCCGGATAGTGCGAGACAGTTACCCTAGGGTAAAAACCACGTGCTGATCTTCACGATGCCACGTCAGCCCTAGCAGTTACTAACATTGGGCCTGGCAGCCCAGCCCAGTTCTAAGTAACTGTTGGCCCTGCGCTAGGGGCTCACTATAAATACCCTCTTCATTAGAGGGTCATGTAACTTAACTTTCTTACTCTCTCTATACTTGCTTCCACTCTGCTCGTCACTTACTTTGGCATCGAAGTATGTTTTGGGTACACCTCTCCTCTTCCATACCTTCGGTGAATAGCTAGCAGATCAACGATGTAACACCCCCTTTCTATACCCCTAAATAACACAATTAAATCATTTAGGCACGAATTAAGAATTCCATCAGAGTATATTTATTTCATGGTATAAAAGGAGTGTGTCACATTACTCACGAAACGACCACATGATGTTGTACCCCAAAATTTGACCGACCTCTCTGGCTTATGTTTTACTTCATTGCATCAGCACATACGTAAGCATTGCATTGCATAGCATCTTGCATTTCACAGGGGATCAAGAAATGCGTGTCTAACAAAAACTACCAATGGTTCTTAACCTGATCAAGGAGGTTATATTCAAGCCATCAAGTGGTTACCCTTATCAGAGACAAGTCAGGGTCCTTGAAGACGAACCAATGAGCATATGTGGTTGTCAGGGGCAGAAAAATCAAAAAAAAGATATATGTGGCTTCCATCATAAGATTGAGCTGAATTGGATAGGTTTTGGTTGGGGTTCATTAAGGAGGAATGAGTGAAGTATATGTCGAAGTTCAGGTTTGACTTAATTCATCAGCAGGAAAGGGATCTATTTTGTTATCAAGGTCATGGTGCATTGATTTAAATGGTGTGTGACTAAAACCCTAACCAGGGTTATGTACAGTGAAACGAAGCTCATGCACTCAAAATAAATTGATGTTTATAAGAGGAAAGAGTCAATTCAAAAAATAATGTCATTACACCACAAAGAATCCAAGTATGGCTAAAGTGAATAAGTTCATGGAGATCTTACAAAAAGGGCTTAATGAGGATTCTACAAAAGAGAGTTTATTGTTTTACAAAGCCCATATTGGTACAAAAGCATGACAAGAAAATTACAAAAATTATGGTTACACAAATTCAATTAAGCCCATGAAGCAATTCTACAGAGAAACATTACCATCCAAATTCAACAAAGCCCATTGCTTTTTCTACAAAGGCCATCCTGTGATTACAAGCAAGAATAAAAAAAAATAATAAATTAAGACACTAAGACCAATCCAAATGGGCACGCAGGCCATGCTAAGTGAAGTGATTTTGTACTGCAAGAATAATGAGACCTGCAAGTTACACAAAGCAGGGTAAATATAAAGACCGCCGCCGCGGATGTATTGGCTAGCATATGTGGGTCGCTTTCATCTAAGGTTGTGAGCTCCTGCATAACAAGTTCAGTTGGTACTGTAGATGGCAACAAGGAAAGCAAATTCTTGAAAGTGAACCCTTTGTGCAAACAACCATTGATGCCTGATTTTTCTCAGAATGCTGATGATGAGACTTTTTCAGATGAGAGCTGTGGGGAAGTAGATCTTTCTGGGTGAACAGTTGATGAGAAGGCAACTTTTCTTCAGGCTGTATCATCTTTACGAAGATAGCACAACACGAAGATCAACGCACCGAACCGCTATGCCCATTTCCTTTCCATAAAATCAACCGCCTGCAGTACGACACAACCGGCCATCACCGTAATTCCACGAACTCCTCACGGAAGTGATAAAATACAGGTTCGCGGCATCATCCAAGTTATTCAATTCTCGCTCCGGATTTGCAAGTCACACATGAAAAAGAAACAAGAAAAAATCAGTTGAGAAAGCTTTGAAGTCCAATGAAATAGATTCTGAACTACAAGAAGCATACCGTGGCTAAGGAGAGGCCGTTATTGTCCCTCTCTTGGTAGGAAAACAGCTAAGAAAATAAAAACCAACGCAACACCGATGTCACGACGGTGTTATGATGCATAACCGCAACACGGAACCTGTGGCTATCAGACTGCAACCTGCATAATTCATAAGCCATGTCCAATTTGCAAAACATCATTCGACAGTTCAACCCTGTTAAGAAAAAACGGAGATAAAACTGTGAGCATATTTGGACAACATCAAGACTGCCGAAGAAAGACAAGTTCGTGATAGAAAAGCATTTCTTCTGCGCAGCCTCTTTATTGATGTTGCCATTTTCAGAGCAATTAGGACTGTTAAACATGTTTTGGAAGATCCCAGTTTTAGCTGCTCAACAGCAGAAAATGATACTTACAGTGAGATAGCAGGTGACTTGAGGATTAGAGTCTTGAAAGATGGTTCTGTTGCAAGCTGTAAAATTGATCCCAAAATTGACGGAGTTGAAGACAAAACACTGGTGGAGAAACATAGTGAGAAGAAGATGGAGAAAACTGAATTGGATTTGGCCGTTGTTGTTGATTATCCGAGTTTTGGAGGAAGGGTTCCAAAGGGTTTAGAAGGAGAGCAAGTTGCGGCAGGATGGCCAACTTGGCTTTCTTCTGTTGCTGGGGAAGCTATCGATGGATGGATACCGCGGAGTGCAAGTACTTTCGAGAGGTATGATAAAATTGGACAAGGAACTTACAGTACTGTTTTTAAGGCACGTGATTTGACTAACCAAAAGATCGTTGCTTTGAAGCGGGTACGCTTTGATAATCTTGATCATGAGAGTGTCAATTTCATGGCAAGGGAAATCATTTTTCTGCGTAGGCTTGACCATCCAAATATAATAAAGTTGGAGGGCTTGATAACATCACCGACGTCTCGTAGCATGTATCTTGTTTTTGAGTACATGGAGCATGATCTTACAGGACTTGCAACAGCACCTGGCATTAAGTTTTCCGAACCACAGGTTAAATGCTACATGAAGCAGCTTCTTAATGGATTGGATCATTGCCATAGTCGTGGTGTCCTCCACCGCGATATAAAGGGCTCAAATCTTCTCATTGACAATAAAGGCGTTTTAAAGATTGCAGATTTTGGTTTGGCGAATTCGTTTTGCCCTGATCAAAGTGCCCCATTGACCAGCCGCGTAGTAACTCTCTGGTATAGACCACCAGAACTTTTACTTGGATCATCAAATTATGGAGTTGCAGTGGATATGTGGAGCACCGGTTGCATACTCGGTGAACTATACTATGGAAGACCTATATTGCCCGGAAAAAACAGAGGTTGAGCAATTACATAGAATTTTTAAACTTTGTGGATCACCATCGGTGGACTACTGGCGTAAACTTCGGCTGCCACATTCTACAGTATTCAGGCCTCCACACCATTATAGGAATTGTATTGCAGATACATTTAAAGAATTTCCAACTGCTGCTACGAAGCTTATAGAGACCCTACTCTCTTTAGATCCTGTACTTAGAGGAACAGCAGCTACAGCTCTGAATGACGAGTTCTTTTCGTTGGAACCTGTTGCCTGCGATCCATCAGCATTGCCAAAATATCCACCCAGCAAAGAGATTCACACTAAAATGCGGGAAGAATCAACAAGAAGGCACAAAGCTCTCAGTGAGAAGGAGTAAAAACAAAAAGGTAAAAATCAAAGGTCACTACACACCAGCCTGCTACACACAATAGCCAACAAAAAACAGCACAGCCCACAGACAATACCCTGCTGCAAAACAGCCCCACACCAGACCAACAGACAATATTCTGCACAAACCGTACCAGTTGCATCAAGACACACTAGCTGGCAGTACCTGCTATGGCTGGTACAAACCGCAGGAAAACAACATGCCAGACAATTCCTGCACATGAAAGCAACAGACATGAAATAAACCAAGACAATACACAACCATTGGACATAGCATAAAAAAGGGGGAGAAAAACACTCATCTGAGAGCTTTGAGAAAAAAACCGGAGAATCACATAGCACAACAATAACCTCCACCTTCAAATCTCCAAACATCTGCCCTCTCTGTTCTTCATCCTCAACCCTTCAAAACTCCACCTTCCATCTTCTAACAACCATACATGAACCCCAACAACTACAATAGATCTAAAAAACCCATCACCATTTCAGAAAACCCCCTCAAACTCCATCAACCAAAACAGGACAAACATTCAACTAACAATCTGCTACCTCACTTCCATTTTCGACCCAGAAAACTCCATTAAACCCTCAAAGCCACAACATTACTTTCATCGAACATGTGGTGGGCGGTTTTTATGTCTCTGTTCAGCACTTCCTTTCATTAATCTCCACTTCACACTCATAGTTTAACAACAACTGTTCTGCAAATCGATCCTCCTCCACAAATGTCCTCAACGCAAGCTCAGCCTCAGTTTCATCGTGCATTAGACCATTTTCCCCGATAACCCGTTCGACATCTTCAACTAGGCCTTCAACAACCATACTCACCCTTTGCTTCATGGGTTTCTAAATGATAACAGGTTTCTCATTACAAAAGTAAACAACACCCCAAAACCCTTGACACAATCTTCTTCACGAAACTCAACCAGCTCAAGAACATGTCCTATTTCTCATAAACAATCATGTTTCCTCTATTTCGGTGCTTACCGTTAAAACACCCAACCCATGAAAACATCTGTTCTTCATCCTCTCAACGCAACCTTCGTTAACAAAACGACCTCTCAACATATCCCTGATTTTCGCTACCACCCCTTACCTTCAAACTCAAAAATAATCATAAACCGTGATACATCACCCTCATCCCTTCTGCTTCAAATAACACCGTAGCCAATAACATCAGCTTGTCTTTTGCAATCAACGATAATTATCGTATTAGCTACAGCAAAACAGCAATCCAAATCACCAACATCCCTCAAAACCATTTCGAAAATCAATAAGCGACGAAGCTATACCCAGAATTCGAACAAACAAATCCCCTTTTTGTAAACTCTCATCACTTTCACTCAAACCGGTCTTCAACCCAGTTTTATTCAAATCTTCACTGTTTTCCCCTTTCTTCAAACCACTAGCAAAACTGATGTATCCTTTTCTACAAACAGAACAAAACCTGAAAGTGAGTTAAAGAGAAGAGAGTAAAAGTGAAATCGAAAACAGAAATACAAGCAAGACCAATACAAACCTGAAGCAAGAAGAATGGATTGAAGCTTTTCTGAACGGGGAGGCGAACGAAGATTGATGGGCTAAGGACGTGTCTACTTATGCGTCTAGCGGTATCTTACTGCAAGTGCACAGCCTATCGAAGTAATATTTAAGATTATCGATCCACAGGGATTCTATCGTTACGTAGTGCTAGATGAACTTCTAGTTTAGCTAAGGCGAATAGTTGTCACGATTGTTGTTGGTTTTCTAAGACTGTTGAAGGCGGAATAAAAATTAAGTTCTTAATAAAATAATACTAAAACGGTCGGTATGTAATTATACTAACTTAGGTGGGTCAATCTAACCTAGGCTTATAAAGATGTTCACTTAATCTATTCGGTAGAGATTACTAGTTTGAATACCCTCAACTCACACTCTCGTGGTCTTGAATCAGATCTCATCCCTAAAGCCCTATGCCTGCTCTCGCTAGCCCATAAGTGTTTAGAGATAATTTTTGGAAACTAAATAAGTCTAATTTATCTTAAAGCGCTCTCGCTGTATTTAATTTAAATGCCTAACTTTAGCTATCTGGTTAAAATCTCACACTCTCGTGGTCTTGACCCAACCTAATACCCTTTTCTTACTCTCGTAACGAAAAGGTCGAATTTAATTAAAAAGTATCAGCCAGAATGTTAAGCGATTAACTATTTTAGCCCATGGTTATATTTACCGGTTAAGTTAGTTATAACTACATACCGCCCTAAGGTATTTAGCTACTCATCGAGGTTAAATCAGACTCAGAGTTATTTATTAACTTACTAATGGCAGAGAAATAATTGGACATTATAAATAAATTAAATAAATTAAATTGTAATAACTGAAAAAAAACCTGATTAACAAATATCTGAGTAGACTCCTTCTTCCACAGACCGGAAAGCTTGGAGTAGGCGGAAATAAAAATTAAAACGAAATGCTGAAGGCTGGAAACAATTAAAGGTATAACAATTCCCTAATGTTGGAAATTGTTACACGGTTGGTTTGGATACAATTAAAATAAGGCAGAAAATAAAATGCTGGAATAATAAATCTGATGGTAAGGTAATTCGGCAGAGCTTCCGCAGGAAATTTGGATACTGAAGTCTCTCCCTAAATTCTCCTGAGCTGGTCCTATTTATAGAGCTTCCAATGGGCTGGTCCTGGGTCTTTTGCTTCTTGGGCTTTGCTGAAGTGGTTGAGAAAATGTTGGAAAGTGGCAGCAGAAAGTGGGAGAAACCTCCCTCACGTGAGAATTACTAGGAGGAGTGGCTTCACTGGTGACTTTGACGTAGTCTGAGTCAAAAGAATCACGTTATATCCTTGTCACGGGCGTGACAAGGTCTTCACGCTTGTTGCCTTATGTTTCCAAGTGTCACGGTCGTCACTCATTCCTCACGGTCGTGAGGTCCCAAAGCAAGGTGTCACGGTCGTGACTCCCTTGTAACGACCGTGGTCGTAACAAATTATGCAGAGTTTTATGCAGGCTTCTGTCTTGCTTCATTTCTTGTGGTTTCTTTGTTCTTTTCTTCTCAATTCTTGATTTGGCCTCACATATCGATGTACCTGCAAAATAGTAAGAAAAACTCGAGGAATCGAGCGTTAAAACGGTGAATGCGCGGTAAAAGTCAATGAAATCTAGCGATATAACCGATGCGTTTTCTCGTCATCAAAGATCGAGCGAGAAATTTGGACAAATCGTAAGGAGTTTGGATAAATCGCGAAGAACAAGCAAAAAATTGGTGTACGCCGGTGATAGACCCTCCGGTGTCGTCCTGCTACGAATGCGATGATGATGGTGGTAGAACGCCGATCCTTTCCTTTTCCTTTCCACAAATCATGAAATTTATTATTTATTTTCTTTTTTTCATATGTACTATATATTATTTAAACCTTTTTGAAAATATCTTCTCAAACATTTTTCTTTTACAGTAAATTAATATGTATATATTATGTTGTTTTTTTAAAATTATTTTCTCTAGAGTTTTTTTACATATATTATTTATTTACTTTATATTTAAATATACATTATACATGATATTTTGTAGTTTTTGTATATATATTTTACTTAGAAGTTCATTTTATTTTATTTTAGGGATAGATTTATTTCTCATTTATTATTGGGCTTTTCATCTCATTTCATCTTGTTTTGGGTCGATGACGAGACCTCCGTAATTCATTACCAGTCAAATTATTGATGAGTAATGTTGGATCTGAGACCACCTCCTTTTTCTCTCTTCATTACTTGTCCCGACTCGATTCAAAACTTTGTCAAACCATCTTCAAAATCCAATCATCTTTGTATTGAATTAAAAAGAGGGGATTAAGTGTAGACTTTCTTCCTCTCCGAGCGTTGGGATACCCACTGTAGTGAGGGTGGTTTCGACGCTCGTCTTTCAATGCGAAGACGCTTCCACCCCTTTTCCTCCTAAAACCTCGGCTCCGCACCGAGTGCATTTTCAAAAAACCTCGGTCTCGTACCGAGTCCATTTTCAAACCACCTTTAAAATAAATTTCTCTTTGTATCGAATTAAAGAGAGAGGATTGGGTGTAGACCTCTTCCTCTTCGAGTGTTGGGATGCCCACAGTAGTGAGGGTGGTCTCGATACTCGTCTTTCAATACGAAGACGCGACTTTATCCACCATCTCCTTTCACAACTTCCTCCCGTAACCCTTGTCACCTAAAATCTCGGTCCTGCACCGAGTGCATTTTCAAATCTTTTCATAATAAAAACTTGAATGGTCGTGGAGTGGTTAGGCGTAGGCCTTCTCCTATCCCGAGTGCTGACGTTTACCGTAGGGTTCTCTGTCGCAAAGCACTTACCAGTCAAAACCAAAAACATCATTAATAAGAGAATGAAGTTCTCTTTGCATTGAATTAAAGAGAGAGGATTAAGTGTAGTCTTTCTTCCTCTCCGAGTATTGGGATGCCCACTGTAGTGAGGGTGGTTTCGACACTCGTCTTTCAATACGAAGACGCCTCGTTCGCCACACTCTTTTATAACAAAAACTTTGAGATAACGAATTGGGTACTACCCGTAGGGGTTACTATCCGAGGACCTGTCTCGCCCCCTAAAAACAATCCAATCAATCAAACGTGACTTCTTGCCCCGCGTGGCGAAAACTAATCAATCTTTCAAAAAGGATATGTTACGTCCGTTCTACCGCAAACAGGTAATGCCTAAGTCTCCAACGAGCGAGCAGCGAAACACCTAACTGCTAGAATGCGCACGATAGCATCATCCATAAAAAACATCAACAAACCGTAGGCCGAACTACGGCTGCTCTGATTCTTTACTTCGCTCAAGTAAAGATACGTAGGCACAAGGGCCACAATCCTTGCCGAGCACATTCCCCCTATATCTGTAGCCCCGAACTACGTCGACTCTGACTTTCCCACATCTATTGAGAATACGTAGGCATAGGACCGCGAAGTCCTACCGAGTCTGTTCTTTCTCTTTTCTCCCTCTGTTACCTCTCTTTTCGCGTTTCTAAACCCTTCTCTCTATCTTTTTAGAATACTCTTTTTATAGCATAATATTTAAGCAGATAAATTCACACATTGACAAACAAAAGGTTCCCATCGAGTACGATGGATGCGAGGGGTGCTAATACCTTCCCCTCGCATAACCGGCTTCCGAACCCGTTCTTGGTCGCGAGACCATCTTATCCATTTCTTTCTTAAGGTTTTCTCGATATTTTCCTTTCCCCTCATGGGATAAATAAAGTTCGGTGGCGACTCTTCTGTCTATCTTTTTTCGCCTCCCCGTCGTTGCACGATGCATTTTTTCGAGCAGCGACAGCTGGCGACTCTGCTGGGGAAACCTAGCAAGCCACGCCTATTTTGTTTGTCGCATTTGTGCTTTATTTGTTTTGCTATTTATTTTATGGTTATGTTTCTTTATAACTTGTTGGGTTCATTTGGTTTGGGGTTGTGAGGATAAAGCTTTCTACCCGAGCTTTCAAGTATGCACTAAGTTAGGAGGTGGATTCTTTCTGATTTGCGAGACTTAGGACTCGTTGAGTTGGATTGAATCTCACCGCTCAGAGGAGACTCCGTTGGAATAATTATGTCTTACGTGTAGTCGTAATGGCGTTCTTATCTTCAACTTGAGAGTCCGCGTTTCTGAGGGCCTTTTGTAGAACCTTATTCCAAAGGTTGCTAGAACATAACTCTGTGTTCATCCTTTTGAAGGGATTACCGTCTTACGAGTAGTCGTTATGATGGGAAACTTTTGAGGGTTAGTGCATGGGACTTTGTTTGAAAAGCCTTTGGAATACCCTCTTATAAACCGATAGATTTCCCGCCCGAGGTGAGAGATATCTCGTTGTGCTGTCTTGCAGGAAACTTTGGCCTTCATCCTACCCGTTTGTCAGTAGGAACAGTTACAGTGGGTTCCTTGTACTAATGTTGTTTGGTCTCAAGGCGAAGCGCTGGTCCATCACCGTCAACAACACAACAACTTTTGATCCCCTGTTGCATTTGCATATTCATTTGCATTTCTTTGCATGTCTTGCATATTGCATCATTATTCATTTGCATAGAGGTGTTCTAATTTTGTGGACGTAATTGCTTCATGTGGTTTTCCATCCGGCTTGTATCAGAATTGAAGATCATTCCACCAAAGGAAACCGACAGAGACGATCATGGAACAGATTCGAGAAGAACTAAGGGAAGTTCAGAGCCAGTTGGGGCAGTTTGTGGCAAAGATGCAAGCGCTGCGCTTGGATCAGGATGTACTCAGAGAGGAGAATAATCAACTGAAGACTCAGATGGGCCTGATAACAGAAGTCATGAGGAATGTGTTGAGAAAGGAAGGCGATCATGTGCCCGAAGCTGCAGCAGGGATGGCCATCCCACCTTTACATGTGGAACCTCTCCCAAGGCGTGAAGTGCCTCAAAGATATCTTACACAACCTGAGGTTCCAGTATTTCCTCGCCAACAACTACTTCCTGTTTCCCGAGACAATCCTAGGATTATGAGGTATGCTCAAAGGACGAAGCAGTCCGACAGAATGTTCAACCAGATCCCTACGACTTATGCTCAGATGTTGCAACTCTTGCTCCAGCTTCGGTTGGTTAAACTCCGGACTATGGCTCCGTTGACTGGCGAGCCACCACAAGGCTATGATGGAAATGCCCATTGTGATTTCCATTCTGGGGCACCGGGGCATAATATCGAGAACTGCAAAGCCTTTAAGCACAAGGTTCAGGATTTAATCGATTCAAGAGCATTTGAGTTCATGCCGAGCAATGATCTTATTCCAGAAAATGTGGATGTTCCTATTCTCTCCCCTGAATTTGCATCAGGTCAGGAGCCTGTCTTGCAATCTGTGACCCTAGAGTCTCCCTGCCCGCAGCTATTGCCCGTTCCTAGGCCAAGCCTAAGAATGAAAGTTCCTGAACGAAGGGAGTCCCCGATACCTCAGACTCAGTCTCCCGATGTCTCAACTATTCAGAGTCAACGATCCTTTGGGTCTTTGCATCAGATATCTGTTCCCCGCCAGAGTCAGCAATCATACTGTCATCAGCCGCGTCAGCACGCCCGACGAAGACCAAGGAAGCCAGAGAGACATTTCACTCAGTTGCCATTGTCGTACAGTCAGATATTGCCAGACTTGATTAGAGGTGGTTTGATTGTGCCGAAGCAAACTGATCCCGAGACTTCTCCACATCCGTTGGATTCTGATGTTAATGCTCGCTGTGAGTACCATGTTGGGGCACAGGGGCATTCAACCGAAGACTGTAAAGTGCTTAGAAGCCAGGTTCAGACTCTGCTGGACTCCAACAGGTTTTCAATCACGCCTCAGGGTATTCAGATCAACGATCTTCCTTCGTCAAGTCATATGGGTTCGGCAGCTAATGTTATGGAGGGATTCACCGAGAGCGGGTGTTCAGAAGATTATCAGGATGACTTTGACGAACAATTCTAAAGATGGCTGGTTCGGCAGCAAGTCAAGACCTGAAAGCCCAGTTCCGAAGCTGGCAATCTTTCTATCATGTTATTCCTTTGCATTTGTAGTTTCTTTTCTGTTTAAGTGTGAACTTATTTGCAAATTTTCATTTGTAAGACGTGTTTGTTTTCAATTGACAATGATAATGAAATGAATGTGCATGTTTCGATTAAATCCATTCGTGTTCACTCAATATTTCTTTTTCATTAATGTCAAACGCTTGTTTAAGCGGAATTCCTTGAGGGAGGATGACGAAGTTTAAAGACGCAAGCTTCCGAATGTATGCTTTTGAATAAAACCTCTGCTGATGATGTACAGGCATTGTTTCGAATCCCTAAACACAGGAGATATAAGGATGTTAATCCCTTGTCAACCCCTTTGAGCCTAGTTGTAGGAGTTTCTTTCTGAAAACGAAAAAACCTCAATCTTAACCTAGGGCAGGGTAGGTGTCAGTTAATTCGACTAAACATCCAAATTGCAAGAGCAGTGTTCCCGTTCGAGGATCAATCACACCTATATAGGTCGTACCTAAAGAACCACTGTGGTTATCCTTCACCAGCCAAGGAGTGAGACAGTCACAATCCCTTTTCAACAAGTCAGACAAGCCGATGTCACACGATTTGTTCAAAAGAGAATCAAAAGAAAGAGAAAAGAAAAAGCCCGCTAAGTCGATAACTTGAAGACAAGTTGCTTAGGCAAAAATTAGGGCATCCCGATGGACTTTGAAATCAATGATATACTCAAAAGAGTCAGTCCAGGAAAAATAGGGAATGAAATGATGAACAACAAGTCGTGTGACTCCAGGCACCGAAGACGAAAAGCGAGTGACTGTCACTCCGAAAACTTGTGGTTTCCCGAACCATCACTCTAGTCATTTAACCTCTGAGAGGCGAGCGAGTGTCGAATTAACTAAACATAGGATTGAAGAATATTAAGGAGAGTGGGTGGGTTAAACAGAACTTTGAGCCTCATATCCTTTCTTTCCAACCGTGAACCTGACCAAGTTACAACCTTCAAAAGTCCTAATTGAAGCAGGTTTGTTTTGGAAGCATACTTCGGTAAAGATCGCGTCGAAACTGACTCCTAAAAGGATTTTTTCTTACCCTATGGGTATGGATATTGATATTTCTGATAAGTGATTCGTTCACTAAATGCCACACTTTTTTCCAGTGACCAGACGTGGATTTCAAAACTGTCATATGCATTGCATTAATATTATCTTTTGCAAAACAATTTGTTTTACTTGCGAGAAAGCATTTGACATCAGGAAAGTTTCTACAATGCAAAGTTTGATAGGAATAAGATATAGAACGTCTGGGTACTCCTTTGAGCAGGGGCAAGTCACATCAGGTAAACATGAGGGAGTCAATCATTCTAAGATGCAGTTAATCTGGGGCAATTAGGTCGAGATTTGGTAAATCTCTCGAAGTCAAGGGCACTTCTCCAGTTCAGCCAATCAGGGGCAAAATCACTTCAAAGCTGGGACAGATCATCCTAGAAGTACGACAACTATCCTTATCCAGAAAAGAAATTGACTTGAAGCACTTATTCGGGGTTCGAAGCGCTGAGTTAGTTCATATCTAACCATCAAAGTACAGAGATTTCAGGTTCCCTTTCGAGGAAGATTTTTTTTAGATATCCCACAGGCTGGGGCAAAATCGTAAACAAAGGAGATGTATTCCTCCCCATATCTTCAGAGACTTATCAGAGTTATAAAAGCAGATTTGGGTTTATTTCCCCAGCAGTGGAGCGAGTGCAGTATTGTTATCTCCACAGAGTCTGAACAATTGACTTCTTTCCCCTCAGAGTCTAGGTCATTGACTCATTCCTCAAACGGAAGTATTGTTGAGGTTTACTTCTCATTTTCTCCAAGCCGAGATTGATGTTGATTCCCTCCTTATCTAATCCCCAGCCAAGTCAGCGGAGTTAATTTTCCTTCCCCACAGAGTGGAACTGACTCAGAGATCGTTCATCTCCATCCCCAGCAGAGAGAGTGTGGGATAACCCTTCCAGTAAATCTTATTCAACATCCCTAGCAGATAGCGGATTCAATCTCCGACAGAATGGGGCTATTCCTCAGCAATCTGCTGTTGTTTCCCCAGTAGAGCTATTCTGGCTAATCATTCATAGCTGATTTCCCCGGTAAAGTGGAGTTGTCGCCTCCAGCCAAGTTGCTTGATCCCCAGAAGAGTTGTAGGCTGATAGGTCATCCGGGACGTGCTCCGCAACAGAGTTTGATTAGGATCCCCAATGGAGTAGTTTTGATCTTAGCAGAGCAGTTTTTACCCAGAAGTTTATCAGAGGCCATCCAGGGCTTGTGTTCCCCAACATGAGTTTGTTTGCGCTAGGCGTATCTAGTCTTTCCCTAGCGGAGTTGGCTCTCTTTCTCTTTAGCATTTATTTTGCTAAAGTGGTTCATTTGCATTTACATACATACATAACATCTACCCAAATGCGAAGCATTTCCATTTCGTATGGAGCATTTCGTCATATCCAAACATATGCATGCGAGACATAAGCCAGGTCGTTACCCTTTTGTTTCAAGCGAATCTCGCAGATGATTAGTATCTTTGCCCGTGTGTTGGCTAGGCCCCAGCTCATGGTGTTTCCCCAGCGGAGTTATTTTGTGATTATCACCAATGGATGGTCTTAATTTCGTTCGAATCTTGTCGCTCGCTTATATTTAGCGAAGGCTTGGCGGCGAGGTCAAGTAGTTGGTTTCTCCAACGACGATGTTGAAAGTTTGTTTTGACGGCGAGGTCAAGTATTTATATTCTTCAACGGCGATGTTGAGAAGTTTGTTTCTGACGGCGATGTTAGATGATTTGATTCTTCAGCGGTAATGCTGAATATTTGTTTTGGCGGCGATGTCAAATGATTTGATGCTTCAACGGCGATGTTGAGAGTTTGTTTCTGGCGGCGATGTCGGAGTAATTTAATTCTTCAGCGGCGATGTTGAGAAGTTTGTTCTGACGGCGATGTCAGATGATTTAGTTTTGACGGCGATGTCAAGTGATTTGGTTTTCAGCGGCGATGTTGAATGTTGGTATTGGCGGCGATGTCAGACGATTGTGTTTTTTTCAACGGCGATGTTGAGATGTTTTGTTTCTGACGGCGATGTCAGATGATTTAGTTTTGACGGCGATGTCAAGTGATTTGATTCTTCAACGGCGATGTTGAGAAGTTAGTTCTGACGGCGATGTCAGATGATTTAGTTTTGACGGCGATGTCAATTATTTATATTCTTCAACGGCGATGTTGAGAAGTTTGTTCTGACGGCGATGTTAGATGATTTAGTATTCTTCAACGGCGATGTTGGGAAGTCTGTTTTGACGGCGATGTCAAGTATTTATATTATTCAGCGGCGAGGTTGGATGTTTGTTTCTGGCGGCGATGTCAGAATAATTTGTTTATTCAGCGGCGAGGTTGGATGTTTGTTTCTGGCGGCGATGTCAGAATAATTTGTTTATTCAGCGGCGAGGTTGGATGTTTGTTTCTGGCGGCGATGTCAGAATAATTTGTTTATTCAGCGGCGAGGTTGGATGTTTGTTTCTGGCGGCGATGTCAGAATAATTTGTTTATTCAGCGGCGAGGTTGGATGTTTGTTTCTGGCGGCGATGTCAGAATAATTTGTTTATTCAGCGGCGAGGTTGGATGTTTGTTTCTGGCGGCGATGTCAGAATAATTTGTTTATTCAGCGGCGAGGTTGGATGTTTGTTTCTGGCGGGGATGTCGGAGTAAATTGTTTATTCAGCGGCGAGGTTGAAAGTTTGTTTTGACGGCGATGTCAAAAGTAATTTGTTTATTCAGCGGCGAGGTTGAAAGTTTGTTTTGACGGCGATGTCAAAAGTAATTGTTTGTTCAGCGGCGAGGTTGAAAGTTTGTTTTGACGGCGATGTCGGAGGATCGTATCTTTGGATTCAATATCTGTTTGTATTTAACAGAGGACTGACGGCGAGGTTAGATCTTTTTACCGACTTAATGTCGAGGCCTGACCGTGAGGTCAGATGCTTTTACCAATTGTTTTAAGGATTGACGGCGAAGTCAAAGCTGTTGGAAATGACGGCGAAGTCAGAAGATTGTTTTAAGAGATGACGGCGAAGTCAGGTTATGTGAGAATTGACGGCGAGGTCAGATGTTTACTTGATTTATGATTGACGGCGAAGTCAGAAGACGATTTTGAAAAAATTGACGGCGAAGTCAGAGTATATTGAAGACTGACGGCGAAGTCAGGTGGTTTACCAATTGGATGTTGAATTCTGACGGCGAAGTCAGCTGACAGCGAGGTTAGATGCTGTTAAAGGAGCTGACAGGGAGGTCAGACCTTTCATTTAATATGGGTGCCTGGCGGCGATGTCAGAAGTTCGTTCCACGGTTGTCAAATTTCCGGGTCCTTGGGTATTCAACCGTCTTTTACCTTGATTGTATGAAAGTCGCTTACCTTTCATCCCTTCAGGTCTAAGTCGCTTGAATAGGGGCAGCTGTTGTACCCCAAAATTTGACCGACCTCTCTGGCTTATGTTTTACTTTATTGCATCAGCACATACGTAAGCATTGCATTGCATAGCATCTTGCATTTCACAGGGGATCAAGAAATGCGTGTCTAACAAAAACTACCAATGGTTCTTAACCTGATCAAGGAGGTTATATTCAAGCCATCAAGTGGTTACCCTTATCAGAGACAAGTCAGGGTCCTTGAAGACGAACCAATGAGCATATGTGGTTGTTAGGGGCAGAAAAATCAAAAAAAAGATATATGTGGCTTCCATCATAAGATTGAGCTGAATTGGATAGGTTTTGGTTGGGGTTCATTAAGGAGGAATGAGTGAAGTATATGTCGAAGTTCAGGTTTGACTTAATTCATCAGCAGGAAAGGGATCTATTTTGTTATCAAGGTCATGGTGCATTGATTTAAATGGTGTGTGACTAAAACCCTAACCAGGGTTATGTACAGTAAAACGAAGCTCATGCACTCAAAATAAATTGATGTTTATAAGAGCAAAGAGTCAATTCAAAAAATAATGTCATTACACCACAAAGAATCCAAGTATGGCTAAAGTGAATAAGTTCATGGAGATCTTACAAAAAGGGCTTAATGAGGATTCTACAAAAGAGAGTTTATTGTTTTACAAAGCCCATATTGGTACAAAAGCATGACAAGAAAATTACAAAAATTATGGTTACACAAATTCAATTAAGCCCATGAAGCAATTCTACAGAGAAACATTACCATCCAAATTCAACAAAGCCTATTGCTTTTTCTACAAAGGCCATCCTGTGATTACAAGCAAGAATAAAAAAAAATAATAAATTAAGACACTAAGACCAATCCAAATGGGCACGCAGGCCATGCTAAGTGAAGTGATTTTGTACTGCAAGAATAATGAGACCTGCAAGTTACACAAAGCAGGGTAAATATAAAGACCGCCGCCGCGGATGTATTGGCTAGCATATGTGGGTCGCTTTCATCTAAGGTTGTGAGCTCCTGCATAACAAGTTCAGTTGGTACTGTAGATGGCAACAAGGAAAGCAAATTCTTGAAAGTGAACCCTTTGTGCAAACAACCATTGATGCCTGATTTTTCTCAGAATGCTGATGATGAGACTTTTTCAGATGAGAGCTGTGGGGAAGTAGATCTTTCTGGGTGAACAGTTGATGAGAAGGCAGCTTTTCTTCAGGCTGTATCATCTTTACGAAGATAGCACAACACGAAGATCAACGCACCGAACCGCTATGCCCATTTCCTTTCCATAAAATCAACCGCCTGCAGTACGACACAACCGGCCATCACCGTAATTCCACGAACTCCTCACGGAAGTGATAAAATACAGGTTCGCGGCATCATCCAAGTTATTCAATTCTCGCTCCGGATTTGCAAGTCACACATGAAAAAGAAACAAGAAAAAATCAGTTGAGAAAGCTTTGAAGTCCAATGAAATAGATTCTGAACTACAAGAAGCATAACGTGGCTAAGGAGAGGCCGTTATTGTCCCTCTCTTGGTAGGAAAACAGCTAAGAAAATAAAAACCAACGCAACACCGATGTCACGACGGTGTTATGATGCATAACCGCAACACGGAACCTGTGGCTATCAGACTGCAACCTGCACAATTCATAAGCCATGTCCAATTTGCAAAACATCATTCGACAGTTCAACCCTGTTAAGAAAAAACGGAGATAAAACTGTGAGCATATTTGGACAACATCAAGACTGCCGAAGAAAGACAAGTTCGTGATAGAAAAGCATTTCTTCTGCGCAGCCTCTTAATTGATGTTGCCATTTTCAGAGCAATTAGGACTGTTAAACATGTTTTGGAAGATCCCAGTTTTAGCTGCTCAACAGCAGAAAATGATACTTACAGTGAGATAGCAGGTGACTTGAGGATTAGAGTCTTGAAAGATGGTTCTGTTGCAAGCTGTAAAATTGATCCCAAAATTGACGGAGTTGAAGACAAAACACTGGTGGAGAAACATAGTGAGAAGAAGATGGAGAAAACTGAATTGGATTTGGCCGTTGTTGTTGATTATCCGAGTTTTGGAGGAAGGGTTCCAAAGGGTTTAGAAGGAGAGCAAGTTGCGGCAGGATGGCCAACTTGGCTTTCTTCTGTTGCTGGGGAAGCTATCGATGGATGGATACCGCGGAGTGCAAGTACTTTCGAGAGGTATGATAAAATTGGACAAGGAACTTACAGTACTGTTTTTAAGGCACGTGATTTGACTAACCAAAAGATCGTTGCTTTGAAGCGGGTACGCTTTGATAATCTTGATCATGAGAGTGTCAATTTCATGGCAAGGGAAATCATTTTTCTGCGTAGGCTTGACCATCCAAATATAATAAAGTTGGAGGGCTTGATAACATCACCGACGTCTCGTAGCATGTATCTTGTTTTTGAGTACATGGAGCATGATCTTACAGGACTTGCAACAGCACCTGGCATTAAGTTTTCCGAACCACAGGTTAAATGCTACATGAAGCAGCTTCTTAATGGATTGGATCATTGCCATAGTCGTGGTGTCCTCCACCGCGATATAAAGGGCTCAAATCTTCTCATTGACAATAAAGGCGTTTTAAAGATTGCAGATTTTGGTTTGGCGAATTCGTTTTGCCCTGATCAAAGTGCCCCATTGACCAGCCGCGTAGTAACTCTCTGGTATAGACCACCAGAACTTTTACTTGGATCATCAAATTATGGAGTTGCAGTGGATATGTGGAGCACCGGTTGCATACTCGGTGAACTATACTATGGAAGACCTATATTGCCCGGAAAAAACAGAGGTTGAGCAATTACATAGAATTTTTAAACTTTGTGGATCACCATCGGTGGACTACTGGCGTAAACTTCGGCTGCCACATTCTACAGTATTCAGGCCTCCACACCATTATAGGAATTGTATTGCAGATACATTTAAAGAATTTCCAACTGCTGCTACGAAGCTTATAGAGACCCTACTCTCTTTAGATCCTGTACTTAGAGGAACAGCAGCTACAGCTCTGAATGACGAGTTCTTTTCGTTGGAACCTGTTGCCTGCGATCCATCAGCATTGCCAAAATATCCACCCAGCAAAGAGATTCACACTAAAATGCGGGAAGAATCAACAAGAAGGCACAAAGCTCTCAGTGAGAAGGAGTAAAAACAAAAAGGTAAAAATCAAAGGTCACTACACACCAGCCTGCTACACACAATAGACAACAAAAAACAGCACAGCCCACAGACAATACCCTGCTGCAAAACAGCCCCACACCAGACCAACAGACAATATTCTGCACAAACCGTACCAGTTGCATCAAGACACACTAGCTGGCAGTACCTGCTATGGCTGGTACAAACCGCAGGAAAACAACATGCCAGACAATTCCTGCACATGAAAGCAACAGACATGAAATAAACCAAGACAATACACAACCATTGGACATAGCATAAAAAAGGGGGAGAAAAACACTCATCTGAGAGCTTTGAGAAAAAAACCGGAGAATCACATAGCACAACAATAACCTCCACCTTCAAATCTCCAAACATCTGCCCTCTCTGTTCTTCATCCTCAACCCTTCAAAACTCCACCTTCCATCTTCTAACAACCATACATGAACCCCAACAACTACAATAGATCTAAAAAACCCATCACCATTTCAGAAAACCCCCTCAAACTCCATCAACCAAAACAGGACAAACATTCAACTAACCATCTGCTACCTCACTTCCATTTTCGACCCAGAAAACTCCATTAAACCCTCAAAGCCACAACATTACTTTCAGCGAACATGTGGTGGGCGGTTTTTATGTCTCTGTTCAGCACTTCCTTTCATTAATCTCCACTTCACACTCATAGTTTAACAACAACTGTTCTGCAAATCGATCCTCCTCCACAAATGTCCTCAACGCAAGCTCAGCCTCAGTTTCATCGTGCATTAGACCATTTTCCCCGATAACCCGTTCGACATCTTCAACTAGGCCTTCAACAACCATACTCACCCTTTGCTTCATGGGTTTCTAAATGATAACAGGTTTCTCATTACAAAAGTAAACAACACCCCAAAACCCTTGACACAATCTTCTTCACGAAACTCAACCAGCTCAAGAACATGTCCTATTTCTCATAAACAATCATGTTTCCTCTATTTCGGTGCTTACCGTTAAAACACCCAACCCATGAAAACATCTGTTCTTCATCCTCTCAACGCAACCTTCGTTAACAAAACGACCTCTCAACATATCCCTGATTTTCGCTACCACCCCTTACCTTCAAACTCAAAAATAATCATAAACCGTGATACATCACCCTCATCCCTTCTGCTTCAAATAACACCGTAGCCAATAACATCAGCTTGTCTTTTGCAATCAACGATAATTATCGTATTAGCTACAGCAAAACAGCAATCCAAATCACCAACATCCCTCAAAACCATTTCGAAAATCAATAAGCGACGAAGCTATACCCAGAATTCGAACAAACAAATCCCCTTTTCGTAAACTCTCATCACTTTCACTCAAACCGGTCTTCAACCCAGTTTTATTCAAATCTTCACTGTTTTCCCCTTTCTTCAAACCACTAGCAAAACTGATGTATCCTTTTCTACAAACAGAACAAAACCTGAAAGTGAGTTAAAGAGAAGAGAGTAAAAGTGAAATCGAAAACAGAAATACAAGCAAGACCAATACAAACCTGAAGCAAGAAGAATGGATTGAAGCTTTTCTGAACGGGGAGGCGAACGAAGATTGATGGGCTAAGGACGTGTCTACTTATGCGTCTAGCGGTATCTTACTGCAAGTGCACAGCCTATCGAAGTAATATTTAAGATTATCGATCCACAGGGATTCTATCGTTACGTAGTGCTAGATGAACTTCTAGTTTAGCTAAGGCGAATAGTTGTCACGATTGTTGTTGGTTTTCTAAGACTGTTGAAGGCGGAATAAAAATTAAGTTCTTAATAAAATAATACTAAAACGGTCGGTATGTAATTATACTAACTTAGGTGGGTCAATCTAACCTAGGCTTATAAAGATGTTCACTTAATCTATTCGGTAGAGATTACTAGTTTGAATACCCTCAACTCACACTCTCGTGGTCTTGAATCAGATCTCATCCCTAAAGCCCTATGCCTGCTCTCGCTAGCCCATAAGTGTTTAGAGATAATTTTTGGAAACTAAATAAGTCTAATTTATCTTAAAGCGCTCTCGCTGTATTTAATTTAAATGCCTAACTTTAGCTATCTGGTTAAAATCTCACACTCTCGTGGTCTTGACCCAACCTAATACCCTTTTCTTACTCTCGTAACGAAAAGGTCGAATTTAATTAAAAAGTATCAGCCAGAATGTTAAGCGATTAACTATTTTAGCCCATGGTTATATTTACCGGTTAAGTTAGTTATAACTACATACCGCCCTAAGGTATTTAGCTACTCATCGAGGTTAAATCAGACTCAGAGTTATTTATTAACTTACTAATGGCAGAGAAATAATTGGACATTATAAATAAATTAAATAAATTAAATTGTAATAACTGAAAAAAAACCTGATTAACAAATATCTGAGTAGACTCCTTCTTCCACAGACCGGAAAGCTTGGAGTAGGCGGAAATAAAAATTAAAACGAAATGCTGAAGGCTGGAAACAATTAAAGGTATAACAATTCCCTAATGTTGGAAATTGTTACACGGTTGGTTTGGATACAATTAAAATAAGGCAGAAAATAAAATGCTGGAATAATAAATCTGATGGTAAGGTAATTCGGCAGAGCTTCCGCAGGAAATTTGGATACTGAAGTCTCTCCCTAAATTCTCCTGAGCTGGTCCTATTTATAGAGCTTCCAATGGGCTGGTCCTGGGTCTTTTGCTTCTTGGGCTTTGCTGAAGTGGTTGAGAAAATGTTGGAAAGTGGCAGCAGAAAGTGGGAGAAACCTCCCTCACGTGAGAATTACTAGGAGGAGTGGCTTCACTGGTGACTTTGACGTAGTCTGAGTCAAAAGAATCACGTTATATCCTTGTCACGGGCGTGACAAGGTCTTCACGCTCGTTGCCTTATGTTTCCAAGTGTCACGGTCGTCACTCATTCCTCACGGTCGTGAGGTCCCAAAGCAAGGTGTCACGGTCGTGACTCCCTTGTAACGACCGTGGTCGTAACAAATTATGCAGAGTTTTATGCAGGCTTCTGTCTTGCTTCATTTCTTGTGGTTTCTTTGTTCTTTTCTTCTCAATTCTTGATTTGGCCTCACATATCGATGTACCTGCAAAATAGTAAGAAAAACTCGAGGAATCGAGCGTTAAAACGGTGAATGCGCGGTAAAAGTCAATGAAATCTAGCGATATAACCGATGCGTTTTCTCGTCATCAAACTTCCCCAAACTTAAACCTTTGCTTGTCCTCAAGCAAATAGTCGGTTGAAAATCGGCGGACAAGATTTTACTCGCGCATACTCATAGCAAACCGTCCGGTGGGTCGTTCTGTCGGATAGTCCGGTACTTTGATAGAACACTACCGATACACTAATGACATGAGCAACAAGCTGTGTCGTCTACTTCCCGTCAAGCGAAACAATCGACAATCACATTGCGATTTCACCTAGAGTTTTTCGATCGTATTTCACCCGGTTCGTTCTGGCGCAGTCACATTAAGCCCTTTGCCTTCGCACGCACGTAGTGGAGTAGCCGGTTAGCGATTTTGATCCTTTTTTAGCACGGGGTCTGGTACACGAGTGTGGTAACCCTTCATGTTTTATCCGATGCGGAGGTTGTGGGGGATCGAGCCGTAGCACGCCCTACCGAGTTCAGAACCAGTACCTCTGAACCAACCCGGAACGGAGTCCTTCTCATATTTCTCGTTTATTGTCTGCGACCGTGTACTTTGGTGCAATCTTTTTTCATTTTGCATTGAGATACGAAGGATCATTATTGATTAGGCATCAAGCGCTTATATTCATCGTCTCCCCACGTGGTTTGTGTTTAGACGGTGCTGACTGCTAGTATAAACTACTGGGGTTACTTTTTTGAACTGAAACTAAAGGTGCACTCGCAATGGTGATCGGATGGAATTTCTTAAGCAGGGGGTCGAAGATGTCAAGATTGTATTGGTCTTGTTTAATCGTTCCCGGCTTCGTAATTACGAACCCTTCGGTGGTCAGTCGGGTAATGCGAGTAATTTAAGGATTTTTCTAGTATGGCTTAATAGTCGGGGAAAACTCGATATTCAAGAAAATAACGCACAGAATTGCTCATTTCATTGATTTTCTAAAAGGAATACAACAGAATTGAAAGTACATTGAAATGAAATGAAAAGTACCTCTCCCACACTATATCAGACATTGTCCTCAATGTTGTGATATAATAGCGGTATAGATACAGTACAAGACTAAAACTGAAAAACAACATAAAAGCAAACTACTGCTGCTGGTGATCGCGGGCTCGGCCTCTGGTGCGAGCGCGGCGTCTGGAGGGAGTCGCGTCGGGGTCAGAGCCGGTACCGGAGGTAGCAGTAATGCTGAGGCGGAGTGCCTCAAGATCGCCGCGGACTTCGCCAAAGAGTTCGCTAATCCGCTCGTTAGTGGCCGCATGGTTGGCAGCAATAGTGCCGAGCAGAGCGTCGTACTGGGCCTTCTGCTGACGCTCTAGTTCTGCGTTCATCAGGTTCTGCTGGTGGATCGCAAATAGGACGTCCTCTAGTGTGGCAGCGGGGGCTGCCTGCTGTCGTGTGGAAGTCTCGGGGATGTCCTGGGCATGCTCAGCCGCATCCATGGCGTCCTGCATCTCGTCTACTGCGGCGTTTGGCTGATCGTCATGTACCGGCACGTGATCCGCGGCTGCTGGTAAGGCAAAGAGCCAGTTGGCTCGGTTTGCTGGGTCGATGCGTGTGCGTGACGGCAGAGTGATGTGGTGGAAGACGGTGCCATTGACGACAGGGCTGTACCTGCCATCCTCCCGCTGTGCGATCAGGTGGGCGGACCGGCAGTAGCTCATGGTCAGGAAATCGGGGGCGAGGTGCGGCAGATCAGCGAGCGCGTCACCAAGCCCCAGCTGAATGGCGAGGGTGGTGACAATGCCTCCAATGAAAAACGGGGATGAGCCGCGGTGCGCGATGGCCTGGATGTGGTAGAGCATGAAGGGGGCAGCATTGATTGGCTCATCATGCAGGGCACAGTACAGAAACAGGAGCTCCTTTGAGTTGAGCTTGTGGTTGCTCTCCCGAGCAAAGATGGTGTTGCAGAGGACCCGGTGAAAGTAGCGGATAGCCGGGTTGTGAATATGAGTGGCGTTGAGGCTCTGGAAAGTGGTCGCTTGGGTGTTGGTGAGGTCGCGCCACAGTGTGAATGCTTGTTCACTGAAGTTGTCCGGCACGCGACGGTGGGCTTCGGTGCCGTGGTGGAAACCTAACAGCTCTGCAATCCTGTTTTGTGTGAGGTTGAACTCCCGGCCAAGCAGTCTGAATGATACGTTGCCGGTAAGCTGGCTCTGCGAACCATGAGGGGTGATGTAGCAGTAGGAACTGAGGAACTCCAGCGTCAGGAGTTCGAAGGTAGGCTGTGGCTGGTGACAGAGGTCCCACAGGCCAACCGTCTGCAATAGGTTTTGGACGCTGGGCAACATACCGAGTTCTTGCAGACAGTCGGTAGAAATGTACCGGGTGGGCTGCAGACCGCGGTTCTCGAAGCGGACGAAACGGTCTCGCTGGGTTTCTCCTGCTTCTCCTTCTCTGAAGACGATAGAATCCATAACATGCAAATGTGAAGGGAGAGGGTGGAAGGATTTTTTCTGTGAAGTTTTTGGAAGAGGAGTGGTAGAATGAGGGAGTTGTTGTTCAGATTAAATACGGGACAGTGGAGTTGGAACAGTCACTGGTAGTGGTGGATTAATGGGGTAGTGGAAAGGTTTTGACGGTTTGGGAATGAGTGGGGGAAATGTTAGATAGGTTATGGAGGGAGAAGAGGGGTGGACACGATGAAGAAACAGTTCTGTTTCTCACGACCTCTGGTATAGAGGTAGTCACGGTCGTGACTAGATCGTGACGGTCGTGACGCGCTAAATGGGCACGTCACGATCGTAAGGGGGCGTGACGACCGTGAGGCTATGTAGCGTTGAATATTTTCAGAAAAGCACATTGTCTCGTGTTATTATTTTTTTGTTTTTAATTAATAATAATGTATTTTATTTATCCACTATAGTAACACACACCATAATATATAGCAATTTCAAGACAGTAGTATACGAATCCTACGATAGAATATTGCAGTCAGACAGTATATGGTAACACAGTGTATAGAAAAGAAATAGAAAAATTATTTAAGCTGCTAAAATGAAGAATCAATTGAAAATAAAAAGTGCATGGTATTAAGAAAAATTGAAATTACATAAACTCAAATTATGTTATGAAATCGTTGCGAAAAATAAATTCAACTGGAAATGAAAATAACGATAAAAAGTAATGAGAAAAAAATTGATAAACTAAATCACTGATAGCCGGTTCAAAGGCGTTTCTTCAGATCTTCGATGGCGGAGTCCAGATGATAGAACTGTTCGCATGCCATGTCAGTCAATCCCACGATGTCCAATCGCATACTCTTAATGTCTTCTCTGAATAGATTAATGTCGGCTTGATAGGCATTGAGAGTGTGCATGATGTTCTGCAAGTTGTTAGCGTACTCTCCGTGATTCGCTCCAGGGGTTTCATGAACTTTGTCAGTTGGGTCAATGTCATAGTATCCAGGAGGTGTCTCGGGGTCGGTTTCAACAGCGGTCATTACATCATCTGTTATCCTGTGAGACTGAGGTGTTTCAGGAGTGGCTGGATAAACAGGTGGGTTTAACTCATAAAGCCAATTATCCTTATTATGAACACCTACTTTTGCATGATTGGGCAATGTGAACAGGGTGACTACTGTGTTCCGGATCAGGTACTCAAAAGGTGGGCGTCCTAAATTCCTTATAATATGTCTATTGAAGCAGAATTTAAGGTTCATCAGGCGTACGGTTCCCAGACGGGTACACCTGTCCAGTTGGTACCTAAGTCCTAAGGCATCAGCAATCATGGTTACAAGGCCTCCTACCACTATAGGTAATTCAGGTTCATCTTGGATGCGGGTGAAGGTTTGCATCATGAAAGGGACACCATTAACACACTGTCCAGTATTGAAACATGACATAATAAATAATTCATCCTTAGAGACTCCGGTAATATTTTCTTCTTTTCCAAAGAAGGTATGGGCTAGGAATTTGTGGAAGTAGCGAAGAGCAGGGTTATGGATTTCATCATTGTTCATATCATTTGGTTCAGGATGGTAGTTTCCGGTCAGAGTTCCCCAAAAGAAATTTAGCTCCACATCCATCAATTCTACCTGTGTGGTAGTAAAGGCGAAAGGTCCACTAGGGAATCCTAGTAGGTCAGCTAGTTCTTTGTGGTTAAAGTCGTATTCTATTCCGAATAGGCGGAAACTAATGAATCCTTTCCTAGAACCAAAACCGCGCTCGGGTAGGTAAAGTAGGGAACTAAGGAACTCAAGGGTGAGCTCTCGGTAAGTCGCAAACTTGTGTTGGATCATTGCATTTTCCCATCCGAGTCGGTTAAACAGGTATATCATGCTCTCATGTATACCTAAGGTTTCCATAGTCTTTTCATTTGGGTACAGGGTCAAATCCATTTGCCTCTGTGATAACTCTTCGTACTTTATTCTTTGGTTCCTACCTCTAAATTGGGTTTCCATATAGTTAATAGGTTGGTTAGCCATAGTCAGTGAAAATACGGTGGAAACAATTCAGTGGAAAAGACTTTAGAAAATCTGTAGAAAGTGATTTAGGAAAAAAAAATAAGAAAAATGAAATGCTAAAATGTAATGGCTATAAATGTAATGTAAAATAAGACTAACAAAACAATTTAAACAAATAGTAATAACGATAATTAAAAAAATGCTCAAAAAGGAAAAGGATAGTTTAAAATAGGTAACTAAGAAAATGGGTTGCCTCCCACTAAGCGCTGTTTTTATTGTCAAAAGCCTGACGTAACGCTGAGGTTTAGACTAATCAGGGGAATCATCGGACAATTTCAAAAGTTTTAGATCATTCGTATAGTCTCTATTTTCAACTTTATGATAATGTTTTAGGCGCTGTCCGTTTACTATGAATGGTTCATTGTTCCTACCCTTGATTTCTATTGCTCCACTTGGGAATACTTTAGTTATATCAAAGGGTCCCGACCATCTAGACTTTAGTTTTCCAGGAAAGAGCCTAAGTCTTGAATTAAAGAGGAGTACAACGTCTCCCACACTGAATTCTTTCTTAGATAGGCGTTTATCATGCCATCGCTTGGTTCTTTCCTTATATAGCTTAGCATTTTCATATGCATCTAATCTTAATTCTTCTAATTCGTTAATGTCTAGGATTCGCTTTTCTCCTGCAGCACTATAGTTCATATTGAGAGTTTTGATCGCCCAATAAGCTTTGTGTTCTAGTTCTACTGGGAGGTGGCAAGACTTTCCATAAACTAGTTTGAAAGGTGTAGTACCTATGGGAGTCTTGTAAGCGGTCCGATAAGCCCATAGAGCTTCATTAAGTTTAGATGACCAATCTTTCCGAGATATGGCGACAGTCTTTTCTAGGATTTGTTTAATCTCTCGGTTTGAGACTTCGACCTGTCCACTTGTTTGTGGGTGATACGGTGTGGCCACACGGTGTCTCACTCCATATTTAGATAGTAATTTGTCAAAGATTTTCGAAATGAAGTGTGAGCCACCGTCACTTATGACGAGTCGAGGTACACCAAATCTGGGAAAGATTATGTTTTTGAAAAGCTTTATTACTACTCGTGCATCATTTGTAGGAGAAGCTATGGCTTCGATCCATTTTGAGACATAGTCGACGGCTACGAGTATGTAATTATTACCGAAAGATGATGGGAACGGTCCCATGAAATCTATTCCCCAGACGTCGAAGATTTCCACTTCCAAAATTCCCTTTTGGGGCATTTCATCTCTTCTTGAAATATTGCCGGTGCGTTGACACCGATCGCAACTTATAACAGCTATGTGGACATCCTTCCATAGACTAGGCCAGTATAAGCCGGCTTGCAAGATTTTCGCACAGGTCTTGGAAGTGCTCGCATGTCCACCATAAGGAGATGAATGACATTGGGTAATGACGTCTTCTATTTCTTCTTCGGGAATACATCGGCGAAAGATTCCATCCGGTCCTCGTTTGAACAATAATGGTTCATCCCAATAGTACTGTTTCAGGTTATGAAAGAACTTCTTTTTCTGCTGATAGGTTAGATCTGGTGGAAGAGCTCCTGCGGCTAGGTAGTTGACAATGTCAGCGTACCATGGCAGTCCTACAGTTGTCTGTATTATCTCCACGGGTTCTGGTTCATTTATATCTAACTGCGCCAGGTCGCTTCCTATTTGTGCTATCAGCTGTTCATACGGAAAATCGTCGTTAATCGGCACTTGTTCGGGTTTAATACCTTCTATTCTAGATAAATGGTCCGCTACGACGTTTTCAGTACCTTTTTTATCTTTTATTTCTAGATCAAACTCTTGTAGAAGTAAAATCCATCTTAAGAGTCTTGGCTTAGCGTCCTTCTTAGTTAATAGATATCGGATAGCAGCGTGGTCTGTGTAAATGATTATTTTCGCTCCAACTAGGTAAGAGCGGAATTTGTCAAGCGCAAAGACAACTGCCAGCAATTCTTTTTCTGTAGTGGCGTAGTTCATCTGGGCAGAATCCAAGGTTCTACTTGCATAGTAAATCGCATGGAGTTTCTTTTCTTTTCTCTGACCCAGGACTGCGCCCACAGCATAGTCACTCGCATCGCACATGATTTCAAAAGGTAATCTCCAGTCAGGGGGTTGCATGATTGGTGCGGTGATGAGGGCTGTTTTTAGAGTTTCGAATGCTTTAAGACAATCTTCATTGAATATGAAGTCAGCGTCTTTCATTAATAAACCAGTAAGAGGTTTAGTGATTTTCGAGAAATCTTTAATGAATCGTCGGTAAAAACCGGCGTGTCCTAAAAAGCTTCGTATTTCTCGAACGGTTTTAGGTGGTTGAAGGTCCTTTATTACTTCAATCTTAGCTTTATCGACTTCAATTCCCTTATCTGATATCACATGACCTAATACTATTCCTTCGTTGACCATAAAATGACATTTCTCCCAGTTAAGCACGAGATTCACTTTTACACATCTTTCTAACACCATTTCTAAGTTTGATAGACATCCTTCAAAGCTTTGCCCGCACACAGAGAAGTCGTCCATGAACACTTCCATGATGTTGTCTATAAAATCTGCGAAGATTGACATCATACATCTTTGAAAGGTTGCAGGGGCGTTGCATAATCCAAAGGGCATTCGCCTATAAGCGAACGTTCCATAAGGACATGTGAATGTAGTCTTCTCTTGATCATCAGGATGGATAGGGATTTGGAAAAATCCTGAATAACCATCAAGGTAACAGAAGTAAGAATGCTTGGCTAATCGTTCTAACATTTGATCTATGAAAGGTAGTGGGAAATGATCTTTTCGAGTGGCTTTGTTTAGTTTACGATAATCTATGCACACTCTATATCCCGTCACTACTCTTTGCGATATCGATTCGCCTTGAGCGTTTTTCACAACAGTGATACCTCCTTTCTTTGGCACTACATGTATTGGACTAACCCATTCACTATCAGAGATTGGATATATTATCCCGGCATCTAATAATTTCTTGACTTCTTCCTTTACTACAGTGCTAAGGGTTGGGTTTATTCTTCTTTGAGCTTCTCTGGAGGTTCTGCAGTCTTCTTCTAGCAAAATGCGATGCATGCAAACTGAAGGACATATTCCTTTGAGATCAGATATGTTATATCCTAACGCAGTTGGATATTTCTTCAAGACATCTAAAAGTTTCTTTGTCTCTATAGCTCCTAGACTGGAATTCACTATAACTGGTCTTTTACATTCAACGTCTAAGAATTCGTACCTTAGGTTTTTAGGTAAAGTTTTTAATCCTAATGTAGGTTTATCTTTACTTGGCATGGGATCCGGTGTAAGTGCTAAGCTTTCGCTCAGACTATTATCCTGATACGGTGTTTGCCAATTATCATCTTCGAGAATTGGAGGGATTTGAATTTTCATTATTTCAGAATAAGTGGTCTCCTCCAGTTCCATTTCTCTTACACATTCGTCAATTACGTCCATTAGATAGCATGTATCCTCTATAGCTGGTGATTGTAAGAATTGTGTTAAAACAAATTCAACTTTCTCTTCACCTACTTCAAAGGTTAGCTTTCCTCTTTTTACGTCTATTATAGCTCCGGCGGTAGCTAAGAATGGTCTTCCTAGTATGATAGGTGTAGTGGAGTCTTCAGAGATGTCCATGATTATAAAATCAGTAGGAATGTAGAATTGTCCTATACGTACTGGGACGTTTTCTAGTATGCCTACAGGATATTTAACAGAGCGATCGGCTAGTTGAACAGACATTTTTGTTGGTCTTAGTTCTCCCATGTCTAGCCTTTTGCAAATCGTTAAGGGCATAACACTGATACTGGCTCCTAAATCGCAAAGAGCTTTGTCAATGACGAATTTTCCTATTACACAGGGTATAGAGAAACTTCCTGGATCTTTTAGCTTAGGAGGCATGTTATTCTGGATTATGGCGCTACACTCGGCAGTGAGTGTAACTGTTCTGTTATCCTCTATCTTTTTCTTATTGGATAAGATTTCTTTTAGAAACTTGGCATACGAGGGTATTTGGGTAATTGCTTCTGTAAACGGAATAGTAATATTCAACTGTTTCAGAAGTTCTACAAATTTCTTAAATTGACCCGTCGTCTTAGAACTTATTAGTCTTTGAGGGTACGGAATTGGTGGTTTATAGGGTGGTGGAGGCACATAAGGTTGTTCTTTCTCCACTACCTCTTGACTTTCATCTTCCTTTTCTTCTGGATCATTCACCACTTCAGTCGGTTTATCCGGTTTTTGGTACATGGCTGGATTGTCAAGTCTCGGATCGGTAGGTCCGTCAAGTTCCTTGCCACTTCTTAATATTACAGCGTTAGCATGTCCTTTCGGATTAGGTTGAGGTTGTCCAGGGAATACTCCAGCTGGTGCAGCAGTAGGCGCTTGTTGTTGAGCTACTTGTGAAATCTGAGTTTCAAGCATTTTGTTATGCGTAGCTAGTGCGTCTACCTTGCTCACTAATTGTTTAATCTGCTCGCTAGTGTGAATGTTTTGGTTTAAGAAGTCCTTGTTCGTCTGAGATTGGCTAGCTATAAAGCTCTCCATCATCAATTCAAGGTTCGACTTTCTAGGGACATTAGGAGCAGTCTTTTGATATCCTGGTGATGTAGCTGGTGCTTGACCTGGTGCGTAATAAGCATTGTTACTCTTATAAGAGAAATTCGGATGATTCTTCCAACCTGGGTTGTATGTGTTTGAGTAAGGGTTTCCTTGAGCATAATTCACTTGATCAGTGGGAGTTCCTGTCAATAGTTGACAATCAGAGACTTCGTGCCCTGGGACTCCACATAACTCACAGTTAGGTGTTACTGCAGCCACGGTGGCTGCAGGTGTTATGGCCAAGTTATCGATCTTTTGGCTTAGTTGGTCAAACTTCGCATTGACTTGGTCCATACTACTTACTTCGTACATACCTCCCTTTGTTGGTTTCTCAGTTGCGACTCTTTCGCTTCCCCAAAGGTAATGATTCTGAGCCATACTTTCGATAAGTGCATAGGCATCACTATATTCTTTGTCCATCAATGCACCACCCGCGGCAGCGTCAATTGTCATTCTTGTATTGTACAAGAGTCCATTATAGAAGGTATGGATGACCATCCATTCTACTAATCCGTGATGTGGACAAAGCCTAAGTAGATCCTTATAGCGTTCCCAAGCTTCGAATAATGATTCACTTTCTCTTTGCTTAAATCCGTTGATCTGAGCTCTCAGCATAGCTGTCTTGCTAGGTGGAAAATATCTGTTCAAGAAAACTTTCTTAAGCTGTTCCCACGTAGTTACTGAGTTCGAAGGCAGAGATTGAAGCCATGCTCTTGCTCTGTCTCGAAGCGAAAAAGGAAATAGACGTAGTCTAATAGCTTCTTGGGTAACTCCATTGGCTTTTACGGTATCTGCATATTGCACAAAGATCGAAAGATGAAGATTCGGATCCTCGGTAGGATTTCCGGCGAATTGGTTTTGTTGCACGGCTGATATCAATGATGGTTTTAGTTCGAAATCGTTTCGGTTGATAGCCGGTGCTGCAATGCTTGAATGCGGTTCACCTTGCGAAGGATTAGCGTAATACTTGAGTGGATGAGTTTGTTCGTCAGCCATTCCTGCGTTTTCTGATTTTACGACTGGTTCAGGCGGATCTAATTGAAGATCTGGAATGTTAGAATTATTTTCGAAATCGAGTATACGTCTTCTTACGTGTAAGAAGCGTTCCGATTCAGGGATTAGAGGTTGCAAGTCTTCGCTTTTGGAGCGAGTACGTGGCATACACTCGGAGATTAAATTAAATTAAATAGTTGATACCTTAGTCTAGACAATGCTACCTAAGTGCACTAGTAACTAAATTAAGGAATCCCCGGCAACGGCGCCAAAAACTTGATGGGCTAAGGACGTGTCTACTTATGCGTCTAGCGGTATCTTACTGCAAGTGCACAGCCTATCGAAGTAATATTTAAGATTATCGATCCACAGGGATTCTATCGTTACGTAGTGCTAGATGAACTTCTAGTTTAGCTAAGGCGAATAGTTGTCACGATTGTTGTTGGTTTTCTAAGACTGTTGAAGGCGGAATAAAAATTAAGTTCTTAATAAAATAATACTAAAACGGTCGGTATGTAATTATACTAACTTAGGTGGGTCAATCTAACCTAGGCTTATAAAGATGTTCACTTAATCTATTCGGTAGAGATTACTAGTTTGAATACCCTCAACTCACACTCTCGTGGTCTTGAATCAGATCTCATCCCTAAAGCCCTATGCCTGCTCTCGCTAGCCCATAAGTGTTTAGAGATAATTTTTGGAAACTAAATAAGTCTAATTTATCTTAAAGCGCTCTCGCTGTATTTAATTTAAATGCCTAACTTTAGCTATCTGGTTAAAATCTCACACTCTCGTGGTCTTGACCCAACCTAATACCCTTTTCTTACTCTCGTAACGAAAAGGTCGAATTTAATTAAAAAGTATCAGCCAGAATGTTAAGCGATTAACTATTTTAGCCCATGGTTATATTTACCGGTTAAGTTAGTTATAACTACATACCGCCCTAAGGTATTTAGCTACTCATCGAGGTTAAATCAGACTCAGAGTTATTTATTAACTTACTAATGGCAGAGAAATAATTGGACATTATAAATAAATTAAATAAATTAAATTGTAATAACTGAAAAAAAACCTGATTAACAAATATCTGAGTAGACTCCTTCTTCCACAGACCGGAAAGCTTGGAGTAGGCGGAAATAAAAATTAAAACGAAATGCTGAAGGCTGGAAACAATTAAAGGTATAACAATTCCCTAATGTTGGAAATTGTTACACGGTTGGTTTGGATACAATTAAAATAAGGCAGAAAATAAAATGCTGGAATAATAAATCTGATGGTAAGGTAATTCGGCAGAGCTTCCGCAGGAAATTTGGATACTGAAGTCTCTCCCTAAATTCTCCTGAGCTGGTCCTATTTATAGAGCTTCCAATGGGCTGGTCCTGGGTCTTTTGCTTCTTGGGCTTTGCTGAAGTGGTTGAGAAAATGTTGGAAAGTGGCAGCAGAAAGTGGGAGAAACCTCCCTCACGTGAGAATTACTAGGAGGAGTGGCTTCACTGGTGACTTTGACGTAGTCTGAGTCAAAAGAATCACGTTATATCCTTGTCACGGGCGTGACAAGGTCTTCACGCTTGTTGCCTTATGTTTCCAAGTGTCACGGTCGTCACTCATTCCTCACGGTCGTGAGGTCCCAAAGCAAGGTGTCACGGTCGTGACTCCCTTGTAACGACCGTGGTCGTAACAAATTATGCAGAGTTTTATGCAGGCTTCTGTCTTGCTTCATTTCTTGTGGTTTCTTTGTTCTTTTCTTCTCAATTCTTGATTTGGCCTCACATATCGATGTACCTGCAAAATAGTAAGAAAAACTCGAGGAATCGAGCGTTAAAACGGTGAATGCGCGGTAAAAGTCAATGAAATCTAGCGATATAACCGATGCGTTTTCTCGTCATCAAAGATCGAGCGAGAAATTTGGACAAATCGTAAGGAGTTTGGATAAATCGCGAAGAACAAGCAAAAAATTGGTGTACGCCGGTGATAGACCCTCCGGTGTCGTCCTGCTACGAATGCGATGATGATGGTGGTAGAACGCCGATCCTTTCCTTTTCCTTTCCACAAATCATGAAATTTATTATTTATTTTCTTTTTTTCATATGTACTATATATTATTTAAACCTTTTTGAAAATATCTTCTCAAACATTTTTCTTTTACAGTAAATTAATATGTATATATTATGTTGTTTTTTTAAAATTATTTTCTCTAGAGTTTTTTTACATATATTATTTATTTACTTTATATTTAAATATACATTATACATGATATTTTGTAGTTTTTGTATATATATTTTACTTAGAAGTTCATTTTATTTTATTTTAGGGATAGATTTATTTCTCATTTATTATTGGGCTTTTCATCTCATTTCATCTTGTTTTGGGTCGATGACGAGACCTCCGTAATTCATTACCAGTCAAATTATTGATGAGTAATGTTGGATCTGAGACCACCTCCTTTTTCTCTCTTCATTACTTGTCCCGACTCGATTCAAAACTTTGTCAAACCATCTTCAAAATCCAATCATCTTTGTATTGAATTAAAAAGAGGGGATTAAGTGTAGACTTTCTTCCTCTCCGAGCGTTGGGATACCCACTGTAGTGAGGGTGGTTTCGACGCTCGTCTTTCAATGCGAAGACGCTTCCACCCCTTTTCCTCCTAAAACCTCGGCTCCGCACCGAGTGCATTTTCAAAAAACCTCGGTCTCGTACCGAGTCCATTTTCAAACCACCTTTAAAATAAATTTCTCTTTGTATCGAATTAAAGAGAGAGGATTGGGTGTAGACCTCTTCCTCTTCGAGTGTTGGGATGCCCACAGTAGTGAGGGTGGTCTCGATACTCGTCTTTCAATACGAAGACGCGACTTTATCCACCATCTCCTTTCACAACTTCCTCCCGTAACCCTTGTCACCTAAAATCTCGGTCCTGCACCGAGTGCATTTTCAAATCTTTTCATAATAAAAACTTGAATGGTCGTGGAGTGGTTAGGCGTAGGCCTTCTCCTATCCCGAGTGCTGACGTTTACCGTAGGGTTCTCTGTCGCAAAGCACTTACCAGTCAAAACCAAAAACATCATTAATAAGAGAATGAAGTTCTCTTTGCATTGAATTAAAGAGAGAGGATTAAGTGTAGTCTTTCTTCCTCTCCGAGTATTGGGATGCCCACTGTAGTGAGGGTGGTTTCGACACTCGTCTTTCAATACGAAGACGCCTCGTTCGCCACACTCTTTTATAACAAAAACTTTGAGATAACGAATTGGGTACTACCCGTAGGGGTTACTATCCGAGGACCTGTCTCGCCCCCTAAAAACAATCCAATCAATCAAACGTGACTTCTTGCCCCGCGTGGCGAAAACTAATCAATCTTTCAAAAAGGATATGTTACGTCCGTTCTACCGCAAACAGGTAATGCCTAAGTCTCCAACGAGCGAGCAGCGAAACACCTAACTGCTAGAATGCGCACGATAGCATCATCCATAAAAAACATCAACAAACCGTAGGCCGAACTACGGCTGCTCTGATTCTTTACTTCGCTCAAGTAAAGATACGTAGGCACAAGGGCCACAATCCTTGCCGAGCACATTCCCCCTATATCTGTAGCCCCGAACTACGTCGACTCTGACTTTCCCACATCTATTGAGAATACGTAGGCATAGGACCGCGAAGTCCTACCGAGTCTGTTCTTTCTCTTTTCTCCCTCTGTTACCTCTCTTTTCGCGTTTCTAAACCCTTCTCTCTATCTTTTTAGAATACTCTTTTTATAGCATAATATTTAAGCAGATAAATTCACACATTGACAAACAAAAGGTTCCCATCGAGTACGATGGATGCGAGGGGTGCTAATACCTTCCCCTCGCATAACCGGCTTCCGAACCCGTTCTTGGTCGCGAGACCATCTTATCCATTTCTTTCTTAAGGTTTTCTCGATATTTTCCTTTCCCCTCATGGGATAAATAAAGTTCGGTGGCGACTCTTCTGTCTATCTTTTTTCGCCTCCCCGTCGTTGAACGATGCATTTTTTCGAGCAGCGACACATGAATATTAATGTTTATAAAGAAATAATTCAAAAGGAGTAAATCTCAACTAAAAAGAATAAACGCATGGTTCTTAAAATAAGCATATTCACGTTTTCTGTTAAAGCGGAAGACTAAAACATTGATGATAAAATACAAGTACACGTCATTAGGTTGTTCATAACATCAATCACAGTTTACCAAACATCATCAACCATTACATATATAATGTATCACGAAGATACTCTACAAGCCTAGCTACCCGACGTTACATATCAGAGCGACCGACTCAAGAGAAAAGGAGCTATACTCCAAAATACACCTCCAGCAATCCTAATCTGCAATGCCTCATAGAGCATCATAAAATAGCAGAAAGGTGAGAAATATTATCATAATAACAATGCATATAATTATGTATATAAACAATCATAAAGTACATATATGCCACATTTCTCAATCAATTCACACACTCACCATTTCCCATATCAATATATCGTATATATACATAGGCACACTTCTCCTAACAATCACATATACATTATGTTTCATTTACCGCAAATCATATAAGCATATACAATCATACTTCTATACATAGGCACACTTCTCCTAACAATCACATATACATTATGTTTCATTTACTGCAAATCTTCCGAGGGATCAATAAATAACCATCGCTCACACCTCACAAGGGCACACGAGGTTTTGTAGATTCTTCGAGGAATCAATATACACAAGAATGCACACCATGATGCTTCACATGCGACATGACTCATGACACTCTTGAAATGCACACATGTTTACAAACATACTCATGCATTCATCACGTTAATCACATACATTCATTATGCACTCACAATATTTAGACATGGTTCACATTTACAATCATCATACATCCATCATGCATTTTAATCAAATTAAACAATGCGTCACATATACCAAAACGCCACATATTCACAATCAGTTCATAACCTAGGATTCACGCCATACGGCTACCCACCATACACATAAAAGCATATAATTAGTCGTCTCAGACAAGGAATGATCGCAACCGAACCACACAATCAATCCACGAATGGAAAACACAAGGAAAGAAAATATGCTGTTGTGTTCGCTAACCTTCGCCTGGCGAAGCCTCTGGCGAACCTTCGCTACTTCATTCGCCTGGCGAACTTGCCAGCGAAGACCACTGGAATTTATTCTGGAATTACTCGCTAGCACATTCGCTTGGCGAACCTTCGCCACACTCATTCGCCTGGCAAACTTGCCAGCAAAGACAGGGTGTTTGGTTCTGACTTGATTCGCTACCGTTCGCTGGGCTTCGCCTGGCGAACCTGCGAGATCAGAACTTCCATGGCTGTCCAAAAGCCCAAACCTCACAAAACCAAACGATTTAATCCAAATCAGTTCCAGTAGCACAACTCACTCATCACCCGACTATACTACACCGCCTATTCCAAATTCTAACCGATAAAACTCAGTTTCTACCGATTAAATCCACTTCTGACCTAAAATGGAAAAATGTAGGAAACCCCCAACAAATCCAAACACACACATACATAATCATACACATTGATTAAGATAGTAAGATTTCACACCCTTACCTCGGTTAATCGGAAGCTAGAAGTCGTTCTTGAGCTTTTCCAAGCTTTTCCTTCTTTTTCCTTCTACTTTCTCTTCTTCCTCCACTTTCCTTTCATGTTTTCTATTATTCATTGTCGTTCCTCTTCCCCCATATATATATGTCCTGCCCTCATATTTCTCTCCAATATATTTCTTCTCTTAAAATATTTGTCAATTCATTTTCTCATAAAATATCTCATCTTGACATTGGTTAGAAAACATCTGATAAATCCTCATGATTCTACCAATTAGAATAAATCAGTTAAATCCAATAATTCACTTAAACCATACAAACCAACTAACTAGTACAATTATTCAATTATTAAAAATCGTGCTGTTACAAACGACGCGTGGGAGATCACTGATTCCCTTCTGATCTGGTAAGATCAGTGGCGCCGAATGTGGGGACCTAAGCTTCCTCGTTCCTCCGAGCAGAAAACCAAAGTTTTATCTCTTCAAATTCCAAGATCATGACTAGCCCACATCACGATGACGTTGTTCCCGATTCCGCCTTCACCCCAGTCACCAACAGCGACAACCAAACGGGGACATCTCAAGCACGCGAGATCGACGTCAGGGACGACCAGACTGCCTCCCCTTCGTCTGAAGACGCTGCACATCATGTCATTCCTCGGGCGAGGAGCCTGGCGGTCTTCCAGCCCATCCCCACGCTCGTTGGGGCGGAACCAATGATGACCGCTCTCTTCACGGCCATCAACCATACAAACCAGATGCTGTTCCAACAGAATGAGCGCATCGACGCGCTGGAACACGACACCTCGTCCCACTCTCCTCCATGGAGAAATTAGCGCGGGAACTCCCGGAGCCCCTCTCCACGACCACGAGGGTGTCGACCACAACTGGAGAGGCCCCAAACAGTGGCCTCTAAGAAACGAGCAAGATCACCATCCCGGAAGGAGAGACATTCCCCGGAGCCAAGGGAAAACAAGCCTGAAGCCCCGGCCAGAAGACCGAGGGGGCGTAACCCGCCTCCTCGACACGAACCGTCGCCTCCACAATCTCCGATTTGTAACGACGAGGAAGACTACAGGACTTGTCTATCACGGGAAATCATGGCGACCCCCATCCCCCACGGGATGGAGAAGCCCCCCGTACTCTCGACGTACGACGGCACCTCGGACCCAAACAACCATCTGGAAGACATCGAGATGATGCTCGACTACAGGAATGTCCGGGGAGCCATCAAGTGCAGGCTCTTCCCGACAACACTGAGGAAAGACGTTATGGCGTGGTATAAGAGCCTGGAGCCTGAATCCGTGACGTCGTGGAGGGTCTTGAAGGACCTATTTTCACGGCATTTCACGGTGTCAAGGCGACATCCGAAGACAGAGGTCGCGCTGGGCGCGATCATCCGGGCCCCGGATGAACCTCTCAGAAACTACATTGAGAGGTTCACGAAGGAGGCGGTCCAGGTAATGACTTCGGACGAGATGAACCGTTACCTGATGGAGCAAGGCTTATGCCGAGACTCAAAATTCTATGAGGCTGTGGCCATCCACCGGCCAGACTCCCTCCAGGACTTCCTCGAAAGAGCTCATCATTACATCCATTTCGAGTAGACGGAGGTTGCCAACACCACCCGTGACACTAGAAACCGAGAAGCACCCCGTCGGTCCCGAGATGAAGCATCGGCCCCCCCGACGCAGAAGAGACTGACGACGAGAGGATCATTCCCGAGAACCTTGGAAGCAGCGGGGCCCCGTTGGCCATTTTACCGAATATACGACACTAGTCGCTTCCCGTGATCGCATACTGGCTGAGTGCGCCAATTCGGAATTTGTCTGGGGAGGTGTTTGTTTTCCAAAACCGGAACCCACCAAAGCCAACATGGACAAATCGAAATACTGTCGCTTCCATCGAAGCCACAGGCACGTAATAGAGGATTGCATCCACTTAAAGGATGCGATCGAAATTCTAATCAAGGACGGGCATCTAAAGAGGTATACCCGAGGAGGAGACACCCCGCAGAAGGAGGCTCCCGAGGCCAAAAGGGTCGAAGACCTCCCTCCTCCCGACAACGAGTCCGGCCTACAGGTGGCCCTCAGCGTCGGCAGACCTGAGGACTGGTTCGCACTAAGAGAATTCGGCCTCTCTGCCGAACTTCAACTGCCCGAGGAGCCAGTGTGCCCCAATGTGGCGATTATGTAAAGGTTGGACAAAAGTAGTGTTTGATTATGTGAAGGTTCGATAAGAACTAGTGTTTGATCATGTTGAAGGTTCGATAAGAACCATTGTTGGATTGTATTGGAGGTTCAACAAGAACCAGTATTTCATTATGTTGAAGGTTTGATAAGAACCAGTATGTTAAATATGGTTTGGAGGTTCGAATGGAATTAATGTTTGTTTGTTCATCATGCATCTTATATATCAAAGTAGGTATCATTTAGTGAGAGAGTGTAGTATGATGTAGCTTGCATGTACTCATAGGAATTGTATATCTACAAACTTCTATGAGAGTGTTATAGTACGAACATAGCTCTCATGTACTCCTAGAATTAGATTTTAGTAAAGGGTGTTATATTGCATACTTAGCTCACATGTACTATAGACATTACATGTGTACCAACATCTAAAGAGTGTTACAGTGCAGAGTGTAACTCATTTATCCTCCTAATCTATTGGAACTCAAGAAAATAAGCTCTGAGTTCAATGATGGTACCAAATGCATTGGAGTAAAGGAGTAGTGCATTTCATAAGCATTCATGTTTATGTTGTATAATTCCATGTGATGTGGTATGAATTGTGTATATGTGATATATTATAATTATGCTACCCATTGGTGTTATTATATCATTTAATTTATAGAATGTATTCTCAACCCTTTGTTGCTACGTTTACCAATGTGAATCTATGTGTAGATTATTCTCATGTCGAGACTGAGGAGTAGCCGTTTTGCAGTACCTTATGGAATATGGGGTAGAAGACCACTTCATTAATTTCTTTTATGCTCATGTTTTTTCTGAACTATTAAGTTAGCTAGTTGGTTTTATTTGTAATACGTAGCTCACATTATTTCCTTTGTGGCACCGGGGTTGAGATTCATATATTTGAATTATTTTGTTTGTTGTTATGTTTTGATCAAAATACTCAATTATGAGAACTTTCGAATCACCTATATTAGTGTGATCCCCTTTTTAAATTATAATTATTTATTCCACAACGTATGTTATATTATGAATAAAAAATTATTGGGGTTTAAGATGCCATAATGATAGTGCTTAACATTGTAGTATTTGCACCACCTATTGGGTTCGAGCCCTATGGCCTCTGACGGGTTCGAGCCCTATGACCTTTGACTTTGGATTTGGCAGAGGCCGGATGTCCTGCGTGTGGAGAACTTCATGCTAGGTATGCTTTTGACGGATGCTGAAGGGGGTGTAAGGTTCTATACATGTCCTGATTTGCATTGGTTCGGTTCAGATTTTTCCTGAACTAAAAAAATGACTGACCTAAACACCATGGTTTGGTTTGGATTCTGGTTTAGTTTGAATTTGTCCGATCCAATGAACACCCCTACTACCAGTCACTCTTTGACATCTTTGGCTTTATTTTTTTAAATTAATCTCTTTCTCTTTTATATAATACTCGTCATGCGCCATACTTTCAGCCAAGGAAACAACCAAATTTTGGGCGAAAGACTCGTTAAAGTGTCTGACCTTTAAACCATTTTGGAATGCTCCCACAAACGTTTCTTAGTTTATATGTACCACCTTTATAATAACCTCATTAAATTGGGAGAAATACTTCCTCGGGGACTCAAAGTGCCTCTGACGAGAGGTCTTGATAATTGGTCATCAATAGACCGCGGGGGGGGGGGGGGGGGGGGGGGGGGGGGGGTCATAAACCACCAGAGAGTTCTCTCCTTAAAAGTATTGGATAAGAGCTTACATTTCAAGGCGTCAGAAGGGCAAATTATCGCCATTCGAGTATTGATGACAACAATGTGTTCCTTAGGGTCACTTTTCTGTTAAACTTCGCTAATGATGGCAATTTTAAATTATCTAGTACTATAACGACCTAGATCTCATATAATCGAAGTTGGCAATCCAGAAACTCGCCATCTCCAGGTGGGTTGTCATCACGACATTATTCCTGAATGGTCAAGATGTTACCTTTCAAGGTTTGGTGGGAACGACATAATTCCTCCACAGTAGTTCGCATCTCTGCTCTCGGTTCATTATTGTTGTTACCGCCATTACTAGTGGTAGTGGTGCCTTGTTTCACCATAGTGTAAAGGTGATTTAAGGCGACTAAATATTAAGTGACGGTGTGACCTAGGTGGATTTTAATGAGATCTCATGATTAACGTCAATTGTACTCGTAAAAAATACAATAAGATGAATCCTACTAGTATGAGGAGTTTAATATGACTTTTATAAGTGATATACAATGATTTTATTTATAACATTAATCGATATAATCATTATAAATCCTGTTTAAAAAAAACTTAAATATTTTTTGAAGTCCGAAGATTATGATTATCCGACAATATAAAAATTAAATATTTTTACATTAATTGATACATATAAATTAAGTTTATATTAAAAGTCAAATAAATGTAAATATATTTATATATATATTTTATCTGAAAGTCACTTTTCAAATTCGTGCTTTTACATTTAATTTTTCTCTACCTTATCAATTGAGCTTTTTAACGGAATTCAACTTATAAATATCAAAAGATTTATATTTTCATAACTTTTTCTTATTTTCATATTATAATTAGTAACGTCTCTTGTACTACCAAAAGAAAAAAAAAAATAGTAACGTCTTTATGAATCTTACTAAAATATCTTTATGGATCTCTTTTTATTTTATTTTGGAGCACGTGTTCCGCAACAAATCTCCACGCTCTCAATTTAAGACAATTATTTAATTTTATTATTAAAAAAAACTAAAACCGGATAAGAACGAGAGATAAAAGGCCGTACCAACTGTCTTTTCCTATCAGAAATCAACACGTGTCAGAAAATAATTGGATCCGAACTTGGGATTAACGGCCCAATAGCCCATAACCCGATATTGATCATTTTAATTTTTAGGGCTTCATACATCAATAATTGCCTCCACCTTAGTCAACGGTAATCCCAGCTGAGATAAATTTATACCGTTAGATTGAATTGGTGCACCAGACTTACTGTAGATCCTCCACACCCTAAACTTCTCTTCTCTCCCTCTCTCGGTTGTGCGATTCTCACAGGTTTGTCATCTTCCTCTTTGCTTGCGCAATTGCTTTTGATTTTCCGGTTTTGTTTCTAGATTTTGCACCGGTTAGGTTTATTTTGTTTCTAGGTTTTTCAGATTTGAATTTTGTTCGCGTGTTTTTTTTTGTTGGTTCTGATTCTGAGCTATCAAATGAAAATTTGTACAATCCTCGTTTGAACCGTCTCAATTGATTTGTATTCTGATTGAGACTTTGTTTTTGGATTGTAGAAAAAGAGCGATGGTGTTCAAAAACAGGTACATGGTGATGGAGGTTTTTATGAACCCTAATAGAGACCAATCATCGGGTGATTCTATTATAATTACCCAGTTTAATGTCTCTAATGCTATAAAAGATAGCATCTTGCTGAATTTTGGGGAGTGTGGTTTGGCTGCATCACTAGGATCATTTCAGGGTGCTGATAATTATTCTTCTATTGTTTTCTTTCTGTCCAGTAATTTCCTCAGTTAAATTCTATTTTTCGTATTTGATAATTTTCACTTTTGGATCTGTGTGCAGTTAAGTATGTGAATCCAATCACTAATGTGTGCATTATTAGAGCTTCCAGAGAGGAGCATGAAAAAGTATGGGCTTCCATTACAATGGTTAGAAGTATTGGAAATTTTCCAGTAGTGTTTAATTTACTTGATTTATCTGGTAAGAACAAATACTACATGATTGAAATTGATATGAAATTGATATGGTACTATGGACTGTGTTTTGTAACATTTAGATATAGACTGCATTACTTTTCTTTTATTTTTCAATTAACAGGAATCCATGATGTATCATGCTAATATGTTCTGCATGTTAGTTTGATTCAGGAACTATAAATCTAATGAAATTGTACCTTTGGTTCAGGAAATTTACAGGCTTCTAAAACCTCCGCATTAAAGTGCGAAAAAGCAAAATTTGAACAGTACAAACTTATGGTTGGCGATCGATTGTCAGCTGACGATACTCATCGTATGAATAATCATCTTGCAAAGATCGAACTTTTGGAGCACTAAATACTTGGCCATCATCAAGGGCCTCTGTAAGCCTTCTCAGTTTCACGTGATTCGTCTGTATTCAGTCACAAATTGCCAATATTCGTGAAGTTTAAATCTCTAATTATCATCATAACATTAATTTTATCTATGCTAGTTTTGTATTCTCTTACAGAAGATAAATGCATTGTGGTTTTCCTAACCAAATAGGCTTTAACTATGAGTGAAGAAGAGGCTTGTGAAATGTGGAAATTTGCACCGTTGTTTGGTTTTAAAATTGCAATTCCATTGTAGTTCATTTTTTAATTTTGAGTGTGCGGCTAGTTTCTTTTAGTCTTTACTTCAATTTTCTAGAATTTTAGGAAGTGATGCAATGTACTTTTAGCATTTATACTAATTTCAAAGTGTTTGTTATTCTTATGATTAATATAAAGCTTCTAGCACAAGGCATTCTAGAAATACAAGAAGTTCATAATATACAGAAAACCTGCTACACACAGTCCCCATCCTAATTACAAGCCAAACCTCTTTTCTACATACAATTCCACACCCTGATCTAAATAGCCAACGAGCCTGTTAGTGACAACAGTCTCCCAATACTAAAGAACACCTATAACAAATTTCTGCGCCAACCAACTCATCAGGATGTTACTTCCACTGGCAACAACTAGCAGAGACATAAGTGATGAGAATAGTAAAAAATATAGCAACCTGACATTTCAAGCCAGTGAAAAACATTTGGGCATAGGCAATAAAATGGGACAACTCGGTGCATCCTACTCACCCAAAAAGTAATAGCACCGCATAGCAAAATCATACTCACATTCCCAATGCTGCGACTCCACCTGTTCCCCCTTGAATCAAGGGCCTCGATTTCCCTTTTGTTCGCATCTCTTGTTTATTGCATTCCCATTTTTGTTCTCTAGATTGCATTATCATGCGCCTGCTTTGATCTGTGTATTTTAATAATAAACACAAGGTGATTGGACTATCCTCAAGGTGTTACATTGCATTAGGCTGTACCCAAGCTCCACATCATTGATACATAAGTTCCTAGGTGGAAGTAAAAAGAGGCACCTGTATCCAAGAGTTAAATGACAACATGCAGCACCATGACTTTGACTGCTTCCAAAAGATCACTGCGGTTGTCTGCCCGACAAAACGGTCCGCATTCGCTTTCTTACTTATTTACAAAGCAATCAGGTGCACCAGACCTACCAAAATCTTAACATGACATAACTCTGCGGAAAAATCGGGTCAACAACGCCTAAACCGATATGACGTCTCTCTCCAAATTCAATCGATATTGTGATGCCAGTTGCATCAGAGTCAAAGCCTACTGCTCTTCACAAGTGCAGCACATGGCAGGCAACCTGTGCGAATTAATGCCGGCTTCACAATTTCCTCCAACCACACCTCCCAAACCAAACTGAGCAAATACCACAGCACCCAAGCCAGACAGCAGAAGAAGAATCAAACTAAACTGCTAGCACATCAACCAAACCACACTGATGTAAAATAGACAGAAAGCTTTTTAGTATTCAGTAGTAGGGTGTCAATTGAATCTATTAAGGCAAAATTTATCCAATTCATCCATAAAAAAATTCATTCAATTCATTCACCACTTAAAAAATAATTTAATAGATTGAATTAAATCCATTCAACATATTTTAAGGATCCAATGAATTATTATTATTTCTGTTAGATTTATTTTTAAAAAAATAATTAAACATAGATTTTTTCTGAAAAAAAAACGATATTTTTTCCAAAATAAAAAACCAAAGTTTTTCTGAAAAAAAAAATAAAATTTTTTCCCGAAAAAAAACCGATTTTTTTTTAAATAAAAAAAAAATTAAAATATCAAGTTTTAGGAAAATACAAAAAATTTGAATTTTCTCAAAAAAAAACTGATTTTTTTTTTCGAAAAAAAATTGATTTTTTCAAAAATTAAAATTATCAATTTTTTAGAAAATACAAAAAGTCAAATTTTAAAAAAAAAATCAATTTTTTTTTCCGAAAAAAGAACAAATTTTTTTCAAAAATTAAAAAATATGTTAATGGATGGATTGAATGAATTTTATTATTAAGGGATGGTTTTGATCTATCCATTAACATTCCAATCTATATCTATCCAATCCATCCATTTTGCCACCCCTATCCAGCAGGATATTCACATTCACAGTCACCATACTCCCCTCTATAATTGCCAGGCAAAGTCACCTTTCACCGAAACCATGCAAACTGAGTGAACAATCATAAGAAATGCCAAGAACTGGCCCCGAAAGTTACTGTTGAAATAATATTTCCAGTTTCATCAGATTCAATCTCGAAAATAACTTCTAGTCTAAATTCAGTTGAAGTCAGTGATATCATACCTCCTGTTGTACCAAGAGTAACTAGCGGGGAGGGTCAAGCAGTGACAGATGTAGGATGTGAACCAATTTTGCATATGAGGAACTTTCAGGTTAATTTTTTGGTATACATTTTTGTACACTGTTGATATGAACGGAAAAGCATGCACTTTAAATTAACCTTTTGGTACTTGTACATGCTACTAAAAAGCTTCCAAGGAAACTGGTTAATCAGATTCTTCACACCAAAGACAGTGGAAGGTTGGTGTGATAAATTATGCTGGTTGATCAGATTCTTCATCCCAGAGAAGCTGGTTCTAGAGAAATAACAGCATGATGGAATTATTTTCCCACATAAAAAAAAATAGATGTACACAACTTAGGGCTCAGAGCTTCTTAATGCCTGTTAGCTTTTTGTATAAGGCATGAGAAAATTAGACTCTCACAATCTAAGTCCATACCTGTTGTTTCTTTGAATCGGAGAACATTAAGATATTGTTTACCAACATAAGATACAGAGTGAGATATTTTATATATTTTTATCCTTTTTTTAATCTGATTTTATTTTATTATATAATAACTATTATTTAGCGCCTTTGCTGTGTTTTCATCAACAATAGATGTCTCTCTGTAGCTGGGTGTGCATGAGTGTTCAGTAACGAGCAGTTGCGTTGTGTTGTCTTTTGTTTTTTGTTTTGGTGTGCTTTGCTTAGTTTATGAGCAGTTGGTTTTTGAATCGTTCAGATTGTTTGGGGATTTTTTTGGCTTTTTTTTGTTCTGCTTGCAATGGTTGTTTTGGCTTTTATCCTATACAACAATGGAAATGGAAACAACAACAAATTGAACTTACAAGAATTAAATAACAGATACTTGAAGTTGTACTTGCAACAACATAAACTCAAAATATAACGTTGAAATTAAAGTTGCAAAAATACTTCAATGTGAGATATTATTGCTTTTACAAGTGATTCTAGCGTTAAATGTAAGCTTGAATGATAAAATTCAGAGCCTAAAGTCGTATTTATAGGATAAATCACGCTCTGGAATTGCTGGAAATCGTGCAATATAAGTGGAGAAAGTGGTGGAGTGGAAAAAACTGAATTGTTGACGGTGGGCAATTTTTCTAGTTGAAGACGTCATGATGGGCGACACTGAAGTGACAGTCTGCCAATCATGTCCATGGCGAACGTCACTCAGGTGACGGTGTGATTGTCATGGCATTTGCACATTCACCCATTGTTTTCTCTTATCTTGGTTGACAATATGGATATTGTAGAGCTATGACGATCGTCATGACTGGATTGTGCTCGTCATGACGGTTAGAACTTGTTCTTTTTCCTTCCGTTTTCGCCATTTTTTTAACGTGTAGAGGTCAATGGGTGATTAATACTTGAAATACAACACACAATACCGACATAACAGAGCAAATGTGACACAATTGACACTAAAAACATGTGAAAATCAAGTTGAAAATACGATAAAGTTGTGTGTTATCAAACTCTCCTACACTTGAACCAACAATATGAAACAATAAATCCAACAACATGAAATGGACTCATGAAAAGCAACAACACTAGTACTCATATGTGGTTAATTCCATAGGTACTAATTCTAACACCAATGATATGTAAAAACACAAACCGCACTTTTCGGACAAAAATTTAAAATCACATCGTTGTATTTTAGTCTTACTATCCTGATTCTTTCATCCTCGTTCATTCAGATAGTCACATTAATACACTTAGGTATCTATGTAATCATCACACACATGATAGGAAATCCGATAAGCGTTTTTATTCATGTTTTTGCACTTAGGCTTTTGATTAAAGACACACATGTTTTATTTGGATTTTTGAGGTTCAAACATCGTTGGACTAAGTAATCGGGTGAGGGTTACCCAACTTAATATATGCAATTACCTTTATTTTATTTATGCTTCAAATTTGTTCATCGACTAAACTACTTAATGCGTGACTCTAGATTAAGTCTGGCTGGATAAATAAACTACTTAACGATTCCTTCAAAAAAGAATTTGGAGATTATGGCATAACGAGTATTTAAATATGTTGTTGCATGTCCCTATTATCTAATTATTTTGTTGATTGTCTTATTATTTTTGTCTTTTTTTTTTATTTCAATTCATTGAGTCTCCTTCATGATTGCATTTCTCGAAATCGTGTTTGATTTTATTCGTTTTTAACATGCATAAAATTTGGTTAAATTTGATCTTGATCTAAATGTTCTTTGATCAATAGCTTATGTTAGTTCAATGAAATCATTTTGTGTTTTTGGTCAAAGTTGATTCAAAGGTAAAATCTCAAAATGCTTTTGAAACTTGAGAATTTGAGATTTTACAAGATTGTTTCGAATCATTCAGTTTTACACTAAATTTTTTATCCTGATCAAATTGGCCAGTAGCTAAACTTAGCTATTTGATCCTGATCATTTTTCTGGGAACAAATTTTGTTTAGTTTGATTCAAATCAAAATTTGTACATGATTCAAATCAATTTCATTTTTCAAAATTCATGTTTGATTTGATCCGAATCAAATTTTGAACATGATTTGAATCAAATCCTTTTTCCTAAAAACCTTGTTAGTTAAGTGTCATTCGATCCGAATCAAATTTTGTGCTTGATTCAAATCATAAAGCATTTGATTCGAATCACATTTTCTCTGATTCGAATCAACTAGCATCTTTTTCAAAAAATTGTTATTTCTTTCATTCCACATCATTTTGCTCATTTGATCCAAATAATATTTTTTTATTCGAATCTGTTCTGGTCTGGGCCAACGCTTATCCCACAATCGAGCAGGCCTAAACCCCACTGGATTTGGGCCCAATAGGACCTCACGGACGGGCAGGAGATCCGTCGGGCACAACATCTTCCCCCGTCGGGCACATGCCAACAACCGTTGGGCAGGACCCTCGTAGCTGTCCGACCAACCTCTTTCTCCCCCGTCGTCGAGCAGAACCCAGCCTGCCCGGGGAGCTCCTCAGACCTCTCCCACGTTCTCTACGTGTCCCCAACGCAGGGACACGTCATCTAGTAACTACCCACGTCCTAGAGATTCGGTCTTCCACCTCCCAGATAGCATAGAACAATTACACTAGGGTGAAGACCACGTGCTGGAATTCACGATGCCATGTCAGCTCTAGTAGTTACCTACGTTGGGCCTGGCAGCCCAGCCCAACACAGAGTAACCGTTGACCCTGCCCAGGGGGTTCATTATAAATACACTCTTCCACTAGAGGGTCAGGTAACTTAACTTTCTCACTCTTCTCTCTGTACTTGTTACTACTCTGCTCGTCGCTCACTTTGGCATTAAAGTGTGTTTCAAGTACACCCCCTCTGTCCATCAAGTCAACTGTTCGACAACTCAACGCGTGGCAACTCAACAATCTCTCTGGTCAGGTACGATCAAAATCTAACCCCTTTTTTTCAACCATTTTGTGTGCTTTTATCTCAAGCACATATAAATTATTTTTTTCAAGATGCACAATTTATTGATTATGTCGTCGAAAGATCTAGAAATTGTCGCATCTAACACTTTGTTTACGAAATACACAAGTCTCTCTGCTTTATTTATTCGACTAGGACTAAGCTCATCGCTTGCTCCATGACTGAAAGGTAAAAGAGCAGAGGTGAATCTTCCCTCGTGCGAGTGAGAGTCGGAGGCGACGTGACGAACTCATTGATCTTGGTGAAAACATCCTCACATTCGGGTGTTCATTTGAATTTCTCCTTTTTCGTTAAGGAAATAAAAAAGAGGAAAGCCTTATCTCCCACATAGGAGAGAAAGTGAGAAAGGGCAGTTAGGCGTCCAGTAAGTTGTTACACTTCTTTCACATTAGTGGGGCTCCTCATATCGATGACCGCTTGTCATTTTTCTGGACTGGTTTCAATCCTCCTCCTCGTCAGCACGAGTCCAAAAAATTTCCCTGCCTGTACTCCAAAAGAGCATTTAGCGGAATTTAGGTGCATGTCATACTTTCTTATTGATTGTAGGATATCCTCCAAGCCATCAACGTGGTTGTGCCCTTCGATCATCTTGATAATCATGTCATCAAAATATACCTCAAGGTTCCCCCTAATTTGATGGGAGAAGACAACATCCATGAGTCGCTAGTATGAGGCACCATCATTTTTGAGGTAGAAAGGTAAGACATTGTAGTAGTAGTTGATCTAGTTTGACATGAAGGAGATTTTGGGGGCATCCAAAAGATCTATCTTGTTTTGGTTGCATCCTGAGTAGGTGTCCATGAAACTCAACACACGGTAGTCTGAGGATCCTTCGATTAGTAGGTCGATATTCGATAATAGATATGAGTTCTAAGGGCAGGCGAGATTCATATCCGTGAAGTCTACACACATGCACCATTTGTTATTGGCCTTCTGTATCAAGACTATGTTGGCAAACTAGGTGGAACTTCGAAAGGTTGAGCATCAACAAGGGAGAGCTCTTCTCTGGCTGTCTCCAGGCTGCTCAGGTAGCACTCACGAGCCACTTGTTGATCTCCTTGAATGGTTCTCACTTTGCCATCTATGAGAAAATATTTCAAGGTTAAATATCGGGTGAACACGACCGCCCATAAGCCATTGATGACAGGGCACCCCAGGATGATGTTGTAAGGTAATATGGTGTCCACGATGAGGTAGCTGACATCGACCTGAAAAGTATAAGGCGAACGCAAAACAATATGCGTCACTATTCTTTTTTTAATGGAAATATCAATCTTATTAAAAATTACATTCATTGATTTAGGATAGACAATATTGTTATGCATGCTTCTTTGGACTCTTTATAAAAAGATTCAATGCCTCTAATACTAGAAAATTAAAAGTTTCAAAACAAATAATATGAAAGCATGTTGATTGTCGGAATACATTTTCTCATGTTTGACAACTTGAAGCAACTTGTGAGGGTTATTTGTCCTACAGTAAAACCTTCAGTTCTCAATTCCATCAGAGAAAAATCTCAGTCAAGTCTACACATTCATATTATTGAGAAACAAGTGTGAGTTGTGTTGAGAAACAAGTGTGAGTTCTTAGTCTCACATTGATTAGAAAAGTGGAGGTTGAGCACTTTATAAGTGAGAGGACCCAAACACTTATCACCTTAAGATTTTTGGTGAATATGTGATGTCTCTCTCACTTGTTTTGTGAGTCTTTGACCTTTACGTGAATGTTTGATTCAATGTGTATACTTTTCCTCCTAATGATCCATCAGTGGTATCAGAGCCGATGGTTCGAGTAAGAGAGCGACTCATTGCGTCGAAAGTATTCTTGACATGGTGGTCAGGCTACGTGTTCCATTGAAGTATCCATGAAGATATAATCATATCTCTCAACGACGGTACAAACATGTGGATGAAAGAGTTTTCGTTTGAGGGGGAGCATAATGGATGAAAGAGTTTCCGTTTGAGGGGGAGCATAGTGGATGAACTCACACTTTAGGGGAGATTATTGGGAAACAAGTGAATTATGTTAAGAAATAAGTGTGAGTTCTAAGTCTCACATTGCTTAAAAAAATGGAGGTTAAACACTTTATAAGTGAGAGAACCCATACATTTATCACCTTAAAGTTTTGGGTGAATATGTGGTGTCTCTCTCACTTGTTTGGATAAGTCATTGACTTTTAGGTAAGCATTTGATCCATGTTTTTCCCTCACGATGACTCATCACATATTTTCCTCACACCTAATCATACGCCTGAACATTTGTTATCCTAAGTGTTGATCTTCCGTCTTGTAAACCAATAAAAAAATCCAAACGCACCTCTTTTTTCATTTTATTGGTACTTCTGCTCACCTAAATATATCAAATATTATTTTTAAATTTGGTATTTTTTAAAAAAGTTTTTACTTTTAAGTGACACATATTTTAAAAATTGAAAAGGTTAAAAAAATTCAATAGTAAAGTTTAAATGCGGATAAAAAAAATCTTCTTATTATAAGAGAATTTTTATTTAAAAAAATGAAAATGTTAAAAAATTCAATAATTATAATTGTCTTCTTATTAGCCATTTTAAAAATAGATGTAAAATTTTGTTATGAAACTAGTGTATCAAAATATCACAACTCATTATAAAACCCCCTTAACTACTCATTTCTGTTACAAAACAAACAAGGCAACACCGGTTTAGCACTTATACATTCTTTTCTATCTTCCATCTTTTCAATCTCATAAAATGGAAATGGAAATCCTTGATCTCGTATTAGTCCCTACTGGTCTCTTTATAATGATCACATACCATCTATGGCTTCTCTACCGAATCGTCAAACACCCCACAAAAACTGCCATTGGTGTCAATTCAATCAATCGTCGCTTATGGGTTCAAGCTATGATGGAGGTACATTCATATGGCTTTCCTTTTTCTTTTTCCTTTTTCCTTTTCATATTCACAAGTTTGGTTTTGTTAGGACGTGTCCAAGAATGGAGTTTTGGCAGTGCAATCATTGAGAAACAACTTAATGGCATCAACCCTTTTGGCTTCAACAGCAATCATGCTGAGTTCTCTTATCGCGGTGTTGATGACTAATCGAAACGACGGAGGCGTTGTATCTATGGTGTTTGGTGATAGGACTGAGCTAGTTTTGTCAATGAAGTTTTTCTCAATTTTGATTTGTTTCTTGTTGGCTTTCTTATTGAATATTCAATCAATAAGATACTATAGTCATGCAAGCATACTCATCAACGTTCCATTCAAGAAACTGTCGTCAAATCTTAGACGACAGAAGCAAACTGCTGAGTATGTTGTGAATACTTTGAGCCGTGGAAGCTATTTCTGGTCACTTGGTTTGCGTGCGTTTTACTTCTCTTTCCCTCTTTTCATGTGGATCTTTGGACCTATTCCTATGTTTTTCTCTTGCTTTGCACTTGTTTTCTTGCTCTATTTTTTGGATGCTCCTTTTGAATGTGGCTGGGCTACTGTTAAAGGAGTTAATGATCATGAATGTGTTCAAGTTGAAGTTCCCAAGCAACACTGCATTGACATGGAGTAGAATTAAAAACTAATGTTGCTAGAGAACCATTATATCAAAATTTAACCTAAATTTTGATAGATTAGTTCTGCAACTATAATCTAATAGTAGATTTTAAGAAATAATGATTGTGTGGTTGTAACACCTGTGTAGCTGATGCAGATGATATAATTGTATTTTGTTATTGGGTTAAGTTTTAGCTTATTTGCTTATAGGCTAGATTCTATGTTTGAAGGACTCTATCGGTATATTTATAATGACATACCAAAATACTTAAAGGTGGTTGGACGAATTCTGACTGATCTCGATTATGATTTGTTGAATTTTCCACTATAAAATAAAAGACACCTCTCTTTATTATGAGGCTGGTTCGATATTAGATAGTTAATGCGACTTCTTATAACCCTACGACCAATTCAGTATTGTACTTTCACATTTTCTTACTTAAATCACTTTTTCTTTTTCGGACATCGTACTTGAGGGATATTGTATCAATATTCATATAATGACTCAAAGTGATGTAGGCGTGGTCGATATTAAGTCATAGGCTTATCCTAACACATATAAGAAGACGATGATGTTAATGGTCATAAGATCACACGCAAAAAAAAAAAAAACAAAGTCATTAATAATCATAAAATTCACGCTTAGACAATGAGACAAGCGAGGTAATATTTATAATAATTAAAATCAATGATGAAAAAAAAAATTAAGTAATTGATAAATTAAATACAACTGACTTTATTGGTTCTACATTGGTGAAGTTACACCAATATACCTTTTATAAATACATTTAAAACCCAACGATAAAACTTACTCGAACCTTTTATTTGGTTCTACATTGATGAAGTTCAATCAAAGTGAAACTACAATCTAAGACGACGTCACGTTTGGCCAAACCTGGGATTAAAGTTATGTCATTTGTGAATAAAACAATTCATGACAATTAAATGTGGAATTAACTAGTTATAAAATATTTGGTTATTAGGATGGATAGTATCTAGTAATTTTTAATTGAGTTAAATGATTGTAAATTACTAGTTTATGATTCAATTTTTATTAAATAATTTTTTTTATGTTTATAATTATTTTAGAAATTTATTTGATTTTATGTGGAATATTTAAAAGCTAAAACACTAGCTTTAAGTTTTTTTTTTGTTATTTGATAATGGGGTGTATCTAGTATACTTCTTCAAAACAAAGTCTAGCATCCTCTAAATGACAGGTAAATTTTATAGTGTAATGTGGTGTATATTGTAAGTTAAATATTGTTTCTGTAAGTTAAATATTATTTCCGTTTTAAAATGCAGTTGTTATGGAGAAAAAAAGATGAATATTACTTTTAATTTTTAATGTAAAAATGATTGTTACTTTTTAATTGGGTTCTTTAATTATGAATTTGTACATTATTTTCAACATATTAATATGACTAATTTAATAAAACTGCAATGTCTTATGACAATATTGTTACATTCTTTAGTCCGTGTAAAAAAACTTTAAACAACAATTATTTTGAAGGGCGGGAGTAGTGTTTTTCTTAATTGAGTCTTTGATAATTGTTTAATATTAATTTGAGGTATTTATCCGTGTTTGAGTTATATATATTATTTGATTATGATCGCTTTAGAGGATCAAAACTAATCTGGATAGAAGAGAGATGAGGATTAGGTGTCTTTAACACTATGTGTGGATTGATAGAACATGAAGTGGAGTAAAATGAAACATAGTAGAGTGGAATGAAGCGAAGCGAAATGAAATATAAGTTCAATACATTGTTTGATTATTTTATTAAAAACATCTCATTCAATCACTTACACCTTAAATTAGGTGAAAAAAAATGGGAAATTTGATAGAATGAATTTCATCAAATCCCCTACCTGCTGCTAAAATTGTTTTAACTTTTTGTTGCAAATCCTCTGTTATTTGATTTTTATGAGACTGAAGGGTTTGATGTTGTTGTTTCTACCATATTAGATAATTGTTTTGATGAAAATAAACACTCCAATTAAATTGAAGAAAAAGAAAACAACATAGATTGATGGAAACTATGTTGTGTAGCTTATGTTTAAAGTTTCTTTCTATTATTACAGGTATTTTTTTTTGTTTTACAAAAATAATAGTTAGACACATGGCGTTATTTGATGGGTTCGATGGATTAGAGGAACAAGATTGGTGGAAAGGCACTGTGCCTTTCTTGGCTCAAAGACACCAAATTCCCATCAGTAGAAGAAACACTGGTCATAGATATATTATTTTAAAAATTAAAATGTGGTTTAGTTTTGATTTCATCCCACATCACTTTGAATTTATAATGTAAATTAATTTTTTTCCTTCTAATTCTACCCTTTAATCATTACTATTTTTACCACTTTCAATATTTGATAATTGGGACTCTCTCCGCCTCTTTCAATAGTTGCTCTTAGTTGACTATTTCACACAGATTAAAAAAAAAAGAATAAAAAAGAGAGAATAATATTTTTATTAAAATACTCCTTATCAAATATTGAGAATGATGAAAATAATATTAAGAGGGTAGAATTGGAAAAGTGCATGGAAAATTGAAATGAGTCATTCATTTAATACACTTTTTTATTTCAAATGAGTCACTCATTGTGGGACGAATGAAGTACTTTAGTAGAAACATCATTATCTCTCTTTCATTTATTCACTTTACTTAATATGTGTGAAATGATCAACTAGATCACTCATTGTGAGACAGAGAGAGTACTACTATGATAAATAGTAATGATGATATCTATTAATGCAAGGTTTGCTCTAATATTTGTAAAATTGAACTGTTTCCATCAAAAGATTTATATGCGACATAATTCATGATTTAACTTTATTTCTATTTTACCTATTTTATGACCTTTGTTCATTTTTAGTATTATGATAATTTATTTTGAGATATAATTGTGGCTAACTCTTGGAACATTGGTAGTAGTGAAAACAAGTGACTACTTGTCTAAAGCGTCATTTCATGAAAATTTTGATTCAAAGTTAGAGATGTTAATTTACACGTGAAGATCCCCTATGGGAATTATCTGTTCGGGGATTTAAAGTCGAAATTTTTTTTCTCGGTTGGGACGAAGATGGAGGAAAACCTTCCACCAATGACATTTCAGGGTGAGGATCGGAGAAATATCAGAATCTAAACACAATTTAGATTCTGAACTCTGATCAGATGCAAACTAAAGAAACGAAAAACACAATTCAACCCCCTCTTCTTGTGTATTTTTCTCACCTTCAGTTGGTATCAGAGCGTGGTCTGTGTATAACACTTAACAGTGGTGCAAATAATTATCCAATGAGAAAAATATGTTTGTTAAATACTTTCCTTCAATAAGGAGTCAAGTGCCACATGAAAAATATTACATTGTTTTTCCTACCATATTCAAAGGGTGATTCCACTGAATTTAAATGATGGAAGAGCAAAATATATTTTTAATTCATTGGTATTGATAAAGGATTTTTATGAAGGTCTATAGAATACCCTTGAGAAAAATGTTACTATAGTAGTTGATGGTGTATGGATGATTAAAGTTTGAAAGTCTCTCACACCATCTCAGAAGAAGCTTATTGAGAATATCTTTAGAGTTAGATGCCTTCTGGTAGGTGCTCTATCTCAATTCTGAGTATACCAACATCATTGATACGTCTAATGTTCAAACTATCTTTGAATCCTTATGTTCAAATATGTGGGAATCAGTAAAGGATCTTGTCCAATTACACTTCATCTAATCTTTCTAAGAAAATTTTGAGAAGATTGCCTAATGGATTCAAATCTAAAGTCACAGTTATTCAAGTTTCCATAAAACTTGAGTATGTTGTGTCTTGAAGGTTTATCTAGCAATCTCCAAAGAAAAGAAATGGAATTAGATGGTGAAAATCTATCAAACAGATTAATCCTTCTTAAGCTTGTTGAAGAAAATTCATATGAAATTTCTGATGATGGGAATTAACCTTCCTTATCAAAAGATTTCGTTGTCTGACTCTGGAATGAATCATGGTATTGTTATCATATTAAGGCATAAAGCAAAAAAAATCCTGTCAGGACTAACATTTCTGGACTCATAGTAATATGAGTACCATTAATCAAAATGTATTTTTTGCATATATCGAAGAAAGGAGCAAAGGCATCTTCCATGGTACTTTATCAAAGGCTGTTTACAAAATTTGATGAAAGAAGAGCCTACATCCCATACTCAAGAGATAAAGGCATCGAGTTTGGTGAAAGAAGTGGAGTCAATGGTTTAACATCCATTGAATTAGAATCCACTCAATACATTATTCAAATTCTATGGTCAAATCTGAATACTCATTTGGAGTTTGACCAAGAAAATAACAAAAAAAAGAGGTATGTCTGTTCTTTCCTAGATTACTTCTTAATTCACTGAGATATTTATGTATTAGTAAATATAAAGTCTCTGTTAGATCTCTAGAGAAACTCTTTTGTTAAAAGAATCTTCAGAAATCTTTAAGAAGAAACTATGTTGTATTTTTTCTATACTGAATATATCATTAGCTAGATGATGGTCATATTTATGGAAATAGTTTCCTCACTTTTTGTGATGATACTGCTTCTGGTTAGCTTTCAAAGAAACCAACTCAATATTCATTAATTAAGCATGACTCTAGTTTCAAGAGAAAAATCTTGACTCTAAATAGAATATCAAAGACTGATGACTGACAGAAGATATCTCTCTCATAGTCTAGATCTACTAGACTCTGATGGATGATAGCTTCTGAAAATTATCAGTCTCTGAGATTCTGAAAAAGGATTCTTTACTTCTGATTAAGCAGTTTAAGTAAAAAGTTTTTCTAAACTGTTATATTACTTAAATTTCATGAAGTTAAAAGTCATCTACTGGATTCAGGAAATCTGTTGGGTAAGAACCTTTGGGTAATGATGTTTTTATTTTTATATACTATTCTTATCTTTATCCCCTGTCTTGTAAAACATCATTTTGTGTCCTTTTTCTAATAAGATTCTTATTATTCTAGAATCTTGTTCATTTCTTTTCTTTTCTTTTTATTTTCTTTGGCTGTGGATTTTGAAGAATTGCTTAAGCTAGGTTTTAACTTCTGAAAGACTGTGTCTGAACAAAGTATGAATGGATACTTTGAGATGCTTAGTGGTTTCAATTATCCAAGGTTTGTCAAAGAATTTTGGATTAATGCTTCCATTCTTGAGCTGTATTCTAAGTGTGTTATTCTTTCTAAGGTGTCTGGTGTTTCTATAAAACTAGCCTCTAAATCAATTGCTATTGTGATCAATTGCGAGGAGATTGGAGAATTCCCAGGAACTCTTGTTTGTGAACACTATCTTCCTACTTGGCGTACTTTTATAGTTCCATCCAACACATCTCTGGTCTCAAATCTTCGTCTTGATGCAATTGTTTAGAAACAGATTCTGAACTCAAACTTGCTTCCTAAGGACAAAGATCTAGATCTTGGGGACCCTATTGAAAAATATTGCTACTTCTTCTCAATTTAGACTTGCAGATTAATCTTCCTCAAGTTATGTTTGACTATCTGAAGAAGACTCTTTCATCCTTTCACAACAAAAAGGTATTCTTCATTCCTTATGGACGAGTTCTTTCAGAACTACTGGTCCAACAGGGAATTATCATAAGTTTGGGGATGATTTTTCTAAAATTTAGAGAGAAAAGTTTGAAGCGGTCTATGAGATTTTCTAATGTTAGACTTTTGCAAGTTTATGCCTTGTATTTGTTAAAACTTTGTGTATTAAGCAATCTTGTTATCAATTTTGTTCATGCTCTTGTGAGTCGTAACTGTTATATATATATATATATATATATATATATATATATATATATATATATATATATATATATATATATATATATATATATATATATATATATATATATATATATATATATATATATATATATATATATATATATATATATATATATATATATATATATATATATATATATATATATATATATATATATATATATATATATATATATATATATATATATATATATATATATATATATATATATATATATATATATATATATATATATATATATATATATATATATATATATATATATATATATATATATATATATATATATATATATATATATATATATATATATATATATAAGGATAGAGAGTGTGTGTGGGTGTTGTTCAAGAGGATATATCTTGAACAACACCCACACACACTCTCTATCCTTATATATATATATATATATATATATATATATATATATATATATATATATATATATATATATATATATATATATATATATATATATATATATATATATATATATATATATATATATATATATATATAAGGGGAGAGAGAGAGAGTGTGCGTGTGTTGTTCAAGAGAATAAACCGAATAGGATTAAAAGCTCAAAAACATGCAACATTCTCAGTAAGATTTGTTGATAGAGACCAGATGTTGCAGCACACATGTTGGAACATTGTGTTCCACATGTTACACTAGAACATCTAAAATAACTCTCGTCATATAAATCTTCTTTGTAGAGTAAATCTTGGACCAAATTTTCATTTGCTTCACTTGAAAATCAGGAAAGTATGTAACATCTCCTACCATGCTGAAATGCATTTGATGATTAACATGCTCCACCATCTTTCCTCTCATGTCATTAACATACATGTGAGCTCTTGTAAGATTCTCATTATATTTCATAATGACATCCTCCAGCAGCTGAACAACCTCTTCACATGTCATAACTTCTTTTGACAACTTCCTTTCAAGGGTTATCCACTTGAGATACAATTACTTCCACTTCAACACACTTTTCTCATAATGGACAAACATGTTGTATAAGGAAGCAATAAAAACATTTGTGGGAATATTATTTCCATTAACTTTTTTTTTTGAGTTCTTGTCATAACTTTTACAAAGACCATCATCTTTAGTAACACCTTCATTGACTGGTTCAGACCCATCATGAACTTCATTGTTCATAGGGATAAAATGCTCATAAGTATTGACATAATCATTAACAACATCATCAATGTTGTCAATCAGTTAGTCACCACATGATTCTCTTCTTGAGTAGCCTTTTCATGAGACTTGGTTAAATCTCCATGATTTTCTTCATTATGTTGCTAAAAGGAAACTCTTCAACTTCCATATTCAAGTACCTATTGAGAGAGACATTTTTTACATCCATCTGATAAAGTTTGAAGTTCAGAATACATGACAATCTTAGTAACAATCTAATGGCTCCAAGATAGGAAAATTTTTCAGCATTATATAAACTTCTATCTTCTTCAACAAACAACTAGGTGTTTCTTGTTTTGTCAGCAACATCAAGACCAATGAGATTAAGATATTCATCTTTATGAGGAGTCATTTTAGTTTAAGCATCATCTAGAGAATGTATGCTCTTGGAAGATAATCTATACAGTTTACTATTACTAGCACAAGCCACAAATATGCTTCCATCTATATCTTCGCACAATGTCTCAATATTTTTCTCCACATCTTCTATTGCATGATCCTTGTTTCCTTTTGACACAGATTTTCTTTTATCAACGTGGTTATTAACAACACCAACATGTGTTACAACAATATCAACCTCAACATCTTCATGGATATTGTCGCGGTGAAAATCGGATACCAAACTATTGATTAGTTTGAATCTTTAATTCATTTTGCAACCGAACTTTGATTTGTCCAAAGGAAGGGATAAAGATCGAAATTCCCACGATGCAATGCAAATGCAAGGTTTAGAGAGTTATAGGTTCGGGGGTTGGTTAAACTTAGGGAAGGTACTAGCATCCTAAGTTTCTGTAGTACTCTACAGGAACCTCTTGTTTTATATTGTTTATTGCTAAACGTTTATCTGCTTAATGGTTTAAAAGACCTAGGGGTTTATTTCTAAGTATACTCGATAAGATATCGTATCTTATGCCTACATATACTTACGGGAGTGGAATCAGAGTATCTGTAGTTCCCCTAAAGGGTTAGAGGAGTTCTTTGACTGTGGTCAAAGTTCCTACGGGTTTAGGGTAGTTGGTTGATTGATTTCAGGAGAAGAGATGCTTTATCATTTTAGGGGAGATATAACCGCCACAAGTTGTAGGAAAATAGTCTTTGCATCGTCTTAAGAAAAGGACTTACGTACTCGGATAAGGATCAACGAGGTACACCTTTATCTCTCTTAAGGCAAAGTTCCTACGGTATTGACTATAATGTTGTAGGGTGGAGATTCTATCTCACTTAAGATGATTTGATATCTTTCTCTAATGTGTTTGAATATATTGTTTTGAATTGATTGTTTGAATATTTTTGTAGTGTTGATTGAGTTTGTTTGTATTGTGTTTAATTGTTGATTGTCTAAGTTGTAAGAGAAAGGTCCTTCCTATGGGGTAGGATCTAACTTAATTGATCAACTTGAATGGGATCAAGGATCGAGGGAGAATGATGCAAATGAGATGCACTACACACGACTGTTGAATCATGTGTAGGGTTTTCCTTTGGACGGATGCAATTGCGAGAATGATAAATTGCGATAATATAAATGCGGAAGATAAATGCGGAAGATAAATCATACACATACGCATGAAAGCGCTGAAGTGTGTGAGAGTGAATGTGTCGTGAAGTGAGTGTGCACGATTAAGTTGTACTTTACGACGTTGATTTTAATTGGATTGTTGGATTGGTGTTAGACGAATTGATTTTAACTTGGGGGTCATATTATCTTGGTGAGATGAATTTTATATATTAATTATTTTAGTTTTAAAAATTATAAATTGATTAGATTTTAAATAGGATAATTTTAATTGAATGATGACTTATTCAAATAAAATAAATTTTAGTAAATGAGAAAAAGTTATTATTACAAATTGATTACGAAATAGGTTTTTTTTTAGTTAATTATTAAATAAATAAGAATCAATTGAATTACTTTAACATTAAATAAATTAATTGTCTTATTATTTTAAAAGGCTTTATGGTGAAAAGTGTTATCTTATTTAATAAAAAAAATTAGAAGGTCGATTTAAATAAATGGATTAATTAGATAAAAATAAATTTACAGTGTCATTATTTTTTGTAAAAAAAAAGATTGATTCAATTTAGCTAATTCAATAAAAAACTGATTAAAAGGTAATTGGGTTAAATGTTAAGTATTTGGTTAATTAAGGATTAGCGAGTGGTTTAGTGGTTAAGAGGGTTTGTGTTGTGATGTGTAGTGTTGCGTGTGATTATCATTACAATCAGAATAACAAAAAAAATAAAAAAAACCTAAATCCCTATCCCCCAATTCGTTCTCCCCCCTCGCGATCCAACATCTCCGATCCCCTTCTCCCTCGATTTCTCGTTTTGCTCTCTTCTTCCGTCTGTCTCTTCTTTGTTTTCTTTCAAGTTTCGCCATTCTTCGCCTTGCTTCGTTTCAAACTCTTATTTTCTGCTAAAATAGGACAAAATAGTTAAAAGCCAAAAGCATCGATGTGGCAAAAAAGTTATCTGCACTCGTAAGTGGCTTAGAGGCGTCGAATTCGCGAGGAGGCCCTTCACGGTGGCGATGATGGTGATTCGCGGCAGGTTTCGGTTACGGCGGATGAAAGGATAAGTCCTCTCGCTCTTTCGGTTTTGCGAGTTCACGATTTTCTTTGTTGAATTTGGTTTTTTATGTTAGGGTTTTGTGATGGATGTATTTCTGAATATTGTTTCTGTTTGTGATTTTTTTGTGAAAATAATTTGTGGGTTTCTGATGTTTTCGAATTGGGATTTCTGAGTTTGTGGATTCTTGTTGGGTTTGATGTTTGTAAGTCTCCTCCTCTCTTCTGAATCTGATTGTGTCTTATATAGGCTTCAAATTGAGATTTTCTGTGTTAAAGTCCGAATAAAACCGAATTGAATGCTGATTGATGATTGGTTTGGGGTTTCCTATCTTGGTTTGAAGAGGGTTCAAAATCTTCCCTTTTTCATTTGATTGCAATAATATTGATTGATGAAACTTTCCATTTTTGACATCTTGATTTAAACGCGTTTAATGCCTTCGCCTGTCCGGATTCGTTAGTTGCCTTAGATTGAATTTTTTTCAAAAGGTATATTCCTCAATTGATTCGTTGATTTGGATTGATGACTTGGCAGGTGTAGAAAGCAATCTATTTTGGGCCAGGGAAGGAGCGTGCAATCTATGGCGAATTCTTGCTTCAGAGTTCATAGTCCAGTGCAAATTACTCCATCATTGTATCCAGGTTTTGAACGGAGAGAGCTAGTTCGGCGTTTGATTCACGTGTCTTATCTGACCGTAGTTTTGCTGTTGTATTTTGTGTCGAGTTTCCTCCTGCAAAACACGGTGATATGCTTCATGCTATCAACTGGTATTGTGGCACTGCTGTTAACATAATCTCATCCCCTTTTCCACCACCGGTCGTTGCGACAAGATGAAGCATTTCAGCGTTATATTTAATGAATAGTTAATGAAGGCCATCCTTGACTATCCTTATCCACGACTATCTCTTCAATACTGATCAAAGTTCTGGAGCAAGGGCAAAATCGAACTACTGAGAAAAAGATCTTGGCTGAAGGTTGCAATAGTCGACTCCATATGAAGTTTCGACACTTCGGCAAAAGATAAGTTTGCAGTTGGATACGGTCGGGTAGTTAAAATGCGAGCTGCATCTTACAAATGTTTCAAATATGTGCAAAGAGTTTTAATCTGCTTCCGGTCATCCATAATTATAGTCATAAATGAGCAAAGACTTCTTTTAGTTCACAAGCAGCTACAATCATATGGTATGTTGTATCCCATTTATAATTGTCATCAATCAATAGGTTCACCAAACCAGGTACCTCTAGTTGTTGCTTATGCTCAATAAAATTCTCTTCGTGAGATTCAAAATGTTTCACAAATTTAACATACTCCTGAACTTTGCTAATAATTTCATTCATTGCCTGCAGTGCATCAATTGCGAAGCGACTTGACGGTATCATTTGAGAAAGACTTATCGAGTGTAGGGGTTTGTAATCGACCTTCCAAATGCCAATCAGATAAACAGGTCATTATAGATTGGATTAATGAGTTCATCAGAATCAAGAGACGGCGCAGTAACAACATTGAGAATAATATTATGTAAGCTGGAATTGCTATCAATGAAGCGTTCTCTACTAATGACGTTCTCTGTTTGTCTGGTTTGATGACCACATGTCCAATGTCAGGTTGAGAACTGGGGTTGAAGAGGGATGTTCTTCTGTATTGCTGCTGTTGGTGTTTGCAGATGATGTAGAGATAATCGCAGTTGTCGTTCGCAGCTAGTGCTCTGCTGATGCCGTGCTACCGATGCTTGTGGCTGATGACATGTTGATGTTGCTGCTGATACTGCGACATCACTTGCTTGCAAATGCTGGCCTGCGGATATGTAGCTGATGTGCTGATACTGCTTGTGAATGATGTTGTTGCTTGCTTGTGAAAGTTGTCGCTTGCTTGTGAAAGTTGTCTGCTGTGTTAAGATACTTGTTGTGGTTGCTGCAGCTGTTGTCGCTCGCGAATATGCTTTTGGTTGCTTGCTCTGAACCAACTGACTTTTCCTTTTCTTCTTTCAGGGCCCATCTCTAAGTTCGGGAGCTGCCAATTTTTGCCGCTGCCGAGAGAGGTTTGATGGTGATGATGACTTGATGGTCTGAACCACGTTGGTGCCGTTGGATGCAGTTGTCTTGCGAATTATGTTGAGCTGTTTGAATGCGAACCGACTTTTCTTCTATCAGAGATACCATTAACTGTTGATTTCAGATACTGTCTTGTCTTACGCTGTTGCCGAAGAACTGTTTGGTGTTCAGTAGGAAGTTGGCGACAACCTCGGTTGTCGCCCTTCTGGCTGCTCAAACTTTATGCCCAATGATGAACCATACTGAGGGCTGATCATCTCTTAATCATTTTCGGTCCCTTTATGTAATGCTTGCTTTGTTTTGACAATTGTGTTGCATATAAATTTTGGTGGCAGCCGTGGGTGCAATATTACAGTCGGTCAAGGCGAAGATGCTAATTAATACCTTTGTTTACTGTAACAGGTGGCTTTCAGGTGGCTCCTCTGCATAATATGATGGTTCTATCACAAGCTAATGGATACCGTGGCAGCATAAAGTCTGCTCCTTGTTTTTAATCAACAATTATATCACTTAAAGTGTTGTGACAATGTCAAGTAGTGAAACCAAATAGTGGTAGTGCTCTAGTGTATATGGATCTTTCGTTTTGTAACAAACTAGTCTTTGTCACTTGGAATAAATGTGTATTCTTTGAAAGCAACTTGGAATAAATGTGACTCCTTTCTTTTGATCTTATGAATTCAATTTTTGCATAATGTGAATTTTCAATTCTTCCACTTCCGCGCTCTGAATCTTGAGATTTATGCTTAGAAGCGTGCATCACCTATTCGCTTTAGATTGAAACACCGCTTGAATCTTAATCCCGAATCTAAATTATCTCGTTTTTTTGGAGAATCCGATAAAACACATAATTTCGACTTTGGCGCCATGACTCGTGCCCTACGCCATATGCAAACCTCTTTTCTTAGCAAACCCTTCTTGAATTAAACTTCGACCTCCTCCTTCTTTTTTTTTTGGCAATTCATCCCTTTAATGTAAATGAATCTACAATAGCTTATTTATAGTGACTTGAATAAGCTTGAATCTAAGATTGAGTTATCTTGAATTTTCTTATATCCATCACCAATAATTTGCACGAAATTGAATCTCAAAGAAAACCCGCAAACGACATTCTTTCTCTTTTTGATGTGCTACAACTACGGAATAAACCCAGGATTTCCAAAAATCCAAAGGTCACACTTTGAAGCGCTTGACTGTGAGGATCTACACTTATATTACTGCAGCTGCATGAATTGGTTACCCAGAAGGAATATAAATGTTAAATCAAAGTCAAATAATAAAATGAAAATAGGTGGGATCTTACGGTCCAAAATTAGGGCGCAACAGATATGATTATCATCACTCACATAATTATTCTCAAAGGTCACATCATAATTCTCCTTGTGAATTTGAGACTCTCTTAACATGTCGGACATGATATCTGACACATCTTTTTTCCACATCTGGATTTCCCATATTGATTTCCTGGGTCTCCTCACCATAAAAATTTAGAATGAGATGATGATTTCTCATAGGTCCATTATGAGTGGGACATCAATCATATTTCTACCAGCAATTAGATCCGGCTTATCAACGTGTGGAATATTGTGGTACATATTTCTTGACATACAAGTTCTAGTTGGACTCCAATACACTAAGAGTAATACCAATTTCACCAAACACAATATCATGTTTTTGGTAAATCAAAACTCTAGGCATATGAGAAGGAATTCCAATAGTAAAAATTATGCTATAATCAATATTCTTCTTTAGCCTCTTCTTATGAACCATTGTTGCTTGTTCAATGTTAGGAGGACCTCCAGCTTAACCATTAACCTTCTCTTCAATGAAAACACTCGCTTCTTCTCATGAAGTCCATAAGTGGTAATTGTTGAAACATCTTGTAAGACATCATGATTTACTTCTCAAGTTGACAAACTTCATAGATATTTCTTTCTCCAATATTAAGTTCAGTACACATATGACAACTTTCTCTGCAAAAGTTCCAAAGCTTTCTGTACCATGGCTTAGTTTTAATTTCTAACATGTATTCCAAGATGTCTGAAACATGACCTTCAACATTCTGCTATACAGTGCCAACAATCACCATCTTCATCTTTACATATTTTTTCTCGTATGGCTATAACAAGATGTAACATTATATCTTTCTCCTATCAACTGTCTATTGCAACTACTTTCAAAATAACAATATTCACAAGTAAACACCTCGTGGGAGGAACAAACAATATGAAAAAGAATATTAGGCTTGTAAAGTTAAACTTGTTGATGATGCCTTTGAAATTTCTCATTCTAGTGAGGATGCATATGTTGATGGTGTGGTTGACTACCATACATACTTTAATAGAACATGAGAATGAAGAAGACGCAATTAATGTACTAGCAATCATATTTGACCAGATGTTGAGACATTTACCTATCATTGTGCAATCTGCTTTCTGAATAGGAGTAAAATATTTTAACTTTGATGGCTCATCAGTATGTATAACCTTTTTTAGGTCTTTGAAAGTCACAACATTGTTTGCCTGGTTAGACTCGCCTTATTCATCATTAGAGACATTGAATATTCTTCTTTGTTTCCTTAAAACACTTGAGCATTCAACTTGAATATGTCCAAAATCTTTGCAAATAAGACATTGGATCCCTTTGTATCTGAATGTGTAGTTGAAATTTTATCTTTCGCCATCCTTCTATTTATGATGAATGTTCTTGAAATTGGTAAGAAAATTATTCCCAGATATTTTGTCAAGATTTCAAAATTACTTTACTAAAAATATTGTCAAGCCTAAAATTTTCTTCGGAATTACATTCTACTTGGTCTTCACTATCTTCATAACTTCCTTTGGCTCTATTCTTTGGTTGATAAATAAAATTTGATCTATGAAATGCTCATTCTTTGTTGAAGTTCTCCATTTTGAATAGAATAAGAACCATCAACACACCCAAACATAACAGGTTGTTTGCTCGGATGCCAATTGAAATCTGATTCTCAGAAAGACATATGTTGGACCATATGTTTTGGACAACATGAACAATTGTTTTATGACAGATAATATATTTTGAAAAAAGATGTCAGACACAATGTCTGAGACATTGTATACTATAATAAAATCCAGTTTAAAATAACAAGAGAAAATAATTTAGTTTATACAAGATGATGAAACAGAAAAGCAATAAAGAGCAGAGATTAATAACCCAATTCGGTGAAATCACACCTACGCGTGGATCTATCCAAGAAAAGAAAATCACCACTTCAAGTTAGTACAGTTAGTCTTCTATGATCATTAGCCCATGAATAAAGTAGTGGAAAACTTCTCATTTATTTAGATGGCAGATGGTGGCAACTTTTACATCTCTAACCAAATGTTCCATTCCTGCACAAGGATAAGAAGAATTTATAAAAGAAAATGTCCAGTATTTAAATGAATGAGAAGTTTTCCACTACTCTGTTCAGTATCATAAAAGCAACTTCCATAAGTCGCATATCGTCTGTATATATACACACACAATATTAGTGCAAGCTTGGGTGTTGGATAGATGGGCTTAAACCAATCTAATTTATTTTAAATTTTATATTAATTTATTTTATATAAATTTCTTTAAAAAATTTGTTATAAAACTTAGCGTATTAAAATATCACGACTCATTATAACCTAACCCCCCATGTTTTGCGGAAATATAATTTCTCATTTCAGTTACCAAACAAATAGGGCAGCACCCGTGTAGCACTTTCACTTTCTGCTATCTTCCATCTTTTCAACCTTTCCACGTAACAAAATCAGTTTCAATCTCAGAACCCTTTTTCTGTTTATTTCCAATTTGTCATTCATTCTTTCCATAATATGGAAAAGAAGATCCTTGATGTCGTACTAGTCCCTACAGGTCTCGTTATAATGATCGCGTACCATTTATGGCTTCTCTACCAAATCGTTAAACATCCCACAAAAACTGTCATTGGTGTCAATTCAATCAATCGCCGTTTATGGGTTCAGGCTATGATGGAGGTACTCTCATATGGTCGCTAATTCAAATTCTTCTTCTTTAGTTTTCTTTTCTTTGTTCTCAAGTTTGGATTTTGATTCAAAAGATTTTAAAGATTATTTGGTCGATACAGATGTTGCGACAATAATTGTGGTCGTCCTGGGGTGACGTCCCAGTTTATGAATAAGATATCAATATTTATATCTGCACCTTCCTATACTATTTTGTCGAAGCTGTTTTCACATTAGGAGAACTTTTTCTTAAAACCTTGTTTGAAAGTACATATGTTACTATATATGAAATCAAATTTTAATGATATTGATTTTTGTTGTTTTGTTTTGTTAGGATGTATCCAAGAATGGAGTTTTGGCAGTGCAATCATTGAGAAACAACATAATGGCATCAACGCTTTTGGCTTCAACAGCAATTATGCTGAGTTCTCTTATTGCTGTGTTGATGAGTAGTAGAAATGGAGAAAGAGGTGTTGTAGCTGTGGTGTTTGGTGATAGGACTGAGCTAGTTTTGTCCATAAAGTTTTTCTCAATATTGGTTTGTTTCATGTTAGCATTCTTGTTGAATGTTCAATCAATAAGATACTATAGTCATGCAAGCATACTCATCAATGTTCCATTCAAGAAACTGTCGTCAAATGTTAGGCAACAGAAGCTAACAGCTGAGTATGTTGCAAACACAGTTAACCGTGGAAGCTATTTCTGGTCACTTGGTTTGCGTGCCTTTTACTTCTCTTTTCCACTTTTCATGTGGATCTTTGGGCCTATTCCTATGTTGTTTTCTTGCTTTGCACTTGTTTCGATGCTCTATTTTTTGGATGCTGCTTTTGAATGTGGTTGGGCTACTACTGGAGTTGATGATGATGATGATTTTGATGAAGGTGATGTTCACAAGCAACACTACGTTGACATTGAATTGGAAGAACCGATTAAAAATTAATCAATTTGTTAGGGATGCGGTTGCAGAATCGGTATAAATCAATATTTAATCTTAGATTTTGATAAAATGATTCTGCAGCCGTAAGATGCTTTAATTTTGTTTTATAGTTTGTAAACTAGGTAGAAATGCTAATACAAAATCTACACTCAAGTTGAATTGAATTGAATTGAATTTTAAGTCATGAAATAAGTGTGTTTTGGTTTGCAAGTTTAGTTTCTGTTGATATAATATCAATTGTAAGTGATCTCTTCTGTAGGAAGACAGTGAACAGAGAGAGACTTGTTTCTTTTCTCTTTGTTCGATTTCATTTACTTGTTTGAATGATTCATAGTATTCTACATAATGTATACACTATAAGAATATTTGCATGCAATCATTTTTGACGTTTTTGACGTACCGATTATGATGGAAGATTATGTGCCTTCTCTAAACATTAAAAAGAGCATAAATATAGAGCTCATTTATTGGAAAAGGTAAGCTACAAATGTTGAGTACGAACCTTTGGACTTCTACACTTTGAATGACCAAGTCTTTAATGTCATAAAGAAAATGAATTATTCAAACTGCTAGAAACAAAGTAATATATGGTAAATATGTGTTGTAAAATCAGTAGAGGATGTAGTATTAGTAATTGACACTAGAAGTATGTTTAGAAATATGCAAAAGACATCACTGTCAAGTTTTCCTTTAAGTAATATTTTTTTAAGGGTTGAGATTTCACAAGACATATGTGAGGATGGAACTCAAGGAAAACCTATTGTTCTTAGAAAATTGACAGAAACTTAGTAAACTCATGTATTGGTTAAAACTCCTATATTGGTTAAAAGTACATGTGTGTTTTGCTTGTAAGGGCAGGGAGAATCATAAACCTTAGTAGGTGTATAACATATATTGGTTGTGAGAGTTTGCTTACGACGGCAAGAATTTCTGTACGGCGGTGTTTTAGGCTATTTAAAGGACCCGCTCACGTGAGGTGATATACCCTACTGGTGGTCGGTTAGGTTGTTTGTCGTAACGAACGTGGTGTTCTTTTAGTTGTGGATAGGGTGTGTGATTTATAGTTTGTCTGCATTCCCTTGAGAGGAGATGTATTTATAAAGGTCTCTGGATCCTAGGGTTTTATCAGAAAGAGTCACCGCCCACTTAGTCAATAGTGGACAGTTGATCTTCTATTTCTAAGGGAGTCGCGGGTCAATTAATGACCTTGAATTTCTCTTTGCCGAAGAAAGTGTCTTATCCCCCACTTCCCACTTAGGGGCGAGGGAATATTCCAAGGTGAGGTGATACCTCCCTTTGGGTGACATTCACTCGTTGCACCTCCTAAAACGATATAAAGGCATCGTTCTAGGCGAGACTCTTTGCAATTATAACACTACATAGTCCTTCAAGCATGATGCCTTAGGTAGAAGATGAAGTATTTTTAGATCATGACTCATGGGAATATCCCGAGAGCCTGAAGTTTTTCTCTTGAGTTTTCGGCCCTCCTTAGGAAACCTGAATCTTTAATCACAATGCACGAAATGTAACTAGTTATGGTTTCCTCGAACATGAGTTTAGTGGGATTTTTTATTCCATATTCTTTAGGTGTCGTGATGTTCGGCTTAGTTGATAGGACACCAAGTCCCTAAGGCGAAGCATTCTAATTTTTGGATGGGACTCATATCGACCCCTCAAGCAATACTAGTGATCTTGTTATTGATGCAGGATATGGATCACGCCTTTTAGGCATGATCTATTAGATACAATCCTGCCATAGAAGACACTAAGTCCCTCGGGAGGAAATTTAATTAGCTTGAGTTCTTACACATAATAATGTATAACTCGGTTGATGAGATTCTAAGTCCCTTAGGCGAGGTGTTTTATCTTCTTAGGATGGACTTCTATCGAGCCCTAAAAAAAGATTGGTGATCCTGTCTATATGGTGGAATATGGGTCGTGCCTCTTAGGCGTGATCTATTGGATATGATCCCGCTCGAGGAGACACTAAGTCCCTCAGGTGAAAGTTTAGTTTGCTTGAGTTCTTAGGCATAATAATGTATAACTTGATTGCTAAGATACTAACTCCATTAGGAGAGGTGTTTTATCTTCTCAGGACGGGCTTATATCGAGTCCTCAAGTAATACTGGTGATCTTGTCTCCATGGCAGGATTTGGGTTGCGCCTCTTAGCCATGATCTATTTGATACGATCCCGCCCGAGGAAACACTAAGTCTGCCAGGCGGAAGTTTAGTTAGCCTAAGTTCTTAGGCATAATAATGTGTAACTCAGTTGATGAGATGCTAAGTCACTCAAAGAGGTGTTTTATCTTCTAAAGATGTAATTCTATCGAGCCCTCAAGCAAGACTGGTGATCCTATCTCCGGAGTGAGATATGGATCACGCATCTTAGTCGTGATCTATCGGATACAAACCTGTGCGAAGAGACACTAAGTCCATCGAGTGGATGTTTAGTTAGCATGAGTTTATATGCATAACAATGTATAATTTGGCTGGCGAGATACTAAGTTCCTAAGGCGGGGTGTTTTTTCTTTTCAAACGAGACTTCTATCAAGCCTTCAAGCAATAATGGGGATCCTACCTCCGAGGAGGGATATGGGTCGCGCCTCTTAGGTGTGATCTATTGTATATGATCCTGTTTGAGGACACACTAAGTCCCTTAGGCAGAAGTTTAGTTAGCCTAAGTTCTTAGGCATAATAATGTATAACTTGACTGATAAGATTCTAAAACCCTCAGGCGATGTTTTTTATCTTCTCAAGAGGGACTTCTATCGAGACCTCGAGCAAGACTGATAATTCTATATCTCCCGCCTCTTAGGTTTGATCTGTAGGATATGATCCCACCCAAGACGATACTAAGTCCCTCAAATAGACGTTTAGTTAGCTTGAGCTCTTAGCTATAATAATGCATAAATCGGCTGATGAGATACAAAGTCCCTCAGGTGAGGAGTTTTATCTTCTTAGGCGGGACTTCCATTGATCCCTCAAACAAGAGTGTAATCCTATCTCCGGTGCAGGATATGGATCACACCTCTTAGGCTTGATCTATTGGATACAATCTTTCATGAGGAGGCACTAAGTCTCTTAGGCAGATGTTTAGTTTGTTTGTATTATCTTGAATGATGGCAAGGACCTTCCTATGGAAGTCTAACACTTGTATTCATATTCCCTCGAGGGGCGGCAAGGACCTTCATCGAGAAGTCCATCACAAGGCGTCTCCTCGTGGGGCGGAAATGACTTTTTTTGGGAAGTCCAACACAGTGTATCGCCTCGAGGGGGCCACAACGACCTTATTTGGGAAGTCCAACATAATGTATCACCTCGTTGGACAGTAAGACCTTCGTCGAGAAGTCCAGCATAATATATCATCTTGAGGGGAGGAAATGACCTTCCTCGAGAAGTATAACATAATGTATCTCCTTGAGGATCGACAAGGACTTTCATCGAGAAGTCTAATATAATGTATCACCTTGAAGAGCATAAGGACCTTCATCGATAAGTCTAGTATAATATATAGCCTCGAAGGGCGGAAAAGACCATTGTCGAGAAGTCTAGCATAATGTATCACCTCGAGAGGCAGCAAAGACCTTCGTCTAGAAGTCTAGCATAAGAATCATTTTAGAGAGGGGATATCCTTGTTGGAAATAAAATATTTAAATAATCGTCTAGAAGTACATTGGCACTATGGATGGCAAATAAATCTGTACCCACAGATATCCGTGGATAAAATCCTTCACGAATATGAAGCGGGTAGCTTAATGGATATCCATGGATATATAAATTCTCGTTTGTTAATGGATATGGATATGAGTTTAATGATATTCATACCCACAGATATTCATATTCGTTTATATATTATAAAAATTATTTAAATATCTGACCGGTAAATTAGCAAGTTTACTAACTTTTATCGATGTAGTAATAATTGGGGTTTCCCCAGTATCGATCTCTGAGGACTGCGTGTAAAATTTCAGGTGCAAATGTTATTTCAATCAAAAAAAATAACCTAGGGGTTTTGTTTGGGGTTTTTAACAGGAAAAAACATAATGATAAAATTACTTTAACGATTAAGAGAAAATATGCTAGGGGAAAGTGTATGAATTGCTTAGTACGAACCCTGGAGTATATCAATGAGACATGTCTCAGAACCTTAATTTTTATTGAACCTCAAAAGTGTTTTGCTTAAATTCCTTAACTGAAAAACCTTTGATATTCTTCCTTGGCCCTAATTCCTTAGCAGTCAAGGAAAGACATCAAGCAATAGTTCTGACAAAGGTTTCTTACAATCATTACAGGATATCCCTGTTCCTAGTAAATATTTACTATAATGTGTTATACAAAATAATCGATCGGTTTTTTTAGGCCAAATCCCTAATCGTAAATCGTTCCAATTTGTACGATATTTAAAAGTTTAAACGATTTTCATAACAAAAATATTAAGGAAAGAAACAAAATCTCATTAAGAAATGTAACAGAGGTTCATTACAACACAATTCAGGGACACCCCCTAGCAATGGGGGGTTTAGCTATTCATAGTATTCAACAAAAACAACAGAGAAACTAGAAACATTACAAGACTTGGGGAATAAAGTTGATCTTCAATTTCTTCCGATCATGAAAATCTCCTCGTCTTCCCAATTCTCTAGAGCTTCCCACTTTCAATTATAATTTCTTTGTACCATCAAAAAGTCCCCTTCCTCACTCAGAAATCACGCCTTAATAGTATCCGATAAATCTTTTCCATGCAAAAAGTCCAAATTGCCCTTCAGGCAGTCACACTGGCCAAACTTCAAAAACACCAGAGATATGGTCGCCTCACCCAACACGGGCCATGTCAGCTGACACGGGCACCCGTGTTGGCCCACAAAGAGGAATCTTCAAATTTTAACCTTCAGCATGCTGACACGGGTCGTGTCAGCCCCCTGGTTGCTCTTTTTCTTGTACTTCTCTTCCCATCCTAACACGTGCCGTGTCAGGTGACACAGGCACCTGTGTCAGGCCTCTGATTTTGCAAAAAATCCTCTCGAACTCAGTCGATTTCGCATTTCTTCCTCAGATTACTTCCATGGACCTGAAATCACTAACACTATCAGACCAAGACATCAAAATAGCTTTATTTAACATATATTTAAACTGCAACAACTTAAATGGACATAATGCAAAAACATAAACAATTAGAGGAAAATGACAAAGAAACAACTCACAGTGTTACCGAATAGATGGAATTCTTGCTGAATAAATGAAGGAAACAAAGTAGAGCAGGTGACCGATCACAACCCCAAACTTAACTCGTTGCTTGTCCTCAAGCAATGCATGAGACAAAACAAGGTCACCCCAAAATTCTTTTCTTACCACAATACAACCAATGTCTTTCGCAACTTGGTTTTACCTTATTGTCAAGTGTCCGGTTTCCCGATCCCAGCTGTCCGCTGCACTTCCATATCAAAATACTTTTTTACCTGCAAGCTTTTCACACTTCTCACTAATCCTCTCTGGGTTAAAGTGTTTTTTGCTCAAAATTTAGCATATGTAATACCAACTTTTAAATTTGAATAAATTCTACCTTCATCACACAGACAGATTACACACACTTTAAAGGTCTTAGGGTTGTAACGGGGTTAAGGTATGGTGGGTTAAACAATGAAACGGGTACACAACGGGTTTGTAGGCTTAGCATTTGTGATGTCGTTGTTTCTCTTCTGTGCTTGCATTACTACCACGGGGTTCCATCGTGCTGTTTATTTGCGACTTAACGACGCGTAGGCAAGTACTCTCTGTCTCTTTGTTTTTCTTCTTTTTTTTTTATATATGAAGACATGATGGTGTCTTCCCATTTTTCTTATGATATACATATTTATCTCTCTTTTTTTCTCTTGTACTTGCCTTGCTTATTGTAGGCACACTACCCCAGACATAGAATTAGCACAAGTTCAACAACTACAACACATATGCCGAGTAGGGTAGGGAGTGTTTGCCTATGGGTTAATGACGGTGGTTATCACAAGCAAAAGGATGTGGGCTCGACAGGGGTTAGCAACAGGTAAACATAATGAAGGGACGGCTAGAACGAATCGGGGTTTAAACAAAAAAAAGGAATGCCTTAGTGTGTATTCTCATGCAGTGTTCTGTGAGTAGAACGTACGCAAATTCAAAGTGATAAAGCCATACCTGATTCACTCTCATGATGATGTGATATTTGGCCTATTGTGCACTCACCATGTTGGGTATAACTTACAGGTTTCAAAGCACTTCTCATGTAATGCTGCTTCTTTATCTGGTTTCAGTCAACCTTTCACTCTCGGTTCGGTGTCATCAAGATGCGTCCGACAACTGTTTCTGGTTATATCAACTTCTGGGGTGCCTAAGTAGCCAGTATGGGTTTGAATCTTTCATCCTCTAACTACTCATTCATCATGCATCCGGTCTAGTCTCATCTATCTGTAACACACAGTACACACAACAAATCAAAGTAAACGAAAACAAAATGAAACAGAAATATCATAGTAAAAAAAACTACTAAAACAATAAAACCCCCCACACTAGAACTAAACATTGACCTCAATGTTTTAGAACGCGTATGAGAGGGGACTCACAGAGCCTCACTGAGGAGGAGGAAAACACAACATCAATTGCTGCATCATGATGTGCATGTCGTCCATGAGCGCCGCTTGGCGAGCTTGATCCTCCGCTTGACGTGTTTACTCAGCCCTGAGGTGTCCAATTTCTCCACGCACCCACGACCAGTTGTCGTCAGCAGCAGATGAGCTTCCTGCGCCAATACACACTTTCTCCTCTTGAAGAGGAACAAACTATTCAAATTCGGGAGCGTCTTCTTCTTCTGGTTCACCTGCAGCGAAATGGTCAGGATGATACTCGTCCTCAGCATGGACAGTATTATCATAAATCCAATTATTTGGGTCAGAAATACTAACTCTATCAGGATCCGGGAGGGTAATAACCAACCTGTTACGACTCATTACAACATAGTAATTAAGAGTGATATAAATCATACCCTGTTGAACCAGGGCTGCCACATCGAGCCTATTTTTACCTGACACCGGTGTGTCACATAACTCAACCGGGTCATAGCCAAAGTGACGGGCTATTTGGGTAATCATGCCCCTCACTAAGATTCCTCCTTGAGTCGCCCTTCCTACTCGCCCCAAATAGTCCGCTGCAAAAGCGACACCACTTACCATCTCTGCGTTGTCCATAACATGCAGGAAGAACAACTCCCGTTGTGTGGCCACTCCTGTACTATCTCCTCTCCCGAAAAGGGTGTATGCTAAGGCCTTTTATGCATACCTGAAACACGGATTCTGAATACAAGATGCTTTTGCACCTTTCGGCACATACTCAGTAATACTCGTAATTGCTGTCCAGAATGCTTTAGCATCAAATGTCTTCGGGACAGCACCTGGGCCGTATAGTGGAAGTCGGAGGATACCTCCCAGCTCTTCCACACTGAGCTCATGGTCAACATTAAATAGTCTAAATTTTAGCGTCCTGAAGAAATATTTCATAGTCCCAGTCCAACATTTTTCCAAATGGAATTCAATTGAACTTAGAAACTCCAACGTGATACGTTCAAACGTTGGGGCTTTTAAATGCATGAACTCTAACATACCGAGACTATGAAACATTATGTCAACTTCGACGCTCAGGTCTAATTCAAACAAAGTGGTATTGCACATGTACCTGGTTGGTGTGATCTTACGTTTTACATGACATGCGTACCGCTTCTTGTGTTCGGTGTAACACCCCGTTTCCCAAAATAAAATAAAACGATTAAAATAAGCACATATCAGAGTTTCTCCCACTTACGGGATGTCACAATTTTTCCACAAGATTCCACATAACATTTCTCAAAAAATCATTTTCAATAATATTGCAGCGGAAAAATAAAATCAGTCTGCCATAAACCACATAACATGTATATATACATCATCATATATACAAAAATCGGCCATCTGCCCAATATATATATATATATATATATATATATATATATATATATATATATATATATATATATATATATATATATATATATATATATATATATATATATATATATATATATATATATATATATATATATATATATATATATATATATATATATATATATATATATATATATATATATATATATATATATATATATATATATATATATATATATATATATATATATATATATATATATATATATATATATATATATATATATATATATATATATATATATATATATATATATATATATATATATATATATATATATATATATATATATATATATATATATATATATATATATATATATATATATATATATATATATATATATATATATATCCATCAAGCATCATCACACATCCCACAAAAGAACAGATACGCTACAGGGGCACACGTAAACAACCAATGACAACAAACTCCCAAAAGCTCCGGTGTTATGTATCAGAGCATGTCCTACAACGACGCCACAATCCAAACTAGCTAAACACCTGGATTGTCTGTACTTCTGAAGAAGCACAGACCACAACAACAACAAAGGGGTGAGATTCACGATCAAATATTAATGGTATAAACATACATGAAATAAAAGGCAGAAAGCAATAAATCATTTATTTCATATACCACATATCCGGACCTACTGTCCCATCATCAACAATCACAACACATACACAACTCACTATGCAACACATGCACTGGACTCCACAAAATGCGGTACCGACTCAACTCAGGATAGATCACATACACTCCCTCTGAGCAACGATCTATCCCTACCACGCTCCTCCTGATCTCATATAATCAAATATCAACGTCCCCCACTTGGGACACGGGTGGTCGCATACACTCCATCCGAGCAACGATCCAAATTCCCGTCCACGCTCCCCCACTGGAGCACGTGAGTGTACCACACACCACGTCCACGCTCCCCACTGGAGCACGCGAGTAAATCATACACCGCGTCCACGCTCCCCACTTGGAGCACGTGCGTGAATCACATACACTCCACCGAGTCGTGATTCACCACATCCACATGCTATGCATATACACACAAGCACACAAAGTGCATCGATCCTACTGATCCAATCACCATACAACAACACGTCAATACAATGCTCACAAGGCATATTCGATCCTACTGATCACAACTACCACACAACATATCACACACTATTCACATAAGGCATACCGATCCTACCGATCCAATCATATATCACATACATATAAAGCACATAAGTGCATCCGATCCTACCGATCCAATCGTCACACAACAACACATAATCACAACGCATATAAAGCGTATCGGTCCTAGGGACCCACTTACCACAACACATCACTACAACATACTCAATGCGTAACAATCCTACTGATCCGCATATTTCGCACACTGTGCATACATCTTACATACGCATCCACACATATTCATTCCTAGTCGAAGGATACATAGCCACTTTAGGCATCACAACGTACTTCAGTTCAATCGTTCGTATCAACGAGTATTCAAGCACACGCCCTCTACATCACCTTCATGCTCTCAACCAATCCACAATAACCACGTACTCACTCACGACCAACAAGGGTCCAACCACGCGAGAACGGAACAACACAGCAGAAAAATCACAAAATGCTGTCATGTTTGGTGCCATTCGCCTGGCGAAGCCCCGCAGCGAACACTCGCTGGGATTCGCCCGGCGAAACCCCTAGCGAAGCCAAATAGAAGAAAAAGGCAGCATTTGCTGCCCAGTTTGCCTGGCGAAGCCTGGCGAAGGCTTGCCCCCATTCGCCCAGCGAATGCACGCGAATTCTGTAGAAAACAACTCTCAGCTCAGAGTCGGCAACGCACTCCGAGCTCAGCCGATTCTATTCCCAAGCTAAACCCCATCATACCAGAAAATTGTTCCACTACCCGACTATAACATCTATCCGATAAAACATCGAATTCTGCCGATTAATCCACTTCTAGCTTAAAACTACATTCTACTCCGAAACCCTCATTTCCCCCAAACGATCACCAACATCGCATGCAAGAGTTTTCGACATTCAGACACCAATTAAAACAGAATCAACAACACAATTTATCATGCAATTCATCATCAATCATGGGGTTAGGGAAATCCCCCTCTACCGATTATTCATGCATACCGAAATTTAACCGATCCTCCCCCCTTACTTCAAAATATAGATTGATGATGATGAAGCTTCACGATTTCACCGCCTTGATGATTTCCTCAAGCTTGCTGAACCGTGCTCTTCCCTTCCTTGATCGCTCTTCCTCTCTTGTTCTTCTTCCACGCGTTTTTCTTTCTCTCTTCCAATTCTATTTTCCACACAATGTCAACAATGCCCTTAGTTCCAAATAATCCCTTATTTTCTTTTATTCCAAAATAATATTAATAATCCCATATTATTATTATTAATAGTAATAATAATAATAATAATAATAATAATAATACTAATATCAACAATAATATTAATTATTAATTATTATCATTATCAATTATCTAATATTAATATTATGCCTCTAATTCTTCCTCAATTCCCACACCAAACACGCTGATGAATAAAATGACACCGAATCTAAAAATAATTAAAATGGGTGTTACAACTCTCCTCCACTTTAATTATTTTCGTCCTCGAAAATACCTGATGGAAACAGCTCTGGATACGCTTCCCGCATCCTTCTCTCCAGTTCCTATGTCACACTGCCTCTTGCAGCACCTCCCCAAGTCACTCTCACCAAAGGTATCTCTTTCCCTCTGAGTTGCTTCATCTTGCGATCCTCGATCCTCAACGAAAACGTCTCCATAGTTAGATTCTCTCTAACTTGGACTTCATCCCTCTGAATCACATGAGACGGATCGGGTACATACTTCCAAAGTTGCGACACGTGGAACACGTCATGCAAGTTCGAAAGCTCCGGCGACAACGCCACCCTGTAAGCCACAGTACCAATCCTCTGCAAAATTTGATACGGCCCGATAAACTTCGGATCCAACTTCCTGGACTTCAATGCACGTCCAACACTCGTCACTGGGTTAACCCTCAAAAATACATGGTCACCCTCACTGAATTCTAACTCTTTCCTGCGGTTATCATAATAACTCTTCTGCCGATCCTAAGATGCTTTCATCTTCTTACGAATCATCTGCACTGTCTCAGTAGTCTGCTGTACCAACTCTGGTCCCAGCACTACATTTTCCCCTGACTCATACCAACATAAAGGAGTTCTGCACCTCCTACTATAAAGAGCTTCAAACGGTGCCATCCCGATACTGGAATGGTAACTGTTGTTATACGTGAACTCGACCAATGGCAAATGAGTATCCCACGTACCACCTTTCTCTAACACACAAGCCTGCAACAAGTCCTCTAAAGTCTGAATAGTCCTCTCCGACTGCCCATCCGTCTACGGATGATAAGCTGAACTCAGCTTCAACTCAGTACCCAAAGCCTCTTGCAAACTCTTCCAAAATACAGAAGTGAACCTCAGATCTCTATCCGACACAATACTCAACAACATACCATGCAGCTTCACAATTACCCGAATGTAGATCTCTGCTAGCTTCTCCACTGGAAAACTGATACTAATCGGCTCAAAGTGTGCAGACTTAGTAAGCCGATCCACAATCACCCAAATCGCATCAAATCCTCTCGCCGTATTCGGCAAACCGGTAACAAAATCCATGGCGATACAGTCCCACTTCCAAATCGGAATCTCTAACGATTGCATCATCCCAGAAGGTCTCTGATGCTCCACCTTCGATTTCTGACATACCAAACAAGCATACACATAACGAGCAATGTCCTTCTTTATGCCCGACCACCAAAACAACTTTTTCAAATCCTGATACATCTTCGTAGCTCCTGGATGAACACTCAAGCTACTACGATGCCCTTCGTCCAAAATCGACTTCTTCAACTCATCATTATTCGGTACATAAATTCTGCCTCGAAACCTCAACACACCCGCATCATCCAACTTGAAATCACTACCGGAGTCGCTTCCGGCCTCACGCATCAAATCTACAAGTTTCACATCTAACTTTTGATGTTCCCTTATCATATCCAAGAAATCATTCTTCACCTGCAATTTACCCAACATTACACTACCTGCAGTAAACTCACAAACCATGCTCAAATCTCGAAACTGCTTAATAAGCTCCATCTCTTTTACCATCAAAGCCGACATATGAATCGTCTTCCTGCTCAAGGCATCTGCAACAACATTCGCTTTCCCTGGGTGATAACTCAAACTGAAATCATAGTCTTTCAAGAATTCTAACCATCTTCTCTGCCTCATATTCAACTCTTTCTGATCAAACAGGTACTTTAAAATCTTGTGATCACTGAACACCTCGAATCTTGAACCATACAAATAATGTCTCCAGATTTTCAAAACAAAAACCACCGTAGCCAATTCAAGGTCATGAGTAGGATAATTTCGCTCATGCACCCTCAATTGTCGCGACGCATAAGCTACCACTTTTCCATTCTACATAAGAACTCCGCCCAATCCCATCTTGGACGCATCACAATATACCACAAAAGGCTCACACGGATTCAATAACACCAACACCGGCGCTGAAGTCAATCTCTTTTTCAGCTCCTCAAAACTCTCTTCACAAGCAGCATCCCACACAAACACTTGATCTTTCCTCATCAACTGAGTCAACGGCAAAGCCAATCTGGAAAAGCCCTCAATAAATCTTCGGTAATAACCAGCTAAACCCAAGAAGCTTCTAACTTCAGTTATCGTCTTTGGTGGTTCCCATTGTAACACCGCACTAACTTTCGAAGGGTCTACTGAAACACCATCACCTGAAATAACATGCCCCAGAAAACTCACAGTCTTCAACCAGAACTCACACTTTGATAACTTAGCAAACAACTTGTTATCCTTCAACACTTACAAGGCAATCCTCAAATGCTCCGCATGCTCTTCCTCAGACTTAGAATAAATCAGTATGTCATCAATGAACACAACAATAAACTGATCCAAATAAGAATGGAAGATACAGTTCATATATTCCATAAACACACCCGGCGCATTAGACACTCCGAAAGGCATTACCGCATACTCGTAATGTCCATATCAAGTTCTAAACGTCGTCTTCTGAATATCACCTTCCTTAACTCTTATCTGATGATAACCCGACCTCAAGTCGATCTTACTGAACACACGAGCTCCCACTAACTGATCCATCAAATCATCAATCCTTAGAAGAGGATACTTGTTCTTGATGGTCACTTTGTTCAATTGACGGTAATCAATGCACAACCGCATGCTACCGTCTTTCTTCTTCACTAACAACAATGGAGCTCCCCACGACGACACACTTGGTCTGATAAACTTTCTATCCAGCAACTCTCCAATCTGAGATTTCAACTCGGCCAACTCCACTGCCGACATCCTGTACGGCGCCATAGAAATAGGCCTCGTACCAGGTACCCGATCAATGCTAAACTCAACTTCTCTCTTCGGAGGCAACTCGGTAATATCATCCGGGAACACCTCCGGAAACTCATTCACCACAGCTAACTCATCTAATAATGCCTTGTTATCAACAGACAGCGATGCAAATAAAGCAAACACCTAAGCTTCGTCTTCCAACAAGGTTCTCAATTTCTTACTAGACAAGGAATCTGCCAAAGCTTCCTCTTCTGAAGTCAAAAACAATAACACCTTTCGGAAACAGTCAATGTAGACTCGGTTGAACTCCAACCAGTTCATACCAAGTATAACATCCAAACTACCAAGTGGCAAGCAAATCAAATCCATGCCAAAATCTCGGCCAAAGATAGTCAGTGGACACTTCAAACACACAAGCGAAGTAGTCACTGAACCAATCGAGGGAGTTTCAATAGTCATCCACCGCTCAAGAGTAGTCGGCACCAAAGCTAACTGTTGCACCCCAAATTTTGACCCCTTAGATCCTCATCATAATTGTAGCATCATACTCACTTGATTAACTAACCTTAACCCATTTCAAGTTTATCTTTGTCAAGATGCAGATGAATCAGGGTTCCGTACCGTCAAAAATCGAGGCTTCAATGGTTTAATCAATCAATGTATTGGATTGATTCAACTATAAACAAGATCAAGAATACTACATTGGATCAAGTATGAATCCAATTCGAGGTTGTCACCCAGGAATTAAGAACAGTGCAGTTCAGGATACCCGATTAGGGTTTTCGATCAGGAAAAGTCAACTGTAGTTTGACTTTTAATTTAAAAGGTGTTCCAATGGTGGGATCATGGTCCATTAAGTTCCTATGGCTTAGTAAAGTCAACTCAAGGAGTTTCAAGGCCTCAAAATACCCATAACATCAACAGTCGACTCGGTAGCCACCGATTGATCGAACGGTTGACTGAAAAGTCAACTCTTCAACAATAAGGAATTTGACTTTATGATGTGAATAAAAAATGTTCCTTATTTCGTATTACACCTTCCCATAAAATTTCATGACCATTGGATCAAGGGTTAGGAAGTAATTGCAAATATCGGGAATTAGGGTTTCAAAAGGGGCAAAGCCATAACTCCTTAACCACACAAGGGTTTTTGACCTAGTTTCAAGGGGAATGAGTTCCTAAAACAAGCATAAATATTTTAGTAACTAATTGGGGCTTTCTAAAAAGTACAAGTGGGTTCCATAACTCTTCCTGGTTAGAGAGAACCGAGGTCCACAAGTTGGCAAAAACTCACATTGGCAAAACCAGGTCAACATGAGTTTTTTTTATTCCAAAACCTCTCCAAATTGATGCTAATTAAAGACTAAGCCTCATTTATGATGTTTACATTGTTAATAAACATGTTTAACATCAATTCCCACGAAAATGGACCAAAGATCAAAGGAAATCATTATTTAATGCAAGTTGTAAAAGTGAATAGTGAAGAAAGAGAAAAAAGGTGGCTACCCTTGTCAAATCATCAACTTTAATTCAACAAGTCACCTCCTATCCTATGAAGCATGATGAAAAAATCTATAGGGCATGGGGAATATCTTAGTAGAGTGGCTTAAAGATAAAGGTGAAGATTTCATTGGAAAACTCAAAGATTTTCATGATGGAAGGTTAAAATTGACAATTTGCTTCACTTTTGCCCATACCTTGATTCTAGGCCTTTGGCTATAAATAGAACTCACTTACTACATCAAAAACACACAAGTTCCATGCTAGAAACCAGCTAGAACTTTCTTTCTTACACAATCACAAGTTCTTACAAAATCTCATTAAGTTTCCAAAATCCCTCAAAATTTGCTTTTGAAAAACACCTTTCATAACCATTTCCAAACTTCTTCCAACTCAAGAAACACTTCAAACACATAAAGTATGATGTATTGAAGCTATCCAAGTCACTTCCACACTTATGTAACAAGATCTTGGAAGAGCTCTCAAGATCTCTGGTTTTCTTATTGCTTAAGCTTGCTTCAAGAGGTAAACCTAAAACTCATAAATGTGAACTTTCCACTTGCATTCCACATGTTACCATGACTGTTTTTTTACCATGATGATCTTGAAAATTTTCAACTTGTAACTTGATTTTTCTTGTGAGATTGATCTTGTATTATTCTTAAAATTTTGTTAACATTTTTAAATAATCAAATTTGTTTGATTCATTGTCTTACCATGTGCATTTTATTCCTTTTATCATTTAGATTTTCATGTTTTGTTCATCCAAACTTCAAAAAATCATAACTCATCCATTTTTCATCATTTTGAACCCATTATTTTTGCATTGTGTTTGTCTTGATGCCTAATTTCATGTGATATTTTTTAATTCCATGTTTGTTCATATTTTCATGCCTTTTGGTTGCTTGTATGTTGCCTTTATATTGAGATCGTTATCTCGCGTATGCAGATGAATTTCTTTTTCACCGTGATCATTTGTGTTATGATATTCACTCATTCTCATTTATACTATGTTAGTTAACATGTTAGGGTACTCTCCCTTGGTTGTTACCATTATTTCATATTGCTTTCCTCCTAAATTATGAGGTTAAACTAATTTGCTTGTATTTGATTGTCATCGATACATGTGGTTGTTACCTTCAATCTTTGTTAAGATATACCTTTAATCTTTGTTAAGATATGCTTTCATCTTTGTTAAGATACATGATCTTTGGTTGTAACCATGCCCCTTTTGTTTAAAGTATTGATTACTTTGTTAATTATTTCTTCCCCAAGTGATGGAACTTTTTTAGTTCTCATCCAAGTTGCCTCATCTCCTCCCTTCCAAAGGAAAGTCTCTCTATTGACCCTTGGGTCATAGATAGCTCAATACCCTCATTGGCCTCGAAAGAGCCTTAACCTCCTTTTTGGTATGGATAGAACCAATAGGATATAAACTCATAGGTCTGGATAGAACCTTCCCCTCTTTTGGTTTGGAAAGAACCAATTGATTCCTTAGTTCGAGCCTGAACTACGACCGCTCTGATTTCTCATTGGACAATGAGAATACGTAGGCACAAGATGCGATATCTTGACGAACAACCTTCCCCCTCACTAGGAGTGTTTACAACTAGAACCCTAGGATAGAGTTGTTAACTCTATGTAAGGATCATGGATATGATCACTTACTTCCCCCTTTGAGTGTTACAACATAGACATAGAGAGTTTTGTGAAACTCTACACAAACATTATTATGTTTGTTCCCCTTTGAACCTTGATCGCAATCAAGCGTTCTTCAACCCTAGTTAGGTGAACTACGATTGCTCTGATTCTATCCTAGTTAGGATACGTAGGCAGAGGACGCGATGTCTTTGCGAGCAAACTTAGAAACAATCTTAGGTCTTCATCTATCATAATCTTCACCTTTTTACCCAATAACCAAACCTTAGCAAATATTTAACAAACTTAGCATACAAATAAACAAAAGGTTCCTGTAGAGTACTACAGATGTTTAGGATGTGAAATACCTACCCTATGCATAACCAACCTCCGATCCCCGAATCTCTTAGCGTTGTTGTAACATCGCGCAAAAGGTTCTTTCTTTCTTTAGACCTTTCCTTTGGATAAATTAAAGTCCGGTTGTAAAAGAATTAAGGGTCAAGTTAATTCAATAGCTTGATATCCGATTTTCACCGCGACAGAAATGGCGACTTCACTGGGGATACGACTTAAACTTGAGGGTTTAGCCTATTTTGCTTAATTGTATGCTATATTTGTGAATATTTGCTTAACATGTATATTTGTCAATATATTTGTTTGTGTGTTGGGTATTGGGTGCTTTGAGTGGTGAGACGGTCCTACACTCGGACTTGAGTGCACTTATGATAGGATGGTGGTATATTCAAGAAGGCTTATAGGGAGTTGATTCCCGACCAAGCTAACTTGAGAAACCACCGCTCAGTATAGGCCCTCTTGAAAGTTTAGTATTGTTGATCGAGTATTCATGGAAACAATGCTACTTTCAACGAAGGAGCCCATGACACTGTGGACTTTTAGATTACATTCTACCCCACTTTGGCCTTATTAGGACGTAGTGCGATGGCTATAAGGAAGTATTTCCAAAATAGTTGATACGCGATACTACACTCAGACGAGATTCCCTTGAGAATATTATCGATTACCAAGTGACTTGGGAAATTGATAATATCTGAAAGATGGGTTGATGACTCTGGGAACTCTATAGAACCCGTTCAGCAGGTACACATCAACCCATAGTACAAATCCTTGGGGATGGGTAGACCTTTGACTCTTTGCTCTTGAGCCTATGAGGTCTTTGTGTATGCTTTGTATTTGTGAATACTTGCCTTTGTGTTATGTGTGCATCATCACATCATATCACCATAAACATATCATGTCGCAACTGGTTTTGTAAAGCTCAGTCGTTTTCTGGTATTTTTAAAAAGTTGTAACTTTTTCCAACGATTAATGAAATGGGGTTTTAACCTAATCAAACTTCTGAGTTTTGTAAAACCAGTTGCGTTTTGCACTTGCATCAACATTTTACATATCATACTTCGTTGCATTAGTCTTTTTGGTTCATTCTGTGTTCCATTGACATCAGAGGGGGGATACCTAGCACATATCCAGGACAAATGGCAACAATAGAGGGACTTTTGAAAGCCCAAGAAATGCTGAAAGAGGACATCAGAATTCTCAAGTGTCAGATGAATTGGGTTCTAGAGACATTGCAGAACATGATGAAAAAAGAAGGTCACCTTGACCCTGTTGCATCTAGAGAAACTAGGGATGCATTATCTCCGATGGTTCCTCCAACTCAAGGACATCCTCGGCATCAACGAATAGATAACCGTCAATCACGTCATTACGCCCAAGACTCAGTGTTTGTTCCTCCTCAAGCTTCTCAAAGCCGGAAATTGAACAAGAAGGATCATGTCAGGAAAAATAAGACTTGCGGTAGACAAACTCTAGTACCGTTAAGCAAACTTTACCAGCTACTGATTCAGAACTCACTAGTGACTCCACGATTGTCCAATCCGGTGCCAGGACCATGGCATAATGCGAACCTGAATTGTGAATTTCACAAAGGAGCTGAAGGACACAACTTAGATGCATGTATAGCATTGGGTTATCTTGTACAAGAGCTAATCATTGACAAACACTTGATCCTCGAGGAAGACCACCCAGAAGTAGAATGTGGATATCATACTGGGACAACAGGGCACCTAGTTGAAGAGTGTGAAGGTTTTAAACTGAGACTGCAAGAGTTGCTGAAACCTCGGGAGGATAAATCAAATGACAATGCTGCGATTCCTAAATCCAAAGGCAAAGGACCCGTGAGACCCCTCATAATTCTATATCACAAGGAGAAAGTGGTGGTTGAAGGTGTTTCCCCACATGGGCCTAAAATTTGAATTTTAATTCCCTAAGGCTGGCAGCTGTAGACTGTTTCAACATGTGTTGTAACTTCTTTGCATTTGAATTGCTCGTAAGTTGTTGTTTATTTGAATTTGGCAATATTAATGAAATGTTTGTGCATCTTTTGATTAAGTCCATTCGTTTCACTCTTTCTTTTTCCTTTCATTGTTATGAAATACAAAAAATGCAAAATTTTATTTTCTTTACTAAACTGTTGTTTAAAGCAAAGATTGGGGAGGATGATGAAAATTATATCCATAACTGCTGTTGATATGCTTTCAATTTTGCCGATGATGTAAGGCATTGTTTCAATCCCTAAACACTGGAGAAATAAGGAAGATAATCCCTCGTTAACCCCTTCGAGCCTAGAAGTAGGAGTTTTTCCTTCTTTACAAAAACAAAACCTTAAATCTCGAACCTGGGGCGGGTAGTTCTCGGTTAACTCGAAGATATGTGCATACAAGACACTTTTCATATAAAGGTGGTGCACTCAGGTTTTCCTTCGTGCACAACAAGAAAGTGTCGAAGATTCTTTTCAGCATAAAAGACAATGATGGTTTACCATATCCATTAAATTAGGTAGTCACCTCCTTTCCTAAAAGAAAAAAAAAAGGAAAAGTGAAAAAAAGCCCGCTAAGTCGAAACCTATGAAGGAGACTTAGGCAAAAATGGGGCATCCCATTGACTGTATATTCGAACAAAGCAGTTCAGACAAAAGTCAGGGATAACAAAAGAGAGGAATTCTGTAAGAGTTATCACTCTTAAAAATCCTCAAATAGCAAAAAGTTATCAAATACTGTAAGGGAGTTGTGACTACGTTAGGTTTGTAAGCCATCACCAACTATCATCAGTCCAATTCTTAAGCCTGTAAGAACCTGAATATATAGTTTGAGTTAACTGAGTGTAGGATTGGAGTTCATCATGGAGAGTGGGTGGGACAAATAACTTTTGAGCCTTTATCCTTTGTTTCATGAACCATGAACCAAGCCACGATACAACCCTTAAAAGACCTAATTGAGGTAAGGTTGTTTTGAAAGCATATTACAGCAAGGTTGGATAACCTGACTCCTAATGATCTTTGATTGTATGTGTTCATCACTTTATCCATCATTTGTAAAATAATTGGACCACTTTCACTTTGATCACTTAATCACTCCGCCGTGTGTGTTTCATCAAAAAATGTTTTCAAAAGATTGCATGAATTTTACATTGAAAATTGCCAATTTTTAATGAACAACATTGCGTGCAAAACAATCCAATATCAAAGGAATCCCAACAAGCGCTGTCAGCCAGGGAATTTAACTTGATAAAGGAAGCTCAGCCTGGGGCAACCAATTTGAAGGATTTGTTAATCATTTGTTGTAACGTTCAGCTAATCAGAGCCAACCAGGTCAAGATCAGATGAAACTCTCGATGAACAGTTTAGTCTGAGGCAATACTTTTGCAGTTACCAACTAGTAGGGGCAAGTTTGTTACCCAGTCGTTACTTCCACAGTCTGAAGACTTTGTTGTGCAAGCACCGTTAAACTGGGGCAATCACGTCGAGATTTGAAAATCTCTCTAAGTGTTTGAAGACATTGAAGCATCTTTATTCCGTTTCTTTTGTAAAAGCATCCTTATGACTTCTTCTCACAGACTGTGTAATCTGGGGCAGAAAAAGTTGAAGACTATTTGTCGCAAGAGCCGTTGCTCACTTGAAGATGATTATTATCATAATGGGGCATAAATGTTTTGGTCTCATGATACCCTTTGTCAGCTCTCCGATTAAGTTGTTACTTGGGTTGATCTTGGAACTTCCCTTGGTGATTTTCCTTCAACAAAGAATTCAAACTCAAGATGGAAATCCAAGTGAAGTCTTGATGTTTTGGCCTGAGAAGATTACTCTCTCCCAAATAAGATGGTAACCTTGAAGTGGAATTGTTGTTCTTCATGATCATCACTTTGATGTCCAATTTTGGTTGGGTCTCCGTGTCGAGATGCTTATTTCATCTCCAGTTTTGTTTTGTCTAATTTGTCAGCATAAACATAAGCATGGCATAAAGCATATGCATAAAATCCGTGCATTGTTGCTATCTCTGGTTGTTGTCTGTTCCTGTTTCACCTTGGTTCCCCCCTCAGTGATTGGGTGTGTTTGTCTCTCTCTAATAGAGTTTCCAACCCTTAAGCATAAAACATCCATCCTTTATCAATTCCCCACAAAGTTTAATCCTCATGGATGATGGTTGCTTCAGTTATCTTTTTCCATGATTGGATAAGGTAAGTCACCATTTGAGTTCATTTCTCAGTGGTTGGAGTCTTGTTTGACAGTTCCTTTCTGGCTATATTCTAGATTGAACTTTGGTCCTTGTCGGTCGCTAAACCTACCTAGATGTGCATTTATTTTGCACTATCTATCAAGAAGGACATTTTTGTATCATCTTCAACGATAAATGGCAGTCTCTTCGGAGAAGTTTAATCGTCTTTAGTGGTGAGTGGCAATCTCTTAGGAGAAGCTTAACCTTCATCAACGATAAATGGCAGTCTCTTCGGAGAAGTTTAATCGTCTTCAACGATAAATGGCAGTCTCTTTGGAGAAGTTTAATCGTCTTCAGTGGTGAGTGGCAATCTCTTAGGAGAAGCTTAACCTTCATCAACGATAAATGGCAGTCTCTTCGGAGAAGTTTAATCGTCTTCAGTGGTGAGTGGCAATCTTTTAGGAGAAGCTTAACCTTCATCAACGATAAATGGCAGTCTCTTCGGAGAAGTTTAATCGTCTTCAGCGATAAATGGCAGTCTCTTCGGAGAAGTTTAATCGTCATCAACAGGTGAGTGGCAGTCTCTTTGGAGAAGCTTAACCTTCATCAGCGATAAATGGCAGTCTCTTTGGAGAAGTTTAATCGTCTTCAACAGTGAGTGGCAGTCTCTTGGGAGAAGCTTAACCTTCATCAAAGATAAATGGCAATCTCTTCGGAGAAGTTTAATCGTCTTCAGTGGTGAGTGGCAATCTCTTAGGAGAAGCTTAACCATATTCAACGATAAATGGCAGTCTCTTCGGAGAAGTTTAATTGTCTTCAGCGGTAAGTGGCAGTCTCTGTAGAGAAGTTTAACTTGCACCAGTGATAAATGGCAGTCACATTTGAGAAGTTTATCTTAAGGATGTCGACGCACGGTTGTGACCTGCATTGTTTGAAAATCCAGTGGATACTGATATAAGTAATTTGGTGGTGACCAATCATATTTCAAGAAAGGCCCGTTGGTAATTGGCATTATGAAAATCAATGGACAATAAATACTGACAATTTGGTTGTATATCATTCCAAACTAAGTTACGATGGTTGCCATCCCAAGCTCAGGTTGTGTACCTTTGGAGATGTATTGTTTGATTCCAAGCACAGGTTTCGTACCTTTGGAAGAAGTTTGTTTCTATCCCGAGCACAGGTTGTGTACCTTTGGAGATAGATGTTTGTTTTCATCCCAAGCTCAGGTTGTGTACCTTTGGAGATGTATTGTTTGATTCCAAGCACAGGTTTCGTACCTTTGGAAGAAGTTTGTTTCTATCCCGAGCACAGGTTGTGTACCTTTGGATATAGATGTTTGTTTTCATCCCAAGCTCAGGTTTTATACCTTTGGAAGATGTTTGTTTTCATCCCAAGCTCAGGTTTCGTACCTTTGGAGATGTATTGTTTGATTCCAAGCACAGGTTTCGTACCTTTGGAAGCAGTTTGTTTCTATCCCGAGCACAGGTTGTGTATCTTTGGAGATATATGTTTGTTTTCATCCCAAGCTCAGGTTTCGTACCTTTGGAGATGTATTGTTGGATTCCAAGCACATGTTTCGTACCTTTGGAAGAAGTTTGTTTCTATCCCGAGCACAGGTTGTGTACCTTTGGAGATAGATGTTTGTTTTCATCCCAAGCTCAGGTTGTGTACCTTTGGAGATGTATTGTTTGATTCCAAGCACAGGTTTTATACCTTTGGAAGATGTATTGTTGGATTCCAAGCACAGGTTTTATACTTTTGGAAGACGTTTGTTTTCATCCCAAGCTCAGGTTTCATACCTTTGGAGATGTATTGTTTGATTCCAAGCACAGGTTTCGTACCTTTGGAAGAAGTTTGTTTCTATCCCAAGCACAGGTTGTGTACCTTTGGAGATAGATGTTTGTTTTCATCCCAAGCTCAGGTTGTGTACCTTTGGAGATGTATTGTTTGATTCCAAGCACAGGTTTTATACCTTTGGAAGATGTATTGTTGGATTCCAAGCACGGGTTTCATACCTTTCGGAAGATGTATTGTTGGATTCCAAGCACAGGTTTTGTACCTTTGGGAGATTGTTTGTTTCCGTCCCGAGCACAGGTTGTGTACCTTTGGAGATGTATGCTTTGGATCCCGAGTTCAGAAGTTCCCAGAGACTAAGGTGGTTGCGTTTGCATGAAGTGTTTTATATCCTAATGTATTGAGGATGTTCAGCTTTCATATCCTAATGTGTTAAGGATGTTCAGTTTTCAATCCTAATGTGTTGAGGGTTGTATCTCTTTTCGGTCCTAATGTATTGAGGGTCGTGTCTCTAACTATATCCTAACGTGTTAAGGGTATTAGTTTTCAATCCTAATGTGTTGAGGGTTGTATCTCTTTTCGGTCCTAATGTATTGAGGGTCGTGTCTCTAACTATATCCTAACGTGTTAAGGGTATTAGTTTTAAATCCTAATGTGTTGAGGGTTGTATCTCTTTTCGATCCTAATGTATTGAGGGTCGTGTCTCTGCTATATCCTAACGTGTTGAAGGTATTAGTTTTCAATCCTAATGTGTTGAGGGTTGTATCTCTTTTCGGTCCTAATGTATTGAGGGTCGTGTCTCTAACTATATCCTAACGTGTTGAGGGTATTAGTTTTCAATCCTAATGTGTTGAGGGTTGTATCTCTTTTCGAACCTAATGTATTTAGGGTTGTGTCTCTAATTATATCCTAATGTTTTGAGGGTCTTCGTCCAATCCTAATGTGTTGAGGGTTGTGTCTCTACTATATCCTAATATTTTGAGGGTATTAGTTTTTTATCCTAAAGTTTTGAGGGTTTTCGTCCAATCCTAATGTGTTGAGGGTTGTGTCTCTACTATATCCTACGTTTTGAGGGTATTAGTTTTTGATCCTAAGGTTTTGAGGGTTTTCGTCCAATCCTAATGTGTTGAGGGTTGTGTCTCTACTATATCCTAACGTTTTGAGGGTATTAGTTTTTGATCCTAAGGTTTTGAGGGTCTTCGTCCAATCCTAATGTGTTGAGGGTTGTGTCTCTACTATATCCTAATATTTTGAGGGTATTAGTTTTTTATCCTAAAGTTTTGAGGGTTTTCGTCCAATCCTAATGTGTTGAGGGTTGTGTCTCTACTATATCCTAATGTTTTGAGGGTATTAGTTTTTGGTCCTAAAGTTTTGAGGGTCTGCGTCCAATCCTAAGGTGTTAAGGGTTGTGTCTCCGTTGTATCCTAACGCTTTAAGGATATTAGCTTTTGTTCATAAGGTTTTGAGATATATATTTGTGCTTCCTGTTTGAAGATTTGGTCGTCACCAAACCCTTTGAAAGCCCAGTGGTTACTGACATCTTTTAAAGTCCAATTATTATCGATATCATCTAATCTGGTCGTTACTAACTATCATTCAAAAGCCTAGTAGTGGCTAGCACTGTTAAAAGCCCAATTATTATTGGTATCCTTCGAGTTGGTCGTTACCAATCTTTTCCAAATCCCAGTGGTCACTGGCATCTTTCAAACCCAATTGTTATTGGTATCATCTAATCTGGTCGTTACCAACTATCATTCGAAAGCCTAGTAGCTACTAGCTTTGTTCAAAACCAATTGATATTGATATCATCTGATTTGTTCGCTACCAAACATCATTCTAAAAACCCAGTGGCTACTGGCATCCTTCGGATCCAATTATTATTGGTATTGGATTTGGTCGTTACCAACTTTATCTGTTAAATCCAATTGTATTGGTATCCTTTGATTTGGTCGTCACCAATAATCTTCAAAGTCCAATTGTTATTGACGTTGTCTAAACTCGATTGTTATCGTCAATTCGATTTGGTTGTCACCAAACCCTTTGAAAATCCAATGGTTATTGATCTTCTTTGATTTTGGTCGTTACCAATCTCCCCAGTTAAGTCTAGTGGTTACTAGCATTATCATAACCAATCGTATTTGGAACACTGATTTGGTAGTCACCAGTTCTTTCTAAGTCCAGTGGTTACTGGCATTGCTTGAAAACTAATCGATATTAGTACCGTGAGGTTTGGTTGTTACCAATTTCCCCAGCTGAAGTCCTGTTTTGTCCGAAATTCCCAACTGTGATTGGAACTTTGGTTTGGTTGTCACCATCACCCCCAGTAAGTCTAGTGGTAACTAGCACTATTGGAAACTGTCTGTTATTCTGGTCATCACCAGTACCCCTTTTGAAGCTTTTGCTTTCCCCAGTCGAGTCTCGGAGGACTAGTGGATACTAGTTTCCCCGACACGTCCGGTCTTGTTTCTAACCTTTTTCTTGAAGATCCCGTTTGAACTCTTCGTTATAGGAAATTTCTCATCTGGTTATCCCCAGTGAGACTAGTGTCTCCATTCTGTCTTTTCCCTGTTGAAGTTGTGCTTCCCCAGTGGATTTATTCCCCAACGAAGTTTTCCCCATTGGGTTTCTTCCCTAGTGTGGTTTGCGTTTCTTTTCTTTCGTTTCCCCAGTGAAGAATTGTTATCTTCCCCGGTGGACTTCCTCATCTGTTTATCCCCAGTGAGATTCGTTTCTCCTTTCCCCAATGAAGATGTGTCTTCCCTGGTGGAATTTGTGTCCTCTGTGTGAAAGATTTCCTTGATAAGCATCTTTAGTCATGTCTGAACTATCTTGCTTACTTGGTCTTGAATCTTTCCCCAATGTGTTGGGTCCCTCGTGAGTGGTTACTCGTTGTATTGCCGTTCTTTTATATTTGTTCGTGTGTCTGCATCTGTCTTGCATTCAAGCATCATAAAACACTATTTAGAACTCATTGCATTTCAGTATTGGTCCTTTTGCATACCATCGGATCTAAGGGACAAAATTTTTGGTTTGTTATATTTAAATACCTTTCACTACGATTCTATGAGGATTGTCATCTCTCATTGCCATCTAGTGAAGATATTTAAATAGGGGCAACTGTTGCACCCCAAATTTTGACCCCTTAGATCCTCATCATAATTGTAGCATCATACTCACTTGATTAACTAACCTTAACCCATTTCAAGTTTATCTTTGTCAAGATGCAGATGAATCAGGGTTCCGTACCGTCAAAAATCGAGGCTTCAATGGTTTAATCAATCAATGTATTGGATTGATTCAACTATAAACAAGATCAAGAATACTACATTGGATCAAGTATGAATCCAATTCGAGGTTGTCACCCAGGAATTAAGAACAGTGCAGTTCAGGATACCCGATTAGGGTTTTCGATCAGGAAAAGTCAACTGTAGTTTGACTTTTAATTTAAAAGGTGTTCCAATGGTGGGATCATGGTCCATTAAGTTCCTATGGCTTAGTAAAGTCAACTCAAGGAGTTTCAAGGCCTCAAAATACCCATAACATCAACAGTCGACTCGGTAGCCACCGATTGATCGAACGGTTGACTGAAAAGTCAACTCTTCAACAATAAGGAATTTGACTTTATGATGTGAATAAAAAATGTTCCTTATTTCGTATTACACCTTCCCATAAAATTTCATGACCATTGGATCAAGGGTTAGGAAGTAATTGCAAATATCGGGAATTAGGGTTTCAAAAGGGGCAAAGCCATAACTCCTTAACCACACAAGGGTTTTTGACCTAGTTTCAAGGGGAATGAGTTCCTAAAACAAGCATAAATATTTTAGTAACTAATTGGGGCTTTCTAAAAAGTACAAGTGGGTTCCATAACTCTTCCTGGTTAGAGAGAACCGAGGTCCACAAGTTGGCAAAAACTCACATTGGCAAAACCAGGTCAACATGAGTTTTTTTTATTCCAAAACCTCTCCAAATTGATGCTAATTAAAGACTAAGCCTCATTTATGATGTTTACATTGTTAATAAACATGTTTAACATCAATTCCCACGAAAATGGACCAAAGATCAAAGGAAATCATTATTTAATGCAAGTTGTAAAAGTGAATAGTGAAGAAAGAGAAAAAAGGTGGCTACCCTTGTCAAATCATCAACTTTAATTCAACAAGTCACCTCCTATCCTATGAAGCATGATGAAAAAATCTATAGGGCATGGGGAATATCTTAGTAGAGTGGCTTAAAGATAAAGGTGAAGATTTCATTGGAAAACTCAAAGATTTTCATGATGGAAGGTTAAAATTGACAATTTGCTTCACTTTTGCCCATACCTTGATTCTAGGCCTTTGGCTATAAATAGAACTCACTTACTACATCAAAAACACACAAGTTCCATGCTAGAAACCAGCTAGAACTTTCTTTCTTACACAATCACAAGTTCTTACAAAATCTCATTAAGTTTCCAAAATCCCTCAAAATTTGCTTTTGAAAAACACCTTTCATAACCATTTCCAAACTTCTTCCAACTCAAGAAACACTTCAAACACATAAAGTATGATGTATTGAAGCTATCCAAGTCACTTCCACACTTATGTAACAAGATCTTGGAAGAGCTCTCAAGATCTCTGGTTTTCTTATTGCTTAAGCTTGCTTCAAGAGGTAAACCTAAAACTCATAAATGTGAACTTTCCACTTGCATTCCACATGTTACCATGACTGTTTTTTTACCATGATGATCTTGAAAATTTTCAACTTGTAACTTGATTTTTCTTGTGAGATTGATCTTGTATTATTCTTAAAATTTTGTTAACATTTTTAAATAATCAAATTTGTTTGATTCATTGTCTTACCATGTGCATTTTATTCCTTTTATCATTTAGATTTTCATGTTTTGTTCATCCAAACTTCAAAAAATCATAACTCATCCATTTTTCATCATTTTGAACCCATTATTTTTGCATTGTGTTTGTCTTGATGCCTAATTTCATGTGATATTTTTTAATTCCATGTTTGTTCATATTTTCATGCCTTTTGGTTGCTTGTATGTTGCCTTTATATTGAGATCGTTATCTCGCGTATGCAGATGAATTTCTTTTTCACCGTGATCATTTGTGTTATGATATTCACTCATTCTCATTTATACTATGTTAGTTAACATGTTAGGGTACTCTCCCTTGGTTGTTACCATTATTTCATATTGCTTTCCTCCTAAATTATGAGGTTAAACTAATTTGCTTGTATTTGATTGTCATCGATACATGTGGTTGTTACCTTCAATCTTTGTTAAGATATACCTTTAATCTTTGTTAAGATATGCTTTCATCTTTGTTAAGATACATGATCTTTGGTTGTAACCATGCCCCTTTTGTTTAAAGTATTGATTACTTTGTTAATTATTTCTTCCCCAAGTGATGGAACTTTTTTAGTTCTCATCCAAGTTGCCTCATCTCCTCCCTTCCAAAGGAAAGTCTCTCTATTGACCCTTGGGTCATAGATAGCTCAATACCCTCATTGGCCTCGAAAGAGCCTTAACCTCCTTTTTGGTATGGATAGAACCAATAGGATATAAACTCATAGGTCTGGATAGAACCTTCCCCTCTTTTGGTTTGGAAAGAACCAATTGATTCCTTAGTTCGAGCCTGAACTACGACCGCTCTGATTTCTCATTGGACAATGAGAATACGTAGGCACAAGATGCGATATCTTGACGAACAACCTTCCCCCTCACTAGGAGTGTTTACAACTAGAACCCTAGGATAGAGTTGTTAACTCTATGTAAGGATCATGGATATGATCACTTACTTCCCCCTTTGAGTGTTACAACATAGACATAGAGAGTTTTGTGAAACTCTACACAAACATTATTATGTTTGTTCCCCTTTGAACCTTGATCGCAATCAAGCGTTCTTCAACCCTAGTTAGGTGAACTACGATTGCTCTGATTCTATCCTAGTTAGGATACGTAGGCAGAGGACGCGATGTCTTTGCGAGCAAACTTAGAAACAATCTTAGGTCTTCATCTATCATAATCTTCACCTTTTTACCCAATAACCAAACCTTAGCAAATATTTAACAAACTTAGCATACAAATAAACAAAAGGTTCCTGTAGAGTACTACAGATGTTTAGGATGTGAAATACCTACCCTATGCATAACCAACCTCCGATCCCCGAATCTCTTAGCGTTGTTGTAACATCGCGCAAAAGGTTCTTTCTTTCTTTAGACCTTTCCTTTGGATAAATTAAAGTCCGGTTGTAAAAGAATTAAGGGTCAAGTTAATTCAATAGCTTGATATCCGATTTTCACCGCAACACTAACCTCTTCACACAATCAACAGAGATAAACGAGTGGATCACACCCGTGTCAATCATAGCAGTCAAAGGAATGTTATTGATAAAACATGTACCTTTGATCGAACGCTCCTCGTCCGTCGACTGAGTACCCACCACAGCAAACACTTTACCGCTAACCTGAGGCGCTTGCGCCCTCCTTGGCTTCTCACAATGAGTGCTAATATGGCCTTTCTCACCGCAGTTATAGCAAGTAGGCATATTAGTCCTACAATCCGCCATCACATGGCCCGACTTCCCACATTTGAAGCACTTCTTAGTCTCCTGAGGACAATCACTAGCACGATGCCCCACGACACCGCACTGATAACATTTCAAATCTGCCGATGCCTTCCTATCTCAGAATCTCTTATCAGACACAACCTTCTGCTTTCCCTTACCGGTCGACACACTGTAAGGTGTACCACCGAACCTTTGCTTACCCTTGTGGTCACTCACCGCCTTGTAATGTGCAATCCTCGCACGATTATCATTATCATAAATGCCACTTCTACTCACCAACTCAGGACAACTCCGGATTTTCTGACACGCAATTCCCATCTTGATCTCCGGCCTCAGCCCATTCTCAAATTTCAGGCACTTAGAAGTCATAGCTTCCTCGGTATTGTAATGAGGACAATACTGAGCCAGCTCCTCAAACTTAGCCGCATACTCGGCTACTGATAACACGAAATCATATAGATATTTTCATGCATAATTCAACTAAAGTCTAACCGTTTTCGATCCGATTTCGGGTTATTTCCGTGTATTTGTCTGATGTTTTTGCAGGTATTCAACGATCACGTCTAAACAAGGCAACATGAAGAAAAGAAGCAATCTCAGATGAAATATGGACAAAAAAGGAGTGAAAATACAATGAAAAGCGCAGCAACCAGTTTTTGCTGATGTGACGACCGTCACAGCTTCATGACGACCGTCACACGGGTGACGACCGTCACACCTTGTGACGATCGTCATGCAGGCAAAAACGCCCCACTCAGATTACACGTCAAAAGAGCAGTTCCAATTCCCATTAAGTGGACCACTACTCCCTAAATTATCTGCCTCAAGGTCCATCATCTTCAGAGATAACCGTTGGGATTCCACTTCTATAAAAAGGGAAGCAGGGGACTTTAGAAAGGGAGCGGCATTCATACCACGAAGTGCTGCCGAATTTAATTTCCAGAGAAATTTACTTTCCAGTTTTTATTTGTATTCATTTCCCTTTACATTTCCTTATTCCCATTTCCGCTCTTTTGTAATTGCTATTGCACTGTACGATCAAATTGGCACTAAAGACCAGAATCCTGCCAACATCTGTGGAGGATCTGCCCAAAGGCCAATTGGCATATTTACAGGTTTTCATTTTGATCGACTTCTGTTTTATTATAATGAAATTTATTATTTATTATTCTTATTTATATTTTGTTTTTCCCAATTCCATGTCTAGCTAAACTTAGGTAATCGATATGTAGTAATAATTCGAATGGGATTTGATAACCACTGGTTTGAAAACTTTCTTTTCACAAAAGTAATCTATGGTCTGAGTGTTTAAAATTGATTCACTGAATAAACTTCGTCGCGAAAGCGAGAACTTATTTAAAAGTAGTTTTGCCACGAAAGTGGGAAATTAATTAAGATACGAACCAACAAGCGAAAGCTGCGGTAAGGTCAGATAGTAAACACTAGGCATTTGTTTTAATAACAACGAAAGCACTTTAAAACGAATTAGAACTTAGAGATTTCCAAAAAATAATTTTAACCCCGAACGGGATACGAAAGTGTACGTTTGGCCCTTAGGATTATGATTAGCGTCAATAACCATCGTGAGACGAGAGTCTTCAAATCTCCATTTTCTGCTTAAATAAACTGTGAAAACTATTTCATACACCAGTAATTTATCAAATCCCTGAAGAACACAATTACTACGTATCGATTCAATTAATTATAATCTAAATAGTAATCTTAGTTCCCTCTTTTAGTGACAATCTTATTCCCTTAAAACATATTCTACCTAGCTAAACATAGTAACTCCCGAGAACACTAGTTTGATTACGAGTCCCTGTGGGATCGATATCTTTTATTACTACGCGATAGACTGTGCACTTGCAGTTAGTTGTATTAGACATAGAAAGTCGCGATCAGCTACCGACATGCTGCCCTGTTTCAACTCCAGAAATTCCACCTCTTTAGCACTTCTAATATCTTCTGGAAAATACTTTTCCAGAAATCCAGATCGAACCACCTCCCAAGTAATCGGAGTCCCCATCCTCTGACGACAATTGTCCCACCAAGCCTCAACCTCCCCCTTAAGCATGTGAGTACCGAATCTCACCTACTGCTCGTCACTGCACCCCATGGTCCTGAAGATCTTCTCTATTGCCTTCAGCCATTTCTGTGCAGCTACCGGATCTAAAATCCCACCTTCAAACTTCGGTGGCTTGTTGCTCTAGAACTGCATCAAGTCTCTGAACTGAGCACCCGCAGCCAGATTCTTATTGACCACCGCCTGTGCCATAGCCTGCATAGCCGCAGCCAACACAACATCATTCCTCCCAGCCATACTGCTCAACAACAACAACAGGTTAACAGAAAACAACCAACTCTATCCTACAGACAGACTCAAAACACTACACTGGCCGGACCGACCGACCTGCTCTGATACCAACTTGTAACACCCTGTTTCCCAAAATAAAATAAAACGATTAAAATAAGCATATATCAGAGTTTCTCCCACTTACGGAATGTCACAATTTTTCCACAAGATTCCACATAACATTTCTCAAAAAATCATTTTCAGTAATATTGCAGCGGAAAAATAAAATTAGTCTGCCATAAACCACATAACATGTATATATACATCATCATATATACAAAAATTAGCCATCTGCCCAATATATATATATATATATATATATATATATATATATATATATATATATATATATATATATATATATATATATATATATATATATATATATATATATATATATATATATATATATATATATATATATATATATATATATATATATATATATATATATATATCCATCAAGCATCATCACACATGCCACAAAAGAACAGATACGCCACAGGGGCACACGTAAACAACCAATGACAACAAACTCCCAAAAGCCCCGGTGTTACGTATCAGAGCATGTCCTACAACGACGCCACAATCCAAACTAGCTAAACACCTGGATTGTCTGTACTTCCGAAGAAGCACAAACTACAACAACAACAAAGGGGTGAGATTCACGATCAAATATTAATGGTATAAACATACATGAAATAAAAGGCAGAAAGCAATAAATCATTTATTTCATATACCACATATCCGGACCTACTGTCCCATCATCAACAATCACAACACATACACAACTCACTATGCAACACATGCACTGGACTCCACAAAATGCGGTATCGACTCAACTCAGGATAGATCGCATACACTCCCTCTGAGCAACGATCTATCCCTACCACACTCTTCCTGAGCTCATATAATCAAATATCAACGTCCCCCACTTGGGACACGGGTGATCGCATACACTCCATCCGAGCAACGATCCAAATTACCATCCACGCTCCCCCACTGGAGCACGTGAGTGTACCACACACCACGTCCACGCTCCCCACTGGAGCAAACGAGTAAATCATACACCGCGTCCGCGCTCCCCACTTGGAGCACGTGCGTGAATCACATACACTCCATCGAGTTGTGATTCACCATGTCCACATGCTATGCATATACACACAAGCACACAAAGTGCATCGATCCTACTGATCCAATCACCACACAACAACACGTCAATACAATGCTCACAAGGCATATTCGATCCTACTGATCACAACTACCACACAACATATCACACACTATGCACATAAGGCATACCGATCCTACCGATCCAATCATATATCACATACATATTAAGCACACAAGTGCATCCGATCCTACCGATCCAATCGTCACACAACAACATATAATTACAACGCATATAAAGCATATCGGTTTTACGGATCCTCTTACCACAACACATCACTACAACATACTCAATGCGTAACGATCCTACTGATCCGCATATTTTGCACACTGTGCATACATCTTACGTACACATCCACACATATTCATTCCTAGTCGAAGGATACATAACCACTTTAGGCATCACAGTGTACTTCAGTTCAATCGTTCGTATCAACGAGTATTCAAGCACACGCCCTCTAAATCACCTTCATGCTCTCAACCGATCCACAATAACCACATACTCGCTCACGACCAACAAGGGTCCAACCACGCGAGAACGGAACAACACAGCAGAAAAATCACAAAATGTTGTCATGTTCGCTGCCATTCGCCTGGCGAAGCCCCGCAGCGAACACTCGCTGGCGAAACCCCTAAAGAAGTCAAACAGAAGAAAAAGGCAGCATTCGCTGCCCAGTTCGCCTGGCGAAGCATGGCGAAGGCTCGCCCCCATTCGCCCAGCGAATGCACGCGAATTCTGCGTAAAACAACTCTCAGCTCAGAGTCGGCAACGCACTCCGAGCTCAGCCGATTCTATTCCCAAGCCAAACCCCATCATACCAGAAAATCGTTCCACTACCCGACTATAACATCTATCCGATAAAACATCGAATTCTGTCGATTAATCCACTTCTGGCTTAAAACTACATTCTACTCCGAAACCCTCATTTCCCCCAAACGATCACCAACATCGCATGCAAGAGTTTTCGACATTCAGACACCAATTAAAACAGAATCAACAACACAATTTATCATGCAATTCATCATCAATCATGGGGTTAGGGAAATCCCCCTCTACCGATTATTCATGCATACCGAAATTTAACCGATCATTCCCCCCCCCCCCCCCCCTTACCTCAAAATGCAGATTAATGATGATGAAGCTTCACGATTTCACCGCCTTGATGATATCCTCAAGCTTGCTGAACCGTGCTCTTCCCTTCCTTGATCGTTCTTCCTCTCTTGTTCTTCTTCCACGCGTTTTTTTCTCTCTTCCAATTCTATTTTACACACAATGCCAACAATGCCCTTTGTTTCAAATAATCCCTTATTTTCTTTTATTCCAAAATAATATTAATAATCCCATAATATTAATAATAATAATAATAATAATAATAATAATAATATCAACATTAATATTAATTATTAATTATTATCATTATCAATTATCTAATATTAATATTATGCCTCTAATTCTTCCTCAATTCCCACACCAAACACGCTGATGAATAAAATAACACCGGATCTAAAAATAATTAAAATGGGTGTTACATTCGGGATGTTCAAACATTATGTCGCGCGCGTTCGGCATCCGTGTTGCGCATTCCCTAGGCCTTACAGTTTCACTCTCTGTCTGCTTTCCTCTAACGACCCGTCTTGGAGGCATTTTTGTTTTTGTACCTGAAAATCAAAGAGAGAGAAAAAAAACGAAAAATAAAAGTGCGCTTAGCAAAAAAATATTACCGTGGAAATGTCGAGGGTGATGAGGAGAACGATTTTTGTGAAGGGAGTATGGGGTTTTGGTGAGCGAAAATTGAAAAGGTGGGTGCTTTTTGAAGAATGTTAATGGAGGTTATGGGTTTTAATGGAGGAAATGAGGGTTTAATGAGAGAGAAGGTGAAAATCTGAAGGGATAAGTGAGATTAAATCGCGTGGGTCCCACCAGAAGAGAGAGGAAAAACCAAAAAATTGCATTCAGCAGGGCTGACACGGGCGACCATGTCAGCCTGCTGTTGAGAGCCTTCAATCCGTGTATCCCCCAAGGGTGTTGACACGGGCCGTGTCAACTGACACGAGCGGCCTTGTCAGCTCCCTGTTTCACTTCAAAAATTAATGTTGGGGTGCCTTTTTGACACAGACCGTGTCAGGCCCCTGATTTTTCACTTTTTGCTATTTCTCCTGGCTTTTTCTGACATATTCCTTTCACACATGATTATGCCTCCTGTTTCTCCAAAATACAACTCTTAAGGGTGGATTCTCCATTTCTATGAGAGCATTGCAAGCCGACAATACCTATCAAAAACAAGAGAAACAAAGAAAACATTAGAATAAAAACGCGTGGATGCCTCCCACGAAGCGCTTCTTTTAACGTCGCATGGCTCGACGGTTCTTCATCTTATCCTGTAAGATGAACAACATCAATTCTCCCCCTCTCTTGACCATTATAGTAGGGTTTCAATATCTGACCATTGACTTTAAAAATATCCCCATTTGCTTGATTTTTCAATTTTATCGCTCCATGGGGAAACACCTTATGTACAATGAACGGTCCCGACCATTTAGACTTTAATTTTCCAAGAAAAAATTTCAACCTGGAATTATATAAAAGTACCAACTGTCCTTCCCAAAACTCTTTCTTTTGAATCCTCCGATCATGCCATTTCTTTCGTTGATCTTTGTAAATCTTAGCATTCTCATACGCCCGATTTCGGAATTCTTCTAACTCATGGAGTTGGAGGATTTTAGAATCTCCTGCTTTGGTGAGATCCAAATTAAGGAGTTTTGAGGCCCACAATGCCTTGTGTTCCAACTCGAGAGGTAGATGACATGCTTTCCCATAAACTAGTTGGTACGGTGACATACTGATGGGTGTTTGAAAGCAGTATGGTACGCCCATAGAGCATCGTCCAACTTCACTACCCAATCTTTGCGAGAGGAACACACTGTCTTTTCTAGGATCTGTTTGAGTTGTTGATTCGACACCTCTACTTGCCCATTGGTCTGCGGATGGTAGGGGGTAGCTATTTTGTGCTTCACATTGTATTTCAGGAGCAGCCTTTCCATGAGATGATTCAGGAAGTGAGTTCCCTCATCACTTATAAGAGCCCTTGGTACTCCAAACCAAGAAAAGATGTTCTCTTTCAAAAAATTGATCACTACTTTAGCATCATTAGTTGGTAGAGCCACTACTTCTACCCACTTCTAGACATAGTCAACTGCTACCAGAATATAATTTTTACCAAAGGATGGTGGAAATGGGCCCATAAATTCGATGCCTCAAGCATCAAATAACTCAACTTCCATCATGGAATTTTGTGGCATCTGATTTCTTTTTGAGATATTTCCCGTCTGTTGACACTTGTCACATTCTTTGACTATGTCTTGGGCATCTTTGAACAATGACGACCAATATAACCCTGATTGAAGAACTTTCGTTGCGGTGCAGTCACCACTGAAATGCCCTCCATAATCTGAGTTATGACACGCTTCAAGAACATCCCTCTACTCGACTTCAGGAACATATCTCCTGATCAATCCATCTAGGCTTCTTTTGTACAAGAACGAATCATCCCACAAATAGAACCTGCAATCATGTAAAAACTTTTTCTTTTTGTTAGCATCAAAATCGTCAGGGATGATACCACCAACCAGATAATTCGCATAATCTGCGAACCAGGGAAAACCAATAACAACGAGGATGTGTTCTTCAGTAAACTCATCCTTTATTGGGTGATTGTCCTCAGTTTCTTCAATTGGTGACATTCGAGATAGTTGATCAGCAACAGTGTTTTCACATCCTCTCTTGTCATGGATCTCCACATCAAACTCCTGCAGGAGTAGAATCCACCTTAAGAGCCTTGGCTTCGAGTCCTGTTTAGTAAACAAGTACTTTAAAGCAGCATGGTCAGTATACACAATAACTTTCAACCCCAACAGATGTTGCCTGAATTTACCAAAGGCATAAACTACTGCCAACAACTCCTTTTCGGTAGTTGCGTAGTTCATCTGTGCGAGGTTTAACATGTGACTAGCGTAGTAAAAAACATGCAATAATTTATCTCTTTTCTGTCCTAAAACAGCCCCTACTGCAATGTTGCTAGCATCACACATGATCTCAAATGGAAGAGACCAATCAGGGGCAATCACAATCGGTGTCGACACTTTTCATCAAAGTTAAAAGCCTTATCCTTAACCAAAAGAGTGGTTAGAGGTTTGGCTATTTTTGAGAAGTCTCTTATGAATCGGCGGTAGAAACCTGCATGGCCTAAGAAACTTCTTATACCTTTTTCGTTCAATGGAGGAGGGAGTTTTGATATTACTTCAACTTTGGCTTGGTCCACTTCGATTCCTTTGTGAGAAATTTTGTGACCCAAGACTATTCCTTCCTGCACCATGAAGTGGCACTTCTCCCAGTTGAGGATTAAGTTGCTCTCCTGACATCTTTGTAAAACAAGAGAAAGGTTAGTTAAACAGTTATCAAAAGAAGAGCCAAATACGGAGAAATCATCCATGAAGACTTCCATATATTTTTCCAACATATCGACGAAAATGGAAGTCATGCATCTCTGAAACGTGGCAGGAGCACTACATAACCCAAATGACATTCTTCTGTAAGAAAAAATACCATACGGGCATGTAAAAGCCGTCTTCTCTTGATCTTCAGGTGCCACAAAAATTTGGTTGTACTCGGAGTAACCGTCAAGGAAACAATAATAATCATGACCAGATAACCTTTCCAACATTTGATCAATGAATTACATAGGGAAATGGTCTTTCCTCGTAGCAAGATTTAATCTTCTATAATCAATACAGACTCGCCAACCTGTTACCGATCTTGTCAGGATCAACTGGTTTTTCTCGTTTTTTATTACGGTCGTACCCCCTTTCTTTGGTACCACATGGACCGGACTAACCCAAGAGCTGTCAGATACAGGGTAGATGAGTTTGCATCTAATAACTTCACAACTTCTTTTCTGACCACTTCTTTCATGGTCAGATTAAGTCTTCTTTGAGGTTGCACTACTGGCTTATAATCATCTTCCATGAGAATTTTGTGCATGCACACCGTGAGACTTAAACCTTTCAAATCCTCAATATCCCACCCAATAGCACTCTTATATCTTTTGAGAACATTGACCAACTTGTCTTCTTGGATCGTTTTAAGGTTAGAGCCTATAATGGCTGACATTTACCGTCAGTGTCCAGGAAAACATACTTAAGGTTTTCCGGAAGTTGCTTCAACTCCGTACTCTTTTTTGTCTCTTTATTCCCTTCCACAATCCGAGGTTGTCTTAGATCTTCCCACCGATGTGATCGAGATCCTTTAAAAGGGGTTGTGCTTCCATCATGGCTAACACTTCCACCTCTCTTTCATCATCTGTTTCAGTTGGTTCAAAAATAGACATACTCAAAACTTTTTCTAAAGGCGAGGAAGATACACCTTCAAAATTCTCATTGGTAACCACTTGGTCAAGCACTTCTATGTTGCTGCTTGTGCAAAAATCATTTTTGTGCTTCATAGTATTTCTCACATCAATCTTTAACTCTTCATCATAAACCTTCGATGTCATCGTACCCCCTTCCATATCTATCAGCACTCTACCAGTCTCTAAAATGGTCTTCCAAGTATAAGGGGAATATCCTTATCTTCCAGCATCTCTAGTATCACAAAATCCACTGAAAACACAAATTTGTCAATCTTGACCAAAACATCCTCCACTACCCCATACGGTCGCTTCACCGAGTGGCCCACAAATTGAAGTGTCATTCTTGTATCTTGCACCTTACCGATTCCCAACTTTTTGTAGATGGATAACGACATGAGACTAATACTTGCTCCCAAATAAATAAGAGCTCTATTGAAAGATCTATCCCCAATAGTGCATGGGATAGTAACAACTCCTCGATCTTTCTTCTTCACCGCAGACCCTGGAAAATAGCACTACAAGTTTCAGTCAGAATAATGGGTTCCGTATCGGCGGTTCGCTTCTTAGAGATGATATCCTTCATGAACTTGGCATAGGTTGGCATTTGCTCGAGTGCCTCCAAAAATGGGATGTTGAGTTCAAGCTTTTTAAACATTTCAAGAAATTTTTCATAATTTTTCTCTTGCTTCCCTTATTGTTCCTCTGAGGATAAGGAAGCTTAATTGGTTTGGGCTCAATGACGATTTTTTCTTTAATAACTGGTTTAGGTACCACCACATCTTCATCAACTACCTTGTTATCTTTGATCTCTAAATCAACTTCAAGCAACTAATCTTCTTCTTCAACACTCTAATTCAACACTTCCTTAGATTTTCCACTTCTTGTGGTCACAACATTAACACTTTTGTGATCCCTAGGATTTATCACAGTTGAACTTGGAAGAGCACCTGGTGTTTGGGATCCTGACAATTGTTGTGCTATTTGACTCATTTGCACTTCAAGATTCTTTATAGAAGCACATGTGTTCCTCAGATTACTCCTTGTTTCTTCTTGGAATTGAGAGCTTTGAGCGGTCATCTTTTCAATGGTAATTTCCCAATCCGCTTTCTTTTGAACCTATTGTTGTTGTGGTTGATATTATTGTTGGTAAGGTTGTTCCTGTTGTGGTTGATACTGTTACTGCTGAGGTTGGTATTATTGTTGGTATGGAGCTTGACTTTGTTTAGGAGCATTCCCTTGTTGATCTTTCCATGTGAAGTTTGGATGATTTTTCCAACCTGGATTATAAGTTTTAGAGTAGGGATTGTTCTGCTTTAAAAAATTTATTTCTCGATCTGTTTTGCGGTTGCAACACAATGCATGGTGAAGTGAGGACTCCCACAAATTTCTCAATTCACTACTTGAACCGACTGGACTTGTGCCACAATTTGAGTATCAAGACTCATCTTCTTTAACCTTCTTTCCACTTCTGTTGAAATTTGATCTTCCATCTTTACCACCTGCTCAGTAAGTTTCAAATTAATGGCCTTCTCCGGTTGACTTACACTTCGGTCATACAATTCTATGTGCTCATTTGCAGCGATAACTTCAATAATTCTTTTGATACCGGTGGCTGTTGAAAAATTAGTTGAACCATCGGCTGCTGTATTAATGAATTGCTTAGTCTTCATTTTTAGACCATTAACAAAATTCTGCATCTGTTTGGTTGCATTCATATTATGAGTCGGGCACGCAACCAAACACTTCTGGAACTTTTCTAAGCATCTCCAAGTGACTCTCCCTCCTTCTATTTAAAATTTACTATGTCGTATCTTTTTCTGATATAGACAGAAGTAGGAAAATATTCATTCAGAAATGCTGTCTCCATCTTGTGCCAAGTGTTAATACTCCCGGCTGGTAAAGAATAAAACCATTCTTCGGCTTCATCAGATAAGGTGAAAGGAAACATAACTAGCTTCTTTGCTTCTTTGGAATGCCCCTCAATCTTTAATGAGGTACTCATAGTTAGAAACCTTTGAAGATGTTTATTTGCATCTTCATTGATTATTCCTAAGAAAGGCCTGATCTGAAGATGCCGGATGGTTGATGGATGTAGTTGAAAGTGTGCAACAGTCACTGGTTGATTCACAATGGTCAAACGCCCAGTTGGAGCATTTTCCTTTCCATAGTCTCCCAAAAGTCTTTCGACCAAAGGTTGATATCTGTTCATGATGAATGTTTCGGGCTCTGTATATGAGCCCGAATCTGTATACTCGAAAAGAATCACAACTTCTTCTTCGTTCTCTAAAATTTTTGTTCCTGAGTTTGAAGCTGTCAGTGTTTAAAGCTTAGCTTTTCTGCGTCTGACATGCAACAGTCTTTCAGGTTCTGAGTCAACAGAAAATAAAGCTGAGGTCTTACCTCGCATACACAGGTTAGGAAATTATTAGTAATAACTAAAATATAAGCAGAAAATAAATAACTTAAAATTTTAGTCACAGAGTGACAAAATTCTAATTGAACTAACAAGGTACTTAAAATTTTGGCAGTCCCCAGCAACGGCGCCAAAAACATGACCGATAAATTAGCAAGTTTACTAACTTTTACCGATGTAGTAATAATTGGGGTTTCCCTAATATCGATCTCTGAGGATTGCGTGTACAATTTCAGGTACAGATGTTATTTCAATCAAACAACATAATTTAGGGGTTTTGTTTGGGGTTTTTAACAGGAAAAAGCATAATGATAAAATTACTTTAACGATTAAGAGAAAATATGCTAGGGGAAAGTGTATGAATTGCTTAGTACAAACCCTGGAGTATATCAATGAGACATGTCTCAGAACCTTAATTTCTATTGAACCTCAAAAGTGTTTTTCTTAAATTCCTTAACTAAAAAACCTTTGATATTCTTCCTTGGCCCTAATTCCTTAGCAGTCAAGGAAAGACATCAAGCAATAGTTCTGACAAAGGTTTCTTACAATCATTACAGGATATCCCTATTGCTAGGCAATATTTACTGTAATGTGTTATACAAAATAATCGATCGGTTTTTCAGGCCAAATCCCTAATCGTAAATCGTTCCCAATTTGTACGATCTTTAAAAGTTTAAACGATTTGCATAACAAAAATATTAAAGAAAGAAACAAAATGTCATTAAGAAATGCAACAGAGGTTCATTACAACACAATTTAGGGACACCCCCTAGCAATGGGGGGTTTAACTATTCATAGTATTCAACAAAAACAACAGAGAAACTAGAAACATTACAAGACTTGGGGAATAAAGTTGACCTTCAATTTCTTCCTATCATGAAAATTTCCTCGTCTTCCCAATTCTCCAGAGCTTCCCACTTTCAGTTATAATTTCTTCGTACCATCAAAAAAGTCCCCTTCCTCACTCAGAAATCACGTCTTAATAGTATCTGATAAATATTTTCCATGCGAAAAGTCCAAATTGCCCTTCATGCAGTCACACTGGCTAAACTTCAAAAACATCAGGAATATGGTCGCCTCATCCAACACGGGTCGTGTCAGCTGACATGGGCACCCGTGTTGGCCCACAGAGAGGAATCTTCAAATTTCAACCTTCAGGCATGCTGACACGGGCGCCCGTGTCAGCCCCCTGGTTGCTCTTTTTCTTGTACATCTCTTCCCATCCTGACACGGGCCATGTTAGGCATCTGATTTTGCAGAAAATCCTCTCAAACTCAGTCTACTTCGCATTTCTTCCTCTGATTACTTCCATGGACCTGAAATCACTAACACTACTAGACCAAGACATCAAAAGTGCTTTATTTAACATAAATTTAAACTGGAGCAACTTAAATGGACATAATGCAAAAACATAAACAATTAGAGGAAAATGACAAAGAAACAACTCACAGTGTTATCGATTAGATAAAATTCTTGCCGAATAAATGACGGAAACAAAGTAGAACAGGTGACCGATCAATATCATTAGTTTATTATACTTTATCTTTTCATCTTCTAAAAAAATTAGTCTTCTTATACTTCTTCTTTTTTTATATATTTATTTTTGAAGAAAATCTTTCACTTTTTCTTCAAATTCTATTAGTCATTTCATATTTAAACTCTTCGATATTTCATATCTCACTTCATCAATTTCACAGTCCAACCAACTAATATCGTTGTTCCTCTGTCGAACCAGTGCCTCCTTTCCTACTCCTCTATCGTCCGATCTTCCACCATAACTCACAATCATAATATCTTTTATTTGTTTGGTTAAAAATGAAATGTATGGATATTATGTTTGGATCTAATTATGTTTTGGTGAATAATAAGAAAATTAATGTGATGAAATTTTATTATTAAATTAAGAGTGAATTGTCTGGATGTTACGTGGCAATAACTTTTTGTGTCTTTAAAAGAAGTTAAACATATTTTTTTTCAAAAAATATTTTTTATAAAAAAATATTATCCATAGATATCTGTAAATATCTTTGGATACCATAAAACTCGTTTAATTGATATCCACATGGATACGGGGCGGATATGGATATCATATTTATCTAACAGGGCGGATACATATATCATAGTATCTATCCCCATGGATATCCATTTACATCTCTAATTGGCACACTATCTATCAGAGAATTACAAATAGTTCTAACTATAATAATATCGAAGATGAAGAGCATTCCATGTCCCTGGCAGAAGTGACCCTTCGAGTTCCTGCAACTTGTATACGTGTGAGCTTCTGATATATGCAATATAGTTATTCCCAGTTAGGTTGCAGCTTCCTCTACTGTGCAGGTAGAACTACTTCTTTTAAGACGAGGTCTCCCTCCTGTATCTCTCTTGGTTTTACTTTTGAGTTTTGCTTTCTAGAGACCCTGTGCTTGGTAAAAAATTCTTGAACATGTGAAGCTTCTCTTACTTCATCAATCAGATCTGCTACACATTTTAAACATATATCGCCTGCCTCCTCATTGAAATGTATTCATCTCTACGAAGGCCTCTCAATCTCTACGGGTAGAATTGTGTCCACCCCGAATACCATGGAAAATAGGGTCTCCTTGGTAGTATGTGACAGGGCATGGTACGACCATAGTATCTCATGGAGTAGTTTCACCCACAACCCTTTGGCGTCGTCCAACTTTTTCTTGAGTCCCTTAAGAATTACTTTAATTGTTAACTCTGCTTGACCGTTAGCTTGAGGGTGTACCACGAACACAAATTTATTTTGCATGCCTAAGTCTTTAAAGAAGTCAATGACCATGGCGCTAGTGAACTGGGTCGCGTTGTTAAATAGAATGGCCTCGGGGAGTCCGTACCAGCATATAATCTACTACCAATAGAAATGTCACACCCTTTCCATCGTGATGGCCATCGCTTCAGCTCCTATCCATTTGGTTAAATAATCAACTCCCACTATCATAAATTTTAACTGACCCGACGCCACGGGGAATGGGCCCAAGATGTCCATGTCCCATTTGTAGAACGCCCGAGGGCTAGGTCGTCGACTGGAGAAGTTCTGTCGGGGTATAGTGAAGGTTAGCGTGTATCTGGAATTGATCACACTTCTTGGAGAGGCATCACATCTGGAGGTATTCTTTCCTATTTGGTAAAGTTTCCCCGAGAGTATGTGTATACCTGACAGCTTACTTTATGATAAAATTTCTTGCTTCTACCTCATTTGATGGGAGCTCTACCGCCCAAGATACCACTATTCCTGCCAGGTTAGGTTTTTCAAAAACTTGTCGGATGCGATAGTTGGTTTTTACTAGGATGGTATGCCCCTGGAAGTAATACATAAGCTTTATTGTTGTAATAACAACGACCAACACCAATTTCTCAATCTTCTGGTAGCGCGTCTCGATGCCTTTGAATACTTTGCTTACGAAATACAGAGGTCTCTTTGCACTGTCTATTTCTTGGATGAGGACTGAGCTTAGAGCCCGCTCTATAACAGAGGTAGAGGAGAAAATGTGAGTCCTCCTTAGGGCGATGGAGGATTGAGGGCGATGTGAAGAGCTTCTTGACCTTCGTGAAAGACTTTTCACTCGATGGTCCACTCAAACTTATCCTTTTTCTTCAGGGCGGCAAAGAAAATGAGGCTTTATCGCCTACACAGGAGAGGAGGTGAGAAAGAGTGGAAGGCGTCAAGTAAGTTGTTTCACTTCCTTCACGTTTGGGGGACTCCTCTTGTCAATGACGGCTCGAAACTTGTTTGAATTGGCTTCGATACACATTATTATTATCATAAAACCTAGAAATTTCCCGGCTTGAACCCCGATAGAGCACTTTGAGAGGCTTAGGTACATATCATACCTTCTCACTGGCTGTAGGATATCCTCTAAGTTGTCGATGTGGTTGTGCTCTCCCCTAGTTTTAACAACCATATTGTCGATGTATAGCTCCAAATTCCATCCTATCTAATGGGCGAAGACTTCATCCATGAGTCGTTGGTATATGGTGTCACCGTTCTTGAGGTCGAAAACCAGGGCATTGCAGTAGTAATTGCCATGGTTCGACATGAAAGAAGTTTTGGGAGCATCTAAGGGATCCATTAGGATCTGATTGTATCTTGAGCAGGTGTCTGTGAAACTTAACATGTGGTAGCCTAAAGGCCAGTCGGTTAGACGATCGAAGTATGGCAACGAATATGGATCCTTGGGACAAGAAACATTCATATTCGTGAAGTCTATATACATGCGCCATCTATTATTGGCCTTTCGTACTAGGACTACATTGGCCAGCCAGGTGGGGTATTTTGTTTCACTAATGATCCCAACATTGGATATTTTTTTCCACCACTTCATCAATAAGAACCTATCTGGATTTCCTTCAAGTCTTCCATGGGCATGATTTGTTCCACCTTCACGCTCAATTTGGGGTTCCAACCCTCAAAGTCAGTATTTGCAACTTTGAAAGGATGGGCATCAATCAATGTGAGTTCTTCTCTGGTTGTCTCTAGGATGCTCTGATAGAATTTCGTGAGTCGTTTGTTGATCTTCTTAGATTGTATCCACTCGCCCATCTGGGAGCGGATATTTTAAGGTTAAGTAACAGGTGAATATGACTGATTCTAGGGTGTTGATACTAGGACACTCAAGGATGTTGTTGCAAGGTGACATAATATCTACGATGAGGTAGCTGATGCCATTGACCTCGGTGCTCGTTGCCTCGCCGCATGTGTTTTTTCGGGTAACATGGAAATATATGTACTTGATCGCCTGATAATCCTATTAAGGAACCGCAAAACCTCTTTATGTAGTCCAAATCCAATTTTAGTTTTCGAAAGGCATACCAAAACTGAACATTAGCGGAGCTACCCAAATATACCAAGACGCGCTTATTGTCCTAGTTGTCGTGCTGAACAATTATGACTAGGGGATCGTTGTCGTGAGAGTTAACGTTGAAGATATCATCCTTGGAGAAAATGATGTTAGTCCTTGTTTTCCCTATGGTGCTTCTGAGGAAGCCATGGGATATAACATTGGTCATGAACACTTGCTTCATGCATTTTCTTCGGGAGGCTCTAGATTTTCCTTTCCCATAGATAACCCCAACAATGGTGTTTGCTTCATAACGTAGGACCCTATCAGTCATTTTTAGTAGTGAGATGAAATGGTTATAATGGAGGTGTGGCTCAGGTTAGTTTTACAGTGGCTCCACGATGAGCGTCATTGTAATGGTCAAAAAGTACAGGTGTGCGCGTCTCCCTATAAAGGCAAGGAGACTCAAAGGCCTTAGTAGGTATATAATACATTTCAGTTGTGAGGGTTTGCTCACAGCGGCAAGAAGCCTCGTACGGTGGTGTTTGAGGCTATTTATGGGATCCTCTCACGTGAGTTGAAAGACACTATTAATGGCCAACGCTACTAGGATTGCAGGAAAGCAGTTAGGTTGCTTGTGGTAACGAGTGTGATGCTCTTTTAGTCGTGGAGAATGTGTATGATTTACAGTCTTTCCGCATCCCCTTGAGAGGAGATGTATTTATAGAGGTCTCTAGGACCTAGGCTTTTCTCAGAAAGAGTCAACTCCCATTTAGTCAATAATGGAAAGTTGAACTCCTATTTCTAAGTGAGTCGTGGGTCAGCTAATGACCTTTTCTCACTACCCAAGAGAGCGTATTATCCCCCGTTTCCCATGTAGGGGCGATATAAGGCTATAGAGCGAGGTGATACCTCCATTTTGGGCGACATTCACTTGTCACCCTTCTCTTGGGTGATATATAGACATCGCCCTAGACGAGACCCTTTGCAATTATAACATTGCAATTCTCTATGATAGTTGGTACATGATGAAGGTTTTGTAGTGAGTGTCAACTTAAGGTTAAGTAGATAAATGAAAGTAGTTGAAATTATAGAGGAAACACAAGCCTTGTAAAATTCCAATAAAGATTTGGTTCGCGCCTTTGAAAGGAGAATGTTGATAAACTTTTAGGCCATTTAAGATGATTGATAAGTGTCAATTTTACTTAAATTATATTATATTATTAGGGAACATAGTAACTTGTTTTGCAAGTAATCTTATGGAATTTCCTACTTTATTTTGTAAATGTTATATAACTACGTTTTTAGTATTATCATGGCTATTGTGACATATTATTTAATGAATTTGTCGGTTTAAATATCAAATCCCTCATTTGCTTAGCGGATCTTCACTTTTTGCAACCTATATAAAAGTAAATTCATAATCATGTTTGAAGAATCTTTACATTTTACAAAGTGAATGAAACGCATAGAGAGGCCAATATAGAAATGAATATATAGTCTATGTTTTACTATATGGATGGGTTGTTTCAATTGTTAATACAAGTTTCTTATACACATTAAATCACATTGTTGATGTCATTTTATAAACAGCAATTAACTTTTACAGCTTATGGAGGTAACATGGGACACAACATTTATCTGGTAATAGTGGAGTGCATTAACATTGTCTTTAACCACATAGTGGTTATTATTTTACTCTTTTAATATTTTCTTCACATTAGTGTCTTGTATGCTTCAAATATGATTAATTCACATGAACCTAAGAAAACAAAAATGAAAAAGGTTAAATCTGCGCATGCGTGAACAAGCACAAAGCCACAAAGTACAAACCTAGGACATCAAAAGCATATTCCATTAGTGCCAAGATATCAAAAGTGAGCACATTTTCCTTTGTGATTCGTAGGAAGCAAAGTCAAAACATCATACAAAATAGTACTACATAGTACACTATGAATCATAACATAATGAAAAGTCAATTTTATCCTCCTCTCTTATATATGATGGTTCAAACCAAATAGTACTAAAAATTTGAATTCTAATAGTATGACCAAACAATTCTTAACATTAAAAAAATGCAAAATGATATCATAAAAGAATAACAATGCAAATGACAAGTTTAGTTAAATCTCTTTGAGGCCTTTTCCTTGTCTCTACTAGTTGTCTTTCTTTCATCTACCCATTAATTAGTGCTTTATTAGTAATGGTCCACCAATTTAGTGGATGTTTTAAATTCAACAAACATTTTTTAATTGTGTTAGAATTATTTTATAATAAATCCAAGTATGTAATCATGTTCCAACGTGCTCATTTAATTTTAACTTTTAAAACCTCAACCTCATTGTGCCTCCTATATGACATGCCTAAGAACTAAAGTTTTATAACCTCGACCTCATCATGCTTTCATGTATTACGGGTAATAAAAATAGTTGTCTTAGTATCGCATTAAACTTTGGCTAGAATTGAGACATAAATCTTCAATTTTTCGATGAATCTTTTAATTAATAATACTTCACAAAACTATGGGCCACATATTAGATTCTTGCCTTTGATCTGCTCCTACACCTATAACATTTTGTTTTATCTCCTTCATCTAACTAAGATTCGATGCACAAAGGTTCAATACTTTTATAGATGACATTCTATCATTTATATTACTTGTCCATTCAACATCATCATAAGTTTTTGTTGTGATCACAAACAATAACTTTTAACAAATCAAAATTGAGAAATAGAGTTCTTGAATGAACAATGAAAAACAGTTAGAATAAAAAAAGAAAAAAAAAGGATAAAAAAGAAGAAAGAAGAAGAAGGATTTGTGCAAACTTGTTTACTATTCACTTTCTCATAAGAATTTACAAATGATTACAAATGAATATCACAATTTGCCTCACTCAACAACCTGAGTGATCTAGCATATATATAGACTAACTAGATAACTTGCAACCCAAGCTAACTAAACAATTGGACCCATAACAAAAGGCTCAATTCGACAAACATTTCAATAATACATATTAGAATATACTTCGACTTCAATATGTATCCTTCGTCCACAGCATGCGACCCATCTTCGACTTCATGCTTATTTCCTATCGAAATACATGAAAGTTATTCCTCGACAAAACTTTAGTTTAACCCAAAAAACTCACAAATCTCCACATTGGATCTAACTCAACAAACAGGGAATCAACTAGCTTTCATCATGCAGCTTTATCAACTGCATACACTGGAAAAACTTGCAATTGAACAATGTCTTGGTGATCATATTAGCAACAATGTCTTCAGTCGAAACCTTCAGCACCTGGACTTCACCACGCTCGATTATCTCTTTAACAAAGTGCAGCCTCACATTGATGTGATTAGTTCGCTCATGATAGGCTAAATTCTTCGACAGGTGTATTGCACTTTGACTATCACATTTAACAGTGATACTTCGACCTTGAAGTTTCAGCTCCTTTGCAAAATCTTCTAGCCACAATGCTTCTTTCACAGCTTCAGTGATGGAAATATATTCTGCTTTAGTGGTTGATAAGGCAACAATCTTCTAAAGCGTAAATTTCCAACTGATTGTTGTCCCAAACATAATGAACACATATCCAGAAAGAGACTTTCTAGAATCCATACAACCTGCATAATCAGAGTCGACAAATCCTTCGATTTCAACTATGCTATCACCATCATAGGCTCCACCATAAATCAAGACCCTTTTTCAGATACCCATTTATGTACTTGAGAATCCACTTTACAGTTTTCTAGTGCAACTTTCCAAGGAACATGCATCTCAGAGCTCTAGGTTCGACCTTGTCTTGCCTAATGTGAGCATAGTCTAAACAACCAAATACTCTTAGTTTGTCGAGATCTGGTGGATGACCCGACCAAACTTCTACAGGTGTCTTCATCCCCAAAGTAGTTAATGGACATCTATTTATCATATAGGCTACTGTCGAAACAGCCTCCGCCTAAAACACCTTCTTCAATTTAGAACTAACCAACATGCATTTAACCCTTTCAAGGATTGTTTGATTAAATCTCTCAGCTAAGCCATTTTATTGAGGAGTACCTGCTACAGTCTTATGCCTTGCAATCCCAGATTCAATACAGTAACTGTTGAATTCTTTGTTGCATAACTCAAGGCCATTGTCAGTTCTCAAACTCTTGACCTTTCTGCCAGTTTAAGTTTCGACCAGAATCTTCCAACTTTTGAAATTCTCAAAAATTTCATCAACGATGGATAGAAAATACCTTGTACCTGAGTGTGAAAGATTCATTGTAGTCCCTTAAAGATCAACATGAATGTAATCAAGGGATCCATGTGTTCTTTGTTTGCCTTTGTAAAACTTCGCCCTACATGATTTACCAAATACACAAGATTCACAAAACTCTAACTTTTCGATTTTGTCACCACCTAGCAAGTTCTGCTTTCCCAATTTGACCAGACCTTTTTCGCTGACATGGCCCAATCTCATGTGCCATAGTTCTGTCTTCGACATAGGTTTCATGGATGTAACATTTTTCGAACCACTTACAACCTCAACCTCAAGGGTATACAAGCCTTGTTTCTTCATGCCTCTCAAGACTTCCTTCAACCCCTTCATGACTTTCAAGATACCTTGCTCTCCTTTGAAGACATATCTTTTCTTGTCGAATTCACCAAGAGAAATTAAATTCCCCTTAAGATCAGGTACATACCTAACCACAGTTAATAGCCTTATTGACTTATCATGGAGCTTGAATCTTACAGATCCAATACTTGAAATCTTGCAAGCTTTATTGTTTCCTAACAACACTGATCCACCTTCTTTATCATATAATTCTTCAAACACATTCTTGTTTGGAGTCATATGCCAAGTACATCCAAAATCCATAATTCACTCTTTGCAAGAGTTGCTCCTCGACACCACAAGGACATCAGATGATTCATAATCATCTTTCACAATAGTTGCATTCCCATTATCCTTACCTCCATAATTATTCAGGCGCTCAGGGCACACCTTTCTTGTGTGACCCTCCTTCTTATAGTGATAACACTTAATCCTAGAAATATCACCACCATAAAACTTCTGCTGAGTTTTACCTTTCTTCTTATCAAACCTACCATCTCTCTTCGACGATTTCCCCTTTACGGACAACTCTTTGCCAAATGGTGATGATGGTTTCTGCTCATTTCTTTTGTTCAAATCCTTTGAATACAAGGTTGTTTGAAATTCCTCAAAGGTCATGGACTCTATTCCATAGAAGAGGGTTTCTTTGAAGTGAACATGTGACTTAGGTAAAGAACACAACAATAACAATGCTTGATCTTCATCATTGATGGTAACATCAATATTTTCAAGATCAAGAATCAACTTGCTGAATATATACAACTGCTCTATTAATGATTTATCTTCAGACATCTTGAATGAATACAAATCCTGCTTCGAGTACAAATGATTCACCAAGGATTTTGTCATATACGATCCTTCGAGTTTCAGCCAAACACTAGTCGTCGTCTTCTCCTTTGAAACCAGCATGAGAACTGTATCACCAAGACTCAGAATAATTGCGATGTGGGCTTTCTCAATCATCGTTGTCTTTTCCTTCTCCTTCAGTGCAGCATCCATGGCATCTCCTCCCTTTAACGCTTCTACCAAACCCTGTTGAACAAGAAGGGCTTGCATCTTCAAACGCCATAACCCGAAATCATTAACTCCGGTGAACCTCTCAACTTCAAACTTTGTTGACGGCATCTTCTCCATGCTCACTGCACCAGTTTGTTGTGATCACAAACGATACCTTTCAACAAATTAAGATTGAGAAACGAATTTCTTAGATGAACAATGAAAAACGATTAGAACAAAGAGAGAAAGAAGAAAAGGATAAAGAAGAAGAAAGAAGAAAAAGGATTTGTGCAAACTTGTTTACTATTCACTTTCTCATAAGGGTTTACAAATGATTAGAAATGAATATCACAATTTGACTCACTCAACAACCTGAGTCATTTAGCCTATATATAGACTAACTAGACAACTTGCAACCCAAGCTAACTAAACAATTTGATCCATAATAAAAGGCCCAATTTGACAAACATTTCGACAATACATATTAGAACAGACTTCGACTTCAATATGTATCCTTCGACCACAACATGCGACCCATCTTCGACTTCATGCTTGTCTCTTGTCGAAATACATGAAAGTTATTCCTCGACAAAGCTTGAGCTCGACCCAAAAACCTCACAGTTTTAAAATGTATATGCCCTTTATATGTTTAACATTAACTCCTTTTTTTTAAAATTCCTTTCAAATATCTTTAACATTATAAACACAATTTTAAATTGGAATTGTTCTAGTGCATGCATAAACTTACTTATTACACTCATTGCAAAGATTATATCAAGTCTTATATGTGACATACAAATAAGTTTACCTGACAATTGTATATAGAATCCCTTATCTATTATTTCATCTTCAATAGTTAATTACCTTTAACTTTACACTGGGATCCATCAGTGCTTCTATTATCTTACACCATATAACTTTTGTTCCCATAAATAAATCAAATATATGCTTGCGCTAGTTGAAAATACCCCTTATTTAAGACTTGCAAACGCCATCCCAAAATGGTGTTTTAATTTTCCAAGGTCTTTATTGTTGAACTCAACCATAACTCCTCTCTTTAAGTCAGTGGCACATTTAATATTGTTGAATGTAATTCAACATTTAAGATTAGTTTAGTTTTGAGTTTAAATTGCATTTAGGTTTACATTTGCATTTAACATACATTTGAGTTTGGGTTATTATAAAATCCAAAGTTAGTTATAGTTTGTAACAGATTTTTTCATTTGAGAAAAGTTTTAAAATTTTGTTAGGTTTCATTTTGTCTCTTTTCTCTCTACAACTGTTCATTATCTTCTCCGATTCGTGTGCATTGTTAATGAAAGTTCATTGTTGAACTCCAACAATTGGTATACAGAGCTCTGGTTTGACTCACGGGGAAACACGAGTTTAGTGAGATGTGTGATTGATTTTGATTCTGAAACTTGTGTTGAATCAAAGTTTGAAATTGGAGAAAATGATAGATCTTGATTCTCAGGGTTTGGAAAACACGAGTGTTGGTGAGAAATGAGTGGTTTGGACAAGAACGAAGATGAATGGTAGAAACAATAGCTTGAACATAAAGCTTCCAGTATTTAATGGAAAGAACTAGAATCGATGGTCGATTTAGATGCGTGTGTTGTTTGGAGCTTAAGATGTTATTGATCTCGCCAATGAGAGTCACGCGTCGGTTGCAGAAAATGCAACAGAAACACAGAGAAATGAACAACGTGAAATGAGGAAGAAGGATTAAAAGGCGTTCTTATATATCCATCAGTGTGTGGATACAGAGGTGTTTGAGAAAATTGTCGATTCAACGACGACGAAGGCGGGGTGGGACACACTGGTATAGTGTTATGGTGGTGGCGCATCAATGAAGAAGGTCAAGTTACAGTCCCTACGGAAGCAATATGAAAAACTCAGAATGAAGAACAATGAGAAAGTTCTTGATTACATCTCTAGAGTGATTGTGGTCACTAATGAGATGATGTGATGAAGTCTTGTGGAGAAAATCTCTCTGAACATGTAATCATTGAAAAGGTGTTGAGATCACTTATTCCTTAGTTTGATTACATAGTTGTAGCCATAAAATATTATAAAGACATTATCACCATGAGAATTGAAGAGCTTCAGAGTAGTTTATAGGCACAAGAGTTGCGTCTGACTGAAAGAAACTCTGAAAAATAGTTAAAACATGCTTTGAAAGCTTGGACTCTAAAAGCTTCTTCTAGCAAGAAGAACCATAAGCAAGAATGGCTAGAGAAAAAGAAGTATGGTGATGGTGTTCAGAAGTAAAAACTCTCCAATTCTGATAAGAAACATCAGAATGTTTAGAAGGGAAAGGAGAAGTTTGACAGGAGAAAGGTTTAGTGTTACAGTTGCAATAAGTTTGGTCATTTTGTTGCTGATTACTGGCCAAATAAGGTTAGCAAGGGTGAATAAGCCAATATAGCTAGAGGATATCTTGATGATGAACCTATGCTAGTGATGCCATTTGAGAATGTAAGTGGATCAGTGGTAGACTGGTGGTACATGGACACTAGCTGCTCAAATCACCTAATTGGAAATATGCAATGGCTTGTTGATTTTGACTCTGGTAAAAGGACCAAGATTAGATGCGTTGATGATGAGTATCTGAATGCTAAAGGAAGGGTAAATGTAATAGTTAAGTTGAGCAATGTAAAATTGTATTGATCAAGGATGTATGGTATGTTCTTGGCATGAATAGAAATCTAATGAGTGTAGGTCAACTGATTGAAAAAGGATTTTAAGTAACCATAAATGAAAATCTCTTGAAGTTGTGGGATTGTAATCAAAATCTGATTATGCAGTCTGAATTGGGAAGAAGTAAGACATTCAATGTGAATGTTTCAACAACAAACACTCAATGCCTTAATGCAAAAAGTGTTGAAGGGGAAAGTGAGTTATGGCACAAGATATTGGGGCATATGGACTTCAAAAGCTTAGGGCATCTGAATTCAAAGAATCCAGTACATAGAATTTCTAAGATTGTGGCACCATAGAAATCATGTGATATATGAATGAGAGGCAAGAACCCAAGATTGTTATTCTCATCAGAAATTTCTCCAAGAGCAACTCATGCTTTTGGTATGGTGCATTATGATGTATGTGGCCCATTTGAGGTACCTTCACTTGGAGGAAACAAGTATTTTGCGTCATTTGTGGATGAGTTCACAAGAATGACATGAATATCACTCATTAAGTTCAAACATGAGGTGTTTGATGAGTTCAAGAAGTTCAAAGTGAAGGCTAAAAATCAAAGTGGACAAAGGTTGAAAATCCTCAAAACTAATGGTGGAGGTGAGTTTAACTCAACAGAGTTCAAGAAATTTTGTGAGGAACATGGTATTGAGCATGAAGTGACTTTTCCATACACTCCACAACATAATGGTCTTGTTGAAAGGATAAATAGAACTCTTGACATGACAATGAGCATGCTGAAGGAGAAGAATCTACCTAAGAAATTGTGGGGTGAAACGATTGCCACATCAGCATATATGTTAAATAGATGTCCAACAAAGAAGTTAAAGAAGTAGTTCCTATTGAGAAGTGGACTGGAGGAAAGAAAAGTGTCATCCATTTCAAGGTGTTTAGTTTTGTATGTTACAAACATATATCAGATGCTACTAGGAGGAAATTGGATGACAAAAGCAAAGTCATGTTGCTTATAGGTTACCACAATACAGGTGCTTATAAGCTTTATTGAAGGTGAGATAATACTTAGAAGGGGGGTTGAATAAGTATGAAAGATTAAGACTTAAAAAATAATCACACAATTATTTTTATCCTGGTTCGTTTAAACAACTACTCCAGTCCACCCTTCCTAGAGTGATTTGCCTTTCTCAACAAGGACTTAATCCACTATTTAATCAAACTGATTACAATAGTAACACCTAAGAACAACTGTTCTTAGTCTTCTCAAGAGCTACTGATTCCAACTGAATCCTCTTAAGGAAAACCTTTACAATCAATGTAAATTAAATACAAGAGTATTAATGCTTCTATAAAGCTATTATCACAACAGTGATTTTTCTCTTAAGTTTAAGTACAAGAAATTCTAAGAAGAATATGAAAGAATGAGAGCTTAGAATAATATGATTTCTTTTCAACAAAAATTGTGTAACTGAAGAATGTTGTGGAGTCTTCCTTTTATAGGCAGCTGATCCAAGGATGCTGAGCGTTGAAAAGAGAGTCCCAAAAAGGTCTGAGCCTTTTTGTCTTCACATCAAGTGACCTTTCCTTGAAGTAGATAACACAGAAAAATCCTTTTTGTCTGTGTAATTGTGTCTAGCACAAATGAGGAAAGAGACGTTGATTTACTCCAACGGATATATTCTTGAATATTTCTTCTTCAGTTTTCAGCAAGTTCTTCAGAGTCTGAATGGATCAGAGTCTTCTAATGATGTTTAGAACTTTGTTGTATCAGAGTCTTCTGCAGCATGTGTGCTTTCAGCGTGTTGATCATCAGAGCATATTTGACACAGAACATCAGTACTTGGCAGCGTTAGTACTTTCAGAAACTTCTGTAGAATTATGCTTTGAGAAACTCTTCAAACAATATTCTTCTTTGCTTCAGATGCTTCTGACTAGCTTCAGTTGCTTCTGACTAGCTTCAGATGCTATTGCTTCAGAATGTTCTGGAGCTTCTTGCTTTAGAATCTTCTGACTAGCTTCATATGCTTCTGCTTCAGATGCTTCTGATGAGTGCATCTGGCGCTTCAGAGTCAGGATAACTTCTTGTATATACTTCAGATTTGCTTCTAGAGAGTTAATTTCATTTCAATCTGCAGTAAAACTCTCAAACAAATTTTAGAGTATATAATTCTTAAATATAAAATTTCCTAACAGTTATCATCAAAACAAAGAGTTATTATTAAGAACCAATCTGTGTTCTAACAATCTCCCCCTTTTTGATGATGACAAAAAGTATCAGAAATTTTATTTAACTGAACATAAAGAATTATAACTCCCCCTGAGATGATGAATCTCCCCCTGAGTTAAATATGAAAAAGGAATAGAAACTTCCCTTTTGTCTTGAGTAATCTTCAGAGTTAGATCTTGTTTGTTCTTATAACTTTTGAAGGTCAGAATGTCTTGCAGATTTAAGATTCAAAGTTTGATAAAAGACAAATGATCTGAGAGACTCAGAGTTTCTTTTATAGAATGTACTTATCAAATGTTCTGAAATAGTCAGGTTAAATGTTAGATAGAATAGATATGTCTGAAGATTCATTCTGGTGAAGTTATATTAAACAGTTCAGATCTATATTTTCTCCCCCTTTTTTGTCATAAGTAAAAAGTAAAAACTTTTAAAAAGACAAATAAAAGGAACAATAAATAAGATAATTCAATGGAGAAAACTTGATTCATTCAAAAGAGCAGAGCAAGAGTACATAGGTAAACATCAGAAGACATAGCAAAAAGTACAGATGCAAACAACAGATGCAAAAAAAAACATTAGAATGAAAAAAAATCTAAGAGTGTTTGGACAAAAGCATCTTCAATAGATCTGTAATCTCAGAGGAGGATTGCTCTTTCTTGGACATCCACTTAGTCATAGTTTCATTCTTCTCATCTTGCTTTGACATCCATTCTGTCATATCCTCAGACTTCTTATCCTGCTTAGCCATCCAGGATTTTATCTCTGACTGTCCAGCCTCCAGAGCAGCAATCTTGTCTTCAATGTCTGGATGTTCTGTCTTTATCTCAGATGAAGAATTAGGAGGTTCTGTAGCCTGAACAGAGTCAATTGCCATTGGTTCTGTAGATCCTGAAGAGGGTTCTACCAGAGTCATAGTCAATGCATTATCAGTAGATTCTGTTGATGGTGGAGGAGCATCTAAAAGAAGCAGAGGTTCAGTTTTGTTGACAGTCCAGAATAGAGTCCTTTCAGCTCTGAGCTTTGCATCATCAGAACAGACGTTCTTCAGATTTGAAGCTACAGTGTTGAATCTGTTTATGAATCCGTTCCAGATGATGTCAGATTGTTTGGCATCCATTGTTTCAGAGCATTTCTTCTGAACAGTACCTAAATACATCTGTATTTCTTGCAAAAAAAGTTTGAAATAACTGATCAATATTAAGTCTGGGCAGAGGTTTTAGCAAGGTTTCCAGAGTGATAGGTTTGGGTTGGGGAGTTGGTGGAAAAAGTGATTTTTGGATGGAAATCAGAGGAGGAGGATAATATGGAAAGAAAGGAATTTCAGGTTTTTGAGGTAGGGATCTGTTTAAAGCATTAAGCAAATGAGGTTTTGGTCTTCTGTTTGGGGTAACTACATCAAAAGGTGCATTTGAGTAGGGTTTGAAGGCAGATTTTGGTGGTTCAGCAGATGCAACAGTGTTATCAGATGCAATTTGCAGAGCTGAAACAACAGCTTTATCAGAATTAACAAATATTGTTGCTAAAGATCCTACATTGGACATTGATTGAATATATGAAACAAGCACAAATGGAATAGCCACTGTGAGTTTTGGTTTCAGAGGTTTGAAGGGGTCAGATGGTTCAACTCTGTCATAAAAGTCTTTCAGTTTGAAACCATAAGACAGATTATGAAAAAGAGAAGAAACTTGGGCACAAGATATAGAAGATGTTGGATTGGAATTGGGGATTAATATCTCAGATGATGGTGCAGGTGGAGGCATAGGATCTGGAATGGGAGTTTTAGAAGGTATGGTAGTTTCAGGTTGGTTTATCTCAGAGTATTTTTCAGATGGAGAGATTAGAAAATCTGGATGGATTTCTGATTCTGATGAGTTGGAGGATGTTGTTGGTGTACAAGAGGTAGAAGATACTTGAAACACTGTTTTTAAAGGTGTGACATCAAGAACTTCTGTCTCAGGGATGTGAGGTTCAGAAGTATTGGTAGGTTCTGAAGGAATTTCAGATTGTTTGGGTGGTTATTCTGAGATGGGTGAATCAGATGAAACAAATATTGGTTCTGATGAAACAGGAACAAAAGTTACTTTTGTAGGTTCAGAAGTAACAGGTGCAATAGGTTCAGAAGGTGGATTATTTGATGGTGGATTGTCAGAGGCTTTTTCTGGTTGAACTTCTTTTGGTTGGTTCTCTGGATGTTCAGAGGTTTGTTGTTGAACAGATGTTTGTTTTTCAGATGGTTGTTGTTCTGATGGTTGTTGATCTGATGGTTGATGATCTGATGGTTGAGGACGTGGAACAAAGTGTTTGATATGAATTTTGGGTTGAGAAGGTTTTGGTACAGAAACTGTTGGTGTTTGTGTTGGAACAAGTGTTTGTTTTTATGGTGAAACAGAACTGGGAGCAGTAACAGAAGTGGTTTGTGTAGCAGGTGGTTTTGGAACAGACTTAACATTTGAATCATTAATAACAAGATTTGCAAAAGTTACATAAGATTTAGTACCTTTTACTTTGATCCTCTTGGCAGGTACAGAAGCAGCTTCTTCAGAATCTTTTCTCTTCAAGAGCTTCTTGGGCTTCTCAGCAATCTTGACCTTCTTCTGAACAGGTTCAGATTCTTCTACATGCTGAGTCCTTTTCCTCTGGAGTGGTGCTTCTTCTTCTCCTGCATCTGGTAGTGGTTGTCTAACTAGCTGAAACACATTAGCAGGAACAGGTTTTCTTTCCTTCTTGCATTCATCAATATACATAACCACTATATGTCTGGGCTCTTCAGCAAAGAACAAAGGAAAGTCATCTACAGGAACCCTCTTATTCAATTCAGACATATTCATCTTCTTGGGAGCTGTTGTGAGTTCATCAACAATTTTGAGTATCAGAAGACTTTTAGCGTTCAGAGGCTTTCCCATTATAAACTCTAATTCCTCTGTAACTCCAGCAGCGTACAGAGCAGTCACTAAACCATTCTCAGTAAGAAGATCTAAGAGCAACCTTCCAAAGGGGATCCAAGTTCTGATCTTCTGTCCTTTCTCTTTCACATATTCTCTAGATGCATTGATATGGTTCCACAGATGCATAAACAGAATGTATGGAAGATCTACCTTGGTGCTCTGACTAAGGCAATACATGAAATAGAGCTGTTCATTATTGACATAGTCAGGAGAATTGGTTGACTTCCTGTGGTGGATGCATCCCATGAAGATCTTGGCCCAGATCTTGTAATCAGGCTTCAGATCTTTGAATTTGTTAGAAGCTTGACCAGCAGTCATTACTTCTTCATAAACCTCATCCATGTCCACACGCCCAGCTGGCAAGTGGAAAACACCATTTGTTTCTTCATATCCTATCAATTTTCTTATCAGATCTTCTGTGATAATAATCTCTTTTCCCAACACAGAAGATAAGATGAACTTGGGATAAACTGATGCATGGATCCAGAATTCTTTCACAAGGAGAGGGTAAACTGGTCCAAAAAGCCTATCAAAGTACTTAACCCATCCTTGAGCTCTAATGATGGAACGAAACTCAAACCCATTATCTGCCAGAGAATCAAACTCAACCATAGATTCACATAGAACTTCCAGTTTATCAACAGGCGTTAGAAGAGTTCTTTTGGGAGGAGAATATGGAGCAACACCCAAGTTTTCTGAAGTTACAACAGCCATGGTAGATTGGAATTGAGCAGTTGTTGATGATGAAGTTGCCATTGAAGAATGCTTTGTCAAACACTTAGGTTTTGGGTTTTTATGCAGAGAAAATAGGAGATGAAAACGCATGTAAATTCTGAGAGAGTGAAAAGTGTGAAAGTGAATACAAGACAAGTATTTATACTAAAACACTTAGGCACATCAACAGTCAGAAAAGTGCACGTTTGAACAAGCATTAAATGAAGAGAATAAAAATCATTTCAAAACATTAATTTCTTCTGACAATTTGGGGGAAACACCAAGATTCTTACTATTCAAACTTCACCTCAAACGTCTCTTCAGTTATGTACACGCCACCTCTTCAGATTTTGTGTGACACGTGTTTACTTGCATGTTGTTCTGAATTCTCTTAAGAAATGAAACGTTAGCCAACGTTTAGATCTTCTAAAGATTGTTAGTTCAGAGTTTCACAAAAGAAATATTGATCAGAATAGAATAAACAATCAGAAGAAATACTTCAGAGCATTAAGCATTTTTGCATCTGTAAAAATTTGCTTCTGATAAATATTATTCTGGACAAAAATCCATACCAATATTTTTTAGAATAAAATTGAATCGATCTTCAACAAGGGGTTTTGTAAAAATATATGCCCATTGATGATCTGTATCAACAAAGGCTAAGTTTATGATTCCCTTCTGAACATAGTCTCTGATGAAATGATGCTTAATTTCTATATGTTTTGCCTTAGAATGTAAAATGAGATTCTTGGACAAGCATATAGCAGAAGTATTATCACAAAAGATAGAAATGTTACTTTCAAAAATTTGATAATCTTCTAGTTGACTCTTCATCCAAAGCATCTGCATGCTACATCCAGCAGCAGCAGCAATGTATTCAGCCTCTGTGGTTGAAAGTGCAATTGTGGGTTGCTTCTTGCTGTACCAGAAGATTAGATTTCTTCCTAGAAATTGACAACTTCCAAAAGTACTTTTTCTTTCCACTCTGTCTCCAGCGTAGTCAACATCACAGAATCCAACTAATTTGAAATCATCATATTTTCTGTAACACAAACCCACATTAGAAGTACCTTTCAGATACCTTAGAATCCTCTTGACAGCTGTCAAGTGTGATTCTCTAGGATCTGATTGGAATCTAGCACACAGGAAAACACTGAACAATATGTCAGGTCTAGAAGCAGTAAGATAAAGAAGAGAGTCAATCATACCTCTGTAGAGCTTCTGGTCTACTTTCTTACTTACCTCTTCTTTGCCAAGTGAGCTAGTAGGATGCATTGGAGTCTTTGCCAGCTTACTGTCAGACATGTTGAATTTCTTCAGAAGTTCTTTAACATACTTTGTCTGATGTATGTAGGTGCATTCTGGAGTTTGATTAACTTGGATTCCTAGAAAGAATCTGAGTTCTCCCATCATGCTCATTTCAAATTCTGCCTGCATACATGTAGCAAACTCCTTTCCAAGCATAATATTTGTTGATCCAAAAATAATATCATCTACATAAATTTGGCAAATTAGAAGATCTTTCTTAATTGTTTTACAGAATAGTGTTGTATCCACTTTGCCTCTGATGAAATTCTTCTCCAGAAGAAAATTCTCAATCTCTCATACCAAGCTCTGGGAGCTTGTTTTAATCCATATAGAGATTTCTTTAATTTGAAAACATGATCTGGAAATTTTTCATTTTCAAAACCAGGAGGTTGGTGGACATAAACTTCCTCTTCTATAATACCATTAAGAAAGACACTTTTAACATCCATCTGATACAGAGTGATGTTATTTTGTGCAGCAAAGGAAATAAGAAGGCGTATAGATTCTAACCTTGCCACTGGAGCATATGTCTCAGTGTAATCAATACCTTCTTGCTGACTGTACCTTTGAGCAACCAGCCTTGCCTTGTTCCTCTCAACTTCTCCTTTCTCATTTAGCTTATTTCTGAAGACCCATTTTGTACCAATTATATTGAATCCTTGAGGTCTCTGAACTAGATCCCATACATCATTTCTGCTGAATTGATTTAGCTCTTCTTGCATGGCAATAATCCAATCATTGTCTTGCAGAGCTTCATCTACAGAAGATGGTTCAATTTCTGTCACTAGTCCAAATAGTGATGCTTCAGATGATCTTAGAAAGGATCTTGTTCTGATGGGATCATCCTTCTTTCCAATAATGACATCCTCTGGATGAGAAACTTTAATTCTGGATGATGATCCTCTGATAGTTGACTCTTCAGAAATGTTAAGATTATTCATCTGAGAAGTTAAAGGAGTAGCATCTGGAGTTGCTTCTGGTTCCTTTACTTGAATTTTGTCTGCTTCTGGAACTTCAGAGTCAATAAAGACTACTTCCCTGTCTGCAGAGTTATCAAACTGCTTTGGCTTTTCAGAGCCAAGCTTATCATCAACTCTGACATGAATGGATTCTTCCACAATCTGTGTCTCAGTGTTGTATACTCTGTAGCCTTTAGAGCGTTCAGAATATCCAAGCATGAAACACTTCTGTGCTTTGGAATCAAACTTGCTCAGATTTTCCTTAGTGTTTAACATATAGCAAATACATCCAAAAGGATGAAAATATGAAATGTTGGGCTTTTTGTTCTTCCACAGTTCATAAGGAGTCTTCTTCAGAAGAGGTCTAACAGACACTCTGTTCTGAATGTAACAAGCTGTATTGATTGCTTCTGCCCAAAAATGTTTTGCCAGATTTGTCTCATTGATCATGGTTCTAGCCATTTCTTGCAAAGTTCTGTTTTTCCTCTCTACAACCCCATTCTGTTGTGGAGTTCTAGGACAGGAAAAATCATGAGCAATGCCATTTTCAGAAAAATATTTTTCAAAATATTTATTTTCAAATTCACCACCATGATCACTTCTGACTTTTATAATTTTGAAATTCTTTTCATTCTGGACTTGCTTGCAGAAGTCAAAGAACACAGAATGTGACTCATCCTTGTGTTTTAAGAACTTTACCCATGTCCATCTACTAAAGTCATCAACAATGACTAATCCATACTTCTTGCCTCTGATGGATGCAGTTTTCACTGGTCCAAACAGATCAATATGAAGTAATTCTAGTGGTTTAGAAGTAGAAACAACATTTTTTGATTTGAAAGATGTTTTTGAAAACTTCCCTTTCTGGCATGCTTCACAAAGAGCATCTGAAGTGAACTTCAGATTAGGGAGTTCTCTGACAAGATTAAGTTTATTAATCTGAGATATACGTCTCATATTAATATGGCCCAATCTTCTGTGCCAGACCCATTGCTCTTCATTAACAGACAAGAGGCATTTAACATTTTGAACTTTAAGTTCTGAAAGATTTATTTTATAAATGTTGTTTTTCCTCTTACCACTAAATAGGATAGAGTCATCCTTTTGACTAATAGCTTTACAACATTTTTGATTAAAGGTAATATCATAACCATTGTCACTTAATTGACTTATGGACAATAAGTTATGCTTTAACCCTTCAACAAGTAAAACATTAGTAATAGAGGGAAGTTTACCATTTCCAATAGTGCCAGATCCAATGATCTTGCCCTTCTGGTTCCCTCCAAACTTCACGTCACCTCCAGATCTAAGTTCCAGGCTTTGGAACATAGACTTTTCTCCTGTCATGTGTCGTGAGCATCCAAAGTCCAAGTACCATGATTGGTGTCCTGACCTTGCTGCTAAGAACATCTGCAACAGGAATTATTTTGTTTTTAGGTACCCAGATCTTCTTGGGTCCTTTGGGGTTATTTATTTTGTAGGTTTGTCTAAACTTCTGTTTTTCAACATAATGTTTATTCTGACTTGCCTTGGGTTTAAACACATAAGTATTCTTCTCAGAGCTTGTGTGTTTAATGTCATTTAAGTGACCAAATTTAAATTGAGAATACAAAGGTGTCTTCTTGATGAAAAGTTTGTCAACAGGTTTTATATTACTTCCAGATGAAGATTCATATCCAATACATCTTCTGTTGTTTCCACTAACACCATAGATCATGGAAGCCATCTTGCTTCTGTCTATGCTCTTAGTAAGAAATCTCTGAAAGCTAGAGTCATATTTTTCTAAAATGTTTTCACATGACTTAGTCTCAGATTCAGATTCTTGTTGAGTTATTTCAAAGTCATTTTTGATTTTCAGATTAATTTCTTTTTGCTCAACAAGTTCTGTCTTCAAAAGATCAATCTCAGATTCAAGATTGCTTTTCAGCTTCTTGTATTTGAGTTTGATATTGTTATAACTTTTAAGAACTTCTGTTAAAACTTTTATGAGTTCTTCTTTGGTAAGTTTAGCCATTACCTCTTCTGCGTCATTATCAGATTCAGAATCTGATTCATATCCTGAGGTACCTTCCTCTTGATCCTCTGTGCTGGCCATCAGTGCAACATTGGCACATTCTTCTTCTGATTCAGAAGATGATTCAGATTCATCTGAGTCATCCCATGTTGCCATCAGAACCTTCTTCTTTTTGTTAAACTTCTTCTTGGGTTTTTCTTTCTGAAGTTTGGGGCAATCATTCTTGTAGTGCCCAGGTTCTTTGCACTCATAGCACACAACTTCTTTCTTGGCAGATCTTCTGTGTCCAGAAGATTCCTTTCTATTATCAGATCTTCTGAAGTTGTTGAACTTCTTTCCCTTGTGCTTCCAGAGTCTGTTGATCCTTCTGGACAGCATGTATAACTCATCTTCTTCTTCAGAAGAAGATTCTTCAGAGCTTTCTTGAATGACCTGCAAAGCTTTAGCAGTTTTGTTAGATTTTAATGCAACAGATTTACCTTTTTCTTTCTTCTGAGGTTCATCTTCCTCAAGCTCAATCTCATGGCTCCTCAGTGAGCTGATGAGTTCTTCTAGAGAGATCTTGTTCAGATCTTTAGCCATCTTCAAGGCAGTCACCATTGGTCTCCATCTGGTAGGCAGACTTCTGATGATTTTTTTTACGTGATCTGATGTAGAGTATCCCTTGTCCAGAACTTTCAGCCCAGCAGTGAGTATCTGAAATCTGGAGAACATGGCTTCAACAGATTCAGAGTCTTCCATTTTGAAGGCCTCATACTTCTGGATCAGAGCCAGAGCTTTTGTCTCCTTAACTTGAGAATTTCCCTCATGAGTCATTTTTAGGGATTCAAACATATCAAAAGCAGTTTCCCTGTTTGTAATTTTCTCATACTCTGTATGTGAAATTGCATTCAATAATATAGTCCTGGCTTTGTGGTGATTTCTGAAATCTTTCTTCTGAGCATCTGTCATACATTTTCTGTCAATCTTCTTGCCATTCCCATCTGTGGGATGGACATATCCATCTATGACTAGATCCCATAGATCAGCATCATATCCTAGGAAAAAACTCTCAATTCTGTCTTTCCAGTAGTCAAATTTCTCCCCATCAAACATTGGGGGTTTGGTGCTGATCCTATCCCTTTCTTCATATTTATTGTTAATATTGGACATTAAATTATCAGCCATGGTAACAAATAAATATATATCAAAGTATTTCTCTCTGGATCTTTACTGACACTGTTAAGTGGTAGCACACACAGAACCGGAGCTCTGATGCCAACTGAAGGTGAGATAATACTTAGAAGGGGGGTTGAATAAGTATGAAAGATTAAGACTTAAGAAATAATCACACAATTATTTTTATCCTAGTTCGTTTAAACAACTACTCCAGTCCACCCTTCCTAGAGTGATTTGCCTTTCTCAACAAGGACTTAATCCACTATTTAATCAAACTGATTACAATAGTAACACCTAAGAACAACTGTTCTTAGTCTTCTCAAGAGCTACTGATTCCAACTGAATCCTCTTAAGGAAAACCTTTACAATCAATGTAAATTAAATACAAGAGTATTAATGCTTCTATAAAGCTATTATCACAACAGTGATTTTTCTCTTAACTTTAAGTACAAGAAATTCTAAGAAGAATATGAAAGAATGAGAGCTTAGAATAATATGATTTCTTTTCAGCAAAAATTGTGTAACTGAAGAATGTTGTGGAGTCTTCCTTTTATAGGCAGCTGATCCAAGGATGCTGAGCGTTGAAAAGAGAGTCCCAAAAAGGTCTGAGCCTTTTTGTCTTCACATCAAGTGACCTTTCCTTGAAGTAGATAACACAGAAAAATCCTTTTTGTCTGTGTAATTGTGTCTAGCACAAATGAGGAAAGAGACGTTGATTTACTCCAACGGATATATTCTTGAATATTTCTTCTTCAGTTTTCAGCAAGTTCTTCAGAGTCTGAATGGATCAGAGTCTTCTAATGATGTTTAGAACTTTGTTGTATCAGAGTCTTCTGCAGCATGTGTGCTTTCAGCGTGTTGATCATCAGAGCATATTTGACACAGAACATCAGTACTTGGCAGCGTTAGTACTTTCAGAAACTTCTGTAGAATTATGCTTTGAGAAACTCTTCAAACAATATTCTTCTTTGCTTCAGATGCTTCTGACTAGCTTCAGTTGCTTCTGACTAGCTTCAGATGCTATTGCTTCAGAATGTTCTGGAGCTTCTTGCTTTAGAATCTTCTGACTAGCTTCATATGCTTCTGCTTCAGATGCTTCTGATGAGTGCATCTGGCGCTTCAGAGTCAGGATAACTTCTTGTATATACTTCAGATTTGCTTCTAGAGAGTTAATTTCATTTCAATCTGCAGTAAAACTCTCAAACAAATTTTAGAGTATATAATTCTTAAATATAAAATTTCCTAACAGTTATCATCAAAACAAAGAGTTATTATTAAGAACCAATCTGTGTTCTAACAATCTCCCCCTTTTTGATGATGACAAAAAGTATCAGAAATTTTATTTAACTGAACATAAAGAATTATAACTCCCCCTGAGATGATGAATCTCCCCCTGAGTTAAATATGAAAAAGGAATAGAAACTTCCCTTTTGTCTTGAGTAATCTTCAGAGTTAGATCTTGTTTGTTCTTATAACTTTTGAAGGTCAGAATGTCTTGCAGATTTAAGATTCAAAGTTTGATAAAAGACAAATGATCTGAGAGACTCAGAGTTTCTTTTATAGAATGTACTTATCAAATGTTCTGAAATAGTCAGGTTAAATGTTAGATAGAATAGATATGTCTGAAGATTCATTCTGGTGAAGTTATATTAAACAGTTCAGATCTATATTTTCTCCCCCTTTTTTGTCATAAGTAAAAAGTAAAAACTTTTAAAAAGACAAATAAAAGGAACAATAAATAAGATAATTCAATGGAGAAAACTTGATTCATTCAAAAGAGCAGAGCAAGAGTACATAGGTAAACATCAGAAGACATAGCAAAAAGTACAGATGCAAACAACAGATGCAAAAAAAACATTAGAATGAAAAAAAATCTAAGAGTGTTTGGACAAAAGCATCTTCAATAGATCTGTAATCTCAGAGGAGGATTGCTCTTTCTTGGACATCCACTTAGTCATAGTTTCATTCTTCTCATCTTGCTTTGACATCCATTCTGTCATATCCTCAGACTTCTTATCCTGCTTAGCCATCCAGGATTTTATCTCTGACTGTCCAGCCTCCAGAGCAGCAATCTTGTCTTCAATGTCTGGATGTTCTGTCTTTATCTCAGATGAAGAATTAGGAGGTTCTGTAGCCTGAACAGAGTCAATTGCCATTGGTTCTGTAGATCCTGAAGAGGGTTCTACCAGAGTCATAGTCAATGCATTATCAGTAGATTCTGTTGATGGTGGAGGAGCATCTAAACGAAGCAGAGGTTCAGTTTTGTTGACAGTCCAGAATAGAGTCCTTTCAGCTCTGAGCTTTGCATCATCAGAACAGACGTTCTTCAGATTTGAAGCTACAGTGTTGAATCTGTTTATGAATCCGTTCCAGATGATGTCAGATTGTTTGGCATCCATTGTTTCAGAGCATTTCTTCTGAACAGTACCTAAATACATCTGTATTTCTTGCAAAAAAAGTTTGAAATAACTGATCAATATTAAGTCTGGGCAGAGGTTTTAGCAAGGTTTCCAGAGTGATAGGTTTGGGTTGGGGAGTTGGTGGAAAAAGTGATTTTTGGATGGAAATCAGAGGAGGAGGATAATATGGAAAGAAAGGAATTTCAGGTTTTTGAGGTAGGGATCTGTTTAAAGCATTAAGCAAATGAGGTTTTGGTCTTCTGTTTGGGGTAACTACATCAAAAGGTGCATTTGAGTAGGGTGTGAAGGCAGATTTTGGTGGTTCAGCAGATGCAACAGTGTTATCAGATGCAATTTGCAGAGCTGAAACAACAGCTTTATCAGAATTAACAGATATTGTTGCTAAAGATCCTACATTGGACATTGATTGAATATATGAAACAAGCACAAATGGAATAGCCACTGTGAGTTTTGGTTTCAGAGGTTTGAAGGGGTCAGATGGTTCAACTCTGTCATAAAAGTCTTTCAGTTTGAAACCATAAGACAGATTATGAAAAAGAGAAGAAACTTGGGCACAAGATGTAGAAGATGTTGGATTGGAATTGGGGATTAATATCTCAGATGATGGTGCAGGTGGAGGCATAGGATCTGGAATGGGAGTTTTAGAAGGTATGGTAGTTTCAGGTTGGTTTATCTCAGAGTATTTTTCAGATGGAGAGATTAGAAAATCTGGATGGATTTCTGATTCTGATGAGTTGGAGGATGTTGTTGGTGTACAAGAGGTAGAAGATACTTGAAACACTGTTTTTAAAGGTGTGACATCAAGAACTTCTGTCTCAGGGATGTGAGGTTCAGAAGTATTGGTAGGTTCTGAAGGAATTTCAGATTGTTTGGGTGGTTATTCTGAGATGGGTGAATCAGATGAAACAGATATTGGTTCTGATGAAACAGGAACAAAAGTTACTTTTGTAGGTTCAGAAGTAACAGGTGCAATAGGTTCAGAAGGTGGATTATTTGATGGTGGATTGTCAGAGGCTTTTTCTGGTTGAACTTCTTTTGGTTGGTTCTCTGGATGTTCAGAGGTTTGTTGTTGAACAGATGTTTGTTTTTCAGATGGTTGTTGTTCTGATGGTTGTTGATCTGATGGTTGATGATCTGATGGTTGAGGACGTGGAACAAAGTGTTTGATATGAATTTTGGGTTGAGAAGGTTTTGGTACAGAAACTGTTGGTGTTTGTGTTGGAACAGGTGTTTGTTTTTATGGTGAAACAGAACTGGGAGCAGTAACAGAAGTGGTTTGTGTAGCAGGTGGTTTTGGAACAGACTTAACATTTGAATCATTAATAACAAGATTTGCAGAAGTTACATAAGATTTAGTACCTTTTACTTTGATCCTCTTGGCAGGTACAGAAGCAGCTTCTTCAGAATCTTTTCTCTTCAAGAGCTTCTTGGGCTTCTCAGCAATCTTGACCTTCTTCTGAACAGGTTCAGATTCTTCTACATGCTGAGTCCTTTTCCTCTGGAGTGGTGCTTCTTCTTCTCCTGCATCTGGTAGTGGTTGTCTAACTAGCTGAAACACATTAGCAGGAACAGGTTTTCTTTCCTTCTTGCATTCATCAATATATATAACCACTATATGTCTGGGCTCTTCAGCAAAGAACAAAGGAAAGTCATCTACAGGAACCCTCTTATTCAATTCAGACATATTCAGCTTCTTGGGAGCTGTTGTGAGTTCATCAACAATTTTGAGTCTCAGAAGACTTTTAGCATTCAGAGGCTTTCCCATTATAAACTCTAGTTCCTCTGTAACTCCAGCAGCGTACAGAGCAGTCACTAAACCATTCTCAGTAAGAAGATCTGAGAGCAACCTTCCAAAGGGGATCCAAGTTCTGATCTTCTGTCCTTTCTCTTTCACATATTCTCTAGATGCATTGATATGGTTCCACAGATGCATAAACAGAATGTATGGAAGATCTACCTTGGTGCTCTGACTAAGGCAATACATGAAATAGAGCTGTTCATTATTGACATAGTCTGGAGAATTGGTTGACTTCCTGTGGTGGATGCATCCCATGAAGATCTTGGCCCAGATCTTGTAATCAGGCTTCAGATCTTTGAATTTGTTAGAAGCTTGACCAGCAGTCATTACTTCTTCATAAACCTCATCCATGTCCATACGCCCAACTGGCAAGTGGAAAACACCATCTGTTTCTTCATATCCTATCAATTTTCTTATCAGATCTTCTGTGATAATAATCTCTTTTCCCAACACAGAAGATAAGATGAACTTGGGATAAACTGATGCATGGATCCAGAATTCTTTCACAAGGAGAGGGTAAACTGGTCCAAAAAGCCTATCAAAGTACTTAACCCATCCTTGAGCTCTAATGATGGAACGAAACTCAAACCCATTATCTGCCAGAGAATCAAACTCAACCATAGATTCACATAGAACTTCCAGTTTATCAACAGGCGTTAGAAGAGTTCTTTTGGGAGGAGAATATGGAGCAACACCCAAGTTTTCTGAAGTTACAACAGCCATGGTAGATTGGAATTGAGCAGTTGTTGATGATGAAGTTGCCATTGAAGAATGCTTTGTCAAACACTTAGGTTTTGGGTTTTTATGCAGAGAAAATAGGAGATGAAAACGCATGTAAATTCTGAGAGAGTGAAAAGTGTGAAAGTGAATACAAGACAAGTATTTATACTAAAACACTTAGGCACATCAACAGTCAGAAAAGTGCACGTTTGAACAAGCATTAAATGAAGAGAATAAAAATCATTTCAAAACATTAATTGCTTCTGACAATTTGGGGGAAAAACCAAGATTCTTACTATTCAAACTTCACCTCAAACGTCTCTTCAGTTATGTACACGCCACCTCTTCAGATTTTGTGTGACACATGTTTACTTGCATGTTGTTCTGAATTCTCTTAAGAAATGAAACGTTAGCCAACGTTCAGATCTTCTAAAGATTGTTAGTTCAGAGTTTCACAAAAGAAATATTGATCAGAATAGAATAAACAATCAGAAGAAATACTTCAGAGCATTAAGCATTTTTGCATCTGTAAAAATTTGCTTCTGATAAATATTATTTTGGACAAAAATCCATACCAATATTTTTCAGAATAAAATTGAATCTATCTTCAACAAGGGGTTTTGTAAAAATATATGCCCATTGATGATCTGTATCAACAAAGGCTAAGTTTATGATTCCCTTCTGAACATAGTCTCTGATGAAATGATGCTTAATTTCTATATGTTTTGCCTTAGAATGTAAAATGGGATTCTTGGACGAGCATATAGCAGAAGTATTATCACAAAAGATAGAAATGTTACTTTCAAAAATTTGATAATCTTCTAGTTGACTCTTCATCCAGAGCATCTGCGTGCTACATCCAGCAGCAGTAATGTATTCAGCCTCTATGGTTGAAAGTGCAATTGTGGGTTGCTTCTTGCTGTACCAGGAGATTAGATTTCTTCCTAGAAATTGACAACTTCCAGAAGTACTTTTTCTTTCCACTCTGTCTCCAGCGTAGTCAGCATCACAGAATCCAACTAATTTGAAATCATCAGATTTTCTGTAACACAAACCCACATTAGAAGTACCTTTCAGATACCTTAGAATCCTCTTGACAGCTGTCAAGTGTGATTCTCTAGGATCTGATTGGAATCTAGCACACAGGCAAACACTGAACAATATGTCAGGTCTAGAAGCAGTAAGATAAAGAAGAGAGCCAATCATACCTCTGTAGAGCTTCTGGTCTACTTTCTTACTTACCTCTTCTTTGCCAAGTGAGCTAGTAGGATGCATTGGAGTCTTTGCCAGCTTACTGTCAGACATGTTGAATTTCTTCAGAAGTTCTTTAACATACTTTGTTTGATGTATGTAGGTGCACTCTGGAGTTTGATTAACTTGGATTCCTAGAAAGAATCTGAGTTCTCCCATCATGCTCATTTCAAATTTTGTCTGCATACATGTAGCAAACTCCTTTCCAAGCATAATATTTGTTGATCCAAAAATAATATCATCTACATAAATTTGGCAAATTAGAAGATCTTTCTTAATTGTTTTACAGAATAGTGTTGTATCCACTTTGCCTCTGATGAAATTCTTCTCCAGAAGAAAATTGCACAATCTCTCATACCAAGCTCTGGGAGCTTGTTTTAATCCATATAGAGATTTCTTTAATTTGAAAAAATGATCTGGAAATTTTTCATTTTCAAAACCAGGAGTTTGGTGGACATAAACTTCCTCTTCTATAATACCATTAAGAAAGGCACTTTTAACATCCATCTGATACAGAGTGATGTTATTTTGTGCAGCAAAGGAAATAAGAAGGCGTATAGATTCTAACCTTGCCACTGGAGCATATGTCTCAGTGTAATCAATACCTTCTTGCTGACTGTACCCTTGAGCAACCAGCCTTGCCTTGTTCCTCTCAACTTCTCCTTTCTTATTTAGCTTATTTCTGAAGACCCATTTTGTACCAATTATATTGAATCCTTGAGGTCTCTGAACTAGATCCCATACATCATTTCTGCTGAATTGATTTAGCTCTTCTTGCATGGCAATAATCCAATCATTGTCTTGCAGAGCTTCATCTACAGAAGATGGTTCAATTTCTGACACTAGTCCAAATAGTGATGCTTCAGATGATCTTAGAAAGGATCTTGTTCTGATGGGATCATCCTTCTTTCCAATAATGACATCCTCTGGATGAGAAACTTTAATTCTGGATGATGATCCTCTGATAGTTGACTCTTCAAAAATGTTAAGATTATTCATCTGAGAAGTTAAAGGAGTAGCATCTGGAGTTGCTTCTGGTTCCTTTACTTGAATTTTGTCTGCTTCTGGAACTTCAGAGTCAATAAAGACTACTTCCATGTCTGCAGAGTTATCAAACTGCTTTGGCTTTTTAGAGCCAAGCTTATCATCAAATCTGACATGAATGGATTCTTCCACAATCTGTGTCTCAGTGTTGTATACTCTGTAGCCTTTAGAGCGTTCAGAATATCCAAGCATGAAACACTTCTGTGCTTTGGAATCAAACTTGCTCAGATTTTCCTTAGTGTTTAACATATAGCAAATACATCCAAAAGGATGAAAATATGAAATGTTGGGCTTTTTGTTCTTCCACAGTTCATAAGGAGTCTTCTTCAGAAGAGGTCTAACAGACACTCTGTTCTGAATGTAACAAGCTGTATTGATTGCTTCTGCCCAAAAATGTTTTGCCAGATTTGTCTCATTGATCATGGTTCTGGCCATTTCTTGCAAAGTTCTGTTTTTCCTCTCTACAACCCCATTCTGTTGTGGAGTTCTAGGACAGGAAAAATCATGAGCAATTCCATTTTCAGAAAAATATTTTTCAAAATATTTATTTTCAAATTCACCACCATGATCACTTCTGACTTTTATAATTTTGAAATTCTTTTCATTCTGGACTTGCTTGCAGAAGTCAAAGAACACAGAATGTGACTCATCCTTGTGTTTTAAGAACTTTACCCATGTCCATCTACTAAAGTCATCAACAATGACTAATCCATACTTCTTGCCTCTGATGGATGCAGTTTTCACTGGTCCAAACAGATCAATATGAAGTAATTCTAGTGGTTTAGAAGTAGAAACAACATTTTTTGATTTGAAAGATGTTTTTGAAAACTTCCCTTTCTGGCATGCTTCACAAAGAGCATCTGAAGTGAACTTCAGATTAGGGAGTCCTCTGACAAGATTAAGTTTATTAATCTGAGATATACGTCTCATATTAATATGGCCCAATCTTCTGTGCCAGACCCATTGCTCTTCATTAACAGACAAGAGGCATTTAACATTTTGAACTTTAAGTTCTGAAAGATTTATTTTATAAATGTTGTTTTTCCTCTTACCACTAAATAGGATAGAGCCATCCTTTTGACTAATAGCTTTACAACATTTTTGATTAAAGGTAATATCATAACCATTGTCACTTAATTGACTTATGGACAATAAGTTATGCTTTAACCCTTCAACAAGTAAAACATTAGTAATAGAGGGAAGTTTACCATTTCCAATAGTGCCAGATCCAATGATCTTGCCCTTCTGGTTCCCTCCAAACTTCACGTCACCTCCAGATCTAAGTTCCAGGCTTTGGAACATAGACTTTTCTCCTGTCATGTGTCGTGAGCATCCAAAGTCCAAGTACCATGATTGGTGTCCTGACCTTGCTGCTAAGAACATCTGCAACAGGAATTATTTTGTTTTTAGGTACCCAGATCTTCTTGGGTCCTTTGGGGTTAGTTATTTTGTAGGTTTGTCTAAACTTCTGTTTTTCAACATAATGTTTATTCTGACTTGCCTTGGGTTTAAACACATAAGTATTCTTCTCAGAGCTTGTGTGTTTAATGTCATTTAAGTGACCAAATTTAAATTGAGAATACAGTGGTGTCTTCTTGATGAAAAGTTTGTCAACAGGTTTTAGATTGCTTCCAGATGAAGATTCATATCCAATACATCTTCTGTTGTTTCCACTAACACCATAGATCATGGAAGCCATCTTGCTTCTGTCTATGCTCTTAGTAAGAAATCTCTGAAAGCTAGAGTCATATTTTTCTAAAATGTTTTCACATGACTTAGTCTCAGATTCAGATTCTTGTTGAGTTATTTCAAAGTCATTTTTGATTTTCAGATTAATTTCTTTTTGCTCAACAAGTTCTGTCTTCAGAAGATCAATCTCAGATTCAAGATTGCTTTTCAGCTTCTTGTATTTGAGTTTGATATTGTTATAACTTTTAAGAACTTCTGTTAAAACTTTTATGAGTTCTTCTTTGGTAAGTTTAGCCATTACCTCTTCTGCGTCATTATCAGATTCAGAATCTGATTCATATCCTGAGGTACCTTCCTCTTGATCCTCTGTGCTGGCCATCAGTGCAACATTGACACATTCTTCTTCTGATTCAGAAGATGATTCAGATTCATCTGAGTCATCCCACGTTGCCATCAGAACCTTCTTCTTTTTGTTAAACTTCTTCTTGGGTTTTTCTTTCTGAAGTTTGGGGCAATCATTCTTGTAGTGCCCAGGTTCTTTGCACTCATAGCACACAACTTCTTTCTTGGCAGATCTTCTGTGTCCAGAAGATTCCTTTCTATTATCAGATCTTCTGAAGTTGTTGAACTTCTTTCCCTTGTGCTTCCAGAGTCTGTTGATCCTTCTGGACAGCATGGATAACTCATCTTCTTCTTCTTCAGAAGATTCTTCAGAGCTTTCTTGAATGACCTGCAAAGCTTTAGCAGTTTTGTTAGATTTTAATGCAACAAATTTACCTTTTTCTTTCTTCTGAGGTTCATCTTCCTCAAGCTCAATCTCATGGCTCCTCAGTGAGCTGATGAGTTCTTCTAGTGAGATCTTGTTCAGATCTTTAGCCATCTTCAAGGCAGTCACCATTGGTCTCCATCTGGTAGGCAGACTTCTGATGATTTTCTTTACGTGATCTGATGTAGAGTATCCCTTGTCCAGAACTTTCAGCCCAGCAGTGAGTATCTGAAATCTGGAGAACATGGCTTCAACAGATTCAGAGTCTTCCATTTTGAAGGCCTCATACTTCTGGATCAGAGCCAGAGCTTTTGTCTCCTTAACTTGAGAATTTCCCTCATGAGTCATTTTTAGGGATTCAAACATATCAAAAGCAGTTTCCCTGTTTGTAATTTTCTCATACTCTGTATGTGAAATTGCATTCAATAATATAGTCCTGGCTTTGTGGTGATTTCTGAAATCTTTCTTCTGAGCATCTGTCATAGATTTTCTGTCAATCTTCTTGCCATTCCCATCTGTGGGATGGACATATCCATCTATGACTAGATCCCATAGATCAGCATCATATCTTAGGAAAAAACTCTCAATTCTGTCTTTCCAGTAGTCAAATTTCTCCCCATCAAACATTGGGGGTTTGGTGTTGATCCTATCCCTTTCTTCATATTTATTATTAATATTGGACATTGAATTATCAGCCATGGTAACAAATAAATATATATCAAAGTATTTCTCTCTGGATCTTTACTGACACTGTTAAGTGGTAGCACACACAGAACCGGAGCTCTGATGCCAACTGAAGGTGAGATAATACTTAGAAGGGGGGTTGAATAAGTATGAAAGATTAAGACTTAAAAAATAATCACACAATTATTTTTATCCTGGTTCGTTTAAACAACTACTCTAGTCCACCCTTCCTAGAGTGATTTGCCTTTCTCAACAAGGACTTAATCCACTATTTAATCAAACTGATTACAATAGTAACACCTAAGAACAACTGTTCTTAGTCTTCTCAAGAGCTACTGATTCCAACTGAATCCTCTTAAGGAAAACCTTTACAATCAATGTAAATTAAATACAAGAGTATTAATGCTTCTATAAAGCTATTATCACAACAGTGATTTTTCTCTTAAGTTTAAGTACAAGAAATTCTAAGAAGAATATGAAAGAATGAGAGCTTAGAATAATATGATTTCTTTTCAGCAAAAATTGTGTAACTGAAGAATGTTGTGGAGTCTTCCTTTTATAGGCAGCTGATCCAAGGATGCTGAGCGTTGAAAAGAGAGTCCCAAAAAGGTCTGAGCCTTTTTGTCTTCACATCAAGTGACCTTTCCTTGAAGTAGATAACACAGAAAAATCCTTTTTGTCTGTGTAATTGTGTCTAGCACAAATGAGGAAAGAGACGTTGATTTACTCCAACGGATATATTCTTGAATATTTCTTCTTCAGTTTTCAGCAAGTTCTTCAGAGTCTGAATGGATCAGAGTCTTCTAATGATGTTCAGAACTTTGTTGTATCAGAGTCTTCTGCAGCATGTGTGCTTTCAGCGTGTTGATCATCAGAGCATATTTGACACAGAACATCAGTACTTGGCAGCGTTAGTACTTTCAGAAACTTCTGTAGAATTATGCTTTGAGAAACTCTTCAAACAATATTCTTCTTTGCTTCAGATGCTTCTGACTAGCTTCAGATGCTTCTGACTAGCTTCAGATGCTATTGCTTCAAAATGTTCTGGAGCTTCTTGCTTTAGAATCTTCTGACTAGCTTCAGATGCTTCTGCTTCAGATGCTTCTGATGAGTGCATCTGGAGCTTCAGAGTCAGGATAACTTCTTGTATATACTTCAGATTTGCTTCTAGAGAGTTAATTTCATTTCAATCTGCAGTAAAACTCTCAAACAAATTTTAGAGTATATAATTCTTAAATATAAAATTTCCTAACAGTTATCATCAAAACAAAGAGTTATTATTATGAACCAATCTGTGTTCTAACATTTATTGCCCAGTCACCAATAAAGTTGAAGTCAACATGGATGTCATAGTGAAAGAGTTAAAAACCTGGGATTTGAGTAAGTCTTAATCTAACTCTAGTGTAGTGTCAACACTAGAGTCTGATTTTGCCTTTGAATGAGATTCTTCCTCTAAAGAAGATTATGCCTCTGAAGGTGATTCTAACTCTGAAAGGGAGTCTATGTCTGAAGATGACTTTGAATCTAAATGAGTCTGACTCTGAAGGTGAGTCTCACCCTGAAGGTGACTTTGAATATGATGGTGGATCTAACTCTGAAGGTGGTCTAGCCTTTGAAGGTGGAACTTCTAAAGGTAGAGCTTCTAAAAATGATCCCAGCCTCTGAAGATGGAGTTTTAAAACCTGCTTTTGAAGGTTTCCAGAGGCCACAGAGAGTTAGAAAGATACCAAGTAGACTTGTAGACTTTGAGTTCCTGCAAGATACTAAGATTGATTCTGAAGGGGAAGTCATACAAAATGGCATGATGGTGGAATTTAAACCTTTCAGCATCAATTAGGCTTTTAAGAAGAAGGTGTGAGTGAATACCATGAAGGAAGAGCTTGAGTCCATTAAAAGAAACAAGACATGGGAATTGACTCTTCTACCTCAAAACAAGAAATCCATCAGTGTGAGATGGGTTTTCAAGATAAACCTGAAGCTAAATTGTTCAGTTGCTAAGAATAAAGCAAGGTTAGTAGCTAAAAGATTCCTACAAAAGTCTGGTTTAGACTACTTTTTTTTAAGTGTTTGCACTTGTAGGTAGACATGAAACAATAACGTTGGCTATTACTATAGTTGCAAGTAAGAATTGGCCTCTGATACACTTAGATATAAATTTAACTTTTCTAAATAGTCTACTGCAAGAAGAAGTTTATGTGTTACAACCTCCTGAATTTGTGAAAGAGCACAAAGAATTAATTTTGTACAAACTGTACAAAGCCTTGTATGGACTAAAACAAGCTCCAAGGGTCTGGAATATGAAAATTGATTCATTTTTCAAGCATCTAGAGTTTTAGAGATGTGAAATAGAATATGGTGTGTATGTGCATCATACTTCTGATGGAAATGTGATTCTGGTGCATCTTTATGTAAATGACATACTTCTGATAGGAAGTTGTACTTATGAGATAAATAAGTTCAAGAAAGTGATGATGAATGCATGTGATATGACTGACCTTGGAAATTTGGTATGTTTTCTAGGAATGGAGATTTTAAATTCTGAGATGGGAATTATTATGCACCAACTGAAGTATGAACTTAGGCTGCATAAGAGATTTAAGCTAGTGTATTGTAAGTCACCAGCCACACCTGCTGAGACAAATCATAAGCTAGACTCTGATGATGATGGTGAGGATATAGATGTCACAACCTTAAAATAGTTTGTTAGATATTTGAGAAATCTCTGTAACACCAAGCCTAATATATGTTATGCAGTTGAAATGGTGAGTAGGTTTATGAGTAAATCAAAGTGGTCACATTACCAAGTTGCAGTCAGGATTATGAGGTATGTAAACAAAACTCTGAGGCATGTAATTTTGTTTCCATCTGGAGTATCAGATGATGTTGAGCTAGTATGTTACTCAAACTCTAAGTGGTATAGAGATAGAGTAAACATAAGAAGCACTACAAGATACATGTTTATGTATCTAAGAGCCCCCATTTCTTGGTATTCCAAGAAGCAACCGGTGGTTGCATTGTCAACATGTGAAGCTGAATACTTAATTGGTGTTTTATCAGCTTGCCAGGCTGTTTAGCTGATGAATTTGTATCAGAAACTAAAGTTTAAGGTGAGCAAACTAATCATATTGATGATTGACAACAAATTTATCATAAGTCTTGCTAAGAATCCAGTGTTGCATGGAAGAAACAACCACATCGATACCAAGTATCATTTTCTGCGCAATCAAGTTCAGAATAGAGTACTTGAGGTTGTTCATGACATCATTCAGAAGCAATTTGCAGATGTGTTGACTAAGACAATCAAAACTGGACACTTCATCCATTTGAGGGATGAAATTGGTGTTATTGATTTTTAACTTGAATGTGAATTAAGGGATGGTTTCGAATGTAATTCAATATTAAAGATTAGTTTAGTTTTAAGTTTCATTTGCATTTAAGTTTTCATTTGTATTTGAATTTGAGTTTGCATCTAATGTACATTTGAGTTTGAGTTATTATAAAATCCAAAGTTAGTTACAGTTTGTAACAAAATTTTGGCATTTGAGAAAAGTTTTGAAAGTTAGTTATGTTTCATTCTCTCTTTTTCTCTCTGCAACTGTTCATCATCTTCTTCAATTTTTGTGCAAATGGAACTTCGTTATTGAACTCCAACAAATATCATATCATGTCTTAATAATGTCATCACTATATTAACTAAAATAAAAATCTTACCTTCACGTAAATGTTTACATAATATAGTGTGATATTCTTGACCTTAGATGAAACTATGTCTCTTAACAACACTTCTGAATATGTAAACCAACTCCTTGGAGATTGTTTTAATAATTTTTTCTTCAATTATTATACTTTGTCTTTCTTAATATTTTCTTTTAATTTAAGAGACGAACTCATAACTATCCATTCAAGAATATATTTATAACTCCGTAATGATGAAGTGTTCAGATGAAATTTGATGCAAAAAATAAAAAGAATTCTAATGGAATTAATCTTAGAAACTGAGGCAAAAGTCTTATGATAATATATACCATGAGTTTGAGTAAATATTTTTTCTAATAATTCTACTTTGTATCTTTCCACATTTCTCCCAGCTTTGCATTTTAGTGTAAAAACTCTCTTAAATCCTATTTTCTTTTATCTTGAAGTAGATAAGTGGGAATTGAATCTCCACCTGTTTTATATATTTTTCCATATCTCATGTGCCTAATCTAATGATTTATAAATTACAAAGAATAACTAATTAAAAAAATATCATTTAATAAGAGAGAGAAAATGTGGGTTGGGCTTTGAATGAGAACTCCTCTTTTTACCTCTTAGGATGTGAAAAATTTCTTATTATTAATTTAGAGAATTTCTTACTCCGCCTTTTAGAGTTTTTAGACACCTGTCGCACCCAAAATTTTGACCATAAGATCCCGTCTCCTTGTTTTTTTTTGTTTTTTTTAGTTTACTTCTTATATGTACATTTATTACGACTAACCAGATTGTGCAGGTCCAACAGTTTCGAGCATAGATCGCTCATTCTCCCATTCAAAGATACTGGGATGTCGAAGACAAGGTTTTACTCAGATAAAAAGGTCGAATTTGAGTTCTTACTGAGGTCAAGTCAACCAAGTTTGTGTCATTCGGTTTGTGGTGTCCCTTCATTGCTATTCAAGCTTGATTTGTGGCTTCCTGAATTTAATCGGTTCATTTCGGATGGCAAGGTTGTGTTTTAAGAATTCCGCAAAGCTCGGTTCATGCAAAGAGATTATCATAGTTTAACGACTTGTTTGGAATTTCACTAATGGTTCATCAATCCCTACTTTCTCAATGACATCAAGTGTTTGGAACATTTAGTTTGGGCCAAGAATTAAATTCGAGTTTTACGGGAATTTCCGTGAACTCGAATGACGAATGAATTGTTCAAAGTTGGTCAATATTTATCACTTTCATATCCAGAGTTCAAGTTCGGATTGTCATTTCAAAATTCAAATTTCACCATAAAAGTTACATTTCATTACGGGGAAATGAACTCCAAGACCATGTAAACCGATCACAAGAGGATTCATGACTTTGTTGAAAGAGAAAGGCAAATGACCCTTTGAATCATGGTAGAGAATGATAATTGAAGGATATACGGTTTTAGTTGGAGTCTCCAGGATTCACGTATCAGGGTTAATGGTTATTGTCTTTTCTCGGCCAGGTTACTTCAAATAGGATAGGACCTAAATCCTTCCTTATCCACATTCACATTAATTCTCAAAGGAATTCACCATTAATTCTCAAAGAAATTCATAAAAGCAATTGGAAAGCCTACAGCGAGAGGAAAAGTTAAATGTAGGTACATAATGAACCATACACAAGGCAATGAAGAAAATAAAACATTGATAAAGCTCACGATCCAATCACCAATACAAGACTGAGCAATAATTCTATTTTTATTATAATAATTGAGTCAAAGAGTTTTCCATGTATAATAAACTTCACAATCAAAAGCTCCATCCTTAATTCACATCAGAATTCCGCGCTTCACCTTCTTCGCGTCGCCATCGTATTCCTTCCCAATTATCTCAACGACACCTTAATGGAAGTACCATACGGTTTCCAATTCAGCTTAATTTATTGAATCCTTTTGCGAAATTTGGTTGGGAACAACGACCTACATTCAAGAAATCAAGAGATGAAATCGGTCAAAACTACAAGTTTAAAGGAAGGGAGAGCACACAACAATACTCGATGTTAAATCCTACCGTCATTGGGTCTGTTCTGGGCAAATTCAAAGGTTAGCAGGAACCGTATCACCACACATCACCTAAAAACCAACTGAGTATGTTAGGGATGAAACAGAAGAGGAGCCTGTCATTTGAAATCCAATAATTAACAGCAGTAACAGACATAAATTGGAAGAAGAACACAGTCTAATTCACAGCTTCTTTTAATAAATAACTCATTTCCGAGTAATCTTCACCTTATCATCAAACTCGGTTGGATGTTCTTGAGGTACCACTCTAAACGAAGTCAGCATCCTATTAGGAAATAAATACTTGTCGCAAACTAAGAGCTTCTTCACAGACCAAGCCGAGACTGAAAGAGACATGAAAGACAAAACTGCTCCAACATGTCTTCACAACCTGCATTCACAATGATAAAGGGTCAAATAATCATTCAGCTTAGAGTGCATCCTCCACCCACATAAACCAAACCTCAAGCGCGGTCATCTAATTTTGAAGAGAATAGGAATATGATCCTGTCAAGATAAGAGACTTTACCATCAAAATCACTTTGAAGACAAGAGTCGAAAATTATTAGCCTTTTGATTCCTGCGAGAAGGTCGTTGGTCTCGAAACGGTCACAGTGATAGTTGTCCCTGCACACGGTTTCAGTTAAGATCAGATTTCATCGCAGCCAAAGTTTGAATCACATGTCAATTCCATGGTTGAGCATTTAACTTACGGAAACACCAACGAAAGCACTATAACAGCGAATTGGTGACTACATGTGTGAACCTTTTTGTTCTACTCGAAGAAGACCAATAAACCAGACCCACCGCTGAAGCTGAGCCCTTAGTTCTCGCAAGAAGTACTCACGCCAACAACCTCGACGGCAGCGTCAACGGTATCAGTTCCAAACGCACTTCAAGCAAGCAACATCCTTTCCCGATTAGCTTAACATCTGGGAATAAAAAGCCACATACACAAACATGGTTTGAATCAAATAACAGGAGATGATGGGAAGGAAAACGCAAATCCAAAACACATTCTATACACCATAAACACACACCACAACTAACAATTTCAGAAAAGCATCAGAAGAGTTCTAGGATTAATGTACATACCGTGCGAAGAGCGGTTGGGAGAAAAAGCTGAGATATTGACGAGTACAAAGACTTCATCACGTCCTGGATAACTGGTTGCTTAATTTTGTTGCTTGCGAGTGCATTACCAAACAAATGTCAAGTATGATTAAAACATGCTGAAAGAAAGGGAAAGTAGGTTGAGAGCATCATAATAACAGCAGGTCATTACTCTTTACAAAGCCACAAGTTTGATTGAATTACTGTGATCAAGGACATGAATGCAAGACCTGGAAAGTGATACGAGTGTATCTAACAAGTGATCCAGCATAATGGCATTCAAACTCTGAAAGGTGTTGTTTCCAAGTTGTGTCATCACCTCGAGTTGCAGAAGGTTATGCTGTGAGTCCCTCCATGCTTAAGTCTTATCCACGGCTAGCCTTGAGCATTTTGCCACTGCAAAAACCTGTCATCAAGGGCATTAATTTTGGTCAAAACAGGGAACCATTATCCTTAACAGTCATAGAGCATAGTCAAGAAGAAAGGGAGAGTTTTCTTTCGGTCGAGACAAAGAACGGAAGATTCTAACAATCTCCATCCTTATTTGTTTCCAAAGAAGCAACTTTCTGCAGGACGTTAACACCCTTCATTTTAGAGAAGAAAGAAAAGCTGGAGGTGAAAAAACAGTTTTGTGGTAAAGACGAAAAAGGGAATTACATTAAACATCACCAAAACATCATCAGATAAGATCAGAACAGAATTGAAGCAACAATATCATTACCCTCCATTTTGACGACTATAATCCCTGGAGACACGTTGCAAATGCGCTGCAAACAGAAGAAAGAAATGGAGTTAATGTTCTTTCCAAATTAGAAGTGACAGGTCCAAACATGTTTGGTCCAAAACAGAAACACAATTACAAACTTTCTAAAACCAGATTCAACAACATCAATCTCACATTTAACTCGAAATCAGAATATATAGCTTGGGGCCTATAAATCGAAGAAAAACGGCAGATAGAAACAGGGTTACACAATGGCTAATGCCCACAAAATATCGGTTCAACATTTGTATCCATGAGAAAAACAACGATACAGAAATACACAAAAATTCAAACAGTCACAAGTCCATCCCCAAAAATTCCACAAATCCCTAATCACGAAACTCCAAATAATTTTATGAAGAGCAAACGAGAACTTATCTTGTAAGCTCTACCGAAAGTCGTCACCGATCGAAACCTCAAACCGCCACCGAAACCCTCTTTGCTTTCCATCGCCGGAAACCTTTCCAACAGGATTCGAAGCCATCACCAGTCGTCGAACCTGCGAGAACCTTTCAAACCGTAAGTGATTCCAGGCTAACATCAATAATCTATTAACTTCTTTGTTTGTTTTATGTAGGAGAAGAACAAAAGAAGAAAGCGGAAAGGGAAAGACGAAGGATGAGAAAGAGTTGAATTCGAAGAAGAAGAAAGAAGGATAGTGAGATCGAAGGAAGGAGGCCGATCGAGAGAATTGGAACCGGGCGATTTGGGGGATTGAATTAGGGATTTAGGGATTTAGGTTTTTTTTTCACGTAATTTTGTGTAAAACTGCTGTAATTTCATGATCACCCGCACACACCTCCACAACAATTACCATCACCTGCGCATCACACTAGATCTCACGCGCCCCTCTCCATTTTCTCTAATCAGCCACTAACCTACGTATAATTAACCCTTAATTAACCATAATTCAATCACTTAATCATTTTTTATAATTAAATAACTTAATCACATTTTTTTGATAAATCTTAATCTGCCCATTAACTTAATATGATTAACTCCTTTTTATTTTATTTAAGTAATTTAAACTAATTAGACCTTTTAATTAATGTTTTTTATAACTCATTTATTCAATTACCCTTTTTTCTTTAATTAATCAACTTTCAAATAATCTTTTTCTTATTCTATTCACTTTATTTATCTTTTAAAAATAATAATATAATTGTTCACCAAAAAAATCTTTTCTTGTTTTAAATTATTTATATATATTAAAAAAAAACTTTTCATAAATTAGGTTAACTTTTAATAATAACTATAACTTTAAATTATAATAAACCAATTCATATTTATAACAAAAAACCTTTTTAACTCCTTTTATTCAAAATAAACTAATAAAAAACTTAATTAGTTCACCAACTTTTATTAAAACTTAATTTCTCACCAAATCGATTCATAAAACTAAATTGCAATTTTTTCTTAAAACTAAGCAATTCGTTTAAAATCAACTCACAACGTAAAATACAATCTAATCGTGCACCCCACTTCACGATTCACTCTCACACACTTCAGCGCTTTCATGCGTATGTGTATGACTTACTTATTTGCTTTACTTATTTCCGCAATTTATTTTACAAGCAACTTTTATTATCGCAATTTATATTTCCGCCTTGCATTCCGTCCAAAGGAAGAATCTGCGCATGATCTCAACAATCGTGCGTATGCATCATTTGCATCATTTTCCCACATGATCCTTGATCCCATTCAAGTCGATCTCTTAGGGTAGATCCTATCCCATAGGAAGAACTGTTATCCTTTACAACATAGAAATAAACAATCAACAACTCAGTACAACACATTCAAACATTAGAGAATAGATGTTAATCATCTTAAGCGAGATAGAATCTCCACCCCACAACAATACAATCAACTCGTAGGAACTTTGCCTTAAGAGAGATAGAGGCGTACCTCGTCGATCCCTATCCGAGTACTTGAGCCCTTCTCTTAAGACGATGCAAAGACTATTTTTCTACAATTCGTAGCGGTTAAATCTCTCTTAAAATGACAACTCACCTTTTTTCCTAAAATCAATCAATCAACTATCCTAAACCCGTAGAAACTTTGACCACAATCGAAGAACTCCTCAAACCCTTTAGGGGAACTACAGATACTCTGATTCCACTCCCGTAAGGATATGTAGGCATAAGATGCGACATCTTATCGAGTATACTTAGAAATAAACCCCTAGGTCTTTCAACCGTTAAGCAGATAACACTTTAGCAATAAAACAAACATAAAACAAAAGGTTCCTGTAGAGTACTACAGAAATTTAGGATGCTAGCACCTTCCCTAAGTTTAACCGACCCCCGAACCTAAACTCTCTAAACCTTGCATTTGCATTGCATTGTGGGAATTTCGATCTTTATCCCTTCCTTTGGACAAATCAAAGTTCGGTTGCAAATGAATAAGATTCAAACTAATCAATAGTTTGGTATCCGATTTTCACCGCGACAACATCGTGTGCGCTTTCAAAAATACCCCCTGTTTTCAGAGATGTATCTTCGAACGCACCTTTTTTTTACTCATCGTTGGTTTTTTTCCAGAGTTACATCAACAAATTGTTTCCGTTTATATAGCTCTGAAACATAATAGAATGCCTTCGCGTCAGAGTCCCTTATCCTCCCTCATTCTTCATTTTTCATGTTCTTCACTCTCAAACTCTCTAAACTCTCTCAATCCTCAAAAAAAAAATTTTTCCACCAAACTTAATTTTTTTCAATCAAGTTCGACAAGGAGCATTCATCTCAACGATCAAGACACTTCAAATCATTCAAAGCTCGATATAATAGATAAGTTTAGTTTTCGAGGTATTTTCGAGTATTTTCAGTAAACGAGATAGAATATAGTTTTAGGGGTAGAAATCGTTAGATAGTTTTAGAAAGTAGTTTAGAGATAATGTAGGTATTGTTTGTTGGCTGAAACGGACGATCAGGGCTTCAAAAATTCAATTTTCATGGGTTGGGGACACCATTGTCGTGGTTGTTGGAGTTGCAAAAAGTTCTGAAGCTCCATCTACGGAACAAATTAACGTTAGGGTAATTCTGTAGATGCAGCTCCGGAACAAATCAAACATTGTAAATTCTGGGTGCTTCCATAGATACATCTACGGAAGGTTTATGTATGTACATATCCAAAAGTAAAAAAATGTTAATTTTTTTCTTTTTTTAAAAATTTATTTGTGTCTAACTGTTTTTTCTTGGTTATACCTAGCAAACATTATGGCAGACACAGATGATAGATTGCAACTTGGACGGGTTTCACAACATGCATCTGTCAGACAGAGCGGAGTCAGACCACTGTTACCGAGGTCGATACAGCTGAGGCACAACCTTCTTCATGACATACCCAGGACACTCCCTCGAACTCGTATCCCACCCCCATCATCCGTTTCTTCATCCCGGAGGCGTCGGGGTTCATCTGAGGGTTCATCACAGGCCCCGTTCTCCTGCAGGTCTCGTCGGGATACTCATGTTCCTCCTCTTGCCGATGATGTTGATCTGGTGCCACCTCTAGAGGGTGATGACCCACCTCTAGAGGGAGAGCCTCCCTAGGGGGTACCTCAGATATTTCCCTGCTGACAGGGTACGTTGACCATACTGCCAGACATATATGGGATGGAGAGGTAACATTACTCAGATTGTTTCTTTTTTTTTTTATTGGAAATTTATAATTTGTACCATTGTTTCTTTTAAACATTTTTTCTTATTTATGGAAATTTTCATACTCTTCCTCCGTAGAAGTTCTATAACCATGGGTGAAAGATATTATCTTTGGATCAGCCACAGGAGGCTTGGTTCCAGGGCGTTCTTGTTGCCTCTAGTTTGAAGGACCTTTTTGAGATCGGTTACAGCCTGATCCACAACGGGATATTGATGGGGTTTGCAGAGCGATGGCACCCTAAGACGTCCTCCTTCCATCTACTGCATGGAAAGATCACAATTATATTGGACGACATCTCTTGTCTGTTACATATACTGATCAGTGGTACCCTCCTCCGTCATGGTAGGATGACGAAGCAGAATGCGAGAGAGATGTTGGTGGAAGAGCTTGGAGCTTATCCACTAGATGTGATTGAAGAGGTGGATAATACCAGAGGGGTTCATCTGAGGTTCTCCTTTCTGAAGCGTTTCTTTGGTGAGGCACTCGTTGTTGCATGCCAGGTAGATGGTGATCCAACTGAGGTTAAGATACACAGGCAGCGTGTGTTGCGGTGTTATTTTCTATTTTTAGTTGACACCCAGCTATTTGTTGACACGAGTTCCACATATACTGATGTCGCTTACCTCAGGTATTTTTTGGATTTCACACGGATCCATGAGTACAACTAGGGGGCGGCTACACTAGCATACACATATTCAAGGTTGGGAGAGGGATGCATGTGGAAGACCAAGACTGTGGCAGGCAGCGTGTCTGTAACAATCTTATATCCTTCGACTTTTTTTTTTCATTTCTTTTCATTCTATATTTGTGATAATGCTTGATCTTGATGTTTTTTTATTTTCATTTCTGGTTTGGATATTTCAACACTTTCCCATGATTGTCGGGTGGAGTAGTGTTCTTGATTACACAAAGCTGATGTCGCATGTCCGTACCTTTCTCCCGCTCAGGGGGAACTAGGCGATCGACCCTTACATAATCTATCTTGATCGCCTGGCTGCTGAGGACATCCGCTACAATGTATATGCTGATCATCGTGTGACGCGCCCGTTTGATGACATCTCCCTATTCTCAGGATGGTTGGCATGCAGTTGGACCAACATTGTTCCATATTTTCCCAAGCGCGTCATACGGCAGTTCGGGTACACACAGACGATACCCAGACACCTAACTATCTCTGATCCTCTTGGCTTGACCTGTATGCAGATATAGAAGATCTATCTGACTACCAGAGGTACATGCTACCAGATGAGGCTCGGGCGACCAGAGTGCGAGAGACTATAGCTGCATTGATGGCTACATCGTGTGGTTCTTCACCGTCTCACACACCTACATGGTTCCCACTGTCAAAGGATCACCGCTCAGACCAGCTTATCAGGATATTTTAGAGGAGCAGCAGTCTCAGTTGGACCGCACTCAGGATGTGTTGCCTTTCCGTTGTTAGATAGTGCAGATGAGGTAGACATGCATTGACGTCGGTTTCTTCCCTGAGGGGTCTGACCACAGGCGTGTATTGGATGAGATGATTGTGATGGCACAGGTAGGACTTATGTACCATAGACATTGTGCCAGGACGGATAGGATCAATGGCCGAGGACACAGACCGGGCGGTAGAGGCAGAAAAGGCAGCAGAGGCATATGGAGAGGAAAGGATGAGGATGTTGCCAGGAACACACAGTAGTGATTGTGGTGTTTTTTTATGTACTATATTTTGATGACATTGATGTACTTCTTTTTATGATGTTTATGACATACGACTTCTTATATATATATATATATATATATATATATATATATATATATATATATATATATATATATATATATATATATATATATATATATATATATATATATATATATATATATATATATATATATATATATATATATATATATATATATATATATATATATATATATATATATATATATATATATATATATATATATATATATATATATATATATCATATTATTTTATTTACGGATGTATGTTATTTTATATTCATCTGCAATAGTTAATTTCCATCTGCGACCAACAAAACTAGATTTTTTGAAGAAAAAAAACTTGTTCTGATAAGATTTCAGAGATGCATCTATGGAATTTTTTTCGTAGATGTGTCTTCGAAAGCATGCAGCGTAAAGAAGAAAAAAAGTTTGCGTCTGAGGATACAGCTTCGGAAGCAGGGGGTATAAAAGAAAATGCGTTAAGTGGCTAAGAATATTAAGGGGTGGATTAAGAAATTCTCTTAATTTAACTTGAAAGCTATGGTGAAAAGTTAATGAAAATTTAAGATAAATTTCTAAATTGCTATGTGTTAGTCATTTTCAATTGATATGTATTAGATTAAATATATTTGTATAAACTAATTAAATTTAAGAAGATGAAATATATATATTTATAATTCCAAACATGCAACAAATGATCTCTAATAAATTTAAGAAAGTTTCTAACATAGTCAAATGCTAGAAAAAGTGTTGTCTTTCAACAGAAATGATCCATAATTTTTAAATATATTCCAAAACCGGTAATTTCACAAATATATTCACTATACATATAATTACAAATTCCATATTTTCGGATCCTCACAACAACTTCTAGAATTATATCAACAAATTCCAAAACTATATACGACTTCCATAACTATAATTATCCAGTAGTATGTACACAACATCACAACAACACAAATCTCTAAAGACCATAAACTCCGATCAAAAGACAGAAAGACAATATACCTTATACAATTCTCATCTCAAGAATGTATTGACATCATTCCTCCTTAATTTCTTCCAATTTATCTTTCGAGTAAGTACCACAATTGAATTCATCAAAGTACTACATAATATAACATAATTTGAATGATTTGGTTACAACTAATTACTCAGATGAAATATCGGTTAAATATTAAAATAAATCATATAACTTATAAATCCATATCATGTTTGGAATCTCTATTTGACCCGAATGAATAATTTCCTTCATAAACCTCAATATAAAATAACCGCAATCAATACCATTGCGCTGACGAGGACACTGCACATGAAAAAAAAAACGAATATATATCAGGATATATAGTTTAACTAGTTTTATCAAGTAGTATCACTATAACAATCAAAATTGTGAAAAATATATCTGCACTCTGATCCATCTAATGTTGTTAGCCTTACTCTTTGGTACTCTTGCTTGTCTTTGTGATCGGAATATTTGTATAGCTCTAACATAATATAAATGAATATTTAGAACAATCTCACATATTAAATAAAGATGATTATTCAGAACAATCTCATCACTTACGTATCAACCATCTTCTTCATATCTGGATATTTTGTTTGATCACCATCCAATGAATCCAGATAATACACTGTTTTTTTATCGGATTAATCATAATCAGCAACCAGTGTCCACTATAAAATAAGACAAAAGTTTAGATGGAAATGTTATATAGAATGTCAAAAAAAGAATAATTATAATAAATGAAATTAGAATGAAATATAACCTATGGCCAGTATTATATGGCAAAAAGTACAACTTTTTTGTATCTGTGAAATGCTTGGACTAAGTAATCTCTTACTACATCTGGAGTGTGATCGATTAATCGGGTGTTGATACAGCTAGAAGATAAGAATGAGAATCTTTCTGTCAATTGATGCGGGACCAACAACTTGTCATACAAGAACCTTAAATAAAAACATAATCAACATTAGAATATTCATTGAAATGAGCAAATAAATTGTTCAATTGTTTAATTAAAATTGATCGGAGTACCTGATGTATGAACGCATAACACCGATACCTAATTCAAAATGTTGGAAAATCTGATTCAAATCCTCTTTAGCAATTGTTTCGGCATAAGCAAAACCGAAAATACCTTCATCCATAGGTATTTGACGAATGCCACCCTCCACCACGTCTGTTGTTCTTACATATGTTTCAAGGCACAACCTAAATCGAGGAACATATGCTTTTTTAGGCTCGACCTTTTTTTTGTTGGGTACCTTTCTAGATTCAGGAATCTTACCCTTGTTGACTTGTTGCAACTCTTGAGCATGAATCTAAAAATCATATAAGTTAGGTAATTAATGTATAAGATCATAAAACCATTGAAATTGGAGGATATAATTGATATTTTCTATGCATATATATCAACTAATGTACCTGTTTTTTTGATGCAGCTGACTTGGTTTCCCGCACAATCCCCTTATCTTTTGATTTGGATTTTATTGGAGTCTAAGATCATCATGTAAATGAATGGTACATAAATGTAAGAATAACTTACATGTATAGGTCGTAAAACATTTGAATACTATGTGTTAGTCATTTTCAATTGATATGTATTAGATTAAATATATTTGTATAAACTAATTAAATTTAAGAAGATGAAATATATATATTTATAATTCCAAACATGCAACAAATGATCTCTAATAAATTTAAGAAAGTTTCTAACATAGTCAAATGCTAGAAAAAGTGTTGTCTTTCAACAGAAATGATCCATAATTTTTAAATATATTCCAAAACCGGTAATTTCACAAATATATTCACTATACATATAATTACAAATTCCATATTTTCGGATCCTCACAACAACTTCTAGAAGTATATCAACAAATTCCAAAACTATATACGACTTCCATAACTATAATTATCCAGTAGTATGTACACAACATCACAACAACACAAATCTCTAAAGACCATAAACTCCGATCAAAAGACAGAAAGACAATATACCTTATACAATTCTCATCTCAAGAATGTATTGACATCATTCCTCCTTAATTTCTTCCAATTTATCTTTCGAGTAAGTACCACAATTGAATTCATCAAAGTACTACATAATATAACATAATTTGAATGATTTGGTTAAAACTAATTACTCAGATGAAATATCGGTTAAATATAAAAATAAATCATATAACTTATAAATCCATATCATGTTTGGAATCTCTATTTGACCCGAATGAATAATTTCCTTCATAAACCTCAATATAAAATAACCGCAATCAATACCATTGCGCTGACGAGGACACTGCACATGAAAAAAAAACGAATATATATCAGGATATATAGTTTAACTAGTTTTATCAAGTAGTATCACTATAACAATCAAAATTGTGAAAAATATATCTGCACTCTGATCCATCTAATGTTGTTAGCCTTACTCTTTGGTACTCTTGCTTGTCTTTGTGATCGGAATATTTGTATAGCTCTAACATAATATAAATGAATATTTAGAACAATCTCACATATTAAATAAAGATGATTATTCAGAACAATCTCATCACTTACGTATCAACCATCTTCTTCATATCTGGATATTTTGTTTGATCACCATCCAATGAATCCAGATAATACACTGTTTTTTTATCGGATTAATCATAATCAGCAACCAGTGTCCACTATAAAATAAGACAAAAGTTTAGATGGAAATGTTATATAGAATGTCAAAAAAAGAATAATTATAATAAATGAAATTAGAATGAAATATAACCTATGGCCAGTATTATATGGCAAAAAGTACAACTTTTTTGTATCTGTGAAATGCTTGGACTAAGTAATCTCTTACTACATCTGGAGTGTGATCGATTAATCGGGTGTTGATACAGCTAGAAGATAAGAATGAGAATCTTTCTGTCAATTGATGCGGGACCAACAACTTGTCATACAAGAACCTTAAATAAAAACATAATCAACATTAGAATATTCATTGAAATGAGCAAATAAATTGTTCAATTGTTTAATTAAAATTGATCGGAGTACCTGATGTATGAACGCATAACACCGATACCTAATTCAAAATGTTGGAAAATCTGATTCAAATCCTCTTTAGCAATTGTTTCGGCATAAGCAAAACCGAAAATACCTTCATCCATAGGTATTTGACGAATGCCACCCTCCACCACGTCTGTTGTTCTTACATATGTTTCAAGGCACAACCTAAATCGAGGAACATATGCTTTTTTAGGCTCGACCTTTTTTTTGTTGGGTACCTTTCTAGATTCAGGAATCTTACCCTTGTTGACTTGTTGCAACTCTTGAGCATGAATCTAAAAATCATATAAGTTAGGTAATTAATGTATAAGATCATAAAACCATTGAAATTGGAGGATATAATTGATATTTTCTATGCATATATATCAACTAATGTACCTGTTTTTTTGATGCAGCTGACTTGGTTTCCCGCACAATCCCCTTATCTTTTGATTTGGATTTTATTGGAGTCTAAGATCATCATGTAAATGAATGGTACATAAATGTAAGAATAACTTACATGTATAGGTCGTAAAACATTTGAATACTATGTGTTAGTCATTTTCAATTGATATGTATTAGATTAAATATATTTGTATAAACTAATTAAATTTAAGAAGATGAAATATATATATTTATAATTCCAAACATGCAACAAATGATCTCTAATAAATTTAAGAAAGTTTCTAACATAGTCAAATGCTAGAAAAAGTGTTGTCTTTCAACAGAAATGATCCATAATTTTTAAATATATTCCAAAACCGGTAATTTCACAAATATATTCACTATACATATAATTACAAATTCCATATTTTCGGATCCTCACAACAACTTCTAGAAGTATATCAACAAATTCCAAAACTATATACGACTTCCATAACTATAATTATCCAGTAGTATGTACACAACATCACAACAACACAAATCTCTAAAGACCATAAACTCCGATCAAAAGACAGAAAGACAATATACCTTATACAATTCTCATCTCAAGAATGTATTGACATCATTCCTCCTTAATTTCTTCCAATTTATCTTTCGAGTAAGTACCACAATTGAATTCATCAAAGTACTACATAATATAACATAATTTGAATGATTTGGTTAAAACTAATTACTCAGATGAAATATCGGTTAAATATAAAAATAAATCATATAACTTATAAATCCATATCATGTTTGGAATCTCTATTTGACCCGAATGAATAATTTCCTTCATAAACCTCAATATAAAATAACCGCAATCAATACCATTGCGCTGACGAGGACACTGCACATGAAAAAAAAACGAATATATATCAGGATATATAGTTTAACTAGTTTTATCAAGTAGTATCACTATAACAATCAAAATTGTGAAAAATATATCTGCACTCTGATCCATCTAATGTTGTTAGCCTTACTCTTTGGTACTCTTGCTTGTCTTTGTGATCGGAATATTTGTATAGCTCTAACATAATATAAATGAATATTTAGAACAATCTCACATATTAAATAAAGATGATTATTCAGAACAATCTCATCACTTACGTATCAACCATCTTCTTCATATCTGGATATTTTGTTTGATCACCATCCAATGAATCCAGATAATACACTGTTTTTTTATCGGATTAATCATAATCAGCAACCAGTGTCCACTATAAAATAAGACAAAAGTTTAGATGGAAATGTTATATAGAATGTCAAAAAAAGAATAATTATAATAAATGAAATTAGAATGAAATATAACCTATGGCCAGTATTATATGGCAAAAAGTACAACTTTTTTGTATCTGTGAAATGCTTGGACTAAGTAATCTCTTACTACATCTGGAGTGTGATCGATTAATCGGGTGTTGATACAGCTAGAAGATAAGAATGAGAATCTTTCTGTCAATTGATGCGGGACCAACAACTTGTCATACAAGAACCTTAAATAAAAACATAATCAACATTAGAATATTCATTGAAATGAGCAAATAAATTGTTCAATTGTTTAATTAAAATTGATCGGAGTACCTGATGTATGAACGCATAACACCGATACCTAATTCAAAATGTTGGAAAATCTGATTCAAATCCTCTTTAGCAATTGTTTCGGCATAAGCAAAACCGAAAATACCTTCATCCATAGGTATTTGACGAATGCCACCCTCCACCACGTCTGTTGTTCTTACATATGTTTCAAGGCACAACCTAAATCGAGGAACATATGCTTTTTTAGGCTCGACCTTTTTTTTGTTGGGTACCTTTCTAGATTCAGGAATCTTACCCTTGTTGACTTGTTGCAACTCTTGAGCATGAATCTAAAAATCATATAAGTTAGGTAATTAATGTATAAGATCATAAAACCATTGAAATTGGAGGATATAATTGATATTTTCTATGCATATATATCAACTAATGTACCTGTTTTTTTGATGCAGCTGACTTGGTTTCCCGCACAATCCCCTTATCTTTTGATTTGGATTTTATTGGAGTCTAAGATCATCATGTAAATGAATGGTACATAAATGTAAGAATAACTTACATGTATAGGTCGTAAAACATTTGAATACTATGTGTTAGTCATTTTCAATTGATATGTATTAGATTAAATATATTTGTATAAACTAATTAAATTTAAGAAGATGAAATATATATATTTATAATTCCAAACATGCAACAAATGATCTCTAATAAATTTAAGAAAGTTTCTAACATAGTCAAATGCTAGAAAAAGTGTTGTCTTTCAACAGAAATGATCCATAATTTTTAAATATATTCCAAAACCGGTAATTTCACAAATATATTCACTATACATATAATTACAAATTCCATATTTTCGGATCCTCACAACAACTTCTAGAAGTATATCAACAAATTCCAAAACTATATACGACTTCCATAACTATAATTATCCAGTAGTATGTACACAACATCACAACAACACAAATCTCTAAAGACCATAAACTCCGATCAAAAGACAGAAAGACAATATACCTTATACAATTCTCATCTCAAGAATGTATTGACATCATTCCTCCTTAATTTCTTCCAATTTATCTTTCGAGTAAGTACCACAATTGAATTCATCAAAGTACTACATAATATAACATAATTTGAATGATTTGGTTAAAACTAATTACTCAGATGAAATATCGGTTAAATATTAAAATAAATCATATAACTTATAAATCCATATCATGTTTGGAATCTCTATTTGACCCGAATGAATAATTTCCTTCATAAACCTTAATATAAAATAACCGCAATCAATACCATTGCGCTGACGAGGACACTGCACATGAAAAAAAAACGAATATATATCAGGATATATAGTTTAACTAGTTTTATCAAGTAGTATCACTATAACAATCAAAATTGTGAAAAATATATCTGCACTCTGATCCATCTAATGTTGTTAGCCTTACTCTTTGGTACTCTTGCTTGTCTTTGTGATCGGAATATTTGTATAGCTCTAACATAATATAAATGAATATTTAGAACAATCTCACATATTAAATAAAGATGATTATTCAGAACAATCTCATCACTTACGTATCAACCATCTTCTTCATATCTGGATATTTTGTTTGATCACCATCCAATGAATCCAGATAATACACTGTTTTTTTATCGGATTAATCATAATCAGCAACCAGTGTCCACTATAAAATAAGACAAAAGTTTAGATGGAAATGTTATATAGAATGTCAAAAAAAGAATAATTATAATAAATGAAATTAGAATGAAATATAACCTATGGCCAGTATTATATGGCAAAAAGTACAACTTTTTTGTATCTGTGAAATGCTTGGACTAAGTAATCTCTTACTACATCTGGAGTGTGATCGATTAATCGGGTGTTGATACAGCTAGAAGATAAGAATGAGAATCTTTCTGTCAATTGATGCGGGGCCAACAACTTGTCATACAAGAACCTTAAATAAAAACATAATCAACATTAGAATATTCATTGAAATGAGCAAATAAATTGTTCAATTGTTTAATTAAAATTGATCGGAGTACCTGATGTATGAACACATAACACCGATACCTAATTCAAAATGTTGGAAAATCTGATTCAATCCTCTTTAGCAATTGTTTCGGCATAAGCAAAACCGAAAATACCTTCATCCATAGGTATTTGACGAATGCCACCCTCCACCACGTCTGTTGTTCTTACATATGTTTCAAGGCACAACCTAAATCGAGGAACATATGCTTTTTTAGGCTCGACCTTTTTTTTGTTGGGTACCTTTCTAGATTCAGGAATCTTACCCTTGTTGACTTGTTGCAACTCTTGAGCATGAATCTAAAAATCATATAAGTTAGGTAATTAATGTATAAGATCATAAAACCATTGAAATTGGAGGATATAATTGATATTTTCTATGCATATATATCAACTAATGTACCTGTTTTTTTGATGCAGCTGACTTGGTTTCCCGCACAATCCCCTTATCTTTTGATTTGGATTTTATTGGAGTCTAAGATCATCATGTAAATGAATGGTACATAAATGTAAGAATAACTTACATGTATAGGTCGTAAAACATTTGAATACTAAAAGGTTCATAATGGTGTTCAACGTACCTCATCATTTATGAAAATGAGATTTGACGGCCATGCAACATACGATCCTATTGCGTCTCCCACCAATGCTGCATCTGAAACATCGTCTGGTATAGGCAATAACCCATCCCCCTTTAAAGCAATATCAATGAATACTTTCAAAATTCCAGCAGGGAGCGGTTTATGGTGAAGTAAATCTCCCAAAGTGTTATGCACTTTTCCCTTGTCAACCATGCGATAAGTCGGTGACGATAAATAGAGCTGACAAGGTGAAATTCCCTAAACCAATAATGAATATGATTAATGTCGCTACTACGAAAAACGAGGCCGGCAAGACAGAAGAGTCGCCACCTTTCGTTATTTATCCCTCAGAACGGAAAAGGAAACGATCGGAAAAACCTGACGAAAAGGTATAAGACAAGGTCATCGCAACCATCGTCTGGATTTGGGAGTCGGTTACGCAAGGGGAAGGTATTAGCACCCCTCACGTCCATCATACTCGATGGGATCCATGCTTGTTGTGTTTATCTGACGGGTTTGTTACATCTACCTACACTAAAGGTCTGGTCTGAAAAGAAAAGAAAATGACTCGGCAAAGCGTCGCACTTTATGCCTATGTATTCCCGTCTGGAACGAGAAATCAGAGTCAACATAGTTCGCCTAACTACGGGGGAATGTTGCTTGCTAAGATATCGCATCTTGTGCCTACGTACTTTCATACAGCGCGAAAGATCAGAGCAAACATAGTTCGGGACACGAGAGACACAGGTTTTTCTTTTTTATCCGAGTAAAGTTAACAGACGGTTCCAGCAGTTGGTGTATGCAGCTCGACCATTGGAGACTTAGGCGTTTACCGTTTGCGGTAAAACCGGGAGTTAACAAAACTCTCCTTCTGATGACTATGATGACTTCTCCAACTTGCATAAGACCTCTAGATAGGCTCCACATTTGATCCCCTGTTAAATGAACCATGCTATGCTATGCAAATGTTAGATCAATGATATGCTAATGCAAATGTTAGATCAATGATATGCTAATGCAAATGAAACATAAACCAAGTAAGAAAAGGTTAGGCAAATTTTGGGGTGCAACAGCTGCCCCTATTCAAGCGGCTTGGACCCGATAGGATGAAAATCGAACGGCTTTCAGACGATCAAGGTAAAAGACGGTTGAATACCGAAGAACCCGAAAATTTGCTAACCGAAGAAATAACTTCCAAACTGCTTGGGAACACCACATCCAAACAATTTAATCCGGTTGTCACAGCAACAACTGATCAATCATCCGATAAAGAACCTGATTTCAATATCAAACACCTGCGTGACGCCACAGGTGTCGAGTCAACGACAAATGCTACGATAAGCGGGCATTACGTAAAGCATGACATCAATATCCTTGATCCTCCATTTCCGCACAAACAGGCATACGCTACATAAAAGCGAATCTCGTCAACATCACTGACCTTCCATTTCCTCGGAAATGGGCAAACTCTAAATAAAAGCGAGAATTGTCAATATCTCTGACCTTCCATTTCCTCGGAAATGGGTACACGCTAAATAAAAGCGAGAAATATCAATATCACTGACCTTCCATTTTCTCGGAAATTGGCAAACGCTAAATAAAAGCGAGAAATGTCAATATCACTGACCTTCCATTTCCTCGGAAATGGGCAAATGCTAAATAAAAGCGAGAAAATGTCAATATCTCTGACCTTCCATATCCTCGGAAATGGGCAAGCGCTAAATAAAAGCGAGAAATGTCAATATCACCGACCTTCCATTTCCTCGGAAATGGGCAAACGCTAAATAAAAGCGAGAAATGTCAATATCACTGACCTTCCATTTCCTCGGAAATGGGCAAACGCTAAATAAAAGCGAGAAATGTCAATATCACTGACCTTCCATTTCCTCGGAAATGGGTAAACGCTAAATAAAAGCGAGAAATGAGCATCCACAAACTTGAACAAACAACTCTGCAGGGAAATTCTGACATCAGCTGCCAGACATCCATCTTGAACAAAAATGGGTAACAACTTCGAAGGTATAATCATGAAGCTTTCAATGTCGACGTAACAGCCATCCGAGGAAGACTCTACTGGGGAATTGCTGACATTAACCGCCAGACATTTACCTTGACGACAAGTAAAGACTTCAACGGTTTAAAATGCTGACGTAACAGCAATCAGAGGAAAACTCCGCTGGGGAGGAAGAGAAACTTGACCAAGCAACTTTGATGAGGGAACACATGATAGAACGAACACGATCATCACATATCTCATGTCAAGAATTTGAACATCTGAAACCATCCTGAACAAGAATTCCAAATCTGCAGGGAAACACCTGAAACAAAATAGGTAACCAACCTGGTTTATGCTTCAAAATGCATATGTTGATAATGGCGTAATGCTCCATACGAAATGGAATGCTACGTATTTGCAAATGCAAGCCCAGTCTGCTGGAGAAAAGCTGGATACAGAACCGCTTCAGCAAAATAAATGCTGAAAACAAAGCTAGCTCCGCTGAGGATAACCGGGTATCACAGAATTGTTCCAGCAAAATGAATGCTGGAAAAGTACGCTGACTCCGCTGGGGGGTAGAAACAATCCTGTTGGGGACTAGCGTTACCGTCCAGAATTACAAACTCTGCTGAGGATGATCATCCTACTGGAGGAAAAATGGCCCGCTGGCGAACAAAAAGAACCACCCTGCGCGGGGGCGACCCTTTTCAAACCATGGACAACCTGGTTGTACCCTGTGGGGATTAAATGTACACACGACCACCGCTGGGGATACACATCACTACCTGACCGCTCGCTAACTCGCATCTTACTCTTCTGGGGATAAAAATGTGACTTCCATATGCTGGGGAGGGATAGAATCACATAAAGCCTGCTCCTGCGTTAAAGGACTCCGGCTAGGGAAACACGATCCCTTAGCTGTTTGCTGCAAAGGTAATGGCCCTGCAAAACATGAGCAACAACAAGATATCCTATACAAAAGGAAATATCCAGGTCAATAGCCGCGACAATCGCTCAGTCAATTCAAAGTTTTAACAATTATTGGCCTAGGCCTGCAAGTTTATGCATGTGCAAGTTTATCAAAAACATCGGCGTTTTCCACAAACAAAAAAAGAAAAAGTTAAAACAAGAAACAATATCAAGTACTGAATAGTATGCATTTTATTGATAAAGGGCCTGTAAATAGGCAAAGTTTTGTACAATGGATGCAACTCTTGAAAAGAGGAAGCTACAAGATAAATACAGATATGTACAGAGGTACAAAGAAATTGGTATACATGTCGGCAACGCGTTACAGACGAACACCATGAGCTGATCCTCCTATGACTCGCCCGACTCTGACGCTTTCCTGATACTCCGTCTTCAGAAGAGATTGTTTTGAATAATTAACCCTCAGGTGTTCCCAAACCACTAAGCAATGCAGTATCAGACTCGGACTGCAGTCATTCGCTTTTTCATTCCCTAACTTTTGCCTGAATCGCCCTTTGCGGGTTTTCGATTCACCGGGATACCCTTTTTTGCCGAAGTCGCCTTCTCAGGTTTTCGACTTTGCGGGTGTACATCTTTTCAATTTTATCCCTAATTTTTGCCCGAACCTTTTTCTTTTTTCTTTTTGGTTCGCCGGGATGCCCTATTTTTGCCTGGACTCTCTTTTTTCTGTCCAGCGGATCTCTTTTAAGCAAAGTATTTTTTAACCGCGTCTGAGTTTACAGGGGATGAAAAATCTTCTCCATCCATGGTGGACAATAGTAAGGCTCCTCCGGAGAAGACCTTTCGAACGATGTATGGACCTTCATAATTGGGAGTCCATTTGCCCCTGTGATCCGATTGTGGTGGGAGAATCTTCTTTAGCACCAGATCGCCCGTCTGAAAGCTTCGAGGGTGCACCTTCTTATCCTAAGCTTTCTTCATCCGACTCTGGTATAACCGACCATATGAGATAGATGCAAGTCTCTTCTCATCCATCAAACTGAGCTAATTCAGCCTATTCTGCACCCATTCTGCCTCATCAAGTTGGACATCGAGCAATACTCTTAGGGAAGGAATCTCAACTTCTAATGGCAGGACAACCTCCATACCATACACCAGTGAGAAAGGTGTTGCCCTGGTTGATGTGCGTACCGTCGTACGATAACTGTGCAAAGCGAAGGGCAACATCTTGTGCCAATCTTTGTATGTCACAACCATCTTCTGAACTATCTTCTTGATGTTCTTATTGGCCGCCTCAACAGCGCCATTCATCTTGGGTCTGTAGGGAGACGAATTGTGATGCTCAATCTTGAAGTTTTGACACAATTCCTTTATCATTTTGTTATTCAGGTTCGAACCATTGTCAGTAATAATTCACTCGAGGATGCCATACCGACAGATGATATCCTTTTTGATAAACCGGGCTACCACTTGCTTGGTAACATTAGCGTAAGACGCTGCTTCCACCCATTTGGTGAAGTAATCGATAGCCACCAGGATGAACCGGTGTCCATTGTATGCAGTGGGCTCAATTTTGCCAATCATATCGATGCCCCACATGGAGAAAGGCCACGGGGACGCCATAACATTCAAAGGGCTTGGCGGCACCTGAATCTTGTCCGCATAAATTTGGCATTTATGGCACTTCTTTGCAAACTTAAAGCAATCTCTTTCCATTGTCAACCAATAATACCATGCCCGTAATAACTTTCGAGACATAGTGTGTCTGCCGGCGTGCGTGCCAAAGGTTCCCTCGTGGACCTCTTCCATGAGTAAATTAGCCTCTTTCTCATCAACACATCGCAAAAGCACCAAATCATGGTTTCTCCTATACAGAACACCATCCAGATTCAAGTAGAAATTTCCAACCAATCTCCTAAGAGTCTTCTTATCACGGCTGGATGCCCCAGTCGGATACTCTTGGTTCTTTAGGAAATTCTGGATATCAAAATACCACGGCTTGCCATCGGAAGCTTCCTCAATGGCGAATATGAAGGCGGGCCTATCAAGGCGAGAGATAACTATTCTGGGAGCATCATTCCAGAAGTTAACTTTGTACATCAAAGACAACGTCGCAAGAGCATCAACCATCTGATTTTCTTCCCGTGGCACATGATGAAACTCTACCCGGTCAAAGAAAGGTAACAGTCTCCTTGCATAATTCATATACGGTATCAGATTGGGCTGACGTGTCTCCCATTTGTCGCTACTGCGAAAATCGGCGCCGACAATACAGAAGAGTCGCCACCGTGCGTTATTTATCCCAAAGGAGGGAAAGGAAACGCTCGAAGTAAACCTAACGCAAAGACGGGAAAAGGTATGGTCATCGCAACCAAAACCTGGATTCGGGGGTCGGTTACGCAAGGGGAAGGTATTAGCACCCCTCACGTCCATCGTACTCGATGGGATCCACGCTTGCTTGTTTGTACGGATTACACTTCTATCTAAACTAAAGGATGAGGTCTGAAAAGAAAAGAAAACATGACTCGGTAAAGCATCGCACTTTATGCCTACGTATTCTCGTTTGGAACGAGAAATCAGAGTCAACATAGTTCGCCTAACTACGGGGGAAGATGGGGAAGGTTGCTCGCTAGGATATCGCATCCTATGCCTACGTACTTCCACACTGCATGGAAGATCAAAGCAAACGTAGTTCGGACTACGCACGACACAATCTGTTCAAGTGTCTTTTATGAAAAATCTCACTTTAAACAAGGGTTTTCTTATTGCAAAAAGGTTGATGTTTGTTCAAATCTTTTGACGGAAGAAATGAATTGATCTCTGTTATAACCTTTATTAATGTTTTTCTGTTGTTTTGAAGTAAGAAGAGATGACACTCTAAAATCCTAGGGTTAAAAAGGGAATAAAATCTACCCTAATGTTATCATACATGGGTTAGCTCCTAATGTCTGTCATGTTACTCTCTTGCACGGAGAGAAACAGAGCTCCTAAGGGAATAAACGGAAAGCAAAAAACGGATACAGTAAACAGTAAAATATGAAGAATACAACAAACAAGCTAGGCAGGAGAGCCAAACTCTACCTCGAAGCTGAACACAATAGGTAAAAGTGAAGCACACTTCACTTTAAACCTAGGGGAATTAATACACACAATACAGAAAAGCCCCGAACTCTGACAGCAAACTCCCAAAGTTGATGCACAGCACATCCTCTTTCAAATGAATCTTCAAACTCAATCTTCATCATTGGACCCCCAAGCTCTGGCTAGCTTCCTGCTTTGACAGTCTTCATCTTCAATGATCTCCATCTTCAAGGGTAAGCACTCCAGGATAACAGAATTAAAATCAAGAGATACAGTTTGGCATGCTAAGCAGCTCATGAACAACCAAAGGAAGCTCACAAGGGACTAGCATAGTGGGACAGGTTCCCTCAAAGTTCTACCTCTAAGACCAATCACTTATCCCTCCAAAGGAGGAAGGTGTGTTCTTAGAAGGACTTTTAGTCACTGGGAAAGAATGGAAGCAAAGGAAGCATTCCATGTTTCATGAATCAATTCTCTAATCTAGAGCTCTACCTAGCTCCTAAACCCTAAAGCCTTCAACAGCTACCAGCAAGCCTCCAACCTCTCAACCTCTGGGTCTTGATCTTCAATCTTCTCCCTCATCATGCTCTTTCAACAAGGTTTCAAGCAAGCAAAGTCCCCAAAACAAATCTCCCAAATGAAACCCCAAATGAAACCCCAAAGACAGACAATCATCATAAAACATTCAATACAATCAATCAAATAAGAAAATATTCTAAGAATACAAAGACAAGGGGGGAAAATTCTAACATTTATTTACAATGGTCTATATACCTACCCATAATATCCCTATATGCCCATACCCCAAAAATCAATCTAAAACTCCTAAAAGAAATGATTTACTTCACCTGTGTCACACCTAAAACCCTAATTTTAACCTCTCTAATCTCACTTAATCAAACTACCTCACAATTAATCCTAAAAATCACAAATTAAATCCTATGGGGAAGCTAAAGTCCTAAGTTAAACAACCTAAAAAGAATGGACCCTAAATCTAAAGGGAGCCTCCTAAACCAAAATCAACAAACTCATGTATAAACCTAAAATCAATTAAAACCTATTTAAAAGAAAAATGTATTAAAAATGCAAAAATAAAAGGAAATGCTACTTTTATTATTTATTATTTTTCTTAACAGAACTACAAAATAATAGAAAAAACAAGCAACTAAAAATCATTAAAATCCAATTTAATATGCATTTTATAAAATTGAAGAGATTAAAAGAAATAAAAATAAAAGAAATGGGAGAGGGGGGTACGTTCAGCAAGGCGCCTAGTTGAATATCTAGATGGGCCAGGGATGGGTGGTGCAGATATCAAATGTGCTAGGCCCATGTTATTTCAGAAATTCAATTAAAAAACAAAGAGAAAAATGATTAAGCTAGCGGTGCGTTTAGTAATGAAATCATGTGTGTTTTGGATGGGCTTTACAAAGGGGGGGTGTGGTTATCATGTTTTGGCCAAGCCCACGCGTTTCATTTAGTGAAATGCTGCGTTTCCTACGCAGTCAAATCCCTCCATATTTCCATTTAAACAACAGTCGTTAGATCTAATTGCGAGTCAAAGTCTTCCCTCCTAAATCAAGGGCCCTCCTTCATCGTCTTCCTTAGACAAACCCTAGGCCAGAAAAATGAATTCCATGCAGCTATTTTCAACACCTCTGTTCTCCCTCTCCTCTCAACGAAACTCAAAACCCTAAAGACCAAAAATGAACTACTCACTCCCCTCTACAAAACCCTACCATCAGTTTTCTCTGAAACTCAACCCAGCCCCAAACCCGATAGGTGTAAACCCTAGGTACAACTAGATTATCACTGTCATGCATGTTAATGGAGCTTGCTAAAACTTATACTATTGTGCTCCACGTGTTATGCTGATCATTGTAAGCTATCAAACCAAGATTAAAGTGCCCTAAATTGAGAGTTCTAAGCCAAGAAAAGTTAAATGCCCTAGCACAAACCTTCATCAATGGCTCTAACAGTTAGTATACTTCATCACCTACCTAAACCTAGCCTTTCTAACCTAAAAATACATACTAATATGGCATAATTAAGGGTGCACGAATTGAATGGCATACCTTGAATTTTTGGTGAAACAGTTATGGATTCTTGCTTCTCAAGTCTTGGCAAGCCTCTCAAATGTTCCTTGGGATGTATTGTTGCTTCTGTATGCAGAGGAAATGGAGGAAAAAGCTTGTAACCTTGGCTGCACTTCTGATATGGCTTCTTGAGTTTTCAATGCAAGCTCTTCAAGATTCCATTAATGGACCTCTGGTTGGTCTTGCACACACTCACAATGTACTCGAGATTGAGGATGAAGGAGAAACTTGCACAGAAATGGAGTAGTATCAAGGATCTCTCACTTGCTTGTAAATGAAGCAATCTCACAATTCTCACTCTTCACTCTCTCCATGCACCAACCTTTTACACACATGATCTCAATCCATTATATAGAGTAGCATGGAAGAATCTAGAGACTTCTAGCTCAATCCAAGATGATTCTAGAAGCTTCAAGAATTTCTCATGATATGGTATTTTGATATCTCATGACATCTCACTTTAATCTCTTTGCAACCCCTTGAAAATCTCATTATATGACAACATGGATGTGTATGGATACTCATTTGCTGATCCCTTGCATTTCTCTTCATTTTACAAATGTGCCTTATTTTGCAAGTAATAGAATTACAAAGCAAGTCCATTTTTAAAGCCCTATCTCAAAATTGTGGCTGAACCAATGTCTCTAAAATGTTGTTTAGACTCAATTTAATATATTACATGACCCATTTTGGATTTGTAGGTTGCCCAAACCAAATTTCCATTTGAACTTTTTCAAGTTATATGCCATTTTTAAGCCATTTTCACCACCTTTTGTCAATTCTTGTTCCATGCATTTCCAAACTCCCATGACCTCTTTTCTAGGCTTAAAATGTCATTTTGAACAACTTTGATGTTGTGAAGTTTTTCATTTGAGGCTTGGAAATAGGAGATATGGCCTTTGCTTAAAATGACCTATAATCACCAAATGACCAAAATACCCTTGTCTTGTTCAAACTATAAGTTGAGTTCTGAAAATCAGATGAAGTCATACCATACCTTTTTGGGAAGGGGAGACCATGAGGAACAACTCTTATGTTTGCGAAGAATTCATTTGAAAACTCCTTGAAGGTCAAAAGTTGCTTGGAAGACAGACAACTTTCACAGACAAATTTCAGTGCCCTCAGATGACCTGTAACTTGCAAGAGCTATAACTTGAGCTCTGTAAATCATCTTGATGACTTCCACCACTCAAATTAAATCTATGAAGATACTCTACAAGTTTCATGTGGACCAGAAATTCATATGAAGCTTGCATCTTGAGTTACACTGCTTTGAAGTTGGACCTAAATCAGGGTATTTTACACTGAAACCCTAATTTGGTAACTCCACTTCTCCTTGACTCCTTTTGATTTTTCTTGGGCACAACACCTCATACATATCCACATATCACATAATGAATCCCACATCCTTCAAATGAGCACTGATACCTTTCAAATCAAGCCTTTGACCTAGGGTTGACCTAGGGTTGACCTGGATGAAACCCTAGTTGACTGACTTCAACTGAGGCTCTTGCAATCATTCCAATGACTTGGCTCTTCTTCAAAATGATCAGCTAGGCTTTCCATAACATCCATACACACTCCCTGCTCTTAGCTCATAGCCCACACTTCCTCTGATGATCCCCAAATAACCTCAAGATAGGAGAGAATCCAATGATTGATCTGTCAACTCTTCAAGGTTCAAATTCTTCCCTGATGACCTGAATAGTCTGGAACATGAATGAAACCCCTTGAGTATGCCTCTTGAGATAAGAATAGCACTTGATCCCCTGTTTATGCTATGCAATGCAGATGAATACACTATGTACATGATGACAATGCAAATGACTATGCAATTGAAACATAAACCTAAGTTAGAAAAGGTTGGGTAAATTTTGGGGTGCAACAGCTGCCCCTATTCAAGCGACTTGGACCCGTTTGGCTGAAGAGCGCGCAGCCTTCAGACATTCGAGGTACGAGACAGTTGAATACGAAAGAACCCGGAAATTTGCCAACCGCACAAATAAATTGCGAAACTACTGCTTGGGAAACGGAATCCAGAAAAAACCGAGTCCAGTCGTCACGGCAACAAACTGATCAATCATCTGATAGAGAAACTCCTGATTTCAACGCCAGTTATCCGCGTGATACCCTATATAACAAACCCGAAGGTTGCAACAAACACATGATACTCTCACATCGTCTACTCACATCGTCTAAGGCTAGACGGAAAGACACCCATCCCGAAGGAAAAATTCAATACTCACTTCGTCTAAGGATAGACGGAAAGACACCCATAATCCGAAGAAAACTTCAATACTCACATCGCCTAAGGATAGACGGGAAGACACCCAAATCCGAAGAAATCAATACTCACATCGTCTAAGGATAGACGGGAAGACACCCAAAATCCATACTCACATCGTCTAAGGATAGACGGGAAGACACCCAAAATCCATAGAAATCAATACTCACATCGTCTAAGGATAGACGGGAAGACACCCAAAATCCATACTCACATCGTCTAAGGATAGACGGAAAGACACCCAAATCCGAAGAAAACTTCAATACTCACATCGTCTAAGGATAGACGGAAAGACACCCAAATCCGAAGAAAACTTCAATACTCACATCGTCTAAGGATAGACGGAAAGACACCCAAACGAAGGAAAAATCCAATACTCACATCGTCTAAGGATAGACGGGAAGACACCCAAATGAAGGAAAAATCCAATACTCACATCGTCTAAGGATAGACGGAAGGACACCCATCGAAGGAAGAAATCCAATACTCACATCGTCTAAGGATAGACGGAAGGACACCCTTAAATTCATACTCACATCGTCTAAGGATAGACGAGAAGACACCCATACGCACTTCAACACCATCCATCAAATTTCAGAATCCTTTCGTCTACGGGAATTGATGGAAAGATCAATATCCTTAAAGGGGCCACATCATCAGTAAGGACCGACGGGAAGAAAAACCACCTTCAAAAAGCCATGTCGTCAATAAGAATCGACAATCATAAAAACCGAACATTCTTCAAAGAGCCTCGACGTCAATAAGAATCGACAGTCAGAAAATCCCTCTTGAAATGTCATCTCATCCAATACACAGAAAGAAAACCACTATCCGAAAGATCGCTTTGAAACCCCTCAACATCCAAAGATAGCCGAAGAAGACTCGCTGGGGAAACACACCATCCGCATGATCTGACAATAAGAAACCCGCTGAACAATAACCTGAAACTTCACATCGTCTACTGATAGACGGGAAGAAAGCCACCTGCTAGAGAAACCCCATCTTGAAACCCCACTGAAAAAATCACCCGAAACTTCACATCGTCTACTGATAGACGGGAATAAAGCCATATTCGAACTCAAGACGTCTAATGATAGACGGAGAAATCCACTTATTGGAGGAACACATCGTCAATATGAATTGACGGGAAGAAAAGTCTGCCGATACCAGATGACTGATTGATCAAAGCATAACTGTTGTATGATCTGAAATACAAATAAACCGCTGAATTGTCTCAACATTGCTGCTGGATGAATGCCCCTGAACTGATCACAGAGTAATTCACGCGCCATATGAGGCTGATAGAAAACCTGGCTTATGCTTCATATGCATATGCGTATGTTTGAATCTTTCTACGGCGTAATGCTCCATTCAGGATGGAAATGCTATGCATCTTGAAAATGAAATGCAAGTATGATGCAAATATGATGATATGCAACATGCTAATGCAGGCTCGGGCTGCTGCAGAAAGTCGGGTACAGAAAACCACTTCAGCAAAATAAATGCTGAAGACGAAGCCAACTCCGCTGGGGATAAACTGGATATCACAGAATTATTCCAGCAAAATAAATGCTGGAAGAATGAAATCAACTCCGTTGGGGAAATTGGGAACTTAACCAGGCACTTTGACGAAGTAACACCCTGCTGAGGAATATAACTCTGCTGGGGAATAGCAGATGTGCCAAGTATGATTGGACTTCGCTGGGGATAGCTTACCCGTGCCAATGAAAAATTTGACTTTGCTGGAGAAAAATAGACGGATTCTTCCTGCGTACTGACGACGATTGGATTTGGAAACTGATGCGCCAACACGGATGGGCCTCACAGTGATCGCCAACATGGATTTGGACTTTTAGGCTATCTGTGATGGGTCAGGTACAACTGACGCTGGAAAATATTCTGTCTGAATACACAGCTTTCTGTTTGAGGAGTCAAGGAATAGTAACACAACTTCCCGACATTCGCCTCACACTTGAAAATTGGCTGACTCTGCTCGAATGGCTCTGAATAACTCTGCTGATACGGAGAAGAACAATCCCTTCGCTTCTGATATGCCCCAGCCTGCGGGACCTCTGTGGGGATGCTCCTCAAAAGGAAATCTGCAAATCTGTACCCTGATAGTCTGATATGAAATGCCCCAGCATTCTAAACTTCGGAGAGATACTTCACCTCAAATGCTTCTCGAATAAAGAATAACTTCTGCGCTCTTAAGATGGCATGCCCCCTGACTGCAATGACTTTGCCCCTGATTATCTGATTCAGAGTAGTGCCCCTGACTACGAGATATTCACCGAATCTCAACCTGACTTCCCCAGGATAACTGACTTTGAAAGGTTGACCTGACTGGGGATCACTGGATGGCGCTTGCCCCGGCTTGCGGAGCATTCGGGTGTTCTGCATTCTATCCTGACCATACCTTCCATTGTAGAAAACTTTTCCTGCTGTCAATCGCTTACTCGCAAGTAAAACAAGTTGTTCTGCGTAAAAGACATATTAATGCAACACATATGACAGCTTTGACATCCAATCTGTTCACTGGGAATGGGAAAAAACAGTTTATGGCATATAATGCACAAAACATTTATCAAGAATATCAACATCAGTACCAACATGGCAAGAAGAACCCTTTCAGGAGTCAGAATCGACGCGACCTTTACCGAAGTATTCTTTCGAAACAAACCTGCTTCAATTAGAACTTTTAAAGGTTGTAACGTGGTCGGGTTCACGGTTTTGAAGGAAAGGATAAAGGCTCAAAGTTTATTTTAACCCACCCATTCTCCTTGATGTTCTCCGATCCTATGTTCAGCTAATTCGGCCTTAGCGCTCACTTCTTAGAGGTTGAAAGATAGGAGTAATAGTTCCAGAAATTGTGATTGTTGGGAGCGACAGCCACTCACTTTTTGTCTTTGACACTTGAGGTCACACGACTCGTGTTTCATTTGAGGATTTTTCTTTTGTCATCCTTTCATCTTTTTCTTATCCCTAACTTTTGCCTGGACTGACTCCTTTTGAGTTTCTTTTGATTTTTTAAGTCCAGCGGGATGCCCTCATTTTTTCCTAAGTCATTTGTTTTGATGTTTGGACTTAGCGGGCTTTTGATTCTTTTTTTTGCTTTCTTTTTTCGAACAAGTCGTGTGACACTGGTTGTCTGACTCATTGGAGAATGATGTGACTGTCTCACTCTTGATCTAACCACTGCGGCTTTTTAGGCAAGACCTCTAGAGGTGTGATTGATCCTCGAACGGACACTCCTTTTGCAACTTGAACGCTCGGCCAAATTAGCTAACACCTACCCTGCCCCAGGTTAAAGATGGGGGGTTTTTCGTTTTCAGAAAGAACTCCTACTACTAGGCTCAAAGGGGTTGACAAGGGATTATCTTCCTTATACCACCGGTGTTTAGGGATTCGAAACAATGCCTGTACATCATCAGCAGGTTTTATTTCAAACGCATACAATATCGGAAATTGCCTGTCGTTCATTTCGTCATCCTCCTCAGATCCTTCTTAACCAATCATTGGACATTTGTAAAAACAATTAGTGAACACGAATGGATTTAATCAAAACATGCATATTTATTTCATTATCATCAATTGAATGAAAACAACAAGTTTCACAAACAAGATTGCAATTTAAACAGGAAAGAAACTACAAATGTAAAGAAATGACAAGATAAAACACAGAAAAATGCCAGCTTCCTAGAACCGGGCTTTCACATCTGTCTTGCTGCTGAACCAGCCATCTTCACTGTCAGTTATTAGAGGCGACCTGATGCTATCCTGATCTGCTTTCAATGACCCCACCAAACTAGAGAGTAATCCTCTTTCAGATGATTTTGGGCCCTTCCTGCCCGAAATTAATAGTGGTACTATCAAGCAGGTCCTGCACCTTGTGCTTGAAGGCCAGACAATCTTCAATGTTGTGCCCTGGTGCTCCTGAATGGAAGTCACAGTGTTCATTGATATTGTACTCTACTGGAGGCGTACCTGTTAGTGGGGCTAACTTCCTCTTCTCAACCAACTGTAATCGCAGCAACGTCTGAAGAAGTTCGGCATAAGACATCGGAGGCACTTTAAATACCCTCATTCGCCTCTGATTTTGAGCTCCTCGCTGATTGGGATGCTGCTGCCTCTGCCACTGTTGAGATCGCTGTTGTCGTCGCTGGTATCGGGTTGACTGTTGAACAACCTTCGTAGCAAATACAACATCTGTTTCTTGACTTTCACCGTACTGATTAAGGCACTCCTTATGCTTAGCCATCTTCTTTCTCAGATCTGCCCCAGGAATAGGCAACAGTTGTGGGCATGGAGATTCTGACACCATGGAGTCCAGGATACATTTCTGACCTGCTGCAGCTTTAGAAACATCCACCATCTTAACATCAACTGAGATAGGAGCAATACGTACAGCTACACCGCTTGGCGTGAATTCAATATCTTGCGAGTCAATCAGGTCTTGAACATTGTGCTTAAAAGCTTGACAACCCTCAATGTCGTGTCCGAGTGGCACGAGCTCCTTCACAGCGGCTTCAAATAGCTGATCATCCCCTTTCCTAAGCATATTCTTGACTACTTCCATGATCAAGCTCATTTGGGTCTTCAGCTGACTATTTTCCTCTTTGAGGATCTTCTGCTCCAGACGCATCTCTTGCATGTCTCTCATCATCTGCCCCAGCTGGCTTCGGACTTCAATCAATTCAACCTGATTATGTTCCATATCTCTGAGGAAATTCCTGCAACAAACTGGATGTTGAGGAAATAAGATCCACGGTTCTGATGTACCTGTTAAATGATAATGCAAAGCAGAAAGCAAACACATATTCATGACAAGACAAAGAGAAACTCAAACTATAAGCACCCAGACGAACATCTCCCACACATGTATAACCAACAAAAGCAGCACGTAAGCGCAAATGAGTGCGAATACAATGACCCCAGCCAACAACCCTGGTGGTGGTCAGCAAACACTAGTGCACAAAAGCTAAACGGGTCAGGCAGAGAAAACAGATGCGACACCCGGCACAGAAACCTCTAGAAACTTCTCCCATATTCAACTGAACTCTCTGTTTGACATTCTTCAGAACACACACTTCCCGTGGAGTCTTCCATGACATTAACTGACGAACCCACACAACTGGATGACGGAGCATCGTTAATCTGAACAAAACCCCGGGGCGCGATGAAAATCCGGTTAGAGTCTAACAAGTCCTGAACCTGGCTTCTAAGCACCTTACAATCATTTGTTGAATGCCCATATGCCCCAACATGGTACTCACAGCAGGCGCTGGCATCAAAACCTGGCGGATACGGCGGGATCACGGGATTAGTCTCTTTCAGCACTATCAATCCACTTTTAACCAAATCTGGCAACAACTGACTGTACGACACCGGTAGCTGAGTAAACTGCCTTTCAGGTTTCCTTGGTCTTCGTTGGGCGTGCTGACGCGATCGACGACAGGATGACCGTTGACTTGAAGTGTCTAAAAACCGATCCTGAGATGCTAGAGATTCTGAGACGACGTCATTTCCTTCTTCCCACTCTTCTTGAGAACTGACAACTGACTCATTCTTATCAACTGGAGCATCTCGAAGCTTTCCACTCTTGAGTCCTCTCTCAACAAGCTCCCCCATTCTCATCAGGCCCACAAAGCTTGTACAACCGAACAATTTGTCATAATAATGGCCTTTCAGAGTACCCAAGAAGATGTCAACCATTTCTCTTTCCTGAAGTGGTGGTTGAACACTAGCAGCCAATTCTTTCCATCTTTGCACATACCCTCTGAATGATTCATTCTCCGCCCGAGATAATTCTTGCAGATGTACGAGGCTAGGAGCCGTATCCAGGTTGTAATTGTACTGCTTCATGAAAGCTCTGGCTAAATCCACCCATGATCGAATCTGATTACTCTCTAACTGCACATACCACCTCAAAGATGCCCTAGTCAGACTATACTGAAAGCAATGGATCATCAATTTGTCATTTCGCACAAACGAAGTCATTCTTCGACAGAACAACCTCAAATGCTGCTTCGGACAGCTATCTCCCGTGTACTTTTCAAATTCCGGCATTTTGAACTTCGGAGGCAACACAAGGCCTGGCACCAAACACATGCTCGCAGCATTCAGATCAAGAGCATTCTTATTCATCAAGGCATCAACCTGATCTTCCAACATTTGAAGTCTTCTCGTATACTCAACAGTCCTCGGGTCCTGAATGTTAACCTGTGGAACAACTCTTGGAGGTGGAACGATCCATGGAGAATCTGGCGTGGAGAAAGTGAGACCTTGATACTCCGTATCATCAAGAGAAGGTGGACCTCTGATAGGGGTTTGCACAGGCTGATCTACATTGTTCTGAATATTAGCTTCTCCTCTATTCATAGTTGTTATGGGTTCCATGAGCTGACTCATCTGATTTTTCAACAATTCAAACTCCGCTCGAGTAACAACCAAATTCTGCTCTCCTGAAGCCATGATCCTTCCAAAGGCCAAATTAAGCCTAATACGAATGTCGGGCAATCAACTGGCGAAGCGGACAAAAGACGGGTAAGCTCCCAGTTCCGGCTGATGATGGATATGCCACATGAGATGCAAATGCAAACAGAAATGTAAAATGCAAATGCACACACAAGGGATCAAGTTGCTGCTGAGAAGCTCAACCTGCAATACTGGTCTTAGACAGACCCATGATACCTGCTCAAACCATGGTCTTAGACAGACCTCTCAAAGAACTCCAGCCTGGTCCCTGACGGACCCAATAATATAACCAACCCGGTCTCTAACAGACCCGGTAATCGTCCACAATCCTGAATCTCATGAGAAATAAACCGGTAGTCTGAAGGTTAAGTTACCTGCATGCCCCAAATCCCTCTCACAGGTAGATGTCCCTATAACTGACACAAGGTACGGCATCCTATGCGGTCGTTGGCGTCACAGACTTTCAGGGTTGATGATACGATTCCCAGAAGGAGTGACGTCATCAAATCCTGAAGAGGCCTCACTTATCCAACTTCCAAATGATCGGTCCCCGGAGTCGACAATCCGACTAACCAACAGCCCACTGCACCCAAAGGGTGAAACAGGAAGTCAACCAGAAGGACCTCGTCCGAGCGTAAGTTTCGCGGGAAGCTAGTACATGCAAAGCATGCACACCCCCACTAATCTCTACTCTAATTCTAGGTGCACTCAAGCCCAGGTCCGGCTCATCTCTCAATCATAGAACCCCCCTCAAACCCACAATACCGCAATAATAATGATAATAAAGTGCTGAAATGTAAATACAGAAATGTAAATCCATACAAAGCCCACGACGGGAAAACAAGCACTAGGATTGACTCGCGTAGGGAACCGTTGGAGTCCCCAGCAGAGTCGCCAGCTGTCGCTACTGCGAAAATCGGCGCCGGCAATACAGAAGAGTCGCCACCGTGCGTTATTTATCCCAAAGGAGGGAAAGGAAACGCTCGAAGTAAACCTAACGCAAAGACGGGAAAAGGTATGGTCATCGCAACCAAAACCTGGATTCGGGAGTCGGTTACGCAAGGGGAAGGTATTAGCACCCCTCACGTCCATCGTACTCGATGGGATCCACGCTTGCTTGTTTGTACGGATTACACTTTTATCTAAACTAAAGGATGAGGTCTGAAAAGAAAAGAAAACATGACTCGGTAAAGCATCGCACTTTATGCCTACGTATTCTCGTTTGGAACGAGAAATCAGAGTCAACGTAGTTCGCCTAACTACGGGGGAAGATGGGGAAGGTTGCTCGCTAGGATATCGCATCCTATGCCTACGTACTTCCACACTGCATGGAAGATCAGAGCAAACGTAGTTCGGACTACGCACGACACAATCTGTTCAAGTGTCTTTTATGAAAAATCTCACTTTAAACAAGGGTTTTCTTATTGCAAAAAGGTTGATGTTTGTTCAAATCTTTTGACGGAAGAAATGAATTGATCTCTGTTATAACCTTTATTAATGTTTTTCTGTTGTTTTGAAGTAAGAAGAGATGACACTCTAAAATCCTAGGGTTAAAAAGGGAATAAAATCTACCCTAATGTTATCATACATGGGTTAGCTCCTAATGTCTGTCATGTTACTCTCTTGCACGGAGAGAAACAGAGCTCCTAAGGGAATAAACGGAAAGCAAAAAACAGATACAGTAAACAGTAAAATATGAAGAATACAGCAAACAAGCTAGGCAGGAGAGCCAAACTCTACCTCGAAGCTGAACACAATAGGTAAAAGTGAAGCACACTTCACTTTAAACCTAGGGGAATTAATACACACAATACAGAAAAGCCCCGAACTCTGACAGCAAACTCCCAAAGTTGATGCACAGCACATCCTCTTTCAAATGAATCTTCAAACTCAATCTTCATCATTGGACCCCCAAGCTCTGGCTAGCTTCCTGCTTTGACAGTCTTCATCTTCAATGATCTCCATCTTCAAGGGTAAGCACTCCAGGATAACAGAATTAAAATCAAGAGATACAGTTTGGCATGCTAAGCAGCTCATGAACAACCAAAGGAAGCTCACAAGGGATTAGCATAGTGGGACAGGTTCCCTCAAAGTTCTACCTCTAAGACCAATCACTTATCCCTCCAAAGGAGGAAGGTGTGTTCTTAGAAGGACTTTTAGTCACTGGGAAAGAATGGAAGCAAAGGAAGCATTCCATGTTTCATGAATCAATTCTCTAATCTAGAGCTCTACCTAGCTCCTAAACCCTAAAGCCTTCAACAGCTACCAGCAAGCCTCCAACCTCTCAACCTCTGGGTCTTGATCTTCAATCTTCTCCCTCATCATGCTCTTTCAACAAGGTTTCAAGCAAGCAAAGTCCCCAAAACAAATCTCCCAAATGAAACCCCAAATGAAACCCCAAAGACAGACAATCATCATAAAACATTCAATACAATCAATCAAATAAGAAAATATTCTAAGAATACAAAGACAAGGGGGGAAAATTCTAACATTTATTTACAATGGTCTATATACCTACCCATAATATCCCTATATGCCCATACCCCAAAAATCAATCTAAAACTCCTAAAAGAAATGATTTACTTCACCTGTGTCACACCTAAAACCCTAATTTTAACCTCTCTAATCTCACTTAATCAAACTACCTCACAATTAATCCTAAAAATCACAAATTAAATCCTATGGGGAAGCTAAAGTCCTAAGTTAAACAACCTAAAAAGAATGGACCCTAAATCTAAAGGGAGCCTCCTAAACCAAAATCAACAAACTCATGTATAAACCTAAAATCAATTAAAACCTATTTAAAAGAAAAATGTATTAAAAATGCAAAAATAAAAGGAAATGCTACTTTTATTATTTATTATTTTTCTTAACAGAACTACAAAATAATAGAAAAAACAAGCAACTAAAAATCATTAAAATCCAATTTAATATGCATTTTATAAAATTGAAGAGATTAAAAGAAAAAAAAATAAAAGAAATGGGAGAGGGGGTACGTTCAGCAAGGCGCCTAGTTGAATATCTAGATGGGCCAGGGATGGGTGGTGCAGATATCAAATGTGCTAGGCCCATGTTATTTCAGAAATTCAATTAAAAAACAAAGAGAAAAATGATTAAGCTAGCGGTGCGTTTAGTAATGAAATCCAGTGTGTTTTGGATGGGCTTTACAAAGGGGGGGTGTGGTTATCATGTTTTGGCCAAGCCCACGCGTTTCATTTAGTGAAACGCTGCATTTCCTACGCAGTCAAATCCCTCCATATTTCCATTTAAACAACAGTCGTTAGATCTAATTGCGAGTCAAAGTCTTCCCTCCTAAATCAAGGGCCCTCCTTCATCGTCTTCCTTAGACAAACCCTAGGCCAGAAAAATGAATTCCATGCAGCTATTTTCAACACCTCTGTTCTCCCTCTCCTCTCAACGAAACTCAAAACCCTAAAGACCAAAAATGAACTACTCACTCCCCTCTACAAAACCCTACCATCAGTTTTCTCTGAAACTCAACCCAGCCCCAAACCCGATAGGTGTAAACCCTAGGTACAACTAGATTATCACTGTCATGCATGTTAATGGAGCTTGCTAAAACTTATACTATTGTGCTCCACGTGTTATGCTGATCATTGTAAGCTATCAAACCAAGATTAAAGTGCCCTAAATTGAGAGTTCTAAGCCAAGAAAAGTTAACTGCCCTAGCACAAACCTTCATCAATGGCTCTAACAGTTAGTATACTTCATCACCTACCTAAACCTAGCCTTTCTAACCTAAAAATACATACTAATATGGCATAATTAAGGGTGCACGAATTGAATGGCATACCTTGAATTTTTGGTGAAACAGTTATGGATTCTTGCTTCTCAAGTCTTGGCAAGCCTCTCAAATGTTCCTTGGGATGTATTGTTGCTTCTGTATGCAGAGGAAATGGAGGAAAAAGCTTGTAACCTTGGCTGCACTTCTGATATGGCTTCTTGAGTTTTCAATGCAAGCTCTTCAAGATGCCATTAATGGACCTCTGGTTGGTCTTGCACACACTCACAATGTACTCGAGATTGAGGATGAAGGAGAAACTTGCACAGAAATGGAGTAGTATCAAGGATCTCTCACTTGCTTGTAAATGAAGCAATCTCACAATTCTCACTCTTCACTCTCTCCATGCACCAACCGTTTACACACATGATCTCAATCCATTATATAGAGTAGCATGGAAGAATCTAGAGACTTCTAGCTCAATCCAAGATGATTCTAGAAGCTTCAAGAATTTCTCATGATATGGTATTTTGATATCTCATGACATCTCACTTTAATCTCTTTGCAACCCCTTGAAAATATCATTATATGACAACATGGATGTGTATGGATGCTCATTTGCTGATCCCTTGCATTTCTCTTCATTTTACAAATGTGCCTTATTTTGCAAGTAATAGAATTACAAAGCAAGTCCATTTTTAAAGCCCTATCTCAAAATTGTGGCTGAACCAATGTCTCTAAAATGTTGTTTAGACTCAATTTAATATATTACATGACCCATTTTGGATTTGTAGGTTGCCCAAACCAAATTTCCATTTGAACTTTTTCAAGTTATATGCCATTTTTAAGCCATTTTCACCACCTTTTGTCAATTCTTGTTCCATGCATTTCCAAACTCCCATGACCTCTTTTCTAGGCTTAAAATGTCATTTTGAACAACTTTGATGTTGTGAAGTTTTTCATTTGAGGCTTGGAAATAGGAGATATGGCCTTTGCTTAAAATGACCTATAATCACCAAATGACCAAAATACCCTTGTCTTGTTCAAACTATAAGTTGAGTTCTGAAAATCATATGAAGTCATACCATACCCTTTTGGGAAGGGGAGACCATGAGGAACAACTCTTATGTTTGCCAAGAATTCATTTGAAAACTCCTTGAAGGTCAAAAGTTGCTTGGAAGACAGACAACTTTCACAGACAAATTTCAGTGCCCTCAGATGACCTGTAACTTGCAAGAGCTATAACTTGAGCTCTGTAAATCATCTTGATGACTTCCACCACTCAAATTAAAGCTATGAAGATACTCTACAAGTTTCATGTGGACCATAAATTCATATGAAGCTTGCATCTTGAGTTACACTGCTTTGAAGTTGGACCTAAATCAGGGTATTTTACACTGAAACCCTAATTTGGTAACTCCACTTCTCCTTGACTCCTTTTGATTTTTCTTGGGCACAACACCTCATACATATCCACATATCACATAATGAATCCCACATCCTTCAAATGAGCACTGATACCTTTCAAATCAAGCCTTTGACCTAGGGTTGACCTAGGGTTGACCTGGATGAAACCCTAGTTGACTGACTTCAACTGAGGCTCTTGCAATCATTCCAATGACTTGGCTCTTCTTCAAAATGATCAGCTAGGCTTTCCATAACATCCATACACACTCCCTGCTCTTAGCTCATAGCCCACACTTCCTCTGATGATCCCCAAATAACCTCAAGATAGGAGAGAATCCAATGATTGATCTGTCAACTCTTCAAGGTTCAAATTCTTCCCTGATGACCTGAATAGTCTGGAACATGAATGAAACCCCTTGAGTATGCCTCTTGAGATAAGAATAGCACTTGATCCCCTGTTTATGCTATGCAATGCAGATGAATACACTATGTACATGATGACAATGCAAATGACTATGCAATTGAAACATAAACCTAAGTTAGAAAAGGTTGGGCAAATTTTGGGGTGCAACAGCTGCCCCTATTCAAGCGACTTGGACCCGTTTGGCTGAAGAGCGCGCAGCCTTCAGACATTCGAGGTACGAGACAGTTGAATACGAAAGAACCCGGAAATTTGCCAACCGCACAAATAAATTGCGAAACTACTGCTTGGGAAACGGAATCCAGAAAAAACCGAGTCCAATCGTCACGGCAACAAACTGATCAATCATCTGATAGAGAAACTCCTGATTTCAACGCCAGTTATCCGCGTGATACCCTATATAACAAACCCGAAGGTTGCAACAAACACCTGATACTCTCACATCGTCTACTCACATCGTCTAAGGCTAGACGGAAAGACACCCATCCCGAAGGAAAAATTCAATACTCACTTCGTCTAAGGATAGACGGAAAGACACCCATAATCCGAAGAAAACTTCAATACTCACATCGCCTAAGGATAGACGGGAAGACACCCAAATCCGAAGAAATCAATACTCACATCGTCTAAGGATAGACGGGAAGACACCCAAAATCCATACTCACATCGTCTAAGGATAGACGGGAAGACACCCAAAATCCATAGAAATCAATACTCACATCGTCTAAGGATAGACGGGAAGACACCCAAAATCCATACTCACATCGTCTAAGGATAGACGGAAAGACACCCAAATCCGAAGAAAACTTCAATACTCACATCGTCTAAGGATAGACGGAAAGACACCCAAATCCGAAGAAAACTTCAATACTCACATCGTCTAAGGATAGACGGAAAGACACCCAAATCCGAAGAAAACTTCAATACTCACATCGTCTAAGGATAGACGGGAAGACACCCAAACAAAGGAAAAATCCAATACTCACATCGTCTAAGGATAGACGGAAGGACACCCAAACAAAGGAAGAAATCCAATACTCACATCGTCTAAGGATAGACGGAAGGACACCCATCGAAGGAAGAAATCCAATACTCACATCGTCTAAGGATAGACGGAAGGACACCCTTAAATTCATACTCACATCGTCTAAGGATAGACGAGAAGACACCCATACGCACTTCAACACCATCCATCAAATTTCAGAATCCTTTCGTCTACGGGAATTGATGGAAAGATCAATATCCTTAAAGGGGCCACATCATCAGTAAGGACCGACGGGAAGAAAAACCACCTTCAAAAAGCCATGTCGTCAATAAGAATCGACAGTCAGAAAAACCGAACATTCTTCAAAGAGCCTCGACGTCAATAAGAATCGACAGTCAGAAAATCCCTCTTGAAATGTCATCTCATCCAATACACAGAAAGAAAACCACTATCCGAAAGATCGCTTTGAAACCCCTCAACATCCAAAGATAGCCGAAGAAGACTCGCTGGAGAAACACACCATCCGCATGATCTGACAATAAGAAACCCGCTGAACAATAACCTGAAACTTCACATCGTCTACTGATAGACGGGAAGAAAGCCACCTGCTAGAGAAACCCCATCTTGAAACCCCACTGAAAAAATCACCCGAAACTTCACATCGTCTATTGATAGACGGGAAGAAAGCCATATTCGAACTCAAGACGTCTAATGATAGACGGAGAAATCCACTTATTGGAGGAACACATCGTCAATATGAATTGACGGGAAGAAAAGTCTGCCGATACCAGATGACTGATTGATCAAAGCATAACTGTTGTATGATCTGAAATACAAATAAACCGCTGAATTGTCTGAATATTGCTGCTGGATGAATGCCCCTGAACTGATCACAGAGTAATTCACGCGCCATATGAGGCTGATAGAAAACCTGGCTTATGCTTCATATGCATATGCGTATGTTTGAATCTTTCTACGGCGTAATGCTCCATTCAGGATGGAAATGCTATGCATCTTGAAAATGAAATGCAAGTATGATGCAAATATGATGATATGCAACATGCTAATGCAGGCTCGGGCTGCTGCAGAAAGTCGGGTACAGAAAACCACTTCAGCAAAATAAATGCTGAAGACGAAGCCAACTCCGCTGGGGATAAACTGGATATCACAGAATTATTCCAGCAAAATAAATGCTGGAAGAATGAAATCAACTCCGCTGGGGAAATTGGGAACTTAACCAGGCACTTTGACGAAGTAACACCCTGCTGAGGAATATAACTCTGCTGGGGAATAGCAGATGTGCCAAGTATGATTGGACTTCGCTGGGGATAGCTTACCCGTGCCAATGAAAAATTGGACTTTGCTGGAGAAAAATAGACGGATTCTTCCTGCGTACTGACGACGATTGGATTTGGAAAATGATGCGCCAACACGGATGGGCCTCACAGTGATCGCCAACATGGATTTGGACTTTTAGGCTATCTGTGATGGGTCAGGTACAACTGACGCTGGAAAATATTCTGTCTGAATACACAGCTTTCTGTTTGAGGAGTCAAGGAATAGTAACACAACTTCCCGACATTTGCCTCACACTTGAAAATTGGCTGACTCTGCTCGAATGGCTCTGAATAACTCTGCTGATACGGAGAAGAACAATCCCTTCGCTTCTGATATGCCCCAGCCTGCGGGACCTCTGTGGGGATGCTCCTCAAAAGGAAATCTGCAAATCTGTACCCTGATAGTCTGATATGAAATGCCCCAGCATTCTAAACTTCGGAGAGATACTTCACCTCAAATGCTTCTCGAATAAAGAATAACTTATGCGCTCTTAAGATGGCATGCCCCCTGACTGCAATGACTTTGCCCCTGATTATCTGATTCAGAGTAGTGCCCCTGACTACGAGATATTCACCGAATCTCAACCTGACTGCCCCAGGATAACTGACTTTGAAAGGTTGACCTGACTGGGGATCACTGGATGGCGCTTGCCCCGGCTTGCGGAGCATTCGGGTGTTCTGCATTCTATCCTGACCATACCTTCCATTGTAGAAAACTTTTCCTGCTGTCAATCGCTTACTCGCAAGTAAAACAAGTTGTTCTGCGTAAAAGACATATTAATGCAACACATATGACAACTTTGACATCCAATCTGTTCACTGGGAATGGGAAAAAACAGTTTATGGCATATAATGCACAAAACATTTATCAAGAATATCAACATCAGTACCAACATGGCAAGAAGAACCCTTTCAGGAGTCAGAATCGACGCGACCTTTACCGAAGTATTCTTTCAAAACAAACCTACTTCAATTAGAACTTTTAAAAGTTGTAACGTGGTCGGGTTCACGGTTTTGAAGGAAAGGATAAAGGCTCAAAGTTTATTTTAACCCACCCATTCTCCTTGATGTTCTCCGATCCTATGTTCAGCTAATTCGGCCTTAGCGCTCACTTCTTAGAGGTTGAAAGATAGGAGTGATAGTTCGAGAAATTGTGATTGTTGGGAGCGACAGCCACTCACTTTTTGTCTTTGACACTTGAGGTCACACGACTCGTGTTTCATTTGAGGATTTTTCTTTTGTCATCCTTTCATCTTTTTCTTATCCCTAACTTTTGCCTGGACTGACTCCTTTTGAGTTTCTTTTGATTTTTTAAGTCCAGCGGGACGCCCTCATTTTTGCCTAAGTCATTTGTTTTGAAGTTTGGACTTAGCGGGCTTTTGATTCTTTTTTTTGCTTTCTTTTTTCGAACAAGTCGTGTGACACTGGTTGTCTGACTCATTGGAGAATGGTGTGACTGTCTCACTCTTGATCTAACCACTGCGGCTTTTTAGGCAAGACCTCTAGAGGTGTGATTGATCCTCGAACGGACACTCCTTTTGCAACTTGAACGCTCGGCCAAATTAGCTAACACCTACCCTGCCCCAGGTTAAAGATGGGGGTTTTTCGTTTTCAGAAAGAACTCCTACTACTAGGCTCAAAGGGGTTGACAAGGGATTATCTTCCTTATACCACCGGTGTTTAGGGATTCGAAACAATGCCTGTACATCATCAGCAGGTTTTATTTCAAACGCATACAATATCGGAAATTGCCTGTCGTTCATTTCGTCATCCTCCTCAGATCCTTCTTAACCAATCATTGGACATTTGTAAAAACAATTAGTGAACACGAATGGATTTAATCAAAACATGCATATTTATTTCATTATCATCAATTGAATGAAAACAACAAGTTTCACAAACAAGATTGCAATTTAAACAGGAAAGAAACTACAAATGTAAAGAAATGACAAGATAAAACACAGAAAAATGCCAGCTTCCTAGAACCGGGCTTTCACATCTGTCTTGCTGCTGAACCAGCCATCTTCACTGTCAGTTATTAGAGGCGACCTGATGCTATGCTGATCTGCTTTCAATGACCCCACCAAACTAGAGAGTAATCCTCTTTCAGATGATTTTGGGCCCTTCCTGCCCGAAATTAATAGTGGTACTATCAAGCAGGTCCTGCACCTTGTGCTTGAAGGCCAGACAATCTTCAATGTTGTGCCCCGGTGCTCCTGAATGGAAGTCACAGTGTTCATTGATATTGTACTCTACTGGAGGCGTACCTGTTAGTGGGGCTAACTTCCTCTTCTCAACCAACTGTAATCGCAGCAACGTCTGAAGAAGTTCGGCATAAGACATCGGAGGCACTTTAAATACCCTTATTCGCCTCTGATTTTGAGCTCCTCGCTGATTGGGATGCTGCTGCCTCTGCCACTGTTGAGATCGCTGCTGTCGTCGCTGGTATCGGGTTGACTGTTGAACAACCTTCGTAGCAAATACAACATCTGTTTCTTGACTTTCACCGTACTGATTAAGGCACTCCTTATGCTTAGCCATCTTCTTTCTCAGATCTGCCCCAGGAATAGGCAACAGTTGTGGGCATGGAGATTCTGACACCATGGAGTCCAGGATACGTTTCTGACCTGCTGCAACTTTAGAAACATCCACCATCTTAACATCAACTGAGATAGGAGCAATACGTACAGCTACACCGCTTGGCGTGAATTCAATATCTTGCGAGTCAATCAGGTCTTGAACATTGTGCTTAAAAGCTTGACAACCCTCAATGTCGTGTCCGAGTGGCACGAGATCCTTCACAGCGGCTTCAAATAGCTGATCATCCCCTTTCCTAAGCATATTCTTGACTACTTCCATGATCAAGCTTATTTGGGTCTTCAGCTGACTATTTTCCTCTTTGAGGATCTTCTGCTCCAGACGCATCTCTTGCATGTCTCTCATCATCTGCCCCAGCTGGCTTCGGACTTCAATCAATTCAACCTGATTATGTTCCATATCTCTGAGGAAATTCCTGCAACAAACTGGATGTTGAGGAAATAAGATCCACGGTTCTGATGTACCTGTTAAATGATAATGCAAAGCAGAAAGCAAACACATATTCATGACAAGACAAAGAGAAACTCAAACTATAAGCACCCAGACGAACATCTCCCACACATGTATAACCAACAAAAGCAGCACGTAAGCGCAAATGAGTGCGAATACAATGACCCCAGCCAACAACCCTGGTGGTGGTCAGCAAACACTAGTGCACAAAAGCTAAACGGGTCAGGCAGAGAAAACAGATGCGACACCCGGCACAGAAACCTCTAGAAACTTCTCCCATATTCAACTGAACTCTCTGTTTGACATTCTTCAGAACACACACTTCCCGTGGAGTCTTCCATGACATTAACTGACGAACCCACACAACTGGATGACGGAGCATCGTTAATCTGAACAAAACCCCGGGGCGCGATGAAAATCCAGTTAGAGTCTAACAAGTCCTGAACCTGGCTTCTAAGCACCTTACAATCATTTGTTGAATGCCCATATGCCCCAACATGGTACTCACAGCAGGCGCTGGCATCAAAACCTGGCGGATACGGCGGGATCACGGGATTAGTCTCTTTCGGCACTATCAATCCACTTTTAACCAAATCTGGCAGCAACTGACTGTACGACACCGGTAGCTGAGTAAACTGCCTTTCAGGTTTCCTTGGTCTTCGTTGGGCGTGCTGACGCGATCGACGACAGGATGACCGTTGACTTGAAGTGTCTAAAAACCGATCCTGAGATGCTAGAGATTCTGAGACGACGTCATTTCCTTCTTCGCACTCTTCTTAAGAACTGACAACTGACTCATTCTTATCAACTGGAGCATCTCGAAGCTTTCCACTCTTGAGTCCTCTCTCAACAAGCTCCCCCATTCTCATCAGGCCCACAAAGCTTGTACAACCGAACAATTTGTCATAATAATGGCCTTTCAGAGTACCCAAGAAGATGTCAACCATTTCTCTTTCCTGAAGCGGTGGTTGAACACTAGCAGCCAATTCTTTCCATCTTTGCACATACCCTCTGAATGATTCATTCTCCGCCCGAGATAATTCTTGCAGATGTACGAGGCTAGGAGCCGTATCCAGGTTGTAATTGTACTGCTTCATGAAAGCTCTGGCTAAATCCACCCATGATCGAATCTGATTACTCTCTAACTGCACATACCACCTCAAAGATGCCCTAGTCAGACTATACTGAAAGCAATGGATCATCAATTTGTCATTTCGCACAAACGAAGTCATTCTTCGACAGAACAACCTCAAATGCTGCTTCGGAAAGCTATCTCCCGTGTACTTTTCAAATTCCGGCATTTTGAACTTCGGAGGCAACACAAGGCCTGGCACCAAACACATGCTCGCAGCATTCAGATCAAGAGCATTCTTATTCATCAAGGCATCAACCTGATCTTCCAACATTTGAAGTCTTCTCGTATACTCAACAGTCCTCGGGTCCTGAATGTTAACCTGTGGAACAACTCTTGGAGGTGGAACGATCCATGGAGAATCTGGCATGGAGAAAGTGAGACCTTGATACTCCGTATCATCAAGAGAAGGTGGACCTCTGATAGGGGTTTGCACAAGCTGATCTACATTGTTCTGAATATTAGCTTCTCCTCTATTCATAGCTGTTATGGGTTCCATGAGCTGACTCATCTGATTTTTCAACAATTCAAACTCCGCTCGAGTAACAACCAAATTCTGCTCTCCTGAAGCCATGATCCTTCCAAAGGCTAACTTAAGCCTAATACGAATGTCGGGCAATCAACTGGCGAAGCGGACAAAAGACGGGTAAGCTCCCAGTTCCGGCTGATGATGGATATGCCACATGAGATGCAAATGCAAACAGAAATGTAAAATGCAAATGCACACACAAGGGATCAAGTTGCTGCTGAGAAGCTCAACCTGCAATACTGGTCTTAGACAGACCCATGATACCTGCTCAAACCATGGTCTTAGACAGACCTCTCAAAGAACTCCAGCCTGGTCCCTGACGGACCCAATAATATAACCAACCTGGTCTCTGACAGACCCGGTAATCGTCCACAATCCTGAATCTCATGAGAAATAAACCGGTAGTCTGAAGGTCAAGTTACCTGCATGCCCCAAATCCCTCTCACAGGTAGATGTCCCTATAACTGACACAAGGTACGGCATCCTATGCGGTCGTTGGCATCACAGACTTTCAGGGTTGATGATACGATTCCCAGAAGGAGTGACGTCATCAAATCCTGAAGAGGCCTCACTTAGCCAACTTCCAAATGATCGGTCCCCGGAGTCGACAATCCGACTAACCAACAGCCCACTGCACCCAAAGGGTGAAACAGGAAGTCAACCAGAAGGACCTCGTCCGAGCGTAGGTTTCGTGGGAAGCTAGTACATGCAAAGCATGCACACCCCCACTAATCTCTACTCTAATTCTAGGTGCACTCAAGCCCAGGTCCGACTCATCTCTCAATCATAGAACCCCCCTCAAACCCACAATACCGCAATAATAATGATAATAAAGTGCTGAAATGTAAATACAGAAATGTAAATCCATACAAAGCCCACGACGGGAAAACAAGCACTAGGATTGACTCGCGTAGGGAACCGTTGGAGTCCCCAGCAGAGTCTCCAGCTGTCGCTACTGCGAAAATCGGCGCCGGCAATACAGAAGAGTCGCCACCGTGCGTTATTTATCCCAAAGGAGGGAAAGGAAACGCTCGAAGTAAACCTAACGCAAATACGGGAAAAGGTATGGTCATCGCAACCAAAACCTGGATTCGGGAGTCGGTTACGCAAGGGGAAGGTATTAGCACCCCTCACGTCCATCGTACTCGATGGGATCCACGCTTGCTTGTTTGTACGGATTACACTTCTATCTAAACTAAAGGATGAGGTCTGAAAAGAAAAGAAAACATGACTCGGTAAAGCATCGCACTTTATGCCTACGTATTCTCGTTTGGAACGAGAAATCAGAGTCAACGTAGTTCGCCTAACTACGGGGGAAGATGGGGAAGGTTGCTCGCTAGGATATCGCATCCTATGCCTACGTACTTCCACACTGCATGGAAGATCAGAGCAAACGTAGTTCGGACTACGCACGACACAATCTGTTCAAGTGTCTTTTATGAAAAATCTCACTTTAAACAAGGGTTTTCTTATTGCAAAAAGGTTGATGTTTGTTCAAATCTTTTGACGGAAGAAATGAATTGATCTCTGTTATAACCTTTATTAATGTTTTTCTGTTGTTTTGAAGTAAGAAGAGATGACACTCTAAAATCCTAGGGTTAAAAAGGGAATAAAATCTACCCTAATGTTATCATACATGGGTTAGCTCCTAATGTCTGTCATGTTACTCTCTTGCACGGAGAGAAACAGAGCTCCTAAGGGAATAAACGGAAAGCAAAAAACGGATACAGTAAACAGTAAAATATGAAGAATACAACAAACAAGCTAGGCAGGAGAGCCAAACTCTACCTCGAAGCTGAACACAATAGGTAAAAGTGAAGCACACTTCACTTTAAACCTAGGGGAATTAATACACACAATACAGAAAAGCCCCGAACTCTGACAGCAAACTCCCAAAGTTGATGTACAACACATCCTCTTTCAAATGAATCTTCAAACTCAATCTTCATCATTGGACCCCCAAGCTCTGGCTAGCTTCCTGCTTTGACAGTCTTCATCTTCAATGATCTCCATCTTCAAGGGTAAGCACTCCAGGATAACAGAATTAAAATCAAGAGATACAGTTTGGCATGCTAAGCAACTCATGAACAACCAAAGGAAGCTCACAAGGGATTAGCATAGTGGGACAGGTTCCCTCAAAGTTCTACCTCTAAGACCAATCACTTATCCCTCCAAAGGAGGAAGGTGTGTTCTTAGAAGGACTTTTAGTCACTGGGAAAGAATGGAAGCAAAGGAAGCATTCCATGTTTCATGAATCAATTCTCTAATCTAGAGCTCTACCTAGCTCCTAAACCCTAAAGCCTTCAACAGCTACCAGCAAGCCTCCAACCTCTCAACCTCTGGGTCTTGATCTTCAATCTTCTCCCTCATCATGCTCTTTCAACAAGGTTTCAAGCAAGCAAAGTCCCCAAAACAAATCTCCCAAATGAAACCCCAAATGAAACCCCAAAGACAGGCAATCATCATAAAACATTCAATACAATCAATCAAATAAGAAAATATTCTAAGAATACAAAGACAAGGGGGGAAAATTCTAACATTTATTTACAATGGTCTATATACCTACCCATAATATCCCTATATGCCCATACCCCAAAAATCAATCTAAAACTCCTAAAAGAAATGATTTACTTCACCTGTGTCACACCTAAAACCCTAATTTTAACCTCTCTAATCCCACTTAATCAAACTACCTCACAATTAATCCTAAAAATCACAAATTAAATCCTATGGGGAAGCTAAAGTCCTAAGTTAAACAACCTAAAAAGAATGGACCCTAAATCTAAAGGGAGCCTCCTAAACCAAAATCAACAAACTCATGTATAAACCTAAAATCAATTAAAACCTATTTAAAAGAAAAATGTATTAAAAATGCAAAAATAAAAGGAAATGCTACTTTTATTATTTATTATTTTTCTTAACAGAACTACAAAATAATAGAAAAAACAAGCAACTAAAAATCATTAAAATCCAATTTAATATGCATTTTATAAAATTGAAGAGATTAAAAGAAATAAAAATAAAAGAAATGGGAGAGGGGGGTACGTTCAGCAAGGCGCCTAGTTGAATATCTAGATGGGCCAGGGATGGGTGGTGCAGATATCAAATGTGCTAGGCCCATGTTATTTTAGAAATTCAATTAAAAAACAAAGAGAAAAATGATTAAGCTAGCGGTGCGTTTAGTAATGAAATCCAGTGTGTTTTGGATGGGCTTTACAAAGGGGGGTGTGGTTATCATGTTTTGGCCAAGCCCACGCGTTTCATTTAGTGAAACGTTGCGTTTCCTACGCAGTCAAATCCCTCCATATTTCCATTTAAACAACAGCCGTTAGATCTAATTGCGAGTCAAAGTCTTCCCTCCTAAATCAAGGGCCCTCCTTCATCGTCTTCCTTAGACAAACCCTAGGCCAGAAAAATGAATTCCATGCAGCTATTTTCAACACCTCTGTTCTCCCTCTCCTCTCAACGAAACTCAAAACCCTAAAGACCAAAAATGAACTACTCACTCCCCTCTACAAAACCCTACCATCAGTTTTCTCTGAAACTCAACCCAGCCCTAAACCCGATAGGTGTAAACCCTAGGTACAACTAGATTATCACTGTCATGCATGTTAATGGAGCTTGCTAACACTTATACTATTGTGCTCCACGTGTTATGCTGATCATTGTAAGCTATCAAACCAAGATTAAAGTGCCCCAAATTGAGAGTTCTAAGCCAAGAAAAGTTAATTGCCCTAGCACAAACCTTCATCAATGGCTCTAACAGTTAGTATACTTCATCACCTACCTAAACCTAGCCTTTCTAACCTAAAAATACATACTAATATGGCATAATTAAGGGTGCACGAATTGAATGGCATACCTTGAATTTTTGGTGAAACAGTTATGGATTCTTGCTTCTCAAGTCTTGGCAAGCCTCTCAAATGTTCCTTGGGATGTATTGTTGCTTCTGTATGCAGAGGAAATAGAGGAAAAAGCTTGTAACCTTGGCTGCACTTCTGATATGGCTTCTTGAGTTTTCAATGCAAGCTCTTCAAGATGCCATTAATGGACCTCTGGTTGGTCTTGCACACACTCACAATGTACTAGAGATTGAGGATGAAGGAGAAACTTGCACAGAAATGGAGTAATATCAAGGATCTCTCACTTGCTTGTAAATGAAGCAATCTCACAATTATCACTCTTCACTCTCTCCATGCACCAACCTTTTACACACATGATCTCAATCCATTATATAGAGTAGCATGGAAGAATCTAGAGACTTCTAGCTCAATCCAAGATGATTCTAGAAGCTTCAAGAATTTCTCATGATATAGTATTTTGATATCTCATGACATCTCACTTTAATCTCTTTGCAACCCCTTGAAAATCTCATTATATGACAACATGGATGTGTATGGATGCTCATTTGCTGATCCCTTGCATTTCTCTTCATTTTACAAATGTGCCTTATTTTGCAAGTAATAGAATTACAAAGCAAGTCCATTTTTAAAGCCCTATCTCAAAATTGTGGCTGAACCAATGTCTCTAAAATGTTGTTTAGACTCAATTTAATATATTACATGACCCATTTTGGATTTGTAGGTTGCCCAAACCAAATTTCCATTTGAACTTTTTCAAGTTATATGCCATTTTTAAGCCATTTTCACCACCTTTTGTCAATTCTTGCTCCATGCATTTACAAACTCCCATGACCTCTTTTCTAGGCTTAAAATGTCATTTTGAACAACTTTGATGTTGTGAAGTTTTTCATTTGAGGCTTGGAAATAGGAGATATGGCCTTTGCTTAAAATGACCTATAATCACCAAATGACCAAAATACCCTTGTCTTGTTCAAACTATAAGTTGAGTTCTGAAAATCAAATGAAGTCATACCATACCTTTTTGGGAAGGGGAGACCATGAGGAACAACTCTTATGTTTGCCAAGAATTCATTTGAAAACTCCTTGAAGGTCAAAAGTTGCTTGGAAGACAGACAACTTTCATAGACAAATTTTAGTGCCCTCAGATGACCTGTAACTTGCAAGAGCTATAACTTGAGCTCTGTAAATCATCTTGATGACTTCCACCACTCAAATTAAATCTATGAAGATACTCTACAAGTTTCATGTGGACCAGAAATTCATATGAAGCTTGCATCTTGAGTTACACTGCTTTGAAGTTGGACCTAAATCAGGGTATTTTACACTGAAACCCTAATTTGGTAACTCCACTTCTCCTTGACTCCTTTTGATTTTTCTTGGGCACAACACCTCATACATATCCACATATCACATAATGAATCCCACATCCTTCAAATGAGCACTGATACCTTTCAAATCAAGCCTTTGACCTAGGGTTGACCTGGATGAAACCCTAGTTGACTGACTTCAACTGAGGCTCTTGCAATCATTCCAATGACTTGGCTCTTCTTCAAAATGATCATCTAGGCTTTCCATAACATCCATACACACTCCCTGCTCTTAGCTCATAGCCCACACTTCCTCTGATGATCCCCAAATAACCTCAAGATAGGAGAGAATCCAATGATTGATCTGTCAACTCTTCAAGGTTCAAATTCTTCCCTGATGACCTGAATAGTATGGAACATGAACGAAACCCCTTGAGTATGCCTCTTGAGATAAGAATAGCACTTGATCCCCTGTTTATGCTATGCAATGCAGATGAATACACTATGTACATGATGACAATGCAAATGACTATGCAATTGAAACATAAACCTAAGTTAGAAAAGGTTGGGCAAATTTTGGGGTGCAACACCATTCACCCTTGATATGGTTCACGACTAGCGCGGAATCTCCATATACATCAAGATTCTTAATCCTCAAATCAATAGCCTCCTCGATACCCATGATACATGCCTCATATTCAACCTCGTTATTAGTAACTAGGAACGTCAATCTGGCGGTGAACGGGATGTGTGTCCCATGGGGAGTCGTGATGATTGCCCTAATTCCACTCCCATATGAATTAACAACACCGTCAAAAATCAATTGCCATTGGGAACCCGGCTCAGGACCTTCACCATGCAATGGCTCTTCGCAGTCTTTCATATTTAAGTACATGATATCCTCGTCAGAAAAATCAAACCTCATCGGCTGGTAATCATCAATGGGTTGTTCAGCCAGGTACTCTGACAGTACGCTACCTTTGATAGCCTTTTGTGAAACATATTGTATATCGTACTTTGTCAGTACCATCTGCCATCGGGCAATCCTTCCAGAAAGTGCCTGCTTCTTAAAGACGTATTTGATCGGATCCACCTTCGAAATTAGCATGGTTGTATGATTTAGCATGTATTGTCTCAGACGTTTGGCAGCCCAAGCAAGTGCACAACACGTCTTTTCGAGCATTGAGTAACGGGATTCACAATCTGTGAACTTTTTACTCAAGTAATAAATCGCATGCTCTTTTCGTCCAGTCTCATCATGTTGACCGAGAACACAACCCATACTATTCTCAAGAACCGTCAAGTACATGATCAGTGGTCTCCCGGCTACTGGGGGTATCAAAATCGGAGGTTCCTGCAAATATTCTTTTATTTTTTCAAACGCCTTTTGACAATTTTCATTCCAGACAATTGCCTGGTCTTTTTTCAACAATTTAAACATTGGCTCACACGTGGCAGTTAGGTGAGATATAAACCGGGCAATGTAGTTCAACCTCCCTAAAAAACCACGAACCTCTTTCTCTGTTTTCGGTGCTGGCATTTCTTGTATCGCTTTTATTTTAGCAGGATCAACCTCTATTCCTTTTTCGCTAACAATGAACCCCAGTAGCTTACCGGATCTCACCCCGAAGGTGCACTTATTAGGATTCAGCCTCAGCCTAAATTTCCTAAGCCTCTCAAACAATTTCGAAAGATTCACCAGATGCTCTTCCTCCGTCTGGGATTTGGCAATCATATCATCAACATAGACCTCAATCTCTTTATGCATCATGTCATGAAAGAGCGTCGTCATAGCACGTTGATATGTTGCCCCAGCGTTCTTCAAACCAAAGGGCATCACTTTGTAGCAGAACGTTCCCCACGGGGTAATGAAAGTTGTTTTCTCCATATCCTCTGGCGCCATTTTAATCTGATTATAACCTGAAAAGTCGTCCATGAAGGAAAACACAGAGAATTGAGCAGTGTTGTCGACCAACGCGTCAATATGAGGAAGCGGGAAGTCATCCTTAGGGCTCGCCTTGTTCAGATCCCGATAATCAACGCACATCCGCACCTTACCATCTTTCTTTGGTACAGGTACTATATTGGCGACCCAAGAAGGGTAAGTTGTAACAGCCACGAAACCAGCGTCCCATTGTTTCTGTACTTCCTCTTTAATCTTTACGGCCATATCTGGTTTCATTTTTCTAAGCTTTTGCTTGACCGGCGGACAGTCTTCACGCAATGGCAAGCGGTGGACCACAATATCAGTGTCTAGCCCAGGCATATCTTCATAAGACCAAGCAAAGATGTCACTATACTCTCGAAGCATCTCGACAAGTCTCTGCTTGATATCGCTTTGCAGCGCAGACCCTGTCCGGACATTCCTGACAATCTCTTCCAAACCCAAATTAATGATCTCGATATCCTCCTGATGAGGCAAAATGATTCTCTCTTCTTGTTTCAACAGACGAGTCAGCTCTTCTGGTAAGTCGTCATCCTCAGCAATCTCTTCTTTGGCTTGAAATATCGGGTGCTCAAAGTCGAAGAGAGTCATAGGGAGATCTTGATCGGTGTCATCTGCAATATGGATCATCCTGCAATAGAAAGGGTTAAATGCTTCAAATGATATGCAAACGAAGCACACGACCACATTGCCATTTTATTGTAAAAATAAAACAGAAAAATAGGGATCACAAAACTTGCATGAGGAAAACGCCTTTATTTAATGATTAAAACAAAGCATACACATAAGCAAGTAGGCCCTGAAATAAAATCGCTATGCCCCGGGTAGAACATAGGATTGTACAATAATTGAAAAAACAAGGCATTACTGTTTCGGCGTCACTTGAACAAAGTCCTGGATAGACCAATTGCATAGGCTCTATCCTGGCTCGCTGGGCTTGATCCACGACTCCATGTCACAGTCGTTATCTCCTTCTTCACTGTCAGACACATCGTTGATCTATTCAAAGCTGACTCCTCAAGGAGTGAACACAATCGGCCTTTTGAATCCCGGCTTGCCCTGTGAAGACGATGACGACGGGCGATACCCTAAGCCGAACTTGTCCTGCTTAACAGGAATTTCCAGAACCTGACCCCATCTTTTAACCTCATCGGCTTGCACCACCGCTTGGGCTTCCTTGTACAACGACATAGCCACTTCCGGCCCCTTGCTGATGACAAGAGATTTGTCATTGATCTGCACTCCTTCAAAGGCCTGACACAATGTTTCATGGATTTCACCATCCACTTCGACATACTTAAACGATGACAGGTGACTGACCAGAATGTCTTCCTCCCCACAGATAGTGACAATACTACCACCGACCGCATACTTAAGCTTTTGGTGCAACTTCGATGTCACAGCCCCTGCAGCATGGATCCACGGTCGTTCAAGCAAACAACTATAAGCTGGTTGTATGTCCATGATGTAAAACATAGTGTCAAACACTTCTAGACCGACCTGGATCGGCAAAGTCAATTCTCCAAATACAGACCTTCTCGTCCCGTGAAATGCTCTCACCACTAAATCACTTGGCGTGCATATTACACCTCGGGTATCTAGCTTCAGCAATGACAAAATTGATATTTTGGAAGGCGTCTGCTGTAGATGATCGACAATTTTATAATCGTTCTTCCGAATTAATCTCATGAATTCTTCTACATCTTTAGTCAAAGCAACTTTTTCTTTCTCCTGCGACGGTCATTCCTCATTGACTTTACCTTTCCCCTTTGCAATTCTCTCAGCTTCTACTTCTGGCGACGTAAAGATTCTGCCACTGCGGGTTATGCCCCCTGCCCCCATAAGATTATCAACGGATCCTATAGGCGGGATCGGCAAGTTAATCTTCTCCCCATTGCAATATACTTCCGCCCCATAATTCCAGGGGATGGCTTTAGTACTCTCATACGGAATAGGTCCAGCTTTGATAATTGTGATAGTCGGCCTCTTGGGAGGTGCCGATATCGTGAGGGTTTTGAATGGTATTGTAATCGTTGCAACTTCACCCTGCTTCTCAACTTTTGCCTCAACAGGCTTTTCTTCGGCAGTGCGATCAAATTGCAGCGTACCTTCGTCAATCATTCTTTGAATACCTCTTCTCAAGTTATTACAACCCTCAGGATGGGCCAAACAATCAACACAATCAGTGTCACAACCAGGGAACACCCCCCTTTCAGCAATCTGCTTTTGACATAACCCAAAGGCGTTTTCAATGCGTCCACATTCATAATCAAATTCAAACTAGCATCCTCCAACACAACACCTACCTTTGCAGTTCCATTAGGTGGCATAGGATTCTTCTCAATATTGGGCGCTTCGTTACCAAAGTTTATAGCTTTGCTATCTATCAAATCTTGCACCTTGTGCTTGAACGCTTGACAATTCTCGATGGTATGACCGGGTGCCCCGGAGTGGAAGTCGCAATGTGCATTAACGTCATACCCATAAGGAGGCGTGCCCTTCGTCGGAGCTAGCGTCCTTTTCTCAACAAGCTGCAACTGTAACAAAGTTGGAAGAAGCTGAGCATAGGGTAGCGGAGGTGCTTCAAAAACTCTTTTCACAGCCCTATCCCGACCTTGATATCTCTGTGGAGCGGCATCCTGTTGTCCCTGTTGCTGTTGTGGCTATTGTTGTTGCTGTTGAGGTACAAGAATTGTCACGCTGGCAATCTGCTGCCTGTGCCAATTCCGACTTCTATCCCTTCTCCGATCACTATATAATGCATTGGTATCTCCCTGTCTCTTGTTCCCAAAAGCCTTCTTACCACCTCCAGCTGAGGTTGACTCACCCGCTTGGATCTTACCAATCTTAACACCATTCTCGATATGTTCCCCCAAGAGTATCAACTCGGAAAAATTAGCCGTCGTACAATTAATGAGCCTGTCATAGTACAGCCCAGAGAAAGTGCCCACAAACATATCTACCAACTCCCTCTCTACCATAGGTGGGTGCACCCTGGCAGCTAGCTCACGCCACCTTTGGGCGTATTCTTTGAAACTCTCGTTATTCTTCTGAGAGAGATTTTGGAGCTGGACCCTGTTAGGCGCAAGGTCGTTGTTGTATTGGTAATGCTTGACAAAAGCTTCTGCCAACTCCTTCCAGCTACCGATTTGAGCAGGCTCTAACCCCATGTACCATTCCAATGACGGTCCCGACAAGCTGTCTTGGAAAAAATGCATCAGCATCTTTTCGTCATCATAGTAGGCGGACATTCTCCGATAGTAAGATCGCACGTGAACTCTCGGGCAAGTATCCCCTTTATACTTGTCAAATGTGGGCGCTTTGAATTTGATTGGTACCCTCAAGCCAGGGACCAATCCCATGTTAGCCACGTCCAGCCCCGTGGCGTTCTGATTAGCAAGATTCCTCATCTGTTCTTCCAACAACCTGAACCTTCTATCATTGTTAGCGGGCGCCTCAAAATCCCTTCCTGGAGGAGGGAAAGCATCCTCCTGGCGATCTTCACCCCAGTGAGAATCCTCATTGCCATACTCAGCATAAGCATTATGAGGACCAAAACCAACCTGATTAACCCTAGGACCATATCCCCAGTTGCCGAAACCTTGGTTTCCGGCGCCTGACCCAAAACCAGCATTATGAACGCCCATTCCCATACCATTATGGCTTGCATTGCCGAAGCCTGCATTACCGAAGCCCTGATTACCGTAACCTGGATTCCTGTAACCCTGATTGCCATAACCTTGATTACCACCAAAACCAACGTTGCCAATACCCATACTAGTATTCCCAGCACCGAGACCAGCATTCCCAATGCCAACATTGAAACCAGCATTCCCCGTCACATCCACATTCTCAGCTCTGTTATCATTCTTAGTCGTATTAAGAACAACCACCGACACCGTGTCATCTGCTCGCGGAGTCCTGACTCGAGAAGGATGATTAGCAAAACCGCCATGTAGCACACCTTGACTATCAACCCTAGCAATTAGAGGCTGCACCAGAGTTTGCAGCTGCTCCTGGCCCTTAGCCACAGTCTCCATCACCTGCATGAATTGCACCATACGATCACGCATCTCCTGCATCTCAGCCTGCATCTGGTCCATGACTTTCTTACAGTTGTTTCTGGTAGGATAGCGATGAATTCGCTGGTCGGCAATCCTGGAACCTGCATCAACAGAGAGTTAAGAGAACAGTACAAGGTACCTCCTATGTGAATGATTTATGCAAATGCAAACGTGTGTCTGTGCGTTAGGGAGATTTTCCCCCGATTCGAGTGCCAGAGTGCAAGTGTTGATAATAAGAAGTCCGGGTATAGCCACTGGAATAACATCTCATATATAGATAAGGCCCACAAGGCAGTAGTACAAAGTCAACGAATACAATGGGAATCAATAGCATGACCTCAACCAACAAGCCTGGTGATGGTCAGCCTACAACAAGAATAAAAAACAAAGAGCTATAAAGATAATCAAGTGCGACCGCGGGTAAGAAACTCTTCCAGCAACTCTCTAGTCTTGGGATGACCAGGACGAGTAATTAACCCTTCAACAAGCAAATCTCTCTGTAGGATAGTACACTAGAGACCCTCAACTGAATCTTCCCACGTTCCTTGGCCAAAGCAATCCTCTAGCTTTCGCTTCTTGGACTCGAACCTCTGCTTGCGATCCTTCAAGTTAGCGAGAGCTTTGTTCAACAAATCTTCAGTGGCGTATCTGCGAGCGGTCTCCTCATCAAACCTCTTCTCACTAGCCTTCGCCTGAGCCTTCAATTTGGAGATCTGCTGCTTTAGTTTATCTTCCCTCTCTTTGTTGTTGGCTATGGTGGCATTCCACTGCTGATTAAACTTGGATATTCTTCTGTACGCTTCATCCAAGTGCTGCTTCTTAGTGGCCAGTACGTCATTGACAGATTTGAAGTCCCGACCCAAACGCTCATGCTCAACCATCTGCTTAGTCAAATCAGTACCTAACCTATTCACCAACTCTGTTTGCCTCTTGAAGGAGTGGACGGCTTCATTTCTCTCGCTTCTGATCTGTGCCAACTCTCTCTCTAACTCTTCATTTACCTCCTTCAGCTCTTCTCTCTCAGCTAACACCTGATTATACTGCTGAATAGACACAGTAGTAGGCTCTTCCACCATTGGAGGGCATTCCTGCTTAGCAGGTGGAAAAGGCATCCCTATAATCTCTGCTCTGGCTCTGATCCAGGTCACATGCGAAGCGTAAGCTTGGCTATTACTTTTCCCCAACAATGACTTCCCTCGTCTACTGATATCATTCCAGGCATGTTGAAGCTTAGATAACATATTCCCCTATAGAAGACCAGTGAGGTACAGAGATTCCTGCACCTCTTCATCCCTTGGTGGAGCTCTCAAAGCATAAGCAAACTGTCGGACAAGCAAAGATGGATTATAGTTGATATAGCCCTTCCTTCCTATCAAAGGCACATTCGGAAACCCACTACAGCTGAATATAACTTCAGTACCCAACATTCTCTGCTGATAAACTCATCAAGCGCTCAGACCACTCAGCTGTGGCCGCAGATGAGGCAAAGAGACCCTTCCTGGGTAGGTGACTATCAAACCATCTATAGAACAAGGGCACGCAGCATGATACATTCTTACCCCTTCTATTCTCGTTCTTGTAATGCACGGAATGATAGACATCCCCAATCAAGGTAGGAACTAGATTCCGTGATGCAAAGATATGAAAGGCATCTAAGTCCACAAAATCAGGCATATTAGGAAACAGGATGATACCATATATGCAGAGAGCAAGAATGGCATTGAACACAATCCAACAACCGTCTTTGGCACACCGTTGGGCTTTCCCAACTAAAAACTGCAAAGAAAAACCAGGAACCCCGTTCCAACTAGACAAGACCAACTCAGAGGCATCCAGATGAAGAGAAAGAGCTAGATTAGTCAGATTAGGCTCAGCATCCATATGAACAAAAGGCATCTGACTCCTGATAGGCACACCCAATAAATCAGCATACTCCTCTAATGTAGGTGCAAGAATGAAGTATGAGAAAGTAAAGCATCTCAAAGGAGGATCATAGAACTGCAGCAAGGCATATAACCCGTTCAACTCATACACAGAAGGTTTACGGACCAAACTGAGCAGCTTCCCATAAGACTTTCTGAATTCACCTCTAACAGTATCATTTGCCAAAGTAATCAGACTGGACAACTGAGCAACATTTGGAGTGGGGAGCTTATAGGCCACAGTCTTCCTCAGAGAACCCATAATAGCACAATAGCAGGCAAGAAAATACCGGAACCGGGGGATAATGTGCACCTGCAACACAGACACACGTTAATGACATGCAAATGAGTATGCAAAATGCAAAATGCAAACATGCAACAAGGGATCAAGATGGCTGTTGAGCAAATCAAAGCCCTAATCCAACACAATCACCACACTGCTCTGATAGCACAACCCTGAAGAGGACCAATAGATATTGTCGAGAACAACCACATCTCTGACGATAAGAACCTCTGAACCCAACAACACTGATTCACAGACAAGAAAACCAGGTAGTCTGAAGGTTAAAGTTTCCTGCAATAACCCGACCCCGCTCACAGGTATGGACCTAAATCACAGACAAGGTATGGCATCCTATGCGTTTCCCAGCGTCACAAACTTTCAAGAGCGATGATACGATACCCAGAAGGTGTGGCATCATCATCTCTTGAAGTGGCCTCACTCTGCTGAGTCACAAATGATCGGTCCCCAAAGTCAACAATCCTCCAAACCAACAACCCCTCAGACCCAAAGGGCTGAAAAAGAAGTCAACCGGAAGAACCTCGTCTGAGCGTGGATTTCATGAGACACTAGTGCCTGCAAATCAAGCACGCGCCCACTAATTTCCACAACTAATGCTAAGTACACTCAAGCCTGGGTCTGGCTTCTCACTCATCAGATCCCCTTCCCACAACAGCATAAATAATATTCATACTGAAAAATAAAATACAGAAAGTAAATGCGATAAATAAAACCCAACAGGTAAACACACAAGCGCTAGGATTGACTCGCATAAGGAACCGTTGGAGTCCCCATCAGAGTCGCCAGCTGTTGCTACTGTGAAAAACGAGGTCGGCAAGACAGAAGAGTCGCCACCTTTTGTTATTTATCCCTTAGAACGGGAAAGGAAACGATCGGAAAAACCTGACGAAAAGGTATAAGACAAGGTCATCGCAACCATCGTTTGGATTCGGGAGTCGGTTACGCAAGGGGAAGGTATTAGCACCCCTCACGTCCATCGTACTTGATGGTATCCACACTTTTTGTGTTTATCTGACAGGTTTGTTACATCTATCTACACTAAAGGTCTGGTTTGAAAAGAAAAGAAAATGACTCGGCAAAGCGTCACACTTTATGCCTACGTATTCCCGTCTGGAACGAGAAATCAGAGTCAACGTAGTTCGCCTAACTATGGGGGAAGGTTGCTCGCCAAGATATCGCATCTTGTGCCTACGTACTTCCACACAGCACGAAAGGTCAGAGAAAACGTAGTTCGGGACACGAGAGACACAAGTTTGTCTTTTTTATCCGAGTAAAGTTAACAGACGGTTCCAGCAGTTGGTGTATGCAGCTCGACCATTGGAGACTTAGGCGTTTACCGTTTGCGGTAGAACCGGGAGTTAACAGAACTCTCCTTCTGATGACTATGATGACTTCTCTAACTTGCATAAGACCTATAGATAGGCTCCACATTTGATCCCTTGTTAAATGAACCATGCTATGCTATGCAAATGTTAGATTAATGATATGCTAATGCAAATGTTAGATCAATGATATTCTAATGCAAATGAAACATAAACCAAGTAAGAAAAGGTTAGGCAAATTTTGGGGTGCAACAATTAATGGGTATATATGTCAATTAATAAAATTGTGCTAAATTAATTTCAATGTAATATATATAGTTACCTCGAGAAGTTTCTGCTAAAAATTAAAATTGATACTATCTTTGTCACTAGTATCTTTAAATTCTGGATCGCACCTTTCTAACATGTATCTCTCTTTGTCCTTTTGCAATTCACAAATTTGAGCTTTCAATTCTTCCAACGACTCCATCACTTGTTTATTGCTAGGATTTTTATTCTTTGGATGCTTATACAATGTTGTTGGAGTGACACCAAATCCCTTACCCCTCACACGACCAAAATACTCAGGAACATTTAATACTCGACTTAGTACGCTCCTGCAATCATGGTTTTTAGTTGCAGTTATAGACTGGGATAGACTCTCCTGAAATATAGAAAAAGATTAGTGGAGATTAAAAAGCATAAATATATTATATGTTACTAAACTTTTGAGTTTATGACAGAACTAACGTTATACTTACACATTGCTAAAAAACTTGTTGAATATCTTCCTGAACAACTCCATCTTTACCCACACGAGCAGCCTTCCACAAAACATGGTCCGGAAGAGATGTTGCATCACTTTTCTCCTCTTCTAACTACACATTAAGACAGATAATAAGCTTCATTTTTCTCGTATTCTAACTATATCATATTAAAGCATTTATATATACTTACTATTTTTTGTTGTAAGCGTGCATATCCCAAATGCCCTTTTTGTATGGATACGCGGGTTTTGATACTCGTTGTCGATTTATGTCACTCACAGTATGAAAAAACAAGTTTAAGTCATATCAGAACTCATGTGGAAGAAGTATATATATATTATAAATTGTTCATGATAAGTTAGAATTACATGGAATTCTTGGGTTCTTTGCTTGGTAACAAAAGTTTCACATTCTACAAGTGAAATCAAATCAGCATACTTCTTTGGACGCTCTGATTCAACAAATTTTCTATCAGAATCCTTAAGAAACTTGTTCGTTAAAAACGCTCGAAATCCTCTGAGTCTTTTTCCAGCCAATTGAAGACAATATTTTTTTTCGATTGTCACCAATATTAAAAGACTTCTGAAAACAAATTAACATACATATAATATGTTAGTATAAGTAATTTAAAGACATAACCGTAAAAAAAAATCAGATATGATACTTGTATCTCACTTCATATTTTTTTCTTTAGCGGGTTTCAACGATGGAATTCTCCAATTATCACAAGTGATTGGAATTTGCAAAAGAATAAGTGCCCCAATGTAACTTGTCAACATCGCACTGTTAGGTTCAATTAATTGGTCTATTTCATTCCAATGCACATTATATTTTATACCTTTATCTCTCGCACGAATGATTCCTTTCATAATCGTCATTCCTCTTGTAATATCTCCTTCCACATCATGTGCTGATTCGTTTCCATCATTTTTAGAAGTATCATGTCATTTTTCATTGTTGCTAGCCATAATACCTGTAATTCGGAAAAACAAATTTATGAAATGAATGACGAATATATATGAAAAGAAAAACATAAATAATAAAAACATATATAATTTTATTGAATGACAAATATATAATTTTATTGAATGACATAATATATAATTTTACTAGTACCTTTGTCACTAACATCTCTTTCTTTTCTTCGTTGGAACGTGGTTTACTTGTCTCTTAACAACACGGACGGATGGATTAATCCAAATTCCCTCGTTAGATCATTTCTAATATATGTTTAATCCGCTCTAATATTCTCATCTTGATCATTTATAATATAAGATTCCTTCTCAACATCAACATCACCTTGATCTCCAATGTTATCATCGATTACTTTGTTGGAAAAAAGAACTATAGACCATTTCGTACTTGTCGGATCAGTGACATAGAATACTTGTTTAGCTTGCGTGGCTAGAATAAAAGGCTCATCTTTGTACCCCACCTTATTAAGATCCACTTGCAAAAATCTTTACTTATCCATTCGTATTCCACTATTATTTTCAACCCACTTGCATCCAAATATAGGAATATGAAACTTCTCATAATCAAACACCCAAATGCGCTCGATAACCCCAAAATATGACTGATTTGCATATTTGGGGTTTAAGTCCTTCACACTTGAAATATGTATTGCTTCAGCTAGCACGGTGACACCACTATTTTGCATTGTACTTTTACCAGCTTGTTCTTTGGTATAAAATGTGTATCCATTAATTGTGTATGCACTATAAAAAAACACATGCAAACTTGGACCATATGCTAAACATCTCAACCTTTCTGTTATTGAAGCGTGATCAGAATAAAACTTTGAATAAATATGATCCTTGAACCATGGTATAAAACTTCGATTGTGCTCTCATACTATCCAATTTTCATTTCTATTCGGATTTAAACCTCGAGAACGTCCTTGTGCATTTCAACATACGACTCAACCTCAATGTCATTGTGCAGAACATACAGATGCACTTGCTTCCGTTCAGCCCTTGAAACTGTCACAACTTTACTTCCAATTAATTGTTTTCCTACTTTTTTTTCAACAACATGAAATTTTGGGAGGCCAGTGGATTGAATATTGGACAAATATTCAGTACAAAACTCAACCGCTTCTTCAACAATGTATCATTCAATAATACATCCCTCTGGTCGACTTCGGTTTTTCACATGCCCTTTTAATATTTTCAGATAACGTTCAACAAGGTATATCCATCTCATATAAACTGGTCCATAAAATTGTGTCTCTTTCACAAAATGAACAACTAGATGTACCATTATGTCAAAAAATGATGGAGAAAAATACATTTCAAGCTCACACAAAGTAATAACTATTTCTTTTTGCAATGTTGGTAAGATCGCAGGATCGATCACCTTACTACAAATTAACCTGAAGAAAAAACACAATTTAGTTATTGCGCTTCTTACTTTTTCTATCAAAATAGAACGTATACCTATTGGTAGAAAGCGTTCCATTATAAAATGGTAATCATGTGTCTTTAAACTCTTTAACTTGAGGTCTTTCATAGACACAAGTCTTCTAATATCTGAAGAGTATGCTTCTGGAACTTTAACTTCACTTAGAAACTTACACAATATCTTTTTCTCCTTTCTAGATAAAATATAAGCAGCAGATGGTAGATATGTTTGATTTCCTTTCTTCAAGGGTCCTAATTCATTTCTTATTCCCATTGCTACCAAGTCCTTTCTTGCTTTAAGGCCATCCTTAGACTTTCCTTGTATATTGAATAACGTACCAATAACACTTTCAAATACATTTTTTTCAATATGCATAACATCAAGAAAATGTCTTACACACAACGATTTCCAATAAGATAATTCAAAAAAAAATTGACCTCTTCTTCCACCCACGCGTGACAAGTGTATGAGCAAAAGGCTTGCCAAACTTAGTACTCACATCTTTCACCTTTTCAAAAACTTGTTCACCTGTTAATGTAGGTAGAGCTCTACCTTGTTCTGAATTTTCATTGAATGTTTTTCTCCACGCATGGTAGTGATGATTAGAATTTGAGAATCTACGATGACCAAGAAAGACATTCTTCTGACCAAATTCCAATCCCGTCCAATCTTTGTTTTCTTCACAAATAGGACACGCACATTAATCTTTAACGCTATACCCCGATAGATTTCCGTATGCTGGAAAATCATTAATTGTGCCAAACAACATAGCGCTCAAATTGAAACTTTCTTTCATATATCCATCATAAACCTCCACACCGTTATCCCACAAACTCTTTAAGTCTTCGATTAATGGTGTCAAGTATACGTCTATGTCATTCCCTAGTTGTTTAGGACCAGAAATTAACATAGATAACATCATATACTTACACTTCATACATAGGTCATGTAGAATGTGAGATACTTTGCAGACCATGCAGGTTCATTCCATCAATAGATAATTCCAAGCGAAGGTTTCTCGCTTCTTCCCCAAAATCAGGATACTAATTATCAATTTTCATCCATTGTGGTGAATCTGTCGGATGCCAATAATTTCCATTTATAATTCTATCATCTGTGTGCCAAGTCAAGTGTTTTTCCTCTGTTTCACTATGAAACATGCGTTTAAATCTCAGAATTATAGGAAAATACCATAACACTTTTTTTGGGGACAACTTTTTCTTATACCTAGATACACCGCATTTAGGACACTCATTTAATGATGCATATTCATTTCGAAACAAAATGCAATCATTTGGACAAGCATGTATCTTATCATAGCTCATGCCAATAGAGCACAACATTTTTTTGGCTTCATAGGTTCGATTGGGAAGAACATTATCCTCCGGAAGCATCTCTTTCATGAAGGCTAATAACTCTATGAAACTTTTATCTGACCATCCATTGCCCGCCTTTAAGTTGTACAACTTTAATACCGCAGAAAATCTTGTGAAAGTAGTGCAACCTTTATACAACGGTTTCTCTATATCGCTTACCAACCTCTCAAAGATTTTGGGACAATCCTGAAGATCTTCTTTAAGTCCTTTTGTAATCTCTTCGACTCGATCATAGTCGTATTTATCTGTGCCATTGTCGTTTGAAGCATAGGTCGTATTATCCCCCGGTTCAATATTCTCGTTACTTAACTCACCATGTAATGTCCAACATATATAACTTCAATCAATTCCATGCCTCTTTAAATGTGATTCCAACTGAACTGCGTAAGTCTGACGCCCATAATAGCAACCTAAGCAAGGACATGTGATTTTACTGGGGTCTTTGGCGTGTTCAACAGCAAACCTATCGAATTTTGGTACCCCATTCTCGTACTCTTTTGACAATCGATTGAAAGACATTCATTTTTTATCCATACTAATTAAGTAGGCTAAACTAAACTAAGTAAGCTAAACAATAACAGTGATTACCTGTAGCAACTGTAGAGAAGTCAGCAACTTCTAGAACTACACAGTAAGATTCTTGGAAATGATCACAATCTTACTCTTCACAAGTAACCCCTATAACAAATTCACTAAGTTAGTAGCTGATGGTGTACCTAATATAACAACTTCATCACTTAAGTTTAAACAATTATTCAACAACATCACAATATTCAACAATTAATTCGCGAATATCCAAACATTAACAATTAATTCAATCAACAACATCAATAATATTCAACAATTAATTCAAGTTTCCATCAACAACAACATTAACATATATACAAAATTAACATATAAAATTAATTCATGTTTTCATCAACATCAACATTAACAACAAATTCTCGTTACTTAATTCAAGTTTCCATCAACAACAACAACATTAACCTATATACAAAATTAACATACAAAATTAATACATGTTTTCATTAACATCAACAACATCACAATATTCAATAATTAATTCGCGAATATACAAACATCAACAATTAATTCAATCAACAACATCAACAATATTCAACAATTAATTCAAGTTTCCATCAATAACAACAACATTAACATATATACAAAATTAACATACAAAATTAATTCATATTTTCATCAACAACACCAATATCAACATCAACATTAACAACATCAACAACAACATTCTCGTTACTTAATTTAACTTTGCATCAACAAAAACAACATTAAAATATATACAAAATTAACATACAAAATTAATTCATGTTTTCATTAACATCAACAACATCACAATATTCAACATTAACATTAACATTAACATCAATAACAATCAACATTTAACAACAACATTAACATTAACATATTAACATCAACATTAACATCAACATAACGTTAACATATAACATTTAACATCAACAACATCAACATTATCTTCACTATTTTCACAACAAAAAAAATCAACAAACCATAACCATGAAAATGAAGAAACTGCATAAATACCTTGAAAATGGTGGAAGTGGTCGAATAGACGGAGGGATACGACGGTCGAGCAGACGGAGGGAGACGGCGGTCGGACAGATGTACGGAGGGAGTACGACGGATGAAGTATGGCGGTCGGAGAGACGGACGGAGGGAGTAGGGTTTTGTCTTGAGAGAGGGAAAGAATACGCGAGAGAGAGAGAGAGAGAGAGAGAGAGAGAGAGAGAAGGAATATTGTGTATAGTCTGAAATGAAAATAGTGTTTTATTTTTAAAATACTAAATACCTATAGCAGCGCTTTTGAAAGTGCTTTTGCAAACACCCTTTATAGCAGCGCTTTCTCCTTAAAAGCGTTTTCATAACCCCCACCTTTATGAGCGATTTAGGAAAGCACTCTCTAAAGTCTACCTTAGGCAGGACCTATAGCAGCGCTTTAGGAAAGCACTTTCGTATCCCCCCTATAGCAGCGCTTTTAGAAAGCGCTTTCTATCCCCCCCCCCCCCCCCATTTAGCAGCGCTTTCTATTGTATTGCAAAACAACGACCTTTAGCAGCGCTTTCTAAAGTCAGCGCTTTTTTCCTTTGTTTTTTTTAATCTTTAGCAGCGCTTTTATAGAAAGCGTTGTCTTTGTTGTGCTGCCAAAAGTCATTTTTGGCGTAGTGGATACATGAAAATCACAATGATATTTTCATAAAAATTGACCAATCATTCTTTGAGTAATCATTTTGGGATGCTTTAATATTAAATTTTAAGTTCTTTGTGAATTATATATCACAAATAATTTCATAAATCAATATTAAAATATCAGATTTTCAAAATCCTAAAGAAATATTTAAATATGAATTCTTCAAGAATTTATCAATGATAGATAACCTTAAAAATATAATTGTGTTAACTTAACAAAAGTTTCAATAGAATTTTATACAAAAATATAATAAATTAACACATTAAAATTTAATCTAAAAGATGAAGAAGAAAAATATTTAAAATGTATTTGAAATAGAAGAAACAAAATTATGCAAATTGATTATAAAATCACTCACACGATAGAGTTTCATGTTGATAAAGTGTTATAAAATTAATTAGAAATAATTCACTATAAGAGTATAGATGAATAAGAGAAAGTAATTAGAGAAAGTAATATTGTATTCTTCTTCTCAAGTCTAATTTACATTGCAACATGTGTCATTTTATAGTACATGACCAATATATAACAATTAATATATATGAGTTAACGAATATAGAAATATTAGGAAATTAACTCATAGGAGTTAATGAATATGAAAAGATTAGGAAAATGGGCATCCACGTCTACATTAATATTATTCATAAGAGGAATTTTGATATACGATTTTTTGTGATTAATTTGTGATTGCAACTTTGATGGAGAGATAAACATATGTGTTTGTTTATTCATAACCAAGATGAAAGATACATAATTATTTTAATTAAATATATGTTATATGATGTTCTAAATATTTATAAAATATGTTGAAAATAATATTTATTTATGTTGATTTTAGCATGTGCAATAAATTTATATATGTATGATTTATAAATTATTCAAGTATGCGAATTTGAATAATTAACCATATATTTGGTTTATGATGCATACTCGAATGTTAATTGCATGTTAAATATGATTGTTTTGTGCAAGTAATTTATTATAATTATTAATGCATTATTTCTGAATGAAATGATTTTGTAAAAAAACATCATGAATTTAAATTTATGGTGCATGTATTGGTAGTATAAAATGATATAAATAAAATGTTTAAATTTTATTTTAGCTTGTGCAACAATCTATTAAATTTAAAATGATTTATCTCATATTATATGTGTATCATAATATGCAAATATTATTTCTTATTCATCTTGATATTAAAAGTAATTTGAGTATATTTTATACTATTTAAGTTGACAAGCATTTATGGAAAAAAGTTATAGAAATTGTTAATGAAGTGAATTCATTATTATTTTGTATTGTGATTTTTAATTGGATATACCATGGAACATTGTTAAATATGAAATATGAATTTATCATCTAGAATTTGTTTTGCATATGTTAGTTATGCATAAAAAGTTGTTTATTTTAAAAGAATCGAAATAAATTCTATGGTGTTATATTTATATGGAGTTATAAATTACATGTTTGAACTCACTTCATTAACTAAAAGTTAGTCGTGACAAATTTGTATGATCATGGTTGTAGATTGATATAAAAGTTTAATGCATTAAACTAAAAAGGTTAGCAATTGAAGACTGACATAGAATTTGTGTATATGACAAAATGAATGACAAAAATGTCATGGTGATGGTTTGTCAAAACTATCAAGAATGTATATTTATTTTGTATATGGCAATTGTTCTAAAATAGAAAATATATCATGTATTGATGATAGTGGATAAATAATATCAAGAGTATATAAAATAATCATAAACATGATTATTTGAAATAATAAATATTCAAAGTTTATTAAAGTTTGAAAAATCATGCAATTCTTTAACGAAATGTTTGACAAGGATTGATGTCTTTGAATATGATTGAAAATAATGAAGACATCATTACGGATGTGTAAAGTTTTATATATAATTAATTATCGATACTGAAAACTCAACTCACACTTGGTTAACATTCAGTCTTGAACTCAATGATCGATGAAAGAACATTATTAGAGTGATTGAAGTACTTGACAATAGATACATCCCAAGGGGTAAAAGTACTTGGATCATAAGAATAAATATGGTAGAAGGAGGTTTTCCTCTTGATATTATGTTCCTCAAGAGATATATGTTGAACACGATTTCCTAGAAAACTGGTTCGACAAGTTAAACAAGAATCACCACAAACAACACAGGTTCAATTACAAGATGATGGAGCAGAAAAGTAATAAAGAGCATAATAATTGGTAACCCAGTTTGATGCAACAAGACTTGCGTATGGAGGGTTGGCTTCCAATCTAAGAAACAAAATTCACTATTAATAGCTTAGTACAATTAGTCTTATAAGCCACAACAAACTCTATGTTGTTCAAAGTCTCTTCCTAACAATATCTAATGTCTTTCTATTTAGGACTCCCCTTAAATATGAGAAACTTTTTCACTTTATCTTAATCACTAACCCCTGGTGATTGGTGATTCACCCAATTATCAATGTCGAATATTACAACTCAACTAGATAGATATTTTATGCTAAGTTACTGAAACATAAAGGTGTATATAACACATTTTGAATATACAACTCAATTAAACAAACCCTATATGCCAAGTTACCGATATATATAGGTGTACATGAAATAACAATGACTCTTGTAAACCCTACCACTCTAAAATCTTCAATGTGAATACTTACTTTCTAATGTAGGTTTGAACTCCTTATAGAACATAATAAGTCTGGACTTTTCTCCTTGGATATTAGCTTTAATTTCATCCATAATTAATGCAGAATCTGTTGGATATTATACTTTCCATAAATCTTTCCAACAAGATATTATTTGTTTCAATTTAAATTCAAATTTAATTCTTCATTTAAATTTGAATCAATCTTCATCCATCTCCCAAACAAATCACCTAATCATTTTACTAAATCAATTAGCAATAAAATTGTATCCACTCTTTGACCATAAATATTCCAAAATGCAGCAGCAATGACCTGTTTGTCATACCCCAAATTTGTCCTACCTGTTTCAAAATTTTCATTCGCCCGACTTAATTTTTGATTTACCTCGCTTGTAGTAACGTATTTTTCAGCAAAAATAAACTTTTTCACCTTTGTGCCCAATGAATTTGTGACACGTGGCATTTTTTGTATTTATCACTATTTTTGTTTTATCATTTTATTTTTTTAGATAATGTTAATATAATATAATTTTAATATTAATTAATTAGGATAGAATTTAAATTAGATTTAATTTAGAATTTAAGTTAGAATTTTAATTAGAATTAGAATATAGAATTAGTTTTTAATTTAAATAGAAACTTAATTAGAATTTTATTTAGAAGATAGAATTAGATTTTTTTAATTGGTTAATTAATTAGAATTAGAATTAATTAATTAGTTAGATTTAGAATTTATTAATTAGATTTAGATTAATTAATTAGAATAGGAAATGAATTAATTAAAAAAAATTTAAAAGAAAAACTAAAAAAAATTGAAAGAGGAGGACACGGTTGAATTAGGGTTAGAATTAGGGTTAGAATGAGTATAAAAAAAATTGAAAGAGGAGGACACTGTTCACGGGACCCAATGGAAAAACCCTAAACTTCCTCTCCTTCCTTCAAACCCCCGCCACCGTCGCAATTCTGTTTTCTCCCTCCGTAACCTCAGCAACATCACCCTCCGCTCACCTCATCCTCCTTCGACCATCATCATCATCACAAACCCTCTCTTTCTTCTTCACAGTAAACCAACTCTCTGCCGCCATCATCAACCTTCTGCTCACCATTGAACCTCCATATTCATCTCCCTTTCGTTTTTCCGTTTCGTCGAATCCGCACCACCAAAATCAACTCATCCACCTTAAATCCCTCATAGCCTTCCTCTTTGGTAACCCCACCACCATAAACCTGAGACGATCTCGCAAACCCGGTGATTAAGCCTCTTTGTTCCAGCTCGTCGAAGGTCGTAAACATTGGGCGATCAACGACAACCATGTTTCGATTTGGTTTTGTGATTTCAACAATGTTAGCTCGGAACAGCATCAAGCAACTACAACCGTCGCGACTCCGACGACTCAATGATTCCGACAACTCGTAAAGCTTCGACTCAGTAATAGTGTTATTTCACCTTTGTTGCGGTTTTGTACAGACTCGGCAACAACACAATGGAAAGCAAGATCATTAGTTGATGCTACAGAAAGATGAATATAGGAGCATATGTGCGTGAGCCACTGTTTTCAGGTATCATTTGTTTCAATTTCTGCTAATGTTATTGATTAGCGGTTAGAATTTTTTTTCCGATTCCCGTAAAAATTAATGCTCAGTTTGCTTTGGTTTTCCACCGTTAATTTTCGATTGCATACTTAAATTTTTGATTGGTTATGTGGAAAACATTGTGTTTTTTTTATTTCAATTGTTCATTGCTCGTATTTTATCCTTGGCAAGTTTCTGTTGTGGTCTCCGGCGTAGTGCACCGTCATTTTGTTATGTTAGTTCATGTGCACTGTATGTGTGGACCGTGTATCAGGTACATCAATCATGTTTTAATTCTAAATTCTGCAGAGTAAATGTTTCAATTTGCTGCTTGTACTTTTCTTTTTTTTTCATAACATGTTTGACCGTGTTGCTCTATGAATTAGTAAACATTGGATATAGTAAAGAAAAATAAAATTCCAAGTTAGCTCACACTTGCTTTAATCCTAATTATATTTGATTGAGTTGAGAGATTTAGAATAGGTTTATGTGATATTGTTTTTGGCATTTTGTTAATAATTTGTGGTGAATATTTTAGTAGTTTGATGAGTAGTATGGTGTATTTTGCTTTCGGCTCGATTATTTTTTGATGTTGATGACTATTAATAATATATTGTAAATATAATCCATTTCTTGGTTACTCTTTATTTTCAACTCAAAAGTTTTTTAGAGCTATTTACTACCTGCTTGTATTATGATGTCAAGTTTATAACTTTAAGAATGTGGTATGCTGTATATAGTTGCCACTACTTCTAAATGTTTGATTTTTTTTTTTGCTTGTTAAACCTTTAGAAAAAAATTATTTATATTGGACATGGTTCTTATTAAGTCATTTAGCACCCTTATTTTAATTATTAAGATGAATTGATTAATTTGGATTTTAATTAATTAATTGTGTTAATTAAATTTAATTAACTCGATTATATTGAAACCTTTTTCTTAATTAATTAATGAAGGTAGTGGATTCTTGGAGCCTAGAATTCCTTGGGTCCTTAAACGACATCTCTTGAGGCGTACGCCTTGAGTTGCGGTCGTTTCGTCGTTCATTTTTAAAATGCTCAATTCTTTTCAAAACCTTTAACCCTTTTAAAAATAATTCTCGACTCGTCGAGCCATTTTCCACCCTTATAAGTCGATTGCTTTCAAAGCATCGCCATCAACCTTTGATCACCATACACAACATTTAAAGCTTAATCTTGGGCTTTCTTACAGTGAGACCTATTTGATCAAGTATTTCTAGTTGGTCATTAGAAGACTAGCCCACTTTACTAGTGCCCACGTTTAAAACTCAAATTCAAACCTCGACTCACCTCGAGTATTTTTCTTCAAAACAAACTATTCTTTTCGATTAAACAATGTAGATATCGAGCTCTTGAGGTCTAGCACTTCTTGGGTTCTCGAAGGATTGCTTTCAAGGTAAACGCCTTGGGTTGTGATCCTTCCGATCTTACATTTCTAGAATACCTAGCACGCCTAATCCGAATATGTCAACCTATTCAAATCATTTTTCTAGCTAAATTATGAAAGAATTGAGTTCTTGGAGTCCCGCACTCCTTGAATTCTTGAGTGACAACTATTGAGGCGTACGCCTTGGTTAGCGTGTCATTCGAACTTTCGTTCCTAAAACATATTCCCTAATTATTTGGACAAGTACATTCACTGTCCAACAAACATATTTCATAATTAATGGAATGGAAAAGGTGTCATTAGGATCTAGCATTCCAACGATATCCCGACTAATTGGTTACGAGGCCGACGTCTCGTTTATCGAATAGTCGTCATTTCTCTTAAATTTTCAACCTGTCTAACTTCGTTTCCTCGCCCCTGTGTGACCCACAATTCAACAACTTTCCCAAAGAACATTGTTTAGTCCATTCTTCCGCACATATGAACTCGTGCTTCAGCCTCCCCTAGCGAGAAGACAAGCCAATGCTTAGCAGTTAGAATGCGACCTAAACTCTCGTTTGACTCAAATACACTTTTCTAAAGAACATTGTTTAGTCCATTCTTTCGCGCATATGAACTCGTGCTTCAGCCTCCCCTAGCGAGCAGACAAACCAACATTTAGCAGTTAGAATGCGACCTAAACACTCGTTCATTTTCAAGAACTTTTACCGTAGTTGTCCGAACTACGCAGGCACAAGATTGTGATGATCTTGGCGAGCACATTTCCCCATAATTCCACAATTCCCTCATTTACCCATAGTCCCACGAACTACGATGCTCTGACTTTCCCATTGCACAAGGGAGTACGTAGGCACAAGGGCCCCAATCCTTGGCGAGCACCCTATCTTATAACCACCCATTTTTCCCCTTAGAAGAAAATCCTTAGAAGAAAACAAACAAGCATAGCTAACTTTTCTCTAGAATCGAATCAAGAGGTTCCCGTTGAGTACAACGGACGTAGAGGGTGTTAATACCTTCCCTTTGCATAATCGACTCCTTAACCTAGAATTTGGTTGCGATGACCATGTTCTTATCTCTTTAAAGGTTTTATCGATATTTTCCTATTCCTTCCTTGGAATGAATAAAGTTCGGTGGCGACTCTGTTCGTACGTTTTTTCTGCGTCCATCGTGGGGATCGTATTTTTCAAGGTACGACAGATGGCGACTCTGCTGGGGAATCGCATTGCCCTATGCAAGAGAGAGTCAAGCCTAACTTGACTCGATTCGAGAGTTCTAACTTCGCTTAACTGTTTTCTTTATATTGATTTTCTCCTATTATTTATTTATTACTTTCTCTTTCTATTGTATGTTGTTTATTATATCTGCTTGCTGGATTCTGGGATGACATTGCAAGTAAAGTTCTACACCCGAGCTTTGGAAAAAGAAGAGAGAACACATAGTTTAGATTTTGGAAGTAATTACTGTTAGTCCCCAAGGACCCGCTCCTTGTGTGCCTAGCATGAAAGCTTCCCCTAAGAGTAGACTTTTTCGTAGATCTTGTTGTAACACAGCTAGCCTGTTGCACGATTTGATTCATGAAAGGTCCATGACTCTGGGAACCACTCTTAGAACCAGTTTCTATATTGGTGGTCATGTGGTGTTAGTCTCTGAGGACTCGCTCCTCGTGTGCCTAGCATGAGGACCCTGCTCAGGAGAGACCTTTTCGTATTACCATCATAATACAGCTAGCTTGTTGCATGATGTTGATGCGATTGGTGTCCGTGATCCTGGGAACCTTATCTGTCAACATAGAAGCTATCACATGAGTGGGTCTGTGGGTAAAGAATCTAGAACTTTCCTTACATAGCCTACCAGTTAGGGCGCTTTGATATGCTTATGTTATCCTGGATCCTGTTTGTGCCTGCATTGCAATCGCATATCATTGCATCTGCATTTCATTTGCATTGCATATCTTTCTACACCAGAAACTCATTACATCCCTTGTTCATTGTCACCAGCTGATTTCTCGACACTCATACTGAGCCTATGGTAGCCGCAAAGCATTTGGAGCGAGTTTAAGTGAAGTCAAGAGGAGCACAGACAACTCGAAGAGCTATTCAGACTAATCAAGTGGAAAGCTCATGTAGTTATGTCAGATGATAATTTTAAACATGTTGGGATGAAGAATCTTAACTCCTCATCAGGTTTCATTATGTCGACCAACCCCTTGTATGATCATCTGGCTAGTGGTAATCTTTTGCCAATGAACATTCCTACCCAGTCTCAGATGATGCCATTGAATGATTTTATGGAGGAGAGGTTTTGTGCCCTTGAAGAAAAAGTTCAAGCTATGAAAGCACGTGAAAATTCTGGGCTCGATGTTATTGATATGTGCCTCGTTCCAGACCTGGTAATTCCTTCGAGATTCAAAGTACCTAACTTCCAGAAGTACACTGGTCTCAGTCACCCAAAGCGTCATTTGGTAATGTTTTGCCGAAAGATGACTTCTCATATCCTTGATGACAAGTTGATGATTCATTATTTTCAAGATAGTTTGAATGGAGCATCTTTGAATTGGTACATGGATTTAGAGAGAAACTGCATCCAATCATGGAGAGATTTAGCCAGTGGTTTCCTAAAGCAATATGAGTATAATTTGGACATGGCTCCCAGTCGCACGCAGTTGCAAAGCCTATCTCATAAGAGAGATGAATCCATTAAGGAATATGCACAACGGTGGAGAGAGTTAGCAGCCAGGGTGCAACCACCACTCTTGGACAAAGAGTTGATTGACATGTTTTTGGACAGCCTGCATGACTCTTATTGTGAAAGAATGGATGGAAGTGCATTCTTGAGCTTCTCTGACCTTATAATATTAGGAGAATGCATCGAGAATTACCTTAAAACTAAACAAATCCAGGATGCTTCAAGCAACCAGACGGGCGAGACTGAATCCTTTAGTAATCCTCAAGAGGAAGAGGATAATGAAATTGATGTAGTCATAGCAAATGTTGAGTATTCTCAAGGTGCACCAGAAAAACTTTATGGTTCATCATCTTCTCGACAATTATCATTGCATACGCCATATCATCATTATGAGAAACCAATCATTCCTAGGGCACCATACTAGAAACCTTGGGTTGCTCCTCATGTAAATCAACAAACCCGTGGTCGAGGTTATCAGAATCAGCGTCAGAATCAGCATAGGCCTCAAAATAACTTGGAAAGAAGGATTGATCCTCTTCATCTAGTTCCTATGTTGTATAGTCAACTTCTACTGCATATGGTCCGAAACTCGCTGGTAGAACCCAAAGCTCTCAAGCCTTTTCCAGAACCATACCCACCTAGGTATGATCCCGATGCTCATTGTGGATATCATGGAGGATCCATGGGGCATTTAACCGAAGATTGCAAAGCTTTTCAAGCCAAAGTGCAATAGATGATTGAAAAAGGGTACATTTCCTTTCCAGAAGGAAGTTTGGTTGTTCACGTCAACCTCTCAGCTGTCTAAGCTCGCAGATTCTAAGGTTCATTTCCAGAAGTCAGTGGTCCAGACAGACAGACGTCCTCAACATTGGCAGTCTTGGGGCATTTTTATCATTTGCATTTGTAGTTTTCTCTTGCTAATTGTTACTTGCTTTTAAACGTTATTGTTTTGAATGGTAATATTAATGAAGTGATTATGCATTTTTCTGAATTAATCATGTCGCATTCGCTCATTTATCACAAAGCACAGACATGTACACCTTTTATCCACTCCACTTTATCACTGTTGTTTAGCAAAGATTGGAGGGAGGATGACAAAAACTAAAAACTCATAATTGTTGATCGTATGCTTTCGGATAAAATCCTGTTGATGACGTACAGACATTGTTTCAAATCCCCTAAACACCAGAGATATAAGGAGTTAGTCCCTAGTTAACCACTTCGAGCCTAGAAGTAGAAGTTTCTTTTGAACTTTCAAACCCTTACATCTTAACTTGGGACACGGTAGTTGTTAGTTAGTTTGACCGAGCGTTCAAATTTTATAGAGGAGTGTCCCCATTCGAGGACCAATCACATCTTATCCTTCTCAAGAGGTTGTCCCTCATCAACCACAATGTTTAAACCTCACCAATCAGGAGTGTGACAGTTACAACCCTTTTCAGAGAAAATCAAGACAATCAGTGTCACAAGACTTGTTTCAAAAAAAAAGAGAGAAAGAAAGCCCGCTAAGTTGAAAAGCTGGAAAGCAAATACTTAGGCAAAATTGGGGCATCCCGCTGGACTTCAAAATATAAAACTTCAAAAATCAGTCCAGCCAAAAGTTAGGGAATAAAAGAATAAAAAGAAAGGATTTCAGAAGAAAAATCCTCAAACAAGAACAAAGTCGTGTGAACTAATACAGACACAGAAGACAAAAGGGATAACTGTTACTCTGAAAACCTTGTGGGTTCCTTAACCGTCACTCCTACCATTCAACAAACCTTTTGAAGAGGTAAGCGCTTGTGCCAAGTTAACTGAACGTAGGATTGGAGATCATCACGGAGAAGGGGTGGGTACAAATCATACTTTGAGACTAATATCCTTTGTTTCAATAACCATGAACCAGACCATGTTATAACCCTTAAAAGACCTAATTGAGGCAGGGTTTATTCTGAAAGAATACTATCGCAGGGTTGCGGAAACTGACTCCTTACATATTTGCTACTCATCAGCATTGGTGTCATTATCCTTGCTATATCTTTCACACAAATCAAGTTAGCACAACGTTTGGACTAAATGATCCATTCGTCTCACGATCACGAACTTAATAAGTACATTTCTTTCAAAATCTGCATGAACACCGAATTAAAATTACCATTCGTGAGCAAACAATTTTAATTGCAGGTCAGTAGTTGACATGGAGGAAATTCCAATAAGGAGTAGTCAAACAGGACTGGATCATTCAGCAGTCTGGATCTGGGGCATTGGCATATGAAGAGTTTGGAATCAGTCAGTCTGAGACAATTCCCTAAGCATCAGTTGATTATGGGGCAAATCATTCAAGAAGCGGTTGACCAGAAGTGAATCAATCTCGAGACTCTACCAATCAGGGGCAGGTCACCTGAATATTCTTTTGATTTGAGGGAAGATCCTCTAGTGTTCAGTCAGGACAAGTTAAGTCGCTTCAACGCTCATTCAGGGGCAGGCTACTTCAAGAGTACATTGAAGCCAACCACTATGGGAGTCGGTCAATCAAGGACGAATCCTTTCATGGTACAGATTTTGCGGCAAGCCATCTCGAGGTCTTCTCATGGCAAGCTATTTCCTTTTTCAAGATGAACTTTCCCGAAGATCAGACTGGGGGAAGTTGAACTTCACCGGGGCAAGTTATTCAGACAGGTTCATCAGCAACTGTTAAGTTCAAGTTGAGTGTCGGGGAATCGTTCCATCACCCTATCAATAACCTGAACCTTCTGAAAAGGCCTCTCTGTCATTGGACCTTCATCCCATAGCCTGAACCTGATATCGATTAGAGCTTTGTAACCAAGACATTCTCAAAGCCCAGTTCTCGTCTGGCAGACCTTTAAACTAGTTCTCGCCTGGTCAGCCCTTCATTAAACACTAGTCCCCGTCTGGTACACGTCAATTTTTAAACCAGTTCCCGTCTGATAACCCTTTCTTTAGCCATTTGTTTAGCCAGTTCTCGTCTGGAAAACACCATTTCAAAGTCCAGTTCTCGTCTGGCAAACCAAAAATTAGTTTCCGTCTGATACCAAACCACAAAATCAGTTCCCGTCGGATACCCAAAACTAGAAGTCAGTTCTCGTCTCACAACTTAACCTTTTGCCACCAGTTCTCGTCTGGTAGTCCACCCTCGAATAATAGTTCTCAATCCCCCTTTAAAATCCAATTGCATTGGTAACCAAAAAAATAAATTTCTAAACATCCAATCACCATAAACCTGGTCCCATCCCTATACCAAAAAGCCCAACTGTACTTTCATTGGATCCCATGCTATCACATTCCCCGACAAGAGGCTTGATTAATCAGCATTAGAGATTCTGTATCCCCACAGGGTGATGACGTTAGTTCAGAAGTATCTCCCCAGCAGGTTGAGATTGCACTTATCTCCAACAGGTATTTGGGATTATTCCCCCAACAGTGAGACAAGTTCATTGCAGTTCCCCACAGAGTCTGTGTCATTAACTCGATCCCCAAGCAGAGGTCGATGTTGATGAGTCTTGTTCTCATATCCCCGAGCAGAGGTTGACGTTGATTCCCTCAATGGCATCCTCATAAAACCAAAGTCCAATCCATTTGGCAAATACAAAATCCAGTCCTTGGTGGTATCTGTCATACCCTAAAATTGTCCTACCCCTTTTCAAATTTTTTTTGCTTTGTTTTTTAATTTTGTATATTTTTTATTGTACCATGTCAGTTAGACACGTGCCCACCCATAATTGAGCATTTTTTTTAAATTTTTCCTTTTTTTCGCCCAATTAAGGTGTGACCCGTGGCCTAAAAAAACCTTTTTTGTGAATATTATTTTTTCTCAGTTTCTTAAATTTTTTCTCTTTTAAGTGTTATTAGTAACATTTCTCTTTAGTTATTATTGTCTCGTTTTTTTTATATATATATTTTTAGTTGGTTTTATATGTTTTAATATTTATTTAATTGTTAGTAGTTAATATTTATTTAACAATCATTGTCTGTATTAAATAGTTGTTAACTTTAATTTAGATTTAATTATTGTATTTTTAATATTTATTATATTTGTTAATATTTGGGTTTCAAATAGTTGTAAATAGGTTAATGAAAAGAAAACATTTAAAAAAGAAGGGGCTGAGAGACTCAGAAGTCCCAATTGGTTAGAGGCCCACAATTGGTCAGCATAAAGAGGAGGGAGTAGCTTCAGATGAGGGGAACCCTAATTTTCGAAGTTACTGTTCATCCCCCAATCTAACCCTAATCGGCGCCGCTCCTTTTTCCCCAATTTACCCCAAAACCCTAGATCTCCAAACCCACCGCGACACCCTTTCAAACTCGTTCAAATTCCAAAATCGCTTTCCTCCGTCCTCTTTCTTAAAAATAAACCTTCACCAAAATCCAAATCCGCCGCTAACCTCATAGAAACCCCTCAATCATATTTTTTTTACCATCAATCCCTTCAATCTCGCCGAAATCGGTTCAAAACCCCACCGTATCTACACAAGTCGTTCGCCGAAAGAACACGACCTCAAAACTGCTTTGGTTCGCGATTTTAACAACGACAACATCACAAAGCTTGTACTGCTGTTACCGTTTGATCCTAATCAAGTCGGAGTTTCGATTACGTGATAACTTCTGCTTCGAATCGCAACGACATATCGGGCGTCAACCCTGTTTCGTAACAACATCAACCACGCGACACCGCAAAGAGCATCGCATCCTCAACTCCACCGTGTTCTGTTTCACGCAGATACCTTGTCGTACTTCACGATTGGGAACTTTGTTCACTATAATTTTCGGTTTGAAGCTGATGAGGTTAGCTTTGGTTGAAGAGGCGTGTTTGTCTCAGTAGCAGGTAATATTTACTCATATATGCCGGTAGTATATTGAGCTATCATTTTAACTTCATGCTGCAAAAATGCCGGAATTAACTAAATTAACGTATGCTTGGTCTGCAGTAGTTAGTTTTTATCAATTGTGTTTTGTCTTCATTAAATTGATAGTGAGTTTGGTCTGACACTCATGAATTGCTGTTGCTGCATTCATCTTATGCATTAATTTTAGTTTGAGTCGATTTTCGGCAAGTTTTCAACATTAACAACCGATTTAGGTTACGATAATGGTTTACTTCGTATTACACGGTTTGCTTCTGTTTTCGAGTACGACAAGAGCAACTCGCCTGCAGGGTTTATGTTTTCAGCAACGTATGCAGCAGGTTTCGGTTATGCGCGGGTCAAACTGCGACAAGTTTATGGAGATAATGATGAGCAAGAAGCAGGAAGAGTGAATGGGTTATGTATATGCTTAGTTTTTCTTTTTCATTTTCAATTTTTGTGTTGGTTTCCTGTGCTGTTTGGGTTGTGTTTCTATCCATCGCAGGTTGAGTGTGGCGGAAGCGACTGTAAAGTCGAGCTAATTCTGAATCGCGATGTCAGTTCGTCTCGTATGTTTGCAGTTGAAAGCTCACCTGATACGACGCCGACAACGACTACACGCTAGCTGTTGATGTTGCCACTACTCTGCGTGCTGCTGCTACAGACTTAAATTGAATAATATGTGGATTTGGTTTTACCATTTTTGAGTAAATGGGATTTTGATTTGACGGTAGCCGCAACACTAACATTGCCGGAAGCATTGATAACTTGGAAGAAAGCAATGTCAAGCGCGAATTGCAAGTATCAAATTCCACAACCTTCACACCATTCAACAAATCACAACGCAAGCACAACCGACAGTGAAGCAGCACCAATGACGGCAACGAGAGACTCGGTGGTTTGTCACATTTTGAGACAAGATTGTGACAAACTGTTGGGGACAGAAATGTGCGCAAGGAATGTATAGGTTGGAACATGGTAGCGTTTCAACAATTCTGGCTCAACAACTCTTCAACGGCGCAACAGGAGTCTCAACATCCACATCGCGGCGCATTCAAACAAGTGTGTTTCGGCAACTTCGCAATGAGAACCTTCAGGATACATCCTAGTTGGCTCTGCAACAGTGGACCGTGAGATGTTAAGGGTAAATCTTTCGAACAGAGTGTATTTCTGATAAGCTCAGTCTTGCGGTGTTTTATTTGTTTTGTGATTCATCTTTTTGAATTATAATGAACATGCCATAAATTTGAGTTTTAACCCTGTATCAGTTTTAATACCAACTTGCAGTTTGATAAATGTTAGCAATAATAGTTGTTTCTATTAATAGTTGTAATTTTAAGTATGTTGTACTGTGTGTGAATCATTGAATCTGCAATCTGAAGATTGGTAATCCATTTATGCCGCATTGTTTCGTTTTTTTTAACAATAATATTATGTGTATTTGTGTGCTTATGCTGTCTGCGTTTATCCGTGGCTGCTGTTGTGCTTAACTTGCGGATTGTTCGACGTTTCGGTAGCGTTTCGGTCCGGTTCTTTTTTTTCCCTCTTACCTTGTGGTGAATGTGCTGTTATGGAAATGGTGTTGTTTCATCACTGATAATTTAATTTTGATTGAGCGAATTTGCGTGTTACTGGAATGTGTATGCCGTGTTCTTCTGTTGTGAATGATGTATCAATTATGTGTTGGTGTTGGCATTTGCAATTTGGTCACTTTATGTTGGCATTGTTGATTAAGTGCTCATCATTTTGTACCTATTTATCATTTCCTTTGGTTTGTGGTTTGTTTTTTAACTTTACCGAATATCCGACGTGACGTCGATAATCTTCGGGCTGTTCTTTCAGGTTTCAATATTAGTCACATCTGGGGAGTTTCCTGTATGAGTTTTTTAGTCCAGTTAAAGTTGGTGATTCATATTCTAAAGTTTATGCAGGATTTCAAATAGCTTATGAATCCATTGGTAAGAGTTGAGGTTATTACTAACATTCCTCTGTTATGATGCAGTTCTCTAACTCATACTGAACAAAATTATAAGTTGAGTTTTAAATGCTATATCAGTTTCAATGGCAACTTGTATTGTGTTAGGTATGGATGGTAGTTGTTATTGTTACATGTTAGTGAAAAAACCGCCATTGCGTCAAAATGTTTTTTTTTTACTGCTGTTGTTGTTATTCTATTTTTCCTGTGAAGTACTGCTTGTTATCTAATTTCGCGGTTCATTGTTCTTTCGGGATGTTGTAGTTTTGGCTTCTATATTTTGTGTACACCCCATACTGCTTGTTTGTATGAATATTTATGTGCAGGTTGAGAGGGGATCAATGGTATTGGTTCGATTCAATTTCAACACGACAACACCGGATTCACATAACCCGGTTGTTCTACAACAGCAAAAAACAGTGCGGTGTCAAGCTCTTGGTCCTGCAGTATTCTTCAACAGTTGGATCGCGAGAGTTGGTCGGGTTAAGTATTCAAATTTACCAGTTTTTACTGCACTGTTAATATTTGGTTCTTTTGGATGTATTAAAATGCTGAGACTTTAACGTTATTATTGCCAGAATGTCATTTTCTTGACATTGCTTAATACCTATTGGTAAGGATAAGGTTGTTCATTAGGTTGCTTGCTGGCAATGTTTTCCTCATTTGATAGGAGATATACTGAAGCCATTTGGGTGTTAAGTGTGGTTGTTATTTTGTTATGTTTACAGGTTGATCATAAACTTATAAATTCACTTGCTTTTAATTATAATGCGGTAAATATCATTGTTGTTTACAGGTTTAAGTTACCCGGATTATGATGTTCTTTCTCTTATAGTTTTAATCTACCGTGAGTTGTTGAATTGTTTGTGACAGTTTTGCAAAGCATTTGGCCGTGACGAGTGGTGGCTACCGTAGCAGTCCCCGTTTTTTTCTCACTTCTCATCCTTTTATCATAGTTTAAAGTTGTTGTTTTTTTACAAAATGTTACCCTCCATTTTTAATTGGTTTAAAAGTCCCTCATATATTATATTTTATTAACAAATTAATCAACTAATGGATTTTTGTAAGTAAGTTAAAATTTCATACTTTATATATTTATTTTATTATTTCTAACATATTTTCTAATTAAATATTTAACATTGACTCAAACCATTAACTTAAGTAATCGCTTTCAAAATTAATAATTTTTTTTTCTAACCTTCATTCAACTTATTATTTTTTTTACTACAATCATTCTTTCAATCAAATTACGGAAAATTAAATTCTTGAAGTCTAGCACTTCTTGAGTTTTTGAATGAATATTATTGGGGCGTACGCCTTGGATAGATCATTCGACTTTTTGCTTCAAAATACGCCCTTTAATTATTTAGAAAAGGAAATATCATTGGAGTCTAGCATTCCACGTGATACTTTTGTTGTTTATTCAAACAATATTTTATAAGTTAAATCAAAAATCAGTCCCCCATTTATTAAGTAACTTATTCAAAATAGATTTTCTTTTAAAGAGAAAGAATTTTGAAACAATAATATTTTTTTTGAATACTCATTTTTGCTACTAAATTACTAATTAAAATTTAGCATCATTATCTAATTAATAATGATAAATCATTATTGACCTGTTAGCTAGAATCTTATGTGGATTTTTGGACGAACATTATTGGGGTGTACACCTCAAATAATATGTCGTTCTACTCTTCGTTTAGTACGCTATCTTGGGCAAAGAAATATCATAGGAATCTAGCATTCCGTGTGATATTTCCGCTGTTCATCCAAACATTTTCAGATAAAAATGGTGTTATCGAGATCTAGCATTTCGATAATACTCCGATTAATTGGTTGTGAGGCCGACGTCTCATTTATCCAATAATTATCACTTCTCCTAAAGTTATTTTCACACCTCGTTTCACTTCAAACTATTTCAAAACATTTTCTCAATTTTTTCTCGATTAAAACTCTGAAAGAAGGAGGTTCTCGGAATCTGGCATTCTTTGAACCTCCGAGCGAATAATTCTTAAGGCACGCTCTTGAGTTGTTATTTACTCAACCTTTCGACTTTTTCAAACTCAATCATTTTCCAACATTCTCCTAAGTCGAGTGTTCATACGCATTCGCAACCATCGACATTTTGCACACGCTTCACAATTCCTCGTGGTTTCGATATTAGGGGCACCCTCAGGGACTAATATCGTTTCTCACAATCTTAACCCTTGACACGTCGTCAAGTCGGTTTCATTTTCAAACAAATCCTCGACACGTCGTCGAGCCGTTTCCAAATCAACTTCCTTTGGCCTCGCATGCCATTTTTTCGATTCGATCTTTTCATAAACGTTTTTTAAACTTATGAAAGAGGGATATTCTTAGAATCTAGCATTCTTTGAATATTCGAATGAGTAACTCTCGAGGCGCGCCTTTGAGTTGTTATTAGTTCATTCTTTCGATTTCAAAACGTCCAACTCTTATCTTCAATCTATTCAACCCGATTCCCGAAAGAATTGAGTTCCTGGAATCTCGCATTCCTTGAATTTTTGAGTGACAAGCTCTTGAGGCGCGCTCTTGGGTTGCTTGTCAGTCACCCTCTCGTCTCAAACTCAAACTTCAATCTTTTTAAACCTCATCTTTTCGTGGTTGTTACCACGAACTACGGACGCTCTGATTCTTTATTCATTCTTGAATATAAGATACGTAGGCACAAGATTGCGATGATCTTGGCGAGCTACCTTCTATCCATCTTCCGTTTCCCCCCATCCTTTTCCCGTAGTCGAACTACGATGATTTGATTTCTCATTCTCGTCCGAATGAGCATACGTAGGCACAAGGGCCCCGATCCTTGGCGAGCACCCTATTCTCTAACCCCCCCCCCCCCCATTTTCCCTTTAGCGTCTTTAACCTTTATCCTACCAATTCTACCTTTAATAACGAGAAGAAAACAAGTAAACCTAAACAACACTCCCCACAATTACCTTAAGAGGTTCCCGTCGAGTACGACGGACGTGAGGGGTGTTAATACCTTCCCCTCACGTAACCGACTCCCGAACCCGGAACTTGGTTGCGACAGCCCTGTTCCTATCCTTTTCGTTTTAAGAGGTTTTCTCGATATTTTCCTCTCTCGTTCATTCGGGAAAAATAAAGTTCGGTGGCGACTCTGTCGAACCGCATTTCCGCGCCTTTTGCGCGAGGGTCGCGTTCTCCGAAATGTCTCTGTGATTTTTCGAGGTGTGACAGTATCCCCGACAGGAACTTCTATCCCCAACGTACCTGATCATTTGCATTATTATAAGCATAACATATAGGGTAACATCATAACCATGGCAAGCATTAGTACATCATTTGCATTCCCATGTGCATCAGTTTTTGCTAGAAGTTGTATCTTAATTGCATATTTGTGCATCATACAGTGCATAACATTGTTGTCCTCATCAACATAGCATAATAGGATCCAGGATCAGTTCGTGAGCATCTTGGTTAGTCCTTCAGTGAAGTCGGCAGTATTTCTCTGAAAAGAGTAAATACCCCGTGTGTTCAAGGAATTTTAATCCCCAACAAGTCATTCTTCAACCATGTAGTTAATGATGATAATCCCCAGCAGCTATTGCTCTTGTGGCTCCCCAAGCAGAGGTTACCTTAAAAAATTTCTTAAAGGCTTTTCCCTGCAGAGGTTGGACGACACTCTTCCTCTGATAGGAATTTTGCTCAAATATTTCCCAAAATGTTTTATTCGAGATACTGCTTTGGTATCGCGAGGAACCTTATTGGATAAGGGACTACTTCGACCACCCAGAGAATATCAGGTTATCTCGTTCATCTTTTACATCCTGCTATCCCGTTCTGTTATACCTTATCTCTTTGCATTTTTCTTGCTTGTCGGACAAATTTCGGGGTCTTCTTGTATCTAATTGACTTCCACCCTAAAAATGAACGCCATGCAGCTGTTCATTCTCTCAGGTTCAAGGCAATTAGATAGGGGCATCTGTCATACCCTAAATTTGTCCTGCCTATTTCAAAATTTTCATTCGCCTGACTTAATTTTTGATTTAGGATAGAATTTAAATTAGATTTAATTTAGAATTTAAGTTAGAATTTTAATTAGAATTAGAATATAGAATTAGTTTTTAATTTAAATAGAAACTTAATTAGAATTTTATTTAGAAGATAGAATTAGATTTTTTTAATTGGTTAATTAATTAGAATTAGAATTAATTAGTTAGTTAGATTTAGGATTTATTAATTAGATTAGAGTTGATTAGATTTAGATTAATTAATTAGAATAGGAAATGAATTAATTAAAAAAAATTAAAAGAAAAACTAAAAAAATTGAAAGAGGAGCACACGGTTGAATTAGGGTTAGAATGAGTATATAAAGGGTGGGAATCACTATTCACGGGACCTAATGGAAAAACCCTAAACTTCCTCTCCTTCCTTCAAACCCCCGCCGCTGTCGCAATTCTCTTTTCTCCCCCCGTAACCTCAGCAACATCACCTTCCTCTCACCTCATCCTCCTTCGACCATCATCATCATCACAAACCCTCTCTATCTTTTTCACCGTAAACCAACTCTCTGCCGCCATCATCAACCTTCAGCTCGCCATTGAACCTCCATATTCATCTCCCTTTCGTTTTTCCATTTTTTCGAATCTGCACCACCAAAATCAACTCATCCACCTCAAATCCCTCATAACCTTCCTCTTTGGTAACACCACCACCATAAATCGGAGACGATCTTGCAAACCCGATGATTAAGCGTCTTTGTTCCAGCTCGTCGAAGGCCGTAAACATCCGGCGATCAACGACAACCACATTTCGATTTGATTTTGTGAGTTCAATAACGTTAGCTCGGAACAGCATCAAGCAACTACAACCGTCGTGACTCTTATGACTCAATGATTCCGACAACTCGTAAAGCTCCGACTTAATAATAGTGTTATTTCACCTTTGTCGCAGTTTTGCACAGACTCAGCAACAACACAACGGAAAGCAAGATCATTAGTTGATGCTACGGAAAGATGAATATAGGAGCATATGTGCGTGTGAACCACTGTTTTTAAGTATCATTTGTTTTAATTTCTGCTAATGTTCATATTGATTAGCGATTAGAATTTTTTTTTCCGATTCCCGTAACAATTAATGCTTAGTTTGCTTTGGTGTGCCACCGTCAATTTTCGATTGCATACTTAAATTTTTTATTGGTTATGCGGAAAACATTGTGTTTTTTTATTTCAATTGTTCATTGCTCGTTTTTTATCCTTGGCAAGTTTCTGCTGTAGTCTCCAGCGTAGCGCACCGTCATTTTGTTATGTTAGTTCATGTGCACTGTATGTGTGGACTATGTATCAGGTACATGGATCATGTTTTAATTCTAAATTCTGCAGAGTAAATGTTTCAATTTGCTGCTTGTACTTTTCTTTTCTTTTTTTCATAACATGTTTGACCGTGTTGCTCTATGAATTAGTAAACATTGGATATAGTAAAGAAAAATAAAATTCTAAGTTAGCTCCCACTTTCTTTAATCCTAATTATATTTGATTGAGTTGAGAGATTTAGAATAAGTTTATGTGATATTGTTTTTGGCATTTTGTTCATAATTTGTGGTGAATATTTTAGTAGTTTGATGAGTAGTATGGTGTATTTTGCTTTCGACTCGATTATTTTTTGATGTTGATGACTATTGATAATATATTGTAAATATAATCCATTTCTTGGTTACTCTTTATTTTCAACTCAAAAGTTTTTTAGAGCTATTTACTACCTGCTTGTATTATGATGTCAAGTTTATAACTTTAAGAATGTGGTATGCTGTATATAGTTGCTACTACTTCTAAATGTTTGATATTTTTTTTGCTTGTTAAACCTTTAGAAAAAAATTATTTATATTGGACATGGTTCTTATTAAGTCATTTAGTACCCTTATTTTAATTATTAAGATGAATTGATTAATTTGGATTTTAATTAATTAATTTTGTTAATTAAATTTAATTAACTCGATTATATTGAAACCGTTTTCTTAATTAATCAATAAAGGTAGTGGATTCTTGGAGTCTAGCATTTCTTGGGTCCTTAAACGACAGCTCTTGAGGCGTACGCCTTGAGTTACGGTCGTTTCGTCGTTCATTTCTAAAATGCTCAATTCTTTTCAAAATCTTTAACCCTTTTAAAAATAATTCTCGACTCATCGAGCCATTTTCCACCCTTGTAAGTCGATTGTTTTCAAAGTATCGCCATCAACCTTTGATCACCATACACAACATATAATGCTTAATCCTGGGCTTCCTTACAGTGAGACCTATTTGATCAATTATTTCTAGTTGTTCACTTAGAAGACTAGCCCACTTTGCTAGTGCACACGTTTAAAACTCAAATTCAAACCTCAACTCACCTCGAGTATTTTTCTTCAAAACAAACTATTCCTTTCGATTAAACAATGTAGATGTCGAGCTCTTGAGGTCTAGCACTTCTTGGGTTCTCGAAGGATTGCTTTCAAGGTGCACGCCTTGGGTTGTGATCCTTCCGATCTTACATTTCTAGCATACCTAGCGCGCCTAATCCGAATACGCCAACCTATTCAATTCATTTTTCTAGCTAAAATGCGAAAGAATTGAGTTCTTGGAGTCTCGCACTTCTTGAATTCTTGAGTGACAACTATTGAGGCGTACGCCTTGGTTAGTGTGTCATTCAAACTTTCGTTCCTAAAACATGTGCCCTAATTATTTAGACAAGTACATTTACTTTCCAACAAATATAATTCATAATTAATGGAATGGAAAAGGTGTCGTTGAGATCTAGTACGATATCCCGACTAATTAGTTTTGAGACCGACGTCTCGTTTATCGAATAGTTGTCATTCCTCTTAAATTTTCAACCCGTCTAACTTCGTTTCTTCGCCCCCGTGCGACCCACAATTCAACAACTTTCCCAAAGAACATTGTTTATTCCATTCTTCCGCGCATATGAACTCGTGCTTCAGCCTCCCCTAGCAAGTAGACAAGCCAATGTTTAGCAGTTAGAATGCGATCTAAACTCTCGCTCGACTCAAATACACTTTTCTAAAGAACATTGTTTAGTCCATTTTTTCGTGCATATGAAATCGTGCTTCAGCCTCCCCTAGCGAGCAGACAAGCCAACGTTTAGCTGTTAGAATGCGACCTAAACACTCGTTCATTTTCGAGACCTTTTACCGTAGTTGTCTGAACTACGAAAGCTCTGATTCTTCATTATCTTCTGAATGTAAGATACGTAGGCATAAGATCGCAATGATCTTGGCGAGCACATTTCCCCACAATTCCAAAATTCTCTCCTTTACCCGTAGTCCCACGAACTACGATGCTCTGACTTTCCCATTACACAAGGGAGTACGTAGGCACAAGGGCCTCAATCCTTGGCGAGCACCCTATCTTATAACCACCCATTTTCCCCTTAGAAGAAAATCCTTAGAAGAAAACAAACAAGCATAGCTAACTTTTCTCTCGAATCGAATCAAGAGGTTCCCGTTGAGTACAACGAACGTAGAGGGTGCTAATACCTTCCCTTTGCTTAATCGACTCCCGAACCTAGAATTTTGTTGTGATGACCATGTTCTTATCTCTTTAAAGGTTTTATCAATATTTTCCTATTCCTTCCTTGGAATGAATAAAGTTCGGTGGCGACTCTGTTCGAACATTTTTTTCCGCGTCCATCGCGAGGATCATATTTTTCGAGGTACGACACTGTTGCACAAGGTTCATATGTCGTATCAACAAGTTGTGACATTGCGTCCATCATGTGTCTCTTCTGCACCTCCAGACAACTTAAGCAAGCTAGATTAATCTTGAAAACATTGAACACTTCTCCATGTTGTTGTTTTGAAAAATGCAGCCTACTCAAAGGAACAACAACCCCCTTATTAGCATATTGTGGCAAAATAACTCTTCAAGATATAGCACTTATTGAGACTAGACCAAGTGACAGACTTCAAAGCATACAATCATCATTAGTAGCTTTCATTAGAGTTGAGCACAGTAGCAAAATATCAGTAGCATTCATTACAAATGCCACGAAAGCCATACTTTAGAATCAATCAGACAAACATGCAATCCTTCACAATTTACTCATGCATGACACTCAGTCAGCTCATAGTTAGTAGCATACAATCTTACTAACAATTATCATCATGCAATCATTCATATACTTATTCATTTATAAGACAAACAGTTAGTAGCTAATAGCAGGATATGCCAAATTCTACTAACATAAAAGCTCACGTCAGAAAGGGCTAGATGTCTTGCCCGATGCTACAACATATGAGCACAACTTTAGAACTTACCCAGATGGTTAGTAGTAAACAACTACCTATGTTACCTCAGTAACACCAATACCAAAAACTACTTCCCCTTTTCCATAATTTGGCAAAGGATTAGTCTATCAAAAAAGCACCTAGAAGTCATTCATGCATAGGTTAGTTTATTTGCACATAAATAACCAAAAACATGAGTAGAACAACTAGAACAAAATCTTGTGATGCACAATGATTAGATCTATTTTATTGTACAAACATTCAAATAGGCTATAAAGCGTTTACAAATCCAAAAAAACACCCAGATAGAAGAACACGCTAGAACTTATTCTTCAATTCATCATTTGCAGTTCTTGTAAGCAATCTAGTCTTCATCAGACTCTATGTCAAAATCATGTTTTTGAACATTTCTCTTCTTCACAACCTTCACTTTGGTGACCGAATCCTTACCAGTTATGGAAGATCCCAAAAATGATCCACCAGTTGTAACTCCTCCATTTGCAAAAGAAGAGGAACCAAGCCCCTTATTCTTCCTTTCCTCGACTTCATAGAATCTTTTAACAGCTTTCATGATAAATATTCCCTTGTTATATGGCATCTTCTTTGAATTTGCAGACTTCTAACTCTTATTGAAAGAGGCAGACAGATGTGGGAGTGAAGATAATCAAGCAAGATATATATATATATATATATATATATATATATATATATATATATATATATATATATATATATATATATATATATATATATATATATATATATATATATATATATATATATATATATATATATATATATATATATATATATATATATATATATATATATATATATATATATATATATATATATATATATATATATATATATATATATATATATATATATATATATATATATATATATATATATATATATATATATATATATATATATATATATATATATATATATATATAGCATAAGATTGCTAACCTTGGTTGTAATGAAGGTCCGTATAAAAGGAGGTTTATAAACAAGGGAATTTCCCATTGCTTCTTGTGCAACCCACACACACACACACACACACACATATATACACACAGGCGCGCACACACACAGAGAGAGACTCTCATGCACGCCTCCCTAGAATTGATTGATATTGATTCTCACACCTGCAGACCTTTTTCCAAAGTTGAGTTCATCTAATTATTTAGTTAAAATGTTATAGACAAATGACATGACATCTTGTCTCACTTTACATTCCTTTAATATTTTCTCCACCCGTAATAATTTCTTACAATAGTTCTCTGTAGTAATGTTTCATTTTTATTAGAATATAAGGATACACATATTTTCTCCTTGCTAAGCAAAAACATTATATTGTTGACAAGAGGGAAACACCTATCACTCTCATCATCACCAGTATAACTTATCATGAGGTTCTCTTTGTCTGTCATACATACTTCCTTCAGTGGCTAAAACCACTTCTTCAAATGTCAAAATTATTTCGATAACCATATCCCCTTCAAAATTATTCCATCTAGCCTTTTTTAAATGTTGAACACAATGACCAAGACATTTTCTTCACCATCTGACTCAGATTGAAGCATTCTAGATTCTTCATAGTAACCAAAAACAACTTTCTCATCTTTCTTATGAGTTAGGGACTTAGTAACCGCTATGATCGCAAGATGTCTATCACATCTAGGGAAACATTTTCCTTGTCTTATGTATCATCCTTTATTATATTTGCTTGAAATTCAGGAAGATATACAACATCTTCTATCATGCTTAACTCAAGGTCAAAGTACATCTGATGAAAAACATCATTGTCTTTCATAATGACTGGAAACTGAACATCCTCTTCAAAGATAAATTCTTCTTCTGGAAACATCCTTTCAAGAAAAAAATTCTCATATGACATAAATACGTCAGCATAATTTCCTCATCAAAGATAGACACAATGCCAAGATTGGCATCATTAGTAACCCCTTCATTGACTAGTTCAGAATTATCATAAACATCCTTATTTATAAGAATAGCATCCTCATAAGCACTGACAGAGTTCTTAATAACATTAATAATGTTGTTACTCAAATTATTCTCCATGATGTTCTGCATTATACTGGCAACATAGAGTTATTCAACTTCCTCATTTAAGTACCTATTGAGAGAGGAATTATACACATCCATTTGATATAGCTTGAACTAAAGAAAAATTGACAATCTTAGAATTAATTTGATGGTTCCAATAAGGGAAAAGGAATCATGAATACTCTCATCTTGATTAGCAAATATCATAAAGTTTCTTGATTTAAGAGCAATAACTTGCTCCACAACAAAATTCTCTTCAAAATGGGCATATCTATCCTTTGGAGTAGTCAATCTATATTCCTTGCTCTTTGTAGCACATATCATAAGAATGCTATCATTCTTGCTTATCAACCTTTCACTTAGTGTCTGCACATCTTTTAAAGTATGGTCATGGTTATTAATACCACCACCATCAGCCTTAACATCTTTATGGACTTGATCATCATTCTCCTTATGCCCTTGAGACTTTGTCAACATGTTGTATAATACATTGTCATCACCATTTAGACTACTCAAAGTTATTTTCTATGAATCTTTAACACAAGACATTTGAAATTTGTGATGACTTCTCATAGGTCCATACTTGAGTGGAACACTACTCATATTTATATCATACTTAACAACATGAGGTATATTATGGAGAGAATTAGTAGTTCTAGCTTTACCAAACACGCTATCATGATTTTTACCAATCATATGAGAAGGAATTCTTGAGTCATATCCACTATTCTTCTGAACCATTGTAGGTTGTTCAAAATTGGGAGGACCTCCAGCTTTACCATCATTCTTCCCTCTGATGACACAATCCTCATAATATAATTTTGAATATTGAAGACGGTGTTGAGACATCTTGTTTGATATTTTAGATAATCTTTCTTCACAAATCCTGAATCCTTGTTGTTGTACCCCAAAATTTGACCAACTGTTTCTTGTACTTGGCTTATGTTTCTTTGCATATTCGCATTTTTGCATATCATAGCATTTGTTCTTGAGACAGGGGATCAAGGTTTTCCTGTAGCTCAAAGTTCTTTTTTAGTGCAAGAGTTCAAACAGCGAGCATCAGAAGCTATGGCATGTATTTTGCCCGACGATCGAGCGGCCGGTTTTTTATTTTGCAGGATAATTTGTAGCTCAAGAGGCAGCATTCAGGCTATCTCAAGCAGTCTCATGGTTGTAGTATTCAAGAGCGAGTTTCAGAGGCTGAACAGGGCTTAGAACGGAAGAAAACGGACAAATGTGCAAATTTCCCTCCAAAAGGCGCCAAAATTCAAATTTTAAAGGTGTTAATCGATTAACCAAATGGTTAACCGATTAACCAAGTAAAAATCAGGTCAAATTTGAATGTTTAAAGGTGTTAATCGATTAACCGATTAACCAAGGCAATTTCAGCTCTGCACGTGAATTTTCAATAGAATTCACTTTGGGGTCCATTTTGTTGTACCCCAAAATTTGACCAACCGTTTCTCGTAATTTGGCTTATGTTTCGATTTTCATTTGCATTTTGCATCTGCATACTGCATACGATGCATTTTGTCAGTCAGCACGAATTATCGGGATTACAGCCCATCCTCTCGCATTTCAGGCGATTCAAACCAGTTTGAATGAGATTTATTTCGAAATCGAGCAGAGTTTGCTCTGTCTGTTGGTCCAGTCCGTGCTGGTATTTTCGGTGCATTTCGGTGCTCGCCCGTTTTTCCGTGACGTTTTTGCATTTATTTACCCTTTTTTGTTTTATTTTTATTTATTTAGAAAATATTTTAAATAGGAGTAGATATTTATTTTCAATATAGATTTGATTTTATTTGTTAGAGTTTATTACTTTTAGATTATAGTTTGTTCATTTGTTTTTATAAGGTTTTTAAAATAGGTTTTAGAATTTAATTGTATAGTCTAAATAGATGTTTTTCTTAATATTGTTTTGAAAAATAAATAGATAGAATAGTTTTATTTAGATTTGGATAGAATATAGTTTTTATTTTATAGTTTAGATATTATTATTATCTTTTATTATTTATTTAAGTAGTATAGGTATAATTAGGATTAGTTTATGATTATTATTAAGTAATTTTTGGTTATTTAATTAGGATTTATATTAAGTTTTTTAAAGTCAGCAATAACCATGGTTTAATCAGGTTGCCATTATCATTAATCATCATCATTATCAAGTTAACCAGACCACGTGTCAAATAAGTAGTATATATATATATATATATATATATATATATATATATATATATATATATATATATATATATATATATATATATATATATATATATATATATATATATATATATATATATATATATATATATATATATATATATATATATATATATATATATATATATATATATATATATATATATATATATATATATATATATATATATATATATATATATATATATATATATATATATCATCATTATCAAGTTAACCAGACCACGTGTCAAATAAGTAGTATATATATATATATATATATATATATATATATATATATATATATATATATATATATATATATATATATATATATATATATATATATATATATATATATATATATATATATATATATATATATATATATATATATATATATATTACCATTCATTGTCTCTTACGGAAGGACATAACCCTAACAGCAGCCTTTAACCCTAACCCTAGCTACAGTGTCCGCCTCCATCCCCATTCACATTTCATCTCAAATCAACCTCCATTAATGAACATCACAACCTTTGTTCTTTAATCTGAAACCAACCCATTTTCGTTTCCACCATTGAAGCTTATCGAGAGATACTCAACAACAACTTGAACCCAGAAACAACTCCAAACTAACTCAAAATCCACGCGAAATCCATCTTGCCGTTTGAACTCATCTTCATCGTCAACTTCAAATCACCACTAGAAACTCACGAATCTTTTTTTCTTCTTTCAAACCCAGAGACCAAAAATCTACAACTCTACACGATTCAAACCACCACCTTCGAAACCAAACTCCAAATACCATCCAAAACTTGTTTCCAGCGAACGTACCATCTTCAACCTCCAGATTACGAACCCAGATTCAACATCATCCGCAAACACCATTTTCGTTTCCACCTTCAACATCAAACTCCGAACCTCCGTTAACCTCACAACCTTCAAACCACCATCGGAGAACTTCACCTTCCTCACTCAACCCACAACTTCCATTTCCTCAAAACTCATCTAAACCCCATAAATCCTCCACAAAACTAAATCTCTAAATCCCATTTCAGACCTTCAAAAACTTCAAACCATTTTCCAGAACCTCAAAAAAATCGAACCCAGTTTGTTACCTTCCTTCCTTTTATACCCACTTCCAAAACCCCATCCGCAAATCTCGCGAAAACACCCTTCCAAACAACATGCAACCCGCACATACCCACACAATAACCGACAACCGCCAATGTTTTGCACCATGCAAACCCGTTTTCGACCCAGAAACAGAACCCAACCCTCGCAATGTCTTTCCGTCATAACTCGCCTCAACCTTCATCGGAAACAACAGAGATAAAAGGACGGAGGATGGTTTCAGAAATCGGAGAGGGTTTGAGACATTTGAAATTGAAAATGAGAGAGGTGAGAGAAGTGAAAGCGCAGTGAGAGATTGTTAGAGAGGGAGGAGTCCGAGTAAACGATACGGAGAAGGAGATCATTTGGGGTTTTTCGTTTTTCATTTTATTTTGTGTTTGTTGTTCACAACTGATTGTTGCTATTGGGTTTAAAGCCCATTTGTTTTTTTGTTTTTTTTCTGATTGATTTTGGTTGTTGGGCTGTAAAGCCCGTTTGGATCTCACATCGCCCTGTTCATATATAAACCCCCTCCCCTGTTTTTTATTGTATTTCTTAAACCTTTTTTATTATGTAATTATTACATATATTGTTTTTAAACCTTATTTTGTATATATTTCTATGTATATTATATTTCTATTATATTTTCTTAAAAGTTTCATTATTTTTTTTCTTTATAATTTTAGTTTATTATTTTTCTATTTGAAATTTCAATTTTATTTTCTTTTAGAAGCTTATACTGTTTTGTAAAGTTAAATTATATTTCGTATTTTTTATTGGACTTTTTATCCCATTTTTGCCGTTTTGGTCGATGAAGAAGTTTCCTCGATTCTCCGTCAAATTATTGATGAGAAATGAAGGATCTGAGACCGACTTTTTCTCCTCTTTCTCATTTTTGACTTTATTTCACTTCACCTGTCTTTGGTCGATGACGACACTTCCGTAATTCATTACCAGACAAATTATTGATGAATAATGTTGGATCCGAGACCACCTCCTTTCACTCCTCATTTCTCATCATCTTTCCGATTTTATTTTGACTTTTGGTGATCGATGAAGTCTTGTAAGACGAGATCCCACTGTTTTTGGTCTGTGTGACACGATTCAATTGGAGAATGATTCTCAATATCATTTCTCTATCTTGTCCATAGCACGGAAATCAATACGCGACCTCTTAAAGTTTGACTTCCCTTATAAGTCGAGCTATGACGGTTTAGCGTCACATTAGTCCCGATTCAAAGCATTATCAATGACCAAAAGAGGAGAAGATTGGAATGGAGCTTGTGCACAATGTCAAGGGTCAACGGAACCACTCCGTTCGGTAACATCTTTCTAATTCAAGTCTTTTAATCAACCATCGAGCGTTGTGAGTTCTAAGCAATAGATACGTAGGAAATGATGAATGGGGGGCCTCCTCTCATTCGTCTAGAGTGTTTAGCGTATGTCCTTCGGATAATATGCAACGCATTCGCTCCTACGCCTTAGGTTCTAGCGTGTGTGTTCTGAGTTCCTTCCCGTTTAGGAGTGTTAGGCTTGCTTCCTCTTTTCCCTCGCCCCCGTGCGATCAAAACTCTTTTTCTCTCGCCCCGTGCGATCGAGACTCCTTTCTCTCGCGTCCTAGCGATTAAGATCCCCTCTCTTGCCCTCGTGCAATCGAGATCCCTTTTTCTCTCGCTTCCGTGCGATCGAGACCGTTTTCCGTAGTTAGCTGAACTACAGCTGCTCTAATTTCTCATGCCAGATGAGAATATGTAGGCACAAGACGGCGATGTCTTGGCGAGCACCCTTTACCATTTTCTGTAGTTAGCCGAACTACGGCTGCTCTGATCTCTCATATCTGTTGAGAGTACGTAGGCATAGGATTGCGATAATCCTAGAGAGCACTTTTCCCCCTTTAGGTAACCCGTACCTTTTAACCAATGACATACTACGTTCGTTCTACCGCAAACAGGTAATGCCTAAGTCTCCGATGGTCGAGCAGCAATACAACTAACTTCTAGAATGCGTACGCTAGTAGTGTCTACCTTTTCTCTCATCCGCGTGTGATCGAGAACACCCTGTTTTCCCGTAGTTAGCCTGAACTACATTTTGCTCTGATTTCTTGTACCAGACGAGAATACGTAGGCACAAGATGCGATATCTTGGCGAGCAATCCCCCCGTAGTTTTCTGAACTACGTTGACTCTGACTTTCCCATTGCATGAGGGAATACGTAGGCATAGAGTGGCGACGCTCTATCGAGTTAGTTCTTTCCTTTCTTTTCAGTTCTTTCTGTTTTAGCTTTAGCAGCCATAGATAGTTTGTTTGTCACCCATAGACTAGACAACAAGTGTGGATCCCATCGAGTACGATGGACGTGATGGGTGCTAATATCTTCCCCTTGCGTAATCGACTCCCGAACCCGAGATATGGTTGCGATGACCTGTCTTATTCCCTTTTCGTAGGTTTTCTTTGATCGTTTCCTTTCCCTCTCTTTGGGATAAATAACGAACGGTGGCAACTCTTCTATCATTGTTGGCCCCTCTTTGCAGCGATGCGACAACTGGCGACTCTGTTGGGGAATTCTTCCCATCCCCTATGTGAGTCAATCCTAGCGTTTGTTTGCTTGTCTTTGGGTGTGTATATATTTGTGTGTTATTTTTTGTATATTGTTGTATTTACATTTTCCGCACCTTATTATTATCTGTTGTTGTTGTGCTATTGGATGGTTGTTCCTTTGAGTGATAAGCCAGAACCCAGGCTTAAGGATACATATAGCATTAGAAGTGGAAAGTAGTGATGGACCTGTATGGCAGCATGCACTAGTCCCCACGAAATCTGCGTTCTGACGAGGTTTTCTTTGAAGACATCTCATCCTGCTGGTCAGGACGGGGATGTTGGATCTGAAAGTTGTCGACTCTGGAGACCGATCACTTGGGAGTCAGCTAAGTGAGGCCGCTTCGTGAGACAATGATGCCAAACCAGAAATGGTGAACGTATCATCGTTTCTCAAAATTATGTGACGCTGATGACCGCATAGGATGTCGAACCTTATTAGAGATAGGTCAACACCTGTGAGTGGGGGTTTTTTTGCAGGAAAACTTGACCTCCAGCTAACCCGGTATTCTGGTTTTCTCTTTGGAGCGGACTTTTGAACTTACTCAGTCAGCAGCGCAGCAGTATTCAGAGCTTTGTGGGGGGTGTGATCCCGTGTTTGTTGCATCTTGCATTGCATTTGCATAAGCGTCCCTGCATCATTTTTGCATATCATTCTCCAGCTGGCCAGAGCTCTTATCCTGCCTTTGTTTTGATTCAGAAGGTGATTCCCCGGTTCCCATTCTGAGCAAGTGGTGATTATTAGGAGACGACTAATCGGTTGAAGCAGAATCAAGCAGTGTCAAGAAGTGAAGTCAGATTGAAAGTTGTTGGTAGCTATGTCAGGGGACGACCTCCAGAATGTTGATAGCCTGCCGGGTTTTACTGTGATGACCAATCCTCTGTATGGTTCTCTGCCTGATGAAGATTCTCCGCAAGTGAACAACCTTACCGAAGCTCAGCCTGTGCTGCCCTCTGTTGAAGACCAAGATCTACGTGAACAGTTTGTTGTCCGAAGTGAATGTTCTTCTTCTCCTGATACTACAGATCACCATGATGTTGCTTTCTCTGTGCCGAATACCCAAAGGGAGGTTCTGGTAATGAAGACTAAGGACCCGAGAGCTCTTGAGTATGCTAAAAGGTTTCATGCGTTGGATGAAAAACTCAAGGCCTTGGAAGTTAAAGATATTGTTGGTCTCAACGCTTCAGACATGTGCCTGGTTCCCGGCCTAGTGTTACCCCCAAATTTCAAGGCGCCGAGGTTCGAAAAGTACAAAGGATATAGCTGCCCGAGGCAACATTTGGTGATGGTCTGCAGAAGAATGACCTCGTTTGTGCACGACAACAAGTTGATGATTCACTATTTTCAGTACATTCTGATTGGGGCATCTCTAAGTTGATATATGCAGTTAGAGAGTAGTCAGATCCGATCATGGATGGATTTAGCTAAGGCTTTTCTGAAACAGTATGATATAATCTTGACATGGCTCCTAGTCGCATGCAGTTGCAAAGCTTGTCTCAGGGAAATGATGAACCCTTCAGGAGGTATGCTCTGAGATGGAGAGAATTTGCTTCCAAAGTGCAATCGCCGCTTCTAGACCAAGAATTGGCAGATATGTTCATAGACTCCTTACAGAGCCCGTATTTTGAAAGGATGCTTGGGATTGCACCAAATTTCTCTGAGCTGGTCATGGCAGGAGAACGCATTGAGAATGGCATAAAGATTGGAAAAATTCAGCATGTCTCGGGCAGTCAGGCCAGTGAAACTGAATCTCTATGTAACTCCCAAACTGAAGAGGAGGTGACCAACGCAGTCATGGCAGATGTTGGTTATTCTCGGGGTGAATCGGTGAAATCTTTTGTTTCTTCATCTTCTCAGCGGTCAGTATCTTCTGTGTCTCGTTATTCTGGACAGACGACTGTGCCTAGGGCACCACATCAGAAACTTTGGGTCGCTCCTCATGCAAATCAATGAGCCCGTGGCCGAGATTATTAGAGTCAGTGCCAGAATCAGAATAGGCCTCGCAACAACTTGGAAAGAATGACTGCTCCTTTTCATCCAGTTCCTCTATCGTACAGCCAGCTTCTGCCACATCTGATTCAGAACTCTTTGGTGGAGCCTAAGACTCTTAAGCCTGTGCCAGAACCTTACCCTCCTGGGTATAATCCCCATGTTCATTGTGGATATCATGGTGGATCCATGGGGCATTCAACCGAAGATTGCAAAGCTTTTCAGGCCAGAGTGCAACAGTTGATTGACAAAGGGTGCATATCCTTTCCAGAAGGAAGTTTGGTTGTTCATGTCAACCTCTTAGCTGTCTAAGCTTGCAGATTCCAAGGGTCATTTCCAGAAGTCGGTGGTCCAGACAGGCAGACGTCCTCAACATTGGCAGTCCTTGGACTTTTTATCATTTGCATTTGTAGTTTCTTTTCTGTTAGTTGCTACTAGCTCTTAAACATTGTTTTTTTGAATGGTAATATTAATGAAGTGAATTTGCATTTTTGTGAATTAATCATGTCGCTTTCACTCATTTTTGCAAAGCACAGACACATGCACCTTTTATCCACTCCACTTTATCACTGTTGTTTAGCAAAGATTGGAGGGAGGATGACGAAAACTAAATACTCATAACTAATGATCGTATGTTGTCGGATAAAATCCTGCTGATGATGTACAGGCATTGCTTCAAATCCCTAAACACCTGAGATATAAGGAGTTTGTCCCTAGTTAACCACTTTGAGCCTAGAAGTAGGAGTTTCTTTCGGACATTTAAACCTCCACATCTTAACCTGGGGCAGGATAGTTGTCGGTTAATTTGACCGAACGTTCAAATTTTGTAGAAGAGTGTCCCCATTCGAGGACCAATCGCATCTTATCCCTCTCAAGAGGTCGTCCCTCATCAACTACAACGGTTAAACCTCACCAATCAGGAGTGAGACAGTTACAACCCTTTCGGAGAAATCAAGACAACCAGTGTCACACGACTTGTTCAAAAAAAGAAAAAAGAAAGCCCGCTAAGTTAGAAAAGCTGGAAAGCAAATATTTAGGAAAAAATTAAGGCATCCTGCTGGACTTCAAGATCAAAAGAACTCAAAAGAGTCAGTCCAGGCAAAAATTAGGGAACAAAAGAATAAAAAAGGAGGATCTCAGAAGAAAAATCCTCAAACGAGAACAAATTCGTGTGACTACAGACACAGAAGACGAAAAGCGAGTGACTGTCACTCCGAAAACCTTATGAGTTGCTTAACCATCACTCCTACCATTCAACAAACCTTTTGAGAGGTGAGTGCTTGTGCCTAGTTAACTGAACATAAGATTGGAGATCATAACGGAGAATGGGTGGGTACAAATTATACTTTGAGCCTAATATCCTTTGTTTTAATAACCATAGACCCGACCATGATTCAACCCTTAAAAGACCTAATTGAGGCAGGGTTTATTCTGAAGGCATACAATAATGAGGTTGAGTAACCTGACTCCTACATGATTTGCTAATCATATCCTTGTTATATCTTTCACTAATCAAATCAGCACTACGTTTGGACTTTTGGTTCATTCGTCGCTCACTATCACGACACTTAATAAGTGACATCTTTTTCAAAACTTGCATGAACACCGCATTAAAGTTACCATTCGTGAACAAACAATTTTAATTGCAGGTCAGTAGTTGACAGGGAGGAAATTCCAACAGGGAATAATCAATCAGGACTAGATCATTCAGCGGTCTGGATTAGATTTGTGTATACTTGGAAGCTCTGTGAATCTGGGGCATTGACATCCAGTGAATATGGAATCGGTCAGTCTGAAACAAGTCCCGATGTATTGGTTGATTAAGGGGAAAATCATTCAAGAAGCAGTTGATCAGAAGTGAATAATCTCAAGACTCTACCAATCAGGGGCAGTCACCTGGAGATTCTGTTGATTGAGGGTAGAATCCTCCAGTCAGGACAAGTTAAGTCGCTTCCCTGCTCATTCAGGGGCAAATCACTTCAAGGGTACATTGAAGCCAACCATTTTGAGTATGGGATAACCAAGGATGAATCCTTTCGTGGTACAGATTTTGGGGCAAGCCATCTCGAGGTCGTCTCATGGCAAGATATTTTCTTTTCAAGGTGAACTTTCCCAAGAATTGGATTGGGGCAAGTTGGACTACACTGGGGCAGTTGTTCAAGCAAGTTTGTTCTCCTTAGCCAGAGTTAAGTGTCGGGGAATCGTGTTATTACCTCATCAAATAACATGAACCTTCCGAAAAGGCCTTCCTGTCATTGGATCGTCATCCAACAGCCTAAACCTGTTACTTGTTAGAACCTTGTAACCAAATCATTTCCAAAGCCCAGTTCTCGTCTGGCAAACCTCTGAAGCCCAGTTCTCATCTGGAAAACCTTTAAACCAGTTCTCGCCTGGTCAACCTTTCACAAAACACCAGTTCCCGTCTGGTACATGTCAACTTTTAAACCAGTTCCTGTCTGGTCACCCTTTATGTAGCCTACTGTTTAACCAGTTCTCGTCTGGCAAACACAGCTTCAAAGTCCCGTTCTCGTCTGGAAAACCAGAAATCAATTCTCGTCTGATACCCAAACCAGAAATCAGTTCCCGTCTGATACCAAAATTAGAAGTCAGTTCTCGTCTAACAACTTAACCTTTTTTCCACTAGTTCTCGTTTGGTAGCTTACTCTCGAATACTAGTTCTTGTCTAGTAATTCCCCTTTAAATCCACTTTTGTTGGTAACCAGAAAACATCCAATCACCATAAACCCGGTCCTACCTAACCAAAAAAAGCCCAACCATACTTGGCACAATTATTCCCAGTGGCTCGCATGCTACCACATTCCCCGACACGAGGCTCGAGTGATCTCACTTCTCCACAGTAGAGGTTCTATATGCCCACAAGATGTTGATATCAGATCAGATTATCTCCACAACAGATTGAGTTACATATTTTCACAGCAGGCAGGGACTAGTTTATCCCCAACATATTATGACTAGTTTCTCCCCAGCAGGTTGAGATTGTTCCTCCCCCAACGGTTTAATATTGCAGCAAGTTGGAATTGCATTTATCCCCTATCAGGATGTGATCAAGGTTATCCTCTACAGGTCGAGATCGATATCCCCGGCGAAGTAGAACCATCCCCAGCAGATGGGTCGTGTACAACCATCCCCAGTGGTTTGAGATTGAAGTTCTTCCTGACAGGCAAATTTGGGTTTATTTCCCCAGCAGTGGGACGAGCACATTATTGTTTCCCCCACAGAGTCCAAGTCTTTGGCTCCTTTCCCCTCAGAGTCTAGATCTTTGACTCATTCCCTAAGCATAGGTTGATATTGTTGAGTTTTGTGCTCATTTTTTCCCAAGCAGAGGTCAATGCTGATTTCCTCATTGCCTAATCCCCAGCCAAGTCAGAGGAGTAGTTTTCTTCCCTGCAGAGTGAGATTACCTCATTGATTATTTTTCTCCATCCTCAGCAGAGAGAGTGCGGGATAATCTCCCGGTAAATCTTACTCATCATCCCTAGCAGATAGTGGATTCAATCTCCAGCAGAGTGAAACCTCCGGCAGAATGGAGCTATTCCTCCGCATATTTGCTTTTCTTCCCCAGTAGAATTGTCTGTTCCCCAGAATGTTATATTTTGGCAGACCATCCAGGGCTAATTTCCCCTATAGAATGGAGCTTTTGTCTCTAGCCGAGTTGTTAGTTACCCAGAAGAGTTGTACTCTAGAAGGCCATCCGGGACGTTTTCCTCAACAGAGTTTGATTTTGATCCCCAACGGAGCGGATTTGTGCTTAGCAAAGCAGTTTTACCCAGAAGTTTTCTCGGAGGCCATCCAGAGCTTGTTTTCCCCAGCATGAGTCAGTTTGCACTAGGCGTGCCTAGTCTTCCCCCGACGGAATTTGGTTTCCTCTCTTTAGCATTTATTTTGCTAAAGTGGTTCCTTTGCATTTGCATCGTGCATAGCATCTACCCAAATTAGTAGCATTTCCATTTCGTATGGAGCATTATGTTATATTCAAACATATGCATGTGAAACATAAGCCAGGTTGTTATCTCTTTGTTTCAGGTGTATCTCCAGAGGTTTGATCTCTTTTCCTTGTGGTATCCAGACCACGATAGCAGGATCTCTTTGCCCTTATGGTATCCAGACCATGGCAGCTTATGTGTTTTGTTATGCCCTTGTGGTATCCAGAACACGGCAATTGGTGTTATTGTGCTTTATCCGTTGAGTATCCAGACTCCGGTAAAGTCAGTTGGGTATCCAGACCCTGATAAGTTTTTGGTGGTGTATTTTTTTATCTGTCGAGTATCCAGACTCCGGTAAAGATATTTGTGGTATCCAGACCACGGCAATCGGCGTTATTGTGTTTTTTTCGTCGAGTATCCAGACTCCGGTAAAAGACAGTTATGGTATCCAGCCCATGGTAGCTTATTTGATGTTTTGTGATATCCAGATCACAACAGATGTTATTATTTTTTGTCTCCGTATGGTATTCAGACCTTGGCAACTAATGATTTCTTTCAGCCCGTGTGGTATCCAGACCACGACTCATATTATTTCCCAGCAGTGTCGTCGGACTTCAGCTGGTCGTGTTGTTTTGAACTCATGTGGTATTCAGACCTTGATGAGTATTTGTGATGAATTCCTTTGTCCGTTGAGTATCCAGACTCCGGTCAATTGCGGTGAGTATTCAGACTCCAGTGAATTTTCAATTCGTGACGTATTGCTTTGTCCGTCAAGTATCCAGACTCCGGTTAGGTTCCGCTGAGTATCCAGACTCTGGTAAATCCCAGTGAAGTCGCTTATTATGTTGAGTATCCAGACTCCGGCTTATTACGTTGAGTATCCAGACTCCGGCTTATTACGTTGAGTATCCAGACTCCGGTTTTTACGTCGAGCATCCAGGCTCCGGTTTTTATGTCGAGCATCCAGGCTCCGGTTTTTATGTGGAGTATCCAGACTCCGGTAAACTTCGTTGAGTATCCAGACTCTGACTTTTACATTGAGCATTCAGGCTCCGGCTCTTTCTCGTTGAATATCCAGATTCTGACAACTTGAAATGTCATCCTTCAATCCTGATGGTACCCAAAGCACGATACATTTTTGATGGACGAGTTCATCTTATTATGTTACCCAGCAGATTCACTTGGTTAAGTTCCTCTTTTATCCCTACCAGAGTTGCTGGGTTAAGTTTTCTTGTCCCCAGCGGAGTATTCTTGCAATTTAAGAAGATGTTTGTTATCAACCTCGTGTTGATCTGGCCTTCGGGTTCGATGTCTGACGGCGAGGTCAGATGTTTTTCCGACTTAACGTTGATACCTAACGGCGAAGTCAGATGATCTTTCCGACTTAGTGTCGATAATCTGAAATTGGTAATCAACCAGCTTACTACCGTTGCAACTACCACATTCAGTTACTTCCAGAGATCTTTGTTCCACTATATTAGAGATTGCAGTTCTGTTTTTGCGGTTGACAAATTTCCAGGTTCTTTGGTATTCAACCGTCTTTTACCTTTGAATGTTTGAAAGCCGTTCGCTTTTCATCCATTCAGGTCCAAGTCGCTTGAATAGGGGCAGTTGTTGTACCCCAAAATTTGACCAACCGTTTCTCGTAATTTGACTTATGTTTCGATTCATTTGTATTTTGCATCTGCATACCGCATACGGTGCATTTTGTCAGTCAGGACAAATTATCGGGACTACAGCTCATCCTCTCGCGTTTCAGGTGATTCAAACTAGTTTGAATAAGGAGATTTATTTCAGAATCGAGCAGAGTTTGCTCTGTCTGTTGGTCCAGTCCGTGCTGGTATTTTCGGCGCATTTCAGTGCTCACCCGTTTTTTCGTGACGTTTTTGCATTTATTTACCCTTTTTTGTTTTATTTTTATTTATTTAGAAAATATTTTAAATAGGAGTAGATATTTATTTTCAATATAGATTTTATTTTATTTGTTAGAGTTTATTAGTTTTAGATTATAGTTTATTCATTTGTTTTTATTAGGTTTTTAAAATAGGTTTTAGAATTTAATTGTATAGTCTAAATAGATGTTTTTTTAATATTGTTTTGAAAAATAAATAGATAGAATAGTTTTATTTAGATTTGGATAGAATATAGTTTTTATTTTATAGTTTAGATATTATTATTTTCTTTTATTATTTATTTAAGTAGTATAGGTTTAATTAGGATTAGTTTATGATTATTATTAAGTAATTTTTGGTTATTTAATTAGGATTTATATTAAGTTTTTTAAAGTCAGCAATAACCATGGTTTAATCAGGTTGCCATTATCATTAATCATCATCATTATCAAGTTAACCAGGCCACGTGTCAAATAAGTAGTATATATACTACTATTCACTGTCTCCTACGGAAGGACACAACCCTAACAGCAGCCTTCAACCCTAACCCTAGCTACAGTGTCCGCCTCCATCCCCATTCACACTTCATCTCAAATCAACCTCCATTAATGAACATCACAACCTTTGTTCTTCAATCTGAAACCAACCCATTTTCGTTTCCACCATTGAAACTTATCCAGAGATACTCAACAACAACTTGAACCCAGAAACAACTCCAAACTAACTCAAAATCCACGCGAAATCCATCTTGCGGTTCGAACTCATCTTTATCGTCAACTTCAAATCACCACCAGAAACTCACGAATCTTTTTTTCTTCTTTCAAACCCAGAGACCAAAAATCTATAACTCTACACGATTCAAACCACCACCTTCGAAACCAAACTCTGAATACCACCCAAAACATGTTTCCAGCGAGCGTACCATCTTCAACCTCCAGATTACGAACCCAGATTCAACATCATCCTCAAACACCATTTTCATTTCCACCTTCAACATCAAACTTTGAACCTCCGTTAACCTCACAACCTTCAAACCACCATCGGAGAACTTCACCTTCTTCACTCAACCCACAACTTCCATTTCCTCAAAACCCATCTAAAACCCATAAATCCTCCACAAAACTAAATCTCCAAATCCCATTTCAGACCTTCAAAAACATCAAACCATTTTCCAGAACCTCAAAAAAATCAAACCCAATTCGTTACCTTCCTTCCTTCTATACCCACTTCCAAAACCCCATTCGCAAATCTCGCGAAAAAACCCTTCTAAACAACATGCAACCCGCACATACCTACACAATAACCGATAATCGCCGACGTTTTCCACCATGCAAACCCGTTTTAGACCCAGAAACAGAACCCAGCCCTCGCAATGTCTTTCCGCCATAACTCGCCTCAACCTTCATCGGAAACAACAGAGATAACAGGACAGAGGATGATTTCAGAAATCGGAGAGGGTTTGAAATAATTGAAATTGAAAATGAGAGAGCTAAGCAAAGTGAAAGCGTAGTGAGAGATTGTTAGAGAGGGAGGAGTCCGAGTAAACGATACGGAGAAGGAGATCATTTGGGGTTTTTTGTTTTTCATTTTATTTTGTGTTTGTTGTTCACAATTGATTGTTGTTATTGGGTTTAAAGCCCATTTGTTTTTTTGTTTTTTTTCTGATTGATTTTGGTTGTTGGGCTGTAAAGCCCGTTTGGATCTCACCTCACCCTGTTCATATATAAACCCCTCCCCTGTTTTTTATTGTATTGCTTAAACCTTTTTTATTATGTAATTATTACATATATTGATTTTAAACCTTATTTTGTATATATTTCTATGTATATTATATTTCTATTATATTTTCTTAAAAGTTTCTTTATTTTTTTTCTTTAGAATTTTAGTTTATTATTTTTCTATTTGAAATTTCAATTTTATTTTCTTTTAGAAGCTTATATTGTTTTGTAAAGTTAAATTTTATTTCGCATTTGTTATTGGACTTTTTATCCTATTTTTGCCGCTTTGGTCGATGAAGAAGTTTCCTCGATTCTCCGTCAAATTATTGATGAGAAATGAAGGATCCGAGATCGACTTTTTCTCCTCTTTCTCATTTTTGACTTTATTTCACTTCACCTGTTTTTGGTCGATGACGACACTTCCGTAATTCATTACCAGTCAAATTATTGATGAATAATGTTGGATCTGAGACCACCTCCTTTCTCTCCGCATTTCTCTTCATCTTTCCGATTTTATTTTGACTTTTGGTGATCGATGAAGTCTTATAAGACGAGATCGCACTGTTTTTGGTCCGTGTGACACGATTCAATTGGAGAATGATTCTCAATATCATTTCTCTATCTTGTCCATAGCACGGAAATCAATACGCGACCTCTTAAAGTTTGACTTCCCTTATAAGTCGAGCTATGAAGGTTTAGCATCACATTGGTCCCGATTCAAAGCATTATCAAGGACCAAAAGAGGAGAAGAATGGAATGGAGCTTGCGCACAATGTCAAGGGTCAACGGAACCACTCCGTTCGGTAACATCTTTCTAATTCAAGTCTTTTAATCAACCGCCGAGCATTGTGAGTTCTAAACAATAGATATGTGGGAAATGATGAGTGGGGGCCTCCTCTCATTCGTCTAGAGTGTTTAGTGTATGTCCTTCGAACAGTATGCGACGCATTCGCTCCTACGCCTTAGGTTCTAGCGTGTGTGTCCCGAGTTCCTTCCCGTTTAGGAGTGTTAGGCCTGCTTCCTCTTTTCCCTCGCCCCCGTGCGATTGAAACTCTTTTTCTCTCGCCCCGTGCGATCGAGACTCCTTTCTTTTGCGTCCTGGCGATTGAGATCCCCTCTCTTGCCCCCGTGCAATCGAGATCCCCTTTTCTCTCGCTTCCATGCGATCGAGACCGTTTTCCGTAGTTAGCTGAACTACAGCTGCTCTGATTTCTCATGCCATATGAGAATATGTAGGCACAAGACGACAATGTCTTGGCGAGCACCCTTTAAAGTTTTCCGTAGTTATCTGAACTACGGCTACTCTGATCTCTCATATATGTTGAGAGTACGTAGGCATAGGATTGCGATAATCCTAGCAAGCACTTTTCCCCCTTTAGGTAACCCGTACCTTTTAACCAATGACATACTATGTCCGTTTTACCGCAAACAGGTAATGCCTAAGTCTCCAATGGTCGAGCAGCAATACAACTAACTGCTAGAATGCGTACGCTAATAGCGTCTACCTTTTCTCTCGGCCGCGTGTGATCGAGAACACCCTGTTTTCCCGTAGTTAGCCTGAACTACGTTTTGCTCTGATTTCTCGTACCAGACGAGAATACGTAGGCACAAGACGCGATGTCTTGGCGAGAAATCGCCCCGTAGTTTCCCTAACTACGTTGACTTTGACTTTCCCATTGCATGAGGGAATACGTAGGCATAGAGCGGTGATGCTCTATCGAGTTAGTTCTTTCCTTTCTTTTCAATTCTTTCTGTTTTAGCTTTAGCAGTCGTAGATAGCTTGTTTGTCACCCATAGACTAGACAACAAGTGTGGATCCCATCGAGTACGACGGACGTGAGGGGTGCTAATGCCTTCCCCTTGCGTAACCGACTCCTGAACCCGAGATATGGTTGCGATGACCTGTCTTATTCCCTTTTCGTAGGTTTTCTTTGATTGTTTCCTTTCCCTCTCTTCGATCGTTTGATTTTCACTTGAATGCATACTTTTGTAGTTGTTGTTAAAAGTGATGAGTGTTCATCTTCTTGCTTGCATTTTGTTTTGTTTTGCATCTCTTTGCTTGCATTTAAGAGGTTGAGATGTGCTTGTAGTGGTTGTTGCCCCACACTTTATTCCTCCATCTTTTCTATGTGTTGCATTTCATGTTTGCATCCCTTATATTCCCTTTCATTTGTGATTGATTTATCTTGTGCCTTCTTGGTTTTCTTTGCCATGATCCTTTAGGATTCCTAGTCCCTATGGGAGTAGGAGAGACATTAAGTGTTCAATCCAAGCATGATAACATTAGGGTAGATTTTTCCCTCTTAATCTCAATCATAGGAGCACATTGCATGATAACATTAGGGTTGAGTTAGTTTCCCCTTAGTTGTGTCTTCTCTCTTCTCATCTCAAAACTTCTTCAAAACATCTAATAAAGGATAATAAGTGTTGTATGCTACGAGCCTTAAGCATTTGGGAAATGACAATTGGGGGGCCTCCTCTCAATTGTCTAGAGTGTTTAGCGTATGTCCTTTAGATGATATGCGACACATTCGCTCCTAAGTTATAGTCTTTAGTGCAACATGAATTAAAAACACAATTCAATTCACTTCTTCATAAAAGACTCAAAAGCAAACATCAAAACTTATTTATCCTTCGGGATTAATGGAAAACCATTTTCAACAAGAGTGTTGTTAACTCTTGGTTCTATCACAAACAGGTAACGCCTAAGTCTCCAATGGTCAAGCAACAATACACCTAACTGCTAGAACTAAGGTTTAACCCTACTCGGCTAAAACACTTGAATCAACTTGTGGTCGTGTCAGCCCGAACTACGTTTGCTCTAATTTCTCGTACCAGAAGAGGATACGTAGGCACAAGACGACGATGTCTTGGCGAGCAACCTTCTCCCACCTTCACCCATAGTTGTCCGAACTACGTTGACTCTGACTTTCCCATTGCACGAGGGAATACGTAGGCATAGAGCGGCGATGCTCTATCGAGTCTCTTTTCTTTTCTTTTTTCCCTGTGGCCAGCCTTATAGATTAACAACCTTTTAGATAGATAACAAGCGTGGATCCCGTCGAGTACGACGGACGTGAGAGGTGCTCATACCTTCCTCTTGCGTAACCGACTCCCGAATCCAAGATTCAGTTGCGATGACCTGTCTTCTCCCTTTTTCATAGGTTTTCTTCGATCGTTTCCTTTCCCTCCTTTGGGATAAATAACGAATGGTGGCGACTCTTCTATCCTTGTCGGCCCCTCTTCGCAGTGATGCGACAGCTGGCGAATCTGCTGGGGACATCTTCCATCCCCTAGGCGAGTCAATCCTAATGCTTGTGTGTTTATTTTTGGGTGTGTACATGTGTTGCATTTGTATAGTATTGCATTTGCATTTTATTTTCAGCATTATCATTATTATTGTGATGTTGGATGGGACTGTTCCACTGAGTGATAAGCCAAAACTCAGGCTTGAGTATAACCATAGCATTAGAGTGGAAAGTAGCGACGATCTGCATGCTGGGCGTGCAATAGTCTTCGTGAAATCTGCGTTCAGACGAGGTTTTCTTTGAAGATGTCATATCCTGTACATTGGTCGGGAAAGGGTGTTGGATCAGGAAACTGTCGACTCTGGAGACCGATCATTTGGGAGTCAGCTAAGTGAGGTCGCTTCGTTAGACTATGATTCCAAACCAGAAATGGTGAGCGTATCATCGTTTCGCGAAAGTCTGTGACACTGACGACCGCATAGGATGTCAGACCTTGTCAGAGATAGGTTCATACCTGTGAGTGGGGAGGGTTATACAGGAAACTTTGACCTTCAACCTACCCAGTTTTCTCGTCAGTGTGAACTTTTGATCCTTGGTATTATGGGTTTCCAATATATCAGTGTCGTGGTATTTTGTTTGTTCCAGTATTCTCTTGCCGAAGCGAAGCTCTGGTTTAGCTCAGTCAGCAACACAGCAGCCTTGATCCCTTGTCTTTGTATCTACATCATCATAACATGTTTGCATTTTGTATCCTGCATTTTCATTTGCATCGCAGGTTGTTCTTAGTGGCCTTGTGTTCTTATCTCCGCTAGGTTTGGTAGTAACAGGATTGAGGAGTTCAATTTCCACAAATATCCAACTCGAGGGAATCAGCAAAAAGTAATGGATCAGGTTCAAGCTGAATTGCAGGAAGTCAGAGCTTGCATGTCCCAGTTTATGGAGTTGATGCAGAATGTTGCCAGTGGGCAGGAGCATCTGAGAACTTTAGTTCAACCCCTCATTGACGCTCCCAAAGTCAATGATAATGGAGTGGTCCATCCTGGTGGTGGTGGTGTTGTCAATCCTTCTGGCGGAGGTAGTATAGGCATTGTCTTTCCTCCAGGCGGAGGTGGTGCATGCGTTATTATTACTCCAGGTGGAGATGCTGCGAACGAAAATGGTAATGTTGCTGATGGAGGTGTGTGTGTTGTGCACGGGGCTGATGGCCCTCATTGGGAAGATCACCAGGATGACGTCTTTTCCATGAGAGATATGGAGGGTGGTTTGCCAACTAAAGCTGACAAAAGGTTTAAACTGATCAAGGAGAAGATGAAGTTTTTTGAGAATCAGAACTCTTTGGGTCTCGATATGTCAGATCTTGGTCTAGTTCCTGGGGTCAGAATTCCTCCCAAGTTTAAGGTACCCGATTTCGACAAATATAAAGGAACAGTGCATATTCAGGCATATTTCAGGAAAATGTCTGCTTAATCCGATGATGAAAAGCTGCTAATGCATTTTTTCCAAGACAGTCTGGCAGGAGCGTCTTTGGAATGGTATATGGGACTCGAGAGAACTCATATCCGTAGCTGGAGAGAATTGGTTGAGGCTTTCTTGCGTCACTATTAGTATAGTAGGGATCTGGCACCGAACATGGTACAATTGCAGAGTTTGTCGCAGAAGAGTACTGAGAGCTTCAAGGAGTACGCCCAGAGATGGCGAGACTTAGCAGCGAGGGTACAACCTCCCATGGTGGAGAGAGAATTGACTGACATGTTCATGGCTACACTGCCTGGAGTGTATTATGAGAAGCTAATAGGTTGCATGTCTTCGAGTTTTTCAGATCTGGTAAGGGCGGGAGAAAGAGTCGAAAGCGGTATCAAAATGGGAAAGATCCAAGTTGCTCTTGATTCTTCCAAAGATGCAAAGAAGCCTTATTTTGGGAAGGAAGGAGAAACTAATGCTACAGCTATTTACCAGTCATCCCAGTACCAACAACCTTATGCTCCTCAGCAGCAAAACTATCAGCGCCAGAATCAGAATAGGCCTCGCAACAATTTGGAAAGAAGGAATACTCCTCTTCATCCAGTTCCTATGTCATACAGTCAGCTTCTGCCACATCTGATTCAAAACTCATTGGTGGAACCTAAGACTCTCAAGCCGTTGCCAGAGCCATACCCTATTGGGTATGATACCAGTATTCAATATGGATATCATGGAGGATCCATGGGGCACTCAACTGAAGATTGCAAAGCCTTTCAAGCCAAAGTGCAACAGTTGATTGACAAAGAGTATATATCCTTTCCAAAAGGAAATTTGGTTGTGCACGTCAACCTCTCATCTGTTTGAGTTCGAAGACTTCAAGGGGTCACGTCCTCCAGCAGCAAGTCTAGATTTGAAAGCCCGGTTCCCCGAAGCTGGCAATCTTTTTTATCATGTCATTTCTTTGCATTTGTAGTTTCTTTATGTTTATGTGCAAATTTCATTTGTAAAACTTGTTTGTTTTCAATTGATAATGATAATGAAATGAATATGCAGATTTTTGATTAAATCCATTTGTGTTCACTCAATGTTTTTATTGATGTCAAACGCTTGTTTAAGCGGAATCCGAGGGAGGATGATGAAATTGAAAGACGCGCAAGCTTCCGATTGTATGCTTTTGAATAAAACATGCTGATAATGTACAAGCATTGTTTCAAATTCCTAAACACCGGAGATATAAGGATGATAATCCCTTGTCAACCCCTTTGAGCCTAGTAGTAGGAGTTTTTTTTTCTAAAAACGAAAAACCCTCAAACTTAACCTGGGGCAGGATAGGTGTCAGTTAATTTGACCGAGCGTCCAAATTGCAAAAGGAGTGTTCCCGTTCGAGGATCAATCACACCTCTATAGGTCGTGCCTAAAAAACCACAGTGGTTAAACCTCCAATCAGGAGTGAGACAGTCATAACCCTTTCGGAGAAATCAAGACAAGCCAGTGTCACACGATTGGTAAAAAAAAGGAAAAAGCCCGCTAAGTCAAATCTTGAAAACAAGCGACTTAGGCAAAAATTAGGGTATCCCACTGGACTTCAAAATCGAAAATTCAAAAGAATTAGTCCAGGCAAAAATTAGGGAAAGAACGAAAAGCAGAAAAGCAAAAAGGATTACAAAGGAAAAATCCTCGGGAAAAACAAGTCGTGTGACTCCAGGCACAAAAGACAAAAAGCGAGTGACTATCACTCCAAAAACTTGTGGTTTCCTAAACCATCATTCATGTCATTCAACCTTTGAAAGGTGAGCGCTTGTGTCGAACTAACTGAATATAGGATTGGAGAATATCAAGGAGAGTGGGTGGGTTAAACAGAACTTTGAGCCTTATATCATTTCTTTCAAATTGTGAACCTGATCGCGATACAACCTTCAAAAAACCTAATTGAAGCAGGTTTGTTTTGAAAGCATATTTCGGCATAGATCACGTTGAAACTGACTCCTAAAAGGATTCCTCTTACCATGTTGGTGCTAAGATTAACATTTTGATAAGTAATTCATTCACTATATGTCACAACTTTTTTCCAGTGAACAGACTTGGATTTCAAAACTGTCATATGCATTGAATTAATATATCTTTTATGCAGAATAATTTGTTTTACTTGCGAGTAAGCACTTGACATCAGGAGAGTTTCCACAGTGGAAAGTTTGATCTTGATATAATGCATAACGCCTGAATACTCCATTGAACCGGGGCAAGTTATATCAAATGATCATATCATGGGAGTCAGCCATCTTAAAGTCAATTGATCTGGGGCAATCAGGTCGAAATTCGACAAACCTCTCGAAGTCAGGGGTACCGCTCCATAAATCAGTTAATCAGGGGCAAGGTCGTTGTAAGGCTAAGGCAGGCCACCCTAAGAGCCCAAGAGATATCCTTATCCAGAAGCCAACACCTCTTCGAGGTTCAAAGTGCTGAGGTCGTGCATGTCAAACCATCATGGTATAAAGATTTCAAGTCTCCTCGTGAGGAAGTTTTTACAGAGATCCCACAGGCTGGGGAAAAATTGAAAGCGAAGGAATTGTTCCTCTCCATATCTTCAGAGCCTATCAGAGTAAGTCAACCAGGGACGAATCCTTTCATGGTAAAAATTCTGGGGCAAGCCATCTCGAGGTCATCTCATGGCAAGCTTTTCTTTTCGAGATGAACTGTCCCAGAGATCATATTGGGGCAAGTTAGACTACAGTGGGGCAGTTACCCAAGCGGTTTCATTCTCGTCAGCAAGAGTTGAGTGTCGGGGAATCATGTCATCACCTCATCCCACAACCTGAAACCTGTTACCTGTCAGAACCTGGTAACCTCAAATCAATTTCTAAAGCCCAGTCCTCGCTTGGAAAACCTTCAAACCAGTTCCTGTCTGGTCATACTTTCTGTAGCCTACTGTTTAACCAGTCCTCAACTGGCAAACACAGTTTCAAAGTCCAGTTCTTGTCTGGCAAACCAGAAATCAGTTCTCGTTTGATATCCAAAACCAAAATTAGTTCCCGCCTGATACCTAAAAATAGAAGTCAGTTCTCGTCTGACATGTTTTGAAGAACCCAGTTCTCGTCTAGTAGTCAGTTCTCGTCTGACCTGTTTTGAAGAACCCAGTTCTCGTCTGGTAGTCAGTTCTCGTCTGACCTATTTTGAAGACCCTAGTTCTCGTCTGGTAATCAGTTTTCGTCTGACCTGTTTTGGTGAACCCAGTTCTCGTCTGGTAGTCAGTTCCCGCCTGACCTTGTTTTTGGTGAACCCAGTTCTCATCTGGTAGTCATTTCTCGCCTGACCCGTTTTTGAAGAACCCAGTTCTCGTCTGGTAGTCAGTTCTCGTCTGACCTGTTTTTGGTAGTCAGTTCTCGCCTGACCCGTTTTTGAAGAACCCAATTCTCATCTAGTAGTCAGTTCTCGCTTGACCCGTTTTTTGGAACCCAGTTCTCGTCTGGTAGTCAGTTCTCGCCTGACCCGTTTTTTGGAACCCAGATCTCGTCTGGTAGTCAGTTCTCGTCTGACCTGTTTTTGGTAGTCAGTTCTCGCCTGACCCGTTTTTGAAGAACTCAGTTGTCATTTGGTAGTCAGTTCTCGCCTGACCCATTTTTTGGAACCCAGTTCTCGTCTGGTAGTCAATTCTCGCCTGAACCGTTTTTTGGAACCCAGTTCTCGTCTGGTAGTCAGTTCTCGCCTGACCCGTTTTTATAGAACCCAGTTCTCGTCTCATAGTCAGTTCTCGTCAGACCTATTTTTGGTTGTCATTTCTCGCCTGACCTATCTAATTCAAATCCAGGGCTTGTTTTCCCCAACAAAAGTCCAATCGTATTTGGCATGTCATATCTTTCCCCGGTAAGGGTATGTTCCTACCGATTGAGTGTACGGTTGAATGTGTACATGTATCCCCAGCAGAATGTCTGTATGCACTCATGCCTCGACAGTTCAAGATTGGCTTATTCGGCAGAGTAAGTAATCCCCAGAGGGTCGAGATTGATATACCCCGTACAGGTCAGTAGGTGCCCGTATCCCCAGCAGATTGTAGGTACGCACTTACTTCCCAGCAAGTCGAGTCTGGATTTCTCTCCATCAGGCAAGTTTGGAACTTTTCCTAGTGGCGGAGTAAGTTCAGGATTTGTTTTCCCCACATAGTCTAGATTTATGACTTTGTATCTACTCAGAGCTTAAAGTGGTGATTCCGTCCCCAAGCAGAGGTCGGGGTTGTTTTCCCTCTTGCTTAATTCCCCAGAGAAGTCAGCAGAGTAGTTATTTCTTCCCCACATATTAGGGTTGATTCAGAGATTCCTATTCTCTATCCTTAGCAGAGAGAGTTTTGGATATTTCCTCGATAAATCTTGTTTGGTTATCTCTAGCTGAGTAATCCCCGGTAGGTTGTTTTTTTTTATCTTCAGCAGAGCGGAGTTGCTCCCAGATGCGTGTTTTGTACCCTAAAAGGACTTCGGTGTTCTAGGAGGCCATTCAGGGCAGATTCCCCCGGTGAAACGAAATTAATCTCAGTGGTTGATTGTTATCCCCTGCAGAGTCGTTGATTTCCCCGTTAGGTTGGATTTGATTCTAGTTGGTGGGTGTCTTTCCCCAATCAGGTCTTCTATTCCCCAGAAGAGTTGTACTCTTGAAGGCCGTGCTGGGCGTTTTCCTCAGCAGGTTTCTAGTTAATCCCTAGTGGAGTGGATTTTGTTCTCGTCAGAACAGCATTACCCTGGAAAGTTCTGTTCTTGGAGGCCATCCAGGGTTTGTTTTCCCAACTTAAGTCCAATCGTACTTGGCACACCTAGTTTTCCCCAGCGGGGCTTTTCAGCATTTACTTTGCTGAGGTGGTTCCTTTGCATTGTGCATAGCATCTACCAAACGCGTAGCATTTCCATTTCGTATGGAGCATTACGCCATTTTCAAACATATGCATTTGAAACATAAGCCAGGTTGTTATCTCTTGCTTTTAGGTGTATTTTCGGCAGACCGATTTTGTTGCCTCAAGCCCGTGCGGTATCCAAACCCCGGCTTCCTCCGGTTATTTCAGTTAGCTCGTGCGGTATCCAGACCCCGGCTTCCTCCGGTTATTTCAGTTAGCCTGTGCGGTATCCAGACCCCTGCTTCCTCCGGTTATCTCAGTTAGCCCGTGCGGTATCCAGACCCCGGCTTCCTCCAATTATTTCAGTTAGCCCGTGCGGTATCCAGTCCCTGGCTTCCCCCGGTTATTTCAGTTATCCTGTGCGGTATCCAGACCTCGGCTTCCTCCGGTTATTTTCATTAACCCGTGTGGTATCCAGACCCCAGTTAATGATGTTCTCGAGCCCGTATGGGATCCAGACCCCGGTTAATGACTTTCTTAAGCCTGTGTGGTATCCAGGCCCCGGATCACATTAGATTGTCCCATTAGCATGTGCGGTATCCAGACCCTGGCTAATTTTGGTTATTTTCCGAGCATGTGTGGTATCCAGACCCCGACTCACATCATATCATTCCATTAGCATGTGCGGTATCCAGACCCTGGCTAATGTTGGTTTTTTCTTGAGCCTGTGCGGTATCCAGACCCTGGCTGATGTTGGTTTTTTCTTGAGCCTGTGTGGTATCCAGACCCCGGCTCACATCGAATTATTTTGTTAGCATGTGCGGTATCCAGACCCTGGCTGATTTTGGTTATTTCCCGAGCCCGTGTGGTGTCCAGACCCCGGCTCTCACCAGTTCACTCGTTTTGCCCGTAGAGTATCCAGACCACGGCAAAATCTTTTGACAGATGTGTTCATTTTACCATTTGTTCCCCAACAGATTTGCTTGTTTAAGTTTCTCTTTCCCCAGTGGAGGTTTCTTGTGAATTGTTGTGATATTCACTTCTCAACTTCGTGTTGAGCCGGCCTTCGGATACGATGCTCGCTTTTATTTAACGAATGTCTGCTGGTTAGTAGATGTTCTCAACTTCGTTTTAAGCCAGCCTTCGGGTTCGATGCCTAGTTTGTTTAACAGATGCCTGAGGGTGGACTCAGATGATATTTTCGACCTAGTGTCGTTGCCTACGCGTTAGCAGATGTTTCTCCCAACTGCGTGTTGAGATTTTCTGGTTTGGTAATCAGTTAGCTTATTATCGTTGCAACTATCAGATACAGTTCTTTCCTACGGTTGGAAAATTTTCGGGTTCTTTGGTATTCAACCGTCTTTTACCTTGATTGTTTGAAAGTCGTTCGCTTTTCACTCATTCAGGTCCAAGTCGCTTGAATAGGGGCAGCTGTTGTACCCCAAAATCTGACCAACCGTTTTTTGTACTTGGCTTATGTTTCTATGCATTTTCGCATTTTTGCATATCATAGCATTTGTTCTTGAGACAGGGGATCAAGGTTTTCCTGTGGCTCAGAGTTCTTTTTTACTGCAAGAGTTCAAACAGCGAGCATCAGAAGCTCTGGCATTTATTTTACCCGACGATCGAGCGGGCAATTTTTTATTTTACAGGATAATTTATAGCTCAAGAGGCAGCATTCAGGCTATCTCAAGTAGTCTCATGGTTGTAGTATTCAAGAGGAAGTTTCAAAGGCTGAACAGGGCTTAGAACGGAAGAAAACAGACAAATGTGCAGATTTCCCTCCAAAAGGCGCCAAAATTCAAATTTTAAAGGTGTTAATCGATTAACCAAGTCAAAATCAGGTCAAATTTGAATTTTTAAAGGTGTTAATTCATTAACCCATATGGTTAACTGATTAACCAAGGCAATTTCAGCTCTGCACGTGAATTTTCAATAGAATTCACTTTGGGGTCCATTTTGATCACATGAGAAATTGATTTTACACCAAAGGAAGGATCTAGAACCACTTTGAATTTTGATTAGTTTTCAAACTAATTCAAATTCCCTCCAATTTCCCATTCCTAATCCCATCCCAATTTTCACAAACCACACTCCAAACCACATTTGGATCCTAACCAAGAGCATATTTAACGATTTGCTCCAAACCTCACACACACAATCCTCATAATTTCATTTCATTTTCAGAATTCACTCTCATTCTCTCAATTTTATATCAACTTTTCCATCTCCCAAACTCCACTAAAGCTCTTCTCACCTTGAATTCTTTGATTCTCCATTGGAAGCATTGAATTCTAGAGCTAAAACCTTCATCCTTCATCCTTATTATCTCCAATTCTCTATTCAATTTTCGTGCTAGTTTGGATCTGATCTTGGAGGCTGGTTTGGAAGAGCTTATTTGGATAAATCTTGCTTAATTTTGGTGGATATTCACTTCTACAACAAGAAATTACTTGGATCTTGAAGAATCTCTGGGTTTCTTGCTTGGATCTGCTCAATTGAAGTTGAATCAACATTTACCAAAGCAAATCTCTGCTTTGTAGGTTGGAAATTCTAGATCCGATTCTGTTTTTTGAGCTTATTTGCATAATCATCATGTTGATCTTCATATTTGATTAATTTGGTTAATTTTGATCCATGCGATTTGAGATCTTGCTGTTTTAATGTGTTTACATGTTGATTGGATTACTGTTTTTTGGTTTAAATTCGTGCATAATTGATTATGTGATCATCTGGATTATTGCATAAGTAATTAATTGCTGAAAAGTGCTTTTGAGCTGTTGTTTTCTGCCTCTGGTATAGTGTTAATCGGTTAACCAGTTACAGTGCAAACTGGTTAATCGATTAACCAGTGCAAATTTTCAAATTTTCAAACATTTTTAACTGGTTAATCGGTTAACCATATGTGTTAACCGATTAACACTGAACCAGAATGTTATGTTTGTTGTTTTTGAGTTTGTTTTGGGTATCATTTCACTTTGAATCTTCATGGATCAGTATGATGCATTTGAGTGATATGTTTTGGATATTGTGTTACTATTCTTGATTGTTTAATCATGATTTCTTCGACACGCGTGTTCGATTTTCACTTGAATGCATACTTTTGTAGTTGTTGTTCAAAGTGATGAGTGTTCATCTTCTTGCTTGCATTTTGTTTTGTTTTGCATCTTTTTGCTTGCATTTAAGAGGTTGAGATGTGCTTGTGGTGGTTTCTGCCCCACACTTTTTTCCTCCCTCTTTTCTTTGTGTTGCATTTCATGTTTGCATCCCTTTTATTCCCTTTCATTTGTGATTGATTTATCTTGTGCCTTCTTGGTTTTATTTGCCATGATCCCTTAGGATTCCTAGTCCCTATGGGAGTAGGAGAGACATTAAGTGTTCAATCCAAGCATGATAACATTAGGGTAGATTTTCCCCTCTTAATCTCAATCATAGGAGCACATTACATGATAACATTAGGGTTGAGTTAGTTTCCCCTTAGTTGTGTCTTCTCTCTTCTCATCTCAAAACTTCTTCAAAACATCTAATAAAGGATAATAAGTGTTGTACGCTACGAGCCTTAAGAATTTGGGAAATGACGATTGGGGGGCCTCCTCTCAATTGTCTAGAGTGTTTAGCATATGTCCTTTGGATGATATGCGACGCATTCGCTCCTAAGTCATAGTCTTTAGTGCAACATGAATTAAAAACACAATTCAATTCACTTCTTTATAAAAGACTCAAAAACAAACATTAAAACATTTTTATCCTTCGGGATTAATGGAAAACCATTTTCAAAAGGAGTGTTGTTAACTCTTGGTTCTATCATAAACAGGTAAAGCCTAAGTCTCCAATGGTCGAGAAGCAATACACCTAACTGCTAGAACTAAGGTTTAACCCTACTCGGCTAAAACACTTGAATCAACTTGTGGTTGTGTTAGCCCGAACTACATTTGCTCTGATTTCTCGTACCAAACAAGGATACGTAGGCACAAGACGACGATGTCTTGGCGAGCAACCTTCCCCCACCTTCACCCGTAGTTGTCCGAACTACGTTGACTCTGATTTTCCCATTGCACGAGGGAATACATAGGCATAGAGCGGCGATGCTCTATCGAGTCTCTTTTCTTTTCTTTTGTCCCTGTGGCCAGCCTTATAGATTAACACCCTTTTAGATATATAACAAGCGTGGATCCCGTCGAGTACGACGGACGTGAGGGGTGCTCATACCTTCCTCTTGCGTAACCGACTCCCGAACCCAAGATTTGGTTGTGATGACCTATATTCTCCCTTTTTCATAGGTTTTCTTCGATTATTTCCTTTCCCTCCTTTGGGATAAATAACGAATGGTGGCGACTCTTCTGTCCTTGTCGGCCCCTCTTCGCAATGATGCGACACTTGTAAGCTCTTTATTTCTTCATTATATATGACCTTTTTCATACGAACTTTTTTACCTTTGCTGGTGACATCACTTTTGGAATTCTAGAAGTTCATATTCCACTTTTGATCACTTATGTGGTTTATGTTGATCTGTTTGGTATATCGCCTTTGTCTCAGTAGTACCTTTCATAGGATTGGACTATTTCCCTAATTCCTTGACTCTTCCCTTTTTTATATTGCTAGTAGTGACATGAATTTCCTTTCCCTTAGACAATTCCTTGGTACCCCTACTAATACAATACCATCCTTCACTTGAGGAACATCTTTGTTTGTATGAGCTATGTGGCTAGTTGAAGTAGCATTGGATGACAACTTCTTATTTTATTGGAATTTCTTGCATCTTCTATTTATCATCTTAGATGAACTATCAAGCCGAGGATATCCATGCAGATTGTAACAATAAGACTTTATATGTCCAAATTTATCATAGTAGTGACATTTCAGAGGCATTTTTCTGTTACTATTGTGAAGAAGTGACACATGTTTCACATAGAGTTGTGACATGTGGTTCGTCCTTTGAACCTAAGTCTTCATTTCAAGTAAACCAACCTTCATTGAGGGAATATTCATGCATTGATCTTTCATGATTGTCCCAATATTTATCCTCATTATGTATTTAAACACTTTTCCACATACTTCCATTCCATTAGGCATATTTCTTTCAAATTGAATCAAGTCTCTTAACTTAGAGCTTAGAGAGAAAATCTCATTTTCTATTCATGTGATGGTTGAGGCAAGCTTCTCTATTTCCTCCTGAAGCACTTTTATGGTTTTCTTCTGATTGTCTATGGTTGAGCATGTTTCTTCCCATTTGGAGAGTAGGAGTGTGTATGATGTGACAAGATCTTTTTTAGATAGGCTTTAGAATTAGATTCACCATCAAACTCACATCGACCAGTATAAGCCATCACAATGTTGGCAGTTTCTTCCTCACTTTCAGAATCAGACCAAGTGGCAGAAAGTCCCTTTTTTGTTTCTTTAGAAGGGTGGGACATTCTTCTTTAATGTTTCCAATGCCTTCACACTCAAAGCATTGAGTATCCTCGTCACCTTTGATCTAGATATTGATGTCAGACGTTTTGTCTTGGACATTTGTCTTTCACTTTTTATTCAGATATTTCAAGGAATTGTTGAACTTTTTACTAAGGAAAGCTAAATCATCTGACAGTTTCTCTTTTATATCCCTTTGACTTTCTTCAGTATTGGAAACAAAGGTTATCCCTCTGTTCTTCTTTTCAGTATTGAAAGCTAAATCATCTGACAGTTTCTTATATCCCTTTGACTTTCTTCAGTATTGGAAACAAAGGTTATCCCCCTGTTCTTCTTTTCAGACCTTTCATTGATGGACTTCTTAAAGGTTTACATGGAACCAATAATTTTATAAACTTTAATGCTACTCAAGTCTTGAGTTTCTTCAATAACACTCACTTTCATATGAAACCTCTTAGGTAATGATCTGAGAATTTTTCTTGCCAACTTTTCTTTAGACATCTTTTCTCTTAAGGCAAAGGAAGTGTTGGTAATATCATGCAATCTGATGTGAAATTCATAGATAGATTCCTCTTCATTCATCCTAAAGTTCTGAAACTTAGTTGTAAGGAGCTGCAGTCTTGAGATACAAACTTTTGAGGTGCCTTCATGTGAAGTTTTGAGAATATCCCATGACTTTTTAGCTTATCCACATGTGTTGATCAATTTGAACATGTTCTTCTCCACACCATTGAAAATGAAATTCAAAGCCTTGGAGTTTCTAAGAGCTTCATTATCTTCAACATTAGTCAACTTAGCATCTGGTTTTAAGCTAGAAGTTCGATCTTCCGAGGTGATCACTAGATGTTTCCATCATTTTATCACAACTCTACATGCTTTGTTGCCCATGGATTTGAAAAAGACCACCATCATAGCCTTCTAATAATCATAATTTGTGCCATCCAAGATAGGTGATTTGTTAACTGATCTCCCATCTTTAATTGTCTCAATTTGAGAAGAATTTATCTTCCCTATAGCTCACCCAACAGGCTAAGGTGTCTGCTCTGATGCCAATTAAAATTGTGTTTCTCACAGAACAGATGTTGAACATAATGTCCTAGACAACTGGTTCGACAAGTTGAACCAAAATCACCATAAATAACATATATTCAATTGTATAAGATGATGGATCAAAAAAGCAATAAATAACACAATAATTGATAACCAGATCATGCAACAACAACTACGTCTGGAGGGTTGACTTCTAACTCAATAAAGTAAATTCACTATTGGTAGCTTATTACAATTAGTCTTAAAAGAAACAACAAACTCTATGTTATTCAAAGCCTCTTCTTAACACTACCCAATGACTTTCTATTTAGAACTACCCCTAAATATGAGAAACTCTCTCATTTATTCTCAATCGCTAACCCCTAGTGATTGGTGATTCGCACAATTATCAATGTGAATATTACAATTTAACTAGACAAATATTTTATGCCAAGTTATTGATACTAGAGGTGTACATAAAAAATATTGAATATACAACTCAACTAGACAAACCTTTTATGTCAAGTTACTGAGACATAGAGGTGTACATAAAATAACAAGGACTCTTGTAAATCCTAGCACTCTAAAATCTTCAATGTGAATGCTTACTTTCCAATGTAGGTTTGAGATCCTTATATAGCATAATAAATTTGGGCTTTTCTCCTTGGATATTAGCTTCAATTTCGTCCAGAATTAATGCAGAATTTGTTGGATATTATTTGTTCCATAAATCTCTCCAACTAGATATAATTTGTTTTAATTTAAATTCACTATTGGTAGCTTATTACAATTAGTCTTAAAAGAAACAACAAACTCTATGTTATTCAAAGTCACTTCTTAACACTACCCAATAACTTTCTATTTAGAACTACCCCTAAATATGAGAAACTCTCTCACTTTTTCTCAATCGCTAACCCCTAGTAATTGGTGATTCACACAATTATCAATGTCGAATATTACAGTTTAACTAGACAAATATTTTATGCCAAGTTATTGATACTAGAGGTGTACATAAAAAATATTGAATATACAACTCAACTAGACAAACCTTTTATGCCAAGTTACTGAGACATAGAGGTGTACATAAAATAACAAGGACTCTTGTAAATCCTAGCACTCTAAAATTTTATGTGAATGCTTACTTTCCAATGTAGGTTTGAGCTCCTTATATAGCATAATAAATTTGGGCTTTTCTCCTTGGATATTAGCTTCAATTTCATCCAGAATTAATGCAGAATTTGTTGGATATTATTTGTTCCATAAATCTCTCCAACAAGATATGATTTGTTTTAATTTAAATTCAAATTTGAATCTTCATTTAAATCTGAACCGATCATTATCCAACTGTCAAACAAATCACCTAATCAAATTGGTAAACCAATTAGCAATAAAATCTTATCTAATCTCTTATAAGAAATCTTCCAAAACGCAACAGCAATGACCTGTTGCGCAAGGTCCAAATATTGTATCAATATATTGTGACATCGCGTCCAACATGTGTCCCTTCTGCACCTCCATACAGCTTAAGCAAGCTTGATTAATCTTGAACACTTCTCCTTGTTGTTGTTTTGCAAAATGCAGCTAATACAAATGAACAACACCTCTTAATAGTTATATAGCATATGTTTGCTATAGATGCATTTTTGATATGGTCTACCTATTTGAGAATTAAGTGGTGTCGTTTCATAGAGTTCAAGGGCTTGACTCTTAAATTCTTATGAAAAGGATATGAGACACAAGGACTTATTTAATGTGTCATATTGATAATTATGTCAAAGATATTGAGATTTCATGTGAGTTATGCTCATTTGTTCTAATAAATAATTGATTCAAAGTTTGTTTACCAATTTGGTCGGGGATGAGTAAAAACTTAACTTATTAAGTAATGATTCAAATTGTAAGAAACATTTATCTAAAACCATGAAGTTTTCTGAATAATTGATTTAGATACATTTTAAAAATGGTGGGGGATTGTTGGTAATTTTAAAATAATTGTTTGATGAATTATAATGATTAAATTTATTCAATAGAAAATTTAAAATACAAATGGTTGTATTGATGTAGTGGTTTTCACTTTTGATAAACATTTAAAGGATTGTTTGTTGGTTCAACACTTGGTTTGTATATTTTTGGTATTATTTTTTATTTTAACAAATAACTGGAAAAAATATTTCCAAGAGATACACTGTCCAGATTCGAATCAGGGAAGTTTTAGCCGAAAGGTGTTTATGGACTAAAGCGACTGCCACTGATTGAGTGAAATTTTTAATGGAACTAAATATAACAATTTTAAATGACCAGTAATTCAAATGATGTTTCCCTTCACCAAGTGACATGGTTTTTTCTATAAATAGAGATATTGTATAAAGTGAAAATACGTACGAAAATTACAAATTTCAAGAGGCAAAAATCATATTTTATTTTTCTAGTGCACGAAAATAAATGAGAGAACTTTATTATGTAAAATATTGTTGATCGATGTGTTTAATGTGAATGAGCGATTAATGTTAAAGTTTCCAAATATTTTGATGGGAATTAGTCAGATTACTTATTAAAAGCTTAAAGAAACTATCACAATATGAACAATGCTCTTTCTTTGTATTGTGGTGCTTCAATATTGTAGCTTCCGTTCTTCATAGATCATTCATACTTCTTTGATAATCGTTTTCGTTGTATGAATCGTTATGTCAATCTCTTGTATGTTGCTTACTTTCTTCAAGTCATCAAGTCCTTATATAGCCAGAAAAAGATATGTTGGATGGCAGATCAGGAATATCCTTTTTGATAGCTAGCGACTTGAAATAATATCGTTACGCAAGGATGAAAATCGTACACAAAAGTTGTCCTTTGTACCACCAAATCAGGGTAATGGAATGGAACGTTGAAACGTACTATGTACTATTTTCCCTCGTAAACGTTTGAGTTTATCTTTTGTACATCAGAGGCTTCTGAATAGAATTGATTGAAGCATGAGTAGAAGAGTTGATCACTGGGTCTTCAGATTTCTGAGTCTTCAGAACTTGTCCACCAGAACCTTGTCTTCAGAGTTTTAAGCACTCAGTCTTCAGACACTTGGTCATTAGCAACTTAAATCTTCAAAGTTTTCAGAACTTTGTCTTCAAAGTCTTCAGAACTTTTTTCAGCAGAACCTTATCTTCAGAGTCTTCAACACTTAGTCTTCAGAAGATAATGACTTCAGAAGCTATAAAGTCTTTAGAAGTAAAATATCAGAGTCATATTTAGAGGCAGAAGCCAAGAGAACATTGCAGCAGCAACATATTGTCTTCTCAAAATCTTTTTTGAAGTGAGTAGATCAGAAACAGATTTGCTTCTTATAGCGTAGAAGCGACTTTGGTCAGACCAAAGTGACAATGCACATAGTCTCTATCAGAGTCAGAGCTTTCTCATGAAAATGATATGAGACAAAAGGTCTTATTTAATGTGTCATATTGATAATTTTGTCAAAGATATTAAGATTTCGAGTTATGCTCATTTGTTGTAATGAATAATTGATTCAAAGTTTATTTGTCAATCTGTTCGAGGATGAGTGAAAATTTAACTTACTAAGTAATTATTCAAATTGTAAGAAACGTTTATCTAAAATCATAAAATTTTTTTGAATAATTGATTTAGATATATTTTAAAAATTGTGGGAGATTGTTAGTAAAATTTCTAAAATATTTATTTTGATGAATTATAATGATTAAATTTATTCAATAGAAAATTTAAAATACAAATGGTTGTATTGTTGTAGTGGTTTTCACTTTGAATAAACATTCAAAGGATTGTTTGTTGGTTCAACACTTGATTTGTATGTTTTTGGTATTATTCGTTATTTTAACAAATAATTGGCAAAAATATTTGCAAGAGATACACCGTCCAAATTCAAATCAGGGAAGTTTTGGTCAAAAAGTGTGTCTGAACTAAAGTGATTGTCATTGATTGAGTGAAATTTTGAACGAAAATAAACATAATTTTAAACGACCAGTGATTCAAATGATGTTTTCCTTTCCCAAGTGATATGATTTTTTTTTATAAATAGAGATATTGTGTAAACTGAAAATACGTACGAAAATTATAAGTTACAAGAGGCAAAAATCATATCTAAATCATTCTTTTTTTATTTTTCTAGTGTACGAAAATAAATGAGAGAACTTTATTATGTAAAATATAGTTAATCGATGTGTTTAATGTGAATGAGCGATCAATGTTAAGGTTTCGAAATATCTTAATGGAAATTAGTTCGATTACCCATTTACATCCAATTTGACTAAATAGTCAAATTGGTGAGGACAAATCAAACCTAAAATTTAGTGTAAATACAAATTTTAAATTTTATTTTGTGCAATTTTCATCGTACCTTTTTCATATCTTCTTTATGTTTTGCAGCAAATCTTCGATCCAAGATCTAACAATTCCTTCGGTCATGAAATTGACTATGTCATGACCATGGAATTTGCAACATCTTATGTATCATAGTTAGCGTTCGTCTTGTCTGATTGTTTCTTATCTCCCAGTTATATAGTCAGTCTTTCATGGCCTTCTGAGATACAACGAACAGAGTGCAACCATAAAAAATAATTAGCATCGTTCAATGAAATTGTTGTGATCTGAACAATGGTGGTTTTCACGGTATGTATGTTTGGGTTGGTTGAGATATTTCAACTTTGGGTGAAGAACATTTGGGTGATTGCTGGGACACAATATCAAACACGGAATCAGACATAAAACTCAAAAACTCTTGTTGTGACCCATACCATATAGAAATTTCTACTATCTTTGAATGTCAGTTACTTTTAGCTTCAACTTCATGATTCCAGCTTGAACTTCAACTTCTCCTTTGGATGAATCCACTTTTAAAACGGTCACTTTTTTCCCAAGAGAAGAGACATGCACTTTATCGCCAACTTTAGGAACAGCAAACCTACCTGTAAGATTAACAAGGTGAGTGAGAACTGCATACATACTCTCACGGTGTAACTCGTATAAATCAAGATAGCACAATCACTATGTGAATAAGCAGCTAGAACTGTACCTGCTGACAATTTGTCGAATTTTTTAACATCGGATGGACTTCTATCTGTAGCAGTAGTTTTTTTGTTATCTGATGCAGTATGGAGGTTGTTTGTTGTTGAAACATGAGAGCTCTTAATGGCTTTATTGTGCTGTGAGGCTTTCTTTGCTGATGCACCCAGCTCCTTGACGCTCTTGTGAAGAATGGATCTTGCCATCGCTGCAGACGCAGATACATCTTTAAGTTTTTTAAGCAGTAGACTTGTACTATGTTCTGTGATCTTCCTTCTGGTGTTCAATAGACTACTGTGAAGTCTTCTGGATTGTCTACAATTACAAACATACAAATATTCCAAAAAGTATGGTAGACTTCAGTAAATGTGCCTCAGTTAATCGCTCGGGGTAATCTTGTTTTAAGTTGTACAGAAATGCAAAGCTATGGAGGGTGAAGAATTCAATAAATTTGGTTTTTGTAAAAACAAAGAGTCTCACCTCAGATAATAATGTGCTTCGGTTAATCGCCGGTGATAATCTTGTTTTAACTTCTCCATATCAGTAATTACCTGCATTGAAAGTAAACAACGTCAAAGCTGCTGAAATATTTGTGATGGAAAAATCCATCGTCACTTAATCTCTAAAGGTGAGATTATTTACTTTAATCTCTAAAGAATTGCTTATTTTGGTGGAGCCAAATCCAAAGCAAAAATAACATAAATATATCTGATGTAAGAGGGTGAGACACAACTGTAAACAAATAATAAATATAATTATATGTTAAAATACCTCATCAATCTCCGCACTTGAAGAACCATATAGCTTACGAGCAGTATCTATAACAACAGATGGTAGTCCCAGCCTCTCGGCTATATTGATTGCATTTGAGCGCCCTGCAAAGAAAAGTATATTCATGAGTTAGAGTGCTCAATCAAGTTATTCATGAAACGGGCTTTCTCTTTGTTAAGGCTACGTGATTTAAAACATCCTTTACTATATTCATGATTTCAAGTGTTTACCAGGTATGCCCCAGAGAACTTTGTAAGTTGGCTTCAAATTTACTTCATCAAACTCCATACATGCATTTTCAAAGGCTTCATTACTGCTCATGAAATGAAACCCATGAAAGTGGAACTCGAGATAACAGAAAATGATAGCATATCTACGAAATGCTTTAAAACAAAATAAAGGAAAAAAACACAGATAACGAAAAGTGTTAAGCAGAAACATGCCAATTCATCTTTTTCCTTTAATGTTTTACTTTCATCATTAGTATTAACTACCTGTATTTTAGGGTTTTAAGTTCACCGTGATGAGTCGTTGCTATTGTCAATAAACAACCGTCTTGGGCAAAAGATTCCAATAATGACATTCCCAGTGCTGCTCCTTCAAGGGGGTTTGTTCCTGCACCAACCTAACAAATGCAACATCGCTCTATCCATCATACACTTGAATGAAATTACATATTTGAACTGTTAAATAAGTTCACGCAATACATACCTCATCTAGTAGCACCAGTGACTGTCTTGTTGATTGTAATTTAATATTCTGCAAGATAAAATTAAAAGCAAATAAAAAAACTCATGTACTTGAGACATAATAAAAGAAAATTATGCGTCACTCGTGAGTGTAATCTGTAACATTCAGCATTTAAAATGTTAATCAAGCTCAACTGAATATTTATAAGTCGCTCAATTTCACTGGAGAAATGCTTTAAAAAATGAATGAAGGTACTTTCAGCATTAAGTTCTAATGTACATAATGACAACATATTTTCCTTACACTTATCTGTTTCAGGTGACCAGAGAACGTAGACAGAGACTGTGATAAGGACTGCTCGTCACCAATGTCAGCAAAAACAGAATCAAACCAAGGAATTTGTACAGATTCAGAAGCAAGAACATAGAGACCTGCACCATGACAGGTTCAGAGGATTAAAATCCTATGAGTATTTAAACACAAGTAAGCAGAAAAATATATTCTGCATATGTTTTGCTTTACTCATCAATCCCACATAGGTTATACATGAAAGACAGCGGTGGATTAAAAATGAAATGAAGATTGTATCATCATTAACAGCTTAGTATTTCTAAGAATTTGTGCCACATAGGTTATGCATGGGGTAAGAAATGAGGATTATCGTAAGTCTTATAATGTTATTAAGAAAGACTATTTTTTCATATATCTGGTCAATTGGGATCTCAACACACTCTCTCACACCCTACATAGTGAAGACAGACCAAGGTAATTGCAGTATGCAAGCAACCCAATAACAGATATAGGAAAGACTCTAATACCAATAAGTTTAACGATTGTGCAAGTTAACTCCACCCTAAAAACTAACAAAAGGAGAAGAAGGAAAAGTCGAGAAATAGGTGAGGTCAAACATATTCTAGTCTTTTAATAATAATTAAATGTGTGTAGGTCGAAAAGGTTCCCTTCATATTAAAACATAACAACAACTAGTGAGCCAGAAAACACCAGGTCATAGACCATGTGGATGGGATACGTAATAACTTAATAAGGCCCTCAATGTGGCCGCTAATTCAACATGACACACGGCTGCAAATGTCATACCAAAATTTTGCTGGTCTTCTGCAATTAGTGTTGCAGCAAGGCCTGCTGATGCACTACGGATTCTTTGTAAACACATCGTGATTAACATAGATGATAAGGAAATGGATTCCGCGCAGTTACTGCGTCATTCATTGACTGCTTCCGACCGTAAGATCAAAATGAACTGAGATTAAATACTATATAAAATTAATTATATACGCTGCATAAATTAGAACTCTTGGATTGCTTATCAACGGCCGAGATCATCTCATATACTCCGTTCTAATTTAAAAATTGGGCCTAAATAAAAAAAAAACATTATAATAATTAAAAATTACACAAAAAAATATAATTATATATTAATCAAAAATAAATTTAATTAAAATTATTTTGACTTTTGATAAAACTCATTTTTTTATATATTGGGTTTTTATCATAGTATTTTTTTATTTATTAGGTTTTATTATAGCAATTTTTTATACCTATTAATATTAATGAAAAAGATTTGAACTTTCTAAAATTTGAAGCCCTGTGCAGTAGAGCTTGCTGCACATGTAAAGGGCTGGCCCTGCATCTACTGCATGTAACTGCGCGAAACAGTTATAGCAGGTGATCCAGGACTAGATAAGCACTATTTAGATCAAATATCTAGTCCATGTGGAATCTCAAAACACCCTTCCACGTCCAACACAGCGAAAGTGCTATAGGCTACAATGAGGGCAACCCAAGGTGGCTGCGTTGAAGGAAGCAAATGTTTCCAACAACCCCAAGACTAGACATCAGGAGCGCAAATAAGTACAATGGAAAGATATTCCATTTAAATTTCAAGCCCCAAAGGTTAGATATCAAGAGGCTCATCATGATAATAAATTAAACTAAATTAACTTTTACTTGAGAAGATACAACATTGATTCAATTGATGTGCATGTAATAATGGTAGACATTGATAGTGAGAAAGAGGAAACGTTGAACACCTGATTTTGCCATCATAGCAGCCAATCCTACAGTCTTCAAACATATCGTTTTACCACCAGTATTAGGGCCCGTTATAACTATAACACGAGTTTTATTAGATACCAAAAAGTCAACCGGTACTGGCTGTGGTTGGCCTTTGTCCAGAGCAGCAACCTGCCTATCAAAAGTGCTTTATCATGAGTCTAAATGATCATCAGATGCATGATAAGCACTACACAGCCTTAAAGTTACATATATATCAAATATCTACAAAATAAAATGTTTTCTGATATCACTATTCTAAATGGAAGATCCCGAAAGCTCATCCTAACCCCCAAAGTTAAGTTTCTCCTCCTTAAGAAACATTCTTCTCATACGGTTATTTCATGAAGTTTTCCCAAAGTGAATAATAGAGAGCGAAAAGGGGAAAACAAGAGAGGAATAGAGAAGAAACAGTAGTCTTGTGTTATTTGTGACTTAACTGAAGTAGCAACATCTTCTTTGGCCTTCTTTGAATTTTTCCTGTGGCTCTGGAGCAATAAAGGATGATAAGCTTTGGGAAGATGCAATATCCATTCCCTATTGTTGGGTAACAGTCCATTGGAATTGTCATTTCTTGTTAAAGATTGAGCAGTAGAAGAGCTATTCCCATCAGGCAGAAATATATGAGGATTTGATCCTCCAAATGAAAGACCATACGTAGCACGGGCATTAATCTGCATAATATGAACAACATTACTAATTATCTTTCACACAAAAGCATGTGTTTACAATTTTGACAAAATATAAGTTACCAATTGGGTCACCATCAAAAACAAGTGTGTCAATTTTGTTTATTTTTAACAAGTGAACCACTGTGGGTGGGACTAAATCCCAAGTTTACACCAATACGATGAGTTATGCTTCACATGGCAGAACAAGTTCATTTTAAGGGTAATCACTATGGGCATAAACAACTCTATCTAAGCTCTTTTGATGCCCAATTTAGTAAAATTGGGCTGGACTTGGTTCAAATTGTGTCTTATTCATTCAAATGACTTCATGTAAAGTCAATTCATGCCAAGCAATGAACTGGGATTAGGAACAATGGGGGAGCCAAGACCTTGGTCCAAGAAAATAAATAAATTCAAAACCAAATGAATTAATGGTGCAAATAAAAATTCTCAGGGGGTTCAAAGTGCTATTTATATAGAATTTTAGGTGTATTTATAAAAGTTTAGGGGTTCAATTGAACCCCCTCAAATAGGGCTGGCTCCGTCCCTGACTGGGGAAACAGCCACCCATAAACTAGTGGGAGACTCTAGCCTTGACTTATATTGCATGACTAAATGTGGCTTCCTATGTTTTAATCAACCCAAATTCCAACTTCAAAGAGCTACTGCTTACAGGCTGATTCGACTTCCAACTAAAAGAATTTTTTCTTAAAGCAATGATAAAAATCAAAGGGTATTTACCACATCTAGTTGAACCAAACTGTTTAGTATGTTTTCAATATCATCAACGTCCAGCTGAATCTGCACATAAATTATGACAACATAAGAGAAAGAGAATAAGAGAACATGGATAGAACATTATGTGGAAGACCTTGTGTAGTCAATAACCTATTTTAGGAAATATTTTAGGCCCGTTTGTAACTGTATTCTTTAGTCCATTAGAACATTCCACAAATCATGGGATTCCCCTGACAATTTTCTTTTCTGCTTTGGGTTCTCGTGTATATAGCTAAGCTCAACCATTGACGTATTATTCAAAATGAACGAAAACTACTATTTTGTAATTCAGAGAGAAAAATGTCAGATTATGCATGTAAGTTCTAACCTTTTTGGTTAATGTCAATAGCACTTCTGCTTCGGCCTTTGCAACCAAACCTCTTGCTCGCTGCAACTCATCATTTAAGGGAACAGCAGAAAGTGGCTCTACAGTACTTCCTACTCCAGAACTACTGCCAAAAAATTACTATATTAAAGTGATGGAATTTTAAGCCATTAATGAATAATTGAAGCTAAGTGGAGAAATTTTATAAACCTGGATAACAATAGACCCTTAAAACTTGTTTTCTGTCCAGAATCTACACTTATACACCACCTGCCACCAATGTTATTCACTTCCTGTTTGAATTATCACACTATCAATAAGGAAAGAAAGAAAGAAAGAAACATCCGAGAAAAAAAAATGCATGTACAGTTAGGTGTATCTTACAAGAATTGATGTTTCACTGCTTTCATTTCTGATTAAGCTTTCCATTAATTGTTGTACCTGAACAAAGGAAACAAATTATCCTAAATAATGGGAGGTATAAAATGAACTCCGGTAGAACTCATGTGTTTTCATCAAACAGATTAAGCTTTTTGGATAGTTGAATCAGCTACACTCTAAACCTAACATTACAACTTAACAAGTGTGTCTGATTATCACAACGTGTCTTTGGAAACCACACTATAAATTCTATTATACCACACTACAAATTATAAACTCTCCAGAAAGCACATAACAAATTTTGGTTAAGTAAGGAGTTACCTTTCTCTCAAGGACTTGCACTTGTTGACGTGACTTTTTCAACTCTGAACTCTATAAATAGGATGTAAGTTTAAGTTATACATGTGTTTGCGATAAGAGAATCAATTGATGATAAGCTAGAAGTATGGGATCAACAAAGGATAGAAGTTTTTTCATTTAGAAAATACTGTGTAATGAGGAATGTCAAAAAAGACAAGATGCAACAAATGTCATGCCATCTCAAATAACAAAAAAAAATAGTATGTAATAGCTATTACAAACATGTAAAATTAGATAAAGGAAAATTGATGAGATATGGAACAAACCGCAGAGTCCTTAATAGAGCCATCTTCGTCAATAACTTCTTCTATCACTTTAACTAAAGATCGATTGACGACAAACTCCATTATCTGCAAACATTCAAATGAGGCCTCAATCAGACTCGTAAAAACATCGTAACTCTTAATCTCACAGTCCAGATTGCAATCACTGAATTTTCTAAACCTTGGTTTAGTATAAGAAACTATTCAAATGTTTGAAAACTTAAAAGAAAGCAACCTCTTTAGTCTTTACAACTACAATTGAACACACAAAATTGAAAGGGAAGTATTAATCATACAACATGATTAATATCTATATATTCAAAATCTCATTTCATTAATTACCACTTCTGAAAGAGGCATGAAACGACTATACCAATCTTTATCTTGCTTAATTGCAGCTTTTAAATCACCCTGCAAGGAGTCAGAACTCTGAAGAAGAGCCAAAACAGCTCTCGCCTCATAGCCAGTTACCGGTATAGTTCTCCGTGCATTTTGAATCGCAGTTTGCACCTACAGAAACCTTAAATCAAACACTTGGCATCAAAGCAAACAGGAAAATTATTCAATATATCATGAAATAAAAAACGTCTTAATAAACTAGGACCAACCAGCATAGCATCAATGTGACCAAAGTGCATCCTGCAAGAGCCATGATTGTGCATTTCGACTGCGGCATTGGTCTCTTCGAGAAGCTTGAGACTTTCTTCATAAGTTCGATTTTGGGACCATAATTGATCCTGTTCCATGAACACCCATTGTTAAGATTCTTGATACAATGATACTTATATAGACCAAGAGTATAACGAACTCTCATCTAGCGTAACCAATTTGTAACTAACTCTCGTCTAGTGTAACCAATTTGTAACTAACTCTCTCATCTAGTGTAACCAATTTGTAACTAACTTGCAAGTAATAACTAACTCTCACTTGGTGTAACTAATTTGTAACTAACTCTCGTCTAGTGTAATCAATTTGTAACTAACTCTCGTCAAGTGTAATCAATTTGTAACTAACTCTCTCATCTAGTGTAACCAATTTGTAACTAACTTGCAAGTAATAACTAACTCTCATCCCGTGTAACTAGTTTGTAACTAACTTGCAACTAACTTGTAACTAAAGCTAATATCTCAAAAACCAAAATTATAAATTCTTAATTATTTTGATATAAGATTGAAGAGAAAAAGGGAAAGAGAGAGGGACCTTGAGGGCGTGACGGCCCAAGGAAGTGGTGGTGAAGGAAGAGACCAAATCGGAGAGTTTGTCCCATTCGAGAACTCTGAGGCTGTCGTGGTGAATGGAGGCTACGACCAAGGTTTGTCTTCTATGTCTGTGTTGTGTATGTTTGAGTTTGTTAATGGTTGTTAGAGGGAAAGGGAAAGAGAGTGTGATTGTATTGGAATTGCAACAAGATAACATTTTCTTTGGTTTTAGGTTCTGGAAATTGCACAAAATATATGTGTATATTATTACGATATATTTTTGAGAATATAGTAACACCTCAAATTTTTTATAACAAAAATGGTTGTTTTTTTTAAGGATGAAAAAATTAATTTTATGCTATCATTTAATTAAATAATTATGTATTCTGTCAAATTAGATTAAAAATTTTAAATAATTTATATAATATAATATAGTGATATATTCTATTAGATGATAATATAAAATATTATAAATGCATATTTATTAAACTCTTATTTTTTATTGAAAAATTTAAAATAATTTTTCAACAAAGAAAAGTTTAAAATATATTTGGTTCGATTTTAATTATCGGTTGATTTAAATTTTATATAATCATGTCATTGATGTGAAATATTACAATATTTAAGTATTGTTTTAGATTGATGAAACAATCTAAACTATATTCAGTCATAGAGTCAAATAAGTGTATTTTTTTTAATATGTCAATATTCTAATATAAAAATTCTAATATGAAAATGAATTTGGAAAAATTCTTTAAATATGAGAAAACTTTAAATCTCACATTGGTTATGATCTGACCTGATCAGAAGGGAATAAGTGATTTGCCACGCGTCGTCGATCTGAAGGTTGTTCACTGAAAGTAGGGAGGAGGAGGAGGAGGGTGTACCTGCAAGACACTGCGATGTCAAAGTAAGTAATGGACTAAAGTGAGAGCAAATACAGAAGAGAGATAGAGAATTGAATACTTGGCCCTCTAGTGAAAGAGTGTATTTATAGTGAGACTCCAGCGCAGGGCTAACGGTCACTTGTGTTGTGCTGGATTGTCAAGCCCAACCCAAGTGACTGCTAGGGCTTATGTGGCGTAGTGAAGACCAGCACGTGGTCTTCGCCCTAGTTCAACTGTCATGTGATCTCCGGAAAGTGGGCTGACCAGCTCTTTCGGAGGTGGGCAGTTGCCTGATGACGTGTCCCCGCGGAGGGGGCACGTGGAGAACGTGTGGAAGACGTGTTGTTCTGCCCGACAGAGGGAGGGTGCCTGCCCGGCGTGTCTAGAACTGTGCCCGAAAATGAGACTTTAGGCCTTATTGGGCCTTCCCTGAATAGTATTGGGTTGGGCCTGCCCGACGGATGGGCAGGTATGGGCCCAGCCCAGAACAAGAGCCCCCTAAGCCGTGGCTCCAGAGTGAAGGAGTGATGACTTGACGATAGATGCGTCAGGGAGGAAGAAGGCACGAGGAAGAATCTTTGTCGGTCTTCCGTGTCGAGGACACGGGATCGCGGGGATCTCGGTCTTGTCGGGCTATCAGGTCGAGGAGGGGGAAGGTTGGCGCGTCCTCGCCTGTCTGTGCTTGCGGGGGAGAACGAAGGGACGTGTCTGTTCGCAGTGACTACGTGTCTAACAGTCAATGGGTCACGTGGGGCGGTTACCCTAGGGTACCCGAGTGCCTAGGGGCGCTTCGAGTCCCGCGCTGGGTGTATAAATAGGCAGGTGCCTACCCATTTACCATTTTTTGCCTTCCTTCACTTTCGCACTCGACGTTTGAGTTTCCGCACATACAGTTGTTCACCAAGGCCACCGTAGTATCCGTCGCGTACTCTGTCGTTTCTTCTGATCCAGTAAGTCCATTTCCTCTATTCTTCCATTTTCTTTAAGTTTGACGCCGCCGTGGGGGACATGATGAATGCCCCGAGGAGGGTGAGGGTTTTCCGTCGAATACGGCGGTGTATCCTTAGGTTTAGGATGAAGGCCCCGAGAACACTTGGGGTTGTAGGATGAATGTCTCAGGGACGATTGACATGATAAGAATGGGGGCCTCGGGGACATAACATAGTTTTCAATGAATTCCCCGAGGACGTAGGATAGGATTAGATGAATACCCCGGGGACGCTAAAGAGGATTGGGTGAATGCCCCGGGGAGGGACGCCTGGGCGGAAGTGGACACCGCGTTAACGTGAGCTACCGCCGAGTTGTGGTCGTCGTCCCCATCGCCCTTTCACTTGACCAGTGGTGGAAGGGTGAATTTGATCTTGAACGTCGAATTCACCATTTCCTTCTGCTTTTCAGGTGAATATTGTAACACCTTCCTAAACCCCACGGAAAACATATGAATAATCAGAGTAACTTGTCATGCATTTACAAAAGGGTGTCACACATAAATTCCAAAACATCAAAATCACCTGTCATGCTCATTAACATTTCAATGTAAAATCATGCTTTACAAAATTTCACTTTGCATGTACCAGCGGATTCATTTTATAACATAATACCCCTAACGGAAACATCCGTGTTCATCACATAAACCAACATCGTTTGGGCACTAAGGCCAACATCATAATATCTCAATAATATGAAAACATAGTATATCACTACAATATAAACCAAGCGATCCCAGTGTTACATGACCAGAGCATGACTCGACCCAACATAATCAATTACTAAACAACTACGCCAAAAGCAACCTCGCAACTACAAGCAGTACTACTCCTTGATACCTGCACGATGTCATGCAGGACATCATTCCAGCAGAAGGGTGAGAAATATTATCATAATAACAATGCATATAAACATATATGAATGCACAATTACATAATACATATATTCCACATTTTCTCACCACAATTCATTATAATCATCATATACATCACAACATGTGTATAAACAAATATGGATAATTCACTTAAGCATTTTTCATTATGCACACATCCATAATTCTCAATCTTAACAACTCACACACATATGCACACTTTCATACAACAATCACATATACCATAAGACTCATATAAACTCATCAATTCTCACCAATCCCCATATCCATACACAATTTGGATTATTCACCAACTCACAGTTACACACTCACCATTACACATTTACAAACCTCAATTCATCAATTCATGCTTGTAAGCATACTTTCATACAATAATCATGTATTCACAATTCTCATTTACACACGTCATACACATACGCATATTTTCACAATTCTCACTATACTTCATCATAACCCATCATATACTTCATAAAGTATATATACACAAACAAATATGGACAATCATAAAACATGTTTCATCATGCACACATCCATAATCCACAATTTCCACACACAAGCATATTTCATATAACAATGACATTCATGCTATGTGACTCAATACAACTTAATGCAAACTCATGCCATGTGGTACCAACACTTGTTATCTTTTTTCGGTTTACATTAAACCGGGTCCACTCTTCTAAACCGATAACCACCAAAAGCCTGTCCTCTAAGCTTTCAAACTCACTCTTCTAGGCTTGGGACAAGTCACTAGTCTCCACAAAACTAGCAAGCATTGCCTCTTGACTAAATGATGCATATGCAATCAATAACAAAATGCACTTAAGACCGACATCTTAATCTCATGCATTCAAATAATTCCTCTCTTCAAGAATTATAACATGATTGCAGACACAACATATTCACATCATTCAAGTATTCATACTTTAAATCATCATATTTATCAAGAAATGCACACATATTCACAATATGTTCTCATGCACTCTTAACATATAAACACAAGCAATGCACACATATTCACAATATGCTCTCATGCACTCTTAACACATAAACACAAGCAATGCACACATATTCACAATATGTTCTCAAGCAACTTAAACAATGTATTACATTTGTCAAAAGACCACAATTCAATTTAATTCAACAATCTAGGATTCACGCCATACGGCTACCCACAACATATATATCACAGCATAATCTATGTCTTAAGGTGAAGGGTTAATCATACTAGAATCGGAAAACCGACCTCGGATGGAAACTCCAAGAAAATCACAATTTGTCATGCTCGCTATCTCGCTCGCTCAGCGAGCCCCTAGCGAGTATTCGCTACTTGTTCGCCTAGCGAACAAGCTCGCGAAGGCAAACAGAAGCTACTGACTTTGTTCGCTACCTCGCTCGCTCAGCAAAGGCCTAGCAAACCTTCGCTAACCCCTTCGCTACCAGCGAACACCACAAAATGCATTATGCCTAAGTCTTGGACCGTTCGCTACTGGCTCGCTACTAGCTCGCTTAGCGAACATTCACTACCAGCTCGCTCAGCGAACACGCTAGCGAATGTCTGCGAACTTCAAACCTTCACTGTCCAACTCCCACCAAACTCTCCAAAACCGACCGATTCTCACCGAACAAGTTCTGTAACCTTAGTCTAACATGCCCCGACTAAATACTATCAGTTATCCTCATTTTTAACCATAAAAACTCGGTTCCTATCGATTAAACATCTTTTACCCTAGAGTGGAAAATGAGGAAAAACAACCAAACAATCCATACATAATCACATACATTGGTAAGATAACAATATTTCACACCCTTACCTTGATTAATCGGAAGCTAGAAGTCGTTCTTGATGATTTCCAAGCTTTTCCTTTCTTCTTCCTCTTTTCTCCTCTTCCTCTTTCTTTCTCTCATTTTCCTTCTTTTCTTTCTATCTCTTTTCTTTTCTCTCTATTTTCCTTTTATATCCTTCTATTTTCTTTCCACCATAATTCTTCTCTCAAAATATCTATCCATTCCTTTTCTCACCAAAATATCTCATCTTATCATTAACATAGAGAATATATATTAAATCCACATTATTCTTCCAAATAGGATAAATCAGTTAAATCCATTAACACATATGAATTAAATAAATCCAATAATCCATTTAAATCAGATAAATCACATAAACCAATTAATTAGTACAATTAATCAATTATGGAAAAATTGGGCTGTTACAACTCTCCCCCACTTTAGGAATTTTCCTCCTCGAAAATGTTACCTGATTCGAACAACTCTAGATACGACCCTCGCATCCCAAATCCTAAACTACTTCCACTAAAGGAATCCCTTTACCTCGAAGTTGCTTCTCGTTCATCAACCTGAACTAGCAATGTCTCAACAATCAAATCCTCTCTCACTCATACACCACTTCATCTGAATGAATGCACTTTCTCAACTTAGACACATGAACACATCATGCAATTCCCACAAGTGACAACGGTAAAACAGTCCAACATGCTATTTCCCCCATGCTCCCGTTGCGCCACTCTAATACAGATCAGTAAAACACAGTGGGTGTTTCCGAGACCTCAAGCTCGACCAACACCAGTTACTATCGTAACTCTCAAAACACGTCCTTTCTTGGATTCCTCTTGATCTTTCCAATCGTCTCTTACACAATCTCAGGTCCGAGTACAACACTCTCACCAGACACACATAAACATAAAGGAATCATACACCTCCTACCATACAAATCCTGATATGATGTCATTCCGATAATAGAATGATAGTGATTATCGTAGGTAACTCAATCAGCAACGATTAACTATCCCCTGATCCATCTTGATCCAACACACAAGTTCTCAACAAATCTTCTACATACTGGATAGTTCTCTTTGTCCTCCCATCCGTCCACGGATGCTAGACAGAGTCCAACTTCAACACGACACCCAAGGCGTCTACGAGCCTTTCCAAAATCTCAATGGAAAACTCAGGTTCCCACCTAACAGAATGATTCATCTTTACTGGTAAGTAACGAGTTACTCTTGTTAATCCATTCTTAACCATCCAAATTGAATCATATTCCTTCAACTTATTCAGAAAACCCGACACAAAATCCATGGGAATACTATCTCATTCCACTCAAAATAAACAACGATTGCATCAGGCCCAACAGTCTCTGATGTTCAAACTTCGACTTTCAACAAATCTGATCAGCATATACAATCTCAACCACTTCTCCCTCCATTTATGGCCACCAAAACAATTTCCTCAAATCCGGTCACATCTTCATAGCACCTGGATGGATACTCAATCTATCTCAATGTCCTCCTTCCAAAGTACTCTTATCCAACTCATGCTATCTGGAATACAACTCCATCACGACATATCATAGTATCATTCTCAGCTCTTCGACTTTAATCCATTAAACTCTATTAATCTCTTAACTCAAATTAGGATTTCGACCTCCTCGGATCTCATCGAAAATACCAATAGTCAGTCTCTACATACAAAGCTCAATCCCATAAGAAGTCTCTTCACAGATCAAACTCATATCTCAAATTTGCTTAATCAGTTTTAACTTCCTTACCATCATTATTGGTATATGCAAAACGTCCCAAGTCGATACCTTAACTACCACGTTGTCCCACTCGAATGGTAATTCAACCTAAAGCCATACTCTTCCAGAAGTCCCAGTTATTTCCTCTACATCATATTCAAATTTTTCAAATCAAACAAATACCTTAAGCTCTTAAGATCATGAACCATCTCAAATCTCAACTAAACAATCGAGGCTTCCAAACTCTGGTACAAACACACAACATCAACCAACTCTAAATCACTTGTCAGATAATTCCCTTATGTACTTTAAGTTGCCTTAAAGCATAACCAAAACTCGCTGATGTTGTTCTTAACATATCTCACAATCATCTCAATAAAGAATCACAAAACACAAAAATTAGTTATGTCGGATTCGGTGAAACCAACACACGAGTTATTGACAGCTCTCCCAAAACTCTCGGAACTTTCTTCACAGTAGCATATCACTACTTCTTCTCAAACACTGATAACTCAAGTCCTCGATGCTCAACATGATCCTCTATACTCTTTGAGTAAACCCAAATACATTCGGTTATACACCATTGACTTACTCAATTGAGTATGGAAAATCCCAAGTCAAACGAACACTCGATCTGTGAGTTCTGGCGGAAACACGAACCTCGTTGTTCGCACTTACTGCAACATCCAAACATATTCCATCAATAAATAACTTAACCCCATGTCATTACTTCACCATCTTCTAGGGCATTGTAATAACTCCCCACGCTAATCTTGCATCATTCCGAATTACGATTCTCCCGTTACGTCAGTAATACGAAAACAACGTTTCACACTTAGAAGGCCATTCAACGCATCTTCAACTCTCAAATTGTTTAAAGGTCTAATTATACCAATATTTTATTCCACCTCTTACTTTCTTTAGTGATCACCAGAAGTCACTATCTACCCTTTATATACTCGACCTCACAATCTGTTGTCGTAGCACACATACCAGACACAAGTCTCAAAACTACTCGATCAATTTAATTCCTTGACTTATCCAAACAGACATATGATATGGAGCTCTCAATATCGGACTAGTTCCCGTAACTAAGTCAATCACAACTCCACTTCACGCCCTGGTTGTACATCACTATCTTGTTACAATAACTTCCAGACAACCACAATTAATCGGCAAACCGCCAACTCCCCACTTTCATTAACACTCAAATTCCCATCAAAATTAAGCATCTCAACACTGTCCTGCGCCGACTCATCAAAACAATTCTTCAGCACTTGGCTTAATTCTAAACAATTCGCTGCTCACGCCTTCCAAGCTTGCAAGACACGTCTATCTCATCCATCACAATCCCAACCACTATCAACAAGAGATTAAGGACGATCAGTTCCTCAATTTGTCAATAGACAGCCGAAAATCATGATGGGGTATAAACCATCTTTACCAAACTATAATAGTGTTCAACCATACTCTGAGCTACAACTCCACACTTGCAGCATCTTGGAGAAGCACAACCCTCTCCCCCACTTGAATCATTCCCGATTCTGCAGACAAAGGTTAGACAACAAACATGTATCGACAGTGCTTTCACACACATGTCGCCTACAAAGGGAACAACCAACATTAGACAACTTGGTCGGACGGACCGACCTGCTCTGATACCACTAATGTAACACCCTCTTAAACCCCACGGAAAACATATGAATAATCAGAGTAAATTATCATGCATTTACAAAAGGGTGTCACACATAAATTCCAAAACATCAAAATCACATGTCATGCTCATTAACATTTCAATGTAAAATCATGCTTTACAAAATTTCACTTTGCATGTACCAGCGGATTCATTTTATAACATAATACCCCTAACGGAAACATCCGTGTTCATCACATAAACCAACATCGTTTGGGCACTAAGGCCAACATCATAATATCTCAATAATATGAAAACATAGTATATCACTACAATATAAACCAAGCGATCCCAGTGTTACATGACCAGAGCATGACTCGACCCAACATAATCAATTACTAAACAACTACACCAAAAGCAACCTCGCAACTACAAGCAGTACTACTCCTTGATACCTGCACGATGTCATGCAGGACATCATTCCAGCAGAAGGGTGAGAAATATTATCATAATAACAATGCATATAATCATATATAAATGCACAATTACAGAATACATATATTCCACATTTTCTCACCACAATTCATTATAATCATCATATACATCACAACATGTGTATAAACAAATATGGATAATTCACTTAAGCATTTTTCATTATGCACACATCCATAATTCTCAATCCTAACAACTCACACACATATGCACACTTTCATACAACAATCACATATACCATAAGACTCATATAAACTCATCAATTCTCACCAATCCCCATATCCATACACAATTTGGATTATTCACCAACTCACAGTTAGACACTCACCATTACACATTTACAAACCTCAATTCATCAATTCATGCTTGTAAGCATACATTCATACAATAATCATGTATTCACAATTCTCATTTACACACGTCATACACATACGCATATTTTCACAAATCTCACTATACTTCATCATAACCCATCATATACTTCATAAAGTATATATACACAAACAAATATGGACAATCATAAAACATGTTTCATCATGCACACATCCATAATCCACAATTTCCACACACAAGCATATTCCATATAACAATGACATCCATGCTATGTGACTCAATACAACTTAATGCAAACTCATGCCATGTGGTACCAACACTTTTTAACTTTATTCAGTTTACATTAAACCTGGTCCACACTTCTAGACCGATAACCACCAAAAGCCCATCCTCTAAGCTTTCAAACCCACTCTTATAGGCTTGGGACAAGTCACTAGTCTCCACGAAACTAGCAAGCATTGCCTCTTGACTAAATGATGCATATGCAATCAACAAAAAATGCACTTAAGACCGACATCTTAATCTCATGCATTCAAATAATTCCTCTCTTCAAGAATTATAACATGATTGCACACACAACATATTCACATCATTCAAGTATTCATACTTTAAATCATCATATTTATCAAGCAATGCACACATATTCACAATATGTTCTCATGCACTCTTAACACATAAACACAAGCAATGCACACATATTCACAATATGCTCTCATGCACTCTTAACACATAAACACAAGCAATGCACACATATTCACAATATGTTCTCATGCACTCTTCATTTATTTTTAATCAACTTAAACAATGTATTACATTTGTCAAAAGACCACAATTCAATTTAATTCAGAAATCTAGGATTCATGCCATACGGCTACCCACAACATATATATCACAACATAATCTATGTCTTAAGGTAAAGGGTTAATCATACTAGAATCGGAAAACTGACCTCGGATGGAAACTCCAAGAAAATCACAATCTGTCATGCTCGCTACCTCGCTCGCTCAGCGAGCCCCTAGCGAGTATTCGCTACTTGTTCGCCCAGCGAACAAGCTCGCGAAGGCAAACAGAAGCTACTGACTTCGTTCGCTACCTCGCTCGCTCAACAAAGGCCTAGCGAACCTTCGCTACCCCCTTCACTACCAGCGAACACCACAAAATGCATTCTGCCTAAGTCTGGGACCGTTCGCTACTGGCTCGCTACTAACTCGCTTAGCGAACGTTCGCTACCAGCTCGTTCAGCAAACACGCTAGCGAATGTCTGCGAACTTCAAACCTTCACTGTCCAACTCCCACCAAACTCTCCAAAACCGACCGATTCTCACCGAACAAGTTCTGTAACCTTAGTTTAACATCCCCCGACTAAATACTACCACTTATCCTTATTTTTAACCGTAAAAACTTGGTTCCTATCGATTAAACATCTTTTGCCCTAGAATGGAAAATGAGGAAAAACAACCAAACAATCCATACATAATCACATACATTGGTAAGATAACAATATTTCACACCCTTACCTTGATTAATCGGAAGCTAGAAGTCGTTCTTGATGACTTCGTGGGTGCCGGGGGCCATGGAAGTCGACGTGGAGCCAGAGGCTCCAGTTGCTGAGGCACGTACTCGCCCGGTCGAGGACTGGGTAGCCGAGGAACCGCTAAGTACACCTTTCTATTTTGTCGACAATGATACTGGTGCCTACGTAACTGTCGAGAACCTGTGTGCGGACTCTCCTATTAGTTGGAAGGTGTATCGACCATGGGAGCACCATCGAATATGCTCGGCATACGGAAAGATGAGGTTCCCGATGTACGAGTTTTGTTTTTGCGAGGCCGGTTTTAGGCTTCCTTTTACAGACTTCCAGCTGGGCGTCTTCGATTGGTTGAGTTTGCCTCTTTCGCAGCTGCACCCAATGCCATAGCCTTCACCCGGGCGTATGAGTTCTTCTTCCAGCATCTGGAGATCGGGGTCACTCTATCGTTGTTTTTTCGTCTTTACCACTTGCAAAGACAGACGGTGGATGGCCGACACATGTGGGTCTCGTTGAAGCAGCCGAGGAGGCTTTTCCGAGCATACAGGGATTCTGTTCGGAACTTTAAGGTGCGCTTCTTCATGGTCCGACCCATTTCTTACGAGGCGTGCACCTCCCTGTATCGGCGAAAAGCCCGTGAGGTGAACGGGCAACAAGAAGATGTCATGGTGCCGAGTCTAACACCCATTTTTAATTATTTAGTCTTTTGATGTTATTTTATTTTAGGTGTGTCCTTTGTGGGGGAGTGAGCCTGAGTGCATGGGTGGGTGTCCTTAATTTATAGAAATTATTTAATAAAATATAGAGTTTAATAATAATATAATATAATTAATAATGATGATAATCTAATAATTAGTAATATTATTATTATTATTAGTATTATTTTTATTATTAGTATGATTATTATTATTATTATTATTATTATTATTATTATTATTATTGGAATAAGTAAAATAAGGATTTGAGGGGTATTAGAAGAGTTTTGGGAGAGGCAGAGGAACAGAACACGATAAAACCAGTTTTAGAGAGAAGAGTAAAGAGAAAGAACAAGGAGGAAGAGAAGAAGGCTAGGGCTAACGATTCTTCGGGTTCTTCGACAATCGGAGCATTAATCGAGGTAAGGGGGAGAAACTGATTGGGATTGGTGTTTACATGAAATTGGGTAGAAGGGATTCCTTAACCCCATAGAGATTTTGATGAACATGTTTGTTATGTTGATATGCCTTTGTTGTAGTTGATTATGATGAATTTCGTGTGCATGTTGATGTGTTTATGATTGTTGATGCCATTGATGAATGGGTGCACTTATGTGTGAGTTTGGTGAGGTTCTGAGTAACTTCTGTAGTTATGATGATGGACAGAGATGTGAGTTCTGGAGATGAATTGATAGAATAATGACTAGAGTAGTGTGTACTGGTTGTAGTAATGATAGGATGGGAGATGGAAGTAGAGTGATAGGCTTGGAATTGAGCAAGATGACATTGTTGGACAGTGAGGGTTTTGAGAGATCACAGACGCTCGCTAGCATCTTTACTAGGCGAGCTAGTAGCGAGCATTCGCTAGCAGGTTCGCTAGGCGAGTGAGGTAGCGAACCCTTCCAGTAGCTATTGTCTGCCTTCGCTAGGGAGTTCGCTAGGGCTTTGCTAAGCGAACGAGCCAGCGAGTGTGACAGAAAGTGACGTTGTGTTGTTTTGCCTTGTGACCTCGTTTTGTAGTATCCCTTGAGTTATGACCAGTATAGAGATGGTGATTAGTGGTGAAGAGTGTATACATGACATTAAAAGGTGAAATTATGTAGTGATTGAAGTTAATTGAAATAAGTATATTGGGGTGTGAGATATGTATGGGGTATGGTGATGGGATCAGGGGGATCGGGTGACTTTAATTAAAATAATTAATTGATGAACAATACGTATGTATAATGTATGGTGATGTGATCAGGGGATCGTGTGCACCTCGTGTGCTTGAGTTCATTTGTTGTGCATTTGGTGTTATACATATCATGGTGTTTGGTGGGACGAATCATTGCTCAAGAGGAGTGTATGTGATTCATCCGTACTCCCTTGTGGAGAATGGTGGGGATAGATCATGGCCAAGGACGGGTGTATGTGATCTATCCGGGGTTCGATTGAATGAACCAATGAGTCGGTACCGCATGCATGATGTTGAGTTGCATAATTGCATTATGGTGTGTTGTGTTGATGTTGGACAGTAGGTCGTGTTTGATGAATGTTGGGTGATGAATTATATGATTACTACCTTTATTTCATGTATTGTATTACCGATAATTTTGATCATGTTTTCTCACCCCTTTGTTGTTGTTGTGGTCTATGCTTCTTCGGAAGTACAGATAATCCAGGTACTTAGCTAGCTTGGATAGAGGTGTGCGAGTCGAGTCTTAGGATGCTCTGATACGTAGCACGGGACTTGGGCGTTTCCTGTGACGTATCATGTGTTGGTGAATTTTATTAATGAATATTTTCATGTATTGACGGATGACCGAGGTTGATGAACTAATGAATATTTTCCGCTGCTTTGTTTTGAAAACCTTCTAATGAAGAGTATGTCGAGTTATGTGATGTGATATCCCACTTTAGTGGAGCACTCTGATGTTTATTTGAATTCATAGTGTTTTATTTTAATTCGGGAAAGTGGGGTGTTACAATTGGTATCAGAGCAGGTTGGTCCGTCCGGCCAGTGTAGTTGTTGAGTCTGTCCTTAGGATAGAGATTGTGTATCTCTTAACCTGGTGTTGTTTGTAACACCCCGTTTCCCAAAAATAAAATAAATGTAATTTAAATCAAAACAATTATCGGAGTTGCCACACCAAAACGGGATATCATAAAAGAAAACTCCAACGGAACGCTTCATTAAATGAATTCAAGAATTAACAGCGGAAAATGTCATATATATATATATATATATATATATATATATATATATATATATATATATATATATATATATATATATATATATATATATATATATATATATATATATATATATATATATATATATATATATATATATATATATATATAGACACACACACACACATCATATTCGGCTATCCGCCCAAAATATACAAAACATCATCAATAGACCCATCAACACATGATACAACACAGAGTCAAAACAAAATCATCAGATAAACAAATAACTCCCAAGAGCCCCGTGTTACGTATCAGAGCATCCCTACGACTCGACTCGCCACTATCCAAGCTAGCTACGCACCTGGATTATCTATACATCCGAAGAAGCACAGACCACAACAACAACAAGGGGTGAGAAATCACGATAAAAAGATATAGCGGTAATAATGTACATGAATAAAAGGCAGTAATCACATGAATATCATTCAACATACATCAACTCGAACCTACTGTCCAACACCAACACAACACTCAAGACAATGCAAACATATGCAACTCAACACCATGATATGTGGTACCGACTCAACAACAACGATGGACACCGAGTCATCAACCCTCCACAAGGGAGCACCGAATGAATCTCATAACTCCATCCAAGCAACGATTCATCCCACCATTCTCCATACAGGAGCAAGGGTGAATCGCATACACTCCATCCGAGCAACGATTCAACTCCACCATTCTCCACACAGGAATACTGATGGACACTGGGCAATCAATCCTCTACAAGGGAGCACCGGATGAATCTCATACACTTCATCCGAGCAACGATTCATCCCACCATTCTCCATACAGGAGCACGGGTGAATTGCATACACTTCATCCGAGCAACGATTCAACTCCACCATTCTCCACATAGGAGCACTGATAGACACTGGGCCATCAATCCTCCACAAGGGAGCACCGGATGAATCGCATACACTCCAGCTTGAGCAATGATTCATCCCACCAATACATCATGATATGCATGACACCAATGCACATAACAACACAAACACCCACGGCGCACACGATCCTCCTGATCACGTTTCATCACACATCATATATATATATATATATATATATATATATATATATATATATATATATATATATATATATATATATATATATATATATATATATATATATATATATATATATATATATATATATATATATATATATATATATATATATATATATATATATATATATATATATATATATATATATATATATATATATATATATATATATATATATATATATATATATATATATATATATATATATATATATATATATATATATATATATATATATATATATATATATATATATATATATATATATATATATATATATATATATATATATATATATATATATATATATATATATATATATACATATTCCACACATCACCACATCCATGTATACTAACATATACCCATTGAATTATTCTAATTAAACGAATATCAAGGAAATCATGTTCCACACCACACATTCACATCTCCACAGTTCACTATCAATCTCATATTCAGTCATGACCAACAAGGGTCCAATAACACCAGAGAACAAAACAGAACAACACCAAAAATTCAAACTACTGTCATGCTCGCTGGCTCACTCGCCTAGCGAAGCATCAGCGAAGGCTCGCCACTCGCTCACCCAGCAAACTCCCTAGCGAAGGCAGACAGTGGCTACTGGAAGCACTCGCTACCCAGTTCGCCTAGCGAAGCATCAGCGAATGCTCGCTATTCGCTCGCCTAGCAAAAGTGCTGGCGAATGTCTGCGATTTCACAAAAATCCCACTGTTCAGAATCGGTAGCACTCTCCGTAATCGCCCAATTTCACTCAAACCAGTTCTCACAACTCTAGTTCAACATTCTGCAACTTAGCTACATATTCTATTATAGATTATACCCGATAAAACATTATCTCTACCAATTTAATCGCTTCCGGCTTAACATTGCCAACTACCCGAAACCCCCAAATCATCCAAACAATCCTTCTACTGACACATGCAGCAGGTTTAACATGATACCAACAATTCAAAATCACAACAACATAACAATTAAGTTCATCAAAACCTATGGGGTTAGGGAAATCCCCTTCTACCTAGAATTCATGTAAATACCAATTTTGACCCGATTCTCCCCCCTACCTCGATAACTTGCTCCAACTGTTGAAAACTCTTGCTGAAACGATGATTCCTAGCTTTCCCTTCCTTCCTCCTTGATTCTTCTCCTCACTCTTCTTCCAATTCACCGTGTTCTCTTCTTCTTCCCTTTCTATCGTGCTTCCCTTTCTCCTTTCTTTCCAACTCCAAAATACCCCCTTACCAATTCTTTTATTCCATTAATAATAATAATAATAATAATAATAATAATAATAATAATAATAATAATAATAGTAATAACAATAATAATAATAATAATAATAATAATATTACTATTATTCATTTAAACTATCATTATCATTAATAATTTTATTATTAGTCTTAAAGTCCAAAGTTATCAATTAACCTCCACACTTAAGGGCACCTCCCCGCACTCGACACAACCCCACGAAACACACTGCAAATTAAAATAACACAGAAAAACTAGATAATTAAAATGGGCGTTACAACTCTCCCCCACTTAATTATTTTCGTCCTCGAAAATTACCTGATGGAAACAATTCTGGATACGCATCCTGCATCCTGCTTTCCAATTCCCAGGTCACACTGCCTCCTGCAGCACCTCCCCATGCCACATTCACCGAGGGTACCTCCTTCCCTCATAGTTGTTTCTCGTTCAACCATTCGCACTAAAAGTGTCTCAACAACCAAATCATCTCTCACTTGCACACCCTCCGATTGAATCAACATACCTCTTCGGCTTAGACACATGAACGCATCATGCAAATTCTACAGGCGATAGCAGTAAAACAGTCTAACATGCTATTTTCCCCACCATTCCGCTGCGCCACTCTGATATAGATAAACAACCGCAGTGCGTGCTTCCTAGACTCCAAAGCTCGACCATCACCAGTCACCATCATAACTCTCAAAACACCTTCCTTCTTGGATTATTTTGATCCTTTCAGACGCCTCTTGCACCATCTCCGGTCCGAGTACAACATCCTCGTCGGACACACATCCGCACGAGGGGTCCTACCCCTCCTACCATACAAAGCCTTATCCGGTGTCATTCCGATACTAGAATGATAGCGGTTATCGTAGGTAGACTCAATCAACGATAATTAACTACCCTCCAATTCATCTGGATCCAACGCACCAGTTCTCAACCAATCTTCTACATATTGAATAGTTCTCTCTATCTGCCCATCAGTCTACGGATGTGAGACAAAATTCTACTTCAACATGACCCCCAAAGCGTCTGCAACTCTCCCAAAATCTCAACATAAATCTCAATTTTCCACCTAACACAAGATTCGACAGTATCTCATACAGTTTCACAACTTCATCAATATACATCTCATATATCCTCGACATAGAATAGTTAATCCATCCAAAATAACCCAACTTAAAAATCATATCCTTCAATTCTTCGGAAAACCCAACACCAAAATCATGAAAATACTTCCCGATTTCCACTCTAGAATATTCAACGGCTCCATCAGACTCAACGGTCTCTGACGTTTAATCTTCGACTTTCGGTAATTCTAACCAGCGTATTCAGCCTCAACCACTTCTCTCTTCGTCCATGGTCACCAAAACAATTTCCTCAAGGCCGGTTACCATCATCATAGCACCGGGCTGGTTGTTCCATCTACCTTAATGTACTTCTTCACGAGGACCTTTACTCCAGCCATCAATATTTGGAACACAAATTCCATCACGACATATCATGGTATCATTTCCACTAATCTGAAAACCAACTCTTCAACTTTGATTCATCAAATCCAACTAATCTACCAACTCAACCCAGATTTCTGACCTTCTCGAATATCCTCAAGAATACCACTAGTACAGTCCCACATACAAAGCTTGACTCCATAAGAAGTCTCTTCACAGACCAAACTCGTACCACAAAATTGCCCAATCAGTTCTAACTCTTTTCACCATCATAGCCGACATATGAATCGCTTTCCTGCTCAAAGCATCCGCTACAACATTGGCCTTTCTCGGGTGATAACTTAGGTTGAAATCATAATCCTTCAAGAATTCCACTATCTTCTCTGTCTCATATTTAGCTCTTTCTGATCAAACAGATACTTCAGACTCTTATGGTCGCTGAACACCTCAAATCTTGAACCATACAAATAGTGCCTCCATATCTTTAACACGAAAAGTACCGCTGCCAATCCAAGATCATGAGTAGGGTAATTCCGTTCATGCACCCTCAATTGCCGCGAAGCATACGCCACCACCTTACCATTCTGCATAAGAACTCCGCCTAATCCCATCTTAGACGCATCACAATACACCACAAACGGTTCGCTCGGAGTCGGCAACACTAACACCGGTGCCGTAGTCAATCTCTTCTTCAATTCTACAAAGCTCTCTTTGCAGGCAGCATCCCACACAAAAACTTGGTTCTTTCTCGTCAACTGAGTCAATGGCAACGCCAAAGTAGAAAAACCTTCAATAAACCTTCGATAGTACCCTGCCAAACCCAAAAAATTTATAACTTCCGTTGTTGTCTTCGGCGGTTCCCACTGCAACACTGCACTCAGCTTTGATGGATCTACCGATATACCATCACCAGATATTACATGCCCAAGAAACTCACCATCTTCAACCAGAAATCACACTTAGACAGTTTCGCAACCAGCTTATTATCCTTCAACACTTGCAAAGCAATTCTCAAATGTCCTGCATGCTCTTCCTCATACTTAGAATAAATCAGCATATCGTCAATGAACACAACAATAAACTGATCCAAATCAATGCATCAGCTACCACGTCCACTTTACCCGAATGGTAATTCAACCCCAATTATTTTCCTCGGTCTCAATTCAACTCTTTCAAATCAAACAATTACCTTAAGCTCTTAAGATCACCCACCATCTCACATCTCAACTAAACGATTGAGGCCTCCAACCTCCAGCACCCACACACACAACAACAACCAACTCTAAACCACTTGTCCGATAATTCCTCTTATGTACTCCAAGTCGCCTTAAAGCACAACCAAAACTTGCTGAAGTTGCACTTAACATACCTTCCCAATCATACCAACAAAGCATTATAAAACACAACAAATAGTTCCATCGGATACGGTAAAAACCAACACACGAATTCTTTGAACTTTCTTCACAGAGGCATATCACTGCTTATTCCCTAACACCGATAAATCAAGTTCTCGATGCTCAACATAATCCTCTATACTCTTCGAATATATCAGAATATCATTCGTTAACACAACCATTGCCTCGCTCAAATAAGTATAGAAAATCCCATGCCAAACGGACACTCAATTCGTGAGCTATGGCGGAAACCCGAACCGCACTTTCCGCCCTTACTACAACATCCAAACACATTCCATCAATAATTAACTTAATCCCATGTCTTTACTTCACCATCATCTAGAACATTCTAATAGCTTTCCAACGCTTCAAACCGTGCGTCATTCCGAGTTACGCTTCTCCTGTTACGACAAAAATACCAAAACCACATTCTTCTGCCCAGGACCTCTTCGCTAGGCGAGCACAGCAGCGAGGGTGGAGACGTTCGCTAGCATGCTCGCTAGGCGAAGGACCTGGTGAACATGACAGTCCGAAATCCTATTTTCGACCGTTACCTGACTTTCGAGTGTCCGATTTCGATTCCGTAAAAAGCTGCAATCTCGGAATTCGACGTACGACAACAATTTCACACTTAGAAGACCATTAAACACATCTTTAACTCTTGGAATATTTACAGGCCTAATTATACCAATCTTGCATTCCACATCTTACTTTCTTTAATAATCATCAGAAGTTACTATCCACCCTTAATATACTCGGCTTCACACTTTGTTGCCTTAGCACACACACCAGGCACAAGTCCCAACACTACTTAATCAGTTTAATTCCTTAAACATCCAAACAGACATATAATATGGAGCTTTCATTCTCGGACTAGCTTCTGCAACTAAGTTGATCGCAACTCCACTTCACTTCCTGGCTGTAAATCACTGTTTTGTCAGTATAACCTCCAGACAACCACAAATAATCGGCAATTCGCCAACTTCCCCACTTTCATTATAACTCAAAATTCCCATCAAAATTTAAACACCTTAATGATGTCCTGAGCCGACTCGTCAAAACAATTCTTAAGCACCTAGCTGAACTCCAGACCTTTCACTACTCACGCCATCTAAGCTTGCCAGACACATCCATCCCATCCAACACAATTCCAACTGCTATCAACAAGAGATTAAGGGTGATTAGTTCCTCAATTTGTCAATAGACAGCCAAAAATCGCAATGGGGTATGAATCATCTTTACCAAACTATAAGAGCGTTCAACCACACACCGAGCTACAACTCCACAATTGCAGCACCCGGGAGAAGCACAAGTTTCTCCCCCACTTGAATCATTCACACTTCTGCAGACTAAGGTTAGACAACCAACATGTACCGATAGTGTTTTCACACACATGTCGCATACAAGGAAACAAACAACATTAGACAACTTGGCCGGACGGACGGACCTACTCTGATACCAATTGTAACACCCCGTTTCCCAAAAATAAAATAAATGTAATTTAAATCAAAACAATTATCAGAGTTGCCACACCAAAACGGGATATCACAAAAGAAAACTCCAACGGAACGCTTCATTAAATGAATTCAACAATTAACAGCGGAAAATGTCATATATATATATATATATATATATATATATATATATATATATATATATATATATATATATATATATATATATATATATATATATATATATATATATATATATACACATCATATACATCATATTCGGCTACCTGCCCAAAATATACAAAACATCATCAATAGACCCATCAACACATGATACGACACAGAGTCAAAACAAAATCATCAGATAAACAAATAACTCCCAAAAGCCCTGTGTTACGTATCAGAGCATCCCTACGACTGGACTCGCCACTATCCAAGCTAGCTACGCACCTGGATTGTCTGTACTTCCGAAGAAGCACAGACCACAACAACAACAAGGGGTGAGAAATCACAATAAAAAATATAGCGATAATAATGTACATGAATAAATGGCAGTAATCACATGAATATCATTCAACATACATCAACCCGGACCTACTGTCCAACACCAACACAACACTCAAGACAATGCAAACATATGCAACTCAACACCATGATATGCGGTACCGACTCAACAGCAAAGATGGACACCGGGCCATCAACCTTCCACAAGGGAGCACCGGATGAATCGCATACACTCCATCCGAGCAACGATTCATCCCACCATTATCCATACAGGAGCACGGGTGAATCGCATACACTCCATCCAAGCAACGATTCAACCCCACCATTCTCCACACAGGAGCACCGATGGACACTGGGCCATCAACCCTCCACAAGGAAGCACCGGATGAATCGCATACACTCCACATTGAGCAACGATTCATCCTACCAAGACATCATGATATGCACGACACCAATGCACATAACAACACAAGCACCCACGGTGCACACGATTTTCCTGATCACGTTTCATCACACATCATATATATATACATATTCCACACATCACCACATCCATGTATACTAACATACACCCATTGAATTATTCTAATTAAACGAATATCAAGGAAATCATGTTCCACACCACACATTCACATCTCCACAGTTCACTATCAATCTCATATTCAGTCATGACCAACAAGGGTCCAATAACACCAGAGAACAGAACAGAACAGCACCAAAAACTCAAACTACTGTCATGCTCGCTGGCTCACTCGCCTAGCGAAGGCTCGCCACTCGCTCGCCCAGCGAACTCCCTAGCGAAGGTAGACAGTGGCTACTGGAAGCACTCGCTACCCAGTTTGCCTAGCGAAGCATCAGCGAATGCTCGCTATTCGCTCGCCTAGCGAAAGTGCTGGCGAATGTCTGCGATTTCACAAAAACCCCATTGTTCAGAATCGGTAGCACTCTCCATAATCTCCTGATTTCACTCAAACCAGTTCCCACAGCTCTAGTTCAACATTCTGCAACTTAGCTACATATTCTATTATAGATTATACCCGATAAAACATTAGCTCTACCAACTTAATCGCTTCCGACTTAACATTGCCAACTACCCGAAATCCCCCAAATCATCCAAACAATCCTTCTACCGACACATGCAGCAGGTTTAACATGATATCAACAATTCAAAATCACAGCAACATAATAATTAAGTTCATCAAAACCTATGGGGTTAGGGAAATCCCCTTCTACCTAGAATTCATGCAAATACCAATTTTGACCCGATTCTCCCCCTACCTCGATAACTTGCTCCAGCTGTTGAAAACTCTTGCTGAAACGATGATTCCTAGCTTTCCCTTCCTTCCTCCTTGATTCTTCTCCTCACTCTTCTTCCAATTCACCGTGTTCTCTTCTTCTTCCCTTTCTATCGTGCTTCCCTTTCTCCTTTCTTTACAACTCCAAAATACCCCCTTACCAATTCTTTTATTCCATTAATAATAATAATAATAATAATAATAATAATAATAGTAATAACAATAATAATAATATTAATAATAATAATAATAATATTAATAATATTACTATTATTCATTTAAACTATCATTATCATTAATAATTTTATTATTAATCTTAAAGTCCAAAGTTATCAATTAACCTCCACATTTAAGGGCACCTCCCCGCACTCGACACAACCCCACGAAACACACCACAAATTAAAATAACACAGAAAAACTAGATAATTAAAATGGGCGTTACATTGTTAATGTTAAGCAGTATGGCAAGAAGGAACGATGCTGCTTTGGCTGCTGCTATGCAAGCGATGGCGCAGGTGGTTGCTAATCAGAACCAAGCTGTGGGTGCGCAATTTGGGGATTTGGCACAATTTCGGAGTAACAAGCCACCGACGTTTGAAAGAGGAGTTTTGGATCCTAAAGCTGCGCAGAAGTGGCTGAAGGCGATTGAGAAGATTTTCAGGACAATGGGTTGTAGTGATGAGCAAAAGGTGAGGTTTGGTACTCACATACTGGAAGGTGAAGCTGAGGCTTGGTGGGACAACAGTCGCCAGAGATGGGTGACTGCAGGAACTGCGATCACTTGGGATGTAGTTCGAAAGGGTTTTCTGGAGAAGTACTTTCCGGAAGACATACAAAGTGCTAAGGAGGTAGAGTTCCTAGAGCTGATGCAGGGTAATCTGACCGTAGCAGAGTATGCTGCGAAATTTGAAGCGCTGGTGCAGTATTGTCCTTATTATAATACTGAAGATGCGATGACATCTAAGTGTTTGAAATTTGAGAATAGGCTGCGTTCGGAAGTTAAGTTGGGGATTGCTTCTCAGAAGATCAGGAACTATCCGGAGCTGGTAAGCAGGAGCAGGATTTACGATAATGATAACTTGGCCAGGATTGCACATTATAAGGTTATGAATGACCGTAAAGGTAAGCAGAGGTTTGGTGGTACTCCTTACAGTGTTCCTGCGGATAAGGGAAAGCATAAGGCTGCTTCTGATAAAAAGTCTAGAGAAGGGAAAACATTTGCTGATTTGAAATGTTTTCGGTGCGGCGGCGCGGGTCACCGTGCTAATGAATGTCGTGTTGAAATAAAGAAGTGCTTCAGGTGTGGTAAGCCAGGCCATGTTATAACTGATTGCAGAGCCACTATGCCTACCTGTTATAACTGTGGTGAGAAAGGTCATATCAGTATGCATTGTGAGAAGCCGAAGAAGTCTCAGGCATCTCAGGCCAGTGGTAAAATGTTTGCTGTAGTGGGAACTCAAGCTGCCAGTGAAGAGCGTTCTATCAAAGGTACTTGTCTCATCAATAATATTCCTTTGACTGCTATTATTGATACGGGTGCAACCCACTCGTTCATTTATGTTGATTGTGTGAAGAGGTTAGGATTGGTGTCGTCTACTTTTGATCGACGGATGACTATCGAAACTCCCTCTGTTGGTTCAGTGACTACTTTTTTAGTGTCTTTGAAGTGTCCACGGACTATTTTCAGTAGAGACTTTAGGGTAGATCCGATTTGTCTACCACTTGGTAATTTGGATGTTATTCTGGGTATGAACTGGTTGGAGTTCAACCGAGTCTACATCGATTGTTTTCGGAAGGTGTTGTTGTTTCTTACTCCAGAAGAGGAAGCGTTGGCAGATTCCTTGTCTAATAAGGAATTGAGGACCCTGTTGGAGGTGAAAGCTAAGATGTTTGCTTTATTTGCGTCATTGTCTGTTGACAGCAAGACATCAGTGAAAGAGTTGGCAGTGGTGAATGAATTTCCTGAAGTATTTCTTGATGACATTACGGAATTACCTCCGACGAGGGAAGTTGAATTTAGCATTGACCTTGTTCCTGGTACAAGGCCTATATCTATGGCTCCGTACAAGATGTCGGCAGTGGAATTGGCTGAATTAAAATCTCAGATTGGAGAATTATTGGATAGGAAGTTTATCAGATCGAGTGTGTCGCCGTGGGGAGCTCCAGTGTTGTTGGTAAAGAAGAAGGATGGCAGTATGCGTCTGTGCATCGATTACCGTCAGTTGAATAAAGTGACCATTAAGAATAAATATCCTCTTCCAAGGATTGACGATTTGATGGATCAGTTGGTGGGAGCTAGGGTGTTTAGTAAAATTGACTTGAAGTCGGGTTACCATCAGATCAGAGTGAAAGAAGGTGATATTCAGAAGACGGTATTTAGCACTCGATATGGACATTACGAATATGCTGTAATGCCTTTTGGAGTGTCTAATGCGCCGGGAGTGTTTATGGAGTATATGAACCGAATTTTCCATTCTTATTTGGATCAGTTCATTGTTGTGTTTATTGACGACATACTGATTTATTCTAAGTCTGAGGAAGAACACGCAAGACATTTGAGAATTGTTTTGCAGGTGTTGAAAGATAATAGGTTGTTTGCTAAACTATCAAAGTGTGAGTTCTGGTTGAAGACAGTGAGTTTCTTAGGGCATGTAATATCCAGTGATGGTATATTGGTGGACCCATCGAAAGTGAGTGCAATGTTGCAGTGGGAACCGCCGAAGACAGCGACGGAAATTAGAAGCTTTTTGGGTTTGGCAGGATACTGCCGAAGGTTTATTGAAGGGTTTTCTAATTTGGTGTTGCCATTGACTAAGTTGACGAGAAAGAATCAAGTTTTCGTGTGGGATGTTGCTTGTGAAGAAAGCTTTGAGGAACTGAAAAAGAAATTGACTACGGCACCGGTGTTAGTGTTGCCGACTCTGAGTGAACCTTTTGTGGTGTACTGTGATGCGTCTAAAATGGGATTAGGCGGAGTTCTTATGAAAGATGGTAAGGTGGTAGCGTATACTTCGCGGCAACTGAGGGTGCATGAAAGGAATTACCCTACTCATGACCTTGAGTTGGCTGCGGTAGTTTTCGCGTTGAAGATCTGGAGGCACTATTTGTATGGTTCGAGGTTTGAGGTGTTCAGTGACCATAAGAGCCTGAAATATCTATTCGATCAGAAAGAGCTAAATATGAGATAGAGAAGATGGTTGGAATTCTTGAAAGATTACGATTTCAACTTAAGTTATCATCCAGGAAAGGCGAATGTGGTAGCAGATGTGAAGGCAAATCGCCACACATCACACGAGTCTGCAAGACATCACTCGATATAGGTTTCGATGATGACGAATTACAACCATGGATGAATTGGAAATTGTAAACTCCAAGTCTACCAAACAAATGCAACGTATCACCTACCATATCCTTTTATATTTGGCTAAAAACTGTTATAATAAATATAATGTGTGTAGATAAATTATGGTCATGACAAGAGGCATGAAAAACCACAAGAATATCAATTTTTGCAGGTTTGCAGGGCATGAGTCGACCATAGGGTCGGCGCATGCATCAGTGCATTTTTCCACTGGTCAGCGCATGAAGGGTTGAGTCGACCATAGGATCGGCGCATGAAGGAAATACTTTTCAACGGGTCAGCGCACGCCGACTGTATGGTCGACGCATAGTGATACATTTTTCAGATTTCCAAAAAATGCAGGCTATGCGTCGACGCACAGACCTGCTGCGGTCGACCGTTCGCGCGGAAATACAGTTTTTAAGTGATTCCCTCTATTATTTGAAAAGCTGTTATGTCTTTGGTTGGTCTGGTACTATATATACAAGTTCAACCACTTATGTCATTTTAACATTTGATAAAAACTGATTCATGTGTTCAAGAATAAGAAAGAGTGAAATAGGTGTCCAAGATTCATCATCTTCATCTTCAACATCTCACAACACATCAATTACACACAGCCATTTTTGAAGTGCATTGTGAGTGATTAAAGGTGATAAGGTTCGAAGCTTAGATTGGGTAATCTAGTTTGGGTTGAAGCTTGTGACAAGTTCTTTCTTGAATAAAACCGTTAGGGTTTTATCCTCCAAGATTGGTTTGAATTTTGGGGGGTTTTTGGACGAGTTTCTTCATCAAGGGTCAACTGAGCGAAGGTGATTGTGAAGAGGTGTTCTTCAACAGTCTAGTAGCGGATTCAGTGATATTGAGGGGAAGATCTCGGGTTCGATTCGTTGCAGTTGAGATCAGCCGGAGCCGAAGGTTTGAACAACTAAGGGTTATTCAATAAGGTGGTTGGAATTGGAGGTCTATCAACAACGATCGGAGGACTTAATTCATCTTGAATCAAGGGGCAAGGAGTGGAAGCAACATTCAACATATTGAGAATTCTGTTGTATATTTCCTGTTCAATCCTTGTATAAATTGTTGCATTCAACAGGTGATATCTATTAAATCTATCTCAATTCTAGTTTTAGAATTGAGGGTAGACGTACCCCGAAGCGAGGACGACGGGGGAACTGCCTCACCAAATACTTGTCTTCTCTATTTTTCAGCATTTTTATTTTAGCTTAAAAATAAGTGATTTTTGTATAAGCACTATTGTCAAATTGTGATATCAATTGAGTAAGAGGTTAAAACTATGTTTTTGAATCCAAAGTACAATAAAACATTGTACTAGGCTAGTTGGAATCACTTACTCAACATAAAAATCACTTGGAGTGTTTTGCACACCAAGTGTTTGACAAATTGCCTAAACCAAAATTATCTTACTTGTGTATCTAGTTTTGGTTTGCTCTTTAAATCATTGGAACTAGGAATCCTAACAAGTGAATTAAATCATTGATAAGTGTGATTAGTGTTGTGATTCTCTTTTCCATATTGTCATTAATCCAAAGGCTTATCACATATCCGGTTTTCCAATAACCGTTCGTTTTAGACTATATTTTCCTCGGCCACTTCCGCACTTAAAACATATTTTCAAAACCAATTTTTAAATTGGTAGCGCCGACTCAAATTTTAATTGGGATCTATTTAACCCCCCTTTTAGATCCGTGCCATAGTCTAACAAGTGGTATCTAGAGCTCCGGTTACTCGGTGCTTCAAATACAACGTTGATAGAAAATGGCTAACGAACAAAAAGGGGCGTATAATAGAGCTCCTGTTTTCAACGGTGAAAATTATAGTTATTGGAAAGACTGTATGCGGGTGCACATAAACTCCATAGACAGAAAAATATGGAACGTTATCCTCAATGGTCCAATAGAAATTACTATGACCAATGCGGATAATGTAGTTGTGCCAAAGCCCGGAGCACAATGGACCGATGACAATGAGAAAAAAATACAATTATGATTGGAAAGCCAAAAATATCTTAATCTCCTCATTAGGTGTAGATGAATACTATCGTGTATCCCATTGTCCTACCGCTAAGGCCATGTGGGATTCACTCCAAATCGGCCATGAGGGGACAAACGATGTTAAGTTGGCAAGAATCAACACATTAACACAAGAGTTTGATCTCTTTTTCATGGAGCAAGGGGAAACCATTGCTGACATGCAAAAGAGATTTACTCATCTCATCAATCGTTTACATTCATTAGGTAGGCCTGTTTCCAATGATGTTGCTACTAATAACATCTTAAGATGTCTTAACAGGAAATGGCAGCCAAAAGTGACCGCCATCAAAGAAGCACATGATCTTACCTTATTAGACTTGACAACATTGTTTGGAAAACTGCAAGAGTATGAACAGGTACTCTTGAGCCTAGACCAACACGAAAAGATGGAAAAGAAAGACAAAACGAAGGTGAGTGAAAAGAAATCGATAGCTCTCAAGACTTCCTCCTCAAAGTCTCAAGAAAAAGAGCAAAGTGATTATTCCTCAAGCGACGAAGAAGAAGAGGACAAAAGCGAAGATATGGGGTTGTTCGTTAAACGATACAACCGTTACGTGAGAAAGAACGACATCCAACATTCCGAGAAGAACTTGGTAAACTTCCGGAATCAATCGAGGTACTCCAAAGATGATGACTCAAAAGGTAAAAAGACTAGAGGGACGTGCTACAAGTGTGGGAAGCCCGGTCACTACAAACCGGACAGTCCGATGAACAAAAAGGCAAAGGAAAAGGAATCATCAAAGTCATACAAGAAATCATCAAAGCCAAGGAGAGCGTACATAGCTTGGGAAAGCGACAACGAATCTTCCTCATCTGATGAAAGCTCTAGTGATGAAGAAGAGTCTGTGAATCTATGCCTTTCCGCTCATCAGAAAAATAAGAAAAAGCAGGTACGTCACTCTAAATATGAGAAGTCCTCAAATATGTCACATTCAGAATTACAAACCGCATTTAATGCTTTACACAATAAAGCAACTGAAGCCTTTAAGAGACTTGCCTCTAATAAAAGAATTTTTACTTACTTAGAGCACAAAGTTAAAGAGTTCGAAAAGAAACTAGAGGACCTTAAGGCTTCCATTGTGGAAGGTAATAAATCGGATTATGAGGACCATAGAAACCCTTTCGACTTTGGATGTGATACTTGTCATATTTGGCAAGGTGAAGTTAGAAACCTTAAGGCCAAATTAAACAAGGCACTTGAGTCTAAAATTACATTTGCTATTGATAAAAAGGATTTTAGAAAAAGTATGATAAACCCATATCAAAAATATACATATGTAATTAGGGATCAAGCAAGTAAAAGTGATTCTAAAGTCGATTTTGCATGCTTATATTGTTGCAAGAAAGGCCACTCCATTGGTAAATGCTGATTATGGAGATTTCTGGTTCCTAAAGGCATCTATCAATGGTTGCCCAAACGCAACCATCTTGTCGCTAACATATTAGGACCCAATATGCCATTGGGTACCTCCTTTTGCTAATTATGTGTTGATAGGTATAATGTGTCGAGACCACCGAGAGAAGATGGGTTCTCAACAGTGGATGCTCAAGACACATGTCTGGAGACATATCCTTATTCATAGACTTCGTGGCTAAGAAGAAAGGGTATGTAACTTATAGTGATAACAACCGCGGAGCAATACTAGGTAAAGGTAGTGTAGGTAATCCCTCTTCTATTACGATTTCCGACATGTTGCTTGTCGAGGGCCTTAAACATAATCTGCTTAGCATTAGCCAGTTATGCGACAAAGGATACAATGTATCCTTTTCAAAAGATTGTTGCAAAATTGTGCATGATAATGATAAGAAGAATATGTTTAATGGTTTTAGAGTAAACAACGTATATATGCTTGACTTAAATGAAGTATCGTTAACAAGCGACAAATGCCTCATAACTATGAGTGAAGACTCATGGCTATGGCATAGGCATTTAGCGCATGTTAACTTTGACTTATTAAATAAGGTAGTCTTAAAAGACTTAGTCTTAGGAATTCCCAAAATAAAGTTCACCAAGGATCACCTTTGTGATGCTTGTAAAAAAGGGAAGCAAACGAGGATCTCATTTAAATCCAAAAAGATCGTTTCAACAACGAGACCTCTCAAACTTCTTCATATGGACTTGTTTGGGTCGTCTAGGATTAAAATTCTAGGAGGAAACTATTACGGGTTCGTAATAGTGGACGGCTTTTCTAGGTTTTGTTGGACCATCTTTTTAGTAAGTAAGAGTGATACATTTGCCGCTTTTGAAAGGTTTGCTAAGCTTTCCCAAAATAAGTTAAATACAAACATTGTATCAATTAGAGCGACCATGGAGGTGAGTTTGAAAATCACTTATTTGAAGAATATTGCGGTAACCATGGTATAGATCATAACTTCTCCGCTCCACGCACCCCTCAACAAAACGGGGTTGTGGAGCGTAAAAACCGAATTTTAGAAGAATTGGGAAGAACAATGATTAACGAAAGTGGTTTACCGAAATATTTTTGGGCCGACGCCATCAGTACAGCGTGTTATGTTTTGAATAGGGTGCTTATTCGCCCCATTCTAAATAAAACACCGTATGAGCTTTTAAAAGGGCGAAAGCCAAATGTTTCTCACTTGCATGTGTTTGGCTACAAATGTTTGTATTAAACAATGGAAAGGAAAACTTGGGCAAATTTGATTCCAAGGCCGATGAAGGTATCTTCCTCGGATACTCTCAATCGAGTAAAGCATATAGAATATATAATAAACGATTACTTGCTGTAGAAGAGTCTGTATATGTTACTTTTGATGAGTCATATCCGAGAAATGTCGGAAAGGATAGTGTTGTTCATGGTGCAGATGCATCTACGGAAGACATACTCAAAGGTGGCGAGACGGGGATTGATCAACCTGACGAAGCCAAAGTTGAGGAGGATAAAGATGTACACCATGATGTAACCGTGGAAGTTCATCCGCCTTCAAACGATGATCTCCCTCAAGCTTGGAAGTCTTCCAAAGACCATCCAATTGAAAACATTCTCGGAGACATCACAAAGGGTGTAACAACTCGATCGAAGCTAAGTAATTTCTGTTATCACTTCGCGTTCGTTTCACAAATAGAACCTAAAAACCCTAAGGAAGCCCTACTCGATGAACACTGGTTTTTGTCAATGCAAGAGGAACTAAATCAGTTCACTAGAAATGAGGTTTGGGACCTTGTCCCTCCTCCGCGAGGTCATCGAGTAATCGGCACCCGATGGGTGTTTAGAAATAAATTGGACGAAAACAGAGTAATAACTCGCAACAAGGCGCGTTTAGTCGCGCAAAGGTATAACCAAGAGGAAGGCATCGACTATGAGGAAACTTATGCGCCGGTTCCCCGACTCGAGGCTATACGCCTTTTGCTTGCTTTCGCTTGTGCGAAGGATTTTAAGTTATTTCAAATGGACGTTAAGAGTGCGTTCCTTAACGGGTACATAAATGAAGAAGTCTATGTTGCTCAACCTCCTGGTTTTGAGTCTCATGAGTATCCTGATCATGTCTACAAACTGAAAAGGGCTTTATACGGTCTCAAACAAGCTCCTAGAGCTTGGTATGAGAGACTAAGTAAATTTTTACTTGATCAAGGTTACTCAAGAGGAAAGGTTAACACTACTCTCTTCATTAAACGTCAAGGAAAACACTTAATTCTTGTACTAATTTATGTTGACGATATCATATTTGGATCTACTAACATGAGTCTCGTGAGAGAGTTTTCTGAGCTTATGCAGGGTGAATTCGAGATGAGTATGATGGGTGAAATCACATACTTTCTCGGTTTGCAAATCAAGCAATTGAAAGAAGGAACGTTTGTGAGCCAAACAAAATATTGTTTGGAGTTTCTCAAGATATTTGACATGGCAAATTCAAAAGCCATAGACACTCTTATGCCAACATGTGTAAATATGAGTAAAGATGAAAGTGGTAAGGACGTTGAGGTAAAAAGGTATAGAGGTATGATTGGCTCTCTTCTCTATCTTACTGCTTCTCGTCCCGACATTATGTTTAGCGTGTGTATGTGCGCAAGATACCAATCATGTCCTAAGGAATCCCACCTAAAATCTGTTAAACGTATACTTCGATACCTATCTGGTACTACTAAGTAAGTGTCGCTACTGCGAAAATCGGCGCCAGCTATGATAGAAGAGTCGCCACCGTGCGTTATTTATCCCACAAGAGGGAAAGGAAACGCTCAGAGTAAACCTAACGCAAAACGGGAAAGGAATGGTCGTCGCAACCAAATTCCTGGATTCGAGAGTCGATTACGCAAGGGGAAGGTATTAGCACCCCTCACGTCCGCCGTACTCGACGGGATTCACGCTTGTTTTCTAGTACGGATTGTTATTCTATCTACTCTAAAGGTCTGGGGTTAAAAAGAAAGAAAATGACTCGGCAAAGTATCGCACTTTATGCCTACGTATCCCCGTCTGGAATGAGAAATCAGAGTCAATGTAGTTCGCCTACCTACGGATGAAGGTGGGGAAGGTTGCTCGCTAGGATACGACATCCTATGCCTACGTACTTTCATACAGCATGAAAGATCAGAGCAAACGTAGTTCGGGCTACGGAAGACACAAGCTTGTCTGACTGGTTTTTTATTACCTTATGAAAGGGTTTTTCTTGATTAAGAGTCCAAGCGGACAAAAAATGACACTTTGATGTTTGTTTTGAATCTTTTACGAAAGAAGTGTTTTTTAGTTTGTGTGCAATCTCTGACGTACTAGAGACTATGATTTGAGAGTGACTACGTCGCATGTCACCCAAAGGGTGCCATACTAAGCAGCCAGACTACTGGAAAGAAGCTCCCCATCAACCCTTTCTCAAATAGCTTAAGGCTCGTGACGCACGACATTGATTAACCTTATTACTGTATTTTTGAGTTATTTTGAGATAAGAAGAGAAAGAAGCTCTAAAAAGCCTAGGGTTGAAAAGGGAATAAAAACTAACCTAATGTTGTCATGCATGGATAAGAATTCTAATGTCTGTCCTAATTCCCTCCTGCACAGAGGGAATCAGAGATCCTAGGGGATAAACAGAAAAGAAAGCAAGCAAATATAGTAAAATGCATGCAATGCAGCAATACAAGCGAGGCAAGGGAGTCCCACTCAACCTCGAACCTGGGAAAACAACAGGCAAAGTGAATCAACATTCACTTCAAACCTATGGGGCAAGAAGCACAAGCCAACAAATAATACAGAGAAACCAAAATAAAACAGAGGAGGCAGCCCAAGCAGCAGCACCAAACTCCCATAGCCAACAGCTACTCTGACAGCAACAGCTGGTTAAACAGCAGAAAGTTGACAGCAACAACTTCCATCCTCAGGAAATCCTCATGAAAGGCACCTTCAACATATTAGATCTTCATATCCAAGCTCTAGCAAGTTCCACCAAGAAAGATAGGTTATTGAGATCAAGTTATAATGAATGGGAACCAGTGAAAACCAAAGGAAATCACTAGAAACCATCATCTGCAAAGAAGGGTATCCTCAAAAGTTCTACTCTTTAAGGCATGCCAATCATCCCTCCAAGGGAGAGATGGGATTCCTTAAGAGGACTTTGAATCCTAGGATTGGATGGAAGCAAACAAAGCATTCCATGTTTGAGGAAAGAAATGAACTAAGTCTAAAAAGCACTTCCTAAAACCCTAATTCTCCTAAGCTCCTGACAAGCATTCCAACAGATGAGAAACCTTCAACTCCAAGCTTCTCCAAGCCATCCAAAGCAACTTCAATTGATCTTCAATTCATCCAAGCAAAGTCCAAGCCAAAAGCACACCCAAAATAGTCCCACACAAATTGAATAAACCAAGCATTCAAGGTAGAAACCCACAAACATCACACCAATTGCAAAATACAAATAAAATGCTAAAATGGATCACAAAATCCTAATTAAATTTCTAAGGGAACCTAATCCTATACCCAATACCCCATATAAATCCCAGGACCTAAATCAAACACTAAGTTCCCAAACTATGCCCTAAACTACAACTAGTTGTTTTGAAACCCTAAATCTAACACTCCTTATGTTCAACACTCAAATTGTCCTAAAATTTAATCACAAAAATATGATAAAAATTATAAGGGTACATGCTTCTCTAAGCTAACTAATCCAACAAGAACCACTCAAAAATTCCTCACCAAACTCTCATACAAAATTCGGAAAGTAAGCAATAAACCAAAATGCCAAAATAAAAAAGCAATAAAACTATAAAATATGCCATTAAAAATAAAATGCATTATATTAATATTTTTTTTGTCCTATAAAATTCTAGAGATACTAAGGGAACCAGGAAAAAAAATCTCACTACAAAATGTTCATTTTTCAATTTATTATGAATTAAAAGCTAACCTAAATAAAACTATAAAAATGAAAGAAAATAAAAGAAAATGACAAACATGCGTTGCAAATAGCAATCAGATGCAGTTGTAAACTAAAGTTGGGCCCAGGAGGGGGTGTCATTAGCAAGCGTGTCTTAGGCCCAAACCAAACAGAAAAATAGAATGGAAAAACCAAAGAAAATAAAGAAAACTCTGTGGCAAATAGCAACTAATTCCTTTGTATTCTCTCGAGTGGGCCTAAGGTGGTGTGTGGATAGCAACTAGTGTCATAAGCCCAAAGCAAAACATTAAGTGAAACGGTGCATTGAGGGGAATTCAGAATTCTTCACAAAATTGAAACCAATCGTGGCCGCTGGATGGATGGTTCAGTCAATGGTCAATGCAAATCCTATGGTCAATCCATCATCTTCTTCATTTCAAATTCTGGGAGGGAAAACACAGGACGGTGGCCGGAGGTGGCGCTACCGCCGTCCCCAAATATCACCTCCATGAATATCCATCAAAACTTAAACATGAGTACATCATTCAACTCGTTTTTTTCTCACTGAGTCCAACCACGACCTCCATTATCATTGAATCTTAACACAACTCAAAACACGACTCCAAGTTCAGAACATGCTCCACATTCAATCATCACCATTCTTAAAATTGACAAGCCTATCATCATCTACACGTTACACTGATTAATCCTCACCATCTAAACATGTTTAACTCATCAAGAACTCAGAGAAACGATCCTTAACAGAAATTGCATCGCCCTAGGTTTTGTCTCTAATCACCAATTTTCCCTACCAGAATCCACCCTAGCAATGTATATAACCTATCTACACATCCAAATCCTATCAATTTCACCTAAATCGAGCTATGAGTTGAAATTTACAAACCTGTAAAAAGTGGATGAACAGAGATAGAATTCCTTCTAATTACACTTCAATCTTCTCCATATATGATCACCAATGTCTTGTGGATCTTTTGTATGCAATGAATTGCTTTGAATCCCTCCCAATCAACAAAACCGATTTTGAGTTGCAAGGTTGAACTTCACTTTGCTCTCTCTCGATTCTTCATAGTTCTTGGCCAGAAAAGCAACTGAATCAGTTATACTCTATATATAGAACATGTTGGAAGGATCAAGAAAGTTCTGGAACACTCCATGTGATAATTTCAATTTCTCATGCATTTGAAGATTTCATCTCATGACAGTCAGGTCCAGCTTAGTTCCACAGCTTGATTTTGATCCAATTTCTCTCCACATGACATATTGATGTGATTGAGATTGGTTAATGCATTGGTTCTGATCTCATGAAGTGTTTGGCAAATGTTACTTACATGTGAAGGTACCAAATGCAAGTGTGTTCAAATGACCTCAAATGGAAAAATTAACATTGACATCATCTTTAAAACATCATTTCTGATCAATTTGATATGCCATAGGCCTTGTTTTGACCTTAAAACATGAACTCCCATTTTTGGCCTTTTAAATGACTTTAAATCCTTCCTTTTTAAGCCATTTTTAGCAACTTTGTGATACAAGCCAATTCAATCCCTCATGACTTCTTACCTAACCTAAAAACATCATTCTAAACACAATTCATGTTGGACACTTTTTCATTTGAGGAGTGGAAGATAGAGATTTTGACACATGTTTGAAAATGACCTATAATTCATCTTTCCCAAAATACCCCTGGATTGCCAATACCATAACTTGAGTTCCATAAATCCCCTTGAGGACTTCTAGTACTCAAATTAAAGATAATATCAAGCCCTTAAACTATTATGTTGGCCAAGAATCCATTTGAAAACTCCTTGAGGTACAAAAGTTGCTTGGAAGTCAAGTGACTTTCACAGATAAATTTCAGTGTCCTCTAGTGACTTGTAACTTGCAAGAACCATAGCTTGAGTTCTACAAATCTTCTTGAAGACTTCTAGTACTCAAATTAAAGGTATTGATAAGCTATACAAGTTTCATGTTAGCCTAAGATCCATTTGAAACTTGTGTTTTGACTTGTGTGGCTTTGAAGTTAGGCACTAAACAGGGGATTTTACACTGAAACCCTAATTTAGCAACTTCCCACATCCTTGATCTTTCTTTGCTTAATCTTGGCACAACACCACACATGTATCCACATCTCAACTCATGAATCCCATGGCCTCAAGTTAGGCTTTGATGCTCTTCAATTACTCAACTGACCTAGGATTGACCTAGATGAAACCCTAGTTGACTGCACTTCAACTGTGGCTCTTGCACTTGAATCAATGACTTGTCTAAGCTTAAATAGGGCCCTCTAGGCATCCCATGAGATCCATAAACACCTCAAATTCACATTCCCTTCTTCTCATCTCACTGATGATTCTCAACATTCCTCAAGTTAGGAGAAGAAATCCACCTGTGGGCACTCAACCTTCTCATGACTTCAACCCTTCTCTGATGACTTGGATGGTCTCTCAGGCTCAGAGAATACCTCTAGATAGGCTTATTTTGACATAAATGGCACTTGATCCCTTATTGGATGACTTGACATGCTATGATATGCAAATGGTTGAAATATATGTAGGATATGACTATGCAATGAAACATAAATCAGGCAAGAAAAGGTTAAGCAAATTTTGGGGTGCAACAGCTGCCCCTATTCAAGCGACTTGGACCCTACTAGGTGAAGAGCGAATGACCTTCAATCAATCGAGGTACGAGACGGTTGAATACCAAGAAACCCGGAAATTTGCTAACCGCAGAAATAAACTGCACAACTGCTTGGGGAACCACATCTACCAACTGAACCATATTGTTACTGCAACAACTGATTCAACGTCTGATAATAACTCTGATTCCAACATCAACCACCTGTGTAACACCACAGGTACTGAACACCTCCGTCCCCAACTGGACTAATCTTGTCAACACAAGAAGAGAAACAAATTCGTCAACACGAATAGAGATTCCGTCGTCACAGGAATAACCTTGTCCACATCTGGACCCAAATCACGAACGAACACCAATCTGTCCACGTCAGGACCCACATTCCGTCAACTCGAAGAAATCTCAACAACACGGGAATAGAATTTTGTCCATGTTAGGACGCTACATTCCGTCAACACGGAGAGATCCCGGCCACTCCGCTGGGGATGAGTTGTCCGCCTCTTACCAACACGAGGAGGTCCTATCAATCATAGGCAATAAATTTGTCAACTTCCCTGGGAAACATTGCTGTCCAATCTCAGGAAACTCCATCCGCCTATTCACACGGGAAAATCATCTGTCCAATCACAGGAAACTTCATTCGCCTATCCATACAGGAAAATCATCTGTCTAAACACAGGAACATTCATCCGCCTATCCATACGGGAAAATCATCTGAGTACAGTTTCTCTGCCTATCTCTGCAGTAGCTAACTCCATCAGACCCAACCCACAAACCTTCCAGCGCTGACGTGACAACGACTTTGAGGAGGACTCTACTGGGGATAATATTTTGTCAACACGAAGAAATCATGGTGGCTTCACTGGGGATAGAACTCTTCCACCCAATAGGAATTCAATTTTGTCAATCATACTGGACAATAACTCCGCCTTATCTTTGCAGTAGCCAAGCCCACTGGGGATGCTCTGAAATTAACTGACAGGCGCCTATTTCGACCACAGGCGACAACTCCTAAAATTTTGATTATGAAACCCTGTAACTCTGACGGAACAGCAAACTTGAAGAAAATACTCTGACGGCCGGATAAGAGAAACTTCGACGAGCAACTCTGTGGGGAAAATCTGGCAACAACTCCTATGTCTACTTATGAAGCTTTTCCATGCAGACAAAACCTTCGGACAACAACTCCAAAATCTAATCATGAAGATGCGGTACCGCTAAAGAACTCCAAAGTCTAATTACGAAGTCTTGATGTTGACGACAACTCCAAGGTCTAATTACGAAGCTGCTCAATGCTGACGTAACAGCTGCTATAGAAAACTCTTTTGGGGAATTGCTAACGACGACTCCAAAGTCTAATTCTGAAGCCGTGTAACGCTGATGCAACAGTCACTCGAAGAAAACTGTGCCGACCTCCAAATCCAAATCATGAAGTCTGCAATGCTGACATAACAGCTACGCGAGGAAAATCCGCTAGGGAATTCCTAACAATAACTCCAAAGTCTAGTTATGAAGTTGTTGAATGCTGACAATAACTCCAAGGTCGAATTATGAAGCCGTATAAACTGATAATAACTCCAAGGTCTAATTATGAAGCCATCCACTTCTGCTAACAACTTCAAAGTGTAATTATAAAGCAGTGACACCAAGTAACGATTTCATCCGTCTAATCGCGGAAATCTCCCTTTAAAAATGCCAACAACAACTTCAGAGTCAAATCACGAAGCTGTAACAACAAGTAACGACTTCAAACGTCTAATCACTGAAATCTTCCTTTTACAACAACTTCAAAGTCAAATCATGAAGCCTTATAGCGCTGATGTAACGAACTTCAAGGTCTAATCATGAAGTCGTGCAATGCTGACGTAACAGCAATTCCGGGAAACTCTATTGAACTTCAAAGTCAAATCCTGAAGCCCTCTAGACTCCTTCCGAGGAAATTCTAACAACAACTTCAAAGTCTAAATACGAAGCCATTGTAGTAGTGATAACGTCTCTAACGTCTAATTATGGAGCATCCCACGCTGACGAACTTCAAAGTTAAATTACGAAGCCGTAACAACAAGTAATGACTTCAACCTTCTAATCGCTGAAATCTTCCTTTAAAATGCTGACAACACCTCCAAAGTCAAATCGTGAAGCCTTGACAACAAGTAATGACTCCAAACGTCAAATCGCTGAAATCTCTCTTTTACAACAAATTCAAAGTCTATTCATGAAGCCGTTGACTGCTGAAAGCAACTTCAAAATTATGAAGCCTGACAATAACTTCAAAGTCAAATTATGAAGCCATGTCATGATGGTAACAAACTTCAAAGTCGAATTACGAAGCCGTAGAATGCTGACATAACAATCTTCAAAGTCTAATTATGAAGCCATAACAGCAAACTGGGGAGAACTCTACCGGGGCAATCCTAACGTCAACTGCCAGACACTTAACTTGACGACGAGTAATGACTTCAGATGTCTAATCCCTGAAATCTTTTCTGAAAATGCTGACGTGACAGCAACCCGAGGGAACACTCCGCCGAGGGATTTTTGACAATAACTCCAAAGTCCAATTATGAAGCCGTGTAAAGAACACTCCGCTGAGGAAGAAGAGAAGTTAATCAAGCACCTCTGATAAGGGAACATATGGCGGGACGAACATCATCATCACATATCTTATGCCTCAAATCTGAATATCTGAAAAACGATCCTGAACAAGAAATCCAATTACCTGCAGGGAAGAACACCTGAAGACAAAGAGGTAGCCAACCTGACTTATACTTCAAAATGCGTATGTTTGAAAATGGCGCGATGCTCCATATAAGATGGAAATGCTACGCGTTTGAGTATATGCAAATATGACGATATATGCAAATGCAAATGCAGGCTCAAGCTGCTGGGGCCACTCTGATAGTGTTGTCTCAACAACATGAATGCTGAGGATAAAGCAACCTCCGCCGGGGAGAACAAGTATCACAAAATATTCCGGCGAAATAAACGCCAGAAACACAACCAACTCTGCCGAGGAGCGCTTAAACACCAATTTCCACTAGGAGGAAAGAACAGACCCCCCTGCTGGTGAACAAACTTAGCTGGGGAAGAAGCGACACTTCTAGGAAAAGCACACTGTCTGGGCACAGTTTACGAACTCGGAGCCTCAGACTCTGCTGAGGATCAACATCCTGTCGACGTCACGACGACCCGTGGGGAGCAAGAAAACCATCCTTCGTGGATATAAACCTTCTGAACCAACAAACTTGGTTAACTATTGCGAGAGTCTCCCATGCTGGAGATTGAACACGCACACCTTCGATTCGCTAAGGAGCGCAACCTCTGCAGGGGGCATTGATTTTGACTTGCTGGAGATATCCTGTGGATAACTTCCCTGAGGACACTCTTCTGGGGAGAATAATCCCTCATTCGGCAAGGGATAACGTCATTCCAACTCTCTGGGAATAAGCTGCGACTAGCTAGAGAATGACATCGACTGGAGTCGGGCTCTTCATCAGGAGATTTTGGCTGGGGAATACAATCCCTGACTGTTTGCTCCAAAGGTAAGAATCCTGCAAAACAAACGAGACAAAACAGGCTTATACAACAGAATCTATCCGGGTTAGCGTCCGTGACATTACTTCAGTCAATTCGAAGTTTTATCAATTATTGGCAAAGGCCAGCAAGATTATGCAAATGCAAGTTTATCAAAAACATCGGCGTCTTTCACAAACAAAACAGCAAAGAACAAGCATCAAGTACTGAATAACATGTCTTATTGATAACGGGCCTCTGAATAGGAAAAGTTTTATACACTGGATGCAACTCCTGAAAAGAGGAAGTTACGCACAAATACACATACATATATGCACAAGGAGCATAAATAAAATACAAAACAATATTTGTATACATGTCGGCGACGTGGTACAGACAAACACCATGAGCTGATCCTCCTATGACTCGCCTGACTCTGCGCTTTCCCGATACTCGATCTTCGGAAGGGATTGTTTTTGGATAGACGGCCTCCAGGTATCTCCCAAACCACTAAGCAATGCCATATCGAATCCGGACCGCAGTCATTTGCTTTTTCAATCCCTAACTTTTGCGTGAACCGCCCTTTGCGGGTTTTCAATTCACCAGGATACCCTTTTTTGCCGAAGTCGCCCTTTTCAGGTTTTCGACTTCGCGGGTGTACATTTTTCAATTTTATCCCTAACTTTTGCCCGAACCTTTTATTCCTTTTTTATGGTTTGCCGGGATGTCCCATTTTTGCCGGGACTCTCTTTTTACTGTCCAGCGGGTCACATTCAAGCAAAGTATTTTTTAACTGCGTCCGAATTCACAGGAGACGTAAAGTCTTCACCATCCATGGTGGATAGTAACAAGGCTCCTCCAGAGAAGACTTTTCTGACAATGTAGGGACCTTCGTAATTAGGAGTCCACTTGCCCCTGTGATCTGTTTGTGGTGGGAGAATATTTTTCAAAACAAGATCGCCCGTCTGAAAGCTTCGAGGGTGCACCCTCTTGTTGTAAGCTTTCTTCATCCGGCTCTGATATAACCGACCGTACGCTAAAGAAGCCAGTCTCTTCTCATCCATTAAACTGAGCTGATTCAGTCTATCTTTAACCCATTCTGCCTCGTCAAGTTGGACATCACGTAAAACCCTCAGGGAAGGAATCTCGACCTCCAACGGTAACACTGCCTCCATCCCGTATACCAATGAGAAAGGGGTTGCCCCGGTTGATGTGCGTACCGTCGTACGATAACCGTGCAAAGTGAAAGGTAGCATCTCGTGCTAGTCCTTATACGTCACAACCATCTTCTGAACAATCTTCTTTATGTTCTTATTGGCCGCTTCGACAGCGCCATTCTTCTTAGGTCGGTAAGGAGAAGAGTTGTGATGTTCAATCTTAAAACTCTGACACTGCTCTTTCATCATTTTATTATTCAAATTCGAACCGTTGTCAGTGATAATCTGCTCAGGGATTCCATATCTGCAGATAATATCTCGTTTGATAAATCTGGCGACCACTTGTTTGGTGACATTAGCATATGATGCTGCTTCCACCCATTTGGTGAAGTAATCGATTGCCACCAAAATGAATCGGTGTCCGTTTGATGTCGTAGGCTCAATCTTACCAATCATATCAATCCCCCACATCGAGAAAGGCCACAGTGATGACATCACATTCAGAGGGCTCGGAGGCACATGGATTTTGTCCGCATAGATCTGGCATTTATGACACCTCTTTGCGAACTTGAAACAGTCTGTTTCCATAGTTAGCCAATAGTAACCTGCCCGCAACAGTTTTCTCGTCATAGCATGCCCGCCAGCATGTGTACCAAATGTACCCTCATGTATCTCTTCCATGAGCAGTTTCGCCTCTTTCTCATCTACACAACGTAGCAACACCAAGTCGTGGTTTCTTTTGCATAGGACACCATCCGGATTCAAATAGAAATTGCCAGCCAATCTCCTGAGAGTCTTCTGATCTCGACTGGATGCCCCAGCCGGGTACTCCTTGTTCTTCAGGAAATTCTAGATGTCAAAGTACCAGGGTTTACCATCGGGAGCCTCATCAATGGCAAATATAAATGCAGGCCTATCAAGCCGAGAGATAACAATCCGGGGAGCCTCGTTTCAGAAGTTAACTTTGTACATTGAAGACAATGTCTCCAGGGCGTCAGCCATTTGATTTTCTGCTCGCGACACATGATGCAATTCCACCTTGTCAAAGAAAGGCAACAATCTCCGTGCATAATTCATATAGGGTATCAGATTGGGCTGACGTGTCTCCCATTCTCCTTTAATTTGGTTCACCACTAGAGCTGAGTCTCCGTATACATCCAGATGTTTGATTCGCAAATCAATAGCTTCTTCCAGACCCATGATGCAAGCCTCATATTCAGCCTCATTATTGGTAACGGGAAAAGTCAATCGGGCAGTAAAGGGGATGTGCGACCCCTGAGGAGTGGTGATAATTGCCCCTATCCCGCTACCATAGGAATTTACAGCTCCGTCAAATATCAACTGCCATTTAGAACCCAATTCTGGTCCTTCGTCCGGCAACGGTTCTTCACAATCTTTCATTTTCAGGTACATGATATCCTCGTTAGGAAAATCAAACCTCATCGATTGGTAGTCCTCAACAGGCTGCTCCGCAAGGTACTCTGACAGAACGCTACCTTTAATAGCCTTTTGCGAGACATATTGGATATCGTATTCGGTTAACACCATCTGCCATCTGCCAATTCTTCCGGAGAGTGCTTGCTTCTCAAACACGTATTTGATTGGATCCATCTTTGAAATTAGCAGGGTTGTATGATTCAGCATGTATTGCCTCAAACGTTTGGCGGCCCAGGCTAGCGCGTAACACGTCTTCTCGAGCATTGAGTATCTGGACTCATAGTCGGTAAACTTCTTACTCAAATAGTAAATCGCATGCTCTTTACGTCCGGTCTCGTCGTGTTGACCGAGAACACAACCCATACTTTCCTCAAGAACCGTCAAATACATAATCAAAGGTCTCCCGGCCACTGGGGGTATCAAAACAGGAGGTTCCTGCAAGTATTCTTTTATCTTGTCGTACGCCTTTTGACAATTTTCATTCCAGGTCAACACCTGATCCTTTTTCAACAACTTGAATAACGGCTCGCATGTCGCAGTTAGGTGAGATATGAACCGAGCGATGTAGTTCAACCTCCCTAAAAACCCACGCACTTCTTTTTCTGTTTTAGGCGTCGACATTTCTTGTATTGCTTTTATTTTCGCAGGATCAACCTCTATTCCCTTTTCGCTCACGATAAACCCTAGCAATTTGCCGGATCTCACCCCAAAGGTGCACTTGTTAGGGTTCAGCCTCAACCTGAACTTCCTAAGCCTTTTGAACAGTTTCAGCAGATTAACCAAATGCTCCTCCTCCGTCTGGGATTTGGCAATCATATCATCAACATAAACCTCGATCTCTTTGTGCATCATGTCATGAAAAAGAGTCGTCATAGCACGTTGATATGTTGCCCCAACATTCTTCAGTCCGAAGGGCATCACTTTGTAGCAAAATGTTCCCCAGGGAGTAATGAAGGTAGTCTTCTCCATATCTTCTGGCGCCATTTTGATCTGATTATAGCCTGAGAAGCCGTCCATGAAGGAGAATACGGAGAACTGAGCAGTGTTATCAACCAGCACATCAATGTGAGGAAGTGGAAAGTCGTCTTTCGGGCTCGCCCTATTCAAATCACGGTAGTCTACACACATTCTCACTTTACCGTCTTTTTTCGGCACTGGTACTATATTATCAACCCACGACGGATAAGTTATAACGGCTAGGAAACCAGCATCCCACTGTTTTTGAACTTCCTCCTTGATTTTCACAGCCATGTCTGGTCTGGTTCTTCTGAGTTTCTGCTTAACAGGCGGACATTCCTCTCGCAGTGGCAGACGGTGCACAACCATGTCCGTATCCAACCCAGGCATATCCTCGTACGACCAAGCAAATATATCACTATACTCTTGCAATATCTCAATCAGCCTTTGCTTGACGTCGCTCTGCAGCGCAGCCCCTATACGGATGTTTCTCATAACTTCTTCCGACCCCAAGTTAATAATCTCAATTTCCTCCTGGTGAGGCATAATGATCCTCTCTTCCTGTTTCAACAAATGAGTCAGCTCCTCTGGCAGGTCGCTATCCTCAACAATCTCTTCCTCTGCTTGGAATACCGGGTGCTCGAAGTCGAAGCGAGTCATAGGCGGTTCGTATGAGATGTCATCTGAAACATTAGTCCTGCAAAGGAAATGGTTAAATGCTTCAACAAACAAAGCAAATAACCACGTTGCCATTTATTGTTAAAGTAAAAAACAAGAAAAACAGGGATCACAACATTTGAATATGAAAAACGCCTTTATTTCATGATTAAACAGTGCAATACACATAATCAAGTAGCCCTAATGCAACATCACTATGCCCCGGGTAGGACATAGGATTATTCAACAATTGATAAAACAAATCATTACTGTTTAAAAGTCACTGGGACAATTTCCTGGATGGACCAGTTGCAGAGACTTTGTCCTGGCACGCTTGGCTTGATCCACGCGTCCATATCGCAGTCGCTATCCCCGTCTTCGGCGTCGGAAATAGCGTTGATAGTCTCGAAGCACACCCCGTTTGGCGTAATCGTGACCGGTCCCTTGAACCTGGGCGCTCCTGAAGCGGATGCTGACGACATCGGTCGATACCCTAGTCCAAACTTGTCATTCTTCACGGGAATCTCCAATACCTGCCCCTAACCTTTAGTCTCACCGGTCTGCACTAAAGCTTGAGCCTCCTTGTAAGATGACACTGCCACATCTGATATTTTGCTGGAACCCGGAGATTTGTCTTTAATCCGCAACCCCTCGAAGGCTTGACAAGGTGTCTCGTGTATTTCTCCGTCGACCTCCACATATCTGAATGATGACAGGTGACTGACCAAAATGTCCTCCTCCCCGCAAACGGTAACAACACTATCACCCACCATGTACTTCAACTTCTGATGCAGTGTGGATGTTACGACCCCTGCAGCATGGATCCATGGGCGCCCAAGAAGGCAGCTATAAGCTGGATGGATATCCATGATGTAGAATTCGGTATCAAAAATCTCTGGCCCCACCTGCAGCGGTAACGTTATTGACCCAAATACTGATATTTTCGTCCCGTCAAATGCCCTCACGACCAAATCGCTGGGCATGCAAATAACTCCCCGTATGTCCAATTTCATCATGGCTTTCTTTGGCAACACGTTCAACGACGATCCAGTATCTACCAATACATGCGACATTATGGTGCCCCGACACTCCACCGATATATGCAAGGCCATGTTGTGCTCCCGACCCTTAGGTGTTAGATCAAAATCTGTGAAACCCAGGCTATGTCCAGCATTGACATGCGCCATTACCCCCTCTAACTGATTTACAGAAACTTCTTGGGGTACGAATGACGTGTCCAATATCTTCAGCAAGGCGTTCCTGTGGGCCTCGGAACATAACAACAACGACAAGATAGAAATCTTCGACGGCGTCTGCTGTAGGTGTTCAACAATTTTGTAGTCACTCTTGCGGATCAGTCTCATGAACTCCTCTACGTCCTTGAGCGACGTATCCTTTTCTTTCGATTGAGAAGGCCCGCTTTCACTTACTTTGGCCTTACCTTTGGCCAGCCTCTCTGCTTCTATTTCAGGTGAGGTAAAGATCCTTTCGCTACGGGTCATGCCCCCCGTTCCAACGACATTATCGACAGCTCCTGCTGGCTGGCTATTCACCACAATCTTTTCACCATTGCAATACGCTTCTAAACTGTACGTCCATGGGACAACTTTCGTACTTTCAAAGGGAACAGGCCCTACTTTGGTGATCGTAATAGTTGGCCGCTTGGCGGGCACCACTATTGTTATAGTCTTCCTCGGGATCGTCACCGTTGCAACATCATTCTGCTCTTCACATAATGCCTCCACGGGCTTCTCAACCGCAGTTCGATCAAATTGCAAGGTCCCTTCGTCGATCATGGCCTGAATGCCCTGCTTCAAATCATTACAACCCTCTGGCTAGGTCCAACACTCTAAACAGTATTCATCACAACCGGGAAATACTCCCCCTCTGAGCAACCTGCTTTTCACTTCGCTTAATGGCGTCTTCAACTCGTTAACATCCAACACCAAGTTCAAATTTTCTTCTGTTAAGATGGCATTTGCCCCATGATTAGGCATAGGATGTTGTACAATATTGGGTCCCACCTGGCCAAAGTTGATGGCTTTACTGTTCAACAAGTCTTGAACTTTATGCTTGAAAGCATGACAAGATTCTATATCGTGCCCGGGTGCCCCGGAATGGAATTTGCACCGCTTATTAGCGTCGTACCCCCTAGGAAGTACCGGTCCTGTAGGTGGTTCCATTGTCCTTTTCTCGACCAAATTCAACCCCAACAGTGTCTGAAGAAGCTCTGCATATGTCGACGGAGGCTTATCAAACACCCTCTTCGGCTTTACATTCTAAAACCTTCCCTGACCCTGATTCTGCCTTTGCTGCTGATGCGGTTGTTGTTGTGGTTGTTGTTGTTGCTGAGGAATTGGAATAGTAACACTGGCTATGTGTTGAGGTTGAATATACTGATTTCTGCCTCTGCCCCAGTCTCTGCCACCAAATACGGCGCTTGTATCACCCTGTCGTCTTCCACCGAATGCTTTTCTCGCACCCCAGGCTGAAGTAGATTTGCCTGCCTGAATCTTTCCAATTTTAATTCCATTTTCGATCCTTTCTCCCATAAGGATCATATCAGAGAAACTGCCCATCGAAACATTGAGTAACTTGTCATAGTACATTCCTGTAAATGTCCATACAAACATGTCATTCATCTCCCTTTCAACCAAAGGGGGGTGCACTCGAGCTGCCATATCGCGCCATCGCTGCGCATACTCTTTGAAGCTTTCACCATTTTTCTGCGACAGACTCTGCAACTGAACCCTGTTTGGTGCCAAATCGCTGTTATATTTGTAATGCATAACGAAAGCATCAGCCAACTGCTTCCAGCTTCTAATCTGAGTAGGCTTCAGTCCCATGTACCACTCCAATGATAGTCCCGATAAGCTATCTTGAAAGAAATGCTTGAGCATCCTTTCATCATTGGAATATGAAGACATCCTTCTATAATAAGAACGCACGTGGACCTTTGGGCAGGTATCCCCTTTGTACTTGTCGAATGTTGGAGCCTTGAACTTTAATGGCACTCTCAGCCCTGGTACCAACCCCATAGTAGTCATATCTAACCCAGCGGAATTCTGATCAACCACACCTTTCATCTGCTCTTCTAGCATTCTGATCCTCTAAACAGGGTCAATAGGGCCTTCAGGTCCCATACCCCTTCCTGAAAAAACGTCATCCTGTTGATCCACATTCCAGTCATTGCCATACCCATCGTAACCCATGTTACGGCCAAACTCTTGCTGATTGAACACATGACCCTGTCCTCGGTTGCCGAACCCCAGATTGACCCCAGCAGGTCCCAGACCATTGTTGAAAGGAAATGCTCCAGCGCCGTTCACATTACCGAATCCACCATTACCGTAACCATACCCCTGATTGTTGTCGTAACCGTTATTACCGAAGCCTTGATTGTTGAACCCAAAGTTCCCGTCCTGATTGACATTGGCATACCCATTGTTTCCAAAGCCAACATTGTCAACGAATCCTTGATCGACATCCACAGTGTTGCCCTTGTTGTTAACAACAAGCCCATCACCACCATTCCCATTATTTCCATTACTAGCACCAACACCTGCACCAGTACCAGTGTTTCCGTTGACAGTCACAACAGGTGGAGTAGCAATTGCCGGTATCTCATTCTCCCGACGAGGAGTTTCAACAGAAATGTGGTCAGTATTGCCATTTCCGTTTGCCCGCGTCAGCAGCGCCTACACCAAGGTCTGAAGATTCTCCTGGCCCTTAGCCATGCTCTCCATAGCTTGCATGAACAAAGTCAGCTTCTCACGGATTTCCTGCATCTCGACTTGAACTTGATCCATTACCTTCTTGCAGTTGTTTCTGGTTGAATAGCGGTGGACTCTTTGGTCGTCAATCCTGAAAAACCTGTGAGATGCAGGAAATAAGATACAAATTTAACAAGTAACTGGCAATGCAAAATGGATATGCAGATGCAATATGTGTCTGTGCGTTAGGGGGATCAACCCCTGATTCTAGTACCAAAGTGCCAGTGTAGTGACAGTGCTAAGAAGCTTGGATCTATTCACGGGGAAAACATCTCATATATTGCTGAAAAGTCCATCAAGTCAGAAATACAATATCACTGAGTGTACAATAAGAAGGCATGACCTCAACCAACAATCCTGGTGATGGCCAGCACAATGCAAATAAAGCATATACAACAGTACATAAGGTAATCAAGTGAGACCATATGCCTGATACTCCTCTAACAATCTCTTAGTCTTGGGATGATTCGGCTGAGAAAGCAACCCTTCGACGAGCGAGTCTCTTTGCCTGATTACACGCTGGAGATCCCCAATGGATTCCTCCCAAGCACCTTCTCCAAAGCAATCTTCTAGCTTCCGCTTCTGGGACGCAAACTCTTTCTTGCGCTTGATAACTTTGTTCAAGGCATTCTGGACATCATATCTTCGTATAACCTCTTCTTCAAACTTCTTTTGGCTAGCTTTCAACCGACCTTCCAGCTCAGAGATCTGCAGCTTCAGTTTGTCTTCTCTTTCCTTATTGCCGGTCAGCGTGGCATTTCAGGTTTTGTTGAATGCAGAGATCTCCCGGTAGGCTACATCAAGTGCTTTCTTCTTAGACTCCAGCATATCATGAGAGCTCTTGAAATCTATCCCCAAACGTTCACGCTTCTTCCTTTGCTCAGTCAGTTTTGTGCCTAGTTGATTCACCAACTCTGTTTGCTGTTTGAAGGAGTGTACGACTTCATTCCTTTCGCTCCTGAGCTGCACTAGCTCTTCTTCCAACTTCTCGTTGGCTTTCATCAGCTCTTCTTTCTCCTTCACAATCTATTCATATCTCTCAATAGGCACAGTAGTTGGCTCCTCAATCACGGGGGGAGTAGGAGGTAATACTGCAGGAAACAGCATCAGCGCCTGATTTGCCCTATCTTGAATCCAGACCTTGTACGGAGCATAGGCTTGACAATCATTCTTACCCAACAATGGCTTACCCCATCTTGTGGACATTATTCCAAGCATGCTGAAGATTGGACAATAGTTCTCCCTTCAAATCACCCGTGAAATACAGAGATTCTTGTACTTCCTCCTCTTTTGGCGGGTTTTTCAAAGCATAACCGAATTGCCTGAATAACAATGATGGATTGTAGTTAATGCACCCTTTCCTCCCAATCAGAGGAACATTAGGATATCCGGCGCAGCTGTAGATAATCTCAGATCCTAGTAAATCTCTGTCAAACCAGACAACATCTTCTGTAGAGAGTCCCATCAGATGCTCAGACCAATCCACCATATCTGCAGATTCAGCAAAGATACCCGTCTTGGGCAGGTGACTATCAAACCATATATACAACAAAGGCACACAACAAGAGATGTTCTTGCCCCTCCTATTCTCGTTCTTATAATACAGAGAGTGATAGAAGTCTCCAATCAGTGTAGGCACAGGATTGCCTGAAGCAAATATATGGACTGCATCCAAATCAACGAAATCAGGCATGTTCGGGAACATTACAATGACATAGATACACAAAGCAAGGATAGCATTAAACACAACCCAACAGCCACTATTGGAATACTCTTGTGCTTTCCCAATCAAGAACTTGAGAGAAAAACCATAAGCTCCATTCCACGAGGTTAACAGCAACTCCGAAGAGTCTAAATGCAAAGCAACAGCCAAATCCTCCAGCTTGGGCTCAACACCCATATGAATGAAGGGTACCCTGTTCTGAATAGTCACCTCTAAGATCTCAGCATATTCCTCCATAGTCGGAGCCAGAATGAAGTCAGGGAAAGTAAAACACCTCAGCGGAGGATCATAGAACTGCATCAGCGCGTACAATCCGTTACGCTCATACATGGATGGTTTATAAACCAACCTGAGCAGTTTCCCATAACTCTTCCTGAAGCTTCTCTTCACATCATCATCATCTAGAGATATCAAACCAAGCAAAGAAGAAACATCTGGAGTAGGAAACTTGTATGCTACAGTCTTCTTCAAAGTATCCATAATAGCAGCTGACAGAAGTCCGGGCAACTAGAATCAGAGGTATGAAATGCACCTGCAGCACAGACACACGTTAATAATATGCAAAATGAGTATGCAACAATGCAAATGTGGTAGCAGATGTGAAGGATTACGATTTCAACTTAAGTTATCATCCAGGAAAGGCGAATGTGGTAGCAGATGTGAAGGCAAATCGCCACACATCACACGAGTCTGCAAGACATCACTCGATATAGGTTTCGATGATGACGAATTACAACCATGGATGAATTGACAATTGTAAACTCCAACTCTACCAAACAAATGCAACGTATCACCTACCATATCCTTTTATATTTGGCTAAAAACTGTTATAATAAATATAATGTGTGTAGATAAAATGTGGTCATGACAAGAGGTATGAAAAACCACAAGAATATCAATTTTTGCAGGTTTGCAGGGCATGAGTCGACCATAGAGTCGGCGCATGCATCAGTGCATTTTTCCACTGGTCAGCGCATGAAGGGTTGAGTCGACCATAGGGTCGGCGCATGAAGGAAATACTTTTCAACGGGTCAGCGCACGCCGACTGTATGGTCGACGCATAGTGATACATTTTTCAGATTTCCAAAAAATGCAGGATATGCGTCGATGCACAGACCTGCTGCGGTCGACCGTTCGCGCGGAAATACAGTTTTTAAGTGATTCCCTCTATTATTTGAAAAGCTGTTATGTCTTTGGTTGGTCTGGTACTATATATACAAGTTCAACCACTTATGTCATTTTAACATTTGATAAAAACTGATTCATGTGTTCAAGAATAAGAAAGAGTGAAATAGGTTTCCAAGATTCATCATCTTCATCTTCAACATCTCACAACACATCAATTACACACAGCCATTTTTGATGTGCATTGTGAGTGATTAAAGGTGATAAGGTTCGAAGCTTAGATTGGGTAATCTAGTTCGGGTTGAAGCTTGTGACAGGTTCTTTCTTGAATAAAACCGTTAGGATTTTATCCTCCAAGATTGGTTTGAATTTTAGGGTTGTTTGGACGAGTTTCTTCATCAAGGGTCAACTGAGCGAAGGTGATTGTGAAGAGGTGTTCTTCAACAGTCTAGTAGCGGATTCAGTGATATTGAGGGGAAGATCTCGGGTTCGATTCGTTGCAGTTGAGATCAGCCGGAGCCGAAGGTTTGAACAACTAAGGGTTATTCAATAAGGTGGCTGGAATCAGAGGTCTATCAACAACGATCGGATGACTTAATTCATCTTGAATCAAGGGGCAAGGAGTGGAAGCAACATTCAACATATTGAGAATTCTGTTGTATATTTGTTGTTCAATCCTTGTATAAATTGTTACATTCAACAAGTGATATCTATTAAATCTATCTCAATTCTAGTTTTAGAATTGAGGGCAGACGTACCCCGAAGCGAGGACGACGGGGGAACTGCCTCACCAAATACTTGTCTTCTCTAGTTTTCAGCATTTTTATTTTAGCTTAAAAATAAGTGATTTTTGTATAAGCACTATTGTCAAACTGTGATATCAATTGAGTAAGAGGTTAAAACTCTGTTTTTGAATCCAAAGTACCATAAAACATTGTACTAGGCTAGTTGGAATCACTTACTCAACATAAAAATCACTTGGAGTGTTTTGCATACTAAGTGTTTGACAAATTGCTTAAACCAAAATTATCTTACTTGTGTATCTAGTTTTGGTTTGCTCTTTAAATCATTGGAACTAGGAATCCTAACAAGTGAATTAAATCAATGATAAGTGTGATTAGTGTTGTGATTCTCTTTTCCATATTGTCATTAATCCAAAGGCTTATCGCATATCCGGTTTACCAATAACCGTTCGTTTTAGACTATATTTTCCTCGGCCACTTCCGCACTTAAAACATATTTTCAAAACCAATTTTTAAATTGGTAGCGCCGTCTCAAATTTTAATTGGGATCTATTCAACCCCCCTTTTAGATCCGTGACATAGTCTAACAAGTGGTATCTAGAGCTCCGGTTACTCGGTGCTTCAAATACAACGTTGATAGAAAATGGCTAACGAACCAAAAGGGGCGTATAATAGAGCTCCTGTTTTCAACGGTGAAAATTATAGTTATTGGAAAGACTGTATGCGGGTGCACATAAACTCCATAGACAGAAAAATATGGAATGTTATCCTCAATGGTCCAATAGAAATTACTATGACCAATGCGGATAATGTAGTTATGTCAAAGCCCGGAGCACAATGGACCGATGACGATGAATACTATCGTGTATCCCATTGTCCTACCGCTAAGGCCATGTGGGATTCACTCCAAATCGCCCATGAGGGGATAAACAATGTTAAGTTGGCTAGAATCAACACATTAACACAAGAGTTTGATCTCTTTTTCATGGAGCAAGGGGAAACCATTGCTGACATGCAAAAGTGATTTACTCATCTCATCAATCGTTTACATTCATTAGGTAGGCCTATTTCCAATGATGTTGCTACTAATAACATCTTAAGATTTCTTAATAGGGAATGGCAGCCAAAAGTGACCGCCATCAAAGAAGCACATGATCTTACCTTATTAGACTTGACAACATTGTTTGACAAACTACAAGAGTATGAACAGGTACTCTTGAGCCTAGACCAACGCGAAAAGATGGAAAAGAAAGACAAAATAAAGGTGAGTGAAAAGAAATCGATAGCTCTCAAGACTTCCTCCTCAAAGTCTCAAGAAAAAGAGCAAAGTGATTATTCCTCAAGCGACGAAGAAGAAGAGGACAAGAGCGAAGATATGGGGATGTTCGTTAAACGGTACAACCGTTACGTGAGAAAGAACGACATCCAACATTCCAAGAAGAACTTGGTAAACTTCCGGAACCAATCGAGGTACTCCAAAGATGATGACTCAAAAGGTAAAAAGACTAGAGGGACGTGCTACAAGTGTGGGAAGCCCGGTCACTACAAACCGGACAGTCCAATGAACAAAAAGGCAAAGGAAAAGGAATCATCAAAGTCATACAAGAAATCATCAAAGCCAAGGAGAGCGTACATAGCTTGGGAAAGCGACAACGAATCTTCCTCATCTGATGAAAGCTCTAGTGATGAAGAAGAGTCTGTGAATCTATGCCTTTCCGCTCATCAGAAAAATAAGAAAAAGCAGGTACGTCACTCTAAATATGAGAAGTCCTCAAATATGTCGCATTCAAAATTACAAACCGCATTTAACGCTTTACACAATGAAGCAACTGAAGCCTTTAAGAGACTTGCCTCTAATAAAAGAATTTTTACTTACTTAGAGCACAAAGTTAAAGAGTCCGAAAAGAAACTAGAGGACCTTAAGGCTTCCATTGTGGAAGGTAATAAATCGGATTGTGAGGACCATAGAAATCCTTTCGACTTTGGATGTGATACTTGTCATATTTGGCAAGGTGAAGTTAGAAACCTTAAGGCCAAATTAAACAAGGCCCTTGAGTCTAAAATTACATTTGCTATTGATAAAAAGGATTTTAGAAAAAGTATGATAAAACCATATCAAAAATATGCATATGTAATTAGGGATCAAGCAAGTAAAAGTGATTCTAAAGTCGATTTTGCATGCTTATATTGTTGCAAGAAAGGCCACTCCATTGGTAAATGCTGATTTAGGAGATTTCTGGTTCCTAAAGGCATCTATCAATGGTTGCCCAAATGAAACCATCTTGTCGCTAACATATTAGGACCCAATATGCCATTGGGTACCTCCTTTTGCTAATTATGTGTTGATAGGTAAAATGTGTCGAGACCACCGAGAGAAGATGGGTTCTCAACAGTGGATGCTCAAGACACATGTCTGGAGACATATCCTTATTCATAGACTTCGTGGCTAAGAAGAAAGGGTATGTAACTTATAGTGATAACAACCGCGGAGCAATACTAGGTAAAGGTAGTGTAGGTAATCCCTCTTCTATTACGATTTCCGACGTGTTGCTTGTCGAGGGCCTTAAACATAATCTGCTTAACATTAGCCAGTTATGCAACAAAAGATACAATGTATCTTTTTCAAAAGATTGTTGCAAAATTGTGCATGATAATGATAAGAAGAATATGTTTAATGGTTTTAGAGTAAACAACGTATATATGCTTGACTTAAATGAAGTATCGTTAACAAGCGACAAATGCCTCATAACTATGAGTGAAGACTCATGGCTATGGCATAGGCGTTTAGCGCATGTTAACTTTGACTTATTAAATAAGGTAGTCTCAAAAGACTTAGTCTTAGGACTTCCCAAAATAAAGTTCAACAAGGATCACCTTTGTGATGCTTGTCAAAAAGGGAAGCAAACGAGGATCTCATTTAAATCCAAAAAGATCGTTTCAACAACGAGACCTCTCAAACTTCTTCATATGGACTTGTTTGGGCCGTCTAGGATTAAAAGTCTAGGAGGAAACTATTACGGGTTCGTAATAGTGGACGACTTTTCTAGGTTTTGTTGGACCATCTTTTTAGTAAGTAAGAGTGATACATTTGCCGCTTTTGAAAGGTTTGCTAAGCTTTCCCAAAATAAGTTAAATACAAACATTGTATCAATTAGAGCGACCATGGAGGTGAGTTTGAAAATCACTTATTTGAAGAATATTGCGGTAACCATGGTATAGATCATAACTTCTCCGCTCCACGCACCCCTCAACAAAACGGGGTTGTGGAGCGTAAAAACCGAATTTTAGAAGAATTGGGAATAACAATGATTAACGAAAGTGGTTTACCGAAATATTTTTGGGCCGACGCCATCACTACGGCGTGTTATGTTTTGAATAGGGTGCTTATTCGCCCCATTCTAAATAAAACACCGTATGAGCTTTTAAAAGGGAGAAAGCCAAATGTTTCTCACTTGCATGTGTTTGGCTACAAATGTTTGTATTAAACAATGGAAAGGAAAACTTGGGCAAATTCAATTCCAAGGCCGATGAAGGTATCTTCCTCGGATACTCTCAATCGAGTAAAGCATATAGAATATATAATAAACGATTACTTGTTGTAGAAGAGTCTGTGCATGTTACTTTTGATGAGTCCTATTCGAGAAATGTCAGAAAGGATAGTGTTGTTCATGGTGCAGGTGCATCTACGGAAGACATACTCAAAGGTGGCGAGACGGGGATTGATCAACCTGACGAAGCCAAAGTTGAGGAGGATAAAGATGTACACCATGATGTAACCGTGGAAGTTCATCCGCCTTCAAACGATGATCTCCCTCAAGCTTGGAAGTCTTCCAAAGACCATCCAATTGAAAACATTCTCGGAGACATCACAAAGGGTGTAACAACTCGATCGAAGCTAAGTAATTTCTGTTATCACTTCGCGTTCGTTTCACAAATAGAACCTAAAAACCCTAAGGAAGCCCTACTCGATGAACACTGGTTTTTGTCAATGCAAGAGGAACTAAATCAGTTCACTAGAAATGAGGTTTGGGACCTTGTCCCTCCTCCGCGAGGTCATCGAGTAATCGGCACCCGATGGCTGTTTAGAAATAAATTGGACGAAAACGGAGTAATAACTCGCAACAAGACGTGTTTAGTCTCGCAAGGGTATAACCAAGAGGAAGGCATCGACTATGAGGAAACTTATGCTCCGGTTGCCCGACTCGAGGCTATACGCCTTTTACTTGCTTTCGCTTGTGCGAAGGATTTTAAGTTATTTCAAATGGACGTTAAGAGTGCGTTCCTTAACGGGTACATAAATGAAGAAGTCTATGTTGCTCAACCTCCTGGTTTTGAGTCTCATGAGTATCCTGATCATGTCTACAAACTGAAAAGGGCTTTATACGGTCTCAAACAAGCTCCTAGAGCTTGGTATGAGAGACTAAGTAAATTTTTACTTGATCAAGGTTACTCAAGAGGAAAGGTTGACACTACTCTCTTCATTAAACGTCAAGGAAAACACTTAATTCTTGTACTAATTTATGTTGACGATATCATATTTGGATCTACTAACATGAGTCTCGTGAGAGAGTTTTCTGAGCTTATGCAGGGTGAATTCGAGATGAGTATGATGGGTGAACTCACATACTTTCTCGGTTTGCAAATCAAGCAATTGAAAGAAGGAACGTTTATGAGCCAAACAAAATATTGTTTGGAGTTTCTCAAGAGATTTGACATGGCAAATTCAAAAGCCATAGACACTCTTATGCCAACATGTGTAAATATGAGTAAAGATGAAAGTGGTAAGGACGTTGAGGTAAAAAGGTATAGAGGTATGATTGGCTCTCTTCTCTATCTTACTGTTTCTCGTCCCGACATTATGTTTAGCGTGTGTATGTGCGCAAGATACCAATCATGTCCTAAGGAATCCCACCTAAAATCTGTTAAACGTATACTTCGATACCTATCTGGTACTACTAAGTATGTGTCGCTACTGCGAAAATCGGCGCCGGCTATGATAGAAGAGTCGCCACCGTGCGTTATTTATCCCACAAGAGGGAAAGGAAACGCTCAGAGTAAACCTAACGCAAAACGGGAAAGGAATGGTCGTCGCAACCAAATTCCTGGATTCGGGAGTCGATTACGCAAGGGGAAGGTATTAGCACCCCTCACGTCCGCCGTACTCGATGGGATCCACGCTTGTTTTCTAGTACGGATTGTTATTCTATCTACTCTAAAGGTCTGGGGTTAAAAAGAAAGAAAATGACTCGGCAAATTATCGCACTTTATGCCTACGTATCCCCGTCTGGAATGAGAAATCAGAGTCAACGTAGTTCGCCTACCTACAGATGAAGGTGGGGAAGGTTGCTCGCTAGGATACGGCATCCTATGCCTACATACTTTCATACAGCATGAAAGATCAGAGCAAACGTAGTTCGGGCTACGGAAGACACAAGCTTGTCTGACTGGTTTTTTATTACCTTATGAAAGGGTTTTTCTTGATTAAGAGTCCAAGCGGACAAAAAATGACACTTTGATGTTTGTTTTGAATCTTTTACGAAAGAAGTGTTTTTTAGTTTGTGTGCAATCTCTGACGTACTAGAGACTATGATTTGAGAGTGACTACGTCGCATGTCACCCAAAGGGTGCCACACTAAGCAGCCAGTATAGTAAAATGCATGCAATGCAGCAATACAAGCGAGGGAAGGGAGTCCCACTCAACCTCGAACCTGGGAAAACAACAGGCAAAGTGAATCAACATTCACTTCAAACCTATGGGGCAAGCAGCACAAGCCAACAAATAATACAGAGAAACCAAAATAAAACAGAGGAGGCAGCCCAAGCAGCAGCACCAAACTCCCATAGCCAACAGCTACTCTAACAGCAACAGCTGGTTAAACAGCAGAAAGTTGACAGCAACAACTTCCATCCTCAGGAAATCCTCATGAAAGGCACCTTCAACATCTTAGATCTTCATATACAAGCTCTAGCAAGTTCCACCAAGAAAGATAGGTTATTGTGATCAAGTTATAATGAATGGGAACCAGTGAAAACCAAAGGAAATCACTAGAAACCATCATTTGCAAAGAAGGGTATCCTCAAAAGTTCTACTCTTTAAGGCATGCCAATCATCCCTCCAAGGGAGAGATGGGCTTCCTTAAGAGGACTTTGAATCCTAGGATTGGATGGAAGCAAACAAAGCATTCCATGTTTGAGGACAGAAATGAACTAAGTCTAAAAAGCCCTTCCTAAAACCCTAATTCTCCTAAGCTCCTGACAAGCATTCCAACAGATGAGAAACCTTCAACTCCAAGCTTCTCCAAGCCATCCAAATCAACTTCAATTGATCTTCAATTCATCCAAGCAAAGTCCAAGCCAAAAGAACACCCAAAATAGTCCCACACAAATTGAATAAACCAAGCATTCTAGGGAGAAACCCACAAACATCACACCAATTGCAAAATACAAATAAAATTCTAAAATGGATCACAAAATCCTAATTAAATTTATAAGGGAACCTAATCCTATACCCAATACCCCATATAAATCCCAGAACCTAAATAAAAAACTAAGTTCCCAAACTATGCCCTAAACTACAACTAGTTGTTTTGAAACCCTAAATCTAACACTCCTTATGTACAACACTCAAATTGTCCTAAAATTTAATCACAAAAATATGATAAAAATTCTAAGGGTACATGCTTCTCTAAGCTAACTAATCCAACAAGAACCACTCAAAACTTCCTCACCAAACTCTCATACAAAATTCGGAAAGTAAGCAATAAACCAAAATGCCAAAATAAAAAAGCAATAAAACTATAAAATATTCCATTAAAACTAAAATGCATGATATTAATATTTTGTTTGTCCTATAAAATTCTAGAGATACTAAGGGAACCAGGAAAAAAAATCTCACTCCAAAATGTTCATTTTTCAATTTATTATGAATTAAAAGCTAACCTAAATAAAACTATAAAAATGAAAGAAAATAAAAGAAAATGACAAACATGCATTGCAAATAGCAATCAGATGCAGTTGTAAACTAAAGTTGGGCCCAGGAGGGGGTGTCATTAGCAAGCGCGTCTTAGGCCCAAACCAAACAGAAAAATAGAATGGAAAAACCAAAGAAAATAAAGAAAACTCCGTGGCAAATAGCAACTAATTCCTTTGTATTCTCTCGAGTGGGCCTAAGGTGGTGTGTGGATAGCAGCTAGCGTCATAAGCCCAGAGAAAAACGTTAAGTGAAACGGTGCGTTGAGGGGAATTCAGAATTCTTCACAAAATTGAAACCAATCGTGGCCGCTGGATGGATGGTTCAGTCAATGGTCAATGCAAATCCTATGGTCAATCCATCATCTTCTTCATTTCAAATTCTGGGAGGGAAAACACAGGACGGTGGCCGGAGGTGGCGCTACCGTCGTCCCCAAATATCACCTCCATGAATATCCATCAAAACTTAAACATGAGTACATCATTCAACTCGTTTTTTCTCACTGAATCCAACCACGACCTCCATTATCATTGAATCTCAACACAACTCAAAACACGACTCCAAGTTCAGAACATGCTCCACATTCAATCATCACCATTCTTAAAATTGACAAGCCTATCATCATCTACACGTTACACTGATTAATCCTCACCATCTAAACATGTTTAACTCATCAAGAACTCAGAGAAACGATCCTCAACAGAAATTGCATCGCCCTAGGTTTTGTCTCTAATCACCAATTTTCCCTACCAGAATCCACCCTAGCAATGTATATAACCTATCTACACATCCAAATCCTATCAATTTCACCTAAATCGAGCTATGAGTTGAAATTTACAAACCTGTAAAAAGTGGATGAACAGAGATAGAGTTCCTTCAAATTACACTTCAATCTTCTCCAGATATGATCACCAATGTCTTGTGGATCTTTTGTATGCAATGAATTGCTTTGAATCCCTCCCAATCAACAAAACCGATTTTGAGTTGCAAGGTTGAACTTCACTTTGCTCTCTCTCGATTCTTCATAGTTCTTGGCCAAAAAAGCAACTGAATCAGTTATACTCTATATATAGAACATGTTGGAAGGATCAAGAAAGTTCTGGAACACTCCATGTGATAATTTTAATTTCTCATGCATTTGAAGATTTCATCTCATGACAGTCAGGTTCAGCTTAGTTCCACAGCTTGATTTTGATCCAATTTCTCTCCACATGACATATTGATGTGATTGAGATTGGTTAATGCATTGGTTCTGATGTCATGAAGTGTTTGGCAAATGTTACTTACATGTGAAGGTACCAAATGCAAGTGTGTTCAAATGACCTCAAATGGAAAAATTAACATTGACATCATCTTTAAAACATCATTTCTGATCAATTTGATATGCCATAGGCCTTGTTTTGACCTTAAAACATGAACTCCCATTTTTGGCCTTTTAAATGACTTTAAATCCTTCCTTTTTAAGCCATTTTTAGCAACTTTGTGATACAAGCCAATTCAATCCCTCATGACTTCTTACCTGACCTAAAAACATCATTCTAAACACAATTCATGTTGGACACTTTTTCATTTGAGGAGTGGAAGATAGAGATTTTGACACATGTTTGAAAATGACCTATAATTCATCTTTCCCAAAATACCCCTGGATTGCCAATACCATAACTTGAGTTCCATAAATCCCCTTGAGGACTTCTAGTACTCAAATTAAAGCTAAGATCAAGCCCTTAAACTATTATGTTGGCCAAGAATCCATTTGAAAACTCCTTGAGGGACAAAAGTTGCTTGGAAGTCAAGTGACTTTCATAGATAAATTTCAGTGTCCTCTGGTGACTTGTAACTTGCAAGAACCATAACTTGAGTTCTACAAATCTTCTTGAAGACTTTTAGTACTAAAATTAAAGGTATTGAGAAGATCTACAAGTTTCATGTTGGCCAAATATCCATTTGAAACTTGTATTTTGACTTGTGTGGCTTTGAAGTTAGGCACTAAACAGGGGATTTTACACTGAAACCCTAATTTAGCAACTTCCCACATCCTTGATATTTCTTTGCTTAATCTTGGCATAACACCACACATGTATCCACATCTCAACTCATGAACCCCATGGCCTCAAGGTAGGCTTTGATGCTCTTCAATTACTCAACTGACCTAGGATTGACCCAGATGAAACCCTAGTTGACTGCACCTCAACTGTGGCTCTTGCACTTGAATCAATGACTTGTCTCAGCTTCAATAGGGCCCTCTAGGAATCCCATGAGATCCATAAACACCTCAAATTCACATTCCCTGCTTCTCATCTCACTGATGATTCTCAACATTCCTCAAGTTAGGAGAAGAAATCCACCTGTGGGCACTCAACCTTCTCATGACTTCAACCCTTCTCTGATGACTTGGATGGTCTCTCAGGCTCAGAGAATACCTCTAGATAGGCTTCTTTTGACATAAATGGCACTTGATCCCTTATTGGATGACTTGACATGCTATGATATGCAAATGGTTGAAATATGTGTAGGATATGACTATGCAATGAAACATAAATCAGGCAAGAAAAGGTTAAGCAAATTTTGGGGTGCAACAGCTGCCCCTATTCAAGCGACTTGGACCCGACTGGGTGAAGAGCGAATGGCCTTCAATCAATCGAGGTACCAGACGGTTGAATACCAAGAAACCCGAAAATTTGCTAACCGCAGAAATAAACTGCACAACTGCTTGGGGAACCACATCCACCAACTGAACCTGGTTGTTACGGCAACAACTGATTCAACGTCTGATAATAACTCTGATTCCAACATCAACCACCTGTGTAACGCCACAGGTACTGAACACCTCCGTCCCCAACTGGACTAATCTTGTCAACACAAGAAGAGAAACAAATTCGTCAACACGAATAGAGATTCCGTCGTCACAGGAATAACCTTGTCCACATCTGGACCCAAATCACGAACGAACACCAATTTGTCCACGTCAGGACCTACATTTCGTCAACTCGAAGAAATCTCAACAACACGGGAATAGAATTTTGTCCACGTTAGGACGCTACATTCCATCAACACGGAGAGATCCCGGCCACTCCGCTGGGGATGAGTTGTTCGCCTCTTACCAACACGAGGAGGTCCTATCAATCATAGGCAATAAATTTGTCAACTTCCCTGGGAAACATTGTTGTCCAATCACAGGAAACTCCATCCGCCTATTCACACGGGAAAATCATCTGTCTAATCACAGGAAACTTCATCCGCCTATCCATACGGGAAAATCATTTGTCTAAACACAGGAACATTCATCCGCCTATCCATACGGGAAAATCATCTGAGTACAGTTTCTCTGCCTATCTCTGCAGTAGCTAACTCCATCGGACCCAACCCACAAACCTTCCAGCGCTGACGTGACAACGACTTTGAGGAGGACTCTACTGGGGATAATATTTTGTCAACACGAAGAAATCATGGTGGCTTCACTGGGGATAGAACTCTTCCACCCAATAGGAATTCAATTTTGTCAATCATACTGGACAATAACTCCACCTTTTCTTTGCAGTAGCCAAGCCCACTAGGGATGCTCTGAAATTAACTGTCAGGCGCCTATTTCGACCACAGGCGACAACTCCTGAAATTTTGATTATGAAACCCTGTAACGCTGACGGAATAGCAAACTTGAAGAAAATACTCCGACGGCCGGATAAGAGAAACTTCGACGAGCACTCTGTGGGGAAAATCTGGCAACAACTCCTAAGTCTACTTATGAAGCTATTCCATGCGGACAACAACTCCAAAATCTAATCATGAAGATGCGGTACCGCTAAAGAACTCCAAAGTCTAATTACGAAGTCTTGATGTTGACGACAACTCCAAGGTCTAATTACGAAGCTGCTCAATGCTGACGTAACAGCTGCTATAGAAAACTCTTTTGGGGAATTGCTAACGACGACTCCAAAGTCTAATTCTGAAGCCGTGTAACGCTGATGCAACAGCCACTCGAAGAAAACTATGCCGACCTCCAAAGCCAAATCATGAAGTCTGCAATGCTGACATAACAGCTACGCGAGGAAAATCCTCCAGGGAATTCCTAACAATAACTCCAAAGTCTAGTTATGAAGTTGTTGAATGCTGACAATAACTCCAAGGTCAAATTATGAAGCCGTATAAACTGATAATAACTCCAAGGTCTAATTATGAAGCCATCCACTGCTGCTAACAACTTTAAAGTCTAATTATAAAGCAGTGACACCAAGTAACGATTTCAGCCGTCTAATCGCAGAAATCTCCCTTTAAAAATGCCAACAACAACTTTAGAGTCAAATCACGAAGCTGTAACAACAAGTAACGACTTCAAACGTCTAATCGCTGAAATCTTCCTTTTACAACAACTTCAAAGTCAAATCATGAAGCCTTATAGCGCTGATGTAACGAACTTCAAGGTCTAATCATGAAGCCGTGCAATGCTGACGTAACAGCAATTCCGGGAAACTCTATTGAACTTCAAAGTCAAATCCTGAAGCCCTCTAGACTCCTTCCGAGGAAATTCTAACAACAACTTCAAAGTCTAAATACGAAGCCATTGTAGTAGTGATTACGTCTCCAGCGTCTAATTATGGAGCATCCCACGCTGACGAACTTCAAAGTCAAATTACGAAGCCGTAACAACAAGTAATGACTTCAACCTTCTAATCGCTGAAATCTTCCTTTAAAATGCTGACAACACCTCCAAAGTCAAATCGTGAAGCCTTGACAACAAGTAATGACTCCAAACGTCAAATCGCTGAAATCTCTCTTTTACAACAAATTCAAAGTCTATTCATGAAGCCGTTGACTGGTGAAAGCAACTTCAAAATTATGAAGCCTGATAATAACTTCAAAGTCAAATTATGAAGCCATGTCATGATGGTAACAAACTTCAAAGTCGAATTACGAAGCCGTAGAATGCTGACATAACAATCTTCAAAGTCTAATTATGAAGCCATAACAGTAAACTGGGGAGAACTCTACCGGGGCAATCCTAACGTCAACTGCCAGACACTTAACTTGACGACGAGTAATGACTTCAGATGTCTAATCCCTGAAATCTTTTCTGAAAATGCTGACGTGACAGCAACCCGAGGGAACACTCCGCCGAGGGATTTTTGACAATAACTCCAAAGTCCAATTATGAAGCCGTGTAAAGAACATTCCGCTGAGGAAGAAGAGAAGTTAATCAAGCACCTCTGATAAGGGAACATATGGCGGGACGAACATCATCATCACATATCTTATGCCTCAAATCTGAATATCTGAAAAACGATCCTGAACAAGAAATCCAATTACCTGCAGGGAAGAACACCTGAAGACAAAGAGGTAGTCAACCTGACTTATACTTCAAAATGCGTATGTTTGAAAATGGCGCGATGCTCCATATAAGATGGAAATGCTACGCGTTTGAGTAGATGCAAATATGACGATATATGCAAATGCAAATGCAGGCTCAAGCTGCTGGGGCCACTCTGATAGTGTTGTCTCAACAACATGAATGCTGAGGATAAAGCCAACTCCGCCGGGGAGAACAAGTATCACAAAATATTCCGGCGAAATAAACGCCAGAAACACAACCAACTCTGCCGAGGAGCGCTTAAACACCAATTTCCACTAGGAGGAAAGAACATACCCCCTACTGGTGAACAAACTTAGCTGGGGAAGAAGCGACACTTCTAGGAAAAACACACTGTCTGGGCACAGTTTACGAACTCGGAGCCTCGGACTCTGCTGAGGATCAACATCCTGTCGACGTCACGACGACCCGTGGGGAGCAAGAAAACCATCCTTCGTGGATATAAACCTTCTGAACCAACAAACTTGGTTAACTATTGCGAGAGTCTCCCATGCTGGAGATTGAACACGCACACCTTCGATTCGCTAAGGAGCGCAACCTCTGCAGGGGGCATTGATTTTGACTTGCTGGGGATATCCTGTGGACAACTTCCCTGAGGACACTCTTCTGGGGAGAATAATCCCTCATTCGACAAGGGATAACGTCATTCCAACTCTCTGGGAATAAGTTGCGACTAGCTGGAGAATGACATCGACTGGAGTCGGGCTCTTCATCAGGAGATTTTGGCTGGGGAACACAATCTCTGACTGTTTGCTCCAAAGGTAAGAATCCTGCAAAACAAACGAGACAAAACAAGCCTATATAACAGAATCTATCCGGGTTAGCGTCTGTGACATTACTTCAGTCAATTCGAAGTTTTATCAATTATTGGCAAAGGCCAGCAAGATTATGCAAATGCAAGTTTATCAAAAACATCGGCGTCTTTCACAAACAAAACAGCAAAGAACAAGCATCAAGTACTGAATAACATGTCTTATTGATAACGAGCCTCTGAATAGGTAAAGTTTTGTACACTGGATGCAACTCCTGAAAAGAGGAAGTTACGCACAAACACACATACATATATGCACAAGGAGCATAAATAAAATACAAAACAATATTTGTATACATGTCGGCGACGTGGTACAGACAAACACCATGAGCTGATCCTCCTATGACTCGCCTGACTCTGCGCTTTCCCGATACTCGATCTTCGGAAGGGATTGTTTTTGGATAGACGGCCTCCAGGTATCTCCCAAACCACTAAGCAATGCCGTATCTAATCCGGACCGCAGTCATTTGCTTTTTCAATCCCTAACTTTTGCGTGAACCGCCCTTTGCGGGTTTTCAATTCACCGGGATACCCTTTTTTGCCGAAGTCGCCCTTTTCAGGTTTTCGACTTCGCGGGTGTATATTTTTCAATTTTATCCCTAACTTTTGCCCGAACCTTTTATTCCTTTTTTATGGTTCGCCGGGATGCCCCATTTTTGCCTGGACTCTCTTTTTACTGTCCAGCGGGTCACATTCAAGCAAAGTATTTTTTAATTGCGCCCGAATTCACAGGAGACGTAAAGTCTTCCCAATCCATGGTGGATAGTAACAAGGCTCCTCCAGAGAAGACTTTTCTGACAACGTAGGGACCTTCGTAATTAGGAGTCCACTTGCCCCTGTGATCTGTTTGTGGTGGGAGAATCTTTTTCAAAACAAGATCGCCCGTCTGAAAGCTTCGAGGGTGCACCCTCTTGTCGTAAGCTTTCTTCATCCGGCTCTGATATAACCGACCGTACGCTAAAGAAGCCAGTCTCTTCTCATCCATTAAACTGAGCTGATTCAGTCTATCTTTAACCCATTCTGCCTCGTCAAGTTAGACATCACGTAAAACCCTCAGGGAAGGAATCTCGACCTCCAACGGTAACACTGCCTCCATCCCGTATACCAATGAGAAAGGGGTTGCCCCGGTTGATGTGCATACCGTCGTACGATAACCGTGCAAAGCGAAAGTTAGCATCTCGTGCCAGTCCTTATACATCACAACCATCTTCTGAACAATCTTCTTTATGTTCTTATTGGCCGCTTCGACAGCGCCATTCATCTTAGGTCGGTAAGGAGAAGAGTTGTGATGTTCAATCTTAAAACTCTGACACAACTCTTTCATCATTTTATTATTCAAATTCGAACCGTTGTCAGTGATAATCCGCTCAGGGATTCCATATCTGCAGATAATATCTCGTTTGATAAATCTGGCGACCACTTGTTTGGTGACATTAGCATATGATGCTGCTTCCACCCATTTGGTGAAGTAATCGATTGCCACCAAAATGAATCGGTGTCCGTTTGATGTCGTAGGCTCAATCTTACCAATCATATCAATCCCCCACATCGAGAAAGGCCACAGTGATGACATCACATTCAGAGGGCTCGGAGGCACATGGATTTTGTCCGCATAGATCTGGCATTTATGACACCTCTTTGCGAACTTGAAACAGTCTGTTTCCATAGTTAGCCAATAGTAACCTGCCCGCAACAGTTTTCTCATCATAGCATGCCCGCCAGCATGTGTACCAAATGTACCCTCATGTATCTCTTCCATGAGCAGCTTCGCCTCTTTCTCATCTACACAACGTAGCAACACCAAGTCGTGGTTTCTTTTGCATAGGACACCATCCGGATTCAAATAGAAATTGCCAGCCAATCTCCTGAGAGTCTTCTGATCTCGACTGGATGCCTCAGCCGGGTACTCCTTGTTCTTCAGGAAATTCTAGATGTCAAAGTACCAGGGTTTACCATCGGGAGCCTCATCAATGGCAAATATAAATGCAGGCCTATCAAGCCGAGAGATAACAATCCGGGGAGCCTCGTTCCAGAGGTTAACTTTGTACATTGAAGACAATGTCGCCAGGGCGTCAGCCATTTGATTTTCTGCTCGCGACACATGATGCAATTCCACCTTGTCAAAGAAAGGCAACAATCTCCGTGCATAATTCATATAGGGTATCAGATTGGGCTGACGTGTCTCCTATTCTCCTTTAATCTGGTTCACCACTAGAGTTGAGTCTCCGTATACATCCAGATGTTTGATTCGCAAATCAATAGCTTCTTCCAGACCCATGATGCAAGCCTCATATTCAGCCTCATTATTGGTAACGGGAAAAGTCAATCGGGCAGTAAAGGGGATGTGCGACCCCTGAGGAGTGGTGATAATTGCCCCTATTCCGCTACCATAGGAATTTACAGCTCCGTCAAATATCAACTGTCATTTGGAACCCAATTCTGGTCCTTTGTCCGACAACGGTTCTTCACAATCTTTCATTTTCAGGTACATGATATCCTCGTTAGGAAAATCAAACCTCATCGATTGGTAGTCCTCAACAGGCTGCTCCGCAAGGTACTTTGACAGAACGCTACCTTTAATAGCCTTTTGTGAGACATATTGGATATCGTATTCGGTTAACACCATCTGCCATCGGGCAATTCTTTCGGAGAGTGCTTGCTTCTCAAACACGTATTTGATTGGATCCATCTTTGAAATTAGCAGGGTTGTATGATTCAGCATGTATTGAATCAAACGTTTGGCGGCCCAGGCTAGCGCGCAACACGTCTTCTCTAGCATTGAGTATCTGGACTCACAGTCGGTAAACTTCTTACTCAAATAGTAAATCGCATGCTCTTTACGTCCGGTCTCGTCGTGTTGACCGAGAACACAACCCATACTTTCCTCAAGAACCGTCAAATACATAATCAAAGGTCTCCCGGCTACTGGGGGTATCAAAACAGGAGGTTCCTGCAAGTATTCTTTTATCTTGTCGTACGCCTTTTGACAATTTTCATTCCAGGTCAACACCTGATCCTTTTTCAACAACTTGAATAACGGCTCGCATGTCGCAGTTAGGTGAGATATGAACCGAGCGATGTAGTTCAACCTCCCTAAAAACCCACGCACTTCTTTTTCTGTTTTAGGCGTCGACATTTCTTGTATTGCTTTTATTTTCGCAGGATCAACCTCTATTCCCTTTTCGCTCACGATAAACCCTAGCAATTTGCCGGATCTCACCCCAAAGGTGCACTTTTTAGGGTTCAGCCTCAACCTGAACTTCCTAAGCCTTTTGAACAGTTTCAGCAGATTAACCAAATGCTCCTCCTCCGTCTGGGATTTGGAAATCATATCATCAACATAAACCTCGATCTCTTTGTGCATCATGTCATGAAAAAGAGTCGTCATAGCACGTTGATATGTTGCCCCAACATTCTTCAGTCCGAAGGGCATCACTTTGTAGCAAAATGTTCCCTAGGGAGTAATGAAGGTAGTCTTCTCCATATCTTCTGGCGCCATTTTGATCTGATTATATCCTAAGAAGCCGTCCATGAAGGAGAATACGGAGAACTGAGCAGTGTTATCAACCAGCACATCAATGTGAGGAAGTGGAAAGTCGTCTTTCGGGCTCGCCCTACTCAAATCACGGTAGTCTACACACATTCTCACTTTACTGTCTTTTTTCGGCACTGGTACTATATTAGCAACCCACGACGGATAAGTTATAACGGCTAGGAAACCAGCATCCCACTGTTTTTGAACTTCCTCCTTGATTTTCACAGCCATGTCTGGTCTGGTTCTTCTGAGTTTCTGCTTAACAGGCGGACATTCCTCTCGCAGTGGCAGACGGTGCACAACCATGTCCGTATCCAACCCAGGCATATCCTCGTACGACCAAGCAAATATATCACTATACTCTCGCAGTATCTCAATCAGCCTTTGCTTGACGTCGCTCTGCAGCGCAGCCCCTATACGGATGTTTCTCATAACTTCTTCCGACCCCAAGTTAATAATCTCAATTTCCTCCTAGTGAGGCATAATGATCCTCTCTTCCTGTTTCAACAAATGAGTCAGCTCCTCTGGCAGGTCGCTATCCTCAACAATCTCTTCCTCTGCTTGGAATACCGGGTGCTCGAAGTCGAAGCGAGTCATAGGCGGTTCGTATGAGATGTTATCTGAAACATTAGTCCTGCAAAGGAAATGGTTAAATGCTTCAACAAACAAAGCAAATAACCATGTTGCCATTTATTGTTAACGTAAAAAACAAGAAAAACAGGGATCACAACATTTGAATATGAAAAACGCCTTTATTTCATGATTAAACAGTGCAATACACATAATCAAGTAGCCCTAATGCAACATCACTATGCCCCGGATAGTGTAACCCGGTGAACTGACTTTAAACAATGTTGCGGATAGCAAGAGTCGCCACCGACTTTTATTTTATCCATAAGGAAAGGTTATAAAAGAACAGGAAAGACCTTAGAGAATATTTTGGGTCCGGGGGGTAGGTTATGAAAAGGGAAGGTATTAGCATCCTTTTCATCCATGGTTATCCATGGGCTCTTAGGTACTTAAGCTCACTTTTGAATTGTTTTGAAATTGTAGTGTGTGAATAGAAAATTTTCAGAATAGTTAATAAATAATCCATGTAAGGATGTGTTAAGAACTTGTTTGAAAACTTGTTGAAAATTTGTTTAAGTGCGAAACAATTTTGAAGTGAGCAAGCACCTAGGAGTAACCTACCCTAATGTTTAAAGGTCTTTCTTATTCTTCATTCTTTCCTTTAGTAAGACTATCCCTACTATAATGGAGTAGGTAGTCCTTACTTTGGATGTTAAGGGACATGTGAGGGACAATTTGACTTTGAAGGCCATTGTGGGATGTAATAAGCACATATAAGGGACCATCATCATTTTTCGAAAGGGACTCGATTCGTAAAGGCAACCATAAGGGACTTTGATGATTTTTCTATTTGAGGGACTTGCTTTATACACCCCACTTAACCATTATTCGTAGGCAACTTGAGGGATATCCTTAGGAAGTGAGACGGCGATTAAAATCGACTTACGTGTGTGACGTGTTTATTTTAATTATCTTTATTTAAAAGTGATCTAAATTTATTTTAATATTACATACATGTTGTTACACTCCCTAATTACTAACCATAATAATAATTAAATAATTAAACAACTTTACATCCAAGAAACAATTACAAAATAATAAGCAAAATAATTAAATAGCAAAGATAAATAAAATATAAATAAGCAATAATAAATAATAAAGGGGGTTAATTCTAAGTTTACTCGGCAAGACATCGCATCTTGTGCCTACGTATCCTTACGGGAGTGGAATCAGAGTAATCGTAGTTCCCCTCAATAGGGAGGTTAGAAACTTCTTGACTGTGGTCAAGGTCTCAAGGGGAATAAACGCATCTTAAGGACACGCTTACGTGGAGTGTAGAAACTCCAAATCTCTACGTTGAAATGTTAAGTTGTAATTAGGGTTAAATTAGGGATTCCACGGCGGGAAACCCTAAAATGAGCGCGGCGGCTCTTTGACCTAATGCTAAGGGTAAAATTGTAATTTTGCCTGCGGCGAGGCATTCGTGAAAATTAGGGTTTGTAGTTTGTAGTTTTGAGGATTTGAAATTGAATGTGTGAAGTTTTACGGACTATTGGCGCGGCGGCCAAACAGTTAGACCTAACCTTCGGATGTGTGCAATGTGACAGAAATAATAGTAAACGCGTGAGATAATTGAATCATGCAAACAGAGAGATAATGTCATAATTTAAACCATGCAAGCAGAAATTTAAAGGCAGAATTTAAAGAGCGATTGTTAAGTTCGCGAGGTTACATGAGAGGAGCAGATACAATATGATAATGAAATTTGAATTGAACAATAATAAAATAAAATAAATAACGGTTCTAGTTATTATTTTAAAAAAAAGATTTTAGTTATTATTTTAAATTTATCTAAAAAAAAGTTTTTTCTTAAAAATAATAGGTTTTCATATTAATTTGGAAAAGATGTTAATGTTATTTATTTTAAAAAACAGATTTTTATATTATAACAAATTTTAATAAATTAATGATAACAATAATAATAATAATGGTAATAATAATGATAATAATGATAATAATAATAAATAATGATAATAATAATAATAATAATAATAATAATAATAATAATAATAATAATAATAATAATAATAATAAAGCAATAATGAATTTTAAATGTGCCAAATAACCCAACAATGTTGCTAACGCAGAAATGCGCTCATCGCAACCAGATCTAAATCGGACGAAACAAAATTTATCGCAAAGAAAAAGAAATTAAGCAAAAAATAGTATTATTGCTCACACAAAAATGCGATCATCGCAACCAGATCGAACTAACACAAATGTCACGCGTCATGCACACAAATGTGCAAACATCGTATCGACATAATTCAATCAAAAATCTTATATATATAAACTCTAACAATTTAAAAATTATATATATATAAACGTAACAGTAATAGATAAAGAAAAAGAAATAACGGTAATAGATGAAGAAAAAGAAATAACGGTAAAAGATGAAGAAAAAGAAACAACAGTAATAGATGAAGAAGAAAACTAAATAACGGCAAACGACACTCACTCCTCTTAGGTTTTTTTCATTCTCTCCACTTTTCCAACAAGGCAACACATGTATATAAAGGGAACAAATTAGGGTTAACACCAAATTGTCAATAATGTCCCTAAAGCCCATTTTAAAGCCCAAACTAAATAATTAGTTAAGAAAAAATAAAATTTAAATAATTTAAAATAATTAAAATAAACTTAAAATAAAAACTAATAATCCTATTGATTCCTAAAATAAAAAATATTATAAAAAGAACAAAATTTTTTTCAATATTTTTTATTTTATGATTTTTTGGATATTTTTATGAATAATTTAGAAAAAGTGAAAAAAATAAAAAAAAATGATTTAATTAAAATACGAAAATAATAATTAAATAATAATAAAAAACTATTTTTGTTATTTTTTTAATGAAAGATAGAAAAATTTAGAGTAAAAATAATAAAAAACAAAAAAAATGACAAAGGTGAGATTCGAACTCTCAACCTCTCACACTCATAACTCCTTACACATGTCCTCCTGCCAATTGTGCCATTTTTACTTTTTAGAAAAAAAATGCATGCCATATGATATTTACCTGCAAAAAGTCAAACGACTACACAAATTTGTTAGTAATTGATTAAATGCAATGAAATGCGACGACAAATCTTAGGGCAAAATTTGGGGTATTACAGTTATTATGATAATATTTCTCACCCAACCTCTCTTTGATATTGGCAAAAAAAAAATCATGAAGTTTGACTTTGGTTTGACCACAGTTGACCTCAGTTTGACCTTTTAACCGCATTGACTGCTTTTGACTTATCTGATCATCTGACTGAGCAAACTTTTGAAAAAAGTCTTGAAACTTGACATGGGGGTTCTTATACACATATAAGATGTTATGAAGCTCACTTGAAGTCTTGGAAGTCCATTTAGCCTGATTAAAGTCAAAACCCTAGTTTTGGATGCACTGCTTAGGAGGTGCATTGTCTGAGGGAATTGTCAACTCTTCTGACCAATTGTGAATTTTGTGAACCTTGTGAACCTTCTTGGAACACAAAGTCTTGTATTGTGAGGGCAAATTTTGGGGTGCAACAGATAGAACATAGGATTATTCAACAATTGATAAAACAAATCATTACTGTTTAAAAGTCACTGGGACAATTTCCTGGATGGACCAGTTGCAGAGACTTTGTCCTGGCACGCTTGGCTTGATCCACGCGTCCATATCGCAGTCGCTATCCCCGTCTTCGGCGTCGGAAATAGCGTTGAGAGTCTCAAAGCACACCCCATTTGGCGTAATCGTGACCGGTCCCTTGAACCTGGGCGCTCCTGAAGCGGATGCTGACGACATCGGTCGATACCCTAATCCAAACTTGTCATTCTTCACGGGAATCTCCAATACCTGCCCCCAAACTTTAGTCTCACCGGTCTGCACTAAACTTGAGCCTCCTTGTAAGATGACACTGCCACATCTGATATTTTGCTGGAACCCGGAGATTTGTCTTTAATCCGCAACCCCTCGAAGGCTTGACAAGGTGTCTCGTGTATTTCTCCGTCGACCTCCACATATCTGAATGATGACAGGTGACTGACCAAAATGTCCTCCTCCCCGCAAACGGTAACAACACTATCACCCACCATGTACTTCAACTTCTGATGCAGTGTGGATGTTACGGCCCCTGCAGCATGGATCCATGGGCGCCCAAGAAGGCAGCTATAAGCTGGATGGATATCCATGATGTAGAATTCGGCATCAAAAATCTCTGGCCCCACCTGCAGCGGTAACATTATTGACCCAAATACTGATCTTTTCGTCCCGTCAAACGCCCTCACGACCAAATCACTGGGCATGCAAATAACTCCCCGTATGTCCAATTTCATCGTGGCTTTCTTTGGCAACACGTTCAACGACGATCCAGTATCTACCAATACATGCGACATTACGGTGCCCCGGCACTCCACCGATATATGCAAGGCCATGTTGTGTTCCCGACCCTTAGGTGTTAGATCAAAATCTGTGAAACCCAGGCTATGTCCAGCATTGACATGCGCCATTACCCCCTCTAACTGATTTACAGAAACTTCTTGGGGTACGAATGACGTGTCCAGTATCTTCAGCAAGGCGTTCATGTGGGCCTCGGAACATAACAACAACGACAAGATAGAAATCTTCGACGGCGTCTGCTGTAGGTGTTCAACAATTTTGTAGTCACTCTTGCGGATCAGTCTCATGAACTCCTCTACGTCCTTGAGCGACGTATCATTTTCTTTCGACTGAGAAGGCCCGCTTTCACTTACTTTGGCCTTACCTTTGGCCAGCCTCTCTGATTTTATTTCAGGTGAGGTAAAGATCCTTCCGCTATGGGTCATGCCCCCCGTTCCAACGACATTATCGACAGCTCCTGCTGGCTGGCTATTCACCACAATCTTTTCACCATTGCAATACGCTTCTAAACCGTACGTCCATGGGACAGCTTTCGTACTTTCAAAGGGAACAAGCCCTGCTTTGGTGATCGTAATAGTTGGCCGCTTGGCGAGCGCCACTATTGTTATAGTCTTCCTCGGGATCATCACCGTTGCAACATCATTCTGCTCTTCACATAATGCCTCCACGGGCTTCTCAACCGCAGTTCGATCAAATTGCAAGGTCCCTTCGTCGATCATGGCCTGAATGCCCTGCTTCAAATCATTACAACCCTCTGGCTGGGTCCAACACTCTAAACAGTATTCATCACAACCGGGAAATACTCCCCCTCTGAGCAACCTGCTTTTCACTTCGCTCAATGGCGTCTTCAACTCGTCAACATCCAACACCAAGTTCAAATTTTCTTCTGTTAAGATGGCATTTGCCCCATGATTAGGCATAGGCTGTTGTACAATATTGGGCCCCACCTGGCCAAATTTGATGGCTTTACTGTTCAACAAGTCTTGAACTTTATGCTTGAAAGCATGACAAGATTCTATATCGTGCCCGGGTCCCCTAGAATGGAATTCGCACCGCTTATTAGCGTCGTACCCCCTAGGAAGTACCGGTCCTGTAGGTGGTTCCATTGTCCTTTTCTCGACCAAATTCAACCCCAACAGTGTCTGAAGAAGCTCTGCATATGTCGACGGAGGCTTATCAAACACCCTTTTCGGCTTTACATTCTGAAACCTTCCCTGACCCTGATTCTGCCTTTTCTGCTGCTGCGGTTGTTGTTGCTGTTGTTGTGGTTGTTGTTGTTGCTGAGGAATTGGAATAGTAACACTGGCTATCTATTGAGGTTGAATGTACTGATTTCTGCCACTGCCCCGGCCTCTGCCACCAAATACGGCGCTTGTATCACCCTGTCGTCTTCCACCGAACGCTTTTCTCGCACCCCAGGCTGAAGTAGATTTGCCTGCCTGAATCTTTCCAATTTTAATTCCATTTTCGATCCTTTCTCCCATAAGGATCATATCGGAGAAACTGCCCATCGAAACATTGAGTAACTTGTCATAGTACATTCCTGTAAATGTCCCCACAAACATGTCATTCATCTCCCTTTCAACCAAAGGGGGGGAGGGGTGCACTCAAGCTGCCATATCGCGCCATCGATGCGCATACTCTTTGAAGCTTTCACCATTTTTCTGCGATAGACTCTGCAACTGAACCCTGTTTGGTGCCAAATCGCTGTTATATTTGTAACGCATAACGAAAGCATCAGCCAACTGCTTCCAGCTTCTAATCTGAGTGGGCTCCAATCCCATGTACCACTCCAATGATGGTCCCGATAAGCTATCTTGAAAGAAATGCATGAGCATCCTTTCATCATTGGAATACACAGACATCCTTCTATAATAAGAACGCACGTGGACCTTTGGGTAGGTATCCCCTTTGTACTTGTCGAATGTTGGAGCCTTAAACTTTAATGGCGCTCTCAGCCCTGGTACCAACCCCATAGTAGTCATATCTAACCCAGCGGAATTCTGATCAACCACACCTTTCATCTGCTCTTCTAGCATTCTGATCCTCTGAACAGGGTCAATAGGGCCTTCAGGTCCCATACCCCTTCCTGAAAAAACGTCATCCTGTTGATCCACATTCCAGTCATTGACATACCCATCGTAACCCATGTTACGGCCAAACCCTTGCTAATTGAACACAGGACCCTGTCCTCGGTTGCCGAACCCCAGATTGACCCCAGCAGGTCCCAGACCATTGTTGAAAGGAAATGCTCCAGCGCCGTTCACATTACCGAATCCACCATTACCGTAACCATACCCCTGATTGTTGTCGTAACCATCATTACCGAAGCCTTGATTGTTGAACCCAAAGTTCCCGTCCTGATTGACATTGCCATACCCATTGTTTCCAAAGCCAACATTGTCAACGAATCCTTGATCGGCATCCACAGTGTTGCCCTTGTTGTTAACAACAAGCCCATCACCACCATTCCCATTATTGCCATTACCAGCACCAACACCTACACCAGTACCAGTGTTTCCGTTGACAGTCACAACAGGTGGAGTAGCAACTGCCGGTATCTCATTCTCCCGACGAGGAGTTTCAACAGAAATGTGGTCAGTATTGCCATTTCCATTTGTCCGCGTCAGCAGCGGCTGCACCAAGGTCTGAAGATTTTCCTGGCCCTTAGCCATGCTCTCCATAGCTTGCATGAACAAAGTCAGCTTCTCACGGATTTCCTGCATCTCGACTTGAACTTGATCCATTACCTTCTTGCAGTTGTTTCTGGTTGAATAGCGGTGGACTCTTTGGTCGTCAATCCTGAAAAACCTGTGAGATGCAGGAAATAAGATACAGATTCAACAAGTAACTGGAAATGCAAAATGGATATGCAGATGCAATATGTGTTTGTGCGTTAGGGGGATCAACCCCTGATTCTAGTACCAAAGTGCCAGTGTAGTGACAGTGCTAAGAAGCTTGGATCCATTCACGGGGAAAAACATCTCATATATTGCTGAAAAGCCCATCAAGTCAGAAATACAATATCACTGAGTGTACAATAAGAAGGCATGACCTCAACCAACAATCCTGGTGATGGCCAGCACAATGCAAATAAAGCATATACAACAGTACATAAGGTAATCAAGTGCGACCATATGCCTGATACTCCTCTAACAATCTCTTAGTCTTGGGATGATTCGGCTGAGAAAGCAACCCTTCGACGAGCGAGTCTCTTTGCCTGATTACACGCTGGAGATCCCCAATGGATTCCTCCCAAGCACCTTCTCCAAAGCAATCTTCTAGCTTCCCCTTCTAGGACATAGACTCCTTCTTGCGCTTGATAACTTTGTTCAAGGCATTCTGGACATCATATCTCCGTATAACCTCTTCTTCAAACTTCTTCTGGCTAGCTTTCAACTGACCTTCCAGCTCAGAGATCTGCAGCTTCAGTTTGTCTTCTCTTTCCTTATTGTCGGTCAGCGTGGCATTCCAGGTTTTGTTGAATGCAGAGATCTCCCGGTAGGCTACATCAAGTGATTTCTTCTTAGACTTCAGCATATCACGGGAGCTCTTGAAATCTATCCCCAAACGTTCAAGCTTCTTCCTTTGCTCAGTCAGTTCTGTGCCTAGTTGATTCACCAACTCTGTTTGCTGTTTGAAGGAGTGTACGGCTTCATTCCTTTCGCTCCTGAGCTGCACTAGCTCTTCTTCCAACTTCTCGTTGGCTTTCATCAGCTCTTCTTTCTCCTTCACAACCTGTTCATATCTCTCAATAGGCACAGTAGTTGGCTCCTCAATCACGGGGGGAGTAGGAGGTAATACTTCAGGAAACGGCATCAGCGCCTGCTTTGCCCTATCTTGAATCCAGACCTTGTACGGAGCATAGGCTTGACAATCATTCTTACCCAACAACGGCTTACCCCCTCTTGTGGACATTATTCCAAGCATGCTGAAGATTGGACAATAGTTCTCCCTTCAAATCACCCGTGAAATACAGAGATTCCTGTACTTCCTCCTCTTTTGGCAGGCTTTTCAAAGCATAACCGAATTGCCTGATTAACAATGATGGATTGTAGTTAATGCACCCTTTCCTCCCAATCAGAGGAATATTAAGATATCCGGCGCAGCTGTAGATAATCTCAGATCCCAGTAAATCTCTGTCAAACCAGACAACATCTTCTGTAGAGAGTCCCATCAGATGCTCAGACCAATCCACCGTATCTGCAGATTTATCAAAGATACCCTTCTTGGGCAGGTGACTATCAAACCACATATACAACAAAGGCACACAACAAGAGACGTTCTTGCCCCTCCTATTCTCGTTCTTATAATGCAGAGAGTGATAGAAGTCTCCAATCAGTGTAGGCACAGGATTGCCTGAAGCAAATATATGGACTGCATCCAAATCAACAAAATCATGCATGTTCGGGAACATTACAATGCCATAGATACACAAAGAAAGGATAGCATTAAACATAACCCAACAACCACTCTTGGCATACTCTTGTGCTTTCCCAATCAAGAACTTGAGAGAAAAACCAGAAGCTCCATTCCACGAGGTTAACAGCAACTCTGAAGAGTCTAAATGCAAAGCAACAGCCAAATCCTCCAGCTTGGGCTCAACACCCATATGAATGAAGGGTACCCTGTTCTGAATAGTCACATCCAAGATCTCAGCATATTCCTCCATAGTCGGAGCCAGAATGAAGTCAGGGAAAGTAAAACACCTCAGGGGGGGATCATAGAACTGCATCAGCGCGTACAATCCGTTACGCTCATACATGGATGGTTTATAAACCAACCTGAGCAGTTTCCCATAACTCTTCCTGAAGCTTCTCTTCACATCATCATCAGCTAGAGATATCAAACCAAGCAAAGAAGAAACATCTGGAGTAGGAAACTTGTATGCTACTGTCTTCTTCAAAGTATCCATAATAGCAGCAGACAGAAATTCAGGCAACTAGAATCAGAGGTATGAAATGCACCTGCAGCACAGACACACGTTAATGATATGCAAAATGAGTATGCAACAATGCAAATGTGGTAGCAGATGTGAAGGATTACTATTTCAACTTAAGTTATCATCCAGGAAAGGCGAATGTGGTAGCAGATGTGAAGGCAAATCGCCACACATCACACGAGTCTGCAAGACATCACTCGATATAGGTTTCGATGATGACGAATTACAACCATGGATGAATTGGAAATTGTAAACTCCAACTCTACCAAACAAATGCAACGTATCACCTACCATATCCTTTTATATTTGGCTAAAAACTGTTATAATAAATATAATGTATGTAGATAAAATGTGGTCATGACAAGAGGCATGAAAAACCACAAGAATATCAATTTTTGCAGGTTTGCAGGGCATGAGTCGACCATAGGGTCGGCGCATGCATCAGTGCATTTTTCCACTGGTCAGCGCATGAAGGGTTGAGTCGACCATAGGGTCGGCGCATGAAGGAAATACTTTTTAAAGGGTCAGCGCACGCCGACTGTATGGTCGACGCATACTGATACATTTTTCAGATTTCCAAAAAATGTAGGTTATGCGTCGACGCACATACCTGCTGCGGTCGACCGTTCGCGGGGAAATACTGTTTTTAAGTGATTCCCTCTATTATTTGAAAAGTTGTTATGTCTTTGGTTGGTCTGGTACTATATATACAAGTTCAACCACTTATGTCATTTTAACATTTGATAAAAACTGATTCATGTGTTCAAGAATAAGAAAGAGTGAAATAGGTGTCCAAGATTCATCATCTTCATCTTCAACATCTCACAACACATCAATTACACACAGCCATTTTTGAAGTGCATTGTGAGTGATTAAAGGTGATAAGGTTCGAAGCTTAGATTGGGTAATCTAGTTCGGGTTGAAGCTTGTGACAGGTTCTTTCTTGAATAAAACTGTTAGGGTTTTATCCTCCAAGATTGGTTTGAATTTTGGGGTTTTTTGGACGAGTTTTTTCATCAAGGGTCAACTGAGCGAAGATGATTGTGAAGAGGTGTTCTTCAACAGTCTAGTAGCGGATTCAGTGATATTGAGGGGAAGATCTCGGGTTCGATTCGTTGCAGTTGAGATCAGCCGGAGCCGAAGGTTTGAACAACTAAGGGTTATTCAATAAGGTGGTTGGAATTGGAGGTCTATCAACAACGATCGGAGGACTTAATTCATCTTGAATCAAGGGGCAAGGAGTGGAAGCAACATTCAACATATTGAAAATTCTGTTGTATATTTGTTGTTCAATCCTTTTATAAATTGTTACATTCAATAGGTGATATCTATTAAATCTATCTCAATTCTAGTTTTAGAATTAAGGGCAGACGTACCCCGAAGCGAGGACGACGGGGGAACTGCCTCACCAAATACTTGTCTTCTCTATTTTTCAGCATTTTTATTTTAGCTTAAAAATAAGTGATTTTTGTATAAGCACTATTGTCAAACTGTGATATCAATTGAGTAAGAGGTTAAAACTCTATTTTTGAATCCAAAGTACAATAAAACATTGTACTAGGCTAGTTGGAATCAATTACTCAACATAAAAATCACTTGGCTAGGTGTAGATGAATAATACTATCGTGTATCCCATTGTCCTACCGCTAAGGCCATGTGGGATTCACTCCAAATCGCCCATGAGGGGACAAACGATGTTAAGTTGGCTAGAATCAACACATTAACACAAGAGTTTGATCTCTTTTTCATGGAGCAAGGGAAAACCATTGCTGACATGCAAAAGAGATTTACTCATCTCATCAATCGTTTACATTCATTAGGTATGCCTGTTTCCAATGATGTTTCTACTAATAATATCTTAAGATGTCTTAACAGGGAATGGCAGCCAAAAGTGACCGCCATCAAAGAAGCACATGATCTTACCTTATTAGACTTGACAACATTGTTTGGCAAACTACAAGAGTATGAACAGGTACTCTTGAGCCTAGACCAACGCGAAAAGATGGAAAAGAAAGACAAAACGAAGGTGAGTGAAAAGAAATCGATAGCTCTCAAGACTTCCTCCTCAAAGTCTCAAGCAAAAGAGAAAAGTGATTATTCCTCAAGCGACGAAGAAGAAGAGGACAAGAGTGAAGATATGGGGTTGTTCGTTAAACGGTACAACCGTTACGTGAGAAAGAACGGCATCCAACATTCCGAGAAGAACTTGGTAAACTTCCGGAATCAATCGAGGTACTCCAAAGATGATGACTCAAAAGGTAAAAAGACTAGAGGGACATGCTACAAGTGTGGGAAGCCCGGTCACTACAAACCGGACAGTCTGATGAACAAAAAGGCAAAGGAAAAGAAATCATCAAAGTCATACAAGAAATCATCAAAGCCAAGGAGAGCGTACGTAGCTTGGGAAAGCGACAACGAATCTTCCTCATCTGATGAAAGCTCTAGTGATGAAGAAGAGTCCGTGAATCTATGCCTTTCCGCTCATCAGAAAAATAAGAAAAAGCTGGTACGTCACTCTAAATATGAGAAGTCCTCAAATATGTCGCATTCAGAATTACAACCGCATTTAACGCTTTACACAATGAAGCAACTGAAGCCTTTAAGAGACTTGCCTCTAATAAAAGAATTTTTACTTACTTAGAGCACAAAGTTAAAGAGTCCGAAAAGAAACTAGAGGACCTTAAGGCTTCCATTGTGGAAGGTAATAAATCGGATTGTGAGGACCATAGAAATCCTTTCGACTTTGGATGTGATACTTGTCATATTTGGCAAAGTTAAGTTAGAAACCTTAAGGCCAAATTAAACAAGGCACTTGAGTCTAAAATTACATTTGCTATTGATAAAAAGGATTTTAGAAAAAGTATGATAAACCCATATCAAAAATATGCATATGTAATTAGGGATCAAGCAAGTAAAAGTGATTCTAAAGTCGATTTTGCATGCTTATATTGTTGCAAGGCCACTCTGTAACACGGTGGGAGAACTGACTTTAAACAATGTTGCGGATAGCAAGAGTCGCCACCGACTTTTATTTTATCCATAAGGAAAGGTTATAAAAGAACAGGAAAGACCTTAGAGAATATTTTGGGTCCGGGGGGTAGGTTATGAAAAGGGAAGGTGTTAGCACCCTTTTCATCCATGGTTATCCATGGGCTCTTAGGTACTTAAGCTCACTTTTGAATTGTTTTGAAAGTGTAGTGTGTGAATAGAAAATTTTCAGAATAGTTAATAAATAATCCATGTAAGGATGTGTTAAGAACTTGTTTGAAAACTTGTTGAAAATTTGTTTAAGTGTGAAACAGTTTTGAAGTGAGCAAGTATCTAGGAGTAGCCTACCCTAATGTTTTAAGGTCTTTCTTATTCTTTATCCTTTCCTTAGTAAGACTATCCCTACTATAATGGAGTAGGTAGTCCTTACTTTGGATGTTAAGGGACATGTGAGGGACAATTTGACTTTGAAGGCCATTGTGGGATGTAATAAGCACATATAAGGGACCATCATCATTTTTCGAAAGGGACTTGATTCGTAAAGGCAACCATAAGGGACTTTGATGATTTTTTTATTTGAGGGACTTGCTTTATACACCCCACTTAACCATTATTCGTAGGCAACTTGAGGGATATCCTTAGGAAGTGAGACGGCGATTAAAATCGACTTACGTGTGTGACGTGTTTATTTTAATTATCTTTATTTAAAAGTGATCTAAATTTATTTTAATATTACATACATGTTGTTACACTCCCTAATTACTAACCATAATAATAATTAAATAATTAAACAACTTTACATCCAAGAAACAATTACAAAATAATAAGCAAAATAATTAAATAGCAAAGATAAATAAAATATAAATAAGCGATAATAAATAATAAAGGGGGTTAGTAAGCAATATTTAACAAAATAATAAGCATGATTAGAATATAAATGGGTTAGTAAATAAGAATAAACAGAATTAATCCAAATATTATAATAATAAGAAATTAACAATTTTTTAATATAATCAACTAAAAAAAACAAATATGAATAAACAATTGTTTTAATTTACAAATTATTAAATTATATTTTAATCATGAAGTTACTACAAAAAATCTAATTATTATAAGCACAATTATTTATAAACTAAAGTTATGTAAAAAAATATTTATAAGTATACTTACAAAAATTTGTAAGAATTATAGTAAACATACATACATAATAATTATATTAGAAAATAACATTAAAAAAAATAGGATTAGATTTGTATTAAAAAATATTTTTAGAGTTTTATGAAATTAGGGTTTATATGAGAAATAAATTTTTAGGGTTTATATAAAAAAAATAGGATTTAGTTATATACAAAAATTTTCTAATTTATACATATTACAATTTAGACATAAAATATAGAAACAAAATTTGTGAAAAAAAACATATTTTTTAAAATTAAAGAAAACAGACATATTTTATTATTATTTATTTATTATTGAGAAATATACATAATATATTTAATTTTTAATATTATAATATTTAAATCAAATAAAAGGAAAGAAAAAAAAAGCAGAAACTTACCTGGCTGAGGTTTGAACCCAGGCCAGCTTGATTTCCAGGAAGCACAACAACCATCAGGCTGCGGATTTTGCAACGTTTTCTCCTACGAATATTGTTACGAGTTCTTCCACCCTGCGAAACACAAACTTCATCCAAACGGCAAAATTTCACAAAATTGATTGCACCATTGTATTGCTACTGAGTTTTTCAATCGTCCTATGTTTTTCAAATCCATTTATCATTTGAAAATCGTGAAACCCTAAAGAGGGCCGAAAACCCTAATCATGGTGAATTCTTGTTCCTGCAATGAAAATCCAATTGAACCACCCAGAATCGTTCTAGAGTTCATTCTAAACATCCTACAACAATCAAAAACACTTTAAACATGATAAATCAATGGATTCGAAAACAAAATATTCAAGGTCAAGATGAACTCGGGTTGAGCAATTGGGTGTGTATATGATGCATATGGATGATGATTTATGATCAGAAGAGTCCAAGGAAGCTTGCTATGTCTTCCAAATACCTTGCAATGCTCTGAATTTGAGAACCCGAATATGACTTTTTGAAAGATTTTTGTGCTTTTGGTCTTACCTTTAGGCTGCTGCCAATTCGTGTCTAGGGTTATGTTTGTGCTTAGTATATATGTGTGATGGATTTAGGTCAGAATCATTGATGTGTTGTGTGGATATTTGATCCAAAAAATATTCAAAAAGATCATTGTATAAATTTCAAATATTTGATCATGAGTGCTTGCTATTTTGGGAGAGATCACATGATTTCCTTCTCATTCTAATTCAATCAATGATTATGAATTTCTAGAAACAAAATCTTCACCCAAAAATAGATTTTTATATTTTTTATTTATTTAAAATGATTTTTATGAATTAAATCAATAATAAATAAATAAAAAATAATAATTTGGGAGAGATCACATGATTTCCTTCTCATTCTAATTCAATCAATGATTATGAATTTCTAGAAACAAAATCTTCACCCAAAAATAGATTTTTATATTTTTTATTTATTTAAAATGATTTTTATGAATTAAATCAATAATAAATAAATAAAAAATAATAATTTGGGAGAGATCACATGATTTCCTTCTCATTCTAATTCAATCAATGATTATGAATTTCTAGAAACAAAATCTTCACCCAAAAATAGATTTTTATATTTTTTATTTATTTAAAATGATTTTTATGAATTAAATCAATAATAAATAAATAAAAAATAATAAAAATGATGAATTTTGGTCAATTGGGTCGTGCACCATGTTATGAGATGGATTGAGTCATAAATTAGGCAGCCCATTTGGAAAGAAATACTTCTAAGCCTCCATTTTCAACATAAACCATCACAAAATTGCCCAACTTTGCAAGGGCACATTTCTCTCAATTTTAAAGGTATGATGGTGTTCTTGGACTTTTTGGAAAGCTTGAAGAGTCCTCTAAACAACCCCATTGGTTTCAGGTCCATATCATTTACCAATCTCAAGTTATGCCCTTTTGAAGTTGTTGACTTTTTGTTGACTTTTGAAATGACCTATAATGTCTTAGATCATATCTTTCAAATAAATCATTTTTGGGCTTAACCTTCAACATCAAAGTTGTAGAGAATTCAATTTCCTTCAAAATGAGCTTTGGATGGAGACTTGGTGATGAAGTATGTGAAAGTTATGCCTGGTCAAAGTTCAGTTGACTTTTACTGAGGAAACCCTAATTTAGAAACTCCTGATTATTGATGATCTGGAATCTCCTTGATGAATCATGATCAACCCTTGATAAAATGATGAATTTTACTTCATATACTTGATGTTGGCAAAAAATCATGAAGTTTGACTTTGGTTTGACCACAGTTGACCTCAGTTTGACTTTTTAACTGCATTGACTGCTTTTGACTTATCTGATCATCTGACTGAGCAAACTTTTGAGAAAAGTCTTGAAACTTGACATGGGGGTTCTTATACACATATAAGATGTTATGAAGCTCACTTGAAGTCTTGGAAGTCCATTTAGCCTGATTAAAGTCAAAACCCTAGTTTTGGATGCACTGCTTAGGAGGTGCATTGTCTGAGGGAATTGTCAACTCTTCTGACCAATTGTGAACTTTGTGAACCTTGTGAATCTTCATAAGATATCTTGTGATACTCATGGGAGGTATTGTGAAGCTTGTGAACCTTGTGAACCTTCTTAGAACACAAAGTCTTGTATTGTGAGGGCAAATTTTGGGGTGCAACAGCTGCCCCTGTTCAATTTTCTGAAACCTGAGGGGTTAGATTGGTATATTTGCCAGTCGTAACCTGGAAGGTTGAAGGGGATTGAACACAAAATCCCAAAAATTTGCACTCACCAGTGCACTAGAGTGGTACAGATGGCTAGTTGAATATGATTGAGTGGGCTTAAAGATGCCACTAGGGGGGGAGCAGTTCAAAATATGGGTGTATGATGAAAGCTGTCAGGAGTCTGGAATAATAATGATGTAGCAGCATGTCTTCATGAGGATAGAGCAATCAATAGTGATAACCCTAAAGCAGTCTTGAAGCAATGATATGATTTCAGGAGGATAGAACAATGAATGGCTCTAAAGCAGTCTTGAAATAATAATGTGATATGTCTTCAGGAGGATAGAGCAATCAATAGCTCTAAAGCAGTCTTGAAGTAATAATGGCTTCAGGAGGATAGAGCAATCAACAGCTCTAAAGCAGTCTTGAAATAATAATGTGATATGTCTTCAGGAGGATAGAGCAATCAATAGCTCTAAAGCAGTCTTGAAGTAATGATTTCAGGAGGATAGAGCAATGGATAGCTCTAAAGCAGTCTTGAAATAATAATGGCTTCAGGAGGATAGAGCAATGAATAGCTCTAAAGCAGTCTTGAAGTAGTAATATGACCTCATGAGGATAGAGCAATGAATAGCTCTAAAGCAGTCTTGAAGTAATAGGATGATTTCAGGAGGATAGAGCAATCAGTAGCTCTAAAGCGGTCTTGAAGTCATGAGAGGCTATCAGGAGGATAAAATAACCCTGAGGTTACAATAAAGCAGTCCCAAAGTAATAAGAAGCTCATCAGGAGGATAAAGTAACCCTGAGGTTACAATAAAGCAGTCCCAAAGATCATAAGCTTGTTTGTTGGATAATTAACCTGAAAACAAGGTAGCATTCTGTATAACAACATTAGTTTATGCTTTATGTATGCATGTATGACATGATGCACTTAGGTAATGTACTATAGACATATATGTTATGGTATGATGTAAATGATGTATGTATGCTATGACACTGCTGGAAGTGTCTGGATATCCTTGTATAACAACTGCTGGCCAAGAAAAATAAATCCCGATTCGTTGCTGAAGAATATATAACCCTCCGTCTGCTGGGGATAACAAGGTATAGATAACCTCCCGTTGTTGGGAATAACAAGGTATAGATAACCTCCCGTTGTTGGGGATAGTAGGGTATAGATAACCTTCGTTTTCGTTTGATAGTAGGATAAGTATAACATCCCGTCTTCGTTCATCGTGCCCTTATTGGAAAGTAATTTCCCGTATATCCGTATGAGGATAAAAGAGATGGATATAAATTCTAGGGGAGATTAGACTTTGTGAAAATGGATTAGTCCTACTGATGGTTTGTAACTGTCTTGTAAAGATGAACCGACGAAGCTTCGTTGAAATCCTTCCCTCGTTCGTCCTTAGTAAATACTATTACTGCATTTCTAGTAAGCATCAATCATATTAAAAGCATACATGCATTTCTGGTAAACATCAATCATATTCAAAGGCATACATACATTCAAACACAACCAATGGACGTTTCGCTTTATGTAAATAGGGTAAAAGTAAATCTGGATTCAAAAGATGGAATTTATTTATATCAAAAGTGACCCATACACGGGTAAGTGTGTACAAGGAGACATAAACCCTAGTAAGAGAATTTTGTCATGAAGTTTTACAAAAAGAATCAGCTATGTGGGAGATAATCCTATTGAGTTTCAATTCTACTATTGCCACTCAAGTATCTCATCTTCTTGCTGTTGAGACGGAAACGATTGGATTGAGCTTTATCTGTTTGAGCTTGAGTAAGTAGTACAACTGGTTGCAGTTTCATGAGTGATCCAAACGAGACATAGTCATACGCTTTAATCCCTAACTTTTGCCTGGATTGCCCTTTCAGGTTTTCAATCCACCGGGATACCCTTTTTTACCCAAGCCGCCTTTTCAGGTTTTCGACTTGCCGGGTGTACATCTTTTTATATATATATCCCTAATTTTTGCCCAAACCCTTTTGGTTTGCCGGGATGCCCTTATTTTTGCCTAGGCCTGTCAACCTAGCGGGTCTCTTTTTATGCGTAGTATTTTTTAACTATGTCTGCGTTTACAGGTTGTGGGAAGTCTTCACCATCCATTGTAGTCAGTATCATGGCACCTCCTGAGAACACTGTCTTGACTACAAATGGTCCCTCATATGTTGGAGTCCACTTGCCCCTAGGATCACCCTGTGGTAATATGATACGCTTGATTACCAAGTCACCAGCCTGATATACCTTTGGCTTAACCTTCTTGTTAAAAGCTTTGATCATCCGTTTCTGGTACATCTTGCAATTCTTCCCGAGAGAGCAGGTTTCTCAAATATGTACTTGATTGGATCCATCTTCGAAATCAACAAGGTAGTATGGGTCAACATATACTGTCTTAGTCGGCGAGCAGCCCATGCCAAAGCGCAGCAAGTTTTCTCGAGCAGTGAGTATCTTGTTTCACAGTCGGTAAACTTTTTGCTAAGGTAGTATATTGCCTGCTCTTTTCGACCAGACTCGTCATGTTGCCCCAATACACACCCCATTGAGTTGTCTAATACATAATCAAGGGTCTTCCATCAACTGGTGGCATTAAAATTGGAGGTTCTAGCAAATATCTCTTGATTTCATCAAAGGCAGTCTGGCACTCATCATTCCATTCCATCACCTGATCTTTCTTCAACAACTTGAAGATTGGCTCACAGATGGTAGTTAATTGGGAAATAAATCTTGCAATGTAGTTCAATCGTCCCAAGAAACCTCTAACCTCCTTCTCAGTACGGGGAGCTGGCATCTCTCGTATAGCTTTCACTTTTGCAGGATCCACTTCAATACCTTTTCCACTGACAATGAAACCCAGGAGCTTTCCAGATCTAACTCCAAAAGTACACTTGTTTGGATTTAATCTCAACCTGTATTTCTTCAACCTCTCAAACAACTTGTGCAGATGATCAAGATGTTGTTCTTCATTCTGAGACCTGGCTATCATATCATCCACATATACCTCTATCTCATGATGAATCATATCATGAAACAAAGCCACCATGGCACGCTGATATGTTGCCCCTATCTTGACCTCTTTTCTGTTTTCTTCAGTTCCCAGATTCACAACTTCGACTGGCTCTTCATGTGGTTGTATAGCTTTCTCTTCTTGTTGTAACAACCTAGCAAGCTCTACAGGTATTTCACGATCGTCCTCGTCTCCGTCTTCAGTTTGATAGATCGGATTCTCGAAATTGTAATTGGCAATAGTAGAACTGTTATCAACTGGATCCAGAGTGGATGAGGATCGGCATTTTAGTGACGTGGGTGTGTGTAAGAACACATAGCTGATAAAGCAAAAATAAAAGAAAAAGAAAGACAAGGAACACAATATTTACGAAAACGAAACGTCCATTGATTTTATGGAATGAAGTATGCAAATGAAATGACAACCCGTAACAAGCACACCATTGTGCCCCGGGTAAGGCACATGGCTTGAAAGTTTAAATTTAAAAACATAACACAGTAATAGTATTTACTCCTGACTAAAGGAGATAGGGACAACATCTTCAGCTTCCCAATTATTGAGTCCAGCACCCACAGTAGGAAAAATCCATGCCTCCAAGTTGTACTCTTCATCTTGGTCTCCCACAGCATTGATAACCCCTTGATTGGTGATACGAACAGCACGAGCACGATGAACAGCCTTCTGGGACTCTGCAGTGAAACCCAAACCAAACTTGTCAGACTTGTATGGAATATCAGGAAGCTGACCCCAAATAGTACAACCATCTTCTTCCACCACAGCTTTTGCATCATTGAGGGAGGCCATTGCCATTGTTGGAGGGTTTCTGATGACCACAGGAACCTTCTTCACAGCAGGAGGAGTCACACAATCCTTAACAGCCCAGGGAACCACTTCAAATGACTGACATGGAGTTTCAATGTATTCACCTTCTACTTCCAGATACTTGAAAGTGTTTACATGGCTGACAAAGTATTCTTCCTCTCCAAAGACAGTAACAACTTTTCCATTCACCGGATATCTCAACTTTTGATGTAATGTGGAGGTCACAGCACCTGCCCCATGGATCCAGGGACGACCAAGCAGACATGAGTACGAAGGACGAATATCCATCACATAGAATGTAGCAGTAAACACCTGAGAGCCAACCTTGATTGGAAGATCAATTTCCCCATGCACTACTCTTCTAGAACCATCAAAAGCCTTTACCACAATATTACTGGGCTTCAATACCGTATCTTCAGGACTCAGCTTGTTCAGGACTTCCTTAGGCAACACATTCAGAGAGGAACCATTGTCTATCAGCACATGAGACAGGGTAGTGCCCCTGCATTCAATTGAAATATGCAAGGCCCTGTTATGATCCCTCTTGGCAGGGGTCAAGTCAGCATCAGAAAATCCTAACCCGTTGTCATAGGTCAGGTGAGCAACACAATTCTCAAACTGGTCCACAGAAATTGCACTGGGTACATGAGCCATCTTTAGAAACTTGATCAATGACTTGGCATGAGCCTCAGAACATAATAACAGGGAGAGCATAGAAATCTTTGAGGGAGTATGCCCCAGCTGATCAACAATATCATAATCACTCTTGCGAATGATTTTCAATACTTCTTCCATCTGCTTAGAGAGGTCATCAGCAGCTGGCACATCAGTAGATACAGGCTCAATAACAGGACCCTTGCCCCGAGCATCAGTGGTGGAAGTAACAGCAGGAGTAACTGCACTCTTAGAAGCAACTGGAGGAGAGAAGACTCTTCCACTACGAGTGATCTTGCTAGATCCAGCAATATTATCAATGTCAACAGGCATATCAGGTAAAGGCTCCTGCTTGACACCATGGATGTAAACATCAGACCCATAGTGCCAAGGCACAGCTTTGTCAGATGTATAAGGAATAGGACCAGGAGTGGTAATGATCAGAGGAGCTACTCTGGCTTCAGCAACAACTTTCACAGGACCTTCAGCAGTAATCTTGATTGGGCCCTGATGAGTGATTTTAATGGGACCCTTTGAAGTGATTCTTAGTGGTACTTTGTCAACCATGTCAACCTCTTCAATCTTCTTACCCTGAGTCAGATGATCCACCATACTTTCTACAGATGCTGGTCTTCTTTCAAACACTATAGTATATTCATCCATGAGACGTTGAATCCCATCTCTCAAAATGAAGCAACTATCCGGCTTATAGGTACAATATAGACAATCTTCATGGCAACCTGGAAAAGATCCCAGCTTGTACTAACCTCTTTTTGATAACAGACAATGGTGTGCTCAACTCCATAACTGAATAGACATGCAGATCTTCATCAATATCTTCATCAATGGCGTTGACAGTCTTCTCGTGATTTGGCATTGGAGCTGTAATCACATTTGGAGTACCTGGTGGATCAAACTCAATTTCTCCAGCATCAATCATATCCTGAATTTTGTTCTTCAAGACCCAGCAGTTATTAGTATCATGTCCTGGACAGTTTGAATGATATGCACATCGTGCATTGGGATTGTACTTGGGAGAGGTAACATTGGGATTCTGAGGAGCCTCCCTCAGGGTAATAAGTTCAGCCTTCAACAAGTGTTGCAATGCCTGAGCCATTGACATGTTGATCTTCGTGAACTGTCTTCTAGCCCTCTGTTGGTTGCCTTGAGGCTGCTCTGTTGTTGCAGGAGTTGGATTTGAAATATGAACTGCACTAACAGACTGATGCCTTCTGTTACGATCAGGCTGACCATACACATCATTAGATTCTTTCTTCCCAGTGGGAGGCTTCTTTGCAGCACCTGATGAAGAAGTGCCCACTTGGATCTTACCACTCTTGATACCATTCTCTACTCGCTCTCCTGTCATGATCAACTCAGTGAAGCCAGATGATGAGCTTCCAATGAGATGACTGTAAAACGGACCATTCAGCGTACACATGAACATATCAACCAACTCCCTATCAGTCAAAGGGGGTTGAACTCTTCCAGCTAAGTCTCTCCACTTCTGAGCATACTCCTTAAAGCTTTCTTTGGCACCCATAGACATGCTTTGAAGCTGCATGCGAGTGGGGGCTAAGTCAGCATTGTATTGATACTGCTTGTAGAAAGCTTCGGCAAGGTTATTCCAATCTCTGATGTTGACACTCTCCAACTGATAATACCACTCTAGCTGAGCTCCAGATAAACTCTCTTGAAAGAAATGGATCCACAACTTTTTATCAGCAGTGTGGGGTTGAATTCTTCTGACATAAGACCTCAGATGCAATTTGGGACAAGAGACCCCATCATAGACAACAAATGTAGGAACTTTGAATCCAATGGGTATGACCACCCCAGATATCAAGCTCAAATCCTCAAAATCCAGCCCAGATGATTTCTGTAATTCCATAGCATCCATTATATCCACCAGCATCTTGAATTTGTCTTCGTTAGGCTCATGGTAGTAGTTAGCCTCAGAATCAGAGTCCCCCATAGTGTTGTGGAGACTGCCTCTCTCCTGCTCAGATTCTTCAGATTCATAGTCTTCAACCTGTTCCTTGGTCCTGACAGGACCTTTGAACCTTCTTCCCATGTTGAGCAACCCAGCAGACCTTCTAGCCTTCTTAGTCTTCTTGGCCAGCAGTGTCTTCAATTCATCCTGCCCCTTGGATAGGTTCAGGATCAGCTCTTGGAACTGTGCATTCTGTGCTTGGAGATCCTTAACTGATTGTTCAAGAGCCATTGCTGAAATAAACAGCGAGGAGATGAGAAACCTGTGCACAATTATAAACCTGTGATGCAATGATATGGGAATGCATATGCAATGTTTTCAAGGACCGCAGGATTTAAATTTGCTTAAACAAACAAGAAAGTAACTTTTTATTAGTAATAACTTGTTTTGCCTTTTAGGCTTACAAAAAATGAAAACGAAATAAGTACAAAAGATGGGGTTTTAAGTCTCCCATGGACGTTTCCTCTTTGTGTTGAGGTATGAGTTGAGGTTTCGTTCCTCATGAAGTAGCTTTGTTAGCTCTAGGATCCTTGCTTGGCTTGCTTTGTAATGAGCCTCGAAAGTATCCCTTTGCTCTTTCAGTTGGATCCATGATCTCTGCAAGTCTTCCATATCAGTAGGCATGTCTGGGTGAAGGATGGTATAAGCTGTGTCTCCTTCAGCAACAGGTTCCATGGTAACTGGTAGGATGGCAGGATATGGCATCATGAGTGTCTGAGCACGAAATCGTACCCATCTGAGATAAGCCTTCATAGGAATGGTGTACTTAGGCTCCAGTGTCTTGCTGTCAATCCTGTTTACCTTTCCCCAAGCTCGTATGAATCTCTGACGGTAACCCTGAAGATCGTTGTCGTAGTCAAACACAATGCCCTGAATCAACATGTCATGTGGACCATCGCTCCGGGCGTAACCAAACTGTCATAAAGCTAGAGATGGGTTGTAGGTGATGCCTCCTCTTATGCCTAGAAGTGGCACATTAGGAAACTCCCCACAACGGTCAATGATGGTGACATTCTCCATAGATCTGGAGCACCAATGGATGTCTGAGTGAGAAAGTGACATGATCCTCTTGGACCATCTGAACCCTTGCTCATTCTTCATTACTGAGCGAGGAAGGTGAGAAATAAACCACCTAGAAAGTAAAGGTATGCAGCACATCAAAGTTCCTCTTGCCCTTGTAGTACGGGTGTGAAGAGAATGTAGGATGTCTCCAAGTAAGGTAGGCACTGGATTGTGACTCAGGAATATGTTGATGGCATGAACGTCTATGAACTGATCAGGATTGGGGAACAACACTAAGCCATAAATCAATAAGGCTAAGATCTCCTCAACAGCATCGTAGCTCATAGCCTTCAAGAACATTTGAGCTTTATCCATTAATACCTTGGCAAGAATACCTTTAACTCCACTTCTCGTCTCTAGAACAATGTCAGACTTCTTCAGATGTAGAGCTGCAGCAATAACTTCTGGTTTAAGCTCCTTCTCTAAGCCTGTGAATGGCTTCTGATCAAGAACAGGTATACCTAGAAGTTTAGAGAACTCCTCCATGGTTGGAACCAGCTGATAATCAGGAAATGTAAAGCAATGGTGCTTAGGGTCAAAGAACTGAAACAGCACACTCATCATGTCTTCACTGAACCCTGAAGTAACTAGATCCAATAAGTGACCATGTCTCTTGTTGAACTGGGAATGATCAGGCACTAGGGAAACCAACTCCTTGAGCTTAGCAGGTATCCCTACAAAGTTGATCCTGATGGTGTTTCTACGAGCAGAAGCCATGACCTGCAACAAAGAACAAAGATAAATCCTTTGGTCCTTGAAATGGTTAGGGAAAATGATATGCTTATGATGCATGATGATGTCATGATGTCATGCTCAATCACAAACATGTGGCACACACAAACAAGTCACACCATAGCCCTAGGTTTAAAGGCTTGCATGAGGTTCAAAGGCAAGTACCCTCCCCTGAAGTTAGATGGTTCATCCTGTCCTACAAAAGTAACCAGGTTCTAAGGGATCTCAATATCATTGATCCTTCACAAGGGTGGTTGTTCAGAAGGCAACTTACTTGCCAACCAAAACCCTCCAAGTTTAAGATCTCAATGAGCGTAGTATCGAGTGTCAACCAACTTCAGTCTGCACCAAAGCCGGTTACCTCACTACTTTCTAAAGGCCAAGATGAGTTAACTAGGGTTCTAAAAGTCAGTTAGTGCATTGACAACATATGGCAGCCTCAATATTATCCTCAACTTGACTTAAGGAATATAAGCACCAACCAAGAAGTCGCACTAACTATGGCCACCAGATCAACCGTATCGATATACGTCGTACAGTTTCCTTGGTCTATTGCCATTTACCTAAGGTACACTAGATCCGGGTTAGGACCTTTCACACATAAGAGCACCCCAACAATATAATAATAAAGCAAACAAGGCAAACAATTTAAAGTGATCTTAATTCCTAAGGGTACCCCTCTTAAATAAATCCCCAGCAGAGTCGCCAGTTCTGTAACACGGTGGGAGAACTGACTTTAAACAATGTTGCGGATAGCAAGAGTCGCCACCGACTTTTATTTTATCCATAAGGAAAGGTTATAAAAGAACAGGAAAGACCTTAGAGAATATTTTGGGTCCGGGGGGTAGGTTATGAAAAGGGAAGGTGTTAGCACCCTTTTCATCCATGGTTATCCATGGGCTCTTAGGTACTTAAGCTCACTTTTGAATTGTTTTGAAAGTGTAGTGTGTGAATAGAAAATTTTCAGAATAGTTAATAAATAATCCATGTAAGGATGTGTTAAGAACTTGTTTGAAAACTTGTTGAAAATTTGTTTAAGTGTGAAACAGTTTTGAAGTGAGCAAGTATCTAGGAGTAGCCTACCCTAATGTTTTAAGGTCTTTCTTATTCTTTATCCTTTCCTTAGTAAGACTATCCCTACTATAATGGAGTAGGTAGTCCTTACTTTGGATGTTAAGGGACATGTGAGGGACAATTTGACTTTGAAGGCCATTGTGGGATGTAATAAGCACATATAAGGGACCATCATCATTTTTCGAAAGGGACTTGATTCGTAAAGGCAACTATAAGGGACTTTGATGATTTTTTTATTTGAGGGACTTGCTTTATACACCCCACTTAACCATTATTCGTAGGCAACTTGAGGGATATCCTTAGGAAGTGAGACGGCGATTAAAATCGACTTACGTGTGTGACGTGTTTATTTTAATTATCTTTATTTAAAAGTGATCTAAATTTATTTTAATATTACATACATGTTGTTACACTCCCTAATTACTAACCATAATAATAATTAAATAATTAAACAACTTTACATCCAAGAAACAATTACAAAATAATAAGCAAAATAATTAAATAGCAAAGATAAATAAAATATAAATAAGCGATAATAAATAATAAAGGGGGTTAGTAAGCAATATTTAACAAAATAATAAGCATGATTAGAATATAAATGGGTTAGTAAATAAGAATAAACAGAATTAATCCAAATATTATAATAATAAGAAATTAACAATTTTTTAATATAATCAACTAAAAAAAACAAATATGAATAAACAATTGTTTTAATTTACAAATTATTAAATTATATTTTAATCATGAAGTTACTACAAAAAATCTAATTATTATAAGCACAATTATTTATAAACTAAAGTTATGTAAAAAAATATTTATAAGTATACTTACAAAAATTTGTAAGAATTATAGTAAACATACATACATAATAATTATATTAGAAAATAACATTAAAAAAAATAGGATTAGATTTGTATTAAAAAATATTTTTAGAGTTTTATGAAATTAGGGTTTATATGAGAAATAAATTTTTAGGGTTTATATAAAAAAAATAGGATTTAGTTATATACAAAAATTTTCTAATTTATACATATTACAATTTAGACATAAAATATAGAAACAAAATTTGTGAAAAAAAAACATATTTTTTAAAATTAAAGAAAACAGACATATTTTATTATTATTTATTTATTATTGAGAAATATACATAATATATTTAATTTTTAATATTATAATATTTAAATCAAATAAAAGGAAAGAAAAAAAAAGCGGAAACTTACCTGGCTGAGGTTTGAACCCAGGCCAGCTTGATTTCCAGGAAGCACAACAACCATCAGGCTGCGGATTTTGCAACGTTTTCTCCTACGAATATTGTTACGAGTTCTTCCACCCTGCGAAACACAAACTTCATCCAAACGGCAAAATTTCACAAAATTGATTGCACCATTGTATTGCTACTGAGTTTTTCAATCGTCCTATGTTTTTCAAATCCATTTATCATTTGAAAATCGTGAAACCCTAAAGAGGGCCGAAAACCCTAATCATGGTGAATTCTTGTTCCTGCAATGAAAATCCAATTGAACCACCCAGAATCGTTCTAGAGTTCATTCTAAACATCCTACAACAATCAAAAACAGTTTAAACATGATAAATCAATGGATTCGAAAACAAAATATTCAAGGTCAAGATGAACTCGGGTTGAGCAATTGGGTGTGTATATGATGCATATGGATGATGATTTATGATCAGAAGAGTCCAAGGAAGCTTGCTATGTCTTCCAAATACCTTGCAATGCTCTGAATTTGAGAACCCGAATATGACTTTTTGAAAGATTTTTGTGCTTTTGGTCTTACCTTTAGGCTGCTGCCAATTCGTGTCTAGGGTTATGTTTGTGCTTAGTATATATGTGTGATGGATTTAGGTCAGAATCATTGATGTGTTGTGTGGATATTTGATCCAAAAAATATTCAAAAAGATCATTGTATAAATTTCAAATATTTGATCATGAGTGCTTGCTATTTTGGGAGAGATCACATGATTTCCTTCTCATTCTAATTCAATCAATGATTATGAATTTCTAGAAACAAAATCTTCACCCAAAAATAGATTTTTATATTTTTTATTTATTTAAAATGATTTTTATGAATTAAATCAATAATAAATAAATAAAAAATAATAATTTGGGAAAGATCACATGATTTCCTTCTCATTCTAATTCAATCAATGATTATGAATTTCTAGAAACAAAATCTTCACCCAAAAATAGATTTTTATATTTTTTATTTATTTAAAATGATTTTTATGAATTAAATCAATAATAAATAAATAAAAAATAATAATTTGGGAGAGATCACATGATTTCCTTCTCATTCTAATTCAATCAATGATTATGAATTTCTAGAAACAAAATCTTCACCCAAAAATAGATTTTTATATTTTTTATTTATTTAAAATGATTTTTATGAATTAAATCAATAATAAATAAATAAAAAATAATAATTTGGGAGAGATCACATGATTTCCTTCTCATTCTAATTCAATCAATGATTATGAATTTCTAGAAACAAAATCTTCACCCAAAAATAGATTTTTATATTTTTTATTTATTTAAAATGATTTTTATGAATTAAATCAATAATAAATAAATAAAAAAATAATAATTTGGGAGAGATCACATGATTTCCTTCTCATTCTAATTCAATCAATGATTATGAATTTCTAGAAACAAAATCTTCACCCAAAAATAGATTTTTATATTTTTTATTTATTTAAAATGATTTTTATGAATTAAATCAATAATAAATAAATAAAAAATAATAATTTGGGAGAGATCACATGATTTCCTTCTCATTCTAATTCAATCAATGATTATGAATTTCTAGAAACAAAATCTTCACCCAAAAATAGATTTTTATATTTTTTATTTATTTAAAATGATTTTTATGAATTAAATCAATAATAAATAAATAAAAAATAATAATTTGGGAGAGATCACATGATTTCCTTCTCATTCTAATTCAATCAATGATTATGAATTTCTAGAAACAAAATCTTCACCCAAAAATAGATTTTTATATTTTTTATTTATTTAAAATGATTTTTATGAATTAAATCAATAATAAATAAATAAAAAATAATAATTTGGGAGAGATCACATGATTTCCTTCTCATTCTAATTCAATCAATGATTATGAATTTCTAGAAACAAAATCTTCACCCAAAAATAGATTTTTATATTTTTTATTTATTTAAAATGATTTTTATGAATTAAATCAATAATAAATAAATAAAAAATAATAATTTGGGAGAGATCACATGATTTCCTTCTCATTCTAATTCAATCAATGATTATGAATTTCTAGAAACAAAATCTTCACCCAAAAATAGATTTTTATATTTTTTATTTATTTAAAATGATTTTTATGAATTAAATCAATAATAAATAAATAAAAAATAATAATTTGGGAGAGATCACATGATTTCCTTCTCATTCTAATTCAATCAATGATTATGAATTTCTAGAAACAAAATCTTCACCCAAAAATAGATTTTTATATTTTTTATTTATTTAAAATGATTTTTATGAATTAAATCAATAATAAATAAATAAAAAATAATAATTTGGGAGAGATCACATGATTTCCTTCTCATTCTAATTCAATCAATGATTATGAATTTCTAGAAACAAAATCTTCACCCAAAAATAGATTTTTATATTTTTTATTTATTTAAAATGATTTTCATGAATTAAATCAATAATAAATAAATAAAAAATAATAATTTGGGAGAGATCACATGATTTCCTTCTCATTCTAATTCAATCAATGATTATGAATTTCTAGAAACAAAATCTTCACCCAAAAATAGATTTTTATATTTTTTATTTATTTAAAATTATTTTTATGAATTAAATCAATAATAAATAAATAAAAAATAATAATTTGGGAGAGATCACATGATTTCCTTCTCATTCTAATTCAATCAATGATTATGAATTTCTAGAAACAAAATCTTCACCCAAAAATAGATTTTTATATTTTTTATTTATTTAAAATGATTTTTATGAATTAAATCAATAATAAATAAATAAAAAATAATAATTTGGGAGAGATCACATGATTTCCTTCTCATTCTAATTCAATCAATGATTATGAATTTCTAGAAACAAAATCTTCACCCAAAAATAGATTTTTATATTTTTTATTTATTTAAAATGATTTTTATGAATTAAATCAATAATAAATAAATAAATAATAATAATTTGGGAGAGATCACATGATTTCCTTCTCATTCTAATTCAATCAATGATTATGAATTTCTAGAAACAAAATCTTCACCCAAAAATAGATTTTTATATTTTTTATTTATTTAAAATGATTTTTATGAATTAAATCAATAATAAATAAATAAAAAATAATAATTTGGGAGAGATCACATGATTTCCTTCTCATTCTAATTCAATCAATGATTATGAATTTCTAGAAACAAAATCTTCACCCAAAAATAGATTTTTATATTTTTTATTTATTTAAAATGATTTTTATGAATTAAATCAATAATAAATAAATAAAAAATAATAATTTGGGAGAGATCACATGATTTCCTTCTCATTCTAATTCAATCAATGATTATGAATTTCTAGAAACAAAATCTTCACCCAAAAATAGATTTTTATATTTTTTATTTATTTAAAATGATTTTTATGAATTAAATCAATAATAAATAAATAAAAAATAATAATTTGGGAGAGATCACATGATTTCCTTCTCATTCTAATTCAATCAATGATTATGAATTTCTAGAAACAAAATCTTCACCCAAAAATAGATTTTTATATTTTTTATTTATTTAAAATGATTTTCATGAATTAAATCAATAATAAATAAATAAAAAATAATAATTTGGGAGAGATCACATGATTTCCTTCTCATTCTAATTCAATCAATGATTATGAATTTCTAGAAACAAAATCTTCACCCAAAAATAGATTTTTATATTTTTTATTTATTTAAAATTATTTTTATGAATTAAATCAATAATAAATAAATAAAAAATAATAATTTGGGAGAGATCACATGATTTCCTTCTCATTCTAATTCAATCAATGATTATGAATTTCTAGAAACAAAATCTTCACCCAAAAATAGATTTTTATATTTTTTATTTATTTAAAATGATTTTTATGAATTAAATCAATAATAAATAAATAAAAAATAATAATTTGGGAGAGATCACATGATTTCCTTCTCATTCTAATTCAATCAATGATTATGAATTTCTAGAAACAAAATCTTCACCCAAAAATAGATTTTTATATTTTTTATTTATTTAAAATGATTTTTATGAATTAAATCAATAATAAATAAATAAATAATAATAATTTGGGAGAGATCACATGATTTCCTTCTCATTCTAATTCAATCAATGATTATGAATTTCTAGAAACAAAATCTTCACCCAAAAATAGATTTTTATATTTTTTATTTATTTAAAATGATTTTTATGAATTAAATCAATAATAAATAAATAAAAAATAATAATTTGGGAGAGATCACATGATTTCCTTCTCATTCTAATTCAATCAATGATTATGAATTTCTAGAAACAAAATCTTCACCCAAAAATAGATTTTTATATTTTTTATTTATTTAAAATGATTTTTATGAATTAAATCAATAATAAATAAATAAAAAATAATAATTTGGGAGAGATCACATGATTTCCTTCTCATTCTAATTCAATCAATGATTATGAATTTCTAGAAACAAAATCTTCACCCAAAAATAGATTTTTATATTTTTTATTTATTTAAAATGATTTTTATGAATTAAATCAATAATAAATAAATAAAAAATAATAAAAATGATGAATTTTGGTCAATTGGGTCGTGCACCATGTTATGAGATGGATTGAGTCATAAATTAGGCAGCCCATTTGGAAAGAAATACTTCTAAGCCTCCATTTTCAACATAAACCATCACAAAATTGCCCAACTTTGCAAGGGCACATTTCTCTCAATTTTAAAGGTATGATGGTGTTCTTGGACTTTTTGGAAAGCTTGAAGAGTCCTCTAAACAACCCCATTGGTTTCAGGTCCATATCATTTACCAATCTCAAGTTATGCCCTTTTGAAGTTGTTGACTTTTTGTTGACTTTTGAAATGACCTATAATGTCTTAGATCATATCTTTCAAATAAAGCATTTTTGGGCTTAACCTTCAACATCAAAGTTGTAGAGAATTCAATTTCCTTCAAAATGAGCTTTGGATGGAGACTTGGTGATGAAGTATGTGAAAGTTATGCCTGGTCAAAGTTCAGTTGACTTTTACTGAGGAAACCCTAATTTAGAAACTCCTGATTATTGATGATCTGGAATCTCCTTGATGAATCATGATCAACCCTTGATAAAATGATGAATTTTACTTCATATACTTGATGTTGGCAAAAAATCATGAAGTTTGACTTTGGTTTGACCACAGTTGACCTCAGTTTGACTTTTTAACTGCATTGACTGCTTTTGACTTATCTGATCATCTGACTGAGCAAACTTTTGAGAAAAGTCTTGAAACTTGACATGGGGGTTCTTATACACATATAAGATGTTATGAAGCTCACTTGAAGTCTTGGAAGTCCATTTAGCCTGATTAAAGTCAAAACCCTAGTTTTGGATGCACTGCTTAGGAGGTGCATTGTCTGAGGGAATTGTCAACTCTTCTGACCAATTGTGAACTTTGTGAACCTTGTGAATCTTCATAAGATATCTTGTGATACTCATGGGAGGTATTGTGAAGCTTGTGAACCTTCTTAGAACACAAAGTCTTGTATTGTGAGGGCAAATTTTGGGGTGCAACACACTCCATTGGTAAATGTTGATTTAGGAGATTTCTGGTTCCTAAAGGCATCTATCAATGGTTGCCCAAACACAACCATCTTGTCGCTAACATATTAGGACCCAATATGCCATTGGGTACCTCCTTTTGCTAATTATGTGTTGATAGGTAAAATGTGTCGAGACCACCGAGAGAAGATGGGTTCTCAACAGTGGATGCTCAAGACACATGTCTGGAGACATATCCTTATTCATAGACTTCGTGGCTAAGAAGAAAGGGTATGTAACTTATAGTGATAACAACCGCGGAGCAATACTAGGTAAAGGTAGTGTAGGTAATCCCTCTTCTATTACGATTTCCGACGTGTTGCTTGTCGAGGGCCTTAAACATAATCTGCTTAGCATTAGCCAGTTATGCGACAAAGGATACAATGTATCTTTTTCAAAAGATTGTTGCAAAATTGTGCATGATAATGATAAGAAGAATATGTTTAATGGTTTTAGAGTAAACAACGTATATATGCTTGACTTAAATGAAGTATCGTTAACAAGCGACAAATGCCTCATAACTATGAGTGAAGACTCATGGCTATGGCATAGGTGTTTAGCGCATGTTAACTTTGACTTATTAAATAAGGTAGTCTCAAAAGACTTAGTCTTAGGACTTCCCAAAATAAAGTTCACCAAGGATCACCTTTGTGATGCTTGTCAAAAAGGGAAGCAAACAAGGATCTCATTTAAATCCAAAAAGATCGTTTCAACAACGAGACCTCTCGAACTTCTTCATATGGACTTGTTTGGGCCGTCTAGGATTAAAAGTCTAGGAGGAAACTATTACGGGTTCGTAATAGTGGACGACTTTTCTAGGTTTTGTTGGACCATCTTTTTAGTAAGTAAGAGTGATACATTTGCCGCTTTTGAAAGGTTTGCTAAGCTTTCCCAAAATAAGTTAAATACAAACATTGTATCAATTAGAGCGACCATGGAGGTGAGTTTGAAAATCACTTATTTGAAGAATATTGTGGTAACCATGGTATAAATCATAACTTCTCCGCTCCACGCACCCCTCAACAAAACGGGGTTGTGGAGCGTAAAAACCGAATTTTAGAAGAATTGGGAAGAACAATGATTAACGAAAGTGGTTTACCTAAATATTTTTGGGCCGACGCCATCAGTACGGCGTGTTATGTTTTGAATAGGGTGCTTATTCGCCCCATTCTAAATAAAACACCGTATGAGCTTTTAAAAGAGCGAAAGCCAAATGTTTCTCACTTGCATGTGTTTGGCTACAAATGTTTGTATTAAACAATGGAAAGGAAAACTTGGGCAAATTCAATTCCAAGGCCAATGAAGGTATCTTCCTCGGATACTCTCAATCGAGTAAAGCATATAGAATATATAATAAACGATTACTTGTTGTAGAAGAGTCTGTGCATGTTACTTTTGATGAGTCCTATCCGAGAAATGTCGGAAAGGATAGTGTTGTTCATGGTGCAGGTGCATCTACGGAAGACATACTCAAAGGTGGCGAGACGGGGATTGATCAACCTGACGAAGCCAAAGTTGAGGAGGATAAAGATGTACACCATAATGTAACCGTGGAAGTTCATCCGCCTTCAAACGATGATCTCCCTCAAGCTTGGAAGTCTTCCAAAGACCATCCAATTGAAAACATTCTCGGAGACATCACAAAGGGTGTAACAACTCGATCGAAGCTAAGTAATTTCTGTTATCACTTCGCGTTCGTTTCACAAATAGAACCTAAAAACCCTAAGGAAGCCCTACTCGATGAACACTGGATTTTGTCAATGCAAGAGGAACTAAATCAGTTCACTAGAAATGAGGTTTGGGACCTTGTCCCTCCTCCGCGAGGTCATCGAGTAATCGGCACCCGATGGGTGTTTAGAAATAAACTGGACGAAAACGGAGTAATAACTCGCAACAAGGCGCGTTTAGTCGCGCAAGGGTATAACCAAGAGGAAGGCATCGACTATGAGGAAACTTATGCGCCGGTTGCCCGACTCGAGGCTATACGCCTTTTGCTTGCTTTCGCTTGTGCGAAGGATTTTAAGTTATTTCAAATGGACGTTAAGAGTGCGTTCCTTAACGGGTACATAAATGAAGAAGTCTATGTTGCTCAACCTCCTGGTTTTGAGTCTCATGAGTATCCTGATCATGTCTACAAACTGAAAAGGGCTTTATACGGTCTCAAACAAGCTCCTAGAGCTTGGTATGAGAGACTAAGTAAATTTTTACTTGATCAAGGTTACTCAAGAGGAAAGGTTGACACTACTCTCTTCATTAAACGTCAAGGAAAACACTTAATTCTTGTACTAATTTATGTTGACGATATCATATTTGGATCTACTAACATGAGTCTCGTGAGAGAGTTTTCTGAGCTTATGCAGGGTGAATTCGAGATGAGTATGATGGGTGAACTCACATACTTTCTCGGTTTGCAAATCAAGCAATTGAAAGAAGGAACATTTATGAGCCAAACAAAATATTGTTTGGAGTTTCTCAAGAGATTTGACATGGCAAATTCAAAAGCCATAGACACTCTTATGCCAACATGTGTAAATATGAGTAAAGATGAAAGTGGTAAGGACGTTGAGGTAAAAAGGTATAGAGGTATGATTGGCTCTCTTCTCTATCTTACTGCTTCTCGTCCCGACATTATGTTTAGCGTGTGTATGTGCGCAAGATACCAATCATGTCCTAAGGAATCCCACCTAAAATCTGTCAAACGTATACTTCGATACCTATCTGGTACTACTAAGTATGTGTCGCTACTGCGAAAATCGGCGTCGGCTATGACAGAAGAGTCGCCACCGTGCGTTATTTATCCCACAAGAGGGAAAGGAAACGCTCAGAGTAAACCTAACGCAAAACGGGAAAGGAATGGTCGTCGCAACCAAATTCCTGGATTCGGGAGTCGATTACACAAGGGGAAGGTATTAGCACCCCTCACGTCCGCCGTACTCGATGGGATCCACGCTTGTTTTCTAGTACGGATTGTTATTCTATCTACTCTAAAGGTCTGAGGTTAAAAAGAAAGAAAATGACTCGGCAAAGTATTGCACTTTATGCCTACGTATCCCCGTCTGGAATGAGAAATCAGAATCAACGTAGTTCGCCTACCTACGGATGAAGGTGGGGAAGGTTGCTCGCTAGGATACGGCATCCTATGCCTACGTACTTTCATACAGCATGAAAGATCAGAGCAAACGTAGTTCGGGCTACGGAAGACACAAGCTTGTCTGACTGGTTTTTTATTACCTTATGAAAGGGTTTTTCTTGATTAAGAGTCCAAGCGGACAAAAAATGACACTTTGATGTTTGTTTTGAATCTTTTACGAAAGAAGTGTTTTTTAGTTTGTGTGCAATCTCTGACGTACTAGAGACTATGATTTAAGAGTGACTACGTCGCATGTCACCCAAAGGGTGCCACACTAAGCAGCCAGACTACTGGAAAGAAGCTCCCCAGCAACCCTTTCTCAAATAGCTTAAGGCTCGTGACGCACGACATCGATTAACCTTATTACTGTATTTTTGAGTTGTTTTAAGATAAGAAGAGAAAGAAGCTCTAAAAAGCCTAGGGTTGAAAAGGGAATAAAAACTAACCTAATGTTGTCATGCATGGATAAGAATCCTAATGTCTGTCATAATTCCCTCCTGCACAGAGGGAATCAGAGATCCTAGGGGATAAACAGAAAAGAAAGCAAGCAAATACAGTAAAATGCATGCAATGCAGCAATACAAGTGAGGCAAAGGAGTCCCACTCAACCTCGAACCTGGGAAAACAACAGGCAAAGTGAATCAACATTCACTTCAAACCTATTGGGCAAGCAGCACAATCCACCAAACAATACAGAGAAACCAAAATAAAACAAAGGAGGCAGCCCAAGCAGCAGCACCAAACTCCCATAGCCAACAGCTACTCCGACAGCAACAGCAGGTTAAACAGCAGAAAGTTGACAGCAACAACTTCCATCCTCAGGAAATCCTCATGAAAGGCACCTTCAACATCTTAGATCTTCATATCCAAGCTCTAGCAAGTTCCACTAAGAAAGATAGGTTATTTAGATCAAGTTATAATGAATGGGAACCAGTGAAAACCAAAGGAAATCACTAGAAACCATCATCTGCAAAGAAGGGTATCCTCAAAAGTTCTACTCTTTAAGGCATGCCAATCATCCCTCCAAGGGAGAGATGGACTTCCTTAAGAGGACTTTGAATCCTAGGATTGGATGGAAGCAAACAAAGCATTCCATGTTTGAGGAAAGAAATGAACTAAGTCTAAAAAGCCCTTCCTAAAACCCTAATTCTCCTAAGCTCCTGACAAGCATTCCAACAGATGAGAAACCTTCAACTCCAAGCTTCTCCAAGCCATCCAAAGCAACTTCAATTGATCTTCAATTCATCCAAGCAAAGTCCAAGCCAAAAGCACACCTAAAATAGTCCCACACAAATTGAATAAACCAAGCATTCAAGGGACAAACCCACAAACATCACACCAATTGCAAAATACAAATAAAATGCTAAAATGGATCACAAAATCCGAATTAAATTTCTAAGGGAACCTAATCCTATAACCAATACCCCATATAAATCCCAGGACCTAAATCAAACACTAAGTTCCCAAACTATGCCCTAAACTACAACTAGTTGTTTTGAAACCCTAAATCTAACACTCCTTATGTTCAACACTCAAATTGTCCTAAAATTTAATCACAAAAATATGATAAAAATTCTAAGGGTACATGCTTCTCTAAGCTAACTAATCCAACAAGAACCACTCAAAAATTCCTCACCAAACTCTCATACAAAATTCGGAAAGTAAGCAATAAACCAAAATGCCAAAATAAAATAGCAATAAAACTATAAAATATGCCATTAAAAATAAAATGCATGATATTAATATTTTTTTTGTCCTATAAAATTCTAGAGATAATAAGGGAACCAGGAAAAAAAATATCACTCCAAAATGTTCATTTTTCAATTTATTATGAATTAAAAGCTAACCTAAATAAAACTATAAAAATGAAAGAAAGTAAAAGAAAATGACAAACATGCGTTGCAAATAGCAATCAGATGCAGTTGTAAACTAAAGTTGGGCCCAGGAGGGGGTGTCATTAGCAAGCGCGTCTTAGGCCCAAACCAAACAGAAAAATAGAATGGAAAAACCAAAGAAAATAAAGAAAACTCTGTGGCAAATAGCAACTAATTCCTTTGTATTCTCTCGAGTGGGCCTAAGGTGGTGTGTGGATAGCAACTAGTGTCATAAGCCCAAAGCAAAATGTTAAGTGAAACGGTGCGTTGAGGGGAATTCAGAATTCTTCATAAAATTGAAACCAATCGTGGCCGCTGGATGGATGGTTCAGTCAATGGTCAATGCAAATCTATGGTCAATCCATCATCTTCTTCATTTCAAATTCTGGGAGGGAAAACACAGGACGGTGGCCGGAGGTGGCGCCACCGTCGTCCCCAAATATCACCTCCATGAATATCCATCAAAACTTAAACATGAGTACATCATTCAACTCGTTTTTTCTCACTGAATCCAACCACGACATCCATTATCATTGAATCTCAACACAACTCAAAACACGACTCCAAGTTCAGAACATGCTCCATATTCAATCATCACCATTCTTAAAATTGACAAGCCTATCATCATCTACACGTTACACTGATTAATCCTCACCATCTAAACATGTTTAACTCATCAAGAACTCAGAGAAACGATCCTCAACAAAAATTGCATCACCCTAGGTTTTGTCTCTAATCACCAATTTTCCCTACCAGAATCCACCCTAGAAATGTATATAACCTATCTACACATCCAAATCCTATCAATTTCACCTAAATCGAGCTATGAGTTGAAATTTACAAACCTGTAAAAAGTGGATGAACAGAGATAGAATTCCTTCAAATTACACTTCAATCTTCTCTAGATATGATCACCAATGTCTTGTGGATCTTTTGTATGCAATGAATTGCTTTAAATCCCTCCCAATCAACAAAACCGATTTTGAGTTGCAAGGTTGAACTTCACTTTGCTCTCTCTCGATTCTTCATAGTTCTTGGCCAAAAAAGCAACTGAATCGGTTATACTCTATATATAGAACATGTTGGAAGGATCAAGAAAGTTCTGGAACACTCCATGTGATAATTTCAATTTCTCATGCATTTGAAGATTTCATCTCATGACAGTCAGGTTCAGCTTAGTTCCACAGCTTGATTTTGATCCAATTTCTCTCCACATGACATATTGAAGTGATTGAGGTTGGTTAATGCATTGGTTCTGATCTCATGAAGTGTTTGGCAAGTGTTACTTACATGTGAAGGTACCAAATGCAAGTGTGTTCAAATGACCTCAAATGGAAAAATTAACATTGCCATCATCTTTAAAACATCATTTCTGATCAATTTGATATGCCATAGGCCTTGTTTTGACCTTAAAACATGAACTCCCATTTTTGGCCTTTTATATGACTTTAAATTCTTCCTTTTTAAGTCATTTTTAGCAACTTTGTGATACAAGTCAATTCAATCCCTCATGAATTCTTACCTGACCTAAAAACATCATTTTAAACACAATTCATGTTGGACACTTTTTCATTTGAGGAGTGGAAGATAGAGATTTTGACACATGTTTGAAAATGACCTATAATTCATCTTTCCCAAAATACCCCTGGATTGCCAATACCATAACTTGAGTTCCATAAATCCCCTTGAGGACTTATAGTACTCAAATTAGAGCTAAGATTAAGACCTACAACTATTATGTTGGCCAATAATCCATTTGAAAACTCCTTGAGGGACAAACGTTGCTTGGAAGTCAAGTGACTTTCACAGATAAATTTTAGTGTCCTCTGGTGACTTGTAACTTGCAAGAACCATAACTTGAGTTCTACAAATATTCTTGAAGACTTCTAGTACTCAAATTAAAGGTATTGAGCAGCTCTACAAGTTTCATGTTGGCAAAAGATCCATTTGAAACTTTTATTTTGACTTGTGTGGCTTTGAAGTTAGGCACTAAACAGGGGATTTTACACTGAAACCCTAATTTAGCAACTTCCCACATCCTTGATCTTTCTTTGCTTAATCTTGGCACAACACCACACATGTATCCACATCTCAACTCATGAATCCCATGGCCTCAAGGTAGGCTTTAATGCTCTTCAATTACTCAACTGACCTAGGATTGACCCAGATGAAACCCTAGTTGACTGCACCTCAACTGTGGCTCTTGCACTTGAATCAATGACTTGTCTCAGCTTCAATAGGGCCCTCTAGGCATCCCATGAGATCCATACACACCTCAAATTCACATTCCCTGCTTCTCATCTCACTGATGATTCTCAATATTCCTCAAGTTAGGAGAAGAAATCCACCTGTGGGCACTCAACCTTCTCATGACTTCAACCCTTCTCTGATGACTTGGATGGTCTCTCAGGCTCAGAGAATACCTCTAGATAGGCTTCTTTTGACATAAATGGCACTTGATCCCTTATTGGATGACTTGACATGCTATGCAAATGGTTGAAACATGTGTAGAATATGACTATGCAATGAAACATAAATTAGGCAAGAAAAGGTTAAGCAAATTTTGGGGTGCAACAGTATGGACTGTGGTATTCCAAAGGTAATGATTGTTCATTGGTAGGTTTCTCCGCTTCCGATTTTGTCGGTTGCAAATCGGATAGGAAAAGCACCAGCAATACGTGTCACTTATTTTCAAATTCCTTGGTCAGTTGGCACAGCAAGAAACAAGTGTCTGTTGCTCTGTCAACCGCCGAAGCGGAATACGTAGCCGCCGGCAGTTGTTGTGCGCAAGTCCTATGGCTTAAGAAACAACTATTGGACTTCAATTTAAAACTAGAACGTGTTCCAATATTTTGTGACAATACTAGTGTTATAAACCTTACCAAAAATCCGGTGTTACATTCGCGTACCAAACATATAGAAATTCGACACCATTTTCTGAGGGATCATGTAGAGAAAGGTGACGTTGTCTTTGAACACGTTGACACCAAAAATCAACTAGCGGACATTTTCACAAAGCCGCTAGCCACTGAACCTTTCTTTCATATCCATTGAGAACTTAGCATTCTCGACATTTCTGATCGGGTTTAATGATTGCTAGTTTCGTATTACTCGATTTACAACTATATTCTTGTACTTCTAACAAGTTTAGTTTTGGTTCAAGCACAAATATGTTGTTATCAAGTGTTGTCGGTATAGAGGTGATATGGCTCCTTTTCTCTCTCTCTCTCTCTCTCTCTCTCTAAACATTCATGACTTAAACTAGTATATCGTTTGACTATCATGGTATTTATATATATGACATTTGCTGCAAATACTATGTGTTTTGGATGCAAATTATATTGTGAAAGTGTAAATAGGCATCAAGTGTGGCATTCTACATGACATAAAATGAAAAACTGAGTTTTTGATCACTATGAGTCGACCAAAACAGGGCAACGGTTGACGCATGCTGTAGACTTTCAAAATTATCAAAAATCACACAGTATGCATCGACGCATGCAGGGGTTATGGTCGACGGTTCGCGCAAAAACCTAGAATTTTTTTTTGCTTTTGAAAACCGTTCCATCTCTTCACTTCTCCATTAAATGTGCAGTCAAAAGCTACTATGATTTGAAAGTGCATTTTCTTGTAACTTGCATCTAGATATCTATTGTGTCCCCTTGTCTCCTCCCTCTTACCAAAACCATAAACCTTCCTCTATAAAAAGGGATAGTTCTCATCTTCTCCAAAATCATCTCCAACTACTCTCTCCAAAGGCATTACAGTTAATCTCTACAAAATCCCCAAAAATCATCATCCATGGCTTCTCTATTTCGCAAAAATACCGGAAAGAGATCAAGGGCCTCATCATCCGCTTCCGTCCCTGTTACCACTGTTTCACTAGTTCCTCCACCCGCGGTTGAAAACTTCAACAAGAATATCAGCAAAATAGCAGTAGTTCCGCAACATGCATTTTACAAGGCAACGGCGGAGCGCATGCATCTCACCCAAATTATGTGTCTACTGGAGTTTCAGGGGTTCTTCAACTTTCTGGAGTGCAACACAAAATACAATGAGGATTTAGTCCGGGTGTTCTACACTAGTCTGCGTGACAACTTTCAAAGTCAATATTTCCACACCTCTGTCGGCAATAAATTGGATTTTTGCTCTGAGAGATTCAGGCCGAGGCACTGCTCTAGTGTATGGGTTGTTTATCTCGGAAGTTCTCACCGCAGTAAATGTTGTATACCCATCATTTCCTTGTGTTTTAGTATCCTCTGACAAAGAATTCAGTACCAAAACATTTGCCATGATGGGATATTTTTGGTGTGATGAACGACAGACATACAAGTTTGTTTGTCGAGCAAACATTCCTCGGGTGACTCATGAATCTGATGACAGTTCTGAACAGGAAAGTGAAGAGCCAGATGAACAGGAAGATGATGAAGAAAATGCAGCGAAAGAGGTACAAGAACCCGTATGCGAGACGCAAGACTATTATCAATCGCCGGTTCAACATGAGATTCCAAATACCGATTGGCTCCAGCATTCAGCTCCATCTGAAGAACAGGAAGAAGGTTACACAAATCAGGGATGGGGTGAATGGCAGTACATAGGTTGGACCACCCTGGGTAGATTCTACGATCCATACCACGGCTACCCTCAAGATCATCAACCTTCTCAGCACTCATCACCTCCTCCACCATCGGACAACTCTGAAATACTTAATATGCTGCAATCCATGCAGTTAGATCAACAGACCTTCATGAGGAGTCAAGATACGCGAATGGAACAAATCAGAGCCGAGCTTCGTACTCAAAATGAAAGGTTAAATTCTTTTTCAACTAGGATGGATGCCCGCTTTGAAGCTCTTGTTACATCCAATGAAAGGCAAGACATGGAAATCACTGACAGTCTCCATCATCTCAACATGTCCGTGGAAGCGTTTGTGGACTTCTCAGATCCTCACCGCAATCTAGATGTTGCTTACCGGGGAAGGGGTCGAGGTCGGGGCCGGGGATATTAGTTACATAGTTGCATATTTTTTTCACTGTGTATTTTCCGTTGCTCCGTGTTATGTTTGTCTGAATATTCGCCCATTTGCATGTATTCTCTGCATTATCTATTAATTCCAGTTTTTTTGTTCATTATCACTCTTATGTGTGAAGTTTGGTAGTTGACTAGATATCACCTATTGTATGTTTTTTTGTTAATTGATGAGTTCTCTTTATCTTTTTGATATTGTCAAAGGGGGAGAAGAACATGTAGCAAGCACCAAAGCCAAGCTAGGATGTTCACAACAGTTGATGATTGTCTGTTTTGCAGCCTCATATTACAAAAGAAAGGGGGAGCTTATGTATACATTGCATATTGTTACATATTGTTGTGTTTTTGGTTGTTTTGGTTGTATACAGGTTGTCATCATCAAAAAGGGGGAGAATGTGAAGGAAAATCGCCATACATCACACGAGTTTGCAAGACATCACTCGATATAGGTTTCGATGATGACGAATTACAACCATGGATGAATTGGCAATTGTAAACTCCAACTCTACCAAACAAATGCAACGTATCACCTACCATATCCTTTTATATTTGGCTAAAAACTATTATAATAAATATAATGTGTGTAGATAAAATATGGTCATGACAAGAGGCATGAAAAACCACAAGAATATCAATTTTTGCAAGTTTGCAGGGCATGAGTCGACCATAGGGTCGGCGCATGCATTAGTGCATTTTTCCACTGGTCAGCGCATGAAGGGTTGAGTCGACCATAGGGTCGGCGCATGAAGGAAATATTTTTCAACGGGTCAGCACACGCCGACTGTATGGTCGACGTATACTGATACATTTTTCAGATTTCCAAAAAATGCAGGCTATGCGTCGACGCACAGACCTGCGCGGTCGACCGTTCGCGCGGAAATACAGTTTTTAAGTGATTCCCTCTATTATTTGAAAAGTTGTTATGTCTTTGGTTGGTATGGTACTATATATACAAGTTCAACCACTTATGTCATTTTAACATTTGATAAAAACTGATTCATGTGTTCAAGAATAAGAAAGAGTGAAATAGGTGTCCAAGATTCATCATCTTCATCTTCAACATCTCACAACACATCAATTACACACAGCCATTTTTGAAGTGCATTGTGAGTGATTAAAGGTGATAAGGTTCGAAGCTTAGATTGGGTAAAACCGTTAGGGTTTTATCCTCCAAGATTGGTTTGAATTTTAGGGGTTTTTGGACGAGTTTCTTCATCAAGGGTCAACTGAGCGAAGGTGATTGTGAAGAGGTGTTCTTCAACAGTCTAGTAGTGGACTCAGTGATATTGAGGGGAAGATCTCGGGTTCGATTCGTTGCAGTTGAGATCAGCCGGAGCCGAAGGTTTGAACAACTAAGGGTTATTCAATAAGGTGGCTGGAATCAGAGGTCTATCAACAACGATCGGAGGACTTGATTCATCTTGAATCAAGGGGCAAGGAGTGGAAGCAACATTCAACATATTGAGAATTTTGTTGTATATTTGCTGTTCAATCCTTATAAATTGTTACATTCAACAGGTGATATCTATTAAATCTATCTCAATTCTAGTTTTAGAATTGATGGCAGACGTACCCCGAAGCGAGGACGACGGAGGAACTGCCTCACCAAATACTTGTCTTCTCTATTTTTCAGCATTTTCGTTTTAGCTTAAAAATAAGTGATTTTTGTATAAGCACTATTGTCAAACTGTGATATCAATTGAGTAAGAGGTTAAAACTCTCGTTTTGAATCCAAAGTACAATAAAACATTGTACTAGGCTAGTTGGAATCACTTACTCAACATAAAAATCACTTGGAGTGTTTTGCACACCAAGTGTTTGACAAATTGCCTAAACCAAAATTATCTTACTTATGTATCTAGTTTTGGTTTGCTCTTTAAATCATTGGAACTAGGAATCCTAACAAGTGAATTAGATCATTGATAAGTGTGATTAGTGTTGTGATTCTCTTTTCCATATTGTCATTAATCCAAAGGCTTATCGCATATCCGGTTTTCCAATAACCGTTTGTTTTAGACTATATTTTCCTCGGCCGCTTCCGCACTTAAAACATATTTTCAAAACCAATTTTTAAATTGGTAGCGCCGACTCAAATTTTAATTGGGATCTATTCAACCCCCCCCCCCCCCCTTCTAGATTCGTGCCATAGTCTAACAGCAGATGCCTTGAGCAGGAAATCAATTCATATGTCGGCTTTGATGGTGAAAGAGATGGAACTAATTGAGCAGTTCAGAGATCTGAGCATGGTTCGTAAGACTACGACCGATGGTGTGATATTGGGCAAGTTGCAGGTGAATAATGATTTCTTGGATTTGATTAAGGAAAGCCAAAAGCTAGATGTGAAGTTAGTAGATTTGATGCCTGGAGTAGAGAGCGACCCCAGTAGTGATTTTAAGTTGGATAGTGCAGGTGTGTTGAGATTCAGAGGCAGGACTTGTGTTCCGGATAATGACGAATTAAAGAAGTCAATTCTGAGCGAAGGGCATCGTAGTAGTCTGAGTATCCATCAGGGAGCTACGAAGATGTACCATGATTTAAGGAAGTTATTTTGGTGGTCCAGTATGAAAATAGATATAGCTCGATTTGTTTACGCCTGTTTGACATGTCAGAAGTCGAAGGTAGAGCATCAGAGACCTTCTTGATTTATGCAACCGTTGGAAGTTCCGGTTTGGAAATGGGATTTTATCACTATGGATTTTATTACGGGCTTGCCGAATACGGCGAAAGGATTTGATGTTATTTGGGTAATTGTGGATCGACTTACGAAGTCTGCACATTTTGTGCCGATTAATATCAGTTTTCCGTTGGTGAAGCTGGCAGAGATTTATATTCGGGTAATTGTGAAACTGCATGGTGTTCCGTCGAGTATCGTGTCGAATAGAGATCTGAGGTTTACTTCAAAATTTTGGAGGAGTTTACAGGAAGCTTTGGGTACTAAGTTGAAGTTGAGTTCAGCTTACCATCCGCAAACTGATGGTCAGTCAGAGAGGACTATTCAGTCGCTGGAGGATTTGCTAAGAGCTTGTGTGTTGGAAAAGGATGGTGCGTGGGATACTCATTTACCGTTGATAGAGTTCACGTACAATAACAGCTACCATTCTAGCATCGGAATGGCACCGTTTGAGGTTTTATACGATAGGAGGTGCATGACTCCTCTGTGTTGGTATGAAACAGGTGAGAATATGGTCTTAGGACCAGAAATTGTGCAGCAGACTACTGAGACCATTCAGATGATTCGTGAGAAAATGAAAGCGTCTCAGAGTAGGCAGAAAAGTTACCATGATAACCAAAGGAAGGAACTGGAATTCAGTGAAGGTGACCATGTGTTTCTAAGAGTTAACCCAGTGACTGGTGTGGGTCGTGCGTTGAAATCCAAGAAGTTGGATCTTAAGTTTATTGGACCGTATCAGATTTTGCAGAGAATTGGTGTTGTAGCTTATCGAGTGGCGTTACCGCCTGAATTGTCGAATTTGCATGACGTGTTTCATGTGTCGCAACTTCAAAAGTATGTCTCAGACCCATCTCATGTGATTCCGAGAGATGAAGTTCAAGTCCGGGAGAATCTTACTGTTGAGACGATTTCATTGAGGATCGAAGATCGTAAAATGAAACAACTCCAAGGAAAGGAGATATCCTTGGTGAAAGTAGCTTGGGGAGGTGCTGCAGAAGGCAGTGTCACCTGGGAATTGGAAAGCTGGATGCGGGAAGCGTATCTGGAATTGTTTCCATCAGGTAATTTTCGAGGACGAAAATAATTAAAGTGGGGGAGAGTTGTAACACCCATTTTTAATTATTTAGTCTTTTGGTGTTATTTTATTTTGGGTGTGTCCTTTGTGGGGGAGTGAGCCTGAGCGCGTGGGTGGGTGTCCTTAATTTATAGGAATTATTTAATAAAATATAGAGTTTAATAATAATATAATATAATTAATAATGATGATAATCTAATAATTAGTAATATTATTATTATTATTATTATTATTATTATTATTATTATTATTATTATTATTGGAATAAGTAAAATAAGGATTTGATGGGTATTAGAAGAGTTTTGGGAGAGGAAGAGGAACAGAATACGATAAAACCAGATTTAGAGAGAAGAGTAAAGAGAAAGAACAAGGAGGGAGAGAAGAAGGCTAGGGCTAACAATTCTTCAGGTTCTTCGACAATCGGAGCATTAATCGATGTAAGGGGGGAGAAACTGATTGGGATTGGTGTTTACATGAAATTAGGTAGAGGGGATTCCTTAACCCCGTAGAGATTTTGATGAACATGTTTGTTATGTTGATATGTCTTTGATTGTTGTTGATTATGATGAATTTCGTGTGCATGTTGATGTGTTTATAATTGTTGCTGCCATTGATGAATGGGTGCACTTATGGTGTGAGTTTGGTGAGGTTCTGAGTAACTTCTGTAGTTCTGATGATGGACAGTGATGTGGGTTCTAGAGATAAATTAATAGAATAATGACTAGAGTAGTGCGTACTGGTTGTAGTAATGATAGGATGGGAGATGGAAGTAGAGTGATAGGCTTGGAATTGAGCAACATGACATTGTTGGACAGTGAGGGTTTTGAGAGATCGCAGACGCTCTCTAGCACCTTCGCTAGGCGAGTAAGGTAGCAAACCCTTCCAGTAGCTACTGTCTGCCTTCGCTAGGGAGTTCGCTAAGCGAGCAGCTAGCGAGCATTCACTAGGGCTTCACTAAGCGAACGAGCCAGCGAGCGTGACAGAAAGTGACGTTGTGTTGTTTTGCCTTGTGACCTCGTTTTGTAGTATCCCTTGAGTTGTGACCAGTATAGAGATGGTGATTAGTGGTGAAGAGTGTATACTTGACATTAAAAGGCGAAATTATGTAGTGATTAAAGTTAATTGAAATAAGTAGATTGGGGTGTGAGATATGTATGGGGTATGGTGATGGGATCAGGGGGATCGTGTAACTTTAATTAAAATAATTAATTGATGAACAATACGTATGTATTGTCGCTACTTGAAAAATGCATCGCGCAACGACGGGGAGGCGAAAGAGATAGACAGAAGAGTCGCCACCGAACTTTATTTATCCCATGAGGGGAAAGGAAAATATCGAGAAAACCTTAAGAAAGAAATGGATAAGATGGTCTCGCAACCATGAACGGGTTCGGAAGCCGGTTATGCGAGGGGAAGGTATTAGCACCCCTCGCATCCATCGTACTCGATGGGAACCAATTGTTTATCGACGTGTGAATTTATTTGCTTAAATATTATGTTATAAGAAGTGCTCCACAGGGTAAAAGAAGGGTTAGAAACAGGAAAGTTAAGAGGAAAGAGAGAACGGGGAAGAAAACAGAAAGAACAGACTCGATAGGACTTCGCAGTCCTAGGCCTACGTATTCTCAACGGGTGTGAGAAAATCAGAGTCGACGTAGTTCGGGGCTACGGATATAGGGGGGAATATGCTCGGCAAGGATTGTGGCCCTTGTGCCTACGTATCTTTACTTGAACGAAGTAAAGAATCAGAGCAGCCGTAGTTCGGCCTACGGTTTGTTGATGTTTTTTATGGATGATGCTATCGTGCGCATTCTAGCAGTTAGGTGTTTTGCTGCTCGCTCGCTGGAGACTTAGGCGTTACCTGTTTGCGGTAGAACGGACGTATCATATCCTTTTGAAAGATTGATTAGTTTTCGCCACGCGGGGCAAGAAGTCACGTTTGATTGATTGGATTGTTTTTTTAGGGGCGAGACAGGTCCTCGGATAGTAACCCCTACGGGTAGTACCCAATTCATTGTCTCAAAGTTTTTGTTATAAAAAGGTGTGGCGAACGAGGGCGTCTTCGTATTGAAAGACGAGCGTCGAAACCACCCTCACTACAGTGGGCATCCTTACGCTCGGAGAAGAAGAGGTCTACACCCAATCCTCTCTCTTTAATTCAATGCAAAGAGAACTTCGTTCTCTTATTAAAGATGTTTTTGGTTTTGAATGGTAAGTGCTTTGCGACAGAGAACCCTACGGTAAACGTCAGCACTCGGGATAGGAGAAGGCCTACGCCTAACCACTCCCCGACCATTCAAGTTTTTGTATGAAAAGGAATTTGAAAATGCACTCGGTACGTGACCGAGGTTTTAGGTGTGAAAATTGTGGAAGGAAGTTGAAGAGGGAGAGGTGGTGGATAGAGGCGTGTCCTCGTATTGAAAGACGAATATCAAGACCACCCTCGCTACAGTGGGCATCCCAACATTCGAAGAGGAAGAGGTTTACACCCAATCCTCTCTCTTTAATTCAATACAAAGAGAAATGATATTATTGTTGAAAGTACACTCAGTACGAGACCGAGGTTTTATGAGGAAACGTTGGAAGCGTCTTTGCGTTGACAGACGAGCATCGAGACCACCCTCACTACAGTGGGCATCCCTACGCTCGAAGAAGAAGGGGTCTACACCCAATCCTCTTTTTAGCTCAACACAAAGGAATGATTTTAAGGAGATGAGATTTGAAAGTGGACGGGAAGCGTCTTTGTATTGAAAGACGAGTGTCGGAAACACCCTCACTACAGTGGGTATCCCAACACTCGGAGAGGAAGAAAGTCTACACTTAATCCCCTCTTTTTAATTCAATACAAAGATAATTTGGTTTTGAAAATTGTTTGGCAAAGTTTTTGAATCGAGTCGGGACAAGTAATGAAGGGAGAAAAGAGGTGGTCTCAGATCCAACATTACCTATCAATAATTTGACTGGTAATGAATTACGGAGGTCTCGTCATCGACCAAAAAAGTACAAAATGCCCAATGTGAAAGAGAAAGAAATTTAACTCTAAAAATAAAGACTTCAAATCTCTAATATAAATTGAAATGAAATTAAAACTTACGAAATAATATATATAGCTTATTTACAAAAAAGAAATAAAAATAAAGTAAAGATTAATATAATATGTTCAATCTAATTTATATATACATAATAGTAATAATAATATATTATAGGCAGAAACATAATATTTACAGTAAAATACCAATAATAACAAAAGAAAGAGAACGAACCTAAGAACCAAACGGGCAAAGCATCTAGTTAGTGAAGAAAGAGGAACGAACTCGGAAACTCTACCCTCCCAGAAGAACGTGCATCAGATTCACTCTTCACACAATCGATTCATAGCGAGAACATCATGATGCGATCCGGCTTCAATTAAAACGGAGATTATGTTGTGGTGACGAAGGTTTGGGCTGTACTTGTTGATGGTTTCTCTTCTTCTCCTAATCCTCTGCTCCGATTTGGATTAAGGGTAAAAGGGGATTCGCTGGGTTTGATGAAGGTCTGAGTGTAGCTTTGAAGAGATGTCGGAGAAAGGTGAGTATCAAAGTTGATGATTGAAGGGATTTGAGAAATGGTTTGCGAAAATGGGCGAAAGAGGGTGGTCGAGTTTGTCTGGATTTTTTTTGTTTGATTTTCTACAGGTGGAATGGGTGATTTGAGGGATTTTGAAAGGACGAAGATGGGATGGTGTAGTGAGATGATAGCTGACAGTTGTTGTTCAGTTCGAGTGACGATAGTGTCGTGTTTTCATCGCTCCCTAATCTCGCCTACCATCTGTTTGATGAAAGTACTCAACCAAAAGGTTTCTTCTTCTATTCCATAATGATGAATTCTGTTGGATAATGATGATTTGTGTTTACGGTGAATACAAGTTGGGGATGTTTGTTCATGGAGAGTGAAGAGTTTAAGTTTGCTGGGTTTGTGATGATTCGAAGAAGGTGGTTCAGAAATAGGTTTTGATTGAAGTTGCTCTTAAATTGTGAGGGTTGAAGGAGAGAATACGAGATTGAGCAGTATTTGGAGATGGCGGTAAGTTGAGGTTTGAAGAAGTTCTGGGATTTGTTCGAGTTCGTGACAGTTTGAAGCTTAAGGGTTGTTGGGTTTCAATTTGTTGGTGAAGAATAATGGTGATTTCTGGGGTTCTTTTTTTGAGTAATTCAAGAACAGGGCATGAATTTGAAGATGAGATTGCTGATTTTTGTTGAGAGGTTAAGTGAATAGAAGCTGAAGGTGGGAGAACGAGGATTCGTCGAAAGAGGTTTGGAATGTTACGGAAAATGATGAAGGTGTTTGTGGAAGGTTGCCAGTGATTCAACATCGGAGCTTCGTGTTGATTCGGGGTTCTACAGGGGTATGGTTCGTAGAAGGACTGTAGTGGGTTCGAAGTCGAATATTAGAAAACGGTTTGAGATGAGTTTCCGCCATTGACGGAGTTTCTTTCAGGATGTGTAGTCTGCACTACTCGTGATCTTTCCAATAAGTAAGTTCTAATTGCAGCGCCAGATATTTTACCCTTTGAATCAAACTGAATTTCAACAAACTTCCCAAAACGGCTTGAATTGTCATTTCTGACAGTCCTAGCATTGCCAAATGCCTCTAACAGTGGATTCGACTCGAGAACTTTTTGTTCGACTGATCTATCATCACAAACAGCACGCCCACCAACAAAGGTAAGATACTGCATAATCAATTTTGTTGTTTCAGTTTTCCCAGCACCACTTTCACCGCTGACCAAAATAGATTGGCTATGACCTTCATTCATCATTGCTCTATATGATGCATCAGCAACGGCGAACACATGTGGACTGAGTTCACCAAATGGAGCTCCCTTATACTGCTCCATCATGTGGTTATTGTACAAATGAGGAAGCTTTGTGAACGGATTAACAGCAATTAAAATGCTCCCCGTATATGTATATATATCATTAAGCATGTATCTTCTCCGAATATTGTACAACATCCCTGGTTCATTCAAATAAGCCAACCTCGTCATATCCTCAACTCTACCATGTTCATCTTCATCTGCATCCCTAGGAAACAATTTCTCCGGAGCAAAAACAACAACCTTGTTGGCGGAATCCGTTTCAACGCGAACTTGCTTTTCGGAAGATTCGAGTACTTCAGCCGGTAACCAAGCAGAGTCCCTGTCAGGAATCCAAACCTTGGAGCCCTTGCGCAAACTCATGATGAATTGCTGAAAATGGAGAAGAAAGCGAGAAGAACGGTTGAAAAGTGAAACCCTTGTTGCACGGCTGTGAAGAGACCATGATCATAGTTGGTTCCTCTACAACTAAGGTTTTGACCCATTGTTGTTACAGGTGAAGTGGTTGAACTTCACCTATGGTTTGATTGGTGAACGATAAACAGATGAATGAGGTTTTTTTTTGTTTTTTGAAGTTGTAACTGTGTGTTGTGTGAATGAGATGGTAGTGTATAGTGTATAGTTGATTCGAGAAAGCTGTAACATCTGGAGGTCCTCAAAACAATAAACAAATGGTCTTCTTTTTGTTGTTTTTCTTTGTTGTTTATGGTAACTGTTTTGGGAGTATGTGGTGCAGGCTTGTGCAGGTTGGTACCGTCCTTGCAGCAGGCTGTGGTTTGTTGGTCTGGCATGGAGTGGGTTTGTGAGCTACTGTGTGTAGCAGGCTTTGTCTGGCGGTACGGTTATGCAGTAGTGTGGGCTGATTGTGCAGAACTTGTCTGGTTTACAGAATGGTCTGGTGTGGTATTGTGTAGCAGCTGGCTTTGAAGGTACGGTTTTTTAAATGCAGGCATGTTGTGGTCAAAGGTTAATAAAGCTTTGGGTATTGATTTTTTCCTTTCTAACTTTATGTGGTTTTCTTGACAGGTAGTTTGGCATGAAGGATTTCCGTCCACATCATATTGGTCGTACTTTGTGCAAGTGGCTTGGAGGTTCGAGTACGATCGTGCCGGTTTGGTTTCAAGCGATGCGCTGAAGGTCTGTCATGGAATTCTCATTGTGTGTTATTATGATGATTTGGCGACTTTGTGTGAATGGTAGTCTTAATTTTACTGCTGGCTGCAGATTCATTGTAGTAGGCTGAGTCGAATTCATCGAACGGTAAAGAAGGATCAGGGAGAAGAACCCTGTAGCTAGCTGCCAGCACGGTTCCACGGGTCCTAACAGTGGTAATGTTGAAAAGTTTTGGCAGCATGTGGACATTGTGTATGGGTTGTGTAGTTACGTATGGCAGCTGATGTTTCTTTGCTCCAAAATTACTGCGGTAAAATCACAGCAACATGGTTTGAAGGTGCGGTAACGTGGAGTCTCTTTTCTTTCTTTTTTCCTTATGTGTATTTATTGTGTGCAAGGCTACACGATGCACCGCTCATAAATTTTGCTGTTGCACATCTACCTTTTTGCTCCTTATTTTCAGACTTTGATTATGAGCACAATATGGAAGGAACACCGCACGCACACGTTAGCTACATGGAGGCTGAAACGTCACAAGTTCGTGCGTAAGAATGTGCGTTTTCCTGGACTGGTTATGAAGGCATGCTTTTCCGGCATTACACAGTGCGTGTTGGGCGCGGTTTGAAGCAAAATAACTTACTAGTTTTGGATTTTAGCTTAGTATGTTTGATTATGCAGGAAAATGTGTGAGGCTTCAATCTGTGAACCAACTGATGCACGCTGCCTTGATTTAAATTTAACAACTATATCTTGTGAATTGTCGCCTGTGACCTTTCATGTATATTGTGTTTACCAAACTGATGTTTATCTTATAAGCACAACTATGTAATAAAGCTGCCAATTAAGTGTGACATTCCTGACTAAAATATTGAGGACTTCATCTCTTATTTTGGAATATAACTTGACCATTTCATGTCAATTAGGAAACCTCATCAAACTTTGAAAAGCTGTAATATGATCAATCAAAACCAGAACTTAAAAGAGAAACCTCCCAACCATAATTTAAAAACCATCCTGCCAAAAGCACCCATTATGATTGTTGTATCAAAATATGATTTGGACATCTTACCACTGTGACTTGCTTTGGATCTCACAACTTGAACACAAATTGAATGTTGTTTTGAAAATTTACCATCTAATCGAGCTTAATCAAACTCGCTTTTAGACACAATTGTCCTTAAGGACGAAGCTATTCTTGAACATAAGTTTGGCTCTTTATGGTGATTATGGCCTGAACCCCTTTTGAGATTTACTTGTAGATGTCTTGAAGTCATCCATCAATATTTGAATCATTTCAAACTTTAAACAAGCTTAAATGTGATCCAATATACATAACAACATGTTAGTACACAATTTGGACTCATCCTGAAATGTGTCATAAAACTCCTTTTAGAAGATCAAGACCAAAGGCAAAATGACCATCTAAATGAACCGTTAATTAACAAAAATACTTGTTAATAAGAAAATAGGATAAATTTGGGGTATAACAGATGGAGGATATATATACAGGGGTAAGGCAAATTTAGGGTATGACAGATGCCCCTATCTAATCGACTTAAACTTAGTAAGATGAACTGCTGCAGCGTTCACTCTTTCGAGGTAGAAGATGATTAGATATAGAAGACCCTGAATTTTCCCGAAAAGAAGTAACAGGTTCGGGAATGAAACAAAGGATACCTTGCAAAGGTCACTAACATCAAAAGGATGTTTAACAGAGAAAACTTGACACCAAAAGGGTGGCAAGCCTATCACCAAAAGGATGATAGTAAACTCACACACACTACTCTGAAATCAAAAAAGAGTAAGAGACCCACTACCAAGGGATAGCGGGGAACACGCTAGTCATGACACCAAAAAGGATGTCAGACCCATCACCAAAAAGGATGATGGAGCGAAACAAAATCAACCATAACACCAAAAGGATATAGGAGGATAAGCTTCTCTGAAGAGATTGCCACTTATCGCTGAAGATGGATAAGCTTCTCTGAAGAGATTGCCACTTATCACTGAAAATGGATAAGCTTCTCCCAAGAGATTGCCACTTATCGTTGATGAAGGATAAGCTTCTCTGAAGAGATTGCCACTTATCACTGAAGATGGATAAGCTTCTCTGAAGAGATTGCCACTTATCGTTGATGAAGGATAAGCTTCTCTGAAGAGACTGCCACTTATCACTGAAAATGGATAAGCTTCTCCCAAGAGATTGCCACTTATCGCTGAAGATGGATAAGCTTCTCTGAAGAGATTGCCACTTATCGCTGAAGATGGATAAGCTTCTCTGAAGAGATTGCCACTTATCGCTGAAGATGGATAAGCTTCTCTGAAGAGATTGCCACTTATCACTGAAGATGGATAAGCTTCTCTGAAGAGATTGCCACTTATCGCTGAAGATGGATAAGCTTCTCTGAAGAGATTGCCACTTATCGCTGAAGATGGATAAGCTTCTCTGAAGAGATTGCCACTTATCGCTGAAGATGGATAAGCTTCTCTGAAGAGATTGCCACTTATCACTGAAGATGGATAAGCTTCTCTGAAGAGATTGCCACTTATCGCTGAAGATGGATAAGCTTCTCTGAAGAGATTGCCACTTATCGCTGAAGATGGATAAGCTTCTCTGAAGAGATTGCCACTTATCGCTGATGAAGGATAAGCTTCTCCCAAGAGATTGCCACTTATCTCTGAAGATGGATAAGCTTCTCTGAAGAGATTGCCACTTATCGCTGAAGATGGATAAGCTTCTCTGAAGAGATTGTCACTTATCACTGAAGTCTGCTGGAGACAATTCACTGGGGATCACCCATGGATTTACTGGAGATGCCCCTGTCTGGGCTGAATGTTGATTTTGAAGATCTGATTAACCACGAGGTTGAAATACATCGTGCGATACACCCATGGTCTTGAAGAGATGCCCCTGACTGGGCTAAATCTTGCTTTGAAGCTCTTGCCTTTTGTGGCAGGACCCACAATTTTTGCAGATAATGCCCCTGATCGGGCTGCTGATTGCATTGAAGCTCTTGAATTTTCCCAATAAATGTTGAACAAATTCGTGGGGAACACCCACGGTCTTGCGGAAGGTGCCCCTGACTGGGTTGATGATGATCCTGGAAATCTTCAAAATTGATCCTGGATCTGAACTCGCATATGCGAATGCTTGATGATAATGATATTCCATAACAAGTGGAAATGAAAATGCAAATGTTAACACGCGGAGATGTAAGAGCTGGGGGAGTATGATATGATTCTGGGTATGCATATGGTACAAAATGCTTATAAAGCCGAATGCAATGCGTATGATGCATATGATCGCAGATGGTAATGGAAATGCAGGTGATTGGGAATACAGGTTGGAGACACCAGCTTGATGGACTTTGGTGGTTGCCAATGCTGATTGGACTTTGAGTTGGAAGTACCAGGTGAGGGCTGGTGTTCGGAGAGTAGACCAGATGGGACTGGTTGGCGAAAGGTTAAGCTGTCAAAGGAGAGTTGATTTTTGTGGTTTGCCAGATGGAAGCTGGACTTTGGAATAAGGTTTACCAGACAATAACTGGTGAAATGGCTAAAAGAAGAGTGACCAGATGAGAACTGGTTTAAAAGCTGACATATACCAGGCGGGAATTGGTATTCAGCGAAGGGTTGACCAGATAGGACTGGTTTGGAGTTTTAAAGGTTTGACCAGTTGGGGACCGGTACAAAGGTTACAAGGTTTTGACAGGTTTAGGCTGTGGGATGAAGGATCCAATGACAGCAAGGCTTTTTCGGACGGTTAAGGTTATTTGGGTGAGGTGATGGTATGATTCCCCAACACTCGTTTTGAACTCAACAATTGTTGATGAAGATGAGCTTGCTTGAATAACTTGCCATGAGACGACCTCAAGATGGCTTGCCCCAGAGTTTGTACCACGAAAGGGATTATCATTGTTTAACTGATTCTCGTGGTTGGCTTCAATATACTCTTTGGAGTAGTTTGCTCTTGAAAGAGCGTTGAAGCGACTTAACTTATCATGATTGAACATCAGAGGGATCTATCCTCAAGTCAAAGAAACTCTGGGTGGCCTGCCCCTGATCGGTATAATTCACTCTTGATCAACCGCTTCTGGAATGGTTTGCCCCATAATCAACCGTTGTTTGGGGATTGCCTCAGACTGACTCATTCCAAATTCTTGGATCTCAATGCCCCAGTTCCATAGGGCTACAAAGTATGCTCGATTCTGATCCAGACTGCTGAATAGTCTAGTCTTGTTTGATTGCTTTATGTTAGAATTTCCTCAATGCCAACCACTGACTTGCAATTAAAATTGTTTATTCACGAATGGTAATTTTAATGCGAAGTTCATGCGACTTTTTTTTTTAAAAGAATTGTCGTTTATTGAGTGTCGTGATAGTGAGACGAATGGACCATTAGTCCAAATGTTGTGCTAACTTGATTGGTGTAAAATATATAGCAAGGAAAATAACACCAATGCTGATGATTAGCAAATACATGAGGAGTCAGGTTACACAACCTTGCGATAGTATGCTTTCAGAATAAACCTCGACTCAATTAGGTCTTTCGAGGGTTGTAACGTGGTCTGGCTCACGGTTATAGAAACAAAGGATATTAGGCTCAAAGTTAATTTGTACCCACCCCTTCTTCTTGTTGATCTCCATACCTACGTTCAGTTAATTCTACACCTATTTGACGATGTAAGCTTGATGGTTTCAAGGTTTGCTTGAAATGGCAGCCACCTTATTTTGCTTTTTGAAGGATGTCAGTGACCCTTTGGGGTGACCACTGAATGTTATTTTGTTTTTGGTTGAGGGTTTAAGGACCTCTTTTGATTTTTATTTTGATCCCTAACTTTTGCATGGACTGACTTTGCTTGTCAGATCCATCGGGATAGCCTTGATTTTTGCCTAAGTCCCCTTTTGAGGTGTTTGACTTAGCAGGCTTTTGATTTTTTTGAATTTTGTTGGAAAATTATGACTGCCACGTCATGGGTCATTGATGAACAACCGTCTTGTCTTTGGATTTTGAGTGCGAGGTTGGATTAACTGAATAACTACCCTGCCCCAGGTTGAGTGTAAGGGTTTGAATGTTCGAAGAAACTCCTACTTCTAGGCTCGAAGTGGTTGACTAGGGATTAACTCCTTATATCTCCGGTGTTTAGGGGATTTGAAACAATGCCTGTACATCATTGACGCGATTTTGTCCGAAAGCATACGGTTTGCAATTATGGGTATTTCGTTTTCGTCATCCTCCCTCCAACATTGCTAAACAACAGTGATAAAGTGGAGTGGATAGAAAGTGTATGTGTCTGTGATAAGTGGAAATAATGAGTGTATACGACGTGACTGATTCGGAAAATGCATAATCACTTCATTAATATTACCATTCAAAACAACAATGTTTAAACACAAGTAGCAATTAACAGGAAATAAACTACAAGATGCAAATGATAAAAAGCGCCTAAAGACTGCCAATGTCGAGGACGTCTGCCTGTCTGGACCACACTGGCTTTTGGGAATGACCCTTGAAATCTTCGAGCTTAGACAGCTGAAAGGCTGACATGAACGACCAAACTCCCTTCTGGAAACGAGATGTACCCTTTGTCGATCAACTGTTGCACTTTTGCTTGGAAGGCTTTGCATTCTTCATTCGAGTGCCCCATGGATCCACCATGATATCCACACTGAGCTTTGGGATTGTACCCCGGAGGATAAGGTTCTGGCACAGGCTTAAGAGTCTTAGGCTCCACCAATGAGTTTTGGATCGGATATGGGAGGAGCTGACTCTGCGACATAGGGACCGGATGAAGAGGAGTAGTCCTTCTTTCCAAGTTGTTGATGGGCCTATGCTGATTTCGGCGTTGACAGTTCTGTTGCTGAGGAACATAAGGTTGTTGGCACTGACTAGGGAATTCCTCATGTGCAGGCCCTTTCATCCTCAGATTTGGCCCAGGGATAGGCAATAGTTGTGGGCATGGAGATTCTGAAACCAAAGATGGTAAGATACGCTCATGACCTGATGCAGCTTCAGGGAAGAAAGCAGGGATATCCACTTCTTTTATAGCAACTGGAATAAGCCCACCTGGCACTTTTATACCGCTTGGCGTGAACTCAAATGCTTTTGAATCGATTAAGTCTTGGACGTGGTATTTAAAAGCTTTGCATTCTTCCGCATTATGGCCCGGTGCCCCAAGATGAAAATCACAATGGGCACTTGCATCATAGCCTGGTGGTGGCTTACCAACAAATGGAGCTAGAGTCCGAAGTTCAACCAATCGAAGTTGAAGCAAAATCTGCAACAATTGAGTATAAGTCATAGGGATCTGGTCGAAGTTTCTATCGGGCCGCTTCAGTCTATGCGCATACCTCCTAACCTTAGGATTGTCCTGTGAAACAAGAGGTATCTCCTGACGGGGAAATCTCGGAACCTTAGGTTGTGCAAAAGATCTACGAGGCATATCGCGCTCTCGAAGATATTCCATAGGTACGGGTTGAACTATCATTTCTGCTGCGACCTCAGGCCTGAGATTTTCGTCCTTTCTTAGCACACTTTCCATGACTTCCATAATCTGACCCATCTGGGTCTTCAGTTGATGAACTTCTTCCTTGAGCATTTTCTGATCCTGACGCAAAGCTTGCATACCCACCATGAATTGTCCCATCTGGCTTCGAACTTCCTTTAACTCTGCCTGGACCTGCTCCACAGTCCACTTCTGCTCCATAGTTACCTCGGCTTGCATTGTCTGACTTGGACTTTCAAGGTGTCTACGTTCCCCTTGCTTCAAACTCTTTACAGCTCTCACGAGTTCAACGGGAGTGTCGGGAAATCAACTGCGGGTTATGAACAGAGGATGGGTAAGGCCTTGGTATCTGGCTAGAGAATGCAAAATGATGCAAAGTTGCTTATGCAAATGCAATGCAATGAGGGCACACGAGAACAGATCCACATCAAGGATTAGGATAACAAATCCTGCACGACAACAACAAAAGGTATCTTTCCCCTCGGGTGGGCTATCTATTGGTTTATAAGAGGGTATCCCAAAGGCTTTTAAACAAAGTCCCATGCACTAGCCCTCGAAAGTTTTCCATCATAACGACTACTCGTAAGACGGTAATCCCTCCAAAAGATGAACACAGAGTCATGTCTCAGCAACCTTTGGAATAAGGTTCTACAAAGGTCCTCAGAGTCACGGACTCCCAAGTTGGAAATAAAAACGCCATTACGACTACACGTAAGACATAATCATCCCAAAGGGGTCTATCTGAGCGGTGGGATTCGATCCAACTCAACGAGTCCTAAGTCTCGCAAATCAGAAAGAAACCACCTCCTAATCTTAGTGTATACTCGAAAGCTCGGGTAGAAAGCTTTATCTCACAAACCATCCAATAAACCCAACAGGTTAGAGAATCAAAGCATAAACAAATAAAGCAAATAAAACACAAATACGATAAACAAAATAGGCTTGGCTTGCTAGGATCCCCAGCAGAGTCGCCATCTGTCGCTACTTGAAAAATGCATCGCGCAACGACGGGGAGGCGAAAGAGATAGATAGAAGAGTCGCCACCGAACTTTATTTATCCCATGAGGGGAAAGGAAAATATCGAGAAAACCTTAAGAAAGAAATGGATAAGATGGTCTCGCAACCATGAACGGGTTCGGAAGCCGGTTATGCGAGGGGAAGGTATTAGCACCCCTCGCATCCATCGTACTCGATGGGAACCAATTGTTTATCGACGTGTGAATTTATTTGCTTAAATATTATGTTATAAGAAGTGCTCCACAGGGTAAAAGAAGGGTTAGAAACAGGAAAGTTAAGAGGAAAGAGAGAACGGGGAAGAAAACAGAAAGAACAGACTCGATAGGACTTCGCAGTCCTAGGCCTACGTATTCTCAACGGGTGTGAGAAAATCAGAGTCGACGTAGTTCGGGGCTACGGATATAGGGGGGAATATGCTCGGCAAGGATTGTGGCCCTTGTGCCTACGTATCTTTACTTGAACGAAGTAAAGAATCAGAGCAGCCGTAGTTCGGCCTACGGTTTGTTGATGTTTTTTATGGATGATGCTATCGTGCGCATTCTAGCAGTTAGGTGTTTTGCTGCTCGCTCGCTGGAGACTTAGGCGTTACCTGTTTGCGGTAGAACGGACGTATCATATCCTTTTGAAAGATTGATTAGTTTTCGCCACGCGGGGCAAGAAGTCACGTTTGATTGATTGGATTGTTTTTTTAGGGGAGAGACAGGTCCTCGGATAGTAACCCCTACGGGTAGTACCCAATTCATTGTCTCAAAGTTTTTGTTATAAAAAGGTGTGGCGAACGAGGGCGTCTTCGTATTGAAAGACGAGCGTCGAAACCACCCTCACTACAGTGGGCATCCTTACGCTCGGAGAAGAAGAGGTCTACACCCAATCCTCTCTCTTTAATTCAATGCAAAGAGAACTTTGTTCTCTTATTAAAGATGTTTTTGGTTTTGAATGGTAAGTGCTTTGCGACAGAGAACCCTACGGTAAACGTCAGCACTCGGGATAGGAGAAGGCCTACGCCTAACCACTCCCCGACCATTCAAGTTTTTGTATGAAAAGGAATTTGAAAATGCACTCGGTACGTGACCGAGGTTTTAGGTGTGAAAATTGTGGAAGGAAGTTGAAGAGGGAGAGGTGGTGGATAGAGGCGTGTCCTCGTATTGAAAGACGAATATCAAGACCACCCTCGCTACAGTGGGCATCCCAACATTCGAAGAGGAAGAGGTCTACACCCAATCCTCTCTCTTTAATTCAATACAAAGAGAAATGATATTATTGTTGAAAGTACACTCAGTACGAGACCGAGGTTTTATGAGGAAACGTTGGAAGCGTCTTTGCGTTGACAGACGAGCATCGAGACCACCCTCACTACAGTGGGCATCCCTACGCTCGAAGAAGAAGGGGTCTACACCCAATCCTCTTTTTAGCTCAACACAAAGGAATGATTTTAAGGAGATGAGATTTGAAAGTGGACGGGAAGCGTCTTTGTATTGAAAGACGAGTGTCGGAAACACCCTCACTACAGTGGGTATCCCAACACTCGGAGAGGAAGAAAGTCTACACTTAATCCCCTCTTTTTAATTCAATACAAAGATAATTTGGTTTTGAAAATTGTTTGACAAAGTTTTTGAATCGAGTCGGGACAAGTAATGAAGGGAGAAAAGAGGTGGTCTCAGATCCAACATTACCTATCAATAATTTGACTGGTAATGAATTACGGAGGTCTCGTCATCGACCAAAAAAGTACAAAATGCCCAATGTGAAAGAGAAAGAAATTTAACTCTAAAAATAAAGACTTCAAATCTCTAATATAAATTGAAATGAAATTAAAACTTACGAAATAATATATATAGCTTATTTACAAAAAAGAAATAAAAATAAAGTAAAGATTAATATAATATGTTCAATCTAATTTATATATACATAATAGTAATAATAATATATTATAGGCAGAAACATAATATTTACAGTAAAATACCAATAATAACAAAAGAAAGAGAACGAACCTAAGAACCAAACGGGCAAAGCATCTAGTTAGTGAAGAAAGAGGAACGAACTCGGAAACTCTACCCTCCCAGAAGAACGTGCATCAGATTCACTCTTCACACAATCGATTCATAGCGAGAACATCATGATGCGATCCGGCTTCAATTAAAACGGAGATTATGTTGTGGTGACGAAGGTTTGGGCTGTACTTGTTGATGGTTTCTCTTCTTCTCCTAATCCTCTGCTCCGATTTGGATTAAGGGTAAAAGGGGATTCGCTGGGTTTGATGAAGGTCTGAGTGTAGCTTTGAAGAGATGTCGGAGAAAGGTGAGTATCAAAGTTGATGATTGAAGGGATTTGAGAAATGGTTTGCGAAAATGGGCGAAAGAGGGTGGTCGAGTTTGTCTGGATTTTTTTTGTTTGATTTTCTACAGGTGGAATGGGTGATTTGAGGGATTTTGAAAGGACGAAGATGGGATGGTGTAGTGAGATGATAGCTGACAGTTGTTGTTCAGTTCGAGTGACGATAGTGTCGTGTTTTCATCGCTCCCTAATCTCGCCTACCATCTGTTTGATGAAAGTACTCAACCAAAAGGTTTCTTCTTCTATTCCATAATGATGAATTCTGTTGGATAATGATGATTTGTGTTTACGGTGAATACAAGTTGGGGATGTTTGTTCATGGAGAGTGAAGAGTTTAAGTTTGCTGGGTTTGTGATGATTCGAAGAAGGTGGTTCAGAAATAGGTTTTGATTGAAGTTGCTCTTAAATTGTGAGGGTTGAAGGAGAGAATACGAGATTGAGCAGTATTTGGAGATGGCGGTAAGTTGAGGTTTGAAGAAGTTCTGGGATTTGTTCGAGTTCGTGACAGTTTGAAGCTTAAGGGTTGTTGGGTTTCAATTTGTTGGTGAAGAATAATGGTGATTTCTGGGGTTCTTTTTTTGAGTAATTCAAGAACAGGGCATGAATTTGAAGATGAGATTGCTGATTTTTGTTGAGAGGTTAAGTGAATAGAAGCTGAAGGTGGGAGAACGAGGATTCGTCGAAAGAGGTTTGGAATGTTACGGAAAATGATGAAGGTGTTTGTGGAAGGTTGCCAGTGATTCAACATCGGAGCTTCGTGTTGATTCGGGGTTCTACAGGGGTATGGTTCGTAGAAGGACTGTAGTGGGTTCGAAGTCGAATATTAGAAAACGGTTTGAGATGAGTTTCCGCCATTGACGGAGTTTCTTTCAGGATGTGTAGTCTGCACTACTCGTGATCTTTCCAATAAGTAAGTTCTAATTGCAGCGCCAGATATTTTACCCTTTGAATCAAACTGAATTTCAACAAACTTCCCAAAACGGCTTGAATTGTCATTTCTGACAGTCCTAGCATTGCCAAATGCCTCTAACAGTGGATTCGACTCGAGAACTTTTTGTTCGACTGATCTATCATCACAAACAGCACGCCCACCAACAAAGGTAAGATACTGCATAATCAATTTTGTTGTTTCAGTTTTCTCAGCACCACTTTCACCGCTGACCAAAATAGATTGGCTATGACCTTCATTCATCATTGCTCTATATGATGCATCAGCAACGGCGAACACATGTGGACTGAGTTCACCAAATGGAGCTCCCTTATACTGCTCCATCATGTGGTTATTGTACAAATGAGGAAGCTTTGTGAACGGATTAACAGCAATTAAAATGCTCCCCGTATATGTATATATATCATTAAGCATGTATCTTCTCCGAATATTGTACAACATCCCTGGTTCATTCAAATAAGCCAACCTCGTCATATCCTCAACTCTACCATGTTCATCTTCATCTGCATCCCTAGGAAACAATTTCTCCGGAGCAAAAACAACAACCTTGTTGGCGGAATCCGTTTCAACGCGAACTTGCTTTTCGGAAGATTCGAGTACTTCAGCCGGTAACCAAGCAGAGTCCCTGTCAGGAATCCAAACCTTGGAGCCCTTGCGCAAACTCATGATGAATTGCTGAAAATGGAGAAGAAAGCGAGAAGAACGGTTGAAAAGTGAAACCCTTGTTGCACGGCTGTGAAGAGACCATGATCATAGTTGGTTCCTCTACAACTAAGGTTTTGACCCATTGTTGTTACAGGTGAAGTGGTTGAACTTCACCTATGGTTTGATTGGTGAACGATAAACAGATGAATGAGGTTTTTTTTTGTTTTTTGAAGTTGTAACTGTGTGTTGTGTGAATGAGATGGTAGTGTATAGTGTATAGTTGATTCGAGAAAGCTGTAACATCTGGAGGTCCTCAAAACAATAAACAAATGGTCTTCTTTTTGTTGTTTTTCTTTGTTGTTTATGGTAACTGTTTTGGGAGTATGTGGTGCAGGCTTGTGCAGGTTGGTACCGTCCTTGCAGCAGGCTGTGGTTTGTTGGTCTGGCATGGAGTGGGTTTGTGAGCTACTGTGTGTAGCAGGCTTTGTCTGGCGGTACGGTTATGCAGTAGTGTGGGCTGATTGTGCAGAACTTGTCTGGTTTACAGAATGGTCTGGTGTGGTATTGTGTAGCAGCTGGCTTTGAAGGTACGGTTTTTTAAATGCAGGCATGTTGTGGTCAAAGGTTAATAAAGCTTTGGGTATTGATTTTTTCCTTTCTAACTTTATGTGGTTTTCTTGACAGGTAGTTTGGCATGAAGGATTTCCGTCCACATCATATTGGTCGTACTTTGTGCAAGTGGCTTGGAGGTTCGAGTACGATCGTCCCGGTTTGGTTTCAAGCGATGCGCTGAAGGTCTGTCATGGAATTCTCATTGTGTGTTATTATGATGATTTGGCGACTTTGTGTGAATGGTAGTCTTAATTTTACTGCTGGCTGCAGATTCATTGTAGTAGGCTGAGTCGAATTCATCGAACGGTAAAGAAGGATCAGGGAGAAGAACCCTGTAGCTAGCTGCCAGCACGGTTCCACGGGTCCTAACAGTGGTAATGTTGAAAAGTTTTGGCAGCATGTGGACATTGTGTATGGGTTGTGTAGTTACGTATGGCAGCTGATGTTTCTTTGCTCCAAAATTACTGCGGTAAAATCACAGCAACATGGTTTGAAGGTGCGGTAACGTGGAGTCTCTTTTCTTTCTTTTTTCCTTATGTGTATTTATTGTGTGCAAGGCTACACGATGCACCGCTCATAAATTTTGCTGTTGCACATCTACCTTTTTGCTCCTTATTTTCAGACTTTGATTATGAGCACAATATGGAAGGAACACCGCACGCACACGTTAGCTACATGGAGGCTGAAACGTCACAAGTTCGTGCGTAAGAATGTGCGTTTTCCTGGACTGGTTATGAAGGCATGCTTTTCCGGCATTACACAGTGCGTGTTGGGCGCGGTTTGAAGCAAAATAACTTACTAGTTTTGGATTTTAGCTTAGTATGTTTGATTATGCAGGAAAATGTGTGAGGCTTCAATCTGTGAACCAACTGATGCACGCTGCCTTGATTTAAATTTAACAACTATATCTTGTGAATTGTCGCCTGTGACCTTTCATGTATATTGTGTTTACCAAACTGATGTTTATCTTATAAGCACAACTATGTAATAAAGCTGCCAATTAAGTGTGACATTCCTGACTAAAATATTGAGGACTTCATCTCTTATTTTGGAATATAACTTGACCATTTCATGTCAATTAGGAAACCTCATCAAACTTTGAAAAGCTGTAATATGATCAATCAAAACCAGAACTTAAAAGAGAAACCTCCCAACCATAATTTAAAAACCATCCTGCCAAAAGCACCCATTATGATTGTTGTATCAAAATATGATTTGGACATCTTACCACTGTGACTTGCTTTGGATCTCACAACTTGAACACAAATTGAATGTTGTTTTGAAAATTTACCATCTAATCGAGCTTAATCAAACTCGCTTTTAGACACAATTGTCCTTAAGGACGAAGCTATTCTTGAACATAAGTTTGGCTCTTTATGGTGATTATGGCCTGAACCCCTTTTGAGATTTACTTGTAGATGTCTTGAAGTCATCCATCAATATTTGAATCATTTCAAACTTTAAACAAGCTTAAATGTGATCCAATATACATAACAACATGTTAGTACACAATTTGGACTCATCCTGAAATGTGTCATAAAACTCCTTTTAGAAGATCAAGACCAAAGGCAAAATGACCATCTAAATGAACCGTTAATTAACAAAAATACTTGTTAATAAGAAAATAGGATAAATTTGGGGTATAACAGATGGAGGATATATATACAGGGGTAAGGCAAATTTAGGGTATGACATGTATGATGTATGGTGATGTGATCAGGGGATCGTGTGCACCTTGTGTGCTTGAGTTCATTTGTTGTGCATTTGGTGTTATGCATATCATGGTGTTTGGTGGGACGAATCATTGCTAAAGAGGAGTGCATGTGATTCATCCGTACTCCCTTGTGGAGAATGGTGGGGATAGATCATGGCCAAGGACGAGTGTATGTGATCTATCCGGGGTTCGATTGAATGAGCCAATGAGTCGGTACCGCATGCATGGTGTTGAGTTGCATAATTGCATTATGGTGTGTTGTGTTGATGTTGGACAGTAGGTCGTGTTTGATGAATGTTGGGTGATGAATTATATGATTACTACCTTTATTTCATGTATTGTATTACCGATAATTTTGATCATGTTTTCTCACCCCTTTGTTGTTGTTGTGGTCTGTGCTTCTTCGGAAGTACAGATAATCCAGGTACTTAGCTAGCTTGGATAGAGGTGTGTGAGTCGAGTCTTAGGATGCTCCGATATGTAGCACGAGAATTGGGCGTTTTCTTTTGATTTAGTTGAACTTGTTTTACTTTCCTGTGACGTATCATGTGTTGGTGAATTTTATTAATGAATATTTTCATGTATTGACGGATGGTCGAGGTTGATGAACTAATGAATATTTTCCGCTGCTTTATTTTGAAAACCTTCTAATGAAGAGTATGTCAAGTTATGTGATGTGGTATCCCACTTTAGGGGAGCACTCTGATGTTTATTTGAATTAGTCGTGTTTTATTTTAACTCGAGGAGCGCGTGAGGAAATTGGAGGCCTCCACAACTGCGACAAAAACCGGGAAGGGAAGGGTTGCCCAGGTGGTGCAGCAGGATATCACCGACCAAGGGGGAAGGGGGTCCTCGTCGTCACCTTATTGAAGTCACTCCCCTACATCGCAAGGGACCGCGTAGCAGGCAATAGTTGAGTCATCTGGAGCCATTGTCGACCTCACAGAGGGATTTTCTGAGGAGGGATTTCTCATCCCCCCTTGCCACCAGAATCTTGGGTTCTTCCATGGCTCTAGGTCGCCAGTTGTGTCGGCCTCAGAGGCGAAGGTGGTCCTCGGGGCGAGTCGGGATGCTCGGAGGCAGGTGTTCACTAAGGATCTAGCTGCCATTATGCGAGTTTTCTCGACCGCTCTAGTTCTAAGCGATGAGGGTTGCTCCTCTTCCGAGCTGGCCAAGTTTCAGGGGGGCCTTGCCTTTGCTCAGTCGAGGCTAACTAAGTTGACTGCAGAGCTGGACTTAAGAAAAGAAGTGGTGGTTGTGCAGCGCAAGAGGGGGATTGACGCTGAGGGTAAGGTGGAGGCTGTTGAGGAAGAACTATCGAGACTGCAGGCCCGCATGGAGGAGATGGAGACCTCGCTTCGTCCTATCGAGGACGAGACAGAAGAGGAGAAGCTTTTGCTCTCCCGTGCTGATTTGTTGGGGAGGATCCGCGAGCTGGAGCCCGGTTGTCTAAGAGTTGTTGAGGTTGGGTTTTCCAGTGTGGTGGACCAAATTAAGATCGTGAATGCTAAAGTCGTCTTAGTCACCGACGGGATTGGGCCCTACCACCAGATCGTCGAGGGACGGGTGGTTTCCATTGGTCCTGAGGATGCTGAGGATACCGCCCCGGTTGATGAGCCCAAAGCGGATCGGCTCGAGGATTAGTGTAGATGTTTCTGGGTCTGCATGCCCGTAGTTTTTAGGCCTGCGTGTCAAATTTTGCTAAGTTGTTTTGTCGGGCCTGCGTGCCCTTTTTTGTTGTAATGGAATACTGGGTTTGTGCCCTTTTTATAATATGATATTTTTCGTTAAGTGTGTGCTCGTTCTTATGTTTGCATGTTCGTATGCTTGTATGTATGATTGTGTTTTTGTATGTTGTGGGGAATGTTGCTCTACACTTTTGTATGTATGTCCGGTAGTGTAGGGAACTGGCCGGAGTGACCGGGGGTGTTACCTGGTCGGTTACAGAGGGGGATTGCGTTCGCGGTCTTCCCTCCGCGGCGTGAACGTCCCATTGTGAGCTGGGTGTTCTTCCATCTTAGTACGGAGGTGGTGGTCCTCGGTTGAGGGGTCACCATTGAACAGAACATTTTGCTCGCACACACGATCGGGCAGGCATTTGTTTCCATTGAGTTATTTGGAAGGCGCATGGTACCAGGGCGCGCTCCCGTGATCGCGAAGTTGTTTGTCGCGGGCAGTGTTTAACTGTATTATCTTTTAAGCATCTCAGCGTTCCATGGTCGAGCAATTTCGTGCCCGTGTAGGTTTTCGAGGTAGTAGTCCCTGTGTTTCGTCTTGTCCCAGACACGATAAAGATCCTCCCAATTTACGGCGAGCTTGCCTTCGCGAGAGTTCTTTTGGTTTCTTTGTAAGACCAGGTCACAACCTAGAATTCACGTCTTAGGACTTTGTTGTCATAACGAAGGGCGATTATTTGCTTCAGCGTGGCCTTGCGGAGAGCTGCTCCCGAGCGGATCTCTTCGACCAAGTCGAGCACCTCTCTGAGAGCCTCGTCGTTGGTACCCTCCTCGATGGGGGATTCGGTCCTTCTAGAAGGCTCTCTTATTTCCACCGAGATTACTGCCTCGGTTCCATAGGTGAGTCGGAAGGGGGTTTCTCCGGTGGTCGAGTGAGGCATTGTTCGGTAGGCCCAGAGCACGTTATGGAGCTCCTCGGCCCATCCTTTCTTGGTGTCCTTGAGTCTTCGTTTCATACCTCGTAAGATGACCCTGTTTGCGGCCTCCACTTGGCTGTTTGTTTGCGGATGTTCGACTGAAGTGAAATAGTGCTTGGTCCCGAGTTTGGTCACGAAGTCTCGGAAATTCTTGTCGGTGACAATGTCCAGAGGGACATCGAACCTAGCAATGATGTTCCTCTTGTAGAAGCGGAGTATGTTGTGCGTCGTGATTTTGGCGAGGGCTTCGGCCTCGATCCATTTGGTGAAGTAGTCAACACCGACTATCAGGTACTTGTTCTGATAGGAGCATAAGGTGAACGGGCCGAGGATATCCATCCCCCACCAGGTGAACGGACAAGGGGAGGAAAGGGACTTGAGTTCGCTCGGGGGGGCGAGGTGCATGTCCCCGTGCCGCTGGCACCTATCGCACTTCTTTACGTGCTCCTTTCCGTCTTCCTGCACTGTCGGCCAGTAGTATCCGGCCCACAGGGCCTTCCTCGCCAAGGATTGTCCTCCGAGGTGTTGCACGTTGATGCCCTTGTGGACCTCTTGTAGGATGGTTGAAGCTTGATTTTTTTCGACGCATTTGAGGAGAGGGATCGAGAAGCCTCTTTGGTACAGCCTATTCTCGAGTAGCACGTACGAGCAGGCTCGACGTTTAGTCGTACTGGCCTCCTTGGCATCGTCGGGGAGCATCCCCATGCTAAGATAGGCGTGTATCAGGGTCATCCAGGAGTCGCTGTCCTCGATGGCGTTGACATCGAGAAGTGTCTTTTCCATCTCCGTGCTAGGATGTGCGAGGACTTCCTGAACGAAGGATTTTTTCCCGCCTTTCTTCTTGGTGCTTGCCAACTTTGAAAGGATGCCTGCCCGCGTGTTCCGCTCTCGGGGAACGTGTTGTACTTCAGCTAGGTTGTCACTCTTTGCTTGGTATTCGCCCCGAACTTGGGATGCGACCAACTAGGAGTCCGTGAAGATTTTTATCTCCTTGGCCCCGAGGTCTTCTTCCAGGCGGAGTCTAGCCAAGAAGGCTTCGTATTCTGCCTGATTTTCATCGTCGGGAAGGCTAGTGTCAGAGAGACTTCCACGATTGTGCCTTCCTCGTTTTCCAGGATGATGCTCGCGCCGCTTCTCGAGGGGCTTGAAGCGCCATCGACGAAGATGGTCCATTTGTGGGCTCCGGGAATTGACTCTGTGGCGGGGGTCATATTGGCGACGAAATCGGCCAGCACATGGGTCTTGAGTGCTTTCCTGCCTTCATAGACAATGTCAAACTCAGAGAGCTCTAGGACCAGTTCAACATGCGCCCTGCCATGTCGGGCCTGCCAAGCAGCTGCTTGATAGGCTACTCGGTTCTGACTACGATGGTATGGGCCAGGAAGTAGTGTCGGAGCCTCCTGGCCACGTTGATGAGGGCCAGTGCGACTTTCTCGATCTGCTGATATCTCACTTCTGGGTCGTGGAGGGCCTTTCTCGTGAAGTATATCAGTTTCTGCTCGTCAGGGGTTTCCCGGATACGCGCGGTGCTCACGACCTCGGTTGATACGGCCAAGTATATGTAGAGGGTTTCCCCGACGTCAGTTCTTGTCAAGACGGGCGGTTCTGACAGGACACGTTTGAGGTGGAGGAGGGCTTGCTCGCATTCCTCCATCCATTCGAATGCGGCTTCCTTTCTTATCAATTTGAAGAATGGGAGGGCGTGCGGTGCGGATTTGGCGACGAAACGGGACAACGACGTGAGCATCCCGTTGAGGGACTGTATCGATTTCTTCGTGCTCGACGTTGCAATCTCGGAGAAGGCCCGACACTTGTCCGAGTTTGCTTTGATCCCCCGTTCGGTCAGGTAAAATCCGAGGAACTTTCCTGCACGTACCCCAAAGGTGCACTTCTCTGGATTGAACCGTATCCTGCACTTTCTTGTTGTCTCGAAGACTTTCTTGAGGTGCGTCGTATGGTCGACCTCCATGCAGGATTTGGCGATCATATCGTCCATGTAGACCTCGAGCATGTCGCCTATCTCTCCCCGGAAGACTTTGTTCATCATCCATTGGTAGGTGGCGTCAGTGTTTTTTAGGCTGAAGGTCATTACGTTGTAGAAGTAGTTGCCTGACTCGGTCACAAACGTTGTGCTCTGCTTGTCGGCCTCAGCCATGGGGATCTGTTTGTACCCCAAGTAGGCGTCCATGAAGGACAGTAGTTTGAAACCCGTCGAGTTGTCGACGAGTTTGTTGATGTTGGGGAGGGGATAAGCGTCCTTGGGACATGTCAGGTTGAGATCGGTGTAATCAACGCACATCCTCAATTTTCCATTAGATTTATTTACAAGTACAACACTGGATAACCAGGTTTAATACCGAACTTCTGAAATAAAATTTTTCTCTAGGAGGTCTTTTACAGCTTTTTCAGCCGCCGCGAATTTTTCGGGGGACTGCCTATGTCCACGTTGTACTACGGCCTTTGCGGCCGAGTTGATGGACAGTTGGTGGCAGGCAACCTCAGGGTCGAGTCCGGGCATCTCGGCGACGCTCCAAGTGAAAAGGTCAGCGTTCTCGCGAAGGCATGCCTTTAGCTGCTTCCTCGCCAGGTCGGGCAGTCCCGCTCCGATCTTCACGATCCTCGTCGTGTCCGTGCTGAGGGATACTATCTCGAAGTCCCTGTCTGGAATGGGGCGCGTTGGATGGATAGGATGTCCATTGGCCATTGGAGGAATGTCTTCGGCTTCATCCTCTTGATCTGGTTTGCCGGGGAAGCGGCAGTCGAGGTCTACAACGTCGACGTGGTCCTTTGGTCTGTTCTCCTGGACGGGTGGAGGCTTGGTTGCTTTGGTCGGGGGACCGATCGTGCTGAGGCCCTTCATCGCTGCTTTAAAAAATCGTCGGGAAGCTTCTATGTCCCCGTTGAGGGTGACGACGGCTTCCAGCCTGGTATAGTACTTCATCTTTAGGTGGACGGTTGATGGCACTGCGGTGAGCTCGACCAGCGTTATCCTGCCTAGGATACAGTTGTACAGGGACGGGCATTCGATGACCAGGAAGCGGACGTTGATTTCCCTGGCCGTTTCTTATGCCCCAAAGTTGACCTTGAGCTCTACGCATCCCCTTAGAGGTCAGAGTCGAGGTAGGGAGTTAGGTCGGTCTCATCAAGTTGTAGTGTCAAGAAAAGGTGGGTATACATGATATCCATCGAGCTTCCTCCGTCGACCAGGATGCGGCGGACATCGAAATTAGCCATTTGCGCCCGTATCAGTAGGGGGATGGCCGAGTTAGGGGCGTCATCGGGTAGCTCTTCGAGATAGTATATGATAGGGTTGGATCAGCCGTGGAATTTTTTGAGCGTGCTCATCTTGCCGGAGCTATTGTTCAACAGGTCGTCAAACTTCCTTTTTACCGACCCGATCGAGAGCCTGCTCGGGGCCCCGCCTGAGATGACCATTACCCTGGGGAAATATTCCCACTGGTTCTTCGGACAGCTGATGCCGGGTAGGGAGGTCGTGTTCTCTTAGAGAAAACCAGTCCTCGGGCCGACTAACACTGAGGGCCACCTATAGCCCAGATTCGTTGTTGGGATGGGGGATGTCCTCGACTCTTTTGGCCTCGGGAGCCTCTTGTCGGGGGTATCTCCTCCCCTGGTGTATCTCTTCAAGTGTCCATCCTTGATGAGTATTTCGATTGCGTCCTTCAGGTGGATGCAATCCTCCGTCATGTGCCCGTGGCCTTAGTGGAAGCGACAGTATTTGGACTTGTCCGCGTTGGCCTTGGGGGGTGCCGGTTTGGGAAAACGGAAACCTCCCCGGACAAACTCCGAGTTGGCGCACTCAGCCAGTATGCGCTCACGGGAATCGACTAGGGCGGTGTATTCGGTGAAGCGGCCTGCTGGGCCCCTCTACTCCCGGGGCTCTCTGGGATGGTCGTCCCTTCGTCGGTCTCCCTCATGTCGGGGGGCTGTCGCTCCTTCTTCTCGGGACCCGCTGGGGGTTTTGCGGTTGCGGGATTCTCGAGCAGCATTGGCGGCCTCGGTTTCCTCGTACCGGATGTAATGGCAGGCTTTCTCGAGGAAGCCTTGTAAGGTGTTTGGTCGGTGGGTTGCCACAGCCTCGTAGAACTTGGAGTCGCGGCGTAGGCCTTGCTCCATAAGGTAGCGCTTCATATTGTCCGAAGTCGTTACCTAGACCGCCTCCCTCGTGAACCTCTCAATGTAGTTTCTGAGAGGTTCATCCGGGGCCTGGATGATTGCGCCCAGGGTGGCCTCCGTCTTTGAATGTCGTTGCAACGCTGTGAAATGCTGCGAGACAAGATCCTTCAGGACCCTCCATGAAGTGACGGACTCGGGTTCCAAGCTTTTGTACCAAGCCATGGCCCCCTTCCTCAGCGTCGTTGAGAAGAGCTTACACTTGATGGCTCCTCGGACGTTCTGGTAGTCTAGCATGGTCTCGATGTCCTCCAGATGATCGTCCGGATCCGAGGTACTGTCGTACGTGGAGAGTACGGGCGGCTTCTCCATCCCGTGGGGGATGGGGTTTGCCATAATCTCCCACGATAAGGGGTCTTATAGTCGTCTTCGTCACTGCAGACAGGGGAGTGCGGAGGCAACGGATCGTGTCGAGGAGGCTGATTACGTCCCCTCGGTCTTCTGGTCGGGGCCTCAGGTCTGTTCGCTCTTGGCTCCGGGGAACGCCTATCCTTCCGGGGGGTGACCTGGCGCGTTTCTTGGAGGCCACAGGTTGGGGCCTCTCCGGCTGTGGTCGGCGCCCCCGTGGACAGGGAGAGGGGCTCCGGGAGTTCTCGCGTTGATTTCTCCGCAGGGGAGAGCGGGACGAGGTATTTTGTTCCAGTGCGCTGATATGCTTGTTCGGTTGGAACATCATCAGGTTTGTTTGGTTGATGGTTGCGAAGAGGGCAATCATCGTTGGGTCCACTCCAGCTGGCGTAGGAACGGGCTGGATAACAGTCGGGCTCCTTGCTCGAGGTGCGACGTAATGTGTCGTGTCCTCGGACGAGGGAGAGGTGGTCTGGCCATCCCTGGTGTCGCCCTCACGGGCGTGGGAGGTCCTCGCCTGGTCGTCACCGTTGGTGATTGGGATGAGGGCGGAGTTGTGGACAGCATCATCGTGACATGGGCTAGTCATGATCTTGGAATTTGAAATCGGGAGCTTTGGTTCTTCTACTCGGAGGAACGGGGAAGCTTAGTTTCCCACAGATGACGCTACTAATCTGACCTGATCAGAAGGGAATCAGTGACCTGCCACGTGTCGTCGATCTGAAGGTTGTTCACCAGAAGTAGGGAGGAGGATGGGGTGTACCTGCAAGATGCTCTGATGCCAAAGTAAGTAATGGATCAGAGTGAAAGCAAATACAAAAGAGAGATAGAGAATTAAATACCTGACCCTCTAGTGAAAGAGGGTATTTATAGTGAGACCCCAGCGCAGGGCTAACAGTCACTTGTGTTGGGATGGATTGCCAGGCCTAACCCAAGTGACTGCTAGGGCTTATGTGGCGTAGTGAAGATCAGCATGTGGTCTTCGCCCTAGTTCAACTATCCCGTGATCTCTGGAAAGTGGGTTGACTAGCTCTTTCGGATGTGGGTAGTTGTCTGATGACGTGTCCCCGCGGAGGGGGCACGTGGAGAACGTATAGAAGACGTGTTGTTCTGCCCGACAGAGGGAGGGTGTCTGTCCGGCGTGTCTAGAGTCGTGCTCGACACTGGGACTTTAGGCCTTATTGGGCCTTCCCTGAATAGTATTGGGCTGGGCCTGCCCGACGGATGGGCAGGTCTAGGCCCAGCCCAGAACAGGTTATATTACATTAATTTGTTAATTTGCTTCATTATATAAGGAAAACAAGTGCTTCATTCTAATATGCACCAAAAACTTTTCTTGAATTTTTATTTCCTCGCTCTTTTTATTCTACGTTTTTTAAATTGTTTAAGTGTCAAATTACTCCAATTCTTTTTACTCGTTGAATTTTTTAAATATTTTTTATTTCTCTTAAGAGAATTAGTTGTTTTTTTTAGAAATTACCAAGTTTTTTTTTAATTCTCTTTAGAGAGTTATTTGAATTTCTTCTTATTTAAAAATTATTTTGAATGGTCAAACAACCATTATTGAATTCTCTCTATAGAACTACTTGAACTTCTCTTCGTTTGAGAAATTATTATGACTAACCTTCATACCAGATACTACGAGTGGTATTCATACCATATTCGATTAGTCTTTGTATCATCGAATGATGTATTTCTAGATCAATTATCTATCATGCATGTAGTAATTTTTACAATATATAACTAAGATGTTTTATCCTGAAGGTGTTGTGTAACACTTTATACCCACGATAAAAAAAAATTATAAGAAACTGTGTGGAATATAAGAATATAAGACAAGGGTGTCACACCAACATAATAAAGTATGATTATTCGGTTTAACACAAACTAGAAAACATAGCAAAACAATTTTGACCCCGATGATGCAGTATCAGTTATTGTTCCAAAATAAACTAATAACCGACTTAAGATCCGAAGAAACATAAAATCAAAGCAAGTAGTCAAAGTGGTTGTTGTTGCACCCCAAAATTTGCTCAACCTACTTTTTTACCTAGCTTTTGTTTCATTGCATTCATTCTAGCATTAGCATATGCATTGCATTGTCATTTATGCAAGGGATCAAGAAATGTGCCTATCAAGAGGAGGTTGTCAAAGTCCAAGCCAAACCAAGAAGCTTCATTCAAGCATGTGAAGGTTTATCATCCTCATCAAGTCATCAGAGAAGGTCAAAGCTTATTGAAGAAGTGGATGATGGAAATGGTTGTATCTCATATCTTGAGGATCAATTGAAAATCATCAGAGAATTTCAAGTCCATGGATATAAATGTAGAACATTATAGGAGCTCATCCATGTCATTATTCAAAGTGCAAGAGGCCAATCAAAGTTGGTGCAACTAGGGTTTTCACCTGGTCAACCCTCAGTCAACTGTGAGTCTTGAGGAGATTAAGACTCAATTCCAAGCAACTATGATCATGGAATGTTGTGCTGAGACACCTAAGAGATCATTTCAAGATCAATTCATCAATGTGCAAGAGTGTGAGAAGTTATTGAGCTAGGGTTTCTAAGCTTGACAGTGTAAAATCCCCTATCTCAGTGCCTAACTTCAAGACCACATAACTCAATATACAAGTTTCATATCATCTTGACATCAACACGAGACTTATAGAGCATGTTCTTAGCTTTCTTTTGAGTACTAGAAGTACTTGATTAGATTTCTAGAACTCAAGTTATGAAGCAGACAAGTTACAGGTCATCAGATGAATATGATTTTGGTACTTGAAAGTCAACCAACTTCCAAGACATTTTTGAGCTAGAAGGATGTATCTCCTCATCTTGACCCAAACATGAATGTTGTTCCTCATCATTATATCTTTCCAAAGAGTACTAGAAGTCCTCATTTGGATTTGTAGAACTCAAGATATGAAGCTTGCAAGGCAAGGGTATTTTGGGAAAGTAGGATTACAGGTCATTTTCATTATAGGTCAATTTCACCACCTTGCATACCTCAAATGAAAATCTTGCCAACTCGAAAGTTGCTCAAAATGGGGTTATTTACTTATACATACATCAAGGATTCATTGATATGGGTTGGATTGGAGAATGTGTGAGGAAAATTTCATGAAAAGAAGCTTGAAAAGGGCTAGTTTGGATTTGATGCCAATTAAACCAATTCATGTCATATTTGTGCTTTTTTTTAGTCCAAATAATGTTTTAAGAATAATGGAAACATTATAAAACAAGTTTTAATTCATTTCCATGGCCAAATTCAAGGTTACTTCACTTTGAAGTTGTCATACCCCAAATTTGTCCTACCTGTGTATTACCTTCATCTGTATATTCGTCCATTAATATTTGTTCAACAAAAATCCAGAAAGAAGTATGTTGTTCCTACTTGTTGTTCGTGATGGTATAAGGTTGAATTCAAAGTATCAGGTCAAGTGTGTGTACTGATGACTCAATTTAAACAAAGTTTGACTTAACTTGTGTCCATACAAATTGGAATGTCTACAAGTCACCTGTGTCTTGAGCCGTTTTAGGTGCAAGGATATGGTTGTATTCGAGTGCTTTGTGAGTAAAGACTACTAAGGACCAAATCATGGTCAATTAGTGTTTTGTATTCATAAGTTTTCTCGATTCCAAAGCGTGACTGTGTCGTGGTGAGATTGTTGATCTTGTAGGATTCAAGTGGCTAGCTCCAAAGTTGACTCTTTTTTTTTGATCCATCCAAGGTCTAACTATAGTTCATGGTTGTTTTTGTCGCTCGAGATTAATTCAAGTTTTGTTAGTTCATTCCGCAAAATTTGGGTTTTGTTTTGGTTAGTTTGAGCGTAAAAAAAAAATATCTTCCAAAGACAAGAGGAAGAGAAGAAGAAGATACAATGAAAATGTAAGGGCTTGGAGCAATGCAACTCCTCAACAATTACAATTGAAATTGCAAGCTCCATCTTTGATTCATGTGTGATGATAACTCTCCTAACAAGTATCTTTATCCAACAATCCAACAACAACATCATTACTTCTACATCCATATAACCAAACCCCAAAAGCAGTAATAAAGAATTCAAGTATCTTCTTCATGAGGCTTACTGTAACTTCCACATTATGTTATGATTCTTCTTCATTCATCAATCAAATCAATTGTTGGAATCAAAATACTAAAAAAATATATACAGGAGAGACTTGCACCTCAATCCCATTTTCTCACATCTTGGGAGTTATTGGAGTTCTGTGATCTGAGAAGCTGCTAACCTTTACTATCTTGCTCCTTTGGAATATACAAAATTATCGGCACCGCCATAATCCAGTGTCATTGGATGGTTCTTGTAAGCTTGCACTTGGAAATGAAGATAGTATCTGAATAATTCAAACTACACAGTTTCAAAAGCTCGGCGGCTTGTTGTTTTAATATTGGATCGCAACCACTTTGAATCACTAGAAGAAGTTTTGCAGCAAGCCCTGCGTCGATGGCAATCGCCGAACACTCCTCGGGCGCAAGCTTGCAAACAGACCACAAAATTGACAACGCATACTGAGTGCAGGTTTCCGAGATCCTCATCAAAAATCTCACCATGATAGGTATCGTGTTGACACAATCCCTCAAAGCAACTCTGCCTTCGGGTATCGATGACAGCGAATCCAAAACACAAAGGGCTAATTCCAAACAATCATGATCCATGCCAGACAACAATTCAACTAATTGAGAAATAGCACCAATGCTAACTAACAAAATCTTAACTTCTTTATAGAAACACACTGTTTTGGGGAGGCTTAACCCAGGACAGATTCCATTGCTATGTCTCTTATCCTTAACAAGCCTCATCAAACCAACCAATAGACTATGGCTGGAGATAATCTCGGACCGAAAATCTTTCTCCTCGATTAACGATTCGATCAACCGCGTGCAATTGATTTTGGTCTCAATTGAACCCTCATTCAAGATATCAACCATCAATGAAATCTTAGCAGGTTGCATAAGATTCTTTTTGGATTCAGAATCAAGTGTCAAACTAACAAGAATACCAATAACCTCAGAACCAACAGCATATGAAGTAAAAGGACCAAGTAAAGAACACAAAACAGAAACACCACCTTCATCAATCACAGACTTACGAGCAGTAGCATGAAAAGCCACAACCTGATGAAGTTCCTTCAAAGCATGAACACGAGCTTGACCCTTCACCTTCTTGAGTGTCTCCACAAGCTCAGAAGCTCTTCCTTGAACATCTTCGGACCGTTTCTTCATCAACAAATACTTCTGAGAGAACCAAGTGTAAATGAGTCTGTAAAGCGTTGTGTTTGGAGTGATGGAATCATCCCAAAGCTCCTGCATAATAGTGGGACATGTCAAGTGTCCTAGGTTAAACCATTTAAGAATGCTGTTCCTCTCGTAGGTTTGTCCAGTGCAAAGTGTAACAGGGTCTTGCATTGGTTCAAGAGAAATTGGACAAATGAAAACACTTGGTACTTCACATAACTCAAGCTCTTGAATCATTTTTCTCAGATCTAATTTCTCACCACCAACAGCACCACTTCCCACAATGGCTACCACTCATGCCGAGAAAGGATACATTAACACTTTCACTGAATGAATATCTCAACCTTACAGAAACACAGTAAGGCAACCAAGCAGCACCACCAGCAGCATTGACGTGTGGGATGTGAGCAGAATCTAGAACAACAGTAAGTGCAAAATCAACTGAATTGTGCAGACGATCATAATGGATGTTACTTCTAAATGCAGATGAGCTATCTGCGTTTTCATCCCCGTTCAACCCAACATGATTTTCAAGACATAATTCAATTCGTGGTTTTTGAGCTGAAACAACATCTCCAACTTGTGCCTGAGCTAATCCTTTCTTCCAAGCAATTAACTTCAAGAATTCTCTCAAAACTGGTATAGGTAAGGTGAGCATGGTTATGAATGAAGCAACACGAGAAGCATCATAGGGCTCGGATGCCACCCGACGGCTGAAGTAGTCACATATTTCACTTATTTCAGATGGACTCAGTTCCTCTGGTGCAGGACTGGAGTTTTGTTGCTGCTGCTGCTGTTGGTGGTGAAATCGTTTTACGCTTAACACCTGTAGAAGAAGCTGAACTCTGTGGACACTAAAAGCAACCATATCACCAACACTTGTGAAGCAACTTCGGGATGAAACCGGAGCTGGAATGATGGACTGCAAAATTGCTCTATCAGAGAGTGAAGGCGACATTATTAAAGCACAAGAGCTCCTTAAGAAAAAGCAAGCAAGAGCAGAAATATTAAGTCAAAATAAGGTTGAAACAAAAGCCATGTCATAGCAGTGAAAATCTCCAAATTCTCACAGTAAAAAAAGCAGGGTAAAAGGTAGATATTTTATTACCTCACTACAGACAAACATAGAGGTCACTATCCTTCAAATCCCTTAGAATTGGTAATGGTGGTAGCAGCACATAACGGATTGGTACCACAAAAAACACGCCTCATTTTTCTATTTCTACCCTCAATCCTCCATATGCTCTCTCGATATAAAAAACTATGTGAGAGGAGGCCTCAAAAAAAAAAACCCTAGCCGCTATCTCTTTCAAAAGAATCACCCCAAAGCTCTTCTCTTCCTCTGGAGAAAACCCCCGACCACCTTTTCAAACAGGATCATCAGTTTCAACAAATCTTCTTCAAAGACCTAAACCTTCACCTTCAGATTTGAAAATCATTACAACCACAAAACACCAATGATTCACCCCTGAATCCCCTTTCGATGAATAACAGAAACCTGCCTACCCTCCCTTAAACTTCCGTTAAACCAAACAATCAAAACCCGAACGAAACCTTTCAATCAACTTCATGTTCCTTCAAATCATTATTCGGAGACCCATTTGCAACCCGATAACTCTCTTTTAAACCTCTCTTCTCCTTTTTCCATAAATCTTCCTCTTCAAATCAAACCTATAAACAGAACCAGAAAGGAGATGAAGCAGGAAGTTCAGAACAAAACCAAATAAATTTGAGTCGAATGCAAAGCAAACTTTACAGACTTGAAGCGAGTTTGAGTGATTAAATCCGCGAGAAACAAGGCAAGACGAACCGATTCATGTTAGAGGATTGAAACGAAATTGCAGCATGACGTTGAAGATTGATTTTCGTTAACTTGGTTGGGTTCTCGTCTTAATCTCGTTTCCCAGAATCGTGCCCTGTTTAATCCTTTTTTAAGTTCTTCAAGGTTGGATTGACTTTTTTTTTATGTATTAAGTTCTAAACATTGCCTTGCTCCTGTTTATTTTTAGGATAAGTTTTTTATGTCATGAGGACCGGGTTGTGTGTTGTGGGCTCAAAGGCCCGTGTGCTTTAGGTCCCCACTTCTGGTCTTTGCCAGCTACGTTTATGTGGGATGATGGGTTGATTCAGCTCAAATGATTCCTCACTCTTGACATACTCCCATTCCAAATCTCTACCCCCTGTTTTCTTGTTTTAAGAAATGTAGATATCTTAGCCCTTTTAGTAAATTTTCAATATGTTTTCTTTATATAAATTAACCGTATTGTTACATTTTTTTTCTTCAGATTGTTAGTATTTTTTTAAATATTTATGCATATAATTTTAGATTTTTATTTGGTTTTAATAAGAGTTAAGTTTTAACATTTTCATTGTCATTTGAGGTTTTTTTTATTTATTTTTATTTTTCCTCATTTTCCGGTCGATGACGACATTTCCGTAATCCATTACCAGTCAAATTATTGATGAATAATGTTGGATCTGAGACCACCTTTTTCCTCTCCTCGTTTCTTGTCCCGACTCGATTCAAAAACTTTGTCAAACAATTTTCAAAATCAAATTATCCTTGTATTGAATTAAAAAGAGGGGATTAAGTGTAGACTTTCTTCCTCTCCGAGTGTTGGGATGCCCACTGTAGTGAGGGTGGTTCCGACACTCGTCTTTCAATACGAAGACACTTCCATCCACTTTCAAACCATCTTTAAAATTAAATTCTCTTTGTATTGAATTAAAGAGAGAGGATTGGTTGTAGATCTCTTCTTCTCTGAGCGTTGGGATGCCCACTGTAGTGAGGGTGGTCTCGATACTCGTCTTTCAATACAAAGATGCGATTTTATCTACCTCTCCTTTCACAACTTTATCCCGCAACCCTTGTCACCTAAAACCTCGGTCACGTACCGAGTGCATTTTCAAATTCCTTTTCATACAAAAACTTGAATGGTCGTAGAGTGGTTAGGCGTAGGCCTTCTCCTATCCCGAGTGCTGACGTTTACCGTAGGGTTCTCTGTCGCAAGGCACTTACCATTCAAAACCAAAAACAATTAAATAAGAGAATGAAGTTCTCTTTGCATTGAATTAAAGAGAGAGGATTGGGTGTAGACCTTTTCTTCTCCGAGCGTAGGGATGCCCACTGTAGTGAGGGTGGTTCCGACACTCGTCTTTCAATACGAAGACACTTCCATCCACTTTCAAACCATCTTTAAAATTAAATTCTCTTTGTATTGAATTAAAGAGAGAGGATTGGGTGTAGATCTCTTCTTCTCCGAGCGTTGGGATGCCCACTGTAGTGAGGGTGGTCTCGATACTCGTCTTTCAATACAAAGATGCGATTTTATCTACCTCTCCTTTCACAACTTTATCCCGCAACCCTTGTCACCTAAAACCTCGGTCACGTACCGAGTGCATTTTCAAATTCCTTTTCATACAAAAACTTGAATGGTCGTGGAGTGGTTAGGCGTAGGCCTTCTCCTATCCCGAGTGCTGACGTTTACCGTAGGGTTCTCTGTCGCAAGGCACTTACCATTCAAAACCAAAAACAATTAAATAAGAGAATGAAGTTCTCTTTGCATTGAATTAAAGAGAGAGGATTGGGTGTAGACCTTTTCTTCTCCGAGCGTAGGGATGCCCACTGTAGTGAGGGTGGTTTCGACGCTCGTCTTTCAATACGAAGATGCCCCGTTCGCCACACCCTTTTATAACAAAAACTTTGAGATAAAGAATTGGGTACTACCCGTAGGGGTTACTATCCGAGGACCTGTCTCGCCCCCCCTAAAAATAATTCAACAAATCAAATGTGACTTCTTGTCTCGCGTGGCGAAAACCTAATCAATCTTTCAAAAGGATATGTTACGTCCGTTCTACTGCAAACAGGTAATGCCTAAGTCTCCAACGAGCGAGCAGCAAAACACCTAACTGCTAGAATGCGCACGATAGCATCATCCATAAAAAGTATCAACACACCGTAGGCCGAACTACGGCTGCTCTGATTCTTTACTTCTTTTTGAGTAAAGATACGTAGGCACAAGGGCCACAATCCTTGTCGAGCACATTCCCCCTATATTTGTAGCCCCGAACTACGTCGACTCTGACTTTCTCACATTTATTGAGAATACGTAGGCCTAGGACTGCGAAGTCCTACCGAGTCTGTTCTTTCTCTCTTCTTCCCCGTTACCTCTCTTTCACTGTTTCTAACCTTTTATCTCTCTCCCTTTGGAACACACTTTTATAGCATAATATTTTAGCAGATAAATTCACACATACGACAAACAAAAGGTTCCCATCGAGTACGATGGATGCGAGGGGTGCTAATACCTTCCCCTTGCATAACCGGCTTTCGAACCCGTTCTTGGTCGCGAGACCATCTTATCCATTTCTTTCTTAAAGGTTTTCTCGATATTTTCCTTTCCCCTCATGGGATAAATAAAGTTCGGTGGCGACTCTTCTGTCTATCTTTTCCGCCTCCCCGTCGTTGCGCGATGCATTTTTCGAGTAGCGACAGAAGTAACATAACTCAAATCTACCATTGATGCATTTCCAAGGGGTGAATCTCAGCCATCCATACTCCTTACACCTCAAGCAAGTGAAATGAACCAAGTTAGAAGGATTCAAGCTCTGTTTTGATGAACATCATGAAACTTCAAAAGTGAAAATGTGGATTTCTCAATTGGACTTCATGGGCTTCTATTGGGCCTGAAATGTATCTAAACATGTTCTATATAAGTTCTGGATCGTTTTCAGATGAAGTTGGATGAGAATTGGTACCAGAAACGGTTAGAGGCAGTTGGAGAAAAGTGGTTGAAGGAGAAAATTGTATCTGAAGGATTGGCCAATTTCCATCAAAATCAAGAGTTGCAAAAGCTTCAGAAGGTTGCATAGAGTGATTCTGGGCAAGAAGCATCAAGATTCAGTGGATTTTGAAGGCTCTGTTGAAGCTTTTTTCACAGGTTCTTAACTTTCAAAATTACTCTTAGTTCATGATGAATTAGAGCTTGTTTTGCATGTGGTTAGGTTTCTAATAATGCCTAGATGATTTTAGGATAAGTTAGAGGTTCGATTGTGAGAATTTTGGATGGTGCGTGTTTTCTTGTTGCTTTCGTTTTGGCCTGTTCTTTGAGTGAAAATGATTTTTGAGCATGGATTATTGATCAGCATAGTGAGACGAAGTGATTGATACCAAATTTGTAGAGTTTCGTTGAGTTTTATGATAGAGCTACTGTAGCTCTCGTCGGAGAAGACGACCGGAGTCTTCTCTGGCCACCACTGCGCGTTCCCTCCGTTTCTCAGGTTTGAAATGAGGAAGACGATCTGATGACCGTCCGATTTTGAGACTTTCTTGACTTAGTATCCCAATCCAACGCGTGTGGTTGAGTTTCAGCTTTGCTGACTTTGACTAGCTTACGTGGCAGCATGGATAGCATTAGATCTGTTGACTTTAGTCTTAGATGGTGAGGATTAAGATGCACCGTGTGCGTTCGTTGACTGAAACCCACCAGATCACTAGTGAAACGCTATGTTTCACTTAGTGGCCATCAGCGCGTGCGTGGCACCTTGAGCACCCTAGGATCCCTTGACCAGTCTCCCAATCTAGTGGTTGTGGTTTTTTCTTTTCTTTTCTTTTCTTTATATGATTTTCTTTATATGTTTTATTACATGTTCATTTTTAATTCACTAAAAATAGTATAAAAAAACTACCAATAAATGCTGGAAAAAATCATGAGCATAAATAAACATGTCTTTTAATTTTGTGCATTTTTTAATTTCATTTTTGGTTCATTTTCCATTTAATTGCATATTGTTCATTTAAATAGTCATTTAAAATGTAAAAATTTGTATGTTCATATTGTAGAATTTATATCTTGATAGATATTTGGAATAAATGCCTGATTTTTTGTATGATGATTGTTGGCACATTGTAGAGTGTTTTAGTATTTTTTTTCTAATTTTTAGAGGCTGTTTGGATAGGTTTTAGGGTAGTTATTTAGAGCCTTCTTCCTTTGAATTTCCCATACAACACTATGTGGTTTAGCTTGCTGTTAGTGCACCTAGGCATAGAATTTTGACCTGAAACTTGGACCATATCTTCCTAACACATTTAGGATCCCTTAGGAATTTTATTAAGATTTTAGGACTTGTTTTCCTATTTCCCCTAGATTTTACATTCTAACTGATATTAGGGTGTTCCCAATTTAGCATTCCACCTAGTTTTGCCTTTAGGTGAACTTTTAGCAAACCTTAGACATCCAATCATTACATGAACCCTTAGTAACCAGGTTGAGGCCTTTGTAGGGTAGTTTTCAAGTCTGTAGCATTTCATTAGCTCCCTTAGTAGAGATGTCCTTTAAAGCTTTGCTTGTAGGGTTTCTTTAGAAGCTTTTTGTGAATGGTTGCTCCTCCTTGTGTGGTTCCTTTGCTTGGTTTTGCCTTGTTCCTTCCATCTCAACATTCTCCAAGTCCTGATTAGGATCCCTCTTGTGAGAGCCTAATTCTTCCTTTGGTTGAATTTTATGCATTCCTCAAGAGGTTGAGCCTTGGATGGATATTTAATGGCATAGTGCATTCCTTTGGTTTACACTATCTTCATTCTCCAAGTCCTGATTAGGATCCCTCTTGTGAGAGTCTAATTCTTCCTTTGGTTGAATTCTGTGCATTCCATAAGAGGTTGAGCCTTTGAGGACTCAAGTGCTTTGCACATTTCCTATCTGTCCTACATGATTAGGATCCTTCTTGTGAGAGCCTAATACTTCCTTTGGTAGAATTATGTGCATTCCATGAGGAGTTCGAGCCTTTGATGGACATCCTTGTATTGATACACATTAACCAAATACCTTAGATTGACATCTAGGTTCCACCATTCTCATCTGTTCTACATTCTTAGGATCCCTCTTGTGAGAGCCTAATTCTTCCTTTGGTTGAATTATGTGCATTCCATAAAGAGGTTGAACCTGGGATGGACTCTTGTGTTGATACACATCTAAAACTGATGTAGCCTGGGATGATTTCCTTGTTGCTCATATTGTTTACCACTCTCATCCCTATTTGACTGCTTGATGTGTTGCATTAGGATAGATTTGCATGAGTAGATTCTCTTGTTTTGGTTCATACTTGCATTAAAGGTTGAGGTGTTCCTCCCTTTGCTTGGATGTTTCTCTGCTTTCATACCTGTCTGTCATGTTTGCATTAAAGGTTGAGGGGTGCCTCCCTTTGCTTGTGTGTTTTTTTGTGCATTTTTGTTTGCATCCCATGTTTGCATCTAAGGTTGAGCCTGTCTCCCTTGCTTGTACTGTTGCATTGCATCTGCATCCAATTACTTTATGTTTCACTTGCTTGATAGTTGTGTTTCTTTTTCCCCTTTGCATGTTCCCTTAGGACTCTCACTTCCTTTGATAAGGATAGTGATGATAGACATTAGAATGAATCCATGCATGATAACAGTAGGGTAGATTCCCTTTCAATCTCAACATTAGGACCATCTTGCATGACAACATTAGGGATTTGATTTAGTTCCCCTGTATAGTCTTTTTCTCTCTTCTCATCTCAAAAAAACAGCAAAACATTTAATAAAGGCAAGTTCATATTGTACGCTACGAGCCTTAAGCCACTTGGGAAATGATAATTGAGAGGTCTCCTCTCAATCATCTAGAGTGTTTAGTATACGCCCCTTGGGTGATATGCGACGCATTCGCTCCTAAGTCATAGTCTCTAGTGCAGTATGAATTACAAACATTCATAAAAAACACTTCTTCTTCGATAAAAGACAAAAAAACAAGCATTCAAACTTCTTTTTTCCCTTTGGGGTCTTAATTCAAGGAAAACCTTTTCTGATAAAAAGAGTATTGTTAAGCTTCAGTTCTACCGCAAACAGGCGTTGTCCCCAACTGCTGGAACTGTAGTTTAACCTTACTCGGGTAAAAACAATTGAACAAACCTGTGTTCCGTTTTATCTCGAACTGCGTTCGCTCTGATCTTTCATACCAGATGAAAGTACGTAGGCACAAGATGCAATATCTTGGCGAGCAACCTTCCCCCATTACCCGCAGTTAGCCGAACTACGTTGACTCTGACTTTCCCATTGCACGAGGGAATACGTAGGCCCAGAGCTGTGATGCTCTGTCGAGTCCTTTTTTCTTTTCTTTTGAGCCAGCCTTGATAGGTAGATAGATAAACAACCCTTTTAGATAAGCAAACAAGTGTGGATCCCTTCGAGTACGATGGACGTGAGGGGTGCTAATACCTTCCCCTTGCGTAACCGACTCTCGAACCCAGATATTTGGTTGCGACGACCGATCTTATCCCTTTTCGCTAGGTTTTTCCTGATCGTTTCCTTTCCCTCCTTTGGGATAAATAACGATAGGTGGCGACTCTTTTGTCTTTGCCGGCACCTTTTTTCGCAGTAGCGATAGTCGTCTACACCATCTTCCATAAACAACCAGCAACAATCACTTCTTAGTCTCAACTTGGGAACCATCTGCATAGGGGTTGACGTTACAACATAGAGGAACATAGAAACAAAATGGGTGAGAGTATATTCTACAAATAAGAGATGCACAATTCTCATGCCATCTTATACGGTCACCTAATGTTCACGTTATACTTATAGTATCACATAATCCTTCACCATATACATACAACATTGTTTGGCATTTAACAGTAATCGACTAGTTTAAATCCATATTTCACATCTTACATATAATAGGATTTAATATTTTACAATAAGCATATAACATCAAGTCACATTTTACACATATACATATAACATTGATTAATGTCTCACAACTTACATGTAACACCAATTCACCTTTCACACATATACATATACCATCAATCATAATCACACCATATTTTAAACATATACAAGAATAATATGCAATGCACATCTTCTATACTCTCACTCATGTGGTACCATCACCGAATTCAGAGTAATTTTACTGAAATCCTAAAATACCGGACCGAAGTCCTAAAACACCGGACCAAAGTCATAACACCGGACTAAAGTCCTAACATAACTCCGAAATATATGATGCATGATGCTTCAAACAAATGCAATTTTACATATGAATCTCCAAAATTACAATTTAACACCGCCAGTTAAAGCTAACACCGGTTCTTATGAACCTAATAACACCACCAATTAAAGCTAACATCAGTTCTTGGAACCTTATAACACTACCAATTGGGATAAAACACCGGCTCTTTCAAACCTAAACATAATCAACACTGGTTCTTATCAATCCTCAGAGTATTAACATGACCATTCACATTACACCATTATATCACCTTAACACCGGACTTACGTCCTAACCTTAACAACTTAACTCATATACATATTATCAAGACATTGGACTAAAGTCCTAAACATTGACAAATTGATTCACATAAACATTTTACTAAAATATTGGACTTGCGTCCTAAAACATTGCACCACTTTACACAATAGATCTTTCCCACAATATTATTCATACATATAAACATCGTAAGAATGTTACCATGTTCACAACATCGCTTACACATATAAACATCGTGAGGAGTTACCAAGTTCACAACATCATTTACACATATAAACATCATGAGTTTATTTTCCTAAGAAATATGTATGTCTAAGATTTCCAAAGCTTCTGGCTGCATCTTAATCTGAGTTACGAAACTCAAGTTATGGTCTAAACTACACAAGGTGAGTGAGTCATATGGCTAATACGGGTACCCGTAATAGCTATTATGACCTGTAGCCGATGAGAGACCTCTCCCCATATAAAAACCACAAAGTTGCTACGGATGCCCATAATACCTATTAGGACCCATAGTACAACCCAGAAAAGGGTTTCAAAAGTTCAATTTCACATTTGGGACCTACAACTAACCCAATTTTTCCAGCCATTTCACACAATACAAGTCCAAATCAATGTAGTGATCAAGTTTCACATCATAATAACATTACACAATGATCACACCATGGACATTCGTGATCTCTACAAGATGAAATGTTATGATACTCATGTGATTGAAGGGTTTTCTTAACTCGTGTTCTAGGGTTCCTTCTCTTGTGTTTCTCTTCTCAAAGAATACATGTTTTTCCTCTCATTTTTCTTCTGTCTCACTAACTTCTCTTTTAATTCCATAATTTCCTATTTATTTATTAATAAAAATTCATATTTTTCTCTTTTAATTTTATTTATTTATTCTAATTTTTCTAGATTATTATTTAAGTTCACTTTCCAATTCCCTCTAGTTTTTTATTTTTATAAATATTTAAAATAAACCCAATAAATCCTATAAGTTATAAATAATCCTCTTATTTTTAATAATAGAAATAATAATAATAATAATAATAATAATAATAATAATAATAATAATAATAATAATAATAATAATAATAATAATAATAATAATAATAATAATAGAATCTTAAAAACACACATAATCACATTATCAAATAAATAAAAAAATTTGGAGTGTTACAACTCTCCCCCACTTATTGAATTTTCATCCTAAAAAATTTACCAGAAACGAACAACATTACTATAAATAATGCTTATAACGTCGCACGCGAAAGAGATGTAACCTCGGATACTAAGGCGACGTAACGAAGGATGACATGAAAAATTGTCACTTATCACCTCGGTTAAAGAAAAACTGAGGGGTAAAGTTATATGATCATGGGTTTGAACTCCAACATCTGCATTTTAATTATTTATAAAATCAGCGTCTCATACATCTCAGTTTATTTAAAAACCGAGGGATTATATAGTTTGTTTTTTTAGATAAAACTCATTACATTGTTTACACAGAATATTAATAAATTAATTTGTTTACAAACTACATTGTTTACATAAAATATTACATCGTTTACACATAATATTAAAGTAAAAATGTTGTTATTCATCGTCATTATTGTCGATGAAGAACAAATATCAGATATCTTGGAGAAGAGAAAATGTTGGGGATCCTCGTTTCGTAGATCTTGAGAAAGATCAAATGTTGAATGTAATATATTTTCTATTACTTTTGCATTCACTTGTTTCTGATATAAAAAATAAATTAGCTAAATAAAATAAATATTCAATTATATGATTATTTAAGAACACAAACCTTAAACCCATGATAATTTTTTGTACTTGTAATTCATCACATAAATCTTTAGCAAAGTAAACACAATTTCACCAGCCACATATTAAATAAACCTAATTTTTTTCTGCTCTTGATTTCTATCACAGTGATACTTTCACGACAACATTTACATTTCTTGTGGATTAACTACTATCAAATTTAAATATTCAGAATGCTTTTATATTGAGGGTTTTAGGTTTCACGAGGATTATTAAAGGCAGTGTTTTAAGCGTTGATAGTCATTAAATGGACGGTGAAGATTTGTTTAAAGACGGTGAAGAAACTGAAGAAAAAAACACGCATATATGTTACATCAGTTATCACTCAAAACTGAGGTAAATTGTGTTTCTTTTTAAATAAAATATGTTTCATCCCAAGGCACATACCTCTCGGTTTCTTTTTAAAACCGAGGTAAAAACATTTTTTTTTTATATTTACATGGTTTACACAGAAAATAAAAGTAAATTACTTAAACAAATTAGAAGTTTAACAATGGATTCTTGGAGAACAACCCATATGAGTTATATGTTCCAAACAAGATAAAACAATTTATATTTACATTGTTTTCAGATTTTTGAGAAGTTATTTGTTCCAACCAAGGGACATTTTTTTATGTACTTGCAATTCATCATAGATTATATTAAGCAAGTGTTTTCACATGAAAGATAACATAAAAGAGAAATGAATGATTTTGTTTAGTAATAAATTTCTCAATGTTGTCAACCAAGAAAAGCTACAGATTTCTCAATGTTTTCTTTAATTGACAACATAGAAATGTTATTACATAAATATAACAACAACATAAACATCATTATGTGAGATAGAATGCAAGGGTAGGAAATATGTTTTATTCAAGATAGAAGAACATTGGAGATTTTTTTGTCTTACAATCAATCCCAAAGAATGATGCTTGTGAGTTTGAAGCGACTTCACGTTAGTAAGAATTAGGGTAAAATTTGTTTAATGAGTGCTTTTATAATAAAATCTTATTATTTTATGCCTCGGTTAAAGAGAAAACTGAAGAGTTAGAACATTTTGTTTACACTTATAAACAAATAAAATCATAAACTGTGATAGTTACGAATCAAAGCTTGTACCAAGTTGTTTTTTCAACTCGTTTTTATAAAAAAAAAACGAGGGCATTTATGGTTTTTTATTTTTTTTAAATAATAAATAATAGTGCATCTTGGCTATATACCTTGATTTTCTATTGTCCGAGGTGAAAGCTTCATCATAAAAAGTGTTATTTTTAGTAGGATAGGAATCCTTCATTTTGCCTTCTGATTCCCATGTCACGTTACTGTTGTGATACTATGATGTTTTATCTTCAACTCGTGATAGCTAAGCAAGAATACACAAACTCCATAACATCCTTCTTCATGCTTGGGCACCAAAATATTCTTTTAAGATCTTGATACATCTTTTTAGCTCCCAGATGAATATTCAAACCAATTGTATGACCTCCTTCCAGAATCATCTTCTTAAGTCTTGACATATCTGGCACAAATATCTTATCCCAAAATCTCATAATCACATCACCACCTGCTTTAAATCCCACTTTTTTTCTCCTTGATTCATTAGTGTCAGCTGATCTCATAAGTGTAATCCAACTTCTGACCTTCCTTAATCTCATTTTCCTCATGTTCAATTCCTTATGGTTGAACATATATTTTAAACTCTTATGGTCACTAAAACTTTTAATCTTGATCCATACATATAATGCCTTCAAATCTTAAGCCAAAACGCAGTGTCGTTCATTCTAAATCATGGGTTTTGAGTTGTCTAGAAGCATAAGCTACAACTTTACCTTTTTGCATAATCACACAACCTAATCCCAATTTAAATGCATCCCAATATACCATAAAATATTCACTTGGATTTGGTAAAATCAAGACTGACGTTGATGTCAATCTCTTCTTGAGCTCTTGGAAACTTTCTTCAACTGAGCCAAAGGAGAAGCCAACTTCGAGAAACCTTCTATAATAACCATTCAAACCCAAAAAAACTCATGTCTCGGTCACCGACTTAGGCGTCTCCTACTGCAAAGTTGCGTCTACTTTAGACAGATCCAGACTATTCCACCGTTAGAGATTACATGTTCAAGGAAACTTACCTCTCTTAACCAAAATTCACACTTGGACAACTTAGCATACAACTTATTTTCCTTTAAGTTTTGTAACACAACTCTCAAATGTTATGCACACTTTTCATCTGACTTGGAATATACCAGGATGTCATATATAAACACCATGATAAACTGATCCAAATAAGGGTGAAAATCCTATTCATATAGTCCATGAATACTCATTATGCATTAGACACACTGAAAGGCATAATCGAATACTCATGATGGCCATAACGGGTTCTGAAATAGTCTTAGGTATATCTTCTGACTTCACCCTAATATGATGGTATCTTGACTCATATCAATATTGTTAAACACGCGAGCTCTCACTAACTGATCCATAAAGTCATCAATCCTCGAAAAAGGATACCAATTCTTAATAGTGACTTTCTTTAAATTTCGATAATCCACACATAATATTATGCTCCCATATTTCTTTTTAACCAACAACATTGGAGTTTCTCAAGGTGACACACTAGGCCTGGAAAATTTCTTTTCTAATAGTTCCTCCAGCTGCTTCTTAAGCTTGCTCATTTCTAATGCAACCATTATACATTGTGCCATGGATATAGGTCTAGTACTATGTACTAAATATAGTGCTTCTAAATTCTAAATTATGTTGATTAAAAGGTCTCATATGTGGAAACATGTGCATCCAAAGATCTTCAACACATCATAGTCGGGTTGTTTATTGTGAATAATTGAAAAAGGTGAGACACATTGAGTGTGTGTACTTGTGGGAAGTTTATTTAGGAGGTAAATTGTCGTGGTAAAGTTGTGATCCCAAAATGTTAGGGGCAAGGAAGCATGATTCAGTAGGGTGAGTCTTATCTCAATTATTTATCTGTGCTTTCATTCAACCGTCCCATTCTGATGTGAGGTATGAGGGTGCGTAGTCTATGCAAAATGCCTTGTTTGTGAAGAAACTTGGTTAGGGATCTGAGTTCTCCCCCCAAAGTCAGATTGAATAACCTTGATCTTGGTATAAAATTGAGTCTCCACATATTTTTGAAACAAGTTGAATGCAAATATGTGTTCAAATCATAGTTAAAGGGGGGTTTTTGTTATCGTCTCCACAGGGATTGTCTGATATCTTGATCACTGCCTTTCAACAGTTTACAGTTCTAAGAAAAAAGGTTTCAGATTTTGGTTCATAAATTGTCACGATTTTTAGTAGCAAAGCTGGTAAATTCTAAAGTGTTTAATTAACAAGATATATCAAAAGTAGTTTTCATCTACCCTAACTTATACATATTCTTCCAATATTGCATGTGAAGGTGGATCCGATTAATATCATCGCGTATTCTCTCAACATCGTCTATCTCTAGAGAGTTATCGTAAGAAATACTATATTCATTGCTACACGATCTATACATATAACAACCAATATATTAAGTTTTAAGTTTAAAACGTAGCAAGTATCAACCATAGACCGATCTCTCCAATCTATAAATCGATAGATGAATATTTTAGGTCAAGTTCCATAAAATCTATGTCTAGAGTTTTACAAAACAAGAATGGATCATTAAGAACAAAAATATTCATCATATATTAATCATCACTTGTTCTCATACAAGACCAATCAAAAGAAATACATAAAGCTAAGGTAGACTACCTCTACCTTTGATAAAAAATAAATTAGCTACCCATAACCATGGTAGCTTGCTTTACAAGTAAAGAGAGAAGATGAATGAGCATCCACGTCGAAGAATTAAACTCGGATGTGAATCCAGCTTCTATTTGTAAAATCTCCCTTTTTGGTGAAGAAATGTTGAAAATATAAATCTCTATGTGAAAAATGAGTTATTATCCCCACAAGGGTGAAAAGTACTTATATAGTACAACTAAAATCTATCAAGTTCGCCTAGCGAACTCCACTTTATGGCACCTGAAGTGCCTCTGAATAGTTAAATCGCCCGTGAGGAAATATCTAAGTTCGTCTAGTGAACTATTCTTCTCCATGCAAACTACTTTGCTACAAGTTCGCACAGCGAACTTATGGCCCTTTAGTTACTGCCTCAAAATTGAGGTGGTTTGCTGGTCCTTCGCTGCGACCTCTCCTAACGAACATCCGCTTCAAGTTCGGCCAACGAACTTAGTGATATTTTCTTTATGCCTCTAAATTGAGAGGGTTCGCTGGGGCTTCACTGACACTTCGCCCAGCGAACATTAGTTGTTGAACCTCGCTGGCTGTTCGCCCAATGAACATGCTAAAACTTCACATTTTCTTTAGCTTCCTAGTCAAATTACTTGTGTCTTACTTCTTTGATAGGTTATGCCTAAACCCTGAATAATAACACACAAATCAAAGCAACCAAAGGTATTTGCACATAATTGAAGAATATCATGAAAACATGGAATAAATCAAATCAAAACATAAGAAATGAGATGAAAAATGCCAAATATAATGAATTAAGTTAAAGCATGTTTGTCATTCAACAATATGACATCACTCTTATGTTTAAGAAAGTAAATCTAGGAATACCTAGAAAGCACATTAACAAAGGCAATATATTATGTATAACCACTAGTTGTACGTATGGTGAATGTCCTCATAGATCAGTAAAGACAAGTTTAAATAATTGAATACAATTGATTTTGGACTCAGAAGCATGCAGTTTATGGAACTTGTCAATGCAACACGAGTTACAGAAATTAGTGATATTTTTATTTTCCATAGGAATTTTACACTGATTAAATATGCTTTTTAGAGCTCTAGATTTTTCATTCTCTAATCTAACGTGTCAAATGACCTAACTACTTTGGTTAACAACTTTATTTGTACAAGAATCAATGATATTATTAGAAGTTGCTACTTTGGTGTTTACTATTGGAACATACTTGAATGACTTGTTGCTCAAGCAAGACCTTCAAGAAGCCTAAGATTTAACAAAGCATACATTAGAGTGGAATTCAAAATTAACATTATTTTTGTTTGCAAACTTTGAAATAGAAATTGAATTTCTAGTGATTGTGAGAACATATAGTACATCATTTAGATTCAAGATAGTATTTGACACAAGATTGGAAGAGAATTTAGAGTGACCTATTGTTTTCACCTCTAAACTAATGTGGTTACCAATTAATACTCTATTTAGACCAGTACATACTTGCACATTTTGGATATTCATAAAGCTAGAAGTTATATGGTGAGATGCACCTGCGTCCACGAACCAAGCTTGTGATTCAAGCCCTTGAGAAACTTCCAATATGTTATGATGTGATAGATATGCATTTGCTTGAGTTACAGTGGATGCTTGATTCTTAGAGCTTTGATTATTAGTGTCATTTGTGCTAGTAGAAGTTAGTGGTTGAGACTTTGGTGGGGTTGGCTCAAAATGCTCATCGAATCGATGTCAGCATTCAAGAACTGAATGACCATATTTGTGTGTATAGTTGGCATGTTGGCATGTTGGCCTGGAGCAAAAATTTTCCTTCCACGCCCTTTACCACGAGTTTGGCTTTTTTATGGAGTTTACCTTTTGGAGTTTGTGTGAGAGTGTGACACCCTCCACTAGCTGATTCTGGAGTAGGAAATTGTTTTCTTGGAGTTTACTGGAAATTTTTTGTGCAAAGGTATTCGAGACACTTGAGAACACGTGGTGAGTCGTTGTAGTTTGTAATTCTTGCTGAGATGAGATTGGTGACTTATCAATATTTGCCATTGTTGATGTTTCTCATAAACTCCATTATGCAGACTAAAAAATGAAGGTTGATGAACACTTCTCTGAAGCTTGTAGCTTGTCATCGAATCACACACAGGTTACGATAGTTACTTTTGTGAAGCTTTTGAATCACCCCCTCAGGATCACGATGGATTTTCTCCGAAAATCATGCAGGAGAAGCTTCTTTGAAGCTTCAGAGCATCAATAATGGTGATGAATCATCCCAAGGTTAAGGATACAATAGTAGAACGAGGCACTTTGCTCTGATACCATGTTGAATTGAGTGAGTATTTCCATGAATGAAAGAACAAATATTTCTTTAGAACCATGCATGATAATCAATTATTGTTTTTAAGTCTACATGATAAACATGCATGACCAAGGATTCATATGCATGTATCCATAGCTAGGTTGTTAGTGTTCTAAAATGACAAGAAAATATGTAAGTGAAGTTTATTTTTGAATTCAAAAATATGCAACTCTTGTAAAGTGTTGCAGCAGTTTGTTTTTTGAATTTATAAATAAACAACTATTTGTGAAGTGTAACAATAGGCAGTTTATTTTTTGAATTCGGGAATAGACAATATTTGAGAACTGTTGTTGTAGGCAGAAAGTTGCAACACTTAGTAATAAAATAGTTGTTGAAAGTGTTTGTTTTATCAAATCGCAACCTTGTGAAACAACACAATTTGACTTATAAATTGATCATTTTAAATTCAGAAAAACATATATAACAAAAGTACATCTTATTCACCACAAATTCTATATTTTATTTTAATTTTACATTTAAGTTTTCATCTGTCTTATGCAAACACGAAATATATTAAATTATCTTAAATATTTTTGCGCGCGAATTCTAAAATAATTTAAAAATACTTAAAATTATTAAAAAAAACCCATACCTTCATTCATTTAATTTAAAAGCGATATCTAAGAAAAGGTAGATATTATAATTATTTAGTAATAAAAGTATAATTAATATTAACCACATTAGCTCTTTATAAAAAGCTAAAAAGTCAACTTGTGCATCATGCACAACTTTATTCCTATTGCATGATAAATGCCACCATATGATTTATTATTTCCATACTTCTATATATATAAAAAGAGAGAGAATGTTTTGATAGGTTTTTCATATATTTTTTATTTTATAATACTTTAAAAATAAAACAATTATAAACTATAAACATTTTTCTTCTCTCTCTTATATAAGATATTTAAAATAAAATTGAAAAACTCGCTCCCATTTGTTTTTCAACGCACATTAAAAATTGAAGGAAACAATATTTTATTTCCAAATATAGGACACATAGACACATATATCAGGTGTAATTAATTATACAGATCCTCTTATCCTTCATTTATCTTGGTAGGCGAACAACGTGATCTGCCACTTTCAAAATTATATCCAATAAATAATTCCGTAAAGATATTTAAAAATCTGATGAGTTCTACTAACCACCTTCATAATAGTTCATCATTATGAACATTTAAAATGAATAATTAATTTGAATAATAATCATTAAAATGTAATTATAAATATTTCATCATTTTATTATAATTTTTTTAGATATTAAAATTTCAAAAACAATTTAAATTTGAAATATTTTAAACAGTTTTTTCATAAAAGTTATTTTTGAGATACATCTTTTTGAAAAATTGTGATTTTAATTATGTTTTAATCTTCAATAATATATATTTATGTTATATAATGTCAACATTAGTCTTTCAATTTATAAAAAAATAAATTTAAAAAACTTTTAAAAATTTAAAAAACATTTTTAAAAATTAAAAAGAAAATTATTTTTTTAAAGGTAAAACAAACAGGTATTCACCTTTAAGGAGTAAAATTATAGTTATTATACAATTTAACTAAAAAATAAGAGTTAAATATGTTGATCGCCTTCGTAAATATTATAAAATTTTATTTTTAGTCTCGCAGAATATTTTCTTCTGACAAATGTCCTCCTAAACTTTTTCCATCCGCACTAGTTGTCTCACAAGTTAATTTCCAATGAAGAAAGTTGACGTGAAAGGACAATAGTCATTTTTTGACATATTCAATGCTGACTAAGTAGCCATTTTGTAACACCCATATATAATACATGTCTAGAATTTATATATTATACATAGTTGTAATATTGGTACTAAAATATATAAGTACATAGTGGCAGTATTATATATAATACATGCCAAAATAAACTACAACTTGGACTATACATACAAGGGAGCCCAAAAAGAAACTAGGAACTACATCATTATAGAATGATCTCCAAAATATCTATGCAACAGAAAACCATCCAAAATATCAAACAAGTAAGAACATCAGGTCAAATTGTCCTTACCATTCGATTGCTCCGAACTACCTGAAAGTAATCAACAAATATGGGGTGGGATAAAAATTCCAGTGTGTTCCCTATCTTATGGGTCCACTCACCTCTACAAGGTTCTAATTATCAACCTAACTTAAGTCATAAAGGGGAAAATACTTGAGTCCACAAAACTTGCAATGCATGGGATCATGTTGCTTGGGTTTATCAACTCAAATGACCACTAATAGGAAACTAATTCAAGGTATCTTTCCCCGGAAAGCCTTACGCCTAAGGTTATCGACTCGAGTCACAGATCCTTATATCAGACTTTGACATACACATGGATTTCTGATTCTAAGGGATAACATCAACCTTAAGAATCGTCGCTTCCTATGGGACTCCAGACCCATTTCAAGCATTTTACCCATATAAGACTCTAACCCACTTAGGGATCCACCATCATTAGGATTCATCCTAGGTCATTCAAGTATGGGTGTATACTTCCCGAATATTACTCTATAAAAGTATCACAATTTGGGAAGGCACAGACAAGGGGTTGTTTTCAATTACATGATCAAAATACCGCTACGTGATTGTATTCGACAACCACAAGGCGATCACATTCGTCTTAATATTTATAATAACATCACATGTTTCATACAATGCTTAATATCATAGTTAAACAACCACTTGTCCATGACACTCACTTATGTATCAATAACTACAAGTATTGTCATCTAAGTAATCCATCATGCCTTAGTTATCTTTCTAATTCATTAAATTAATTTACTCCTAGGGTTTCCTCACAATTCCCTATGAATTTCTAATCTTATTATTACATATATACATACAAGCAACAATTCATAGATAGAAAAATATGCATAACCAACACAACTATAACTCATAGTATTTAACATAATGTGGCTTATAACATGCTTAACCAATACATGATCAATACCCTAAACAAGAGATAAAGCACTTTTCTACACACTTCCATGGTCGCCCGACGAATAGATAGTGCGGCGAGTTTGCCCATGGTTCGCCCGACGAACAACTAGCGAGGCCAAGTCAGTGGCGAAACATCTCATGATCTCCCGACAAAAAACTAGCGAGCTAGATCGCCCGAGGAAGCTGACCAAATTTCCAGCTCTCCCGGTGATGATGATAGATTTTGCAAAAAAGCATAAACTTTGGTGGCAAAAAGGGGTTTTGAACACCAACCCACATGTTCATACTACATTAAAGTCCTAATTTCTTACCCTGCAACTATCATTCCTCATTCCTTACATAATATTATTCTTTTCTAACAACTATGATATTCAATTTTATTAACCCAAAGCATGATTCTTCAACAACATGAACACATACTCCTGACAACAACCATATTCAACATTGGATCACAATAATCATGAAGGGCAACAATAATCATAGCAATTTCTCATTGGTAATGGAGGAAATCATATTAACATGTCAAATATCATCAATTTCTATCTTATGTTTTTACAACCCTAACTTTTACAACATAATGTTTCTACCTAGAATCCACTTTGCTAATGAGATGAAGAAGTTGTTGAGAAATGATAATATGAAGTGATGATGAAAACCCAAACCCTAAGTTCTTCCAAGTTCCTTTTTCCTCCTCTTTTCCTCAAATTTCTTCTCTTTCTCCCTATGTTTCTCTAATGTTGTTTTTCTTATACATTTACAAGTGAAATGTTATATGTAATATTACATGAGAAATTTGGTAAGGAAAGTGGTATGATATGTTGACATAAGGTGGCTACTAACATTTGTGTGGTACACAAGCAATGGTATAAGTAGTAACTTTTATATTAAGTGGTACAATACTTAATATTTGTTATACTAGAGCAACTGACTCATTATTAATGTTATTAAAATGTCTCTTTTTGTACCAGTTAATAAAAGGTCAGTCTCAAATAATATTAATTAAGTCAATCCGAGCTCACTAGCTACTTTATTTATTTCAACTGATAATTTTCAGTATACATAGGAACTTAGTTGAAACTCAACTGATATGAATTTGAGTATTTAAGGTAACACGGAGTATTACACATTTAAAGGCCAACTTGGATTGTGTTAATTCTAGCCTCAAATTATTTGTTTAATCAATAATTAAAATTAGGAGAGATCCACATTTATGCTTTGGAAAAAAAGTATTCACTAGGGGTGGTAAAATGGGTCCGGCCTGTCGAGTATGTCCATTTTGCTCGTACTTTTTCGTAGGGCGTATCAAGGTTTTTGGCCCACACCCTTTAATGTGTCTGCCTCACCCCATTTTTTGAGGGCACAGACTTTTACATATAATTTTGTAATTTTTAGGTCTAAAAGATTCAATATCTGCGGGCCCACCTCGCTTCACCGTCACTTTTATGCGAGTCAAGGTAAGGTTTTAGGCCCGCACCTTCAAACATGTCTGCCCCGCCCCATTTTTTTAGGGATTTTGCGGGGCGAGCCTAAATAGGGCAGACATGCCTGTTTTCCACCATGAATGTTGTTGTTCTTACTACCCCACTACACAACACGGTGTAGTCATACTTCTTCTTATGCTTGAATATCCTCTATTGAGAATAATATGTGTTCCTCCTCATGTTTTAACATCCTCTACACTTTCTTGCATCATTTTTTTGCATATCCCCTGTCATTCAACATATCATGCTTGAGTATTGCATCTTTGAACTGCCTTGATGAGGAAAATTTCATTCCAATCAATCTTGAAATTGAAATTCTTAGTTATGACATTATCTTTATTGAGCCTAATGACATTAGAAATATCTTCATGTATGCTACATGTTTGACCTACATATGCACCAATTGTGAAAACAACATCAAACTCATTCATCATATCTCTTCCTCGTTATCATCAAAATATATACATATGACTAATTTATCACTCAATATCTCTCATGAACCATCACCCAGGTGATCAACGTCATCAACAATAATACCTATTTCTTTATTTTTCTCTTTAACACGATTCATAAATGTTGAATTTCCTATTGATCATTTTAGATTCAACATATATTTCTACATCACATTTATTGTCTTCACTTATTGTCTTCAGCAAATTTAAACATTTGACATGCTTCACCATTATTTCTTAATGACTTTAAGTTTTCTTCTAAAACTTCACATTCATGTTTCCACCTTAGTTTCACAACATTTATTAAATTAGTAAAGATCTAAGCAAACGTATTCCAACGATTATTAAATTGATTCATAAAAATTCAACAAGTAAAGTATTAAATATGATAAAGTCAAGTTCACATGTGTCTATTTCACTTGAATATTTTATATTTCAAAAGTATACTTAGAAGTTAGAACGTGGACCACGTGAACCCCACTCCCGTCCATACCTACATCATTTATTTTGTTTTCTTGTTATACTTTTCTTCTTTCAATTATTATTATTTATTGTACATACTTTCACGTTTTGTAGCTGTCACACTTCTACCAAGTTAAAGTTTGAATTGAGTATCTTAGTAAAGATTAATTTATTTCACTTAATATTCTTTCCATTTCTTTATAACTGTTTTTTAAGACAATAATTGATTGAATTGATTTGATTTTAATGATAAAATAAGTTTTGTTTACTATAATATATTTATTCATTATAATTAATGAATTAGTTTGATAGTTTAAAAATTAAAAAATAGATTAATATTTCATATTTATCTTAAAATAATTAATAATTTGAAATTATAATAATACAAGAAGGATAGTTAGATTATGTATTAAATTGTAAAGGTAGATCTCTCTAACTCAGTTAATAATTATCTAACTCAGTTAATAATTATGTAAGAATATTCAATTATATGTAAACTTGAATCAACAATATATTATTTATTCAATTTTATAAAGATAAAATTATATTTAATAGACTATTAGTAAACCAAAAGAAAATTATAAATGTGGATTAAAATCTTTTTTTAATATTAATAACTTTATCTTAAAATTTTATTATTAAAGGTTATGATGTAACACGAGTAAATATTATTGAGTTACATATATGAGTAGAAAGTCTTATCTGAAATAAATAGAGGTTGAATACTTTATAGTGAGATGGTTTAGTTACTTAAAGTTTTAAAAAATTTGAGTGAATATGCAGTGTCCCTTTCACTTGTGTGTTGTTTTTGACCTAATGTGGATGCTCTTTCTCGTTATTCATTACCGGTATCAAAGTCGATGTTTCGAGTATGGACCAACTCCTTGTATCAAAAGTATTCCAAACATAATGGTGGTCAAGTAGCATGTCCCATTGAAGTGCATGTGACGTGGTAAATGTGTCAACATTAGTACAAATGAATGTGGATGAAAAAAGTTTTCCTTGAAGGAAAACATAGTAAATGAACTCACACTTGAGCGGAATATTGTTAAATTAAAAGTGTAAGTTGGAAGTCTCGTATTGCTTAAAAAGTGAAGGTTAAACATTTTATAAGTTAGAGGACCCATATAGCGGATGCATTAAAATTTTGCGTAAATATGTGGTGTGTGCCTCTCACTTGCGTGTTGTTTTTGATCCAATATGAATACTCGTTCTCATGATCCATCAATAGTATCAAAGTCGATGGTTTAGTAAAAGACTGATTGCCTGTATCAAAAGTCTTCATGAGATGGCGGTGGTTAGGCGGCGTGTCCCAATAAAGTGTCTTTGATGCGGTAAAGATATCAATGATGATACAAGTGTATATAAATGAAAGATCTTATACTTAAGGGAGAACTTAGTGAATAAACTCGCACTTAAAAGAGAGATTATTAAGATACAAATATAAATTAAAAGTCTCATATTACTTGAAAAATAAAAAATTATGTTGAACACTTTATTACTGAGAGAACGCATATACATACATAATGAATTAAAATTTTAAATCAATATGTGACATTTCTCTTAACAATTTTGATTTTACATTATCATTTTTCACTAAAAAAAAATATCACTTAGAAAATGATGTGAGATAAACAATAATATAAAAGTTAACGTATAATCTAATCAAAATATCATTTTATAATATCAAGATATATTTACCAATTTAGAAAATGAGAAAACACTTTTAACCATTATTACAATTTTTAAAACTAACATGTCTATTTAGTCTAATTAATTAAGTATAATAAATATTCTAATGACATAAAAATAAAAGATAATTTTAATATTACAATTTTAACTTGTAAAAAACACTACAATTTTAATACTCTTTTTCTAAAATTTATTTACTAATAATATTAGGTTATTTTATTCGCACTTTTTTTAGCGGAGTAAAACTTTAGACTGTCACTTTTTAATATATTTATTTCCATCGGTCTCGCTTTTTTTTTTCGTTTTTTGGGACGTGAACATTAATATAAAATTTGTAATTTTTGAAGCTAAAATGATGCAATGTCCGTGAGTCTGCCTCGTCTCGTCTACGGTCGAGTCGTTTATTAAATAAATTAATAATATGAAACAAAAATTTATAGATATGTCACACATAATTATATTTTCACAACTTAACAAAATAAATATTAAAAAAAAATCCATTACAAATTTAAGACAACAATGTCGATAGTACATATAATAACATAAAATACTTATACACTTCATTTCAACCTTCATTTAAAAATAATTTGAGCAAATTAAAGAATTACAATAAAATAAATTAAACTAATTCAAACTAAAATCAAAATAATAGAACATAATAACTAAAATAAATTTTAAATATTTAAAAATACCAAAATTAAATATGATATAATACCAAAAGTACAACATACTTAATTAAATATAAAAAAATAAATTTGAGTTGAATTACGACAAATAAGTCATAATTGAAAACAAAAAACAATATTGATTTGAATGACAATCAATATTGAGTTGAACAACGTAATTATCTTTGAAAGATACGACATGATGATGATGATGGAATGTGGTTGGAAGAAAAACTATAACGGAGTGACAAAATTTAAAAGTTTGTATAGTTGTAAAGAAAGTACGGATTTTTTTTTTGTGATTAGAGAATGTATGTTAAGTTTTGATATTCAATTTTTTTTTAATTTTAAAAATGATCAATTTGATAAAAAATTTTGAACTAGACGGTTTTACAAAACTGACTCCGATTCTTTGACTCGAGTGATTTTGGACAGTTCAATCCGCTTTTTTCGGTTATACTCCGATTTTGATCTACTAAAGTTTTAAAATACTGACTCAATCAGATTTATCTCCGATTCTCAATCTAAACGATTGAACCGACTCGTTTAATTCAATTTTTTAAACATTAGTCTAATAACTAAAATTTACCAATATAAAATGAATAAATAAAATATTAAAGGCTCGAATCCGCATCCTTACCATTAATATTCCTATACAACTATTTACAACACAACTTCTTCATTGTTTAGCCTTACAACCTTTTTCTAACAACTATAAATATTTAAACATTTAGTTTAATACTTTTGGGTGAATGTTACTACTTTCAACTTGTGCATATCGAATTCTCCATCATGCAACTACATTTTGGTAACTAGTACAATATAACAACAAATAATTAGGAAGAAAAAGAAACAAACCTTTGTTTCTGTGTGTGAATTAATTTCTATTAGAAAAACCTATGGCCGTGGTTAAGTGCTCTAGTCCATTTTAGAGTTCATACACACGTTTTTATCAATAAAAAAGAAAGAGTTCACACTTAATCCTCACTTCTTTAATTAAAAAAGTTAAAGACTAAATCAACTTAATTGATAACTAATGAAAAATACATCGGTGAATTATATATAATGTAATAATTTTTCTTTATAAAAAATAATTTAAAAATATTATCATCCTTACAAAAGCCATGATGGGACCCATATCTGATTCATTTGTCCATGTCTAAATAAACATAAGTAGGTGAGGCTACATAGTGCAAAACCTTCAAACAAAACCAAACATAACAACAACATTAAACTCCACTCAATATAATGTCTATGCTTATCCCATAAAACCCCAATCTTGTCCTAGTTTTTTTGTCTTTCTCCTTGTCAAAACAATGGACCAAGAAAACCAACATCAAACCATGATGATTTTGCATGATGATAATGAAGAAACCCAAGATCAAGTAGTAGAGGATTCTCCTTTGAAAAGACACACTGTTAAAGATGTGGTTGTAACATCATCCTCTTCTTCCTCTTCCTCTTCTTCTGTTACTGTTAGCAATGGTGGTGGTGCTCATAGCAATGGAGGTTCTACAGCTGTGATAGACATAGATGGACCTTCTTTGCAGAAAGAGGAAGAAGTTGAAGAGAAAGTAAATGTTGGTGATTATGACAATGATGATGATAAAGAACAAGATTGTGTACCTGAAGATGAGTTTGTTGGAGAAGAACCAACAAATGGAGAAGCCATAACTGAGGATACTTTTAGTGCTGATAATATAGTGCAGAATAGTAACAGTGTTTACTTTGACAAAGAACAAGGTAAAAAACCACTTTCTCTTGTTTTTTTTTTAATTATGTACTATAGCATGCTAATTTAGAGGATTAACAAAAGATAATACTATTTTTGCTTTTTTATTTTTATGTGGTTGTTTTGTTGATGCATCACTCTCATTACTCAATTTTGGTGTTAATTCTTTGTGATAATTTTTTTGAAGTTCTTGATTTTTTTGAGCTTTTTTGTATCAACATTAGTTAAAGTGAATCTGTGTAGTTTAAGACATTGCTAGATCCATAATAGTGCTATGAATGAAAATAAATTACTTTTTATGGATGAAGGAGTGTGGAAATGTCACCATTGCACATGGTCGACGGACCGATTTGACCGTCTTAAGGGATACTACTACCCTCACCTGCTGCTGAATGTCAAAATTTTGATTCAACATGGACCTTGTTTTGTTTGGGAAACTAAAGGTCAGTGGTAGAAGATTTCAGAAGTACACACAATTGCTGTTCTGACCGGCTTAGTTCGATCGCTTTTCAATGAGTTGGATTCTCAAGTTACCTCAGTTGTTAAATTTGTTGGATGATATTGTCACTGTTGATTTTTCTCTGTCAGCTTTAAAATTTAAGCCCTGTTTGGTAAAACAGCTTAATTAAGCACTTATATCATATAAGTAGAAAAACAGCTTAAATGCTCATGTACAATCTTATGTAAAAAGTTGGAACTCAATTGAATTTGTTTCATGTTTGCAGGTGGCGATGAAGTGAATGGACTTAAAAGAGATGAAAATGGCGACACTAAAAATCACGAGGAGACTAAGTTTTATGTGCAAGTGGAAAATTCAGCCATTCAAAATAGTTTACGCAGCGAACTCAACAAACTTCCGTCTGATTCAGAGTTATCCGCTATACGTAACTCAAATGAGATAAAAGCTACACCTGCTGTGAATTTTCACGAAGAAACCGAAAAGGAAAGTAACTCGATAAATGAGATTGATCAGCAAGAGAAAGAGTTTGATGTTGAGCTAGTAATCGCAAAACAAGAGACACATGATTTGTTTTGTCCTAATTGCAAATCTTGCATTACCAAAAGGGTTATCCTCAAGAAAAGAAAAAGGAACATTCATGTATCAGACAACAAAGGAAAACGCGATAGGTTAGAACCGGTAGTTGAAAATAACGTCGACCAAGGTGATCGTGCGAATGTAACATCTGAAATTACAAACCTGGATCCACCTCCTGCTGCTTCTGCTGTTGCTGCTGATCGTGATCACGACGATGACGATCATCCTGAGAAAGAAGTAGAAGGATTCAGATGTTTATCGTGCTTCAGCATCTTTATTCCTAGTGGTAAGTCGGTTATTTTCTCTACGTTGCAAAGCACAATTTTGTCTTTGATTCGTGCACTCCGTGCTATATATGAGCCTAATGATCTCGTTAATTTTGACAGGAAAAGGTTTCAATTTGTTCCGTAATTTTGGTGGTTCCAGCAAGCATGAAACTTTGCAAAATCCTGCAAGCAGTTTGCAAAATTCTTCAAACATACAAGTCTCCAATCCGAATTGGTTCATCTCGTTGTTTACTTATAAGAGAAAAACATCTACCGAGCAAGGTTTTTTGTTTGTTCTTTTAATAGTTTTTACATTGGTACTTCTAAATGAATTCACTTGCATGATGACGAAGCTTATTTGAAAATTTAATGAAGTGTTTTAAATTGTGTCGACACATTCCGTTTCTGTGTATAGCAGGCGACACTTCTTCCCATGAGCCTTCTAGAACTAATCCTGCTGAGCAGAATCAGTCAACAGTTACTTCAACTATACTATCCTCCTCCGGTACTGGTCACCCAGAAGGTCCACTTGTTGTTGCAGCTCCGATTAAGAATGAAAAACCAATGTCTGGTGCTATTCACGGACATGAAACAATGAGTTCTACAATTTCTTCAAATGGAGCGCAGAGTGTTGTGCAGGATTTCATAGATTTTTCAGAAAAAGAACAATCGCTGATCAGAAAACCGAGGACCGATGACACAGAGAGAAAGCAGACTTCAGTGGATACAACAAAAACAAGTAATAATTTCATCTGTTTATCGTTAAAAAAAAAACTCAAATAAAATCATGCTGATAAATTGAGTATTAGAATTCTAAAACCTTCATAATTGAGTCTCGAGTTTCTTATGGCATTATTCATGTGTACCTTCAAACGTGTACATAGTTCATATTCTATAATCTATATGATTCCTTTTGTTTGATGTGACGATACTTCACTATATCACTCTGATGCAGATACTGTTGAAGTTACGTCCTCGATGAACTACTCTAATGGGACGATATCTGAGTACAAGAGTGTTAACTCGGTAACTACAACTTCTAGTGAAACATTTGTTAGTTCTAGAGAAACTACAAAAGGCACCGTTCTAAATCAATATCAAGAGAAACCGAAATTTCTTGTTCCTACAAGTGTAACTGTCGGGTCTCTAGTTATTGAGGATACACCAAAAGATGCTAACAAGATGCCTGAAACTGTTAAGAATATTGATTCCTCTTTGTGGCAAGGTGGAGCACAACCACCAGTTCAATCATTTGACAGCACAAGTTCTGCAATAGATGCTTTATTTCCATCGAAAACAGATATTTCACTGCTTAATAAAGTTCGGAAGGATATCGATAATTTTAGAAAAGAAAATCAAGGTATGTTCATGAAATGATTATCTTCACTAAATTTTCTTCTCACTTTGTATAATAAGCCTAGTTGTTACTATCGTGCAGGTGATGTGATTGTCGATGTTGATGGTGAAGAAGCAAATGAGATCACAACAATGCAGACAGAAGATAATGTTCCAGTTGATGGTGCTGTTGCGACAGAACCTCAAACTCAAGTAGGTATCCGTGAACAACGTAGAGATGAAATTGTTGAACCGAAAAAGTGGGAAATAGTTAAAAGCATTGTGTATGGCGGTTTAGTTGAGTCAATCACAAGTCTCGGAATCGTGTCATCTGCAGTTAGTTCTGGTGCTACCCCATGTAAGTGTTGATCAATACATTTGTTTCAGTATGTTAAGTACTTTTGTGACATTCATTTCTTGTGTTTATTGCAGTGAATATTATTGTGCTGGGATTCGCAAATCTGATTGGCGGACTTTTCATTCTTGCTCATAATGTGAGTAGTTTTTCTAACAATTGAGATCTCTTACTTATTTGAAAAATCTTAGTTAAGCCTTTTCTTCTGGTCCTTTTCTCCAGCTTAAAGACCTGAAAGACAGTCACGCTAGAGGGGAACAACTTCAATCAAATGCGCGTGATCGATATCAAGAGCTACTAGGACAACGATCAAACTTTGTGTTCCACGCTGTTATAGCCGTGTTCTCGTTCCTGATATTTGGTTCTGTCCCCCTCATTATCTACGGCGTATTGATTAATAAGAATTACTATGACGAAGTCAAGCTTGCGATAGTGGCAGCGAGTTCTGTTGCGTGCATCATTCTGCTTACTATTGGGAAAGTTTACACTCAAAGATCACCTAAATCATACTTCAAAACTGTGTTGTACTATGTCTCAATGGCACTTGCAGCCTCAGGGTTATCTTTCATAGCAGGAAAACTAATCAAAGATCTTATAGATAAGTTCAGCAAATCAGAGTCAGGTTTTGCAATTGCCATGCCTATAGCAGACACAAAAACAGCATGGATGTCTTACTGAAAAAAGTTGAGAGTAGGAATTTCAGAAGGAGCTTGAGATTTTAGAGGGTTAGAGAAACTTGGTTAGAAAAAAAGTACTTTTGTAGTAGCAAGCAACCTTTTGGTTTTGATGTTTCATTTTAAGTTTTGTTTTATTGGATTCTAGTTTAAGCCTTTCCTTCGAGACTCATTTTCTTCCCAGAATAAGCATTTTTCACATTCACCACTTTCATTTAATTTTGAGAAATTTTCCTACCTTTCCCTTTTCTTTCCTCCCAAAGCCATTCCCTACCAACTTTCAAGCAAAGCATTAATCAATCACATCAACTTTTTTCAATGAGGTAGAAAAGCATACCATGCTATTTTACCAAATAGAGAAAATTAGACATACCAAACCAAGCCTTTTAGATGTAAATTAAAAAAAAAATTAAAACTTACATAAACCCTCCATGTTCAAGAGCATGTGAGTGAGTGACTCATGCACATAACTCGTGCATCCTTACTATTAATTATTTTCTTATAACATTTTTCAAAAAACCTACTGTGAAACCTTTCATTTATATACAGAAAAAAGCTTATAATGTTGGGGGAAAAGCCCATACTATTTTTAATTATGCCTTTTGCAAAATTTATATCTTGACCTAAACTAATAATACAGTCTAAGAAAATCACATTTTGAAAATAAATTCATTTTAGAACAGTTTGCCTTTTCTCTTACGAAGGATTTGCATCTGAAAGTAAACAAGGATTAGAAAAAGTTAAGATAATATTGAATGCAAATCGTAAAGCTATGATCACACTACTGATTAGCGATTAATTTTGTTCGTTTGACGCACACAATTGCTACTGATGCACTAGCAATCCATGTGAAAGCGCACACAGATAACTCCACTGTATGCCACCAAAAGGTAACATGTCAAAAAACCGGCTGGCGAACAATACTCCCCCATATTTGATATATATTATGTTACAACATAAACATACATATTGTAAGTTACAACCATACAATATCACTTCATACATGTTTGTTGCCACCTGCTAATTAAACATGCCTAAGATGCAGGTGACAAGTAAAAAAAACAATATGATACAAGATAACATAGTTACTGCTCCGCCAGAAGTTCTCATAGCAGGGGAGGGGTGAGGACCGGATAATCACAACAACCACATAGACAAGCCAATTAGAAATGGCGAAGTCAGACAGGATAATCACAACAACTACGGAGACAAGCCAATAAGAAATGGCCAAGTCAGAACATATTCAATGATACATTAGTTAGACCAGACATGAACCAGACCATGCCTGTTGCCTGTATAGATCTCGTTGCGGTCTTCGTCGTAGAAAAGAGCAGTAATGTCTTCCAAGGCTTCTGTGACTGTGCTCCTTATTCTGGAGGCCTGTTTTCGCTTCTTTGAATTACAGCCACCACTTGGGCAATCGTCACTGCAGTTGCATTCCTTTGTAATGGGAAAGCTATTACTTGCTCTTATCTTTGCAAGACACTTACCAGTTAAAATGTTGCTGACATTGATGGATCCCGCTGCATTAAAAAGGCAGAAGTTGTAAGTAATTTCGCTACCTTAAATGATATAAATTGATCACAAACACAAGGAGAAATCATAAGATACTAAGATTATATAAGGTAAGAAACTAATCTTATGAGAAAGTAAGAGCCTTATTCAAATATTGATCCCACCGTAGCAAACAAAATAAAAATAATTGGGAAAAAGTAGCAGCTGGGCAGAGGAGGGATACAAAAGAAAAAAGTACCATTTCCTTCGGACAAAGACTCATCTGAATCAGCCTTGCAGTATGATATGATAAGGTCCTGGTCACTGGTTATATAAATGTTGTTTGTATTGCAGTCAGGATGCCACAGAAGGTGATCCTCAAAAGAAGTTACAAGTTCTCCACGGAAATTCCACACAGCCACAGTTCTATTTCGAAACGTCAGGAATAATTGGTTCTCATATAAGAATATAAATGCAGATGGCGTCATGAATTCCGTTTTGCTAACTTCTTTAAGCTCAAAAGTACGAACCTAAAGGTAATTAAAAGTAAGATCTACATAGATGTTGAACAATGTATATATATAACCCATGAATAATTGGGAGCATTACTTACATCAAGGATTTGGAGGTTTTCATTTTCTTGCTTGACAAGAAGTTTTTCATTGAACTGTTCAATAAAGTCCACCTTACTATTCCGATGAAGCAGGTGGTTGAATGACTTCAAAACGGTGCCATCTTCTATTGAGAGGATTTTTAGTGGCACATGACTGCTTGTTTTAGAATAAATCAACAACATGATCCCCGGACTGATAAAAAAATGAAAAAGAGAAAAGTTGTATAAGGCATTTAAAATTAATAACAAATATAATGTAAAATAAAGCTATCCACCACACTAAAACATGATGTCATATTCTTAACAAAAATATGTGAATTACCACAAACCACAAATATGCAAGGTAGTGGTAGATTGGAAAGTAAATTTCACAAACAAATAAAATTACCTGATCTTAATCTCTTGTACATTTTTATCAGCAACGGAGTATAACAACGTATAGTTTTTCAGGTCAAACACCTTGTATATGCTATAGAGGGAAAAAAGAGAAGATATCAGTATATCCCCGTCAATAATTTTGAAATGTAATATTATTAAAATTACATATAAAAATCAGAATACAAAAATATTTACCTGTCCTGTGCAGAGTATGTCAGTACCTTTCCATTGACATCATCAAACTCTACAAAACCTGGCCATTTCAAAGACTCGGATTCGAAAAGAGCAAACCCAGCATCTGGTTGAACCCTCCTTATATATCTGGAAAACAGATATTTTAGCATAGAACACAACAACACAAAATTGGACAGGCATATGCTATCTACAGCTCTTAGTTTACTCTTTCAGTATTCTCTGTCTCTCTTATTTTGTTGAGTATGGAAAACAACAATAGGAGGTGATAAAAAATAATAGCGGTATACTTACTCAGTTCTGGTGCTTCTGCATTTCAAAGAACTGTAACTGTCTGAAGCATAGACAGAAACTGTGATAAGTGAATCGTTATTTTTATTATAAAACAAACTTCTTATCACTTCATCGGGACTGACATTCAAGAAGCATATCCTTTCATTGGTCTCTGCAGCAAACAATAGAAACATGTATCATATGTATCATTGAACAGAATATTCTGATAAAACCTCACAAATTATTAAAAACCAAAACATAAATGCCAATAACAAGGTTTTAGTACTACCTCGGTTAAATGCTGCACACACACCAGATTGTGCAAGGGCAAAAACAATGTCCTGAGCCGCTACAATTTCGATAATCTTTGACCTCTTTCTAAAAAATGGCAATACGACGGAAGAAGGGCCTTTTGGATCATATGTATCATATTCTTCCTATAAATATATCCATCAGACATAAGTGGGGGAATGGGCACAGTAAAGCAAAATATACATCTCATCATTGCGGGATTTAAAATGTCGTATTGCACCAAGAAGGAATACGCTACAAAACAAAATAACAACCACTGGATGATTTGTACGGCCATTAACATGTGCCAGACACGCCTCAACCACAAGTATCATTGGTGTTTTAATGCCTCTTTCCAACAATGATTCATTTAATTAAATATTTTTAACATTTTCCCTCTTCCCATCTTTAGGAAACAAGACACCCGCACCCATAATTATTCTCTTCCTTACATTAATTATAAAACTTTTCCTTTCCTCTTGCTTACAAACCGAGATACACAAGCACTGCAATCAAAGTTCAGGATTAGGTTCATCTAAACTCAGTTACACTAATTCACACCTAACCAATCACAGATCCACATCAAACAACCTTTCTATTCCCAACATCTCATCTAGAATTATATCAATTGCAATCACATCGTGATTAAACAGAGGCAAATATTAGGCATCTAGGATCACAATAATCAATGCCACTGACACAGTCATTACAGACTCCAATTTAAAACTAATTGCTAAATTATATCAAGGCACAAGCACGTAGCAGACTCAGATTAGTCTTTACAGTATATATAAAAATCATCATATACATTTAATCTATAAATCAATCGTCATCCATACAATCTTAACACAAAACCCTATATAAGGAAAATAATTCATAATCCAAATTTTGCTAGAGCATCCTAACAAAGCTTTATCACAAAGATGAAGTCTCCACACTAAACAGTCAAACCCTAACCAAAATGTTCCCTTTTATGACAATGACAATAATAAATATTAATCTAAATTCCACTGATTTGTTACTTCATCATGCATATGAAATTGATTTAAACAAAAAAACTCATAATAGATTAAGAAAAAATAAATCACACAAAGAAAAAATCGAAAATAAACTTAAAAATAAAAAGACAAATTTGAGTTGAAGAAATGGAACCTGCAACCGAATATTGCGGAATCTTTCTTGAGCATCAGTGATACTAAATCCACGAATACTTTTGGTACAAATTTCCCGTCTCTGAAGCTTCCTAACACTGTTGATAAACCCATCGCCGGCACCACCACGACCCTGCTTCTTTTTCGCCACCACACGACGGCCACAGCAAGGTCTCGGACTCACAGTAATTCTCCTTCCACTCCCACCACCTTCCATTTCTCGGCTAACTCCTTCCCGACGGCGAAGGAGCCACCGCTCAAAATTTCAACTTTAGCAAAAACCCTAAAAACTTCAATTCTAGTTTTCAAAAATTGGATCTAGCTTTTCAAATTTTGAGAGGGAGAAAATGAAAATGAAAATGAAAATTAAAAATAAAATAAAAATAAAAACAAATAAAAAAAGATAAAGAGAATCAAAGAGAAGGAAAATAGTTGAAATGAAATGCGAAAAATCTGAAGTGTGTTAGAAAAAATGAAATGTTGTGAAGTGTTTTAAGAGAGACACTGTTGTTGTTCTTTTGTAATTTACAACCTGTAATATGATGACGTCATGGTAAGCTTGTTTTTGGGGCTTGGGCCCATGTGTTTTGTGTAGATCTTAACCAAGCTTTTTGTAGTATAAGATATATGTCAATTTGAAATTGTTTGGATAGAGCTATTATGGGTCAAGCTTGATAAGATTGTTGATTTTGATTATTTGCTTCAATTTCAAGTTAGGAATATATGAGTAGGGTTTGTTGGTGTGAATAGTTATTTTAGGATTGGATTTGTAAATAATGTTATTATTAAGAGATATTTGAGTAAATTGACTTCTTAAAAAAAACTATTACAAATAATGTTATTATTAAGAGATATTTGAGTAAATTGACTTCTTAAAAAAATATAATAGTTTTTTTTTGTGTGGTGATAGTTAAATGTTATTTTGTGGATGTTTTGTCGATGGTGATCGTTGTTTTGTGAGACTACTAATAAGTTATTCTAGATAAATTTATATATTGTATGTGACGATGATGTACATTGTTATAGATGTATGATATTGTTAGACAATTTGGTTTTAGTTGGTTGCGTCGTCAGCATCAGTCTTGCTGACGGGGAGGAAAGCAGAGTTGCGAGCATCAAGAGTGATGTCATGGTTGGCCATGATCGAGATTTTGAAGAACTGTTTTGGTCTTGTGTCTACGAAAGGAGAAAAGACGGGGATAACAAAGATTCTCACAGACGACGCCACTGATCTTGACGGCTGATCAGAATATGAAGTGGGTCAGAGACAAACGCCTTGATGCTGGGTGTGAGAGATGAGAAGGGGTTGTACCTGCAAGACACTCTGATGCTAAAGTAAGAATCGGGCAAGAGAGAGAGAGAAAGAGAGAGTGAGAGAGAGAGAGAGAGAGAGAGAGCAAATACATAATATGAGTATATCAGGGTGAATATTGGATAACTGACCCTCTCAAGTGAAAGGTTTTTTATAGTGCCCCCAGCGTTTGGCCATTGATCCCTATTTTCGGGGCGAGATAACCGATTTCCGAAGAATAGGTAAATACCAGAATTAGCCGTTGGAACGGGCAGAGGTGCCCATAACTAGTCGTTGCTACGTGCAGAAGCGCAATTACGGGCACATGCATCTTGGCTATTTCTGGATAGTGGAACCGTGCGTGAAGGGTAATGACTGCCGAGGAGAAGCGTTGTGACCAAGGGTAAATTGGCCAACCTCCCCTGTTGGAGGGGCAGAAAGGTAAATGTTCCCCAAATTGGGTGGACTTAGGCAATTAGACCGTTTTGGGAGTATAAGTGGATTGGGCCATGCCTAGTCATTGGCACAGTCTGGAACAATATTTGATCTTGACGGCTGATCAGAACTTGAAGTGGGCCAGAGACAAACGTCTGTGATGCTGGGTGTGAGAGAGAATGAGGGGTTGTACTTGTAAGACACTCTGATGCTAAAGTAAGAATCGGGCAAGAGAGAGAGAGAGAGAGCAAGTACATAATATGAGTATATTAGGGTGAATATTGGATACCTGACCCTCTCAAGTGAGAGGATTTTTATAGTGCCCTCAACGCTTGGCCATTGGTCCCTATTTTCGGGGCGAGATAACTATTTCCCGAAGAATATGTAACTGCCAGAACTAACCGTTGGAACGGGAAGAGGTAGTCATAACTAGCAGTTGTCGCGGGCAGGGGCGCAGTTACGGGTACAAGTGTCTTGACTATTTCTGGATGGTGGAACCATGCGTGACGGGCAAGGACTGCCGAGGAGAAGCATTGTAACCAAGGGTAAATTGGCCAGCCTCCTATGTTGGAGGGGTAGAAAGATAAATGCTCCCCAAATTGGGTGGACTTAGGCAATTGGGCCGTTCTGGGAGCAGAAGTGGATTGGACCATGCCTAGCCATTGGGCCAGTCCGAAATAGTAGTTCCCCAAGTCGTTGCTCCTGAGCATGGGAGTGACGACTTAAGGATAGTCCACTTTCTAGGAAAGGTCATCGCTAACCGCAGAGATGGGGATGCCACCTTGTTCTTGAAGGAAATTATGCTCGGGCATCTGTTACGCTGCTTGTCGGGGAGCTCGTGGTACGGGGAGACCAACGGTTGATGGGATCTAAAGAGGTGAAACACCACATGTGTCTCGAGCCGTGTGCTATATTTAATACGTAATGATGGTTAGGCTATACTCATGATGATGCCCCTAGCCGCGCGTGCTCGTTAACATTCCTGGAATTGCCTATAAATAGAGTGAGAGTCCGCTTATTTGCACTTTTGCTTCTCTCTCTTCCTTTGTCTTATGTTCTCTGTTCCAGCCGCCCGCCGCCATCAAGCTCCATCTGACCATCGTACAAGCACCGACCAGAGCCATTCAAAACCAGAAACTCCGTCCCTGACCACGTAAGTATGTTGATTTCCTGCTTGTTATTTGTTTCGTTGATTTATGTACCATAAATTGCATGCGATTAGGGTTGCTATGAATTAGTTTTAGGGCGTTTTCTGGTGGCTGTTGGTGGCATGCGGTGGTTTGGCCACTTTCTCTGCTATCGGCGCCATAGTGACTGTCAGGAATATAGGACTTAGGAACTTGTAAGCTTTTAGTTGATCCTTGATCGCGACTTTCTATGTCTAACTGAACTAACTGCAAGTGCACAGTCTATCGTGTAGTAATATAAGATATCAATCCCACAGGGACTCGTAATCAAGCTAGTATTTTCGGGTGTTACTGTGTTTAGCTAGGTTGGTATGATTTTAGGGGAATAAAAGCAAAATAAGTGTGTAAAATATAGGGGAACTAAAAACGTTACTTAAGGTATAAATGCTTGAATCGGTGTGCAATATGTTGGTTCTTCAAGGATTCGACAAGTCACCGGTGTTTTGGGTGTTTTGAAAAATAGTTTAAGAAGAACATGACGGTTTAAAGACCTTTTTCTCACGATGGTTGTTGACGCTAGTCGCAACTCTAAGGCGAAACGTATGTTGTCGCTATCCCGTTCGCGGTTAAAATTACTTTTTGAAAACCATTAAGCTCTAATCCTTTTTAAAGCGTTGTCGCTATTTTAAAAATGAATGCTTAGTTTTTACTATCTGGACCTAACCTCAGTTGTCGCTTGTTGGTTCGTACCTTTATGAATTTCCCACTGTCGTGGCAAAACTGCTTTTTAAATAAGTTCTCGCTGTCGCGACGAACATTTATTTTAGAAAAATCGATTTAAAAACTAAAGCCATAAATAAGTTTGAAAAGGAAAGTATACACCGGTTATTATCGAATCCCATCTGACTACCTATTACATACCGATTACTTTAATTTAGTCGGACATGGAATATAAACTAAGAACACGTAAACAATGGTAGAATATATAAACATGCATCATAATGGGAAATAGAATTCAATTAACGATTATAATAAGAACCTGTAAATAATTCAATTGGCCTTTGGGAAATCCTCCAAAATGTCGGCAGGATTTAGTCTTGGTGCCAATTACTCGTACATAATAGAATTTGAAAAGTAAAACACAATTGCAAGGAAAGGAAAGAAAAAGGAAACAATAAGAAATTCTGAAACTCAAAAATTGCTCTGAAAATAAATTGGCAGCACTTCGTGTCTTCAATGCAGCTCCCCTTTTTCTGGTACCAGCTCCCTCCTTTTATAGATGGAATTTCCAACGGTTAGTTACCTCAGGAAGTGGGATTGATCTCAGTAAAAGTAGGAGCTAGTGGTCCACTCCTTTTGGTATTTGAAAGCACTTACAGCACGTGCAAGATTTCTGCACTTTTTGTCTGCATGACGGTCGTCATGGGTTTGTGACGGTCGTAACACGTATGACGGTCGTAATGGGCTTGTGACGACTGTCACATCAGCAAAATTCGTATTTGCTGTTTTGGTCTGTTTTTCATCTAGTTTTAATCTGTAATTGCTTGTTTTCTTCATCTTGCTCCATTTGAACATGAACTTTGAATACCTGCAAAATACTGGACAAATAACGTGGAAATACCCGAAATCGGAGTGAAACCAGTCACTGATTAGTAAAAATGTATGTCATTATATATATACGATTTCGCGTTATCAAACTCCCCTAAACTTGAATCTTTGCGTGTCCTCAAGTAAAGGTAGGAAAATTTTACAATTTGGCAAGCACGCGGCACGCTCTTCTTTCGATAAGATTTCTCAGACGTTAAGTTAGGAAGCCGGGGGTCCAATGGAAACAAAACGTATACGGCGATGACACTGAACTATAAGTCTTCGAAGGCCTCTCTTTTATGCAAGCCAGTCTCAATCATGTTACTGCAGTTCGACATCAAGTCTCCTGCTACAAGTTTTACCCGGTTTCGTTCTGGCGCAATCACATTAAGCCCGTTGTCCATACACGTTCATGGTAGGTAAACCTGTTAGTGACTATGATCTCTTTGCTCAATTGATTTTTTTCCGCACGCATGTTTATTCTATTATAAATCTTGAAGAGTTTCGTACCGTTGGGCTAAATGCTCGGGTGAGGAGCACCTAACTTAGAAGGAACGTGTCTTTGTATTCAGGCTATATGGCTTTTCTTTTTCATGATTATTCATTTCATACTAGAGATCACGCACTTATTTGTATCGGTTTCTTACTTAGAAGTGTTTAGGATGGTGCTGACTGCTCGTATAAACTACTAGGGGCTCCATTTGAGGCGAGACTTGAGGCTTTGGTACAAGTAAGTAGTGAAACTGACTCGCATAAACTAGAGGTCTAAGGTGTCAGGGCGGTAGTGGCTTTGTTAGAATTTTCTTCTTGGGAATTCCAAACTTGGTTAAGCTTTGGCGTATCACGTGATGCTTTGAAGAGGATAAAAGTTTCTTTGTATATGTCAGATAAGGCGCGGGGAGTTCACATAACAGAGAGATATATATAAATGAGCTTTATTTGCCAAAATTAAAATACTTTAAATTGAAAATTTGAATGGAAGTGCAGGCGGAATAGAAGTACAAGCGAAATAGGAAATAACAGGGAAAAGGGGAAATAATGCTCTGCTCCCACACTATCTCAATCAGTGTCCCCACTGATTTAAAAGAATGTGGAAGGGAAAGTACAAAGAAAACAAAATACAAGAAATGAAAAATACTACTAGTCCTTTCCTCTTCCTCTGTCTCTACTTCTACCTCTGGCTCTTCCGTCGCGTGCCTCGAGATTCAAAGCTCATGTGTGGTAAATGTAGTCACGGAGGCCGTCGACTTGCACAGTGAGATTGGCCATGTCGTCGATCAGGCTGGCCTGGCCATCCTGGAGCTGCTGCATAGATGTCCTTATGTGACCGATTTGTTCTTTCTGCCAAGCTTCGAACTGTTCAGCTCTTCGGTTTTGTTGTTCCATCATAAGCATCATCTGATTTTGTTGTTCGATGGAACGGAGGAGATCCGCGTTTGTAAAATCGGCTTCAGGACGGCGGCGACGACGTGAGGAAGGACCTTCGGCAGGAGGTGGTTGTGATGGCTCAGCCTGGTCAGCTCTATCCAACTCTTCTTGAACTTCATCCATGGGCCCTTGGGCATTTTCCTGAGTTGGGGCAGCAGGAGCATTTGGATCGAAGAGCCAGTTGGCTCTGTCCTGCGGATGCATTCGGGTGCGAGAGGGCATGATAATGCTTTGGATAGTGCGACCTCGCACTACAGGATGATATTTCCCATCTGCTCGGGATCTGATTAGGTGAGGGGCGCGACAATGGTTGGTGTCGAGGAAAACAGGGGGCAGCTGGCGAAGGTTCTGGAGGTGGTTGCCAAGACCGAGGCCTAAGGCGATAGAAGTGATGATGCCACCAAAATAGAATGGTTTTGAGCCGCGGTTGCAGTTGGCTTGAATGTGAGCCAAGAGGAATGGTGCGACATCAACAGGTTCCGAAGCAAACATACAACGGAGAAAGAACAGCTCCTTCGAGTTGACTTTGTGGTTACTGTCACGAGCGTAGATGGTGTTGATCAACACGTGATGAAAGTATCGGATTGTTGGATTGTGGATGTGAGTGGCATTCAAAGTATCCTAACTTTCAGCAGTGGTGTCGGTCAGTTGGTTCCATAGAGGGAAAACTTCATGGTAGAACTGATCGGAGGGGCGGCGATGAGCGTCGTCGCCGTGAGGAAACTGCAGCATGTCGGCGATGCGGTCCTGGTTGATTTGATATTCGGTGCCGAACATGCGGAAGCAAGCGGCACCGGTGAGCTGATTTGTATCGCCGGGTGAAGTCACGTACGTGAAGGAACTGAGAAACTCCAGTGTGAGTTGCTCGTAGGTGGGTTGAGGGTTGGTGCAGAGATGCCAAATGCCGGCTCTCTGCAGCATCCAAGTGACACCATCCAGAATTCTCAGTTCTGTCAAAGAATCTATGTGAGCATAGTGGGTCGGTTGTAGCGACCGTTGATGGAAAGCAATGTAGTTGGTCCTCTGCCTTTCGCCGGACTCTCCTTCTCGGAAAAGGATATTGCTCAAGTTGGGTTTTTCACGATTTTGCCTAGCCATTTTTTGTGAGAGAGGTGCAGAGAGGGAAAATAGATAGTTTCTGTGGATGGAGAAGTAGGGAAATATAGAGGTCAATATATAAGAGTGGAATGGAAGTTGAAATGGTGGAGGATTAATGGGGAATTCGAAAGGTTGTAGTGGGGTTTGAATGCGTGAAAGTGGGAAGTTAAGAGAGTGGAGGTGGAAGGGTTCGTAACCCCTGTTTTGACAGAATTGGGGTTTTATTCGCGTGACGGCCGTCAGGGGTGTGTGACGGTCGTAATATGCGTGACGACCGTCATGGATGTGTGACGACCGTCACAGCAGCAAATTCTGCAGAATTGCAGAAGTTTGCTTATGGGGCGTTTTCCACAGTTGAAGATGTGATTTTAATTCTATTGCAGTATGAATACTAGTTACAAAATAGAAGATAACGGGAAAACAAAATTAAGGGAATACCGGAATGAAATTAAAATAACATTGAATCTAAAAACGAGTTTAATATAATACAATACTAAAAAAGAAATAATTGCGAAATTTAATAAATGGGAAACAACGTGAAATGCAGTAAACTAAACTTAAAAAGAAACTAAAACATCACTCCTTTGGTTGCTTCAAGTTGTTGATCTGCTGAATGACGTCATCAAACTGGTCGCTAGCTACGTCCATAAAAGTAACGACATCCATGTGAAGTTGCGTTAGTTCATCTTTTATAGTGGTTAATTCCAGCTTGAAATCGTCCATAGTTCTCAGAATAGTGTCCAACTTGTCTGTGTCTTGTTCAGGAGTAGGATCAGGAAAGTTATGGTAATTAGGAGGGGTCTCAGGATCTGTCTCCACTTCGGACTCATAATCTTTGTAGTACATATAGTCATGTGCTTCTGATATATGATCATTGTCGTACATGTAAGCCTGGGGTGTGGAGTGAGGTGATGGAGGTCCCTAGGCTCTTCCAATTCATAAAGCCAATTGTTTCTGTTGTGGATACTCGTTAGCTCGTGGTTGGGCAATGTGGAAAGGTGGACAGGTTGATCAGCGATGAGGTATTCGTAGGCTCCTGGTCCTAAGGTACCTAAGATACGTCTGTTGAAGCAAAATTGGATGTCCATTGATCTGAGGTTGCCGAAACGAATGGCTCTGTTCAGGTGGTACCTCAGGCCAATTTCATGGGCAATCATGGTGACTAAGCCTCCTATTAAGATGGGTGAATGAGGTTCCTGATTAAGGCGTGTGAATGACCTCATCATAAAAGGGACAGCATTGACATGGCGACCTTGTGAAGCACAGAAAAGGATGAACAACTCTTCCTTGGAAACTGTTGTAATGTTTTCCTCCTTCCCAAAGAGGGTATGGGCTAAAATCCTATGAAAGTAACGGAGTGCTGGATTATGTATCTCGTTATTGTGCATGTCATTAGGTTCAGGGTGATAGTTACCCGTGATGGTACCCCAGAATTGTTCTAACTCTTGATCAAAATCCTCTTCAGTGTTGGTAAACACATAAGGTCCGCTAGGGAATCCTAGGATGTTAGCTAACAACGTACGGTTGTGGTTGTGGTCCATTCCAAACATTCTAAAGGTTATCAGCTCTTTGGTGGATCCATAGCCATGTTCGGGTAAGTAGCTTAAGGAGCTAAGGAATTCGAACGTGAGTTCGCAGTAGGTAGCAAATCGGGTCTTTAGAGCAGTTTGCTCCCAGCCTAATTGGTTAAATAGATACTGAATGCTATCCTGGATTCTTAGCTTATCCATGGTGGATCTATCGTAGTACAGAGTCTAAGCGATGCTTCTCTGAGTCAGTGCCTCAAATCTGGCCTTGTGAGCTTGTCCTCTAAATACAATGGTCGTAACGTCGATGTTAGTAATACTCGGAGGTTAGTCGGATAAAAATGGGAGAAAGGTAAGACGGCCTTTAAATCCTGGAAAGGTTGAAATCACATTTACTCAGATTAGATTTTTAAGAAGCAAAAGGTGATAAAAGATAGAAAAATAAAATAAAATAAATAGTAGAAAATAAGAAAATAAAATTTTATGGAAATTATAAGTTAAAATGAAAACATAGTTTCAGTAAATTTAGAAGGGAAAACGGGAAAAATTGGGTTGCCTCCCAATCGACGCTGTTTTTAACGTCAAAAGTCTGACGATAGCTTGGCTGTAAGCTATTCAGGGGTTTGAGCGGGAAGCTCGAGCAATTGCACACTGCTCACGTGGTGGCTGTTTTCGTTTTGATTATAATGCTTCAAACGCTGTCTGTTTACTACAAACGGTGCGTTGATTGTATTGTTGGTTTCAACAGCTCCGCTTTTAAGGATTTTGGTTACCTTAAAAGGTCCAGACCATCTAGATTTTAATTTTCCAGGGAAAAGTTTTAATCTTGAGTTGAATAGGAGCACGATGTCTCCCACACAGAATTGTTTCTGGATCGAACGTTTATCATGCCATTTCTTGGTTCTTTCTTTGTAGATGCGGGCATTCTCATATGCGTCCAACCTGAGCTCTTCCAATTCGTAAAGGTTCAAGATTCGTTTCTCTCCTGCCGCAGTGTAGTTGAAGTTCAGCATCTTAATAGCCCAAAAGGCTTTATGCTCTAATTCCACTGGCAGGTGACATGATTTTCCGTAAACCAATTTAAATGGTGTGGTACCTATTGGCGTCTTAAAGGCGGTCCTATAGGCCCATAAAGCTTCGTTCAATTTTGATGACCAATCTTTCCTGGAGGTTGCGACAGTCTTTTCCAAAATTTGCTTTATTTCTCTGTTCGAAACCTCCACTTGTCCACTAATTTGTGGATGATACGGTGTAGCTACGCGGTGTCTGACTCCGTATTTGGAGAGGAGTTTGTCAAAGATTCGCGATATGAAGTGCGAACCACCATCACTAATGACGAGTCTGGGCATACCGAATCTAGGAAAGATTGTGTTTTTAAAGAGTTTGACGACTACTCGTGTGTCATTTGTTGGAGCGGTAATGGCCTCTATCCATTTGGATACATAATCTACAGCGACGAGTATATATTTGTTTCCAAAAGAGGACGGGAAAGGTCCCATGAAGTCTATTCCCCAGACGTCAAAGATTTCTACTTCTAAAATTCCTTTCTGAGGCATTTCATCGCGTCGTGAGATGTTGTCGGTGCGTTGGCATCGGTCGCATTTGAGTACAGCGATATGGACATCCTTCCAGAGGCTGGGCCAAAATAGGCCAGATTGTAGAATTTTAGCGCACATCTTTGAAGTACTAGCATGACCACCATAAGGTGCTGAATGGCATTGGGAAATGATGTCTTTTATTTCTTCCTCTGGGACACAGTGACGATATATGTTGTTGGCGCCTCGTTTGAAGAGTAGAGGTTCGTCCCAATAGTAATGCTTTAAGTCGTGAAAGAATTTCTTCTTTTGTTGATAAGTTAGGTCCGGTGGAAGCACGCCTGCGGCCAAGTAATTAACGATGTCGGCATACCAAGGCAAAGTGGCTTGGGCATAAACAGCTTCTACGGCTTTTTCAAGTTCTGGTTTTTCCAAGGTTAAGTTGGACATATCGCTTTCCAATTTGGCTATCAGACGTTCGTAAGGAAAATCGTCATTGATAGGTACTGATTCTTGTTTAATGCCCTATATTCGGGATAAGTGATCTGCAACTACGTTCTCGGTCCCTTTCTTATCTTTAATTTCTAAGTTGAACTCTTGTAATAATAGGATCCATCTCAATAATCTTGGTTTGGCGTCCTTTTTTCTTATTAGGTACCTAATGGCAGTGTGATCTGTGTATATGATTATTTTGGCTCCTACCAAGTAGGAACGAAATTTGTCAAGTGCAATCACAACTGCTAGAAGTTCCTTTTCCATCGTGGCGTAGTTCATTTGGACAGGGTCTAAAGTTCTACTGGCGTAGTAGATTGCGTGAAGCTTCTTGTCTTTCCTTTGTCCTAGAACTGTGCCTACAACATAATCACTCGCATCGCACATGATTTCGAATGGTAGCCGCCAATCTGGGGGTTGCATGATTGGTGTGGTAATGAGCGTTGTCTTTAGAGTTTCGAATGCTTCTAAGCATTCTTTGTCGAAAACGAACTCGGCGTCTTTCATTAGCAAACCTGTCAGAGGTTTTGTGATTTTCGAGAAATCCTTTATGAATCTTCGGTAGAATCCAGCGTGTCCTAAAAAGCTTCGTATTTCTCGTACGGTTTTCGGAGGTTGAAGATCCTTTATGATCTCTATTTTAGCTTTGTCAACTTCAATCCCTTTTTCAGATATGACGTGTCCTAAAATGATGCCTTGTCGGACCATGAAATGACATTTCTCCCAATTGAGGACAAGGTTCACTTTAGCGCATCTTTTGAGTACCATTTCTAAATTTGAAAGGCAGCTTTCAAAGCTTTGTAGCATACAGAGAAGTCATCCATGAACACTTCCATGATGTCGTCTATGAAATCCGCAAAGATTGCCATCATGCATCTTTGGAAGGTTGTTGGAGCATTGCATAGTCCGAACGACATTCGGCGATAAGCAAAAGTGCCATAAGGACAGGTGAATGTTGTCTTTTCTTGGTCATTGGGGTGAATATGAATTTGAAAGAATCCCGAATAACCATCTAGATAGCAGAAGTACGAATGTTTCGCTAGTCTTTCCAACATCTGGTCTATGAAAGGTAAAGAGAAGTGATCTTTTCGAGTCGCCTTATTCAGTTTTCTGTAATCGATACACATCCTGCTTCCGGTCACAACTCTTTGGGTTATCGATTCACCTTTCTCATTCTTCACTATAGTAACGCCTCCTTTCTTTGGCACTACGTGCACTGGGCTGACCCATTGGCTGTCGGAGATCGGGTATATGATTCCTGCGTCTAGTAACTTTTTCACCTCGTCTTTGACTACAGTGCTTAGGATCGGGTTTATCCTTCTCTGATGTTCTCTTGAAGTTTTGCAGTCTTCCTCTAGCATGATACGGTGCATACAGATGGAAGGACTTATGCTTTTTAGATCGCTTATATTATAGCCTAACGCAGTTGGGTATTTCCTTAGGACTTCTAGTAATTGCTCAGTTTCTGACTGTCCTAAATTTGCGTTGACTATTACTGGTCTTTTGAATTCTGTGTCTAAGAATTCGTACCTGAGGGTTTTAGGTAGTTCTTTGAGTTCTAAAGCTGGGTTTTTCGGACCTGGCATATGATTTGGAGTTAGTGCTAAGATCTCGCTCAGCCTATCATCTTTGTATGGCACACGCCAGTTGTCGTCTTCATGAATAGCAGGGATTTAGATCTTCATGATTTCAGAATATGTAATTTCTTCCTTCTCTAATTCTCGTATGCATTCGTCAATGACATCTACTATATAGCATGTGTCATCTATAGCTGGTACCTTCAAGAACTTAGTAAGGATGAACTCTATCTTTTCTTCTCCTACTTCGAATGTTAGCCTTCCTTTCTTTACGTCTATGATAGCTCCGGCTGTCGCTAGGAACGGTCTTCCTAGGATAATTGGGGTAACAGAGTCCTCTTTGATGTCCATGATTATGAAGTCGGTTGGGATATAGAATTGGCCTATGCATACTGGAACGTTTTCCAGCACACCGACGGGATATTTGACTGATCGGTCAGCCAATTGCACGGATATTTTAGTTGGTCTTAGTTCTCCCATATTCAGCTTTTCGCATATAGATAAGGGCATGACACTTATACTGGCTCCTAGATCGCATAGAGCTTTGTCTATGACGAACTTTCCTATGACGCAAGGTATAGAGAAACTACCTGGGTCTTTTAGTTTATGAGGCATGTTGTTTTGAATGATTGCGCTACATTCGGCAGTAAGTGTAACTATTTCTTTATCCTCGATTTTCCTTTTGTTAGACAAGATTTCTTTAAGAAACTTAGCGTATGATGGCATCTGAGTTATCGCTTCTGTGAAAGGAATAGTGATATTTAGTTGTTTCAGAAGTTCAACGAATTTCTTAAATTGTCCTGAAGTTTTGGAATTTATGAATCTTTGAGGATAAGGGATTAGTGGTTTATATGGCGCTGGAGGCACATATGGGTTTTCATCTTTGGCGGCCTTTTGCTCGTCACATTCCTTCTTTTCTGTTTCAGACTCCTTTTCTGTTAGTTTATCAGATTTCTGATGCATGGCTAAATCTTCATTCCTAGGATCTATTGGGCCTTCCAATTCTTTTCCACTTCTCAATATGACAACGTTTGCATGACCTTTCGGATTAGGTTCTGGCTGACCTGGAAATGTCCCAGCCGGTGCGGCTGCAGAGGCTTGTTATTGAGCCACTTGTGATATCTGCGTTTCGAGCATTTTATGATGGGTGGCTAAAGCGTCTACTTTTCTGGTTAGCTGTTTAATCTGCTCGCTAGTGTGTATGTTTTGATTCATGAATTCTTTATTTGTTTGAACTTGAGTAGCTATGAATTTTTCCATCATCACTTCGAGATTTGATTTCCTAGGGGCAGTCTGGGCAGCGGCGGCTGGTTTCTGATATCCTGGCGGAGCAGCTGGTGCTTGCAAGGCATTATCGCTCTTGTAGGAAAAGTTTGGGTGGTTCCTCCATCCTGGGTTGTAAGTATTTGCGTAAGGATTTCCTTGAGCGTAGTTTACTTGGTCTGGTGGAATTCCTGCCAATAATGGGCACTCGGGCGCATTATGAGTGGCGATTCCACATAACTCGCAATTTGGAGTTACAACAACTACGGTTGCAGTTGGGGTAACGATCAGACTGTCGATTTTCTACACTAGAGCATCCACCTTAGCGTTGAACTTTTCAAGACTGCTAATCTCGTACATCCCACCTTTCGCCGCGGGTTTCTCTGCTGGAGTTCTTTCACCTCCCCATTGGCAGTGGTTCTGAAACATGTTTTCGATAAGTTGATAGGCTTCGTCGTATGGCTTATCCATAAGTGCACCGCCTGCGGCGGCGTCTACCGTTAATTTGGTGTTATATAGAATCCCATTGTAGAAAGTATGGATCGTCACCCAGTCTTCTAAATCGTGGTGAGGACACGCTCTCATCATATCCTTAAACCTTTCCCATGCTTCATAGAGAGATTCAGCATCTTTTTTGTCGAAATCCGTTGATTTGAGCTCTAAGCATAGCAGTTTTGCTTGGCGGAAAGTATCTTGCTAAGAAAACGTTCTTCAACTGTTCCCATGTCGTAACAGAGTTGGATGGTAAGGATTGCAACCAAGTCCAAGCTCTATCTCTAAGGGAGAAAGGAAATAGACGAAGTCTTATTGCGTCTGGAGTTACTCCATTTGCCTTCACTGTGTTTGCGTATTGCACAAACTTCGTTAAGTGTTCATTCGGATCCTCAGTTGCATTTCCTGAGAATTGATGTTGTTGTACAGTTGACAGCAATGACAGTTTCAGCTCGAAATCATTCTGATTGATAGCGGGGGCAGCAATGCTACTTCGAGGTTCCAGCTGAGATGGGGTAGCGTAGTTCTTCAACGGTTTATTTTGAGGTCCGTCAGCCATCTTTGATTCTTTAACAGGAGGATGAGCTAGAAGATCAGGAATATTGTGTTTTCGTTGATATTCGAGGATACGCCTTCTTAAGTGTAAGAAGCGCTCTAGTTCGACGATTGTAGGTTGTAAGATGTCGCCTTGTGAGCAAGTACTTGGCATACAACTGAAGAACAAGTAGAGGGAGAGAGAATAGTTAACCTAGTCTATACTGTGTAACAAAGGATTACACTATTGACTAAACGGGTCCCCGGCAACGGCGCCAAAAACTTGATCGCGACTTTCTATGTCTAACTGAACTAACTGCAAGTGCACAGTTTATCGTGTAGTAATATAAGATATCGATCCCACAGGGACTCGTAATCAAGCTAGTATTTTCGGGTGTTAGTGTGTTTAGCTAGGTTGGTATGGTTTTAGGGGAATAAAAGCAAAATAAGTGTGTAAACTATAGGGGAACTAAAAACGTTACTTAAGATATAAATGCTTGAATCGGTATGCAATATGTTGGTTCTTCAAGGATTCGACAAGTCACCGGTGTTTTGGGTGTTTTCAAAAATAGTTTAAGAAGAAAATGACGGTTTAAAGACCTTTGTCTCACGATGGTTGTTGACGCTAGTCGCAACTCTAAGGCGAAACATATGCTGTCGCTATCCCGTTCGCGGTTAAAATCACTTTTTGAAAACCATTAAGCTCTAATCCTTTTTAAAGCGCTGTCGCTGTTTTTAAAACGAATGCTTAGTTTTTACTATCTGGACCTAACCTCAGTTGTCGCTTGTTAGTTCGTACCTTTATGAATTTCCCACTGTCGTGGCAAAACTGCTTTTTAAATAAGTTCTCGCTGTCGCGACGGACATTTATTTTAGAAAATTGATTTAAAAACTAAAGCCATAAATAAGTTTGAAAAGGAAAGTATACATCGATTATTATCGAATCCCATCTGACTACCTATTACATACCGATTACTTTAATTTAGTCGGACATGGAATATAAACTAAGAACACGTAAACAATGGTAGAATATATAAACATGCATCATAATGGGAAATAGAATTCAATTAACGATTATAATAAGAACCTGTAAATAATTCAATTGGCCTTTGGGAAATCCTCCAAAATGTCGGCAGGATTTAATCTTGGTGCCAATTACTCGTACATAATAGAATTTGAAAAGTAAAACACAATTGCAAGGAGAGGAAAGAAAAAGGAAACAATAAGAAATTCTGAAACTCAAAAATTGCTCTGAAAATAAATTGGCAGCACTTCGTGTCTTCAATGCAGCTCCCCTTTTTCTGGTACCAGCTCCCTCCTTTTATAGATGGAATTTCCAATGGTTAGTTACCTCAGGAAGTGGGATTGATCTCAGCAAAAGTAGGAGCTAGTGGTCCACTCCTTTTGGTATTTGAAAGCACTTACAGCATGTGCAAGATTTCTGCACTTTTTGTCTGCATGACGGTCGTTATGGGTTTGTGATGGTCGTAACACGTATGACGGTCGTGTCGCACCTCGAAAATTCCTTTCGAACATACGACCCTCGCGCAAAAGGCGCGGAAAATGCGGTTCGACAGAGTCGCCACCGAACTTTATTTTTCCCGAATATACGGGAGAGGAAAATATCGAGAAAACCTCATAGACGCGGAAGGAACACGGCCGTCGCAACCATATTCCTGGGTTCGGGAGTCGGTTACGCGAGGGGAAGGAATTAGCACCCCTCGCGTCTGTCGTATTCGACGGGAACCTCTTAATTCGAGTTAATGGATGTTAGATAAACTTAATTCTTCTCTTCTCGCTACTAAATGCTAAAGGATACTATAAAGGGATAAAAACACTTAGGGAAAGGGGATGATTAGAGAATAGGGTACTCGCCAAGGATTGGGGCCCTTGTGCCTACGTATACTCATTTGGACGAGTATGAGAAATTAGAGCGTCGTAGTTCGACTGCGGGAAAGGATGGGGGGAATGGAAGATGGATGGGATTGTGCTCGCCAAGATCATCGCAATCTTGTGCCTACGTATCTTACATTCAAGAATGAATGAAGAATCAGAGCGGTCGTAGTTCGTGGTAACAACCACGAAAGAAACTGGATTGAATTGGGTTTGAAATGGGTACAGATGACGATTACTTGAAGTTTAAGAAAGACTTCTCGGACCCAAGTAATCGGGAGAGTGAACCAAAGACTTGGAACTCTCTCTTTTTCATCTTGAAGAATAATGTTATGTTTGAATGGTGTTTGGATAAGTGGTTGGAATCGGATGAAAATTACTCGAAGCTTAAGAAAGACTTCTTAGACCCCAAGTAATCGGGAGAGCGAACCAAAGACTTGGAACACTCTCAAAAAGAAAGTTGTTTGAATTGGAAATAGTGTTTGGAAGTGATGAGTTGTTTGAAAGTTAGTTGAACGATGGTTGAATGTTGTCGAGTTGTTAATGTTATTTAAAAGCGTCAATTGTTCACACCCGAATAAGATAACTCGCATGTAAACAACTGAAAGCAAGATCAAAGACTTGAACCTACTCTTTACACCTTGAAAATAATTAAATAGTTGTTAATTGATTGATGGTTTGTTTCGAAAATCCTCTTGACGTTGGATCAAGGGTTTGACTCGTTATTGCGTGCAAAGCGTGTTGAAAATGAAATTGTTTGAAAAAGAGACCGTCTTGACTTACGCATCAAGGGTCGAGTTGTAATAGGTTGATGGCGAATGCGTATGAGCACTCGACTTACGGGTTGTTTGAAAGTGGCTCGATAATGAATCGAGAATTAGTTTGAAAATAGTTTGAATCCGCTCTAGTCCCTATGGATGCTCCTAGGAGATAAACTAATAATAAAAGAAATACGAAACATACATCGGAATGGGAGAGGGGTACATGTAATTTACACGGGACTGCACGAAATAAAGGGGTCTCATTGTCAGGTAGCCCAAGAGAAAGCCGTGTGTGTGCATTTGTGTCCTAAACTGCGCCTGGAGCAAAGTCGGGCGCGACTTAAAATCAAGATACCTGCAAATAACCAATGATCCAACAGTCCACCAAATCGGCTTTTAGAGGTTTCGATACTTTATCAGGTATTTTCAAATATGGGTGAGTGAGATATGCATAATGAGATATGATAATAAATAACATGAACAATATGAATAAATAATATGTTAAGATAAATGTAGCAACAATATGAATAATATGAATAATAATATAACAATAATATCCACAATAATATTCAACAGAAATTAAATTCAATGGTTAGTGAATCGAACCGGGATATGAAAGAATGGATCTCGTCTTAATCGCAAACATAATGCCGATTAATCGAAGGTAGCCTATCACGATCCCAAAGTACGGAAAATGACCCCAATGGTTATTCACCATAGATTTGAAATCGAGAAGGTTATCAACTTCGATACGCGACGCTTACGAATAAAAGACTTTCATCGATCCAATAATCGAAATAAAATCGGAGAGAAAAAAGGTGGTCTCGGATCCTTTGTTTCACGTTAATATCTTGACGGCTAAACGGCAGAAACTTCGTCATCGACCATAAAACACGATAGAAAATGAATAAAAATAAAATACGATTGAAAGTATAACAAAATTCATTTACCAAATAATTTTAAATGGTGCTACTAGCATCATTATTAAAATGAAACAAATGTACATAAAAGAATTGAAGCTCTTAACAAAATTTATTTTAAAAAAAACAAATTTGAAAAAAACTTTATATAAGACTTTTTTTTAAAAGAAAATGTCAAAGAAAAAAGGGGGAGTACGTTGGGTTGTATGTATGGTGTGTAGGCTGAAGCTCAATGGGCTTCAAAAACCCAATCTCCTTACAATGCAGCAAACAAACAAAAAATAAATTAAAAAAAGAAAAAAAGAAAAATACGAGCCACACAGATCATTCGGAGGGTGGACACGAGCTTGAACGGGTTCATCCAAAACCCATCAATCTGCAAGTTTCTTTGAGAATCAAGCAGAAACCAAACCACAAGCTCCCATTAGCCATGGATGAACAGAAGAAAATCGAAACACGAACATCAAGTTTGAAAAAAAAGGGTTCAATATCGACGGTAGTGTTCATCTCAATCTGACCTTCTTTTGTTTTCACGTCAATCCTTTTGTTTGCTCCGATTTATTTCCTTTCTTTCTAATCTTCGTCTAACCCATTTTGGGTTTCAAAATTTTGAAGTCGTTTGATTTGAAGGTGATACGGGTGTTTCGTTGCGACTGTTTACGGATTTATGAGATTTGAAAACAAAGTGGGTTGTTGTTCGATTTTGTGTTTGTTTTGAGAATGAGGGTTTGAACAGGGTCAAATTTGGGGCTTTGTGGGTTTTGATATTTGAAGAAGAAAGAGGAGCGATTACGGCTGGGTTTACGAGTGTTTGAGTTTGGAAGTTTTAGCGAGTTTGAGGATGAGTAGTGAAGGAGCTCTGATCCGAAGAAGATGATGGTGAAAGTTAGGTTGATGATGATAGTCGGATGAAGAAGGTGGCTAGCTTCTGGTGTGAGTCGAAGTTGGCGGCTGGTTGTTTGGCTAGGGTCGTCTTCGGAGTTGGATTTGTGGAAAAAGGTGATGAAGAATTTATGGGGTTTCAGTTTGGGAAGGAAGTGAATCGTGAGTTGAAAAGTTGTGATGAGTTTACGATTGTGTTGAAACCGGTTTGTTGGTTGTGCTGGTTGAGATGATAATGCGTTTCAGATGAGTGTTCATGGTGGAGTTTGATGTTTTGATGGAGAAAGAGGGTTGTGGAGATGGGAGATGTTTGGAGGTTTCTGAGGTAAGTTTCTTCTGATGTTGTTTTTTTTCTCTTTGAAAACTGATGGAGAAAAAGAATCCCCCCCATAGAGAATTCTTTGTTCTGCTATTTATATTAGAGTGTTCCCCGTTTTTAGGTATTGGCTTGTAAAGTTGTATGTTAGATGTATGGCTATTCATGGCAAACATGTGCGTGAATAAGAGTTATGCAGGCTGTTTGGTCTTTTGTGTATCCCCTACTGTCCTTCATTTTGTCATGGCTTCATTATTTCGCAGATATTGTCTGGTGTGGCTTGGTGTTTTATAACAAAGTCCTTCTGCAGTCTGTTGCATAAACATGGTTGGGCTTCACACATTTCACATGGTAGGCCCTAATTTAGGGAGCAATACGAATTCTGTAATGCAGTTTTGTATCTTGTTTTTTGCACTTTTGTTTTTTCATTCAAATTGCTTTGTCATTTTCTGGTTGTTTTGCAGGTACAACAAAAAAAAAGCTAGTGGCTTGAGGGCTTTGGTTGGTAGCACTTCTGAATTGTGAGTAGTGAGCCATCTGTGGTATTGCAGGTTATTGGTTTTTTAGGTACAAGTGGTTAGCATCATGCGGGGTCACAACCCTTTTTTTTTTCCAGGCAAGATCAAAAGTTTGTGATTTGTGAATTTGTGACCTTCAAGTGTGTGTGTGTATTGCATTATTTTATGATGGCTCATGAAGTTTTCCTTGTTTTCCTGTAGGTCAGTGTGGATTTGAGGCAAGAAAAAATATCTATTGAGTTTCTCATGGTTTCATATGGGGAATTCGTACAAGGCGGTGTGGTATGAAACTCCCATGCTCTGCAGCTAGACTCCCTCTCGAGGCTTTATCCAACAAGAACACAACGCCCAATCTACATCTCTTTGTGGTAGTCAAAATTCCTACATGTTTGCCTTGCATGATATGAAAACTCTTGTTCTTGTTTTTTCATTCTGTAACATCTTTTTTTTTAACTGATTTAACCAAATGAAGTTTCAACCGTCTTGTAACAATATTTTATTCCTTTGTAAATATTGTTCATATTCTCCCTTTTTGAACTTTTATGGCTACTATTGTTTGTTGTACGAGCTTTCATTATGCTATTGCCAACTTCGTGAGCATACTCAACTTTGTCATTTTGTTTTGGTGTAGGGAATGGGTCTGTTGATAAAACTCCATTGGTGGCACAAGCTGTGTATTTGGCCTTTTGTGGACATAATTAAAGCTGCTGCTGTTGTGTGTGGTCTTGTTGAGGAGTAGGATACAAAAACGTACGTTTTGCAGGTATGCTTTTGTGAAGGTTTCCTCTTGCTTTTGGCTTGTTTTGGGACAACGTGTTTTTATTTTCAAGTGGCTGTTACAGCTGGTTTTGTACTGCACTCTGCAGGTTGTGGATGTACTCTGCTGCATAGGGATTGATAGCTTTCTCTTCACTTTTTTTTGTCGGTTTCTGTGCAGGGAAGTTGAAGTCCTTTTTGTCATGGGGTAGCTAGAGATGGCTTACAACATGTGGGATGGTTACTACATTTTGAATTTTGGCCTGTGAATGGTAATGATAGGTATGCCTGCCACTTGGAATACGTCACCTGCGGTTTTGCTTTTTTTATCACAGAGTGTATCACGTTACCAGATTAAGTGGTATGTAATGTGGTTTTATTTATTTTGTCTTGTATCATAAAAGCTCTCTTTCTCTAGCAGGTGGGTATCTCAATTCTGCTGCAAATTAAAAGGATGGGTACGAATTGCCGAAAGTCTGTAACGTGATGAAGAAGAAAAAAAAGCCTTTGTGAAACGGTTTGAAGCAAATATTACCGGCATGATCTTATCTCAAACATTGGAATGGTAAAGTGCTTGTATGAAGGTCACCTTAACGAATTGAAAAAAAATAACCCACAAGCCTATTAGCTTTTAATCTCTCTATTTTGTATCATCAACTCTTCAATTTTATCACTTTGAACCTCTCCAATGTGCAATATATTGTAAAATTATTAATGTAATATTGGTCACATAACTTGTGTTGAATATCCTCGCAACTTCTGTGATATTTTCGCTTCATGACTCGTGGTTATCAATTTAAATCCTTGATATTTTAGAATCTAAAGTAATCTCAAGTTTTATCCCATCTTGGCCTGTAGATAAATTGGAACAACTTGAAGTAAAACCAAGAGACCCCTTCTTTTCAAAGTGCTTCACCTTGTTTAGCGTAATTCCCATAGACCCACATGACCACAAGAAATCTACAAATTTAAGACATAAATGGCATGCCCATTTACATACCAATGTCTTGACCCAAACATCAATAATTTAAAATCAATCGTGATCATTTCATGGTTTTTTTCCTTCTTTTTTTTTTGAGATTTTTTTTTGATATGGAATTTGAATAATGATAGACTCTAAACCTCAGTTGTGAACTTTTGAAGAATGATGGCATGAGCATATTAATCTATCTTTGGGATTTATAAATTATGAAATTGGAACATTCAGAACTTGTGATAAATTTCTTGGGACCACCCAAGTTTTAATTCTATAACTTTAGTTCAATCTCGAAACCTCAATTGAATCCTCAACCACACATCACCTGACTGGATATCTTCATATGAAGCATAAACTTAAGCAACAAGAAAGCGACACAATTTTTTTGATTTTCTGTGTAATAATTAGTGAGCGACTGTACAGACGAAGGCATAAACAAGTAGGACAAATTTAGGGTATGACAGATGCCCCTATCTAATTGACTTAGATCGAGTAAGATGAATTGATGCAGCATTCGTTCTTTCAAGGGATAAGACAATTAGATATAAAGAAGACCCTGAATTTGTCCGAAAAGAAAAAGAATGCCTGGGAAAAGGTCAACATCACCAGAAAGATGATGGAAAGAAACACACGCCAAACAAAATCGCACAATCTATCATTAATGACCATGATAGACCCCCACCAAAAGGATGACGGAGCGAAACACACGCCAAACAAAATCGCACAATCTATCATTAATGACCATGATAGACCCCCCCACCAAAAGGATGACTGAGCGAAACACAAAGCACATCACACAATCTATCATTAATGACCATGATAGACCCCCCACCAAAGGATGACGGAGCGAAACACACGCTAAACAATGTCGCACAATCTATCATTAATGACCATGATAGACCCCCCACCAAAAGGATGACGGAGCGAAACACAAACAAAATATCGCACAATCTGACATCGACGAAATGCCAGACCCACCACCAAAAGGATGACGGAGCGAAACACAAATAAACACATCGCACAATCTATCATTAATGACCATGATAGACCCCCCACCAAAAGGATGACGGAGCGAAACACAAACAAAATATCGCACAATCTATCATTAATGACCATGATAGACCCCCCACCAAAAGGATGACGGAGCGAAACAAAAAACACGCTATCGCACAAATCTATCATTAATGACCATGATAGACCCCCCACCAAAAGGATGACAGAGTGAAACACAAAGCACATTGCACAATCTATCATTAATGACCATGGTAGACCCCCCACCAAAGGATGACGGAGCGAAACACACGCCAAACAATGTCGCACAATCTATCATTAATGACCATGACAGACCCCCCACCAAAAGGATGACGGAGCGAAACACAAACAAAATATTGCACAATCTGACATCGACGAAATGCCAGACCCACCACCAAAAGGATGACGGAGCGAAACACAAATAAACACATCGCACAATCTATCATTAATGACCATGATAGACCCCCCACCAAAAGGATGACGGAGCGAAACACAAACAAAATATTGCACAAACTATCATTAATGACCATGATAGACCCCCCACCAAAAGGATGACGGAGCGAAACACAAATAAACACGTCGCACAATCTATCATTAATGACCATGATAGACCCCCCACCAAAAGGATGACGGAGCGAAACACAAATAAATTCATCGCACAATCTATCATTAATGACCATGATAGACCCCCCACCAAAAGGATGACGGAGCGAAACACACACCAGACAATATCGCACAATCTATCATTAATGACCATGATAGACCCCCCACCAAAAGGATGACGGAGCGAAACTCACACCAACAGGTTGCTATCACCAAAAGGATGATAGGACAACACAGATTTGAAGTTTACCAACACCAAAAGGCTGTAGGCTGGGTTGAACTGACGAGGTTCAACTATCACCAAAAGGATGATAGTAAGGCAATTGACAACGGTTATGCTTGCTGAATACAACTCATTGGAAAATACCCAAGAGGAAGATTGGGTTGAAATGAATCAGCGGGGACGGCCACTGACTTGCTTGGAGATCATAACTGTTGAAATGATTTCATGGTTACGCCCATGAATTCTGAAGAAGGTGCCCCTGACTGGGCTGAGTTTGTCTTGATGTCTTGTCTTGCTCAACAAAAGACTGCTCACGGCTTTGCTGAAGATGCCCCTGCTCGGGCTGAATCTTGCACTGAACTTCTTGGATTTGCCCAACAAAAGGTTGGACAACTTTGTGGGGAACGCCCACGGTCTTGAATGGTATGCCCCTGACTGGGCTGAATGTTGATTTGAAGATTTGATCAACCACGAGGTTGAAATACGTCATGGGAAACACCCATGGTCTTGAAACGATGCCCCTGACTAGGTTGATGATTGCTTTGAGGCTCTTGAAAATCGTGGGACAAACCCACAGTCTTACAAAAATGCCCCTGATTGGGCTGATGATTGCTTTGAAGATGTTGTGGAAGATGCCCCTGATTGGGCTAATGATGGTCTTGGAAACCTTTAAGATTGATCCTGGACCTTGACTTGCATATATGAATGTTGGATGATAAATGATATTCCATGCGAGTGGAAGTGCAAATGCTAATGCTGATGCGCAGAGATGCGAGAGCCGGGGAAGTATGATATGGTTGGGTATGCATATGATGCAAGATGCTTATGATAGCGAATGCAATGCGTATGATGCGCATGATTGCAGACAGGTATTTGGAAATGCAGGGGGAAACGCCAGCGTGGTGGCTTCTGGTAGTTGCCAATGTAGATTGGACTTCGGGTGGTGGGAGGGATTGACTGCCTCGACGCGCAGTTTGCTGAAGATGTCATGATTGGAGCAGAAGATGTCCTTGATGTCCCAAGTCTGGGATACTTGGGTGACTGCGAATTTGTTTCAGAGAGAATCGCAACTCTGCTTAATGGTCGGGACGACCTGGTCTTGCCCCAGTCTGAACTTGTTAATGATCTGCCCCAGCTTAACCAGTTCTGGCATATGGAAGTTGAACTCGGATGACTTGCCCCTGCTCGAGCTGTTGAGTGATTTGCCCCAGCCTGTGGGTTTTGAAAAAAATCTTGCCTCGTGTACGTCACTGAAAGTCAAGTTTCTCCCTGATGTCTTTTGTTGAGATGTCCTTGAATACCTAGCACTGATTTGCAATTAACATTGTACATTCACAGATGGTAATAATTAATGCAAAGTTCGATGCAAGTTTGAAAAAGTATTGCTTATTTGAAAGTGTTATAGTAGTGAAACGAACGGACAGTTAGCCTAAACGTTGTGCTAACTTTGATTGGTGCGAAAGATATAGCAAGAGAAAAAACGCTGATGCGGATGATTAACAATCATGTGAGGAGTCAGGTTACGCAACCTCGCAATAGTGTGCTTTCAGAATAAACCTCGCCTCAATTAGGTCTTTCGAGGGTTGTAACGTGGTCTGGTTCACGGTTATGAAACAAAGGATGCTAGGCTCAAAGTATAATTTGTACCCACCCCTTCTTCTTACTGATCTCCATACTTACGTTCAGTTAATTCTACACTTGTCTTAACGGTATAAACTTGATGGTTAAAGGTTTGCTCGTCGTGGCAGTCCCTTATTTTGGTTTTTGATGGATGTCAGTGACCCTTTTGATTTAGGTGGCCACTGAATACTATTTTGTTTTTTTGTTGAGGGTTTCGGGGTCCTCTTTTGCTTTTGTTTTGATCCCTAACTTTTGCATGGATTGACTTTGTTTGTCAGATCCATCGGGATTGCCTTGATTTTTCTTAAGTCCCCTATGGGGTGTCTGACTTAGCAGGCTTTTGATTTTTTTTTATTTTGTTGTGACTGCCATAGCATGGGTCATTGGTGAACAACCGTCTTTTGGATTTTACTTTGTTGATTCGAGTGCGGGGTTGGATTAACTGAACACTACCCTGCCCCAGGTTGAGTGTAAAAGGTTTGAATATCCGAAGGAAACTGCTACTTCTAAGCTCGAAGTGGTTTACTAGGGATTAACTCCTTATATCTCCGGTGTTTGGGGAATTGAAACAATGCCTGTACATCATTGACGAGATTCGGTCTGAAAGCATACAATTTGCAATTATGGGTATCTCGTTTTCATCATCCTCCCTCAAATCACGCTAAACAACAGTGAATAGAGTGGAGTGAATAAATGTGTCGGTGATAAGTGAAAATGAGTGAATACGACATAACTAATTCAAAACATGCATAAACAATACATTAATGAAAACCAAATACGAATGGCAATTGTTCAAAGCATACAATACTTAAACAAACAAAGACAAAACATAAGAAATGCGAAATATTAAATGGCAGCATGACGGCCTTCTTCAGAGAATGGACTTGACTGGAATCGATCTGATGTTGGCACTAGTTGACTGGTGGCATCGGATTGTTGATGATATTCGGAGACTTCCCATTGAAGTTGATAGCATCCTTGTCGATCATGTCTTGAACTATATGCTTGAAAGCCCTGCAGTCCTCAATGGTATGACCTGGAGAGCCCTTATGAAACTCACAGTGAGCATTTGCATCGTAATCGGCAGGAATGACAGTTGGAGGAGCCAAATCTCTCGGAACAACAACTTTCTTCTCCATCAATTGAGCAAAGATTTTGGCATATGACATTGGTAGACGATCAAAGGCTCTATCTGGTCTCCATGTTCTCTGCGGACGCTGTGGGCGAGCACCTTGTCGTTGCTGAGTAGCTTGCATCTGCTGTTGCTGAGGAGGATACTGATATCCTTGCTGGCTGTAGGCTTGTTGCTGAGGAGCCTGTTGTCGTGGCATCTGAGCTTGCACTGCTTGAACAGCTGGCTGATAAGGCATAGGAGCATATTGCGCAGCAGCAACATACGGATACTGATAATAGGGAACTTGATAAGGCATAGGAGCAGGAGCTTGTTGAGAAGCTTGCCCTTTCTGCGAAAAGATGGCATTTGTTTCGCCCTCCTTCTTCTTGCATCCATTGAAAGGCTTCTTGGCATTGGCCTGGTTGTTGGAACCTCCTGGTATCTTTCCACTCTTCAACCCTTCTTCAATTCTCTCACCGACGATCACTAGGTCAGAGAATCCAGCAGAGACACTACCGATCAGCTTTTCGTAGTACTGGCCTTGCAATGTACCCATAAAGATGTCGATCAATTCACGATCAACCAGAGGTGGATGCACCCTTGCGGCTAGCTCTCTCCATCGTTGCGCGTACTCCTTGAAAGATTCGTTGTCCTTTTGAGTCATACTCTGAAGCTGAGTACGGTTAGGAGCAAGGTCGGTGTTGTACTTATACTGCTTGACAAATGCATCGGCTAGCTCGGCCCAAGTGCGCACACTGTTTCGTTCCAGCTGCATATACCATTCGAGTGATGCCCCAGACAAGTTGTCCTGGAAACAATGGATCATGAGCTTCTCATCTTTGGCATAGGCAGCCATCTTGCAACAGTACATCTTCAAATGAATGTTTGGGCAACTGAGACCCTTGTACTTCGAAAATTCGGGCACCTTGAACTTGGGAGGAATGACAACATCAGGCACCAAGCATAATTCCAAAACACTGAAGGAATTTGAACTGTGCCCTTCCATAGCTCGGAGTTTCTCGGCTAGATCTCGACACATCTTCATGGCTTCTGAATCCTGAGCGGCAACGGGACTGGCAATGGGGATAGCAGCATGATAGTTCTAAACGTCGTCATAATGATCCATCAGAGTATCTTCGGTATGGGGAGCTTGGATTTGCACAGCAGTAGGCTGGGCCTGCGAGATAGCTCCAATGGTAACTCCGGGCGCTGGGGTTGGATGAGAAGTGTTCCCTTCGGCTATGTTATTGAAGTTCAACGGCATCCCATGAGGATTTGGAAATGGAACCAAAGGGATGTCATTAGACCCTTGTCCTTGACCATTGTTGTTGACGATAGCAGCGGCTTCACGCTGTTCTTCCTCTCTCCTAGCCGCGAGGATGGCTTCGAGAATCTGGTCGATCTTTCCTTTCATAGAATCCAACTCTTCCCTGAAGGTAGCTTGCTCCTGTTGAATCTGCTCCATCATTCGTCTTGTATTGGCTCTAGTTGCGTACTGGTGTCGAGGACTCAGCTTGATTTACTGGATATGAAGGAAAGAGAAACATGAGAAACTGTTGAAGGAAGGAGAATGCAAGATGCACAACGAATGAGATGCAATGCGAATGATATGCAATGCAAGATGCAAGATCCAGGATCACAGGGTCACCAATTCAAACAATTCTGAGATTTAGCCAGGTGGACGGTTCAAGGATAACAATTACTGTTCAAAGAAACCCCCACGGGTAGGATTCTAAAATGGGTAGGTGCCTAGAGTCATGGATATCTTTCAAAGATATTACTGCCATGACAAAGCCTCATCATGATGATAATATCCTCAAAAGAATCTCCTCTAGGTGAGGTTCTCGTATCTTCCACGCGAGAAAGACTTCTCGGAGGCATCAACTACACAACCATCGACACACGGATTCTAGAAAAGGTTCTCAGAGTCATAGATCGAGGTTGAAAATATTACTGTAAGAAAGTAATATGTTCAAGGGATCTCATCTGATTGGGGCGTTCGTATTAATTCACATAGAATTAACACTACCAACCACCATGGATAAAACGGTTTATGGTCCTTGGGATCAACGATTCAGACTCAAAAACATTATTGTTATGGCGAAGACTCACCACAACAACAATATCTCCAAGGAATCTACTCCAAGCGGGGTTTTAGCTTCAACTCAACGTGAAAGACTCCACGCAAGTCTCCGCTACACAACCACCATCCTAATCCTATGGTTATACTCGGACTCAGGTGTAGAGCCATCTCACAAAGTAACCATAAGCAGAACAACCCCACAATGCCACAAGAACAGGTAACCAAGATAAGGATACCAATAAATAAGCGAGAAGAAAATAAAAACAAAAAGCTAACAACTCAAACTAAGATAAGCTCGACTCTCCTTTGCATGGAGCAATACTCCCCAACAGAGTCGTCACCTGTCGCACCTCGAAAATTCCTTTCGAACATACGACCCTCGCGCAAAAGGCGCGGAAAATACGGTTCGACAGAGTCGCCACCGAACTTTATTTTTCCCGAATATACGGGAGAGGAAAATATCGAGAAAACCTCATAGACGCGGAAGGAACACGGCCGTCGCAACCATATTCCTGGGTTCGGGAGTCGGTTACGCGAGGGGAAGGTATTAGCACCCCTCACGTCCGTCGTATTCGACGGGAACCTCTTAATTCGAGTTAATGGATGTTAGCTAAACTTAATTCTTCTCTTCTCGCTACTAAATGCTAAAGGATACTATAAAGGGATAAAAACACTTGGGGAAAGGGGATGATTAGAGAATAGGGTGCTCGCCAAGGATTGGGGCCCTTGTGCCTACGTATACTCATTTGGACGAGAATGAGAAATCAGAGCGTCGTAGTTCGACTGCGGGAAAGGATGGGGGGAATGGAAGATGGAGGGGATTGTGCTCGCCAAGATCATCGCAATCTTGTGCCTACGTATCTTACATTCAAGAATGAATGAAGAATCAGAGCGGTCGTAGTTCGTGGTAACAACCACGAAAGAAACTGGATTGAATTGGGTTTGAAATGGGTACGGATGACGATTACTTGAAGTTTAAGAAAGACTTCTCGGACCCAAGTAATCGGGAGAGTGAACCAAAGACTTGGAACTCTCTCTTTTTCATCTTGAAGAATAATGTTATGTTTGAATGGTGTTTGGATAAGTGGTTGGAATCGGATGAAAATTACTCGAAGCTTAAGAAAGACTTCTTAGACCCCAAGTAATCGGGAGAGCGAACCAAAGACTTGGAACACTCTCAAAAAGAAAGTTGTTTGAATTGGAAATAGTGTTTGGAAGTGATGAGTTGTTTGAAAGGTAGTTGAACAATGGTTGAATGTTGTCGAGTTGTTAATGTTATTTAAAAGCGTCAATTGTTCACACCCGAATAAGACAACTCGCATGTAAACAAATGAAAGCAAGATCAAAGACTTGAACCTACTCTTTACACCTTGAAAATAATTAAATAGTTGTTAATTGATTGATGGTTTGTTTCGAAAATCCGCTTGACGTTGGATCAAGGGTTTGACTCGTTATTGCGTGCAAAGCGTGTTGAAAATGAAATTGTTTGAAAAAGAGACCGTCTTGACTTACGCATCAAGGGTCGAGTTATAATAGGTTGATGGCGAATGCGTATGAGCACTCGACTTACGGGTTGTTTGAAAGTGGCTCGATAATGAATCGAGAATTAGCTTGAAAATAGTTTGAATCCGCTCTAGTCCCTATGGGTGCTCCTAGGAGATAAACTAATAATCAAAGAAAACCGAAACATACATCAGAATGGGAGAGGGGTACATGTAATTTACACGGGACTGCACGAAATAAAGGGGTCTCATTGTCAGGTAGCCCAAGAGAAAGCCGTGTGTGTGCATTTGTGTCCTAAACTGCGCCTGGAGCAAAGTCGGGCACGACTTAAAATCAAGATACCTGCAAATAACCAATGATCCAACAGTCCACCAAATCGACTTTTAGCGGTTTCGATACTTTATCAGGTATTTTCAAATATGGGTGAGTGAGATATGCATAATGAGATATGATAATAAATAACATGAACAATATGAATAAATAATATGTTAAGATAAATGTAGCAACAATATGAATAATATGAATAATAATATAACAATAATATCCACAATAATATTCAACAGAAATTAAATTCAATGGTTAGTGAATTGAATCGGGATATGAAAGAATGGATCTCGTCTTAATCGCAAACATAATGCCGATTAATCGAAGGTAGCCTATCACGATCCCAAAGTACGGAAAATGACCCCAATGGTTATTCACTGTAGATTTGAAATCGAGAAGGTTATCAACTTCGATACGCGACACTTACGAATAAAAGACTTTCATCGATCCAATAATCGAAATAAAATCGGAGAGAAAAAAGGTGGTCTCGGATCCTTTGTTTCACGTTAATATCTTGACGGCTAAACGGCGGAAACTTCGTCATCGACCATAAAACACGATAGAAAATGAATAAAAATAAAATACGATTGAAAGTATAACAAAATTCATTTACCAAATAATTTTAAATGGTGCTACTAGCATCATTATTAAAATGAAACAAATGTACATAAAAGAATTGAAGCTCTTAACAAAATTTATTTAAAAAAAACAAATTTGAAAAAAACTTTATATAAGACTTTTTTTTAAAAGAAAATGTCAAAGAAAAAAGGGGGAGTACGTTGGGTTGTATGTATGGTGTGTAGGCTGAAGCTCAATGGGCTTCAAAAACCCAATCTCCTCACAATGCAGCAAACAAACAAAAAATAAATTAAAAAAAGAAAAAAAGAAAAAAACGAGCCACACAGATCATTCGGAGGGTGGACACGAGCTTGAACGGGTTCATCCAAAACCCATCAATCTGCAAGTTTCTTTGAGAATCAAGCAGAAACCAAACCACAAGCTCCCATTAGCCATGGATGAACAGAAGAAAATCGAAACACGGACATCAAGTTTGAAAAAAAAGGGTTCAATATCGACGGTAGTGTTCATCTCAATCCGACCTTCTTTTGTTTTCACGTCAATCCTTTTGTTTGCTCCGATTTATTTCCTTTCTTTCTAATCTTCGTCTAACCCATTTTGGGTTTCAAAATTTTGAAGTCGTTTGATTTGAAGGTGATACGGGTGTTTCGTTGCGACTGTTTACGGATTTATGAGATTTGAAGACAAAGTGGGTTGTTGTTCGATTTTGTGTTTGTTTTGAGAATGTGGGTTTGAACAGGGTCAAATTTGGGGCTTTGTGGGTTTTGATATTTGAAGAAGAAAGAGGAGCGATTACGGCTGGGTTTACGAGTGTTTGAGTTTGGAAGTTTTAGCGAGTTTGAGGATGAGTAGTGAAGGAGCTCCGATCCGAAGAAGATGATGGTGAAAGTTAGGTTGATGATGATAGTCGGATGAAGAAGGTGGCTAGCTTCTGGTGTGAGTCGAAGTTGGCGGCTGGTTGTTTGGCTAGGGTCGTCTTCGGAGTTGGATTTGTGGAAAAAGGTGATGAAGAATTTCAGGGGTTTCAGTTTGGGAAGGAAGTGAATCGTGAGTTGAAAAGTTGTGATGAGTTTACGATTGTGTTGAAACCGGTTTGTTGGTTGTGCTGGTTGAGATGATAATGCGTTTCAGATGAGTGTTCATGGTGGAGTTTGATGTTTTGATGGAGAAAGAGGGTTGTGGAGATGGGAGATGTTTGGAGGTTTCTGAGGTAAGTTTCTTCTGATGTTGTTTTTTTTCTCTTTGAAAACTGATGGAGAAAAAGAATCCCCCCCATAGAGAATTCTTTGTTCTGCTATTTATATTAGAGTGTTCCCCGTTTTTAGGTATTGGCTTGTGAAGTTGTATGTTAGATGTATGGCTATTCATGGCAAACATGTGCGTGAATCAGAGTTATGCAGGTTGTTTGGTCTTTTGTGTATCCCCTACTGTCCTTCATTTTATCATGGCTTCATTATTTCGCAGATATTGTCTGGTGTGGCTTGGTGTTTTAAAACAAAGTCCTTCTGCAGTCTGTTGCATAAACATGGTTGGGCTTCACACATTTCACATGGTGGGCCCTATTTTAGGGAGCAATACGAATTCTGCAATGCAGTTTTGTGTCTTGTTTTTTGCAGTTTTGTTTTTTCATTCAAATTGCTTTGTCATTTTCTGGTTGTTTTGCAGGTACAACAAAAAAAAAAGCTAGTGGCTTGAGGGCTTTGGTTGGTAGCACTTCTGAATTGTGAGTAGTGAGCCATCTGTGGTATTGCAGGTTATTGGTTTTTTAGGTACGAGTGGTTAGCATCATGCGGGGTCACATCCCTTTTTTTTCAGGCAAGATCAAAAGTTTGTGATTTGTGAATTTGTGACCTTCAAGTGTGTGTGTGTATTGCATTATTTTGTGATGGCTCATGAAGTTTTCCTTGTTTTCCTGTAGGTCAGTGTGGATTTGAGGCAAGAAAAAATATCTATTGAGTTTCTCATGGTTTCATGTGGGGAATTCGTACAAGGCGGTGTGGTATGAAACTCCCATGCTTTGCAGCTAGACTCCCTCTCGAGGCTTTATCCAACAAGAACACAACGCCCAATCTACATCTCTTTGTGGTAGTCAAAATTCCTACATGTTTGCCTTGCATGATATGAAAACTCTTGTTCTTGTTTTTTCATTCTGTAACATCTTTTTTTTTTAACTGATTTAACCAAATGAAGTTTCAACCGTCTTGTAACAATATTTTATTCCTTTGTAAATACTGTTCATATTCTCCCTTTTTGAACTTTTATGGCTACTATTGTTTGTTGTACGAGCTTTCATTATGCTATTTCCAACTTCGTGAGCATACTCAGCTTTGTCATTTTGTTTTGGTGTAGGGAATGGCTCTGTTGATAAAACTCCATTGGTGGCACAAGCTGTGTATTTGGCCTTTTGTGGACATAATTAAAGCTGCTGCTGTTGTGTGTGGTCTTGTTGAGGAGTAGGATACAAAAACGTACGTTTTGCAGGTATGCTTTTGTGAAGGTCTCCTCTTGCTTTTGGCTTGTTTTGGGACAACGTGTTTTTATTTTCAAGTGGCTGTTACAGCTGGTTTTGTACTGCACTCTGCAGGTTGTGGATGTGCTCTGCTGCATAGGGATTGATAGCTTTCTCTTCACTTTTTTTTGTCGGTTTCTGTGCAGGGAAGTTGAAGTCCTTTTTGTCATGGGGTAGCTAGAGATGGCTTACAACATGTGGGATGGTTACTACATTTTGAATTTTGGCCTGTGAATGGTAATGAGAGGTATGCCTGCCACTTGGAATACGTCACCTGCGGTTTTGCTTTTTTTATCACAGAGTGTATCACGTTACCAGATTAAGTGGTATGTAATGTGGTTTTATTTATTTTGTCTTGTATCATAAAAGCTCTCTTTCTCTAGCAGGTGGGTATCTCAATTCTGCTGCAAATTAAAAGGATGGGTATGAATTGCCGAAAGTCTGTAACGTGATGAAGAAGAAAAAAAGCCTTTGTGAAACGGTTTGAAGCAAATATTACCGGCATGATCTTATCTCAAACATTGGGAATGGTAAAGTGCTTGTATGAAGGTCACCTTAACGAATTGAAAAAAAAACCCACAAGCCTATTAGCTTTTAATCTCTCTATTTTGTATCATCAACTCTTCAATTTTATCACTTTGAACCTCTCCAATGTGCAATATATTGTAAAATTATTAATGTAATATTGGTCACATAACTTGTGTTGAATATCCTCACAACTTCTGTGATATTTTTGCTTCATGACTCGTGGTTATCAATTTAAATCCTTGATATTTTAGAATCTAAAGTAATCTCAAGTTTTAACACATCTTGGCCTGTAGATAAATTGGAACAACTTGAAGTAAAACCAAGAGACCCCTTCTTTTCAAAGTGCTTCACCTTGTTTAGCGTAATTCCCATAGACCCACATGACCACAAGAAATCTACAAATTTAAGACATAAATGGCATGCCCATTTACATACCAATGTCTTGACCCAAACATCAATAATTTAAAATCAATCGTGATCATTTCATGGTTTTTTTCCTTTTTTTTTTGAGAGATTTTTTTTTTGATATGGAATTTGAATAATGATAGACTCTAAACCTCAGTTGTGAACTTTTGAAGAATGATGGCATGAGCATATTAATCTATCTTTGGGATTTATAAATTATGAAATTGGAACATTCGGAACTTGTGATGAATTTCTTGGGACCACCCGAGTTTTAATTCTATAACTTTAGTTCAATCTCAAAACCTCAATTGAATCCTCAACCACACATCACCTGACTGGATATCTTCATATGAAGCATAGACTTAAGCAACAAGAAAGCGACACATTTTTTTTGATTTTCTGTGTAATAATTAGTGAGCGACTGTACAGACGAAGGCATAAACAAGTAGGACAAATTTAGGGTATGACAGGTCGTAATGGGCTTGTGACGACCGTCACATCAGCAAAATTCGTTTTTGCTGTTTTTGGTCTGTTTTTCATCTGGTTTTCATCTGTAATTGCTTGTTTTCTTCATCTTGCTCCATTTGAACATGAACTTTGAATACTTGCAAAATACTGGACAAATAATGTGGAAATACCCGAAATCGGAGTGAAACCAGTCACTGATTAGTAAAAATGTATGTCATTATATATATACGATTTTGCGTTGTCAATCCTGGTATCGTAGTGACACAGTGGCGTTCGTCCCTAGAATATGCTTATGAGCTTTCTAATGGTTTCATCTTGAAGGTTCTGGGTTTTGTGCACGGGGGACTTTTCCCCGAACGTGTTTGGGAGATCTCCCGGGCATTTCCTCATTTATTAGTTGTTCCATTTTAGCAGGGCTTAGGCCGGGGACTTTTTCCTTGGCCCTTCACGCACCATTTCACTTGACTAGCAGTGGAAAAGTGGATTTAATTTTGTCATTGAATTCACTTTTATTCTCTGCTTTTCAGGTAAAGGAAATGTCGCACAGGGCCAAAGAAAAGCCTATTAGAGACCTATCCTAGGAGAGCTCCTCGGAGGGAACCTAAACCGATGATGCTTCCACGCCCCGTGATGTTAGAGGGGTGTCCGCTGTGAGGACCTCTGCTGAAGAGTGGTCTGTGGCCGAACCGATGGAGCATGCCTCACTCTTTGCCTCATATACCGAGGATGTTTTCACCATAGTGGGGGTCGAGGGAGAGTTGAGGTTCCACTTCCCTACGAAGGATGATCACATCTGCTCGTTGTACGGGGAAAGGTTTCCCATGTACGAGTATGTCTTCAAGGAAATAAGGTCGAGGTTACCCTTCACAGATTTCCAGCAGGCAATCTTTGTACACTTGGACTTGGCGCCTTCCTAGTTGTATTCGAATTCGATTGCCTTCATGCGGGCATAGGAATTAGTGTATGAATATTTGAAGATTAGGTCCACTCTTCCTCTTTTCTTCACCATCTTCCACCTCCAGCGATAGGTGTCAGGGAGGAAATTTGGTTGGGTCTCTCTGAAGCAAGGGAGGAAACTGTTCAAACCCTTCTCTGAGTCTATTAGGACCTTCAAGGAAAGGTTCCACATGATCGAGCCTGTGTCGAAGAGAAATAACGACTCGACCTTTATCTGGGAGGTCTCTATGGATGAGAATGGGGAGGATTTAATAGACAAGGACAACAAAATAGTTTCCTGAAGACTGTTTCAGTTTCCCTTCTACTATAGTGGGGCCCATTTCACCCGCTTAACCGACGAGTATATAGTCACACCTCACCAGTTAAGGGTAAATGATCGGGCCAGCTACGCCAAGTTAATGGCCTTCATGGTTGGTTTCTCCCCGCCCAATGTGTGACTCGTGCTGGGAAGATAATCTATGAGGAAGATGAGGGGCCCTAGGTGGAGGCCTAGTATATCAACACAAAAGAGCTCCTCGAGTGTAGCACTCGCGCGGGGGCTCTTGAGCTCTTGGGTAGCTTTCTACTTCTTATTTCATTCAAAATGTTTTTTCCTTCATGTGCTTATGTGTCTGTTGTTTTGCAGGTAATATGTTTTCTGTGCAGGAGCGCATGGTGAAGAACGCCCACGGAAAAATGAAAGGCGGTGTGATCATAGGGAAAAGCTCTCTCAGCCAGCGAGCAGATCCTCCCTAGATAGGGTCGAGGACTACCTCGTCCACCCACCTGTTACCCAAACATCTCCCATGCCCATGAGTTCGAGGCTCAAGTGTTCCATCCCGAAGGACATCGTGGACCTCAGCAGGGAGAGAGAGAGAAAAAAAAGCAAGTTCGAGTTGCCTCCTTGCCTGCACAACAGGAAGTTCTCGAGGGGTCCTCTCTGTCCATTCCTCGGGCAAAGTCTCTTAAGCTCGAGGAAATGGACTGTCCCAACAATTGGGTCATGGTCATGCAGAATGCCTCTACTCTGATGAGGATCTTGGAGACGGCGATGGTCTATATCGAGGATGGTTCTCAGCACGAGTCTGAGTTGAAGAAATCCCAGGTTGTTGAGGCGGCCCTAGAGGAGAAGGTTAAGAAACTTCAAGAGGAGCAAGAGAGGGAGCTTGAGGAAGCTACACGGAAGGGTCGCGAAGAGATGTCTGTGAAGAGAGACGTCCTGGCCGCCCAGAAGAAGGCTGCTGAGGACCTGGTAGAGCAGCTAAAAGTCGTTGCTGCCCCTGCTGAAGATGAGACCGAAAAAGTGAAGAAGTTGTCAACCCGGGCGGAGCTGGTTACCCGGATTACTCAGGTCGACGGTGATTTCTTGGCTATAGGCGAGGAGGCCTTCCAGAATGTCGTGGATCAACTGAAGTTGGTGAATCCTGGTGTCGAGCTGACTACTGAAGGCATCAGGTTTCTTTATACTATTAAAGATGACAAGATAGTCGTGTCTGAGTTCCTCCAATTAGGTGAAGGGCAAGCACAGGTGGCCCAAGAGGAAATTGCGGCCCAAGAGGAAATTCAGCAGGTGGAACAGTAAGCTTTCCCCGGTTTATGTTTTTGGCCTGCGTGCCACTGTTTATTTATAATCTTGTTTTGTGGGGCTTGGCCCCATTGTATTGTAATATGCATACTCGTGGCCCTTGTGGCCGCTTTATGTTAATATGTATTGCCTTGTATGTTTAATTATAATTTGTCTAATTTTTTTTAAGTGTCATACACAGTCCAACACTGGTCGTATGAGATGCCTTAGTGATTGATTGTTATGTTTCGGGTATACTCGACAAACGATGTTCGACAATGCGGGGAACTACTCGAAAGACCCAGGTAGTTTCTGGGCAGAGGGATGGATCTCAGGTCGCGTTTGCGACCTGAGTTCGCAGTGTGAACTTCCCATAGTGAGTTGGGGGTTCTAACGTTCATGGTACTTTGGCGACAACAGGCTCGGTCGAGGAACCACTGTCGTGTACGGGTTTTGTTTCTCTTCGACTAAACCCTGCTTAGATTCGTGTTGGTGGTGCAGCGCTTGTACCTGGGCACGCGCTTATGGCCGATACTTGTGCTCGTCGCATGGGCGAGACATGCCAACAATAAGGGTCTTAGCTGTTTATTTCAGCTTTTTGGCGTTCCTGGTCGAGCTAGTTCTTCCCTGGTAAGGTATTATAGGTAGTAGGCCCCATTCTCTGTTTTTTCTCTAACACGGTAGAGTCCTTCCTAGTTTGCGACGAGCTTACCTTCGCGAAAATCTTTGTGATTTTTTCTTAGGATGAGGCTGCCTACTTGGAACTCTTTGTGATTCCTTCTTAGCACTAGTCTTGCTGACGGGGAGGAAAGCAGAATTGTGAGCATCAAGAGTGTTATCACAGCTGGCCATGATCGGGATTTTGAAGAACTGTTTTGGTCTCGTGTCGATGAAAGGAGAAAAGTCGGGGATAACAAAGATTCCCACAGATAGCGCCATTGATTTTGACGGTTGATCAGAACCTGAAGTGAGCTAGAGACAAACGCATGTGATGTTGGATGTGAGAGAAGAGGATGGGTTATACCTGTAAGGCACTCCGATGTTAAAGTAAGAATCGGGCAAGAGAGAGAGCAAGTACATAATATGAGTATATCAAGGTGAATATTGGATACCTGACCCTCTAAAAAAATTCACTATATGAGTATAAGACGAAGAATACACCCCGTCTCTTGAAGAGGATCTGGATGTGGACATGCACGACAAGATGAACGACGACACCTATGGTGAAGACTTCGTGGTAAGCTGCGGAATTGTGTCAATACTTCCAGTAGAGTATGAGAGGGTATCAAAGTCTTAGAGTCAGAGGATGATTTCTTCCCAGATGAAGCTGCAGAAGATAAGTCACTGTGTTATTACGTGATGAACAATGGTGTGGTAGAAGAACGAACTTCCATGTTCAAAAGACCTAGCCCAGGGATGATGTATCACTTGAAACCGTTATTCATAAAGGCAAAGGTCGACAACATGGCGATGAACAAAGTATTCGTAGATGGTGGGGCATCAATCAATTTAATGCCCCACACTTCATTCAGGAGGATCAGCAAGACCGGGGCTGACCTCAAGCAACACAACATGGTTTTGTCCAATTATGAAGGCAAAACCAGTAATATTCTAGGAGTGGTCCAGGTAGAGTTAGCAGTCAGAACCACCACAAGGTCGACACTCTTCATGGTCATAAATTCAAAAGCAAATTTTAACCTCCTATTAGGACGGGAATTGATTCATGGAATTGGGGCGGTACCTTCGACGATGCACCAAAGAATGACTATCTGGAGGAAAGACGGCGTCATGGAAAATGTCAAAGCCGACTAAAGTTATTATAGGCTCGATGAAACCAAGGGGACGAAAAGGTCTTTCAACCAACACCTGGCGAACATGGCGCCATGCAATGACAAATCAGGATCTTACACCTCCGTCGATACCGGTTATACCCTAAACTTGGACCCAGATTATGGTTTCATTTGGGACTCATCGGATCCTTCAGCAGAGTCATCGCAGAGTTGCCCATCTACAAGGTGGCCCCCCCATAGACAAAGATGGTTGCTGAGTCAGAGAGTCTGAATCTAATTTCAGCCTATGTGGCTGAAAACAAAAGGAAAGCGGTACTCGAAACAGAAAAATACGGAGATGTCGTCAGTAACACATGTACAAATGGCCGACAAGGCCAGACAACAACTTCAGAAAGCCAGAGGCTCGACTGTATCTATGACGACGAGCCTTTGGGGTTCGAAAGGAACCCAACCAATGATGCATAGAAAATACAAGCGCAAGACCCACTCAAAGAGATCGATCTAGGGGAAGGGACCACCAGGAGACCTACATACGTGAGCACTAAGATTGGCTCGAGGATGAGAGCCAAGATGATCGAAATATTAAAAAAGTACAAAGACTGCTTCGCCTGGGACTACACCGAAATGCCAGCGCTAAGTCGAGAGGTTGTGGAACACCGCCTGCCCATCCAACCAGGGAGAAAACCAGTCAAGCAACAACCATGTAGATTCGCCCAGAAGTGACACTGAAAATCAAGAGGGAAATTGAAAGCTTACTGCACAGTCATTTCATTCGCACAACAAGATATGTCGAGTGGTTGGCGAACATAGTCCCAGTTGTCAAGAAAAATGGCACTCTGAGAGTTTCCATCGACTTCAAAGACTTAAACAGTGCCACTCCTAAGGACGAGTATTACATGCCCATGGCAGAGATGTTGGTCGATTCAGCCGCTGGTTTCGAGCATATGAGCATGCTTGATAGATATTCTGGATATAACCAGATCTTCATAGCCGAAGAAGATGTTCTTAAAACGGTGTTCTGTTGCCCATGGTCCTTGGGGACCTATGAATGGGTGGTCATGCTATTCGGTTTAAAGAACGCTGAAGCGACATACCAAAGGGCCATGAATGCTATTTTTCATGATTTCATCGAACATTTCATGCAGGTATGCATTGACGACATAGTCATAAAATCATCATCAGAAGCCGGCCATTTAGACCACCTTCGACGCTCATTCGAAAGGATGAGAAAATATGGATTGAAAATGAATCCACTAAAGTGTACTTTTTGCGTGCATGCAGGGGATTTCTTGGTTTTTGTGGTTCATAAGAAGTGCATCAAAATAAATCAGAACAAAACGAAGGCAATTCGGGACCTCGAACCCCCAACGACGAAAAAGTAACTCCAGTCCCTGCTGGGGAAGGTTAACTTATTGAGAAGATTCATATCAAATCTAAGTGACAAAACGAAAGCGTTCTCGCCACTATTGAAAGTCAAGAAGGAAAACGAGTTATGTTAGGGACAGGAGCAACAAGAGGATTTCGATGTCATCAAAGAATATCTCATAAAGCCTCCAGTTTTGTTTCCGCCAAGTCCAAATAGAAATATGAAGCTATACATTGCAGCATCCGACACAACTATAGGAAGCATGTTAGCTCAGGAGGATGATAATGGCGTCGAAAGGCCCATTTATTACCTTAGTCGAATGTTAGTTGATGCTGAAACTAGGTATTCCATGATCGAGAAGTTATGCATGTGTTTGTATTTTTCATGTACTAAACTAAAACAATATATTAAACTAGTCGAAGTTCATGTTTCATCGCATTTTGATATTCTCAAATACATGTTGTCAAAACCTATTTTACATAGTCGAGTGGGAAAATGGGACTTGGCACTGACTAAATTCTCCCTTACCTATGTCCCTTTAAGGGCAATGAAGGGACAGATAGTGGCAAACTTCATTGTCGACCATGCAATGGCTGAACAACCGCTTTGTTCAGTTAGCACGAACCGTTAGAAGTTATACTTTGACGGGTCAAGTCACAAAAATGGAGCCGAAATAGGCGTCCTAATCATTTCCCCTCAGGGTCATCCGACCAAGTTTAAATGTGGGATCGAAGATAGATGCTCTAATAACGAGGCAGAATACAAAGCCTTAATCGTCGGTCTGAGAATCCTCAAAGGACTGGGCGTCAAGAGTGTCGACATTAAGGGCGACTATAAACTGGCCATCAGGCAACTCACCAAATAATATAAATGTGTCAAGGAACATCTGGTGATGTACCTCGCGATGGCGAAAAGGTTATTGGAACTATTTGAGGTGGTCAGTATTGTGCATGTGCCCCGGATAGACAGCCAAGAAGCCAACGAGCTGGCACAAATCGCCTCTGGATATAAAGTCTCAGAAGACAGGTTGAAAGAATTCATCAAAGTCAAAGTAAAAGTGATATCCAAATGGGCAGGAAGCTGGTGAAAGGAATGACCTAACAGAAATAAGGGGCAACAGTAGAATAAGTGACGCAGTCTGCATGGTGGACAACTTGTCTCCGACGAACTGGCGAAGACCACTGGTCAAGTATCTAAAAGAGCCAACGACGACTACCAATAGGAAGATCAAATATCAAGCATTAAGTTACGTTATAATAGGGAACGAGTTGTTGAAGAAAACACCAGAAGAAGTGTTGCTTAAGTGTCTGGGAGAAGCAAACACATACTTGGCAATATTAGTGGTGCATGGTGAGGCATGCAGAGCCCACCAAGTTGGACAAAAAATGAAGTGGGTACTGTTCCGACAGGGAGTCTACTAGCCAAAGATGCTCAAAGACTGCATAGACTTCACAAAAAGTTGCCAAGAGTGTCAAAAGCACGTCGACAAACAACGGATGTCGGATGATGAACTGCACGCTATAGTCAAGCCATGGCCTTTCCGAGGGTGGGCATTGGATATAATTGGAGAAGTTCGACCAACCTCCTTCAGACAACATAAGTTCATCCTTGTTGGAATAGATTACTTCACAAAATTGATTGAGGCAGTACCGTTGTCGAAAGTAGACCAAGAGGTTGTCATCAACTTTGTCCAGAAACATATTTTGTACAGGTTTGGCACTCCTGAGACGATCACTACAGATCAAGGGTCAATATTCGTCATCCAAAAAATGCAGGAATTTGCAGCAGAGGAAGGGTTTAAATTGGTTACTTCCACCCCCTATTATGCACAGGAGAACGGTCAGGTCGAGGCAGTCAACAAGGTAATGATTGGGCCATTAAGAAACACATATCCCAAAAACCCAAGAATTGACACCAGACGTTAGACCAGATATTATGGGCTTGTCGAAGGAGTCCACCATTTTGTTTGGTGTTTGGACATGAAGTCGTTTTGCCAGCATAAATTCGCCTACAGACAGTACGCATCCATTGTCAACATGACACCCCATCGGAACAATATTGGAATATGATGATGGACGAGATGGTGGACCTAGATGAAGAAAAGATAGATGCACTCAACACGTTGTTACACCAGAAGGCTCGAGTGACCTAGGCATACAACAAGAAGGTCAAGAAGAAGGCCTTCATAGTCAATGACTATGTTTGGAAGGGCATCCTTCCGATGGACGAAAATAATAAAGGTTAGGAAAATGGTCCCCAAATTGGGAAGGGCCATTCCAAGTGATCCAAGCGTTCAGCCATATCGCTTATGAGGTCTAAGAAATTGGAGGAGACCAGCGTGTCATCCGGATAAATGGGAAGTATTTGAAAACATATAGACCTATGCTACAAGAGATTCATAGGGAAAAATGATGTTTTCTTTAAAAGGCCGACGGATGTGGACGACCAACACAAAATACAAAGATAAAAGGAAAACATGATCATTCTAGGAACCTTACCTTGAAGCCTTCAAGCAAGGTCCTTTCATGGTCTATCCGACTCTCTAGGACGAATTTCTTTGGACGCATTTGCTCAATAGAGATCTTGATCTTCAAAGCATCTTCGACGTGAGCAATCCCTTTAGCCACGTCTTGGTCAATAGCCTCCTTGGCTGGAAAGGGTGTTTCAACATCCAAAGAAGACTTCTCCCTTTCGATAGCTAGATATCTGCTGGTCGAGGGTAAGGCGCTTGTCGGAGTGTGTCTGCTAGGAGGCCTCATAATTTTTCAAGTTCTTTTCACAAACGGCGCTGAGATACCATTCCCGCTTCATCTTGTTTATTTGGGCTCGGATTTGAGCATCATCTTGTTTACACTAAGTCACATCTTTCGCCAGTTGGGTAAAGAATACTTCAAACTCAATCAGATAGGCAGTTGTAGAAGCAGGCGTGTCGAAATTCGAAAGCGCATCCAGAATTTTGAAGACGTCTCGAGCTACAAGGGATTCAATGGCCACTTCGAAAAATTTGTCTTCAAACAAGTGGGCCCTTAACTCGTGCAGCTTAAGGGTGAAAGTGCTATCTTCGATCGGGTTAACTGTATTCTTTGACCCAATAGGGGTAACGTCCTCGACAAACCCATGAAGCTTGAGGAAAGCTTTCAACATCTCTGAAGGTTTCGACATTTTGGAGGCCAAAATCTCCTCTGGGGTAGCATTAAGCGTACCGTCAACGCCATCCCTCGGAGGTGATGAAGGACCAACTGCATGACTAGCACCCACACCCTCCTCTCTATGGTTGGGAGCGTTATTCTCGACATCTTTCTCGAGGTCGATGAAAACAACATGGTTTTGTTTAGGAGTTTCCTTCGTCGATTGTCCCTGGGAATTCATCAACCTTTTGGGGACTTAGAGGAGGAATAGTCTCAGCAGATCGCCCAACAGTGTTGGCGATAATATCGGCTAACGTTGGAGAATCTGGATCTTCTGCATCCTGCGAAACGAACAAGGTAAAAAGTTGATAAGAAAGCATGAAAGACATATTGACAAAGAGGCGGCGAAAAGAAAAGTACCTAAGGAGTTTTGGGTGAAAGAGAAGTTCTGGTAACCACGATACGGAAAACTTCAGTTAAGTCTTCAGGAACATCAGGTTTTGGAGTCGAAACAACTCCTTTGAGGGGTGTTTTCTTTGTAGGGACTTTATTTTTCCACCTCAGAGGAGTGGCTGGGGGAGATTCTAACGTTTCAGAAGGAAAAACCCGAGAACGGGTACTCTCGTCTGACAACACAACGTCGGGAATGATTTGTTCAGGAATCTGGTCAGAACAAATCACATAAGTCGATATGCAGGGACAAGCAAAACAAAAATGATAAGGAAACATATCATACCTGAGCGTCAAATTTTTTTTGTTTTTTGGCTGGTTGGGTCGAAGTCACGCCTATCGCTACGTGAAAAATGACACAAAGTTACCACCAGATTTTATTTATCCCAAGGAGGGAAAGGGAAATAACGATAAAACCTTTAGGAAAAGAGCATGGTCATTGCAACCAAGTTTTAGGGTTCGGGAGTCGGTTATGTGAAGGGAAGGTAGTAGCACCCCTCACATCCATCGTATTCGATGGGAACCTTCTAAGTTGTCTAGCTTGAATGGGTGTTTTTAATTTTAAAAGTTTACTTGCTTAAAAGAAAATAGGGGTTGATTTTTTTTATTAGAGTTCTCGCCAAGGATTGGGGCCTCTGTGCCTACGTATATTCACTTGGAAGAAGTGAAGAATCAGAGCATTCGTAGTTCACGAGACTATGGTGAAAAATGGAGAGTTTAAGGGGAAGATGCTAACGTGCGCATTCTAGCAGTTAGGTGTATTGTAACTCGCTCGTGGAGTCTTATGCGTTCTGTTTGCGATAGAACGAACGTAACATGTCCTTTTTGGGTGATGAGGAATGAAGGACTAAAGGTGGAAAAGAAAGAAGAGTGTTCGCTAGGATTATCGCAATCTTATGCCTACGTATTCTCAACAGGTGTGAGAAATCAGAGCAATCGTAGTTCGGCCACTAAAGAAATGATTGTGTGTTGGTTGATTTTATACCTTGAAAAAGGATTTTCGGATGATGCTCTAAGGCGAAAAAGAAGTTTGATGAGTTGATGTTATTTTTATGGTTTTGAAAGGAAGTTCTTGATTAGGATCACACTAAAGACTTTGGGTAGAGATGAATATCTCAATATCCAAGTCGAGCGCCTTGTATTCAAAATATTCGGAATGAGTGTAGGAGGGGTTCCATTCTCATTCCTTCTCTACCACTTTAAAGCTCATGGCTTATAACCCCAATCGTATCTTTATTGTTGTTTTTTTATGATAAAAATACCACTTGATGTTGGATCAAGGGTTTTATTGCTTGTGAAAATGTTTGAAGTGATGCGAACAAGGTCGATGGTGAAGCACAAGGTGATCGACTTACAAGGGTGAAAATGACTCGATAAAATCGAGAGTTTATTTTTGAAAAAAAATTTTTTTGGAACCAAAAGTCAAAAATGACTGTAATAATATCCACATACAAAGGCCGTACAACTACATCGGGTTAATCGGCTTGAAAATACAAATAAAATAAAACATAAATTCTTTTTTTGAAAACTATGGAAAGTTCGTTGTGCGAACTTCTTAGGTTTTTTAAAACCAGCACACTATTCACAAATAGAAGCAAAAGGCACTGAAGTTCGCTGTGTGAACCTTGCAGCGAAGCTGCCCAGAAAAAAACAACAAGAAGTTCGCAGTGCGAACTTCCTAGCGAACACAGACTATTCACAAACAGAGGCGAAAGGGAGCAAAGTTCGCAGTGCGAAGGTGCCAGCGAACAACTCGCTAGCTAAAAATAAGGGAAAACTGGATGTTCAGTGGCACTCTGAGTGCCACAAAATGATGTTCACTAGGCGAAAGGAACATTCGCAGTGCGAACATGACAACACACATGAGTATTTTTCAACTCATGTCACTTCAAAAACTACAGTATGTTCTTTCCTTTTTTCTTACTTTTTACAATAGTTCTTGGTCACTCTTGAGACCTTACTACAACATGTATAACACAAATGTTGCTTAAGAGAGAAAATAAAAACATGCAAATATGTAAAGAGATAAGAGTTTGAAAGAAAAGATACCCAAGAGCTACTATTCTCCTTCTGATCACCAATGGCTTTTGTTGGATGTGCTCTATGATTCACTTACTTTTTCTGGTTTTCTATCACTCTCTTGTTCTCTCAATGGTTTTTTTCTTCTCTCTCAATCTCTTTTCTGTTTTTTCTCTTCTTCCCTTGCTCTCAATGTTTCTCCCTTATGCCATTGAATTTGAAAGGGATGAAGTCTTGAATTATGAACTTATGATCTTTTGAATTCCACTTGAACATAGAATTTGAAATAAAGTTGGATGAAGAAATCTTGAATCAGGCCTTGCAAATCATGTTCATTAGGAACATTGACCTTGAATACCTCAATATTTTCCAACTAACTTCTTCTTGAAGATATCTACATGATTAGACTTTCCAACTCGAATCAAACCTTAGATGATGAACCTTTCTTCAATGTAGCCCATGATAGAAAATTTCTCTTATTTTAAATGGAAAACAAAGAACCAACCCAATCCTTACCTTGTAAACCCACATGCTTGATATGCATTAGAATGATGTATGATACAATAAATGTAGGATATGAAAGGCTAGGGTGAAAATAAGGGTGTGACAACACCACAGGGGGTTCCCTCTTGTGCCCCTAAAAAAGATAAGAAACATCCAGGAAACAACGCAAAGACTCAGCATAAGCAGATAAAGACGAAGAAGAGTGAATTTACCCTTTTTTGTGCATCCCCAAGGGCATTAGTGGGCCTTGCATCCACCAAAGGTGCCGACGGACCAAGAGCTTCGCCTGAGAGAGCTGCAAAAGCGTCAACCATGTTTTCTAGGAAGAGGTCATGGTCGAAGTGTTGTGCTTAGTACTCCGACCACCAGACATTGAAACTCTTGGTGGTGAAAAATAAAGGTTTGTAATAAAACACGGGAAACTCTAGATGTTGGGTAGACTTAGAAAACTTGAGACAGTTCTTATGTCCCGTCAAGTTAAGCCTTCGACCAGCCCATACAACGTCATCACGATGTCGAACCAATGGCTTTGACAGCATCTAGCTCAGGCCAAATTATCGAGCAACCAGATTGGGATGATAGTTCATGAACCTGTAATCAGTGTTGCTCGAGTCAATTCAAAATGATAGCATTGTCGGGGTTAGGAAAGCTCTCCATATGGAGTTGGATATTGCATATGTTCTGGCGAAAGAACCAGGGAAGGGATTTTGGAACCAGGTCGGCCCAAAATTTCGATGGGCAAAGGGAGCCATCCAAAGAACAAAGATATTTGCCTCAGCAAACATAGTGAGATATTACATGAAGATGGTTTTTTTGGGGGTCTCTTGCGTGGTCAGGAGAGCAAGTCGAACTCCTTCCACCAGTCGATCTTTGTTCAAACGTTGCACCTTGGCCGACATTGGATAGCCCAGTTGATGTTCAAAAATGGTGTTTAGCCAATGTTGCAGTAGCCGCATCAGCCCCGACATGTTCAGGGCTTTGATGGTTTCATAGAGACAGGAAATTTTTAGCGACAACAGCCCCACAAAGTGATATAGAGAGGCTAGAAGGACCTTGCAAAGGGCCACCTGTCGACCCTCATGGATTTGAATAGCCAAGCTGATATAGCTTTTGGCTATTTGCAAAGAACCTGGGCAGAAGAGGTAGTATGATAGCCACAAAGTCAAGAAGGTAGCGTGCTCTTCGTCAGACACTTCGACTGAATCTTTGTCGTGATGATATTTGATAAAGTTCTGAAAACCAACACGATCAAAATCAAAAGATGCCTCAGTCTCAATGGTGGGGTCGAATGTTTCATCAAATGGAGAAAGACCAGTAATGGCCGCCACGTCAAAAAGAGTAGGCGACAGCATCCCACAGGCTAGTTGGAAAGTGTTCGTCGAATCTTCCCAAAAGAACATCGACGCCAGTAGAAGACAGGGCTGACCATGTGAGCATTCCTTGAAAGTTGAATGGTGTCGAAGATGCCAGACCTTTTCCATTGGTCCTGACACTTTTTTTGAACCTTGTTCAACCAGGCAGGGTAATCTTTGTTTCCTGGGGTGGGGATAGAACAAAACACCCTAGTCTTTGGTGCCATGAATTTTAAATCAAGAGTGTCATCTATGCGAAAAGTCGGAGGAATGGCTGCCGGAAAGCCAGGGAAAAACGGCAGCATGGCTTCATGGCTAGGTTTGCTGGTAGGGTAAGGACCATGAAACGCATGGAGTTGTCCGGCCACCATGAATGGAATGATCATCTTTATTTTCAAAGAAGCCACGACGTTTTCGTCAGCAAAAGTGGGGTTGGGAAGAGTCTTATGAGCGTCAACCTCTGAGATGACGAAGGCAATGGGTTTGTTACCCGTTGTGTGAGTTTGGGAAGCAGTTGAGGATGCCATTGAAATTGGTGGTTTAAGAAACTAACATGGTTGTTTTTTGGTTGAAGAAGGAGAAACGTAGAGAAAGTGTTGGGAAAAAGTTCTAAAATGAGGTCTAGGGGATATTTATAATCAACGCTGGTTTGAAAGACGAAGAGATAAGGATTTTTTCAGTTTCTTACTCGTGGGAAAAGTAATGAGTGGAGTTTGGTACTGACGTGGGGAAGTGGAAAAGAATGATGGAAATCCTTGAAAGTTGTGGCGTAGAAAGGTGCCATCATCACGTCAGGAGGCGACTGACACGTGGCTGATTCGACAGAAAAACCATGATGACGCAGACAGCTGCTACATGCCTGGAAAACACCAAGTTTCTCAATCAACAGAAGCCTCCGTCGAGACTTGGGTTTTGATAGGGCATCTTGTTGGCTGAAAATTAGCCAACTGAAAGCATCGACAGCAAAAGCGTCAACCTTGATAGGAGGTGGGAGAAATAAGCCCCAACCAACAATGTCCTTTGGTGGAAGGAAGCATCCTGACAATATTGGCAGCAAAGGATCGATAATAATAAATTTAGAAGGGACGCACCCTAAGTCGACGTCACAAGGGGAACTGCGTGGTTGATAGGGACCTAAGTCGGTCGACCAAAAAACCAATAAAGGCACCCCCGAAAGAGGAGCTTTGATGCCTGGCGGGAAATAAATTTGACAAAAGGAACGTGGGAGAAGTTACAAGAGTTGTGGTCTGACACGTGGTGGCTCCTGAAGCATCCCGACAGTTATTTTATTTTCCTATTTTGAAGAAAAGGTGTCTTTTGTCAACATTTGAAGAAAAATACTCTGAGTACCACACACAAAAAGAGAAAAGAGTTCCATTTTCATTACAAAATGTACGAATGCGTCCAGTTGTACTTTTCTTTTTTACGCTAAATTTACCAAGTCTTTATGTTATGAAAGCAACACTTTTACTTTTTTTTTATAGCATTTCTTTGTTTCATTAGGAACATCGTTGTCTTTACTTGCCTAGATTTCATCATACACACTCCCAAAAGCAAACAATCGTGGAGTGCACCATAAATCCTAAGTAAGCAATCCACCCAGTACCAGAGTCCTGGGACTAGTTTGGTCGGTCCCGCAAGCAAACCCGCGACGGGAGGTCAGAGGTTGTCCGTGCGAAAAACACGTGCGAACACTACCAACATCATTGCTTTCCCTTCCACGTAAATATATAATACATTTGGAGACAAATGGTAAAAGAAAAAGATATTGAAATAATAATTATATATACCTGAAGGGAGGAGGATAAGTGAAGCATAATTATTTCTTAAAATAAATAATATTAACTTTCAATCATGAAAAATATTAATAGTCAATGCTTTTAGGTAAAAGAAAGGTGTTGATTATTTCGACACATGCACTAGTAGCAAAGACGATGACAATTAGAATATTGTTTGCATTAGTTTTTTTTTTGCATGAACTTATAGTTCATCAAATGGTTATCAAATTGACATTCCTAAATAGATATCTCGATGAGGAGATTTTCATGGGGTAACCAGAAGGTTATTTTTTTCATGGTAATGAACAAAAGATTCACAAATTAAAGGGGAGACACACAACTCAAGGGGAGACTTTTCAATCATTATCAAAACAAGAATTAAAAGATTTTGTCATCATTAAAACAGGGAGATTATGAGGAATACATCTTATATCTAGTTCTATTTTGATGAAGACAAAGATTATCAAAGAAGAAAATGTTCAAAAGGGTCATATGCATTAATGGTGAAGTTGATCAAGAAGGTTTAGCATATAAATTCAAGAGAAGATTTAAGACAAGTCAACATAATTAAGGTGCTCATTGAAATTTATATTATACTATTTTAAATTGCTCATAATTTCATCTTTCATTTCATCTAAAACCTTCTTGCATCATCATGCATGATTATCTAAAAACATTCTTCATCTGATTCTTGTTACAAGTGTTTGTAGAAAAAGTTATGTGAGAATATTGTGATATTCATTTGTCTCCATTTTGATTATATGATTGATCATTAGCAACAAGATGAATGGAATTCTAGAAACAAAGAGGTTTCTAACTTTCACATTCAAGATGAGTGATCTTGGACTAGTTGACACACTTTTGAGGATCAAAGTAAAGCGAAATAGTGGGGATTATGAACTTAGTCAAACACATTATGTTGAAAAGGTGCTTGATAAGTTCAAACACTCACGCTTTAAGGAAGTAACCAATACTAATGTCAAACTTCAAAAGGATGATGGATGAGTTGTGGCTCAATTGGAATATGCAAGTGCATATAATGTACTAGACCTGACATAACATTTACAATTAGTAAAATGAGTAGACTTTACTAGTAATCCAAATGGTGAGCACTAGAAGGGCATCATTAGAAAATTTCAGATATCTTATGAAAACAAAAAATTTTGGTCTCCATTATGGTAAATTTTTTTCCATGTTAGAAGGATATACCCATGCAAGTTGGATATCGAGTGTTGAATATAAAAAATATGCATTTGGGTGGATATTTACACTAGAAGAGGGTGCAATTTCTTGAAGGGCAAGAAACAAATGTGGATCACTCTCCCAACCATAGAATCGGAGTGTGAGGCTCTTGCTTTCGCTTGTGAAGAAGTTGAATGGTTGAGGGACCCTCTGTTGGAAGTTCCATTGGCTAAAGACAATGTTCCAAAGGTGTTGATACATTGCGGTAGACAAACCACTTTAACTAAAGCATACTAAAAGTGTATAACAGAAAGTCTAGGCAAGTAGGACTTAGACATTCTTTCGTGAGAAAATTGATTAAGGATGTAATCATTTACATACATACGATTGAGCTATAATTTTTTTGATCCATTTACTAAGTCACTGGCCAGAAACTTAGTAAAAACAACCTCGAGAGGCATGAGGTTGAAACTCCTTGAGTAAGAGTCCCCACAATGACGACAACCCAATCTTACATTAATAGAACATTAACCTTAAAATTCAATGGGTAACAACAAGTCATTGATTTGGATGTTTGTCGAATATTTCATGATAATGTTTACCTTTAAAATGAGGGTTGAGTTTTATTTAAACTCTTAATAAAGTTCAATACCGAGGGTATGTGTCCCATGGAAAATGATACAATATGAACTTCACCTATGTAAATTTCAAGATGGTGTCGTCTCAAAGTGATAGTTGGAGTTTCTCTCATGAAAAATTCATGAAACAGGAAAGCATATGGCCATAAATAAGTGCTAGGCGAGAAATGTAGGCGAAGAACCCTTAAAGAATGTGTGTAAGGTAACGCTGGTGTATTCACATGGATTAATGGTTTAAAAGCATTGCTACCTAACATTCCGATTAGACTTTGAGTTGTCTTTACTAAGGTTAAGTTTTAAATCGAAAGATACTTAACTGTATTAACATTCTTTTGTTTCTTTTATTTATGGATTTGATCTTATCATTATTAGAACAAGTGGGGGATTGTTGAAAATTAATGAACAACTAATGTCCATGGGTGTGTTCAAATATGACAAAGTTAAAGAGGAAAAAGTTCCCCATAGACAAAAGTGAAAATTACCTTCAAATCTGTCTGAAGGAATTTTGGTCAGCTTTTACACTAAATATCCACTAGTGGAATTTGCCTTCAAATCTGTCTGAATGAATTTTGGTCAGTTTTTGTACTAAACATCCACCAGTGGAAGTTGCCGTTAAATTTGTCTTGGGCTACTGAAAGTTTGAATTTTGAATTCAAAATATACAACACTTCATAAAGTGGTGCATAATGTAACTATATGAGAACCATTGCAATCTTATGCTGAAAATGTGTTGTTTCATCAAGGGTCGCAACCTTGTGAAACAACACATGCATGACCTATAAATACCTCATTTGGAATTTAGAAATTACATCACTGTGAGATGTTGGATCGAACTTTCGTATGGTCGAAGGGTAGCTTCTAGTTTGACAGGAATTAAGCATGAGGTCAAATTATGTTCGCATGCTGCTGTCAGAGTAATGCATGTTGTATTCGAAGTTTGTTCTAACATGCATTAATCAATATTTATAGGGTTGTTAGCATGTTGATATGGGTCTTGCTTAAGCCCAATTATTTAAGTTAACTTGTACCCTAATTTAACTTGTAATGGGTAATTGTTAAAAGACACCCATTATATTAGTGTGCTATTTTTCTTATAAATAGGATGCTAGTTTCTCAATCTTGACATAAGGAAAAATAGGAAGATAAAATCCTAATTTCAAGAGAGAGAGGTTACTTTGTTATTCTTGTATACTTGTAATATTATTCTAAGAGTAAGGAAAGAATAACAGTTTATAACCAATCCTTGTTGTTTTATCTTGTTTTCTTTGTTAACCCTAACCTTTGTGTGTTTCTTAATCATAAAGAAACTATTTATATTTTGTTTCAAGACATCCGGTTCATAACAAATTGGTGCGGTGAGCATGGAGAAGATGCCTTCAACAAAGTATGAGATTGAAAAGTTCACCAGAGTGAACGACTTCGGCCTGTGGCGCTTGAAGATGAAAGCCCTACTGGTTCAGCAGGGTTGTTTGGAAGCGTTGAAGGGAGAGGCAACCATGGACGCTGCATTAACGGCAAAAGAAAAGACAAACATGATTGAGAAAGCCCACAATGAAATATTTTTGAGCCTTGGTGATAAGGTTCTTTGACAGGTATCAAAGGAAACTACATCATCAGGATTATGGGTGAAACTTGAAAGTTTATACATGACCAAATCTCTGGTGAATCAACCCTACCTGAAGCAAACTTTGTATTCATTCAAGATGAGTGAAGACAAAGTGTTGGCTAAGCAGTTGGATATGTTCAACAAGCTGATTATTAATCTTGAAAATATTGATGTGAAGATTAATGATGAAGATCAAGCATTGTTGTTATTGTTGTGTGCTTTGCCCAGAACACATGCTCACTTCAAAGAAACTTTCTTATATGGAAGGGAGTCCACAACCTTTGAAGAAGTTCAATCGACCTTGTATTCTAAGGACTTGAACGAACGGAAGGAGAATAAACCTTCGACGGTGGGTGAAGGTTAGGCCGTTAAGGGAAAATTCTTGCGAAAGGATGGTGAGTTCGACAAGAAGAAAGGTAAAAGTCAGCAGAAGTCTTATAGTGACGAAACATCTAGTATTAGATGTTATCACTGTAAGAAGGAGGGTCACACAAGAAAGATGTGCCCTGAATGCCTGAAAGATCATGGAGGTAATGGCAATGCAACCATTGTTCAAGATGACTTCGACTTATATGATGTTCTTGTGGTTTCAAGTGGCGACTCGAGAAAAGAGTGGATTATGGATTCAGGTTGCACTTGGAACATGACTCCAAACAAAGAATTGTTCGAGGAGCTATGTGATCAAGATGGTGGATCTGTACTACTGGGAAACAACAAATCTTGCAAAATTGCAGGTACTGGATCTGTGAGATTCAAGATCCATGATGAGTCAATAAGGTTATTGACTGAAGTCAGGTATGTACCTGACTTGAAGAGAAATTTGATTTCTCTTGGTGAATTTGACAGAAAGGGATATGTTTTCCAAGGAGAGAAAAGTATCCTAGGAGTCATGAAAGGGTCGAAGGAAGTCTTGAGAGGTGTGAAGAAACAAGGTTTGTATACCCTTGAGGCTGAGGTTGTAAGTGGTTCGACAAATGTTGCATCCATAAAATCGGTGTCGAAGATAAAATTATGGCACATGAGATTGGGCCATGTCAGCGAAAGAGGCTTGGTCGAATTGGGGAAGCAGAACCTGTTAGGAGGTGACAAAGTTGAAAAGTTAGAGTTTTGTGAATCTTGTGTATTTGGTAAATCTTGTAGGGCAAAGTTTAATAAAGGCAAGCAAAGAACACATTGATGCATGAATTACATTCATGCTGATCTTTGAGGGCCTGCAAGGAATCCTTCACACTTAGGTGCAAGGTATTTTCTATCCATCATTGATGACTATTCGAGAAAGCTATGGGTATTCATTCAGAAGATGAAGGATGAAACTTTTGAGAATTTCAAAAGTTGGAAGATTCTGGTCGAAACTCAAACTGGCAGAAAGGTTAAGAGGTTGAGAACCGATAATGGCCTTTAATTTTGCAATAAAGCGTTTGACAGTTACTGTGTTGAGTCTGGGATTGCAAGGCATAAGACTGTGGCAGATACTCCTCAACAAAATGGCTTAGCTAAGAGATTTAATTAAACAATCCTTTAAAGAGTTAGATGCATGTTGGTTAGTGTTGGATTAAAGAAGGTGTTTTAGGTGGAAGTTGTTTCGACAGCAGCTTACCTGGTAAATAAATGTCCCTTGACTACCTTGGGAATGAAGACACATAAAGAAGTTTGGTCGGGACATCCACCTAGTCTCGACAGACTGAGAGTATTTGGATGTGTGGCATATGCTCATATTATACAAGACAAGGTCGAACCTAGAGCTTTGAAATGCATGTTCATGGGATACCCTGAAAGAGTCAAAGCTTATAGGCTATGGTTCCTAGAGCCAGGTCACAGGAGGTGTGCCACCAGTCGAGATGTAGTTTTCAATGAAACAGAGATGAGTTTCTGTCGCGGTGAAATTTGGATACCAAGCTATTGATTAACTTGAATCTAATTCATTTGCAACCGAACTTTAATTTGTCCAAAGGAAGGGATAAAGATCGAAATTTCCACAATGCAATGCACATGCAAGCTAGAGAGTTTAGGTTCGGGGGTTGGTTAAACTTAAGGAAGGTGCTAGCATCCTAAGTTTCTGTAGTACTCTACAAGAACCTCTTGTTTTATGTTCGTTTATTGCTAAGGGTTATCTGCTTAATGGTTTGAAAGACCTAGGGGTTTATTTCTAAGTATACTCGATAAGATATCGCATCTTATGCCTACATATCCTTACGGGAGTGGAATCAGAGTATTTGTAGTTCCCCTAAAGGGTTTGAGGAGTTCTTTGACTGTGGTCAAAGTTCCTACGGGTTTAGGGTAGTTGATTGATTGATTTTGGGAGAAAAGATGAGTTGTCATTTTAAGGGAGATTTAACCGCCACAAGTGTAGGAATTGTATTATTGTAGGGGTGGAAGTTCTATCTTGCTTAAGATGATTAACATCTTATTCTCTAATGTTTGAAAAAGTTTGAATTGTGTTGTATTGCTTTCCTATGTTGTAAAATAAGAGACAAAGGTCCTCCTTAAGGGGTAGGATCTAACTTAGAAGATCGACTTGAATGGGATCAAGGATCATGGGGGAATTATGATGCAAATGCTGATGCATATGCACGATTGTTTAAGTCATGCACAGATTCTTCCCTTGGACGGAATGCAATGATGTGATGCAATAGAGATAAATTGCGAGAAATGTAAATTGCGGGAGATAAAGGCGGAAAATAAAACCATACACAGACGCATGAAAGCGCTAAGTGAGTGCAAGTGGGGTGCGTGAACGGAGAGAGGCGCAAGCGTGCACGATGATTGATTAAGTTATGCGAGTTGATTGATTTTAGGAGAGGTTGAATTGATTTTAATCGAATAGATTAATTTTTAAGGTGAAATTTGATTTGAGAAAATGTTTGAATTTATTTTTATTAATTTTAGATAAAAGTGGTGACAAATTAATTTTAAGAAAAATGTGACTTGATTATTTTTAGTGAGATTTTTTAGGAAAAAGTTTACTTATGAGAAAAATAAATTATTTGATGAGATTAAATTTAAGAAAAATTATTTATTTTAAGTGAGATTAATTTTAAGAGAAATTATCTTAAAGGGTGAATTGATTTTAGGACAAGTTGAATTGGTTTGTAAGAAAATGCTATATTAATCCTTAATTATGAATTTAGATTATGAGTTGATTAATTTTAAAATAAGTTAGTTATTTAAAATAAAAGTTAAGTTAAACAAAAGGGTATTATTATAAAAACAAATTAATAGATCATTATGAAATGAGTTCTTTGGTTAACAAGATTTTAAAAAAGGTTCCTATTGTTATTAGATAAATTTTATTTTGGATTGAAAAAAAAGGTCTTTTATTATAGATTATTTTTTATTAAAATAAACTTTATTAAATAAAAACTCAACTAAGTGAAATAATTATATTAAAAGAGCAAATTATATTATTTAATAAAAGTTAATTAGATAAATTGGTTTTAGATTAGATTGAATAAAAGATTATAAAAAAGGTTTGAATATGGTTAACTATAAAAGGGTTAATTAGTTATTTTATTAAATAAAATAGTTTTGAATTAAAAGATTAGATTAAATAAATTGGTAGATAGAGCTTAATTGATTAAAATTAGTACTTAGGTGATAATTAGATTAGGCTAAATTATTGGTTTAATTGAAATTGGAGAAAAAGAGTCAATTAAAAAGGTTTATTAGATTAATTAAAAAACTGATTATTAAGAAAACTAATTACTAATTAATTAACTGAATTGATTAAAAAAACGATTAAAGGGGTGATTATCAGTTAAAAATAAAAATGACTATCTTAATTAATTAGATTAATTAAGGTTTGGTGGTTAATTAAAGGTCAAATGATGATTAGGGGGTGATTTAACGATTAATTAACGGTTAATAGGTTAATTTTCGTGATTGTGTGCGTGTGGGGTTATGAGGGTATACGGTGGGTGTGCAACTTGAACTAGTAGATCAGATCCGTTGGAGATCTGAGTGTTGTGAATGGTGGGTGCATCATGGTTATGGTGGACATACACACATCGGATTACAACAGCATACAAGCAAAATTGAAACGGAAAGCAAAAGAACCCTAATCCCAATTTTCCCAATTCTCTCTTTCGCGATTCGCGTCTTCTCTCCCGTCAACTCTCTCGATCTCGCGCTTCACACCATGCTCCCCGTCTTCTTCTTCGATCCTTCTCCTCTTCGTTCTATCTTCTCTTTCATCTGCGCGTTCGTCCTCTTCTCCCTTCGTCCTCTCTGTTCTTCTATCTCGACTTTCTACACAAATCAAACATAAAAGGAGTTAAAATGTTAGCAAGCAAATGAGTCTCACAGTATAATGTTTTTTTTCCAGGGGGTAACGATGGCGGATGATGATTCGTGATGGAGCGGTTTGAGGGTGACGGTGATTTGCAGCGACAAATGCTTCGACGGCGGTGGACCCGCAAGGGCTGATTTGTGGTGAAGATTTGGGTTGCAATTTCGCGGTGGATTCGAGCACATAGGGATAAGTTTCTTATTTTTTTCTTTTTTTTCAATTTTGGAGCTTTTTGATTTGGAATCTCTGATGTTTGGAATTTCTCTGTGGAGGTTTTTTCGTGTTTTTCCCCCTGTTTGAATCTCCTCTTTTTATAGGCTCCTTTGAGCCAAAAGATAGTAACTGACAATGAATTTCCTCCCTCTTTCGGTTTTGCTCTGTCTGAATCATGTTTCTTAAATATAGGAAAGGAATTGATGTCGACTTGATGGCAATAAATCATTTTAATCAAATCCTTTTGAGAATCTCTTATACTAACTAATCCTCTTTTGACAGCTTTGAATTAATGCTTCCCTGGTGCAACGGGAAAGGAGGATACGTGAGACATAAGCCATTTCCTTGTGGCAGAAGCTGGAGGTTTTGTGAAAACTTCTCATCTGGTAATGCCAAGCTTCCACCAAGAGAATGTCCAGTGAATCGAAAATTTGCACGAGAGCCTCGAGATTTTAGGTGGGTGTGAACTTCTGGCAGCATATGTTGGTATATTCTTTTAACAGCCTCAAATTTAATTGGCTCAAAAATTATATTTTCTTGCCAAGATGTTAATGACTCCGAACCCTGAATAACAAATAAAATTGTATCTCACTCTAGTTGTTATTGCAGATGAACCATTCACAAGGTGATGAATGAGCTGAGTTAAGATCATCTGCAACAACCTACTTTGCTTCCTCTTTTGCAGCAACACTACTGTCACCGAATCAATGGTCACCATCAAATATGACACCACTTGCTTCAGCTCAAACAAAATCTCATCCTTCTTCTTTATGCTCTGAACGTGTTTGGGACCGTCAACTTTGCCAAGTCGTAAACAGGTATATCCGTGGAACTTATTTTCCTCACAATTAGTTGTTTCTCAGCCACCTGATTTAGTGCCCCTATCTATTTCTGTTACATGTTCAACAGTGGTCGTTTACCGCGAAACTGAGCTCCAAGAGTAACTGGGTTCTGAAATTCGTCAGCGGTTAGGGAGCTAATGAGTGAGACCTTCAGGAAGGGCATCTGAACTTTTGGTATTGGCTCACAATCATCAACCACACTTATATTCCATTCGTTATCATCGTGCATAGGACCTTCTGATTTTGCTTTTGCTGCAGCATCACTTGCCGGCTTTGCAAGACTGTATTCTCCCTATCGTTTTAAGCAAGCTGTATTTGAACATTGAGGATTTGGCTAACAAGAATTTTAGTGTGCTCAGGACAAGAAGCCCAGCAATAACCCCCATGGTGGTTGGTAAAAATGCAGCACATACCCCTTCACGCTTGAATGTACGCTCATCAATCCCAGATGCTACAACCAGAGGAGGAGTGCACGCAAAACCGGCAGCTTCGCCAGGAAGAAGTAACTGAATATGACCAGAAGTAGCATCCTCAAAAGCACCCGTCTCCAACCATGTCTTGTTTATCAGGAGAAAATGACTTATTTTTCAAAGAAGACATAAAGGTTTCGAAACCATCAACTGTCGTGATATTCAGTGTATAGCTCTCAAGCACAACATCAGGGCTCACATCTGTAAGTGTTTGTACATTTCGATTCTTTCTCTTGGAAATGCTTTTACTATCACTTCTGTTGACTAACTTGGTATTTGCAATTGTCATTCACAGGTGAGGAATTAGATGGATGGATTTAGAGACATTCTGATGGCCTTGGTAACTTCAAAAGGAGTTGTGAATCATGCTACCTCCGGAAGGCCGCCGTATAGGAAATAGGATAATCTTGCAAATGAAATAGATCCCCTTTGGGTAAAATATGAATTGCAGTGTACATCTCTTGTGCCACCCATCACTTCTAAAGCTTCAACCCTTGTAATTGGAGTGGGTTTTGAATTATATGATACTGGTTCTTTGAATTGTATTCAACTTAGACTATAATGCTTGAATTTATTTTAATCTTTGAGTTTTGCGTTTGAATTTGTTAACTTGGAAGTGATGTGTGTTTTTACCATCAATCCCGGTTGTGAAATAGTTGACAAACTAGTCTAAATACTCTTAGAGGATGATATCTTGGCAATAGGGATATTCTGTGATTAAGGTACCGTTCCATGAAAAAGAAAAAAATAAACCGCCAATGCTCTGTTTGTTTGCCATTGCCAGTTGTGTAATTGAGTAGGTAATGTATAGATCTTATATGAGTTATGTGGCAGAAAAACAAAAAGGTTATTATAAGGAGGAGGAAAGGTGACTGGTTTTCAATATATAAATAAATATGTGTTGAAATGTTCTCCCTAACCGTAGACTTCTCTTGAAAATCGTGCCTTGGTAAGAAATTCTAACAAGCTTCGATTCTCAGAACACTTTGGATAATATGCTTCGATCTAATTCGGATTCTAAATGCTTGTTACCGGTATTGACATAAATTTGCTATAACCCGTCTTCACCACATTCTTTGTCAACCTCCATCACGGTTTAATTTTATAGAAACTCCTTTAATGACTTATGGTCAATATTAGAATCCTTTAAATTTCGATATTTCACAAATGATGAACCAATTTAAACCGTTTGAGATGCACCAAATGAATTCCCCGCCATAAACCAAATAACACCACTTGATCATTGCAAATGTTGGATTTAAAGCACATATGAGCGATCCTCAATTCTCAAGTCCACACCATCTTGCACTATAAAGCTTGATTTAAGGGGATATAGACATAAGAATCAACTTGAGGTGTCTTTAAAGCAAAAAAAAGAACATGCGCACACTCGTTAGTCCTGATAAACACGTATACCAGAGTAAAAGGATCAAACGTAAGAAAACGCACAAGAAGGTGAGATCTTAAGGTCAAAAATTAGGGTGCGGCACTTTCAAGAAAACTGATGATGTTGACAAAGAGCTGGAACATGGAGAGATTCCTGTTGAGGTGGAGCATATTGATGCTGAATTGCGTACCCCAAATGAAGTTGAAGAATACACGGAAGATGTTGTCGAAGATGAGGAGACTGATAATGACTACCTTCTAGTAAGATACAGGTCGAGGAGAGTCATCAAGCCACCTCAGAGACTTGGGTATGCGAATCTTATAACTTATGCCCTAATCTCTGCAAGTAAGGTTCTAGATGAAGAACCTAGAGACTATAAGGAAGTCATGAGGAGTCGAAAGAAGACTGAATGGATGAAGGCCATGGATGATGAGATGAAATATCTTCATGATAATAATACCTGGGAACTGATCAAGAAACCTGTTGGAGCCAAGTTAGTCAAATGTAAATGGATTTTCAAAGTTACTGAAAGAATCGAAGGAGTGGCGTCGAAGAGATACAAGGCAAGATTGGTTGCTAGGGGGTTCACTCAGAAAGAAGGTGTCGACTTTAATGATGTGTTCTCTCCTGTAGTGAAGCACCGACCCATTCAAATGTTGCTTGCCACAGTGGCACAGTTCGACTTTGAATTGGAACAGATGGATGTGAAGACAGTGTTCTTGTATGGTGATTTAGATGAAACAATCCTGACGAGGCAACCTGAAGGGTATGTCAAAAAAGGGAAGAAAAATTATGTGTGCAAGCTAAATAGATCCTTATATGGATTGAAGAAATCTCCTCGGCAGTGGAATAGGAGATTCGACAAGTTCCTGACACACATAAGTTTCATCAGAAGTCAATTCGACCACTGTGTTTACTTCAGATCTCGACCGGGTAATTTATTTGTTATTTTGTTTCTCTATATGGATGATATTCTAATAGCAAGCAACAATGTCGAAGTTTTAATGATGGTGAAGACTGAACTCAATAAGGAGTTCGACATGAAGGATCTAGGAGCTGCGTCCAGGATTCTTGGGATTGACATCCGAAGAGATAGAAAACAGTCAAAATTATGCTTATCTCAAGATGCATACCTACGGAAGGTTCTCAAAAAGTTTGGTATGTCGAATTCAAAGGCTGTTGTGACTCCAACAAACCCTCAATTCAAGCTGAGCATAGATCAGTGTCCCAAGACTGATGTTGAAAGAACTTATATGAATAGCATTTTATATGCTAATATAGTGAGTTCTTTGATGTATGTTATGGTCTGTATCAGGCCTGATATAGAATATGCACTAAGTCTTGTAAGCAGGTATATGATGAATCCTGGAAAGGCTCACTGGAAAGCATTAAAGTGGATTCTAAGGTACATAAATGAGTCTCTAAATAGAGTCCTAATTTATGGTGGAGCCTTGGGTGAAGATAGTAAAGCAGCAATCAAAGAATATGTCGACTCTGATTATGCAGGTTGTATGGATTCCAGAAAATCTATTTTTGGATATGTGTTCACTATTTTGGGATAACAATCAGTTGAAAAGCTACACTTCAGAAGGTCGTTGCCTTATCAACCATTGAAGCGGAATATATCGCCCTAACTGAAGCTGTGAAGGAAGCATTATGGCTTGAAGGTTTTGCAAAAGAGCTAAAATTTCAAGGTCGAGTTATCACTGTTAAATGTGATAGTCAAAGTGCAATACACCTGTCGAAGAATTCATCCTATCATGAGCGAACCAAACACATTGATGTGAGGCTGCATTTCATCAGAGGGGTAATCGAGCATGGAGAAGTCCAAGTGCTGAAGGTTTCGACAGATCATAATGCTGCTGATATGATCATCAAGACGTTGCCCAATTGCAAGTTTTTCCACTGTATGCAGTTGATTAAATTGCATGAAGAAAGCTAGTTTCTTGATGTTATAGAGTTAGATCCAAGGTGGAGATTTGTGAGATGTTGGATCGAACTCTCGTATAGTCGAAGGGTAGCTTCTAGTTCGACAAGAATTAAGCATGAAGTCGAAGTATGTTCGCATGCTGCTGTCGGAGTAATGCGTGTTGTAGTCGAAGTTTGTCCTAACATGCATTAATCAATATTGCTAGGGTTGTTAGCATGTTGAATTGAGTCTTGCTTGTAAGCCTAATTGTTTAAGTTAGCTTGTAATGGGTAATTGTTAAAAAGCACATTAGGTTAGTGTGCTATTTTTCTTATAAATAGGATGCTAGTTTCTCAATCTTGGCATAAGAAAAAATAGGAAGATAAAATCCTAATTTCAAAAGAGAGAGGTTATTTTGTTATTCTTGTATACTTGTAATCTTGTTCTAAGAGTAAGGAAAGAATAACAATTTATAACCAATCCTTGTTGTTCCTTGTTGTTTTACCTTATTTTCTTTGTTAACCCTAATCGTTGTGTGTTTCTTGATCATAAAGAAACTGTTTATATTTTGTTTCAAGACATACGATTCACAATAATCACAAATCAAATATCCTCTTGTACAAAATTTTAGACACTCTTCGCTACATAATCGAGTTTTCGTCGGTCTTGCGCAAATTCGATATAAGACTGAATTATCCTGAATATTTATGCGTTTCAACTCTAAGACATATTTGAGAGCGCTTGAAATAGTTTTAAAAAAAAGTGATATCATTTACGATTTAATCCTAAATCCGTTCGACTTCAACGATATTTGTAACAACTACAAAGGACCACTCACACTCTCATTGAAGAAGGGGTACACATCAAAGAACTTATTCTCTTTGCAGTCCTAATCTTTGGAAGAAATATGTTCAAAATTTATAGGACAAATGTAATTGAATAATATGAAGTGTTAGCATTTTAGAGGATGCAATTATGTGCATCATATAATATGCATACTATTGGGTTCGATATTGCTTTTGTACTTGTCATTTTGTTTTTTGTTTTTCTTGAATATGAGACAAACTTGGAGGCACTTAAGCTAGGGACAAAAATAGTTTGTTTGCATCTCGAAAATATTAATGACTAGATTGTAGTTGATCTATACCACTTATAATTTTTAAAAACTTATGATAGACAACTTACATTTATGATAATAGGTTTTGATAGTAGATACAACTTAGTCTCATTTTATGATATACCACCCCAGCCTCAATTTTTTTGGTATGATTATTCTAATATTATTTATATGATCATTGATTTATATAATTAAATTTATCATTTTATATTTATATATTTATAGATGTATTTAAATATATTATTATATAGTCTCACACAAAACCCAAAGTGTTGATAAAAGTCAAAAGGAACCCAATAAAGAATTTTATTTTCCTCACTAATCATTCTCAAACCAAATAAAGCAGACACTAAAAATACAACAAAACCACTGCACTTTTTCTCTTTTTCCTTAACACGAACGCAACATCTTCACCTTCAAACATTCCCTCAAACCATTGTTTTCTACACATCTATGGTGAAAATCTCTGTCGAGATATGCATAGTATCAGCTCGAGGAGTAAGAGCCTCACCTTCACTTTGGAAACACCAATGGTACGCAGTTGGTTGGGTTGATCCAACCAACAAATACATCACCAAAGTTGATGCTTCCACCAACACAAACCCTATTTGGAGAACTAAGTTTTCTGTTCCGGTTGATAATTCAGACCCGGGTTTTCAAGATCTTGCATTGAATGTTGAAGTTTATAGCAGAGACCCTTTTTTCTTCTCAGAGAAACTTCATGGTTCAGCCACTGTTCTTCTCAAAGAGTTTCTTGCAAAAGAGATGCAGAATGAAGAAATTGGAAGCTATCAGTTGAGAAAGAAGAAGTCGAATAAACCAAGAGGGTTTGTTGATGTTTCGATTCGTGTTTCTGAAGATAAAGAAGAATCAAATTCTTATTCAGGTATAGTAAAAATGGTTCCTTTTTGTTCCTTTTTTGTTTTGTTTTTTACAGAGATATATTGAAAAGTTTATGAATATTAGGCTCTTTCCACTAATTTTCTCAAAAAGTCCACAATTGCGCTTAATTAAATTGTTTATGGAAAATATATCATAAATTTTTAGTTTTCAAAGAACATCAAAGTTATTTGAAGCACTATATATGTTTGTTGTGATGCAGGTAATGAGGGAGGAGGAATATTGCTCTCAGATAATGGTAGTAATAATAAGGGTGGGAATGGACAAAGATATCACCAACAAATGGATCCAGCTTCATTCAATGGACCATTCAAACAAGCACAAACTAATGTACCTTACTCCCATCCAATGCCATTTCCTACAAACTACTCTAACCCTTATGTGGGTGGACCAACCTACCCTGCAGCTGCTGGAGCTGGACCAAGTTATCAACCACTAAGAACTCCACCACCACCACCACCTCCACCTCCACCGTCAAATTTCGGTTACATTCCCACTTTTCATCAAAGTAATGATGGGTTGGCACCAAGTTATTTTAATATGCCATCATCATCAGGGACAGCTCCTAGGCAGAGGGGACCTCCAGGGTTTGCAATGGGAGCTGGTGCGGGAGCATTGGCAGCTGGTGCTGTAATGTTTGGCGATAACTTAATGTCAGGATTTGATTTTTCTTCTGGTATTGGAGATCCTGCTATTTCTATTGCAACTGATCCTCTTTTCTAATTTCTAAACAAGCATTTAAGCAGTGTTACCGTTGCTGCTGCAAACCAGATATGACCGGATTCGGATTCGGATTCAACGCAGTAACTGATTTTCGCCGGTTGATCTCAACCAGATATGCATGGAACATGTTTCTGTATTTTACTTATTATGGCTTTTATAAATTTAATAGTACTTGTTACTTTGTGGTAAGTCATGTTCTAGTATATGGAAGGTAAATTCTAGGTCCAGTAGTGTTTTTTTGGTACCGAGAGGTACTGACATTGGCCAAGTATTATTCTCATCAGAAATCAATTCAGTATTCTCTGAATTTTCGTTCCTTAGCAGAAGCTCGTTTACCACCCGAGTTCAAGTGTTTGGTTGAATCACCTTAATTTTTCTTTGTAAATAAAGTGAATCGATCATTTCCTAATCTTTACTTTTTTTATTTCCCGCCTCTTCATCCATTGTCGTTTGATGCTGATGCCCATCCTTATTCATGGATCCCATTGATTCTAAAGTCCCACTTGCTTGTGAGTGGTTTTAACATTGAAGGGAAAACAAATGAATGTAGAACATATGTGCAGCTGACTGATGATTATTTGAACCAAATTTCAAGACTATCAATTTAAAGAGAATAATACTAGCAGTGGTGGGGTATATGTATATACAACATGATTAGAGAATAACACGTTCCACAGAAGCAGAACAACAAGGAATTCAGCCTAAGACTCATTCTGCTACATGCAAATTAGAGAAGTCTATTTCCAACATTCAAGAGTAGCTAGCATCAAAGTTGACCGTTCGCTCGTGTCACTCTATTTTTCTGAAGTGTTTGACTTTTAAATGACTGTTATGTTTGTTATTTGGTCCTATCTTCACATATATATTGTTTTTGGCTCATTCTTTGATGAACAACAAGAAAAATGAAAATAGACACTGATTTTTCTCTCATCATCTTCATCCTCTTTGTTGCATTTTCTCAACAAATACGCATAACCATTTTTATTGATCATTCTGCATATTGAGGTGATAACGTCCAAACATAGGATATTTGTATTGGGTTTGGATTGAGAGATCGGTGGATTTTTCTTTAATAAAACTGTTAGGATTTTATCTTTCAAGAATCTTGGATTTTGGGGGTTTTGCACAAATCGTTTTTTCACAGATTCAGCCGAGCGAAGTTGATTGAAGAATGAGCGGTTCTGTCAATCTAGTAGCAGTAACCGGAGGATTGTAGAAGGAAGATTTGGGTTCGAATTGTGTGTGATTGAAATCAGCCGGACTAAAGATTTGAAGGCCGTTGGGTGGTTCAAACGTGTATCTGAAATCAGAGGTTTATTCAACACATTCGAGGGACTTGATTCATCTTGAATAAAGGGGAGATAAGAAATAGTTTCAACATCAACAACTAGACTTAAGTGTTTGAATTCTATTGCTTCTCTTGTACAAACAATTTGCAACAAATTTTATACAAGTCTCAATTTTATTTTTAGAATTTAGGGCAGACTTACCCCAAGCGAGGACGACGGCGGGGGAACTGCCTCAATAAATTGATGTTGTTCTCTCTTTTTATTATTTTTCATTTCTGAATTTTTATGTTTGTGTACAATCAACTTGCTTGATTAAAATTCTGGTATAACGTAGTGCTGAAAAATATTTGAAAAACTCATTACAATCCGTTTGATTGTAATTGGAAAAGCTTAGCAGTACATTTACTTAGTGAGTTTTACTTGGAGTGCTTCGCACACCAAGTGTTCGACAAATTGCTTGAACACAAATCTTTTGGGTCGTTTTTCAACTTGAGTTTATTTTTCACAAGGCATTGGAAATTGAACAACTTTGAGTGAATAAAATTTTATTGATTTGTGTTAAACCTTTTAATTCAGTTTCTCATCGGAATCGATATTCCATATAGGCGTATCGCATATCTGATCTTTTCGGTAACTATTCGTTTAGACGATCGTAGTTCCTCGGCCACTTCCGCTTAAAAGTTTTAAAAACCAATTTATCATAAGCGCCGACTCTATATAAGAATTAGTGATCTATTCAACCCCCTTCTAGATCATTGCCATCATCTAACAAGTGGTATCAATAGCACCGATTCACTCAGTGCTTCGCATATAACTATTTAGAATATGGAAAATGAACCAAAAAAAGACTTATATAGAGCACCAGTTTTTAACGGTGAGAACTATAGTTACTGGAAAGATTGTATGCGCGTGCATATCAATTCCATTGATAAAAAGGCATGGAACATTATATTAAACGGTCCCATGAAAATTACCATGACCGATTAAAATAACGTTGTTGTGCCTAAGCCTGAAGCACAATGGAATGATGAAGATGAGAAAAAGTACAACTACGATTGGAAGACTAGAAATATTTTGATCTCGTCCTTGGGAGTTGATGAGTATTATAGAGTTTAACATTGTACGACTGCTAAAGCTATGTGGGAAGAATTGCAAGTTGCCCATGGGGGAACTAATAACGTCAAATTAGCTCGAATCAATACTTTGACTCAAGAGTTTGATCTCTTTCACATGGAGCAAGAGAAAACCATTGCTGACATACAAAAGAGATTTTCTCACTTAATCAATCGACTAAATTCACTTGGTAGACTAATTTCCAATGACGTTTGTTGCGGTTAGAATAGGATATCAAATTATTAATTAATTTGAATCACATCTTTTAGTTCACAACCGGTCTTTGATTTATCCGAAGGAAAATGTCAAATAAGGAAAAACCTAATTTTTGCATCGTAGACAATGCGGGGAGAGACCTAGGTAAGGGGTTGGTTAAGCTTAGGGAAGGTACTAGCACCCTAAACTTTTGTAGTGCTCTACAGGAACCTTTTGTTTAATGTATACTTTTTATTTTTATTATCTGCTTTAAGTATATACTGAGCTAAGGGATAGAGTGACCTAAAGAGACCTAAGGGTTAGTCCTAAGTTTACTCAGCAAGACATCGCATCTTGTGCCTACATATCCTGACGGGAATGGAATCAGAGTAATTGTAGTTTCCCACGAAAGGGAGGTTAGAAATGTCTTGACTGTGGTCAAGGTTTCAAGGGGAATAAGCATTTCTTAAGGACACGCTTACGTGGAGTTTTGAAACTCCTATTTCTACGTTGAAATGTTGATTGAAATTAGGGTTAAAATTAGGGATTCCACAGCGGGGAACCCTAAAACAAAGTACGACGACTCTTTGACCTAATACTAGGGTAAGGGGCATTTTCGTCCACGGCGGAACACCTAGGCTAATTAGGGTTTGAAACGGTCAAGGGTTAGGACTATTGACTCGGCGGTCAAACGATTTAGACCTAATCCTTCGGAAGGGATTCTAACGGCAAATCATGCAAGATATAGCAAATTATTATACGGCAGAATTAAAGTGCGGAAAGATAAAGAAAGCGGTAAAAGAAGCATCGCGACAATCACTCGCGTAAATTACAAATCCCAAAAACAAATACGGAAATAAAAATAACTGCGATCATGGCCTCGCATAAATTACATCCATGAAACAAAAAAAAATAGTACGAACAAATGAAATATTGAGGAGCTGCAACGAACAAACTAATGAAGGTTAGACGAAAATGAAGCGGCTAAATCAAAAACTTTATTTTTTTGAATTTTATTTAAAGGGAAGAATTAATTTTTGCATTTAAAAGGAGAAATTATTTAATTTTTGATATTTTTTAAAAATCTTGTTTTATTTTGATTAAAGAAAAATGCTTTGATGAAGAACAAATCTGTTTTAATTTTAAGTTTTAAATGAAGAAGAGTTTGTTTTTAATTTTTGTTGTAATAAATTTTTTTTTTAATATTAATGTTAAAAGAATGTTTTAATTTTAATGTTAAAAAATGTTTTAATTTTTTGAAATTTTGTTTTGATTAAGAAAATTGTTTCTTAAAAAAAAGGGTTCTTAATTAAAAAAAAAAGAAATGTTTTTTTTTTCAAAAAAGGGTTTTAATTTTTGGCTTGGGGTTTTAAAAATAAAAGAAGTGTTAGTAATAAATTAAAATATAATGTGATTACTAATTACAGTTTTAAAAAAGAAAAGAAGAAATAATAAGATAATATAATAATATGATAATATAATAAGAAAAAAGAAATAGAAATAAAAGGAGTGGGGATAGGTGGATGGTTGTTCTGGGTTGTTTTTAGGGTTTGGGAAAAAAACCCTTTCCCTTCTTTTTAGGGTTTGGGAAAAACCCTTTCCCTTCTTTTTCTTTCCAACCGACGGCGGCTGTCTTCCATGGTTTAGAGTTTTTCTCCTCATCTTTCGCTTGCATGTCTTCTTCTTCCTCTTTCTAATTCTTCTGTTCATCTGAAAGAAAAAAACATTGTTAGAGTGGCTTACCCTTTTCTCTATGATTTTCGATTCCGGTTTGACTATTTCCCGTCCGTTTGGACGATGGATTTCGCTCGTGGTGGTGACTCCGGCCGATGATGAAACTATCTTCCCTCTTCTGATAAGTCGTGAGAACGATCGCCGTTTTTCTCTTTTGTCTCCCTCCTCCTTTCTCAAATACAACTTATGTTTATATATGTATCAAATTAGAGTTAACTCTAACCTAATGCCCATTTTAAAGCCCAACTTAAATTAATATTAGTTATAACTAAATAGAAGTTAAATAATTAAAATAAAATTAAAATGCAAAAAATATAAAATTTTTGATGTTAAAATGAAATAATCATAATAACAAATTTCTAATATTAACATGAAATAAACCTAACAAATTTTTATATATTAAAATGAAATAATCATAATAATAATTTTTTTGATATTAAAATAACATAACAAAAACTTATATTAAAATGAAATAATCATAACAAAAAAAATTCTTTTTATTAAAATGAAATGAAACAATTTTTTTTCTCTTAATAATGAAATGACACAAAAGGAATTAAATTTATTAAAATGAAATGAAACAAAAAGAATTGAATTTTTTATGAAAAATGAAATGCCAACCCACACCATCCGATTAATCCCTGTCTTTGATACCACCTCCGACTAATCTTTCCGACAATTTAAATGAAGCTTTATCAGAACAAATCCAACCTGTCGATTAACCTCAAGTGGACATATCTTTCTGACTATCCTCCATGATTAAACTCTTCCGATCGACACCCTCGGCCTCAATTCTCATCAATGAACTCAAATGGCTCAAATTCCATGACTACAACTCATATTCACAAATTGGCAACCGACTGCGAATAAATGACCCTTTTATCCTTCACCAAGCTAAAGAGCGCGCATCGTGATTTTTCTTGCAGAACCAACCAACTACACAAACCTGTTAGTGGTGAGCTAAATGTAATGCGAAACAAAATGGGATGCGAAATGAACGACAAATCTTAGGGAAAAATTTGGGGTATTACAGTTGCCCCTATTTAAATAACTTCACCTGATGATTTGAGCGACGAGGACTCGAGGAATCACGGTGGAGGGATTTAAATATAGATAACCGAAAATTTTGCCCTTAGACGCAGTGCTATGCAATGCTATGGGCAAAACGAAACAAACTATAATGCTGACAACGCCATGAATTCAATATGATACATATGATGAGAATGAAAAATGCACGGATGCAGACGACACGACGATATAGGGGACATATCTAAGAGATTCAGGCATGACCGACTGACACTCTAGGATGATAAGGTAACACAGGATCCACACGGCAGTAGGATCAGGTAAACGACAAGTGCTAGAGTTTCCGGGGAATTCCTTTAAACGAAGAGATCGAGCAGGATCTTCAAGAATCATCGGAAAATATACAGGGAGAAACACACATCAGAAACATCTGAAAGAACATCGAATAAACTCTAAAACACACTAGAGACACTCGGAAAAACATTTGGTAGATTCTGGAAAACCATCAGAATCACAGGGGTTAATATGGAAAACTATCAGATAAGTTATGGAAGAACATCAGAACAAAGACTCAAACTGGAAAACCATCAGAAAGAGACACAAACCCGGGAAAACGTCGGATAGATTCTGAAAAACCATCAGAATCGAAAGGAGTATCTGGAAAACCGTCAGATAAGTTCTGGAAGAACATCAGAACAAATACTCGATCTGGAAAACCATCAGAAAGAGAAGCATATCCGGAAAACCATCGGATAGATTCTAGAAAACCATCAGAATTAAAGGAATATCTGGAAAACCATCAGATAAGTTCTGGAAGAACATCAGAACAAAGACTCAATCTGGAAAACCATCAGAAAGAGAAACATATTCGGAAAACCATTGGATAAATTCTGGAAAACCATCAGAATTGAAGGGATATCTGGAAAGCCATCAGATAAGTTCTGGAAAACCATCAGAACAAAGACTCAATCTGGAAAACCATCAGAAAGAGAAACAAAAGAGACATCCAAGACTGGCATTGGATAAAAAAAAGCACCAGACCTCCAATAATGGCTTTGAATGAAAGGTATAAACACAATATCTGAGAAAAGTATGGGATGTAAGATGAACAGACATATCCGGAAAACCATCGGATAAGAAATGTCATATCTGGAAGAACGTCAGATAGGCACGACACAAAATTGTTTAGTAGGTGCCAAGTGAGTTGGACTTTGACCACAAGGTAAGACGCGGATAAAACACGACCTTCAGAGAAATGCAAATGAGGATGAAACACTCATGATATGTATATGTATATGAATTATGCTATGATATATGATCGAGTGTAAATGCAGATGTCGACGACAAGGCTTGACTCCTTTGGTGAGATGACAAGACTGGAAGACTGATTCCTCAACACGAAGATCACTAACATTCTACATTAGGGGCCCAAGATGTTACTGCTGCACACATTTCTGCCACACCTCTAAACTGTATCAAATTGATGATCCTGGTAGGAAGGATGAATAGCTGCTTGGGGATCCTTCAAGTAAACTGCCCCAGATTACTGCAGCTTATCTGATTCATGAATATGACTGATTTACTGTGCCCTCGGAGGCTTGCCCCAGTCCGAGTCTTGAAAAATCTTTGGGATAAACCAAATCTAAGAATACCTTGTCTTGATCAAATCTTGAATTGATTCTTAGACAGAATGTAAACGGAACTTGCCCCTGGTAGGATCACCGACCAAATTTCTCATTGTTTGAAAATTCCTTAGAGGAAAGCTAGTTTGCAAACAAAAATATTCATACAAACATGGTAATGAAAAGTTCATGCAACTTTTGAGATCAAAATTATTTTTGAAATATAAAAAATAAATGAGTCGTTGGTCAGAACACGGTGGTTCAAGACGCTCAAAGTTTAAAATAAAAGTGTATTGCCAAAATAAATGATTCCCTAAGATTTTTTGGAGTCAGCTTAACCCTGCTGTAGTATGCTTTCAAAATAACCTTGTTTCAATTAGGTCTTTTGAGGGTTGTAATGTGGCCTGGTTCACGGTTTATGAAACAAAGGATAAAGGCTCAAAATTTATTTGTACCCACCCAATCTACATGATGATCTTCAGTCCTACGCTCAGTTAACTCATGTTATGCATTCAGGTTCCTATAAGTTAGGAATTGCACTGATGGTAGTAATGATGGTTCAGAAGTCGAGGGACCTATGAAAAGGCAGCCACTACTTCCCTATAATATTTGGTTGTCTTGACAATGAGGATTTTCAGGGTAAGGATTTAAAGATCTCCTCTTTTTATCATCCCTAACTTTTTCCTGAACTATTTCTTTTAAAGCACACAGTCAGCGGGATGCCCCAGTTTTGCCTAAGTCTCCTTCATAGGTTTTGACTTAGTGGGCTTTTTCTTTTGATTTTTTTTTAAGAAAGTGACTGCTTAACTTTAATGATTACGGTGAACCATCATCGACTTTTGAATTGGAAAACATCTTCGAAACTTACTTGTTGTGTGCGAAGAAAAACTTGTGAAACCTTCACATGAAAGGTGTATTGCAGGAACACACAACCAAGTTAACTGAGAACTACCCATGCCCCAGGTTAAGATTGCGGGTTTTTAGTAAAGAAAGAAACTCCAACTTCTAGGCTCGAAGGGGGTGACAAGGGAATAACTTCCTTATTTCTCCAGTGTTTAGGGATTGAAACAATGCCTTACATCGTCAACAAAGTTTGATTGAAAGCATACTGACAGCAGCTATGGGTATAAATTTTTCGTCATCCTCCCTCCAATCTTTGCATATCAAAAACTTGAACGAGTAAATATTTGGAAAACAAAGCGTAAAGATGAAAATAATAGATAAAATGAATTAAATCAAAAGTTGCAATGCTCAGTTCATTAATGTAAAAGTACAAACATAATTCGAAAGCAAACAACTAATAAAATAAGGAAAGTACAAACAACGAGAAACAAAAGCCTAGTGACTAAATCAGTGAGCTATCCTGTCTGAAACACCGGCGTTTAAGAAAATAGTCTGCTGAAGTCGGACTGAAGCTTCACTTTTGATGTACTGGCATCATTGTAGTCAAAGAAAGGAGCTTGGACAGTCTGGACAACAGTGTGGACCACAGGTCTGGGCTCGGCAAGGACAGGAGCTTGAAAAAACCGGTCTGATAGTCTGACCAATCATAGAAGTAGATGCAAGAGGTGGAGAGTAGTTAGGAGGTAAACCAAACCTGGCCAAGTAGAGGGTGGCTCTTGAACAGGAGGTGGATCAACATTATAAACTTCCTGAATGAAGGTCCTCTGAGGTGGCTCTCCCCTAGCAATCAGTACTTGAAGCATCTCGGTAAGCCTGGTCATGTCTGCTTTTAACTCATCAATCTCCATCCGGACTTCCGTATTATGTTCCTCTTGTTCCGACATCTGGCGTCTATAGTTGGCTCTAGTCTGATATCTGTGTCGAGGAATCAGCTTGACGACTCAAAGAGACACTGGAAGACGAGAGGATCGAGAATGAGAAACCGGGGGAAACATGTGATGCAAAAATGTGACGCTAATGCCATGCAATGGTTTCAAAAATTTCAACGGTCGATTGCGAATATTCCTTTTTAGGAAAGTTGGAGAAGTTTTTAGACTTTAAAATGTAAGGCTTTTTAAATTTGCGAAGGACTGTTGAATTCCTTGAAACTAGGAATGATATAATGCTTTATGGATGCAAAGCACAAATACACACAAAGGTCCTAGGTTAGAGGAGAATGAATGGAGTTAAGGTCTACCCTTCCCAAAGAGGTATGTACTATATGGTTAATTGTACCTACAAAATAAGGGTTCTAAATAAGTGCCCAAAGTCATCAGCCCTTCCTTCGGATATTATCAACCTTCCGACTGACTTGGGGGTCGATAATATTCTCAAGAGAACCTCTTTTGAGTGTAGTATCATGTAGCAACTATTTTGGGACTACTCCCTCATAGTTCCCGCACTACGTCCTAGATAAGGCCAAAGTGGTGTTAAGGTACTACGGTCCCCAGTATCACAGACTCCTAGCCAAAAATAGTAAAATTTTTCACAACTGTACTCGTTAAATCGAACCATTTTTGAAAGGGTCTCAACTGAGCGGTGATTCTCAAGTCAGCTTGGTCGGGACTCACTCCCTATAAGCCTCGTTGAATATATCGGCATCCTATAATAAAGTCACTCAAGTTCGGGTGTAGGACTTATCTCACGATAATAGGTATACCCCAAGCAAGATACAATAAGAATATATACATATAATTAATAAAATAAAATATCATACAATAAACAAAATACGGGCAACCCTTAAAAATTATGAGGGTCCCCAGTGAAGTCGCCATTTTCTGTTGCGGTTAGAATAGGATATCAAATTATTAATTAATTTGAATCACATATTTTAGTTCATAGTCGGTCTTTGATTTATCCGAAGGAAAAACCTAATTTTTGCATCATAGACAATGCGGGGAGAGACCTAGGTAAGGGGTTGGTTAAGCTTAGGAAAGGTACTAGCACCCTAAACTTCTGTAGTACTCTACAGAACCTTTTGTTTAATGTATACTTTTTATTTTTATTATCTGCTTTAAGTATATACTGAGCTAAGGGATAAAGTGACCTAAAGAGACCTAAGGGTTAGTCCTAAGTTTACTCGGTAAGACATTGCATCTTGTGCCTACATATCCTGACAGGAATGGAATCAGAGTAATTGTAGTTCCCCTCGAAAGGGAGGTTAGAAACGTCTTGACTGTGGTCAAGGTTTCAAGGGGAATAAGCATTTCTTAAGGACACACTTACGTGGAGTTTTGAAACTCCTATTTCTACGTTGAAATGTTGAATTGAAATTAGGGTTAAAATTAGGGATTCCACAGCGGGGAATCCTAAAACAGAGTACGACGACTCTTTGACCTAATACTAGGGTAAGGGGAATTTTCGTCCACGAAGGAACACCTAGGCTAATTAGAGTTTGAAACGGTCAAGAGTTAGGACTATTGACTCGGCGGTCAAACAGTTTAGACCTAATCCTTCGGAAGGGATTCTAACGGCAAATCATGTAAGATATAGCAAATTATTATACGGCAGAATTAAAGTGCGGAAAGATAAAGAAAGTGGTAAAAGAATCATCGCGACAATCACTTGCGTAAATTACAAATTCCAAAAACAAATGCGGAAATAAAAATAACTGCGATCATGGCCTCGCATAAATTACATCCATGAAACAAAAAAAAAAATAGTACGAACAAATGAAATATTGAGGAGCTGCAATGAATAAACTAATGAGGGTTAAACGAAAATGAAGCGGCTAAATCAAAAACTTTATTTTTTTGAATTTTATTTAAAGGGAAGAATTAATTTTTGCATTTAAAAGGAGAAATTATTTTAATTTTTGATATTTTTTAAAAAACTTGTTTTATTTTGATTAAAGAAAAATGCTTTGATGAAGAACAAATCTATTTTAATTTTAAGTTTTAAATGAAGAAGAGTTTGTTTTTAATTTTTGTTGTAATAAAAAAAATATTTTAATTTTAATGTTAAAAAATATTTTAATTTTTTGAAATTTTGTTTTGATTAAGAAAATTGTTTCTTAAAAAAAAGGGTTCTTAATTAAAAAAAAAAGAAATGGTTTTTTTTTTCAAAAAAGGGTTTTAATTTTTAGTTTGGGGTTTTAAAAGTAAAAGAAGTGTTAATAATAAATTAAAATATAATGTGATTACTAATTACAGTTTTTTTTAAAAAAAAGAAGAAGAAATAATAAGATAATATAATAATATGATAATATAATAAGAAAAAAGAAAAAGAAATAGAAATAAAAGGAGTGGGGATAGGTGGATGGTTGTTCTGGGTTGTTTTTAGGGTTTGGGAAAAAACCCTTTCCCTTCTTTTTAGGGTTTGGGAAAAACCCTTTCCCTTCTTTCTCTTCCCAACCGATGGCGGCTGTCTTCCATGGTTTAGAGTTTTTCTCCTCATCTTTCGCTTGCATGTCTTCTTCTTCCTCTTTCTAATTCTTCTGTTCATCTGAAAGAAAAAAATATTGTTAGAGTGGCTTACCCTTTTCTCTATGATTTTCGATTCCGGTTTGACTATTTCCTGTCCGTTTGGACGATGGATTTCGCCCGTGGTGGTGACTCCGGCCGATGATGAAGCTATCTTCCCTCTTCTGATAAGTCGTGAGAACGCTCGCCGTTTTTCTCTTTTGTCTCCCTCCTCCTTTCTCAAATACAACTTATGTTTATATAGGTATCAAATTAGGGTTAACTCTAATCTAATGCCCATTTTAAAGCCCAACTTAAATTAATATTAGTTATAACTAAATAGAAGTTAAATAATTAAAATAAAATTAAAATGCAAAAAACATAAAATTTTTGATGTTAAAATGAAATAATCATAATAACAAATTTTTAATATTAACATGAAATAAACCTAACAATTTTTTTTATATTAAGATGAAATAATCATAATAATAATTTTTTTGATATTAAAATAACATAACAAAAACTTATATTAAAATGAAATAATCATAACAAAAAAAATTCTTTTTATTAAAATGTAATGAAACAATTTTTTTCTTCTTAATAATGAAATGACACAGAAGGAATTAAATTTATTAAAATAAAATGAAACAAAAAGAATTGAATTTTTTATGAAAAATGAATTGCCAACCCACACCATCCGATTAATCCCTGTCTTTGATACCACCTCCGACTAATCTTTCCGACAATTTAAATGAAGCTTTATCAGAACAAATCCAACCTGTCGATTAACCTCAAGTGGACATATCTTTCCGACTATCCTCCATGATTAAACTCTTTCGATCGACACCCTCGGCCTCAATTCTCATCAATGAACTCAAATGGCTCAAATTCCATGACTACAACTCATATTCACAAATTGGCAACTGACTGCGAATAAATGACCCTTTTATCCTTCACCAAGCTAAAGAGCGCGCATCGTGGTTTTTTTTGCAGAACCAACCAACTACACAAACCTGTTAATGGTGAGCTAAATGTAATGCGAAACGAAATGAGATGCGAAATGAACGACAAATCTTAGGGAAAAATTTGGGGTATTAAAATGTTGCTACTAACAAAGTTTTAAAATATATTACCAGGGAGTGGCAACCAAAGGTAACGACCATAAAGAAAGCCAATGACCTCATGACTTTGGTTCTTACAACTTTTTTTGGAAATCTCCAAGAACATGAACAAGTGATCATTAGCCTTGATCAATTTGAGAAAAATGAAAAGAAAGAAAATACAAAAATTACGAAAATTAAGTCAATAGCTCTAAAATCTTCTTGTTCAAAGTCCTCTGCAAAAGAGCTAAGTGATAACGAATTGAATGATGACGATGATGAAGAAACGAATAAGGATATGGGGCTGTTCGTAAAGCGATACAATCACTATGTATAGAAAAATGGTATCCAACATTTCAAAAATAATCTCGTCAATTTTAGAAGACAATCAAGGTCTTCCAAGAATGAAGGCAACAAGGGTAGTAGAGCAAGAGGATCATGCTATAACTGTGGAAAATCCGGGAAGTATAAGCCGAATTATTCGTTGATGAAGAAGGACAAAGGAAATGAAATTAATTGCTCACAAAAGAAACAAAGTAAGTCTAAAAGAGCTTACATCGCATGGGAAAACGATAGTGAGTCATCTGGGCATGATAATTCAAGTGACGAAGAAGAGTCCATTAACCTCTACCTCTAGGCTCATCAGAAGAAGAAGAATAAAAAGGTACGACATGCTAAATACGACAAATCTAGTAAATTATCTTATTCTGAGTTACAACATGCCTTTGACACCTTACACCATGAGGCTAAAGAAACCTTTAAACGTTTGGCCTCAAACAAACAAATTTTTACTCACTTGGAGAAAAATATCTCTGATTTTGAAAGGGAATTAGAGGCTCTCAAGGCGTCCATGGTGGAAGCAACAAAGGTAGATGTTGAGGAAGATATGAGTAGATGGTTAAATTGGGGATGTGATACTTGTCATATTTGGCAAAAAGAGGTTAGAGATCTTAAAGCCAAACTTGACAAGGCTCTAGAACCAAAGATCACTTTTGTTATTGATAGATCACACTTTAGAAAAAGCATGATTAATCCTTATAAAAAATATACATATGTGATAAAAAATCAAGTTAACAAAAGTGATACCATTGTTAACCTCACTTGCTTGTATTGTTGCAAAAAGGGTCATACCATTGAACAAGATTTCACTCACAACCAAGAACCCAATAAACAATTGGGTACATATTTCCCTTGATTATTTGTATAGGTAGAAAGTCTTGAGCCTACGGAGAGAAGATGGGTTCTCGATAGTGGATGCTCAAGATATATGACATGAGACATATCTCTATTCATTGACTTTTTGGCAAAGAAGAAGGGATTTATAACCTACGGAGACAACAATAAAGGGGCAATACTTGGAAAAGGTAGTGTAGGTGATCCCTTGTCTACTACCATCTCTGTTGTGCTATTAGTTGAGGGCCTTAAATACAACCTTATAAGAATTATTCAATTATGTGACAAGGGATATAAAGTATCTTTTTTAAAAGATTGATGCATAATTGAAAATAATGATAAAAGGGGGATGTGTTTAAAGGCTTGAGGATAAATAACGTGTATATGCTTGAATTGAGTGAAGTATCATTAAGTAGCGACAAATGTATCATCACTATGAGTGAAGACTCATGGTTGTGGCATAGGCGTTTGATGCATGTAAATTTTTACTTGCTAAACAAGATAGTCTCTAAGGACCTAGTGATTGACTTACCCAAAATCAAGTTTTCAAAGGATCACTTATGTGATGCGTGCCAAACGGGGAAGCAAACAAGGATCTCGTTCAAATCTAAAAACATTGTTTCAACCACGAGACCCCTTGAACTTCTCCATATGGATCTCTTTGGACCATCTAGAATTAAGAGTCTAGATGGTAACTACTATGGTTTTGTGATAGTCGGTGATTTCTCTAGATTTTGCTGGACTATCTTCTTAGCTAGCAAGATCACTTTTAATTGATATAATATTTATGCGCTACGTACCCCTCAATAAAATGGGGTCGTGGAACGTGAAAATCAAATTTTGGAAGAATTAGGAAGAACTATGACCAACGAAAGTGGCATTCCTAAATATTTTTGGGTCAGTGCCATTAGTACGACTTGCTATGTTTTGAATAGGGTTCTCATCCGTCCTATTCTTAACAAAACTCCGTATGAACTTTTGAAAGGGAGGAAGCCCAATGTATCTCACCTTCATGTATTCGGTTGTAAATGTTTAGTTTTGAACAATAGTAAGGAGGTTCTCGGTAAGTTTGACTCCAAGGCAGATGAAGGTATCTTTCTTGGATACTCTCATTCAAGTAAAGCATATAGAATATATAATAAGAGGTTACTTATTGTTGAGGAATTTTTTCACGTTACTTTTGATGAAACTTATCCAAAAAATGTCGGAAAATGTATTTCTTTTCATGGTGCAGATGTATCTTTAAAAGACATACTCAAAGACACTGAAAAAGGGATTGATCAACCTGAATCAGTGAAAGTTGAGGAGGAAAAAGATCACCATTGCGAGGAGATTGAGAAGGATCATACGACTAACACTGATGACCTTCCTCCAACTTGGAAGTCCTATAAAGACCATCCTATCGACAACATTCTCGGTGACATTTCAAAGGGAGTGACCACAAGATCTAAGCTAAGTAACTTTTGTTATCACTTTGCTTTCGTCTCTCAGATTGAGCCTAAAAACCCTAAAGAGGCATTACTCGATGAACTTTGTCCCTCCTCCGCGAAATCAATGCAAGAGAAATTAAATTAGTTTAAAAGGAATGAGGTTTAGGACCTTGTCCCTCCTCCGTGAGGCCATCGAGTAATTGGCACCCGATTGGTGTTTAAGAACAAACTTGGCGAAAATAGAGTTATAACATGAAACAAAGCGCACCTAGTTGTGCAAGGGTATAACCAAGAGAAAGGCATCAACTATGAGGAAACTTATGCGCCGGTTGCCCAACTCGAGGCTATACGCCTTTTGCTTGCTTACGCATGTGCTAAAAATTTCAAATGGATGTAAAAAATTCTTTCCTAAACGGATACATCAATGAAGAGGTTTATGTAGCCCAACCTCCTGGTTTTGAATCCCATGAGTATCCTGATCATGTTTACAAGCTTAAACGGGATTTGTACGGACTCAAATAAGCCCCTAAGGCTTGGTATGACCATGTTAGCAAATTTCTACTTGATCAAGGGTATTCAAGAGGAAAGGTTGACACAACCCTCTTCATTAAACGTCAAAGAAAACACTTAATTTTGGTACAAATTTATGCAGATGATATCATTTTCAGATATACTAACATGAATATGGTCAAAGAGTTTTCTAGATTGATGCAGGGAGAGTTCGAGATGAGCATGATGGGGGAACTCAACTATTTTCTCGGATTACAAATCAAGCAACTAGAAGAGGGAAAATTTATAAGCCAAACAAAGTATTTCCTTGAGCTTCTCAAGCGTTTTGACATGGCTAACTCCAAAGCGATTGACACTCTGATGCCTACGTGCGCAAACCTTACTCGAGTTGAGAATGGTAAGGATGTGAATGTGAAGAAGTATAAAGGTATGATCGGTTCTCTCATCTATCTTACCGCATCTCGACCCGACATCATGTTTAGTGTTTATATGTTTGTGAGGTATCAATCATGTCCCAAGGAATCTCATTTGAAAGTCATCAAGCGCATACTTAGGTACCTCTCTGGTACTTCAAAGTATGGGCCCTGGTATTCCAAGGGTAGTGATTGTTCCTTAGTTGGCTATTCCGATTTTGACTTTTCCAGTTACAAATCGGATAGGAAAAGCACAAGTGGCACTTGTCATTTCTTTTCAAACTCCTTAGTGAGTTAGCATAGAAAAAAACAAGTTTCCGTTGCTTTGTCAACAGCTGAGATGGAATACGTTGCGATCAATAGTTGTTACACTCAAGTCTTGTGGCTTAAGCAATAATTACTCGATTTCAATGTAAAACTCGAGTGTATTCCTATTTTATGTGATAATACAAGCGCCATAAATCTAACCAAGAACCCTATATTGCATTCACGCACCAAGCATATCGAAGTACGTCATCATTTCTTTAGGGATCATGTGGAAAAGGGTGATGTGGTCTTTGAGCATGTTGATACTAAAAATCAACTTGAGGATATCTTTACAAAACCACTCGCTACAGAGCCTCTCTTTAACATCCGTAGGGAACTAGGCGTTCTCGACATCTCGGATCGTGTTTAGAGTTTTAAAATTGCTTGCTCTATATATATGTGATTGTCTATGTATTTGTCTAACAATGTGAAGAAGTATTGAGCCATATGCAAGGGAATCTATCATCGATTGTTGTTGAGGTAATATCATTCCTCTCTAGCAAATTCGCTTGATCACATAATTTGTGTAAGATAGTGGACCAATTTGGGTGTTAAAATTGATGTTTATTCCATGATTAAAGATGCTTTATCCATTTGTATGTTTGAAATATGTGTAGGTTATCTATTTATTCTTGTTTGATGCATTAATGACTTAAGAAGGTGCTTTTTACTCATTTTTACTATTTCAGTCGACCAAAACTGGTCACAGGTCGACTCATAAAATTGTAAATTTTCATGTTTTAGAAGCGGGTATGCACATGTCGACCCTTTGCTCGACTCAAACTTTGAATTTTTCTCATTGTCAAAAAATTTCCAGTATGCATCGATGCACAAACTGCTTAGGTCGATGCGTCACCCGATTTCTCTGAAAAATTCTTAATTTTGCTGCGTCGTTCAAATTTGTTTGACCCATTAGATGTGTTTATTCTTTCTATGCTTTCAAACATTATCATTAGCATTGGTTCATTGCATCCACACATATTTCTCCTATACTTCTCCTCTTCCCAAAATCCCTACCAAGACCTAATCTCATCAAATACTACAAGGATTCAATTGAGTTTCTCATCAACACACAAACTTAATCTACTATTCATCTTCCTCATCTGTTGAATCTCATGGCTACAAGAAGGGCCACTGGAAAAAGAACAACTAGAGCTCCATCTTCACAAGATGGAAACTTTCAACCAAGGGCAATTCTACCGTTAACTTCTCTTTCTTTATTACCCATTGAATATGCTAAACTGTATGAAAAGAATCAGAGCAAACGATCGATTGTAAAACAATTCACTTATTATCGCAAAACTGCCGAACGAATGCACATTCAAGAAGTTCTCAAACTTCTGGATTTTCAAAATTTCAATCTATTTTTGGAATGCGACACCAAATATAATGGGGATCTCGTTCGAATATTCTATACGGGACTTCAAGACAAGTTTGACGGGTTTGAGTTTAATTGCAAAATAGGAGATAAGAGGATTTCGGTAAATGATGTCGTTTGGAAAGATCTATTTAACATGTCTTCACTCTCTGCTGCTCCACTGTTAAATGTCACTGGCACTAGAACCATGGATAGTTACGAGTTCAAGGAAGCCTTGAACTCAATGTTAAAGAAACCATATACTGATCAAATCGTGGCTAGTGATCTCTTCCCAAAATCGCTAACTACTGATCGTTTGAAACCAGTTGATAGAATTTTGCAATGGATTGTTTCTCACATACTTTGGCCCAAGAAAGGAGGTTACTCTCGTGTCGATTAAGCTGAAGTTTATTTGGTGTACATTTTTAAAAAGAAGATAAAAATCAGCTGGCCTCACTATATTGAAAGCATAGTTTATTTTCTGAGAGATTCTGGCCGAGGCACTGTGTTATCATATGCATCCTTCATTCAATGTGTGCTCAACAATGGTGAAGTGGTTGTCCCAGGAATTCCATACAAGACTTTAACAGCTGACCAAGAACTCTGTTAAAAGACGTTGACAATGATGGCTTACATATGGGATCCACGAGAGACACGCTACCAGTTTATCGTTAAGGCTACCAGCTCACGCCTACAAGAGTCCGATGAAAGTGAAGAAGAGGAAGAAGAAGATGGTAATCAAATGGAAACTGATTTCAATGCTGATGAACAAGACAATAATGGTTGGTTGGATCAATCACCCCCTTTGGATTCCTATGCAAACCAAGGATGGGGTGAATGACAACATACATGATGGACTTCTCTTGGTTCAGAATACATGCCTCCAAAAAACAATTTGAATCACCAAGATTCGTATTATATGTCTCCCTCTCCTCTGTGTCCTCAACACAACAATGATGAACTCCTCGACCTGATGAGAAACATTAAGCTCCAGCAACAGAACTTTTCTACTGCCCAAGATGAACGGTTTACGCATTTGTAGAACCAAATTCAAACTCACGACTATCAATTCAGAGGAAGGGGCCATCATTTTAGGGGGAGGAGGCCTTGAGGATCATTTGTGTGTTGTTGTTGTGCATGACATACTATATCTTGTTCATTTTATCTGAATGTTCACTTATCATTATGTTTGTTTGTTTGACTAAGACATGGAAATATTTTGGATTCTAATGTTTGTTAAAGGAACTTAGTTTTTGTTCATATGCTGTGTTTTCTATTTATCCTCTTATATGTTTCCCTTAACACCATTTTATGTGAATGCTTGTTAATGTGTACCTGTTGCAAATTATGTGAATATGCTCAAGTCAATATACTATGTTTTTCTTTGACCTTTGCTTCTTTCTTTTTGATGTTGTCAAAGGGGGAGAAGAGATTAAGAAAAGCAGCAATTCATCCTACAAATATTAATCAAACGTTCAGATTGTTTTTAGAAGAATGCATAAAGTCAGGGGGAGGATGATACTACTCAAAGTGCTCGATTTTGCTACTGTTTTGCCATCATAAAAAAAGGGCGAGTGTGTGGGGGCAAGTTGTCTCAATACTTGTTTTAATGATGTCAAAACATATCTAGTTAGTAATTTGTACTTTGGAAAGTATCGTCGAGTCGCATATGCATTTGTAGTTCTCTCGTGTACAAGCATTTTTCAAAAACACGTTCTATTCATATAAAAAAACATTATATGTGTTTTATGTGAGTTTGATCATGTTGATAGAATTAGATATGCTCTCAGGATTGCTCACATCGACCCTTCGATCGACTCATATTGTTAGCATTTCAATTTGTCAAAGCTGGGCAGGTTTGCATCGATGCATGGACATGTTCCAATCGACGCATATACTCAATTTCTGCATAATTTTGAAAGCGGGAGTGCTCAGGTCGACCCCCCCTTTTTTTGGGTCGACCATTCGCTCGTGTCACTCTATTTTTCTAAAGTGTTTGACTTTCAAATGGCTGTTATGTTTTTTACTTGGTCCTAGCTTCATATATATATATATATATATATATATATATATATATATATATATATATATATATATATATATATATATATATATATATATATATATATATATATATATATATATATATATATATATATATATATATATATATATATATATATATATATATATATATATATATATATATATATATATATATATATATATATATATATATATATATATATATATATATATATATATATATATATATATATATATATATATATATATATATATATATATATATATATATATTTGACCCATTCTTTCATGAACAACAAGAAAAGTGAAAATAGACATTGTTTTTTCCCTCATCATTTTCATCCTCTTGCATTTTCTCAATAAATACACATAACCATTTTTGTTGATCATTCTGCATATTGAGGTGGTAACGTACAAACATATGATATTTGTATCGGGTTTGGGTTGAGAGATCGGTGGGTTTTTCTTGAAAAAAATTATTAGGGTTTTGTCCTCAAAGAATCTTAGATTTTGAGGGTTTTGCACAAATCATTTCTTCACAGATTCAACCGAGCGAAGGTGATTGAAGAACGGGTGGTTCTGTCAATCTAGTAGCGGTAACTGGAGGATTGTGAAAGGAAGATTTGGGTTTGAATTGTGTGTGATTGAAATCAGCTTGGCTAAAGATTTGAAGACCGTTGGGTGGTTCAAACATGTAGCTGGGATTGGAGGTTTATTCAACACATTCGAGAGACTTATTCATCTTGAATTAAGGGGAAAGAAGAAATAGTTTCAGCATCAATAACTAGGCTTGAGTGTTTAAATTCTATTGCTTCTCTTATACAAACAATTTGCAACACGTTTTATACATGTCTCAATTCTATTTTTAGAATTGAGGGCAGACGTACCCTAAGCGAGGACGACGGGGGAACTGCCTCAATAAATTGATGTTTTTCTCTCTTTTTGCTATTTTTCATTTCTGAATTTTTATGTTTGTGTATAATCAACTTGCTTGATTAAAATTCTGGTATAGTGTAGTGCTGAAAAATATTTGAAAAACTCATTACAATCCGTTTGATTGTAATTGGAAAAGCTTAGCATTACATTTACTTAGTGAGTTTCACTTAGAGTGCTTCGCACACCAAGTGTTCGACAAATTGCTTGAACACAAACCTTTTGGGTCATTTTTCAACTTGAGTTTATTTTTCACAAGGCATTGGAAATTGAACAACTTTGAGTGAATAAATTTTTATGGATTTATGTTAAACCTTTTGATCCAGTTTCTCATTGGAATCGATATTCCATATAGGCGTATCACATATCTGATCTTTTCGGTAACCGTTTGTTTAGACGATCGTAGTTCCTCAGCCGCTTCCGCTTAAAATTTTTAAAAACCAATTTATCATAAGCGCCGACTCTATATAAGAATTAGTGATCTATTCAACCCCCCTTCTAGATCATTGCCATCGTCTAACAATATTTAATGCGTTATGATGGCTAGGCTAGGGTCACGATGATGCCCTAGCCGCGCGTGCCTACACCCATGCCCATGGACCGTCTATGAATAAAGGGAAAAGCTGTTCATTTGCACTTTTCGCTTCTCTTTGTTGCTGTTCTCTACTTCTGCAATCCATCATCCGCCACTGTCCAACATCGTCCGACCGTTGTAGGATCACCGTCCAGAGCCCTTCGACCCCAAATTTCCTTCTTCGACCATGTAAGTACTCAAACTGATCTCTTGTCATAGGCTCATTTACTTTTTTCTTCTTAGAGTGCATGTGGTTAAGGAGAAATTAGGTAGAATATGGGATGTTTTCGATGACTGTTGGTGGCAGGCGGTGGTTTGGCCACTTTCCTATGCTGCCAGCGTCGCTGGAGCTTTTAGAATTTTAGAATGTTTAGTCGACTCGGATGCTGTTGCAACACAGAAGCGTTCGTCGCCGGTGGGAACCATGAATTTCCGGTGTGCTTATAAGCTTTTCGGTGGTTTTCCAACGGAAATTTTGGGTTTTGTATCGGGGAAGCTTTCCTCGTGCGCGTCATAGGGATTACCCCGGGCGCCTCCTTGTATCATAACTATGCCATTTGAGTAGGTCTTAGGTCGAGGGAGGTTACCCTCGGGCCTTCGCGCGCCCTTTCACTTGACTAGCGACGAAAGGGTGGATTTGACTTTGTCATCGAATTCACTTTTATCCTCTGCTTTTCAGGTAAAGGAGATGTTGCACGAAGGTGAAGAAGAAATCCTGAGAGATCTGTCCGAGGAGAACTCCTCGGAGGATACTGAGACTGACGATACTTCCATGCCCCGGGACGCTGGTGAAGTACCTATTTCGAGGACAACCGCGGAGGAGTGGTCCGTAGCAGAGCTTGGGGAGCATGCCTCTCTCTTCGCCTCTTACACCAGGGATGCTTTCACGTCGGTGGGGGCTAAGGGAGATTGGAAGGTCCATTTCCCCAAAGAGGACGATTGTATCTGCTCGTCATACAGGGAGAAGTTCCCTATGTACGAATACGTCTTCAAGGAGATAGGGTTGAGGCTGCCCTTTTCGGATTTTCAAAGGGCCGTCTTTGTGCACCTGGACCTGGTACCTTCGTAGCTGCATCCGAACTCGATTGCCTTTATACGGGCATTCGAGCTGGTGTGTGAGTACTTAGATATTGGAGCTACCCTTCCCCTCTTGTTTACTGTCTTCCATCTTTAGTGATAAGTCTCAGGGAGGAAGTTCGGTTGGGTCTCCTTGAAGCAGGGGAGGAAGTTATTCAAACCCTTTTCTGAGTCCATTAGGACTTTCGAGGAAAGGTTTTATATCATTGAGCCCATGTGGAGAGGGCCACTGACATGCATTTGTCTAGGAGATCTCGACGGAAGAGGGTTGGGAAGCCTTAGTCGACGAGCATGGAAAAGTTCTTGCGCGGAGGGTGTTTAAGTTTCCCTTTTATTGGAGAGGGGGTCATTTTACCCGTCCAACTGGTGATTATATTGCCACTTTTCGTAGACGGCTTTCTTCCTGCCTAGTGCGTGACCCGTGCTGGGAAGATTATTTACGAAGTAGATGGGGAGCCCAAGGTGGAGGCCTGATTTATCAATACGAAGGAGCTCCTCAAGTGTAGCACTCGTGCGGGGGCTTTAGAACTTCTGGGTAGTCTTTTATTTCCTCTTAGTTTATCTGATTGTTACTTTCTTCACGTATTAACGTGTCCGTTATTTTGCAGGTAACGTGTCTTCTACTCTAGAGCAAATGGTAAATAATGCCCAGGGGAAGCTAAAGGGGGGCTTAGCGATCGGGAAGAGCTCCCTAAGCCAGAAAGTGCCTCCTCCTCAAATAGGTTCGGGGACCTCCTCGTCTACCCCATCAACCATCTAGACATCACTGGTTCCTGTGTGTTCAAGGCTCAAGCATCAACGTAAGAGCGAGATTGTGGACCTCAGCAAGGAGGGGATAAAAGTAGATTTGAGCTGCCTCCGTGCCTGCACAACAAGAGATTCTTTGAGGGTTCTTCTTTGGTGATTCCTTGGGCGGAGTCCCTGAAGCTCGAGGAGATGAACCGTCCAAGAAAAGGACCATGCTTGCTCAGGATGATTCTGCCCTGATAAGGGTTTTTGAGATGGCGGTGGTTTACACCAAGGAGGGTTCCCACCATGAATGTGAGATGAAGAAGGCCTAGGCTGCGGTTGTGGACCTAGAAAAGAAGTTTAAGAAGTCTCAGGAGGAGTGGGTCAAGGCTATTGAGGAGGCGGTGAAAAAGTGCTAGGGTGAGATGTCTGCGGAGAAAGATATCCTCGTTGCGGAAAAGAAAGTCGTTGAGGATCTGGTCGAGCAACTGAAATTCGCCCCTACTCCTGCTGAGGGTGAGAGCGAGGATGTGAAGAAATTAAAGACTCGGGCAAAGCTTGTCACTCACATTACCCAAGCCAAGGACGACTGCCTGGCTATCACAGATGAGACCTTCAACAATGTCGTGGAGCAATTGAAGATTGTGAATCCCAGGGTTGAGTTATCCACTGAGGGTACCCGTTTTCTTCATAGCATTACGAGCAGAAGGATAGTCATCCCTGACTTCCTCCAAGTTGTCGCTACTGCGAAAAAGGGAGGCCGACAATGACAGAAGAGTCGCTACCGTTCGTTATTTATCCCAAAGAGAGGGAAAGGAAACAATCATGGAAAACCTAACGAAAAGGGAATAATACAGGTCATCGCAACCAAATCTCGGGTTCGGGAGTCGGTTACGCAAGGGGAAGGTATTAACACCCTTCACGTCCATCGTACTCGACGGGATCCATGCTTGTTGTCTATCTAAAAGGGTGTAAAACTATCTAAAGGTCGGAGAACGGGGGTGAAAGGAAAGAGAAGAGACTCGATAGAGCATCGCCACTCTATGCCTACGTATTTCCTCGTGCAATGGGAAAGTCAGAGTCAACGTAGTTCGGAAAACTACGGGTGAAGGTGGGGAAGGTTGCTCGCCAAGACATCGCTGTCTTGTGCCTACGTATCCTCGTCTGGTACGAGAAATTAGAGAAAACGTAGTTCGGGCTGGTGACCACTAATTGGTTCAAGTGTTTTAAAACCGAGTAAGGTTAAACCTTAGTTCTAGCAGTTAGGTGTATGCTGCTCGACCATTGGAGACTTAGGCGTTACCTGTTTGCGGTAGAACCAAAGCTTAACAAAACTCTTTATCAAAATGTTTTTCCAATTAAGATCCCGAAGGATGAAAAGGTTTGATGTTTTTGTTTTTTGTGTTTTTTAAGACAAAGAAGTGGATTGAGTTATGGTTTGAAACTCATGTCGCACTAAAGACTATGACTCGAGAGCGAATGCGTCGCATATCACCCAAAGGGCATATGCTAAACACTCTAAACAGTTGAGAGGAGGCCCCCTAACCATCATTCCTCGAATACTTAAGGCTCGTAGCGTACGACACAAATTATCTTTTATTAGATGTTTTGAACTGTGTAGGAGATGAGAAGAGAAAGACTCAAACTAAGGGGAAACTGGACCCTAAAGTTATCATGTACAATGCTCCTAAAGTTGAGATGAAAGGGAAGAACTACCCTAATGTTTTCATGCATAGGATTGAACACATAATGTCTCTCCTACTCCCATCCTAAATGGAGGGACTAGGAATCCTAAGGGGATCATGGCACAAGGCCAAGTAAACACTAAATAGCCCACTCACAAGCGAAATGAGAAAGAAAATAAATTTGTACATTCAAAATAAAAATAATAAAATAAAAGGATGGAAAATAAAACAAAACACATTAAAATAATAAAATAAGATTTTTTTGGTTTTTTATAATATTTAAAACTAATTTTAGATAAATAAAATAAAAACAAGAAAAGAAGGAAATAAAAAAATAGATAAAAAGAAGACAAGTGCTAAATAAAAAGAAATGTTCCCACCAAGGGTTGGACCCTTGACCTTGAGACTACAAGCACAACTCCTAACCAACTAGATCACTCCCACACGTGTGCAAGTAAATGGAGAAGGAAAGAAAATAATTAAAACATGGAAAATAAAAAAGAAAAGCAAAAATGCCCCTAACAGGGCTCGAACAGGGGTTCTCATGGCAAGACAAGGTACTATGGGCAAGGTTCTAACCACTGGGGTGGCGATACATCCATTGTATAACGCCACCCCTTAAATATATAACCTAAAACACACATGATTTCTGGACAAAGCTAGGCAAGATTCAAGGCAAGCAACCCAAAATGCGTTTTGATCACAACTTCCTCAATTCTCCACCAAATTCAGTGAAACAAAAGTCTATCTCACTTGAAAATTCATAAGGAACATGATGGTATCAACCATTTTCTCAAACAATGCTCACACACTGAAATTCGAAGGGACATGCATAATGGAGTTTGGAAATGAATTTGTGGAGTTATGGACCAAAACAGATGAGATTAAGAACAAGCAAAGGTCTGCACATGTTTCAAATATCTTACTTGTGATTGTGCTCAAAGAGCTGAGCTCAAATCCTCACTGAATCACAAAATGGCTGTCAAGTTGCAATTCAATGAAATGGTCCTTAGAATGAGTTCTATGCTTAACCAATGTCAACACAAAGATTTATAACATCAACTTGTTTCACTTCAAATTGCAAATAGGCTATGGGCTTAACACACTTGAATTGGAATAATCTAACAGGAAGTTTGATGATGTTGAATTTAACTAATCTGACAACAACCTCTTTCTTTTTCCAATTTGCAGCAAGTTATGAAAACATAAGTCAACAGAGGTGTTTTGTTGAAAACAGATGCAGACAACATAATACATCATTAAAATGCAGCAAATACCCTTCATGCCAGCCATCAGTGCAGACACACAAAAGCTAGACTGATCCACTCAAAATCCAAGCTTGTTAGTTGCAAATTCCAACAAATGATAGTGACATCACCATGCCAAGCATATCAAACACTAATCCTCATGACAGCTACCAACATAATTTGACTCTAAAATCCTGACAACAACTGATAAAGATCCTGAATGGTAAACCCCTCACCAGATTATGGACAACAAATAGGGCAATAAGAGAAACTCCACATCCTGTCATTAATACTTGGTAACAAACCTGGCCTGAGTTAAAACAACCAACAGCTGATCCTCAATAGGTCTTGACACAAACACTGAATCTTAAGGCCAATGATGCTGACAAGCAACCCATGGCAGATCTAGAAAGATGACAGTGGCACTTAGTGTTTGAGAGAAAATTGAAAGCTACCATATGTTGGACCTATACACAACTACTAAACAGGTCCAATTAAAATTCCCTTACATAAAGCATCTGCCAAGGTGTAGAAACTTAACAAAGTTTGGATGAGAAACCAAATGGATCAATCTAATAAACTTGGACAACAGGCAAAACAAAAGTGCAAATGGTCTACCTTTGAAACCATCCTATTCACTAATGGTTAACAGAAACAAAAGCTCCAAACTCAACTAAACATCCAACCAACACAAACCTTCTTCAAAGTTCTAACCAAAACTGAGGCACACAACAGTCCCTAAACTCCAATCACAAAGACAAACTTGCAAGCTTTATAACAATAGGTAAAAAAATAAATCCAAATCATCCCTCCATTTATAACAAAACCCATCACTCTGAGACAACAACCTCTACTCTGAAAAAAAAAGGGTCCTATGCACAAGAACTTGTACTGGACTGAAACAAATACACATTAGGTTGAGGTTCACAATAGAAGGTAAGGTATTGTTAAAACCAGGACACTAAACATATGCCCTAAAGACTATCCAGCTGTCATGAGTTGAACAAACTTGTTAGTACCATGTTTCTATGGTTCTATGATTGGCTAAATTTTGGTAAAACATGATTCTACACTAATGTTATACAGGATGTCATTACCAAAGTCATGACATCAAGGTCTAGTGCAGCAAGAGCTAGCAGGAGCTAATGAAAGTATTGTTGGCATGTGTTTTAAACAGAATGTCATTACCAAAGTCATGACATCACTGTCTGGTGCAGCAGGAGCTGAAGAAAGAACTGCTGTCATGGAGCAGAGGCTGAAGAAAGAATTGCTGACATGGATGTCATTACCAAAGTAATGACATATGAAGAAAGAACTATTGTTATGGAGCAGAGACTGAAGAAAGAACTGTTGTCATGGATGTCATTACCAAAGAAATGACATAGCTATCTGGCACAACAGGTACTGCTTTGTGTTAACAGTAGCCACAACAGGTTGAGTTGTGATGAAGTTCCTCACAGGTGGTGAGTGAGGTGAGTTGTCATATGTGCATGACAACAGAAGGAGCTGCTAGTGTATATCTCTTGATAGAGTTGGTGTGGTTTGATGAGACTGTGTTGGATATACCTCATCAGAAAGTACATGTCAAGGAGATTGATTAGGAACAAGCACAAAGTGTATTGATATTCATGAAAGGATCTTGGAGACCTTTTAGGAAACTTTAATATAGTTGTTCATACTATTATTCTGTAGAAGATTGGGAGAAAGCCATGACTTGTGTAAAGAAGATTCTGCAGGAGTGTTCAGCAGTGTTAATTTGGTCAGCTAGCACAAAGAGAATTGAATGTCATGACTGGATGTTATGACATTGATCGTATGACATCAGGTAGCTGACAGTCATGTTGGTCTTCTGTTATAATGCAGGAGTTATCTCATGCTAGATTTCAGGAGACTTATTAGGCAGTGCTGAGGATATCATGAATCGTCATGACCTAATTCAAAGCACCTTGAATTGTGGAAATTAGTTTTACTATGTTAAAACTAATGTTTGTTACTTTTGAACAAGCCCAAGCCCAGTCTGCATTGCTATAAAAGGAAGAGCAGAAGCAAGGAAAAAGTAAGCACTCACAACAAGAAAAACCAGAGTGTAAAATAGAGGTCTAGGGTTTGAGAGTCCCTTGTGTGTAAGTCACCCTTTGTATCTTTTAATACATTGAGGTAGACATATTTGTAAGTGAAGAAGGCTAGTCTTCAAGTGCAAAAGTCAGTTTAGGAATACTTGTAATCCAAGTAATTGTCTGTTTGATAATTGCTTTGGTTAGGTAGATTCTAGGCAGTGTCTCACTCAAAGTTGTGAAGCAAGAGTGTGTGAGTTCCTTGATTGAAGCTGTGAAGTAAGATCAAGGTTTGTATGAGGTGTCTCTTCATACTAAACTGTGTAATTGTTAGATATCGCTGTTATGTGATTGAGGGGGAGTGAGTGGGTATACTCAGGTACTAGAGTGTCTCTAGGCTAAAGTGTCATTGGGTAGGGATTAAGTGAGAAGTGCAAACGGGTGGTTTGACTTTGAATTGATACTACTAATAGTGAATTTCCTCCCTGGCTTGGTAGCCCCCAGATGTAAGTGGTGTTGTCACTGAACTGGGTAAACAATTACTGTGTTCTTTATCTTTCTGCATTTATAATTCAGCAACTTAAATGGCTAGATAAATAGGTCTGTCAGCCTGCAGATGTCACAACAGAGGCAATGACATTGGTACAATTTAAAGAAATTTAAATTGGTCATGGTCTGTCCTTGGTCTGTTCTAGCAGAGATCAATATTCTTGGAACATCTGAAATCTGCATACCAGAATTTCAAAACTCAACTCAAAAACCAAATGACAACTCAACTGTGGACTTAACATCATAATGCCTAACTCACTCAAACCAATCAAAACATATGAGGCAGCTACTAAACTGTCACCACAATGCCACAACACAATGAGCCATACATCCTACACATCTCAAACAATGAGTTGTCAGGTCTAACACAACCTCTAACAACAGCTCTAAACAAGGTCTTAATCTTACTAAAAAGCTAACCACACATAAGTGGAACAAAACCCTCTGTGCCAAAATGAACTGGCAGCAAACAAAGGTCTTACAATGCTAGAACCTAACCCTCATCATGCATTCAACAAAATGAGTCAAGCAACCTTGCTTGAAACAGAAGCCAATACCAAACATTGGCACAACAGGCATGAGTTAACAAACTTAGCCTTTAGGAACAGTTAGGAGCAATGAAGCTAACCTAAACAAAATCTAACAGGGCAATCATAGCATAAACCAGGTAGAAGACCTAAACATGACCTCAAACTATGAAATATAAATGGTAACACCTAAACTCTATCAGCAAACTACCTGGGCTCAAGCTCCAAACCAGACAACCTAAAGCCCACAACCTGCTCCAAGGTTCTAATGAAACCTACCTAAAACTAGGCAAGAACCAAAACAACAGTGAAATACTCCCACCAAAAGAGTCAACAAACTCTTAACAGTTCACCCACAAATTGAGTAGCAGCTGTAACATAAACTAGACTAAACTCAGAACCAACTGCGACTGAGTTGGGAGACCTAGCTCCAAAGCACATATATGGACAGCAAAAACATGAGTTCAAATATACCAGCATCAAATCCTCATTATACCATACACTTTAACAGTCTAATAACAACATAACCATATTTGCCCGATAGCAGCCACACACAAACATTTGGCAGCCTTAGTTATCATAAATTCACACATCCAAAAACTTGGTCCTTATGACAGTTGCAACTTAAAAATGACAAAACTCAAACTTCACAATTAAAAAACAATTTTTGACAGCAACAGTTGCAAATTTGTGCATGACAATGTTAACATCCATTTAACACAACAACAAAACATGAACACATGATGCACTCATGATGAAGAGGTTAAAAACCACATACCTCTTGCAGTCCTCCTTGAGCAGGCTAGCAGCAAGAGCAATATCCTCCCTTGAGCTTTCTTCTTTTTTCAACAACAAGTGACTTTTGAATATATGAAGTTTTGGACTGGTTTAAAGGTTTAAACACCTTCCAAAGGTCGTTTGTGGGTTGTGTTGATGATTTTTTTGAGGTGATTGGATGGTCAAAGGGGCTGCTGGTATGCAGTTTGCAACAGGCAGTTTTTTTAGGTTTTGGAAGATTTGAAAATGGTTCATAAACTCTGGTTTCTCTTGTAATAATGGTGGCTAGGGTTTTGCTCAGCTGCTAGTTAGCTTAAATACCAAGTGAGAAAGATGAAAATGAGAGTTTAATAGTGGTAAAATATGGATGGATCAGATGCTACATGTTCAAGGTTTTTGAATCAAATGGTGGATCAAGGAGCAGTACACAAGCATACTTACTTTCTTGTTGTTTTCTGCAGTGGAGGGAACAAGCTGGATGGACTGCATAGTGGACAACAAGAGGGTGGCTTGTCTCTTCCTTTTTGGGCAAAAGATTCAAAATGCAAACATAAATGTTATAAGCTTGGTTTCTCTTGTTTGGGTAATGTTTGGTACACAGAAAATACACAAGGAACACATATCACATGTGGTTTGTGTGCTGCAAGAAATGGTGACCAAAATGCTTCATGAATGATGTTTTGCAAAAGCTCCAAGAGGCTCACTTCAAACCATCATAAGTGAATAAATACTCAAACAAATGATGTGATGTTTGAACAAGAAATGAAGATTGCATATCCATGAACAACTTTCATGTTGAGATGAACTTGATACAAGGCCAAACATGATATGAAAAGTTCACTTGAAAATCTGTACTCAAGAAATGTTTTCAATACTTTGTGAAATTTCACTAAGTTTCCACACTTGCCAACTTGAAAACCCTATCTTGTGAAGACCACATCTCATGCTATAATGGATGAAAAGTTGAGCTCTCACCATGATTGAAAAGCTTGAAGTGAGGTCTACAGCTTTCATGCTTGAAAAAAGTTGAAATGGAATTGGGAAGATCATGAAAAATAGGCATAAAAACCCATGACATGAAAATCTGCCTAGAGGTAACTTAGAAAAATTCTAAGTTATGAAATTTGGACCATTTTCCTCCAACTTTGAATTTCTATAACTTGAGCTCCAAGTATCATATTGAGGACTTCTTGGACTTTTTGGAAAACTGGGAACATGAGGAACAAGTTTGATGTTGGAGAAAAGTTCATTTGAATCCTTAATCATGAAGAAAAATGGCTTGGAAAGTGGCTGGTTTACATATGAAACTTTCCATAAGTGGAAAGTCTCTAAAACCCTAATTTTCCAAAAGTGGCAAGTTTCACACTTCTTGATTTTTTTATGATCCCCTTGACTTTTCCTGACCAAATTCCATCCATTTGTCACATTGAACTTAAGGAACATGATCTTGACCTCAAAAAAGTCAGGAGTTGACTTTTCCACTGCATAGTTGACTTTTTTTTTCCAAATCTCCTGATTTTCAACTGACTGATCAATTGAAACTCTTCTGATTAAAATTGATGGTCCATCTCTCATCCTTAAACACCTTAGGATATATGGAGGGCCATGGATACAAGTTTGCTTCAAGAAACAAGTTTTATCCTGATTAAAATTGAAACCCTAATTTCTCCTTTATGCCTAGGCATTGCTTAGATGAACTGTGTGACCATTTCACTCCACCATGACCTCTGAGGTACTCAACAAACTTCTACCTCATGCTCACACCAATGATAAAACCTTATGGACCCCTTGACAACCTTCTGATGGTTTGTACCAGTGCCTTTGCTTGAGCTTGAAGCCAATAAAGACTCTCCTCTTGGATGACACACAAGCACACACTTGATCCCTGTAAGAATTATGCCATGCAAATGCAAGATACTAAAATGAAATGAAACATAAGCCAAAGATTGATAAAAAGGGTTGGTCAAATTTTGGGGTACAACAGCTGCCCCTATTCAACTGACTTGGACCTGAAGAGATGAAAAGTGAATAGCTTTCAATCTTCAAGGTAAAAGACGGTTGAATACCAAAGAACCCAGAAATTTGCCAACCACAAAAAGAAACAGTAATTGAATAAACTTTGTTCGGCATAGATAAAGATATGATGGACGCATTCATCGATGACCACAATCCGTCGGGGTCTGGATGCCGCACGAGCGAGAGAGAAAATTTTATAATTTTCCAGGGTCTGATACCACATAGGCAAGATAAGCCATTAGCCGGGGTCTGGATACCACATAGGCAAGATAAGCCATCAGCCGGGGTCTGGATACCACACAAGCAAAACAAATCATTGGTTGGGGTCTAGATACCACACAGGTGAAACAAATCTCTGGCTGGGGTCTGGATACCACATAGGCTCAGGAGTCAAACACTGTAAGCTAGGGTCTGGATACCGCTCGAAATTGAAGGAAACATCATGATTTACCGGGGTCTGGATACCACACCTGCAAAGGAGATAAACTGGTGGAAGTCGGGGTCTAGATACCACACGGGCGAAAAGATAGATCGGTGGAAGCCGGGATCTGGATACCACACGGGCTTGAGCCAATAAACATCAACTGAGGTCTGGATACCACTCAAATTGGTTAAATGACATGGGTATAAGTCGGGGTCTGGATAACACACGGGCTTGCTGGAACGGAACAGTAGAAGCCGGGGTCTGGATACCACACGGGCTGGTTGAAAACATCACTAACCAAGGTCTGGATACCACACGAGTTAACTGAAATAAACGGAAGAAGCCAGGGTCTGGATATCACACGGGCTTGAGCAAACCGGAGGAAGTCGGGGTCTGGATATCACACGAGCTTACTGAAACATCATTAACCGGGGTCTGGATACCACACGGGTTAACTGAAATAAATGGAAGAAGCCGGGGTCTAGATACCACACGGGCTTGAGCAAACCGGAGGAAGCCGGGGTCTGGATACCACACGCCCTTAACGAAACATCATTAACCGAGGTCTGGATACCATACGAGTTAATTGAAATAAACAGAAGAAGCCGGGGTCTGGATACCACACGGGATTGAGCAAACCGGAGGAAGTCGGGGTCTGGATACCACACGCGCTTAACAAAATCACTGGAAGAAGCCGGGGTCTGGATACCGCACGCGCTTAATCATCATCACTAGCCAGGGTCTGAATACCTCACCTGCTAATGAAACAAAACAGAGGAAAGTTGGGGTCTGGATACCACACGGGCTTGAGCAAACCGAAGAAAGCTGGGGTCTGGATACCACACGCGCTTAACAAAATCACTAGAAGAAGTAGGGGTCTGGATATCGTACGCGCTTAATCGCCATCACTAGCTAGGGTCTAAATACCTCACCTACTAATGAAACAAAACAGAGGAAATCCGGGGTCTAGATACCACACGGGCTTAAGCAAACCGGAGGAAGCCGAGGTCTGGATACCACACACGCTTAACGAAATCACTAGAAGAAGCCGGGGTCTGGATACCGCATGCGCTTAATCACTATCACTAGCCAGGGTCTGAATACCTCACCTGCTAATGAAACAAAATGGAGGAAAGCTGGGGTCTGGATACCACACGGGCTTAACGAAACATCATTAACCGGGGTCTGGATACCACACAGGTTAACTGAAATAAACGGAAGAAGCTGGGGTCTAGATACCACACGGGCTCAAGAAAACCACTGGAAGAAGCCGGGGTCTGGATACCGCACGGGCTGATGAAACATCATTTTCTGCTGCAGATACACCTCTAAACAAAAGGTAACAACCTCGCTTATGTTTCACATGAAAATGTTTGAATATAGTGTAACGCTCCATACGAAATGGAAATGCTACGCGTTTGGGAAGATGCTATGCACAATGCAAATGCCGAGGAACCACCTTAGCAAAATAAATGCTAAAGGGAGAAAACCAAACTCCATTGGGTAAATACTAGACACGTCTAGTACAAACGGACTCATGATGGAGAATACAAGCCTTGGATGGCCTCCGAGAAAACTTCTAGGTAAAACTACTCTGCTAAGAACAAATCCGCTCCGATGGGGATCAAAATCAAACTCTGCTGAGGAAAACGTCCCAGATGGCCTATCAGAACATAACTCTTCTGGGGAGCTAACAACTCGACTGGAGACAAAAAATCCACTCTACTGGGAAAATCAGCCCTGGATGGTCAGCCAGAATAACTCTACTGGGGAAACACAGCAGATTGCTGAGGAATAACTCTCTTCTGCCGGAGATTGAATCTGCTATCTGCTAGGGATAATGCGCAAGATTTACTGGGAAGCTATCCCAAACTTTCTCTACTGAGGATGAAGAATAACAATCTCTGAGTCAGTCCCACTCTGCAGGGAAGAAAACAAACTCCGCCGACTTGGTTGGGGATTAAATAAAGGGGGAATCAAAATCAACCTTTGCTTGGGGAGAATGAGAAATAAACTCAACAATAACAACTTCCACTTGAGGAATGAGTCAATGACCTAGACTCTGAGGGGAAGGAGTCAACCATTCAGACTCTATGGGGAAACAAAACTCTGAATTCGTTACACTGCTAGGGGATAAACCCACACCCACTTGTTGGAAATGATCCTACTCTGCTGGAGATATCAATCTCGACCTTCTGAGGATATCCTTGATTGTATGGGGTTCCAACCTGCCGGGGATGAGACTGATCTCGACTGTATATTATCGTTGGCGAGATACTTCTGGTCTGACATCTCCACTTTGTAAGGATAGAGACGTAGCAACTCCACTAGATGTGCCAAGTGTGATTAGGCTTTAGGTTTTCCGTGAAAGGTCAGGTACACCTGAGGTTGAGAAATGCTCTGTTTGGATGCGGTTCAGGGGATAATTTCTATGACTTCCTGACATTCGTCTTGGACTTGAAGGTTGACAGAACCTGCTTGAATAACTCTGATAAGCTCTGAAGATATAGATCTCTTTTGTTTCCAATTTTTCCCCAGCCTGTGGGACTTCTGTGAAACCTTCCTCGAAAGGAAACTTGAAATTTCTGTACCCTGACGGTTTTGATATGGACTGCTTTAGCACTTTGAACCTCGAAGAGGTACTTCAAGTTAATTTCCTCTCTGGATAAGGATAGCTGTTGTGCTCTTGGGGTAGCTTGTCCCAGCCTCGCAATGACTTTGCCCCTGACTTTGAGAGATTTATAGAATCTCGACCTGATTGCCCCAGATTAACTGAATCTTGGAATGACTGACTCTTCTTATGTGATCCTTTAGCATGCCCCTGCTCGACGGAGCTCTCCGGTGTTTTTCATCTTAGCTCGATCAAAATTCGCATTGTAGAAGCTCTCCTGATGTCAAGTGCTTACTCGCAACTAAAAAAAATCGTTTTGCAAATGATAATATTAATGCAATGCATATGACAGTTTTGAAATCCAAGTCTGTTCATTGGAAAAAAAATTTGTAACATAGTGAATGAATCATTTATCAGAATGTCAATATCAAATACCCACAAGGTAAGAAGAATCATTTTAGGAGTCAGTTTCAACGTGATCTTTACCGATGTATGCTTTCGAAACAAATCTGCTTTAATTAGGACTTTTGAAGGTTGTAACGTGGTCAGGTTCACAGTTTGAAAGAAAGGATATAAGGCTCAAAGTTTTTTGTTTTAACCCATCCATTCTCCTTGATATTCTCCAATCCTATATTCAGCTAATTCGACCTAAGCGCTCACCTTTCAAAGGTTTAATGACAGGAGTGATGGTTTGGGAAACCACAAGTTTCGGGAGTGACAGTCACTCGTTTTTCGTCTTTGGTGCCTGGAGTCACACGACTTGTTTCTCGTCATTTTTCTCGATTTCCCTATTTTTGCCTGGACTGACTTTTTTGAGTATATCTTTTGATTTCGAAGTCCAGCGGGATGCCCTAATTTTTTGCCTAAGCCACTTGTTTTCAAGTTATCGACTTAGCGGGCTTCTTATATTTTTTCCTTTTTGGGAACAAATTGTGCGACACCAGCTTCTCTGACTTGTTGGAAGAATTGTGATTGTCTCACTCCTTGGATAACCACTGTGGTTCTTTAGGTACGACATATACAGGTGTGATTGATCCTCGAACGGGAACACTCCCTTCTGCAATTTGGATGCTCGGTCAAATTAACTGACACCTACCCTACCCCAGGTTAATATTGAGGGTTTTTCGTTTTCAGAAAGAAACTCCTACTACTAGGCTCAAAGGGGTTAATAAGGGATTATCATCCTTATATCTCCGGTGTTTAGGAATGTGAAACAATGCTTGTACATCATCAGTAGAGGTTTATTCAAAAACATACAATCAGAAGCTTGCGTCTTTAAACTTCGCCATCCTCCCTCGGATTCCGCTTAAACAAGCGTTTGACATTAATAAAAAGCATTGAGTGAACACGAATGGATTTAATCAAAACATGCATATTCATTTCATTTTCATTATCAATAAAAAACAAACACGTTTTACAAATGAAATTTGCATTTAAACAGAAAAGAAACTACAAATGCAAAGAAATGACATGATAGAAAGATTGAAAGCTTCAGGGAACTGGGCTTTCAAATCTGGACTTGCTGCTGGATCATCCATCTTCAAAACTACTTGTTGAAGTCAGTCTGATACTCTTCTGATCCTCTGTCCTTGGTAAATTCCTCCACAATATTAACTACCGAACCCACATGACTGGACGAAGGAAGATTGTTGATCTGGATTCCCCGAGATGTGATAGAGAACATGTTGGAGTCAAGAAGAGTCTGAATCTTGCTTTTAAGAACCTTACAGCCTTCGGTTGAATGCCCCTGTGCCCCAGCATGGTACTCACAGTGGGCGTTGGCATCAGAACCTGGCGGATGTGAAGGAATCTCTAGATCAATCTTCTTCGGCACTATCAATCCACCTTTGATCAAGTCTGACAATATCTGACTGTATGACAACGACAGCTGAGTGAAATGCCTCTTTGGCTTCCTTGGTCTCTGCCTGGCGTGCTGACGCTGCTGATAATGGTATGACCCTTGATTATGGAGAGACACTAATATATGCTGCGAAGATCCAAAAGATCATTGACCAGGAATAGCTGAAACATCTGGAGAATGAGTATGAGGTATCGGAGACTCCCTTTGTTCCGATACTTTCATCCTCAGGCTTAGCCTAGGAACAGGCAACAGCCGTGGACATGGAGATTCTGAAATCACAGATTGTGAGACATACTCCTGACCTGATGCAGCTTCAGGGGAGAAGGCAAGAATAACCATCTCTTCTGTAGTAACTGGAATAAGACCACCGCTCGGCATGAACTCAAATGCTCTTGAATCGATTAAGTCCTGAACTTTGTGCTTAAAAGCTTTGCAGTTCTCGACATCATGCCCCGGTACCTCAGAATGGAAATCACAATGGGCACTTACATCATAGCCTGGTGGTAGCTCATCGATCAACGGAGACATATTCCGAAGTTTGACCAACCGAAGTTGAAGCAAGAGTTGCAACAACTGAGTATAAGTCATAGGGATCTGGTCAAAGATTCTATCGAGTTGCTTCGTCCTTTGAGTATACCTCCTAATTCTAGGATTGTCTCGAGAAACAGGAGGTAGCTGTTGACGGGGAAATTCTGGAGCCTCAGGTTGTGTAGAAGATCTTTGACGCACATCACGCCTTGGGATAGATTCCACAGATAAAGGTGGAATAACCATTTCTGCAGTAGCTTTAGGCAGATGATCGCCTTCCTTTATTAACCTATTTCTCATGACTTCTGTGATCAGGCTCATACGAGTCTTCAGCTGATGAACTTCTTCCCTTATCATTTTCTGATCCTGACACAAAGCTTACATGTCCACCATGAATTGTCCCATCTGGCTTCGGACTTCCCTCAATTCTACTTGAATCTGTTCCATAGTCAACTTATGACTTCTTTGAAGAGTTAGTGTCTAGTATTCTGAAGAAAAACCGGATCAGGATAACGAAACCCAGTCTCGAACACCTGCTATGCAAATGAAATGCAACAAACACAGGATTAAGGTTGTTGTGTTATTGACAGAGATGAACCAGCACTTCGCTTTGGCGAGAAAACCATATAGCACTAGTACAAGGATCCCGCTGTAGTTGTTCATGCTGATAAGACAAACGGGTAGGATGAAGGTCAAAGTTTCCTACAAAACCCTCCCACTCACAGGTATGAACTCATCTCCAATAAGGTCTGGCATCTTATGCGGTCATCAGCGTCACAGACTTTCGAGAAACGATGATACGTTCACCATTTCTGGTTTGGCATCATTGTCTCATGAAGCGGCCTCACTTAGCTGACTCCCAAGTGATCGATCTCCAGAGTCGACAGCTTCCAGATCCAACACCCTTTCTTGACCAATGCACAGGATAGAATGTCTTCAACTGAAAACCTCGTCTGAACGCGAATTTCATGGAGACTAGTGCACACCTACATACAGGTCCCCACTATTCTCCATTCTAATGCTATGTGTGCCCTCAAGCCTGAGTTTTGGCTTATCTCTCAATGGAACACCCCACCCACAACATAATAACATGATATATATATATATATATATATATATATATATATATATATATATATATATATATATATATATATATATATATATATATATATATATATATATATATAAGTGCTAGAAATAAAAATGCAAATGCAAAACTGTACAAATATAACATATATACACAACCAAATACAAAACACGCAAGCGCTAGGATTGAATCGCATAGGGGATGGGAAGATGTCCCCAGCAGAGTCGCCAGCTGTTGCTACTGCGAAAAAGGGAGGCCGACAATGACAGAAAAGTCGCCATCGTTCGTTATTTATCCCAAAGAGAGGGAAAGGAAACGATCAGAGAAAACCTAACGAAAAGGGAATAAGACAGGTCATCGCAACCAAATCTCGGGTTCGGGAGTCGGTTACGCAAGGGGAAGGTATTAGCACTCCTCACGTCTGTCGTACTCGACGGGATCCACGCTTGTTGTCTATCTAAAAGGGTGTAAAACTATCTAAAAGTCAGAGAACGGGGGTGAAAGGAAAGATAAGAGACACGATAGAGCATCGCCTCTCTATGCCTACGTATTCCCTCGTGCAATGGGAAAGTCAGAGTCAACGTAGTTCAGAAAACTACGGGTGAAGGTGGGGAAGGTTGCTCGCCAAGATATCATTGTCTTGTGCCTATGTATCCTCGTCTGGTACGAGAAATCAGAGCAAACGTAGTTCGGGCTGGTCACCACCGGTTGGTTCAAGTGTTTTAAAACCGAGTAGGGTTAAACCTTAGTTCTAGCAGTTAGGTGTATGTTGCTCGACCATTGGAGACTTAGGCGTTACCTGTTTGCGGTAGAACCAAAGCTTAACAAAACTCTTTCTGAAAATGGTTTTCCAATTAAGATCCCGAAGGATAAAAAGGTTTGATGTTTTTGTTTTTTGTGTTTTAAGACAAAGAAGTGGATTGAGTTATGGTTTGAAACTCATGTCGCACTAAATACTATGACTCGAGAGTGAATGTGTCGCATATCTCCCAAAGGGCATACGCTAAACACTCTAGACAATTGAGAGGAGGCCCCCCAACCATCATTCCTCGAATACTTAAGGCTCGTAGCATACGACACAAATTATCTTTTATTAGATGTTTTGAACTGTGTAGGAGATGAGAAGAGAAAGACTCAAACTAAGGGGAAACTGGACCCTAAAGTTATCATGTACAATGCTCCTAAAGTTGAGATGAAAGGGAAGAACTACCCTAATGTTGTCATGCATAGGATTGAACACCTAATGTCTCTCCTACTCCCATCCTAAACGGAGGGACTAGGAATCCTAGGGGGATCATAGCACAAGGCCAAGTAAACACTAAATAGCCCACTCACAAGTGAAATGAGAAAGAAAATAAATTTGTAGATTCAAAATAAAAATAATAAAATAAAAGGATGGAAAATAAAACAAAACACATTAAAATAATAAAATAAGATTTTTTTGGTTTTTTATAATATTTAAAACTAATTTTAGATAAATAAAATAAAAAAAAGAAAAGAAGGAAATAAAATAAAATAAATAAAAAGAAGACAAATGCTAAAAAAAAAAAGAAATGGTCCCACCAAGGGTTGAACCCTTGACTTTGAGACTACAAGCATAACTCCTAACCAACTAGACCACTCCCACACGTGTGCAAGTAAATGGAGAAAGAAAGGAAATAATTAAAACATGGAAAATAAAAAAGAAAAGCAAAAACGCCCCTAATAGGGTTCGAACAAGGGTTCTCATGGCAAGACAAGGTACTATGGGCAATGTTCTAACCACTGGGGTGGCGATACATCCATTGTATAACTCCACCCCTTAAGTATATAACCTAAAACACACATGATTTTTGGGCAAAGCTAGGCAAGATTCAAGGCAAACAACCCAAAATGCGTTTTGATCACAACTTCCTCAATTCTCCACCAAATTCAGTGAAACAAAAGTCCATCTCACTTGAAATTTCATAAGGAACATGATGGTATCAACCATTTTCTCAAACAATGCTCACACACTGAAATTCGAAGGGATATGCATAATGGAGCTTGGAAATGAATTTGTGGAGTTATGGACCAAAACAGATGAGATTAAGAACAAGCAAAGGTCTGCACATGTTTCAAATATCTTACTTATGATTGTGCTCAAAGAGCTGAGCTCAAATCCTCACTGAATCACAAAACGGCTGTCAAGTTGCAATTCAATGAAATGGTCCTTAGAATGAGTTCTATGCTTAACCAATGTCAACACAAAGGTTTATAACATCAACTTGTTTCACTTCAAATTGCAAATAGGCTATGGGCTTAACACACTTGAATTGGAATAATCTAACAGGAAGTTTGATGATGTTGAATTTAACTAATCTGGCAACAACCTCTTTCTTTTTCCAATTTGCAGCAAGTTATGAAAACATAAGTCAACAGAGGTGTTTTGTTGAAAACAGATGCAGACAACATAATACATCATTAAAATGCAGCAAATACCCTTCATGCCAGCCATCAGTGCAGACACACAAAGGCTAGACTGATCCACTCAAAATCCAAGCCTGTTAGTTGCAAATTCCAACAAATGATAGTGACATCACCATGCCAAGCATATCAAACACTAATCCTCATGAAAGCTACCAACATAATTTGACTATAAAATCCTGACAACAACTGATAAAGATCCTGAATGGTAAACCCCTCACCAGATTATGGACAACAAATAGGGCAATAAGAGAAACTCCACATCCTGTCATTAATACTTGGCAACAAACCTGGCCTAAGTTAAAACAACCAACAATTGATCCTCAATAGGTCTTGACACAAACACTGAATCTTAAGGCCAATGATGCTGACAAGCAACCCATGGCAGATCTAAAAAGATGACAGTGGCACTTGGTGTTTGAGAGAAAATTGAAAGCTACTAGATATTTGACCTATACACAACTACTAAACAGGTCCAATTAAAATTCCCTTACATAAAGCATCTGCCAAGGTGTAGAAACTTAACAAAGTTTTGATGAGAAACCAAATGGGTCAATCTAATAAACTTGGACAGCAGGCAAAACAAAAGTGCAAAGGGTCTACCTTTGAAACCATCCTATTCACTAATGGTTAACAGCAACAAAAGCTCCAAACTCAACTAAACAGCCAACCAACACAAACCTTCTTCAAAGTTCTAACCAAAACTGAGGCACACAACAGTCCCTAAACTCTAATCACAAAGATAAACTTGCAAGCTTTATAACAATAGGTAAAAAAACAAATCCAAATCATCCCTCCATTTATAACAAAACCTGTCACTCTGAGATAACAACCTCTACTCTGGAAAAAAAAGGGTCCTATGCACAAGAACTTGCACTGGACTGAAACAAATATACATTAGGTTGAGGTTCACAACAGAAGGTAAGGTATTGCTAAAACCAGGACACTAAACATATGCCCTAAATACTATCCAGCTGTCATGAGTTAAACAAACTCAACTCAAAAACCAAATGACAACTCAACTGTGGACTTAACACCATAATGTCTAACTCACTCAAACAATTCAAAACCTATGAGGCAGCTACTAAACCGTCACCACAATGCCACAACACAATGAGCCATCCACCCTACACATCTCAAACAATGAGTTGTCAGGTCTAACACAACCTCTAACAGCAGCTCTAAACAAGGTCTTAATCTTACCAAAAAGCCAGCAACACATAAGTGGAACAAAACCCTCTGTGCCAAAATGAACTGGAAGCAAACAAAGGTCTTACAATGCTAGAACCTAACCTTTATCATGCATTCAACAAAATGAGTCAAGCAGCCTTGCTTGAAACAGAAGCCAATACCAAACATTGGCACAACAGGCATGAGTTAACAAACTCAGCCTCAAGGAAGAATTAGGAGAAATGAAGCTAACCTAAACAAAATCTAACATGGCAATCATAGCATAAACCAGGTAGCAGACCTAAACATGGCCTCAAACTATGAAATCTAAATGGTAACACCTAAACTCTATCAGCACACATCTAAAAACTTGGTCCTTATGACAGTTGCAACTTAAAAATGACAAAACTCAAACTTCACAAATAGAAAATAGTTTTTGACAATAATAGTTGCAAATTTGTGTATGACAATGTTAACATCCATTTAGCACAACAACAAAATATAAACACATGATGCACTCATGATGAAGAGGTTAAAAACCACATACTTCTTGAAGTCCTCCTTGAGCAGGCTAGCAGCAAGAGCAATATCCTCCCTTGAGCTTTCTTATTTTTTCAACAACAAGTGACTTTTGAATATATGAAGTTTTGGACCAGTTTAAAGGTTTGAAAACCTTCCAAAGGTCGTTTGTGGGTTGTGTGGATGATATTTTTGAGGTGATTGGATGGTCGAAGGGGCTGCTGGTATGCAGTTTGCAACAAGCAGTTTTTTTAGGTATTGGAAGATTTGAAAATGGTTCACAAAATCTGGTCTCTCTTGCAATAATGGTGGCTAGGGTTTTGCTCAGCTGCTAGTTAGCTTAAATACCAAGTGAGAAAGATGAAAATGAGAGTTTAACAGTGGTAAAAGATGGATGGATCAGATGCTACATGTTCAAGGTTTTTGAATCAAATGGTGGATCAAGGAGCAGTACACAAGCATGCTTGCTTTCTTGTTGTTTTCTGCAGTGGAGGGAACAAGCTGGATGGACTGCATAGTGGACAACAAGAGGGTGGCTTGTCTCTTCCTTTTTGGGCAAAAGATTCAAAATGCAAACATAAATGGTACAAGCTTGGTTTCTCTTGTTTGGGTAATGTTTGGTACACAGAAAATACACAAGGAACACATATCACGTGTGGTTTGTGTGCTGCAAGAAATGGTGACTAAAATGCTTCATGAATGATGTTTTGCAAAAGTTCCAAGAGGCTCACTTCAAACCACCATAAGTGAATAAATACTTAAACAAATGATGTGATGTTTGAACAAGAAATGAAGATTGCATATCCATGAACAACTTTCATGTTGAGATGAACTTCATATAAGGCCAAACATGATATGAAAAGTTCACTTGAAAATCTGTCCTCAAGAAAAATTCTCCATACTTCGTGAAATTTCACTAAGTTTCCACACTTTCCAACTTGAAAACCCTATCTTGTGAAGACCATATCTCATGCTATAATGGATGAAAAGTTGAGCTCTAACCATGATTGAAAAGCTTGAAGTGAGGTCTACAGCTTTCATGCTTGAAAAAAGTTGAAATGGAATTGGGAAGATCATGAAAAATAGGCATAAAAACCCATGACATGAAAATCTGCCTAGAGGTAACTTAGAAAAATTCTAAGTTATGAAATTTGGACCATTTTCCTCCAACTTTGAATTTCTATAACTTGAGCTCCAAGTATCATATTGAGGACTTCTTGGACTTTTTGGAAAGCTGGGAACATGAGGAACAAGTTTGATGTTGGAGAAAAGTTCATTTGAATCCTTAATCATGAAGAAAAATGGCTTGGAAAGTGGCTGGTTTACATATGAAACTTTCCATAAATGGAAAGTCTCTAAAATCCTAATTTTCCAAAAGTGGCAAGTTTCAAACTTCTTGATTTTTTTATGATCCCCTTGACTTTTCCTGACCAAATTCCATCCATTTGTCACATTGAACTTAAGGAACATGATCTTGACCTCAAAAAGTCAGGAGTTGACTTTTCCACTGCATAGTTGACTTTTTTTTCCAAATCTCTTGATTTTCAACTGACTGATCAATTGAAACTCTTCAGATTAAAATTGATGGTCCAAATCTCATCCTCAAACACCTTAGGATATATGGAGGGATATGGAAACAAGGTTGCTTCAAGAAACAAGTTTTATCCTGATTAAAATTGAAACCCTAATTTCTCCTTTTTGCCTAGGCATTGCTTAGATGAACTGAGTGACCATTTCACTCCACCATGACCTCTGAGGTACTCAACAAACTTATACCTCATGCTCACACCAATGATAAAACCTTATGGACCCCTTGACAACCTTCTGATGGTTTGTACCAGTGCCTTTGCTTGAGCTTGAAGCCAATAAAGACTCTCCTCTTGGATGACACACAAGCACACACTTGATCCCTGTAAGAATTATGCTATGCAAATGGAAGATGATAAAATGCAATGAAACATAAGCCAAAGATTGATAAAAAGGGTTGGTAAAATTTTGGGGTACAACACAAGTTGGTGAGGAGCATGTGCAGGATGCCCGTGAAGATCCTCAGCATTCAGAGGAGTGACTTCTCTTTCAGTTTTACTTTTGGCCTGCGCGCCAAGTTTTTGTAATTTTATTCTCTTGTGTGGGGCTTGACCCCTTTGTATTGTAACAAGCACAATCGTGGTCCTTGTGGCCGTTTTTATGTTAATATTTATCTTTGGTCATGGTGGTCGTTATGTATGATTTATTTTCGCACATGTTTATACTTTGCTTCATTTTCGCTAAGTGTCTAACGCTGCTTAATGCTCGGCGTATGAGCTATTTTAGTGAATAATTTCTATTATGTTTCAGGGTCTTCTCGGTAAATCGTGTTCGATAGTGAGGGGAATTTTGGTCGAAAGACTTTGGTAGCTTCCGGGCATGAGAGCGGAGCTTAGGTTGCGTTTGTGGCTTGAGTTCGCAGCATGAACTTCCCATCACGAGCTGGGTGTTTTGCCTTTCCTGGTACTTTGGCGGTGACAGGCTCGGTCGAGGGACCGCTATCGGGCATGGGTTTTGGTCGTTCCTGAGAAAAATCCTGCCTTGATTTATTTTGGTAATGCAGCCCTTGTACCTGAGCACGCACTTATAGCCAGTACGTTATGTTCATCGTGTTGATGAAGCATGCCGACAGTTAAGGCCATAGCTATAATATTGTTTTAGGTTTTTGGCGTTCCATGGTCGAACAAATTCTTCCCTGTTGAGATGTTCTAGGTAGTAGGCCACATTCTTTGTTTTCGCTCTAACACGATAGGGTCCTTCTCAATTTGCGGAAAGTTTGCCTTCACGGGAATCTTTGTGATTCCTCCTTAGGATGAGACTACCTACTTGGAACTCTCGTCGTATAACTTCGGCATTGTGCCCGATTGCAATTTTTTGTTTTAGCGAGGCCTTGCGGAGGGCTGCTTCTGACTAGACCTCTTCGACGAGATCGAGCTCCTCCCTTAGTGCCTCGTTGTTTGTTACCTCGTCCAAACGGGCTTCAGTCTGCCTGGAGGGCACATGAATATCAATGGGGATCACTACTTCAGTCCCGTATGCTAGACGAAAAGGGGTTTCCCTGATCAAAGAGTGGGGCGTAGTATGGTAGGCCCAGAGCATGCTGTGCAGCTCCTCGACCCACTATTTCTTTGTTTCATCTAGTCTCCGCTTGAAGCCCCATATGATTATCCTGTTTGCTGCCTCGGCTTGCCCGTTAGTCTGCGGGTGCTCGACGAACGCGAAATGTTGCTTAGTGCCCAATTGGCGGAAAACTCCTGGAATTTTTTGTCCATGACTTGTGTCTCGTTATCAGTGACGATTGCTTGGGGGATGCCGAAGCGGGCAAGGATGTTTCACTTGTAGAAACGAAGTATGTTGTGAGCTATTATTTTGGCCAAAGCCTCTGCTTCTATCCACTTTGTAAAGTAGTCAACGCCTACTATCGAGTACTTGTTCTAATTTGACCCTACGACAATTGGTCCTCGGATATCCAGGCCCCACCATGTGAAGGGACAGAGGGAGGAAATTGCTTTGAGTTCATTGGGCGGTACCAAGTGAATGTCCCCGCGTCGTTGGCATTTTTTTGCATTTCTTCACATGTTCCTTTGCATCATGCTACATGGTTGGCCAGTAATATCCTGCTCGTAGAGCCTTCCTAGCGAGGGATCTCCCTCTGAGGTGCTGAGCATTGGTTCTCACGTGGATCTCACGCAGGACGTGGACAACCATCTCTTCCTTGACACATTTGAGGAGAGGGATGGAAAACCCTCGCATGTAGAGCTTGCTTTCGACCAGGACGTAGGAGCAGGCTCTGCGCCTGACTATGCTGGCTTCCTTGGGGTTGGACGACAGTTCTTCCTTGGCGAGGTAATTGTAGATGGGGGTCATTCAACAATTTTTGTCGCCGATGATGTGCATGTTGAGGGTCGTGGAAGCTCTCTCGATGATGGGTCACAGAAGTACTTCCTGGATGATAGATTTGTTTCCCCCTTTCCTTTTCGTGCTCGCCAGTTTTAACAAAACATCCGCTCGGACATTGTGTTCGTGGGGAACATGTTTTACCTTCATCGATGTGAACTTTGTCATATTTTCCTTGACCATGGTTAAGTATTCAGACAGATTGTCATTCTTGACCTGATATTCTCCCCGAACCTGAAGGGCCACCAGTTGAGAATCGGTGCAGATGACGACTTCTTCGGCTCCCATGTCTTCGACGAGGCGTAGACCCGCTAGGAAGGATTTGTATTCGGCCTAGTTGTTGGAAGTGGGAAAATACAAATTTAGCGAGACTTCAATGAGGATTCCTTCCTCTTTTTCCAAGATGACACCTGCCCCGCTCCCTGTCGAGCTGGATGCTCCTTCGACGAAGATTGCCCATTTATGAGCACTGCAAGTGGGGGAATTAGGCAGGGTCATTTCTGCGACGAAGTCGGCCAGTGCCTGAGCCTTGAGGGCCTTTCTGCTCTCATACTGGATGTCAAACTCAGACAGTTCCAGCGACCATTTAAGAATTCTATTGGCCATGTCTGGGCGGCCCAATAGTTGCTTTACGGGCTGGTCTGTGCATACTATTATCATGTGATCCAGGAAGTAGTGCCTCAGCCTTCTCGCAGCGTTGATAAGGGCTAGGGCCAATTTCTCTATTTGCTGGTATCTCAAATCTGGTCCTTGCAGTTCTTTTCTCGTGAAGTATATGGGCTTCTTTCCATCAGTCGTTTCACGGATGAAGGCGGTGCTAATGGCCTCGGGTGCGAAGATGGAATAGAGATATAAGGTTTCCCCGATATCTGGCCGGGAGAGGGTCGGTAGTTATGAAAGAGCCTGTTTTAGGTGGAGGAGGGCTTTGTCACATTCCTTCATCCATTGAAAATTCGCCTCCTTACGGAGGAATTGGAAAAAGGGGAGTGCGTGTTGAGCAGATTTTGCCATGAAACGGGACAGCGAAGAAAGCATCTCGTTTAAGGATTGAATGGACTTCTCCGAGTTCGGCTTAGGGAACTTGGAGAAGGCTCTACATTTTTCGGGGTTAGCTTAGATTCCTCGTTTTGTTAGATAGAAGCTGGGGAACTTGCTCGCTCGTACCCCGATCGTGCACTTCTACGGGTTGAAGCACATCCTGTACTTCCTGGCCTGCTCGAAGACTTTCTTCAGATGGATCGTGTGATTAGATTCCTCGTGGGATTTCACGATCATGTCGTCCATATAGACTTCGAGCATATCCCCTATTTCTCCTTGGAAGACCTTATTCATCATTTTTTGTAGGTAGCGCCAACACTTTTCAAACCAAAGGGCATTATGTTGTAGTAGTAGTTTCTCGATTCAGTCATGAAAGTTGTGTACTTTTATTGCTTTTTTCCATGGGTATTTGGTTATAGCTTGAATATGCGTCCATGAAAGATGACAATTTAAAACAAGCAGAATTATCAACTAATTTATCTATGTTGGGGAGGGGATATGCATCTTTAGGTCAGACGTTATTAAGATCGGTGTAGTCAATTCACATTCTCCATTTTCCATTACTTTTCTTTACAAGTACAACATTCGATAACCAAGTAGTGTACTTGGCTTCCGAGATAAAGTTTGCCTCTATAAGGTCTTTTATAGCCTGTTTGGTAGCCTCCGCTTTCTCTAGAGACTGCCTTCTCCTTCGTTGAGCTACTGCCCTAGCAGTGGGATTGATGGTGAGTTGGTGAAAGGCCACGTCAGAATCTAGCCCGGGCATCTCCGTGGTGCTCCACGCGAACAGATCTGCATTCTCCTGGAGGCAGGCTTTTAGCTATTTCCTCGCTAGGTCAGGGAGTCTGGTCCCAATCTTTACTCCCCGCTGGGAGTCGTTACCGAGTAGGACAAGTTTGAACTCTCCATCTAGAATTGGGCGCAATGGATGGAAGGTCTCGCTGCTACTGGTAGATGTGGAGGGGCTGCTCAAACATGGTTGGATCTCCTACCCCTTCCTTTTCTGATTCCTCTGGTCGTCTTTAAAGAAGTGGTTGTCAAGGTCGATGGAGTCGACACGGGGCAATAGCTTTGTCTCTTTGGAGCTGCAGGGCAGGGCAGGTTTGTTGGGAGTCTTTGGCCTGGTGGCGATAATGTTTATCCCTTTGGAGGCTGCCTCAAAACATCTCCTTGCTGCTTCGATCTCTCTGTGCAGAGTTCCCACGAGACCCTTTGAAGTGTAGTACTTCATATTCAGGTGCACGGTCGAGGGCACGACTACCAATTCGGCCAGAGTTGGCCGCCCGAAGATGCATTGGTATAAGAACGGGTAGTCAATGACCAGGAACTGGACTTTGATAGACCTGGCCGTTTCTGTAGACCAAAAAGTCACGATCAGCTCTACGTACCCCCAAGGTTTCTTCACCGACCCATTGAATCCCTGCAGATCAGAGCCTACATAGGGCGTCATGTACGATTCGTTCAACTAGAGAGTGGATAACAGTTGGAAATACATGATGTTAACTGAGCTACCTTGATCGACGAGGATTTGACGGACGTTAAAGTTATCAATTTGGTCTCTCACGAGCAAAAGGATGTTGGTGCTGGGGGATCCATCAAGGAGTTCCTCGCGGTAGAAGCATATGGTAATAAACTCTCCCCGGACCCTGTCGAGGGTGGAGTTCCGGTCCGATCTGTTGCTGATAAGGTGCTCGAACTTTCTTTTGACGGACCCCACTGTAACCTTGTTGAAGCCCTCTCTGGAGATGACCATGGGAAATGGGAAGGTCTCCCACGGGCTATGCGTGGCGAAGTAGGGAGGGACGTTGAGCCCCTCGGGGATGTAGAAGTCTTTAGGCTGCGGGATGCTCATGGCGACTTGAAGGATGGTTTCTTCTAGGGAAGGCACCTCTTCCTCGACCTTCTTGGACTCCTGGGCGTCTTGTCGGAGCATCCTTCCTTTTGGAAAATTGCTTCAAGTGCCCGTCCCTGATCAGTATCTCAATGGCATCCTTCAGGTGGATGCAGTCGTCGGTCATATAGCTGTGGCTCTTGTGGAACCAGAGATAATTCGACTTGTCGGTATTTGGCTTGGGTGGTATCTGTTTAGGGAACCAGACTTTTTCTTGCCAGAACCCCGAGTTGGCGCACTCAAAGAGGATATTTTCTCGAGAGATGGTCAGAGAAGTATATTCATAGAACTGACCGTAAAGCCCTTTGTTGTCTCGGGGCTTCCGGGGGCAATCCTCACGTCTTCTATCTCACTGATGAGATATCGAGGGCTCATCATGATTGGAGGACCTGACACTCTTCTGGTGCCTCGAGTCCCAGGCAGAGATGAAGTCTTTTTTCTCCTCATACTGGATATACGCTTGTGTTTTGAGGAGGAAGGTGTCCAACATTGTTGGAGTTTGAATGCCTACCACTTTGGTAAATTCTGTGCTGGGATGGAGCCCGTGCTCGAGCAAGAATTTCTTCATGTCGTCGGTCGTGGAGACCTGGAAAACTTCCTTGTTGAACCTTTCGATATAGGCTCGAAGAGCTTCATCCGTCCCTTGAATGATGGCCTCAAGGGAGGCTTCAGTCTTTGGGTGGCGGCGAGAGGCTGTGAAGTGTTTGGAGAACATTCTCCCCAATTGCCTCCATGATGTGATGGATTCGTCGGGGAGCCTATTGTACCAAGTCATCGCTCCCTTCCTCAGCATGGTCAGGAACAATCTACATTTGATGGCGCCCCAGACGCCATGATAATCGAGCAACACATCGATATTTCTGATGTGCTCGTCAGGGTCCATAATATGTCATACGTGCCCAGAGATGGGGGTTTCTACAGTCCCTTCGGTAGGTGAATAGCCATAATATTCTGGGACAACGGTTCGTGAGGCTTGTCGTCGCTGCTGTGGCTGAACCATAAAGGAGAGCGGGTGCTTCTCCTAAAGGTAGGATGGCGATCTCGATGAGAAAATGGGGTTCGTGCTCGGCCTTTGGATCTGGGAGAAGGCGAATGCTGGACTCTGCTCGTTAATCCCTTCTATTCCTCTTAGTTTCCGGGGAGTAATGTCTCCGGAGGAGATGTGGTCGCGCTTTCTCACTACCTGAGACACTAGCTCTAAAGGTGCTCGACGATTTCTTTCACGCCAAAGAGGAGGACTCTGTGATCTCTGTCGTTCTTTCCTCGGCAGAGAGGATCTTGTCCGACTGGAATCTTCTAGGGCTCAAATCCTCACATTTTGATGGAGGATAAGGAGGTTGGTCTTGTTGAGAGCCTCGAGGAGGGCCATCATGGCCGGGTCGGTGATGGGCAAAACTGGGACTGGCTGGTGGTCCTGGATGGGCTATACCTCATTGTGATCATCCCGAACGGGGGAGGGATATGCGGTGGCTTCATCTCTTTGTTGATGGGCATCATTCCCAAGAAAAGGGGCCGTTCCGTCAATATCAGTCTTACTGACGGGAGGAAGGTAGAGTTGTGAGCATCATGGGTATTGTCACGGCTGGCCATGATCGGAGTTTGGAAGAATTGTTTTGGTCTTTAATCTATGATGGAAGAAAGACGGGGATAACAGAGTTTCTCACAGACGATGCCACTGATCTTACCGGCTGATTAGAACCTGAAGTAGGCCAGAGACAACGTCTGTGATGCTGGGTGTGAGAGATGAGAATAGGGTGTACCTGCAAGCCACTCTAATGCTAAAGTGAGAATCGGGAGAAAAGAGGGCAAGTACAAAGTATGTATGTGTTAGGGTGATTATTGAATACCTGACCCTCTCAAATAAGAGAGTTTTTATAGTGCCCCCAACGCTTGGCCATTGGTCCCTATTTTTGAGGTGAGATAACCGTTTCCTGAAGAATAGGTAACTGCCAGAAACTAGTCGTTGGGACGGGTAGAGGTGCCGAAAAATAGTCGTTTCTATGGGCATAGGCGCAATAATGGGCACAAGCGTCGTGACTGTTTCTAAATGGTGGAACCGTGCATGATGAGCAAGAAATGCTTAGGAGAAGCAATTGACCCTGGGGTAAACCAGCCAGCCTTCCCCGGTGGAGGGGCAGAAAGGTAAATGCTCTCCTAAATTGGCTGGATATAGGCAATTGGGCCGTTCCGGGAGCAGAAGTTGATTGGGCCATGCCTAGCCATTAGGCCAGTCTGGAACATATATTATTAGTATTTTCTACAACAAAACTAAATATAGAATACATAAACATCAATTACAAAAATACTTACGAACAGAGAAATGGTGCTAAGTAACATTCTTTTCCTCCCTCATTTAACCGTTTTTTCAAGTAGTCTCGAATGTCTTTTGGTTAATTAAATTCCTATTAAATAAAAAGCGGATCTAAGATTCCATAAATACTCGATTTATTTAACTCTATACAAACACGGCGAATGTACCTAAATGGTTAAAGAAAATGAATAAATTAAGGGAGGAAATACAAAAACTGATAATATTCTATAATGACATGTATATTCAACTATATACTTATGTGCATCAAACTTGCAATATCCCTACGTCCAACCACTTATATCTGCCGAGAAAATCCCTTACATCATCAGGACTGTAATAGAATAACTCCAAACATGGACAATATTCTAGCGGGATAGGTTGTGCATCATTTGCCACCGCAAATTCAAGTATAGCATGGTGATTTCATTTTCATTAGGGTCCATTATCTCATTGCAGTTATCTAGAGGGTGGAGGAGGGGTTGCACAATTACTTCCTTTTATAGAAGCATGATGTACAACACTTCTACTTGGAGTTTGATCATCATCATCATCACCGTCAACATAACAGTGATCTTCATTTGTACGTTGTTCTAGGTTTTCACTTAATCTCTACATTATAATATTCAATTAGAACATAAAACAAAAATAAGCACAATATATATCATACATTTCTGATAAAACACTAACATCTCAAGTAAAGCACATACCGAATATAACTCTTGAAACCTTTCCATATCTTTCTCCCCTTTTTCTCTCTCCTCTTCTAACATCCTCCTTTGTTCTTTTAACTGCTTCTCAACATTCTCAATATTTTGTCTTTATGTATTAAATTCTGGGCTTTCAATACTTTTTCTTTGAGACCCAAAGAATGACCTCAAGTCGGCACCTTCTCCAACACCACAGACACGCCCACCATGCTCATTTGTTTTGATAGCTTCTACTAATATGTCATGTCGTACTTCTGGAACAAATGTGCTTTCACGGGCCGCCTCAAAAAACTTATCCTACACAACATGAGCAACTTACATATTGTTACCAATGTATTTAAATAACAAATAACATAAGCAAATAAATCATACTTACAATTTTCTCAGCAACTACTCTAGACGCCTCAGAGGTGTACTCTCCATTTGGTCTTAATCGAGCCCTATTCCATTTCTCATGTCTTGATGGTGGAGATGGGATGCGATCATCTCCTGTTTCTGGTTATTTTTCAAGCATGATTCTTTTCTCAAGTTTCCTGTAACCCCCACAAGACAATCTATGAGGGTACACGTTCTTTGCCTTTTTTTGTATTCCTACATTGCTTTTAACCCGTTATTAACATAGTGAAAAATATATATGATTAGTATCTATAACTCATTAGAATAACATTATCGGTTACATAAGATTAGTACTAACCTTGAATTCCTCAGAATGACATATCTTTGCAAACTTGTTTCATTACTTCTTCGATATAAAACTATATCGAATCCATGGACGAACAAGACCGCTCTTATGCTTCCTAATGTAGTCAGTCGTGAGTTGTGACTTAAATCCCCTCCAACGAGTATCGACATAAAATATCCATTTTTTCAACTTTGATTCATCGGTAACTCAAAATTTAAATACATATAAATCAATATATAAGTATGTATTAGAAATTATAGGTAGTGATATCGAATATATGAAAATTATAGTATGTAATACCTTAACATCTGTCCATATGCTTTCGTTGAATTTATCATCCACTTGTTTCCAATCATCTATCAGTATACTGACTTTGTTACAAGCAAGGAAAGTAACATAACTCTTAAAAGTAGATTAATGTTCACAATCCACTACTCTGTAGAACGAATCAAACTCGATCAGAATTTTTTCACCTGATGAGTTGCAGACTGATGTGAATTGGGGCATCATTGTGACACCTCTTTGTGATATTTTCGATTGAGTATCATTTGCACAACTATCATTTGTTTGAGTTTCTTCGCTAGTATCTGATGTAGAACTCTACAAGGTTGACATCTATGTTCAAAAACAACAACAACATGAACAACAAGAACATAAACAACAACCGCAACATAAACAACAACAACCATAACAATGGCAAGTGAAGTTTACTGTAGATGCATGGGGAAAATATTTTACGTATCCTAAACGTGATGACTAAGTAAATTATATTGGTGTTGGTGTTGTCTTCCTTCCTTACGGCAACAACGGTGTTGTTGTTGTCTTCCTTCTCGACGGTGACAACTTGGTTGGTGTACTCTTCCTTCTCGATGTCACGATTGTGATGGTCTTGTCAACCTCTTTGACGACGACGACAAAAATGACAAATACAAAGTGAAGAATGGATACTGAAGAGACAAGCTAGGGTGAACGGTGGTGTTTTGGTTTAAATCGTTTATTGTTTTACAGTATTGAATGTTAGGGTTGAAATCGTGTATTGTTTCACATTATTGTTTCTATTTTCAATGGGAAAAAAGATATTGAAGAGACAAGCTAACTAGGAATGTATAATATTATGAAGCTACCACCACGACCAATACCAGCAATGTTATGATATATTACTTTCATAGTGAAATTTCATAAAGAAGCGCCAAAGTTTAATTTACAATTAAAAATTCTAAATAAGAAAACAAAATATATTACAATGGTGGAACTCATCAAACATAGTCATAACCCTTTAAGTTTTTTATTTAAAAAAAAAAGAAAAAAAAGAAAAGGTGTGCCTTAACATTAAAGGAATAATTTGTATGAGGCCGCTGATGTTCGAACACATGAAAGCTTGATGGTCTCACCATATTTGGCTCCTCAACCATTGTTATATACAAATACAAAAATAATATGATAGCGCTTGGCATTGTTGTTTACGCATTTTGTAGTAGTGTACACATGAAGGCTTAGAGCAAAATTGGTGTCATTGGAAGATTTAAGAAACATATTCGAATAAAGATTATGTAGACGAGTTTGACAAGTTTGTTGTATACAAGTTAAGATCCAAATTAGGAGATTTATTTTCTCAGTTGTAATTGTGGATTAATGATTTTATAAACTCTTGGAAATCCTTGTAAAATAACAAGGAACTATGCAGGTTCTAATGGGAAATCATTGAAGAGTGCACGTAGGCAAAGCGAGGACGAACGTCGAAACACTATAAATCTCGATGTCATCTCTTGAACTCTTACTCTTGCATTTAAATTCATAGTGATTGCATGCTAGGTTTTTCAATTCCTTCGTATTATATCGTTTTGTTCTTAATAAAGATTTATTAATTAAAACTTTAGGTTTTTGTTGGAATTGGATAACTAATAAAGCTAGTATTGTGATTGATAAATCTGGAAACGAATTGAATATTAGATTTCCACATTGAATCAATTGTGTACACTCCTTATGACTACACAAATTGAATCAATTCATACCAAGAACTTCATTGTTATAATCTTGGACATTTTTTAAATTAATTGTGCTAGCTTGATCATATTCAACTATAAAGTTTTCATTTTCGCTTTAAACCTTCCGTTTGCAACTCATTTTTGAAAACACCCTGATTTTGGAAAACGATGGTTGCATTTTTAATATGGGTCTATTCACCCCCTATAGACCGTTTTTGTACTTCCATATTCACACCCAAAAATTGGCATCAAGATTTGGTCTTTTGATTGCGTGTCTAATTGACATCCAAAAGTTTGTGAAAATATCGAAAGATAACGATCCTAAGATAACATATAATAGAACACCAGTTTCAAAGGAGAAAATTGTACATATTGGAAATTGATCATATATGTACACTTTTAATTAATTGACAAAAATTGGTGGTGTGCCGTCATCGAGGGACCATATATTCCCAAGGATGACGACGGGTTATTAAAAATCCAAAAGATGTGAATGATGATGAAACCAAAAATACTTCATATGATTTGAAAGCGAGGAACATGATTATTTCAGCAATTAACGCTAAAGTGTTATATTTAGTTTCACATCATATAAGTGCTAAAGGTATGTGGGATACTCTCCAAACTCTCTATGAGGGAACGAAGGATGCTAATGATTCTAAAATCAATATGTTTATAGAGGAGTTTGAACTATTTTATATGGAACCCAGAGAATTTGTGGATTCCTTGCAAACTAGATTCCTTCATTTAATCAACAAACTATGAGACTTAGTTAAAAACCTTTTCCAACAAAGATTGTACTAACAAAATAATAAGATCCATGTGCAGGGAGTGGAAACCTAAACTCTCCGCAATAAAAGAAGCAAATGATCTTAGTAATTTGGATATTATAAATCTGTCTAGGAAGCTATCTAAGCATGAGAATTAGCTGAAACGAATCTTCAATTGTGAAGTAAATTAGAAAAATAAACAGAAAGGAAAAGAAGAGAAACAAGATCTTTCTTTGAAAGCCTCATATTCTAAAGGGAGATATGGGTTTATTCATAAGATGCTACAATAGACATCTTAAGAGAAACAAGATCAAGCAACAGACAAAGGTCTAGTAAATTTTAGAAATACTCATCCAACAAAGGGGGATCACAATAAAGAAGATGAGATATTATATGTTGTGAATATAGTAATTTGGGACACTATAGAACTACCAGTATAAATCTCACCAAACATCATAAAAGCAAAGACAAGGCTTTCTACAAGATGAAGGGAAAATTTTCCAAAAGTCGTAGAGCCTAAATCACGTAGGAAGAAGAGTTAGAGAGTTCTTTCTCCAATTCTTGCTCAAGTTCAGATGATGAGTCTGCCAACTTTTTTTGGTTCCATGAAGGAAAAGTGGAACTTTAAAGGTATATAATTTTGATTCTAAAAACAAGTATACTTATAGTGATTTTTCAAATGCATTCAATGACATGTATGTTAATTCCGTTAAAGCGTTTAAGAAGATTGCTCTCCAAAAAGAAATCATTGATACACTTGAACATGAGATAAAGAATCTTAATTACACTTTAGATTATTCAAAGGAAGCTCATACTGAAGCTGAGGAAAATACACAAGAAGGGGGGGTCGAATTATGTTCACTAAAAATGTTTCTGCTTCTGAACAGAGTTCAGTTTTTAAACATTAGTCCAAAACCTGATAACAAGTCCAACGGAAAATATATCAGAAGTAAAGCAAACAAAACAATGAACACAACATATTTATCTTGGTTCCTCCCAAAATAAGAGTAGTCCAGTCCCCTTGCAACGCAAGAGATTTTCCACTATAATCAACTCATGATTGCAACTGCATATGCACTTAAGCACAAGACTTTTACTGCTCAGACCTACATCCTAAGACTTCTTGCTCAATTAGCACCTGATCAAGACTTCTCTACCTAGATCCTTAAGAATTCCCTTGCTTAAACCCGCATGGTTCAAGACTTTCTTACTTATACCCATTGCCTAATACTTCTTTGATCAAATCCTCGATCCAAGACTTCACCGCTCAGTCGCATCGTCTAAGTCTTCTTTGCTCAAATTCTCAATCCAAGACTTCACTGCTCAAACGTACCGTATAAGACTTCTTTGCTTAGATTCTCAATCTAAGACTTCACTTACTTAATCAAAATAGATCAATACTTTCAATGCCTAATCACATAGCAAGATACTTACTTGGCTCAAGCTTTTCAACTAGAGAATTTTATGCTCAAGCACTTAGCAAGAGACTTTGATCTAAACTACTAAATAACATGTTCAGCATAATAGAGAACAAAGTGTACTTGATACCAATATTAGAGGTACAAGGTAATCACCTTAACAAAGTGTAATACCCAAATTTTTACCCCTAAGATCCCACATATCATTTACATTTCATACCACAAGCAAGATCACAAGCTTTGGTCCTCTTGCCTTCCTCTGTAGTTTTTGTTTTGAAGGAGATCTTTGGGAACACTTGTTTTCATGTTTACTTGATATTTGTTTATGTTTATGTTTACTAACCCTTAATTAAAATCCAAAAATATGTTTGTCTTTTCTTTAATAAATCTTTTTAAGGAAGAGGTGTGGATTAAGAACACTAATCAACAGTTCCTCAGCTCGAATGAACTTCATCTGAAAAAAAGTCAAGGTTGATATGCAAATAATTCAAAATCATTTGATCAAGAGTTTCCCAAGATTTAATTGACTATTATTCAAGAGATTCCAAGGTTCATGTGTTTATTTCAATCCTTCTTTGACAAGTCAAAAATCGAGCCAGAGCCAAGACAACACATCAAAAGGCAAATTTTCACAATTTTTGTTGTGTTAAAATGAGCCAAATTCAAACTCTGCATCATTTTGGCACCAATTTTCACTTGCTTCATCATGAGAATATTCTAGATCACCTAATTTTAATTCCCCTACCTCGTCATAATTAATTTCCATCATACACCTTCACTAATCACCGTCTGATCTTGATTTTGCCTCCAAATTCAAATTCCAAGCCTAACTTTGGTTCCAAACCACTAAAATTTCCAAGCCTGAATTCTATAAATAGAGGCCTCATTTCATTCATTTTTCAAGCTTTGATAGCCAAATTCACCTTGCTAAAATTTCTCTCAATTCCCTTCAACTATCAAATTCACCAAAGCTCTTTCTTCCTTTGAAAGTTAGTAAGTTCTTCATTTGAACTTACAAATCTTTGAGCTAAAACCTTCATCCAATCACTTTTCATCATCAATTTCAGTAGATCAAGGCTTTGGAGTATGGTTCTTGAAGTTGATTTAAAGCATTTTAGAATTTGAAGTGGTAAACCCTTATTCCACAATTGTGGTGCTTTATACATTTTCCACAATGTGATATATTATTAATTCTAGTTGCTTGATCTTTGGATCTTGCAAATTGGGTTTTATTAGTGACATTTGTTGTTGTTTTACTTGAATTTTCATGTTAATTCTCATTCATGATCATGAGGTATTTGAAGAAATGATTGGATCATGAATGCTGAAATTTTTTCAATTTTTTTGTTGTTCTGTCAGGGTTAATCGATTAACCAAATGCAGTTCATTTTGGTTAATCATTTAACTAGTGTCCATAATGTGTTTTTTGCTTATTTTTTGGACTGTTTTGGTTCTTTCCTCTTCTTCCATTTTCTTTTGATTTTTGCATTGGTTTGCACTTTTAAAGGTCCTATTCCTCTTTAAATTTAATGGACTTATAGTGTAGATGAAGTTGGATAAACATTTACTAATTCAAATCTATCTATAAAATGAATTGTTGAATTCATTTTAAGTGCTTTGAGTTAATGATATGTTTAATTCTTTAATCCACCAAGATGAGTGTTTGAACTTAAAGATGGAAATATTTTAGAATTGTGATTTAATTTGGTTTTCCCTTCCACTCTTCTTCTTTTTATTTTGATCGATGAAAATCTTCGATATCATTGGAACTTATTTTAAGTTCTTGATGAAGATGAGATTGTTACCTCTTTTCTTTTTGTGCGGTATTACTCTTGGAGAGTGATCTACATATAACTTCTCTGCATGCATTAACACTAACATTTTTATTGACCGACCTCAGATAGTCGTGGATTCTATATAAGTCCGATTTGGTTATGTTTATGTTTACTAACTATTAGAACAAGATTTGGTTCTGCTAGATATCTCTAAATTTTGATAATAACAAAGTAGTATTTGTATGAGAAAAGTTTTGGTACTCTAACATTTGTTTTCTTGAAGAGTTAACAAACAGGTTCTAACTCTGACAGAGAAAGCTCTGACTCTGATAGAGACCATGTGCAACGTCACTCTGATTTGACCAAAAGTTGCTTCTGCGCCAAAGAAGAAAGTATGCTTCTAATCTACTCACATTCAGAAAGATTCTAAGAAGACAATATTTTGCTGCTACAATGCTCTCTTGGATTCTGATTCTGAGCGCGGCTCTACCCTTTGACGGATCTTTTTCAAGTTACCAGCTTTCTAAAGGATATTCCTGATCTGCCCTTTAACAATTTTTTTTGTGTGGCTATATAAGGACTTGATTACTTGAAGAAAATAAGAAGAATGAATGACAAGAATTAAACGATCTATGAGGAACTGAAGCAATAGTATTGAAGCACCACAATACAAAGAGAGAACATGGTTCATACTGTATAAGTTTTCTTTAAGTCATTTGAGCTATTAATAGTGTTTATATTTGCTTGTGAAGAAGCAATTCATTCTAAACATTTTTTTCAAACAGTTCTTTGTGATTCCTTAAGGGACCAGTTAGGTTAGAATCCTTAAGAAGAGACCGTTAGTCTTTGTTGTTAGTCACCAGCAGTTACTAGTGCAAATTGTAGTTCCTTAAGGGACCAGTTGGGTCAGAATCTTTAAGAAGAGACAATTGGTCTGTGTTGTTAGTCACCAGCGTTTTTTAGTGCAGTGTAATAAGTTAATTATAGTGGATTAAGTCCTTATGTATAAGGCGAAATCACCTCGGCGGGTAGAATGGATTAGCTTGATAGTTTTCAAGTGAACCAGGATATATCGTGTGTCTTTCTCTCTTGTTAGTTTATTTGTGATCTTTGCTTGAGTTTCACAAAAAGTTTTCATTTTTGAAAACGTAATTCAAACCCCCTTTCTTGTGTTTTCTCACACCTTCACTAACCCTTAATTAAAATACAAAAATATGTTTGTCTTTTCTTTACTAACTCTTTTTCAGGAACAGGTATGGATCAAAAACACTAATCAACAGTTCCTCAGCTCGAATGAACTTCATCTGAACTAAGTCAAGGTTGAGATACAAACAATTCAAAATCATTTGATCAAGAGTTTCCCAAGATTTGATTGACTATTATTCAAGAGACTCCAAGGTTCGTGTGTTTATTTCCATCATTCTTAACAAGTCAAAAATCGAGCCAGAGCCAAGACAACACATCAAAAGGTAAATTTTCACAATTTTTGATGTGTTAATCGATTAACATTATATGGTTAATCGATTAACCAATGTGTTTTTTGTGAAAATGAGCCAAATTCAAATTCTACAGCATTTTGGCATCAATTTCACTTGTTTCATCATGAAAATATTCTAGATCACCTCATTTTAGGTCCTATTCCTCTATAAAGTGATTTGTTCAATTCATTTTAGGTGCTTCGAGTTAATGATATATTTAGTGCTTTAATCCACCAAGATGAGTGGTTGAAATTAAAGATGGAAAGATTTTAGAATTGTGATTCAATTTAGCTTTCCCCTCCCCTCTTCTTCTTTTTATTTTGATCGATGAAAATCTTCGATATCATTGAAACTTATTTTAAGTTCTTGATGAAGATGAGATCGTTACCTCTTTTCTTTTCGTGCGGTATTGCTTTTGGAGAGTGATCTACATATCACTTCTCTAGCATGTATTAGCACTAACATTTTTATTGACCGACCTTAGATAGTCATGGCTTCTTTATAAGTCCGATTACGATTGCTTAACATAACGCTAAATTATCCCAAAATCGGAAAACCATTGTGATTTGTAAGCAAATTATTAGTCTCATATTCTTCCATGACGTAGTTTGAAATAAATTGGACTTCTCTTGTTACACGTGGGGTTGGTTGTCATACTCGTTGATTTTATCCGAGTTGGAGCCCTCCCCATGGTAATGTGTAAGACCATGTTTTCATTCTCATGGTTGTTTAGTCGAGCATTTCCGAAAACACAACAAAACCTGCTCTCTTGTTTTGGATCATTATTGCTCTATATTATATATCAATTACGCTATGTTTATGCTTCCTTCTCGCTCCCTATCTCTCTTTATTTTTTATGCTTTATGTTATCATATCATATCATATTATTTGCTTATGTTTCCGCTATTTTTCCTTTTTCCACTTGGACCATTTGTTTATGTTTATGTTCTTTTTTTTTGTCCATTTGGACCAAAAACATTAATAAGGGCTTAAACCCCTAAAAAACTTATTCTCTTAATGGTAGACTATGGTTACTATCCTTTGCATTGGACATAGAATTTTGGACTTAGAACTAGGATCTTAACCTATACTTGGAAATTTGTGATGGTAAACGTTGGATGTTTGAGTACTTGAAGTTCTCTTTTAAAGACCTATCTTTATCAAGGCCAAATCTAAAGGAAAAGATGCTTATATTGTGAAGCTTGCTTGTATGTTTAGACTGTTCTTATCCTTAGCTTTTATCTTTATGCAATATGATATTCCCTTCTTCTCTACCCCTTTTTTAATTTTTAAAATCTTTAATGTTTTTCAAAACCTTATTATTTTCAAAATCAATCCGCTTTCATAATAAAACCTTGATTTTGGTCAACTGATTTTCAAACTTTATTTTCTTTAATAAATGTCAATCAATGTAATCATATTTTGACCAATTCTCAAAAAGACTTAAAAAAAGTTCAAACTCACCAATCTTTTTGTGCCTTTGTGCACTTTTTTCTTTTAAAACTTTATCATAAGTTTAGACACGAGTCATCTCTTTAAGGGGAATTATTCGTTTGGAAATGACGACTTATGTTTACATTAAAATCAATCATAACAAACTTTTTTGTTGTTATTTATACCATAAACTACAAGGTTTTGATCCTATATTGCACTTTGTGGGTACGTAGGCATGAGACTATAAGTCTCCACACACAAAAATATTTAAAAAATAATTCTCTTCTCATCTCCCCAATCTCTTTTCAAATAAACCTTTTCAAACCATAAAGCGTAGATATTTTAAAGGGTTCCTATAGAGTACTATAAACGTTTTTTATGCTAACACCTTCCCTTAGCATAACCAACCCCCTTACCCATTCTCTGTTTGTTCTTGTTTTAGAACTTGTTTAGGTTTTGTTTGTTCTTTTTATTTCCTTTTGGGATAAAATAAAAGTGTGGTGGCGACTCTTACATTTTGAGTTAAGTTAATCAATAGTTTATACTCATAAATTTTCCTGCTACAGAAAAGACCCTAAGAACTTAAGATTTCCAAAATATTCAATGTTTAGGAAATCTAAAGGATTGATAAAATTTACAACAAGTAACAAAATATTCTGCATATTCAATAATGTTGCTCATTGTTGATCTTGTTATGTCTTCATTCAAATAGAAATGTTGAACACTTCTAATCTTCTTGGCATTCATTTTCTTTCTTATTATTAAAACTTCAGCTACTTATATAGTAGTTGCAGAAGATTAATCGTTGGAAGAGATAACTTGATTGAGTGTCTTTGTTTTCTCCATAGTACAAGAGATGTTGAAGATAGATACACTAAAAGATCTTGATCTATTGTGTAATATGTTTAACTTTTACGTCTTCAATGAGATCATGTACTATATAGCCGTTAAGATTTGTTATACGTAAAACATGTCGATTCTTCTTGAGCCTTGTGAACTTAGACTCTAGCTAACAAACTGATTTGACAATGCATCTTGCTTTCTACAGTTTGAACAACTTTAGCTTAGCTACTACTTTTGAACGATCACCAGAAGCTAATACAATCACTAAGTGTAGAGACAATGTATTGCTTCTTTTGATGTTGAGGCCTTCAGCTTCAGAGTCTACACTAAACATCACTTAGAGAGTGTTTTTCAGATTTTGTACCATCATAGGCAAGTAACTCAGCTTCTCTCAAGTGCACCTTCATATCAGATTCTGAATATATATCTTTAAGCATAAGAACCTGCATACTTGAACACACACTAGATAAAACCATTGTTCTTTTAATAATTTTGTTATCATCAAAACTAAGGATATATTTCATGAACAAGTCGTGTTCTAACAATCTCCCCTTTATGATGATGACAAACATAAGTACTTAAAGGACAATATTTGAGCTATTTTAATTTTTCTTATACAACATCAGAGCATGAGATTTGTAAGCTCTCTCCGAGTTTGATAGATTAAAGATTGAGTTTTGTAAGCTCCCCCTAAGTTCTAATTCTAAGAAATCTTAAAATACATTTTAATTTTCACAACAACGGCAGGGTTCGAGGTTTGTAAGCTCCCCTTGAGTCTATTAGTCCAAAGTTGAGTTTTGTAAACCCACCTAAGTACTACTTTTAACTTTTTTAGCAACATCAAAATGCGAGGTTTGTAAACTCCTTCTAAGTCTAATAGGCTAAGGTTGAGGTTTTTAAGCTTCCCCTTAGTTTTATATTCAAGAACAGTTAAAATTAATTACCCGGACATGATAACCATAATAACAATAGATATAGAAAATTAAATAAACAACATTAACATTGTTTGAGTGAGCAGCAACATTGAATATGAAGGGTATAAATCCTTATTTGAATACTCTTACATTTTCTCCCCCTTTTGTCACATAAAAAAGATTTAAAAACAAAAGAAATGACATACTTCAACCAGATTGGATTACTGAAGAGGTTTGTGAGAGACACGATATTGCTAGAGAGTTTGAATTGCTGAAGAAAGTTGAAGCAGCAAGAGAGATAAGTTTGGAAATCAAGAAACATTATGTACAACTTTTTGCAAATGCGGCAAGTGAGATCCAGAAACTCAAGGAAGAGAAATACGTTCAAACTAGATTGGCTACCTATAGAGCACGAGCTTCAGGATCAAAAGAGCACATAAATGCTTCTGAAGATCCTTCTTCTGAATATGAGGAAGCAGAACAATACTGGAAGGAATATGTTTGTAAAACTGAGAAAGATGACTAAAGCAATAAAGAAGACTAGCAATAGACTTAATTTATTATACTGTTTTATCTTTTCTTATGTAAATTTTAAATTCCAATGAAGTTTCCCTTATTAAGTTTATATATTCACTTTAGCCAGCAAAAGCAAGTTTCATTTAACTTTTAAATTGTCACAAAACATATAACAAATAAGAGCATTTAAATGCACAGAAACATGATAAGTTCACAAGTAGATTATAAAACATACAAAAATCCATAAACAAGTAAGCAAAACACATAAACAGGTTCTACATCCTAAAACTAAGGTTTATTCAATAATTCCATGATTGTCTTAAGATCAGAACCAATTTCTTCTTTCCTCTCTACCACATACTTGAATTGATCATCCACTGAAATTTGGTTTCTAGCCATCTTAATTTTTATAAACTCTTGACATTCAGCAACTGCATCAACTTTAGCTTCAAGATTGAGAAGTTGCTTATGGCTAGTTGCAACGACTTCCTTTGTTGAAAACATCTCCAGATCTTCAATGACCGAGTTAACAGATCTTCTGAACCTTTCTCATTGTGCATCATAAGTCACAAAATCAATGGATCTGAATCCTTCTTTCACAAGTTCTTTTGCCTCATTAAATAGCCTAGTCTTAAAAACTTTTAACTGAGAAATTACATGATTGGGAAGAGGCTCATAGCTAGTTATGTGTTGATATGGTTTAGATGTGTTTGTTTCATTTTTCTGGGTTTCATGAGCAAATTCAGCTGAAGTTTCTTTTCCTAAGGCATGATTTGATGGAGATTTGTGTTGGGTAGTTTCTTGATGAATTGATGGTAAGGGTTGGTCTTGGACATTGTTTTCTGATTTTTATTCAGACTCAGCATACTCAGGTCCATCATTGAGATAGTCGTGAACAGGTTGATCTAAAATGGTTCTAGTGGAGCTGTTTGAGGGTGAAGCAACATTAATAGGCTTGGCATCCAAACCACTTCATGTTTCACCTGGAATTGGTGAAGTTGGATCAGTTTGGATGTAAGCATCAATGTCTTGAATGGTTTGGTCAAGAGATAGAGCAATATTGTCTGGTGTTTTGAGTGAAAAGGTCTTTGAAAGTAAGGAAAAATAAATGTTTAGAGGGATGATTGATAGTACAGAGGTTTGGTTGGATTTAGCGGGTGATGGTAAGTGAGACTTTCTCAGTGAAGTATTAAGATTAAAGTCATGAATGGGTTCAGCATCAGTACCTGATCCTGATGCTAATGAGACAAGTTCTTCTGCAGTTTCTACTTTATTGCCATTATCAGCTGGACTCTCATTTAACCAACTTCTAGACCCATCATCCTTCTCAACAAATACTGCTTCCACTTCTGCCTCTGGAGCGACTTCTTTTACTTCCTTAGACTTATGAATTGTACATTCTTTTGCATTAGCAATGTCCTTTTTGCGTATTTTAATAAACTCTTGAGTCATCTTAATAACTTCAGGAGAACTTAGGACTGATTCAAGTTTGCTTCCTAGTCGTTCTCTTAAAACCTCCACGCTTTTCTCTTTTACTGCAATTGAGTCTTCAACACGGTGTATCTTAATCAATTCTTCTGACATAACTTCCACACTAGTATTAACTAAAGATGTAAAAAATTGTCAACTTCTTTAAAGACATGATCCCTTTTTATTTCCTTTTCTTCTTCTTCTTCTTCTATCTGAGTTAATTTTGACAATTTCCTTTTCTTGGATTCAACTATTTCCTTGTCTATATTTCTACCATATCCTCCACCTCTAGTCTTGGTTGTAAGAATCTCAGTGGTTTCCTTGATTTCTTCAACTTCATGTTGTAGAGCCATCTCAAAGCTATGAAGATCCCTTTTCTTTCCATCCTTATGAGCAAATCTTTCTTTCTCCTTTTGAACTATTTTTTGAGCATCTCTTAACAATTTCTTTCTGACAAGTGCATGAATATCAGACTCTTCATCTTCATTATACGTGATTACCATCATCTTTTCTTTTCTCTTAGATCCATACTCATTTTGAGCCCTATCAAGAAATTGGTCATGGGTTATAATCACACCACACCCCTTCTTAGCTTTTTCAATAAGAAATCTGATGACATCAGGAGAGTCTTCCTTGGTCAGCATTGGAAAGTGATCTAGAAACTCTATTTTTTCTTCTTTCCTGATTCTAGTAGGATTAGGAATCAAAATGACATACTTTTTCCTTCTTTCTTTCATATGAGCCAAAATTGATGCAGAAAACACACTTCCATAGGTAACATCCAGGTCTTGAGTAGCTCCATAATCTATCAATGTATTAATCAATTTACATTGATAGAAAAGTTCAGAAAGTAGCCTTGTATAAGGTAATGTTCTTTTGAGCTTCTTAGTTTAGTCCTTGATGGATTCAAACAGATGATGAAAGATGTAACCTGGAAGATTTAACCTTTGATCAATTGATAGATACCAAAGGAAGATCTTGTGATCCCATGAAATTTGGTAAGAACTTTCTTCTCGAGGAATTAGACAACCAATAAGAATCTTGAATAAAAGCTTTTGCATGAGATGCATGTTCTTCACCTTTCCATAATCATCTTTCTTTTCAAATAAAGTCTTCTTAATTTCCCTGACCAAATCACCTCCATCCTTTTTGTTGAGTATCACCATTCCTCTATTTTCAACCTCAATTTTCTGAGCAATGTTTTCTTGAGTGATGGAAATATCCAGCCCCATCACAACAAATCTAATTTCCACACCCTTGAATTCCTTCAGACCTATTTCTGTTCTTGATTTCCCATTCAGACTTCTTCCTTTTTCTACAACATTTCTCTCTTCAGTCTATACTGAGTACTCATCATACACTTCTGCTCTAACACATAAATATTTTACCAGAGTTGGGTAAGTTGGTTCATTTAACATATCAAAGAAGTTCTTCCATCCTTGTAATTCAAAATAAAATTTTAATGGACAACCATTTGCTTCAAAACTGTTAAAATCCACCACTTGCTCAATGAGAAGCTTTAAATCATATTGGTCGAGCGGAACTATCTTCGGTTTGATCTTAAAAGTTTCCATGTAATCTATCTTTAAAGGATTGGTTTATGAGGATTCCATTAGGTTTTAGGGATTTTCTAGGGTTTACAATTAAAGCACGAAAAGGACAGTGATAAAGGTTGTGTGTGTTGAGAGAATTAAATGACATTAAAGAGAGTTTAAACACAAAAATATTTAAAACAAATTCATTTCCCTTCAAATTCAAAGCATAAATAATTTCAAGCGCGTTGAAGACATTTTAGACAGGTGTAAAGAGTGGTGCAGGTGTCAAAAGGAATTTTCACTCTTGTGTATGTGAGAAGCAAAGATTTATTTATGCAAGTTTCTGAATCATAGATTTTTCAAAGATTATCTTGGATCAAAATTTTGTTACCCAAACTTTGATTGAGATAGCATCTGACTAAGATCTGATTCAAATTCTTCATTTAGAGTAAATCATACATTACTATGTTCAGAATCCATTTTTGACTATATAATTCTTGGGAGAATTATGAGTTGCATCTCAACTGTTTGTTCAATGAAGAACATAACATATACATGTTTCTTTTGATCAGTAGCAACAAGCCTTTATTTAAGAATGTTTAAAGAGAAATCTTTATTTCAAAATGACACTGATATTATCACAAATGGTGATAATACCCAATTTACCAGTCTGAAAGTTCTTAAACTAACTTCTTCCAAGGTATCTGAGCATAAAGATTACATACACTGAACTACCTTGTACAAAAAATTACGCTTGAAATAGAATATAATTAATAGGACTTACCTGGATAGAATTTCTAATTTAGGATCTCCACTCTATTTTGATGAATCATTTCTGACTTGTTCAGGAGCCAACATATTGAACTATCTTCTTCAAAAGGATAACACCATTAAGAAAGAGACTAGTTGCTTTAAATATATTCCTTCATCCTTTTGCCACCCTTCTTTTCATACTACGATGAAAACATACTTTTCCCACAAGATTTTTGTCTGCACCGCTGTAAAGTGTTATGCATAGACCAGACTCTGATGCCAATTGAAGGTGAGGAAAATACACAAGAAAGGGGGGTTGAATTATGTTCACTAAAAACTTTTCTGCTTCTGAACAAATTTCATATTCTAAAATTAGTTGAGAACCTGATAACAAGTGTAGCGAAAAATATATCAGAAGTAAACAAAAAATAATAATGAACACAACATATTTATCATGGTTCCTCCCAAACTAAGAGTAGTTCAGTTCCCTTTGCAGCGCAAAAGTTTTTCCACGATAATCAATTCATGATTACAACTGCTTATGCACTTAAGCACAAGACTTTTACTGCTCAGACCTATAGCCTAAGACTTTTGCTCTATCAATACTTGATTAAAACTTCTCTGCTTAGATCCTCAAATCTTAAGACTTCCCTTGCTTAAACCCTCCCGCTTCAAGACTTCCTTGCTTAGACCCACTGTCTAAGACTTATTTGCTCAGATCCTCGATCCAAGACTTCACTTCTCAAACGCACTGTCTAATTCTTCTTTTCTTAGATTCTTAATCCAAGACTTCGCCGCTCAGATGCACCGTCTAAGACTTCTTTGGTCAGACTCTCAATCCAAGACTTCAATTGCTTAATCAAAACAGATCAAGACTTTCAATGCTTAAGCACATAGCAAGATACTTACTTGGATCAAGCTTTTCAACTAGATACTTTTATGCTCATGCACTTACCAAGAGACTTTGATCTAAATGGCTAAACAACATGTTCAACAGAATAGAGAATAATGTGTACTTGATACCAAGATTAGAGGTACGGGGTAATCACCTTAACAAATATCTTAAACACTTAATATTTCCAAGATATTCAATGTTTCGGAAATCTTAATACAAAAAGTAATAGAAGATTTTGTATATTCAATAGTATTTCTCATTGTTGATCTTGTTATGTCTCTATTCAGATAGAAATGTTGAACACTTCTAATCTTCTTGGCATTCCTTCTCCTTCTTACTCCTTGTTAAAGATTCAGATTGAACCTTCGGCTACTTATATAGCAGTTGCAGAAGACTAGTCGTTGGAAGAGATAACTTGATGAAATGTCTTTGTTTTCTCCATAGTACAAGAGATGTTGAAGATATATACACTAAAAGATCTTGATCAATTGTGTAACATGTTTAACTGTTACATCTACGATGAGATCCTATACTATAGAGCCGTTGAGAGTTGTTATCCGTAAAGCATGTCAACTCTTCTCGAGCCTTGTGAAATTAGACTCTAGCTGACATACTAATTTGACAATGCACTTTCTTTCTGTAGTACGGATATCTTTAGCTTAGCTACTACTTCTGAACGATCACCATAAGCTAATACAATCACCAAGTGTAGAGAAAGTGTGTTGCTTTTTCTAATATTGAGGCTTTCAACTTCAAAGACTACACCAGACATCACTTAGAGAGTGTTCTTTAGATTTTGTACCATCAGAGGCAAGAAACTCAACTTCTCTCAAGTACGCCTTTATATCAGATTCTGAATATATTTCTTTAAGCATAAGAACCTACATACTTGAGCACACATTAGATAACACCATTTTTCTTTTAATACTTTTGTTATCATCAAAACCAAGGATATATGTCATAAACAAATCTTGTTCTAACACATACAACTGTTATGGGTGATCGTTGTGTTGTTCCAAATACTTTATTTGAAAAGTTAGAAGTTTTTGAATGTGTTGATTGTCAAATTTTAAAACATTGTCCAATTTTAATACATGAAATTTAAACTCTTAAAGGACATTTAACACATATTGCCTCAGTATCTAATGTTTGTGCTAGTTCTTGAAATGAACGAAGGACGGTTTTTAAGAAAAATTGTCATGTTACATGGAGAAATAAAAGGATTTTTTTTCATCTAAAGTTATTTGCCATTATTGTGGAGATAAGGATCACATTAGGCCTCTTTGTCATATTAGAAACACTCAAGTTCCCAATGGTAAAATGACATGGAATCCTAAATATAACTCAACTAACCCTCAAGGACCCATTATTTGGGTGCCTAAGTTACCTATTTTATTTTTCACAAGAAAGTCTTGCCTCTGCAAAAATATTGTGGTTTCTAGATAGAGGGTGTTAAAGATATATGACAAGAAATTCTTCCATGTTCATCAAGTTTGACGAGAAGGGAAATGGTCACATCACATATAGAGACAATAAGAAATATAAAATTCTTAGTGAAGGTGTTGTGGGAAATCCCTTCACAATTAAAATTGAAAATGTGTTGTTAGTGAAAAAGGTTAATCATAACTTTCTAAGTATTATCCAAATATGTGACAAAGGGTATTTGGCTATTTTCGATACTCTTAGTTGTGTAATTGAGCATAAGACTAGTAAGGACCTTGTCTTTAAGGGTTCTAGGATTAAAAATGTCTATATTCTTGATCTAGATGATGTCTCAATGCACGTGACTAAGTGTTTAATAGCTAAGAATGAAGATTATTTGTTATGGCATAAACACTTAATGCTTGTGAATTTTGACTTACTGAATAAGATAACATCCAAAAATCTAGTAGTTGGTCTTCCAAAAATAAAGTTTTGAAACAAAAATTGTATGGTTCTTTCCAAATGGGAAAGAAAACAAGAGTGTCGTTTAAACCAAAGAAGGTTATTTCGACATCAAAACATCTTGATCTTCTCTATTTAGAATTGTTTGGCCCTTTGCGGACAAGAAGTCTAGGTGGAAACTATTACGAATTTGTGATTGTTGAAGACTACTCTAGATTTACGTGGACACTTTTCTTATCCTATAAAGATGATACTCTTAAAGCTTTTGTTGACTTTTCTAAGGTTGTTCAATTTTTTTTTGGTTTTAAAATCAGCACTCTCCATAGTGATCATGGTGGGGAATTCGTGAACCATCAGTTTCAAAACTTTTGCACTGAAAATGGCATTACTAATAATTTTTCATGTCCAAGAACTCCACAAAAAATGGTGTTGTAGAATGCAAGACCGTGTGTTGGAAGAGCTTGTATAGACTATGCTAAACGAGATGAGCCTACCTAATTATTTTTGGGCGGATGCGATTAACACCACATGCCACGTCTTAAATATGATAATCATAAGATCTATCTTAAAGAAGACACCCTATGAGATACTTAAGGGTAAAAAATCTAATATTTCATATTTTCGAGTTTTCGGTTGCAAATGCTTTATTTTGAACAACGAAAAAGACAACCTTGGTAAATTCAATACAAAATCTGATGAAGGTACTTTCTTAGGATACTCATCTATGAGTAAAGCTTATAGGGTTATAATCATAGGACTTATTATGTATAATATTCAACTCATGTTGATTTTGATGAATCCTCACCCCAAAAGTCGGGGAAGGGTATTTGTTATGATGTTTCAGGTATTATAACGGAAATATTGATCGACAACAAAAGTTCAAAAGAGGATTTTGATCCAAAAATAAAGGATAAGAACATTACGCAAGATAATGAGGAAATCTTACACGAGGATGATGAACAAGAGACCTCGAACTAGCTACCTCGAGATTGGAGAATTGCAAAGGATCATCTTTTAGAGTAAATCTTGGGAGACATCAAAAGGGGAGCAATTACTAGGTCACAGGTTAAAAATTTCTGTAAGTACTATGATTTCATTTCATAGATTGAACCTAAATCGATATATGATTCCTTACTTAACGAAGGATGGTTACTTGTTATGCAAGAGAAACTAATATAATTTTAAAGAAATAATGTTTGAGACCTTGTTCCGTGTCTGATTGATAAAACCTTCATATGCATAAGATGGGTATTTAGGAACTAGATGAATGAAAATGGAGTAATTACGAGAAATAAAGCCAGGTTAGTGGCAAAAGGATATGCTCAAGCTGAAAGGATAAACTACGAGGAAACTTATGCTCCTGTAGCCCACCTAGAAGTTATTAGACACCTTTTGGCATTTGCTTGCTGCCTGCTCTTTAAGCTTTATCAGATGGACGTTACGTCTGATTTTCTAAATGGCCATATAAATGAAGAGGTGTATGTCTCACAACCTCTAAGTTTTTAGGATCACGATAATCCTAATCATGTTTTTAAGTTGAAAAGAGCCCTTTATGGTCTCAAATAAGCTCCTAGAACTTGGTATAATTGAGTGGATTTTTGATGAAACAAGGACTTAATTGTGGGAAAGTTGACACCACTTTGTCTATAAGACATAAGGAAAAGCATATTCTCTTAGTTCAAATTTATGTAGATGATATTATATTTGGGTCTACTAATGAATCTCTTTTTCAATGATTTGTTAGTTTGATGCAGGGGGAGTTTGAGATGTCACTTATGGGAGAGTTGATATACTTCTTAGCATTGAAAATCAAGCAAGGTGAAGAAGAAGCTTTCATAAGTCAAACAAAGTATTGTATATGTCTTCTCAAGAAGTTCAAGGTGAAAGATTCAAAGACTATCTCAACTCCAATGGCTTCTAATGTGCTTATTAACAAAGATGAAAGAGGAATGGATTTTAACATAACCAGGTATTGAGGTATAATCATATTCTTACTCTATTTAACTGCAGGTAGGCATGATATCATGTTTAGTGTGTGCGTGTGTGCTAGATATCAAGCATCGCCTAAGGATTTCCACTTTAAGATTGTTAAACATATTTTGAGGTATCTTAACGTAACATCTAATCACGGTCTTTGGTATAAAAAAGGAACTGCTTATATCTTAGTAGGATATTATGGTTTTGATTTCGTGGGGTGCAAGTCAGATAGGAAGAGTACTAGTGGTACTTTCCACTTATTTGAAAGTTGTTTAGTTTATTGGCATAGTAATAAGTAGCATAATGTTTCTTTTTCTACCATCAAGGTTGAATATGTAATCATCGATAATTGTTCTACACAAGGCTTATGGCTTAACCAACAACTATTGGACTACAATTTAAAACTTAGTTTCGTTGCAATTAATTGCGATAATACTAGTTCTATAAAAATTACTAACAATCTGGTACTATAATCATGGATTGAACACATTGAGATCTGACACCATTTTCAAAGAGATCATGTGGAGAAATGAGATGTTATTTTTGAGTACGTTGATACTAAAAGTTAGCTTGCTGACATTTTTACAAAAACATTGTCATCGAAATCCTTCCACAATATTTGTAGGGATTTAAGACTCTTAGGCTCTTATTACCTTAAGTAGTACGAGGTTTTGGTTTTTAGTTTCGTTTATTATACATATTTTAATTGCATTAACATTATCTTGTAGCAAATCTTAGCTTTTACAAACCTACAATGGCATGTCTCTAACCCTTAGATCATTTCATGTGTTTGTGCTAGAGTAATGCTTGGTTTTCTTATTTCCTCCATATCTCACTCATTCATCTCTAGCTTATGTCTTTGATTGTTCTTACTTGCATTTAAGATTTTTAACAATGTATTTCTAATTATGTGCATTAGAAGGTTTGATTACTTAATTGTAAGTTGTTGAAGGTTTGTGTTGCATGTCTATTTGCATTATGTTGCTTGTGACATGTTTATCTTTGTTGTATACGTGATCATGGTTGTTGTATATGCTTCTTAGCTATTTAGATCATATGTTCTTCAATCTCCAGTGAAATTCCTATCCCCTGTGAAGATACTTTTCCGCAAGTATTTACTTTCCCAAGAAGAAACTGAGACCCGTTCATGGCATACAACCTTGGAGCGATGGAAGATTTATTTTACCCTTTTTAAGTGGAATACTTGATCAAAGAAGAAACTGAGACCCATTCATGTCATACAACCTTGGAGTGAGGGGAGGTTTATTTTAACATTTTCAAGTGAAGACTTGATTAAAGAAGAAACTGAGACCATGCTCATGGCATATAACCTTGAAGCGTTGGAGAAGTTTATTTAGCCTTTCTAAATGAACCATTTAGTTAAAGAAGAAATTGAATCATATTTTAATCAAGGAAGTTTATTTTGGTCAGATACCTTTGCTTAGGATATCATATGTTTGATAGTAGGTAATATACCGTATCTTTTTGGTCATATACCTTTGCTTAGGCTACCATGTTTGTAGTAGGTCATCTTTCCTTTTTGTGTTTACCTTTTCTTAGGCTATCCTATTTGATTGTAGGTAACATACCTTTCTTTTGGTCAGACACCTTTGCTTAGGCTGTCGTGTTTAGTAGTAGGTAATTGTTTCTTCTGAGTTAGACACCTTTGCTTAGGCTGCCATAAGTTGGTAGTAGGTGATCTTTTCAAGTCTATTACCTTTGCTTAGGCTATCATATGTTTGATAGTAGGTAATATATCTATTTGATTTTGGTCAGATGCCTTTGCTTAGGCTGATGTTTATTCGATAGTAGGTCATCTTTCCTTATGAGTTTATTACCTTTGCTCAGGCTATCATGTACTTGATAGTAGGTAATATACGTCTTTTCATTTCAATTGGATATCTTTGCTTAAACTACCATCTGTTGATAGTAGGTTATCCTTCCTTTCAAGTTTCTTGCATGCTGTTTAGGCTACCATATCCTTGGTAGTAGGTAATACACACCTTCGTTCTATTTGGAGATGCCCTATGACTGTCAGTTGGTAGTCTCTTCCTCAGCGTAGTTGAGCCTTTTTCTCAGTGGAGTTGAGTCTCATCCCCAGTGGAGTTGGATATTTCCCAGTGGAGTCTTGCTTTGTTAAGTTGTTCCTTGCCGGGTATTCCATTCTTTAACTGTGTTTCAACGTTTCCGTATACAGTTATTCCCTATAACATCATTCCTCACATGATCTTTGTCTAACATTCATTCCATATCATATCATTTCATGTCATATCATGTGCATCTTGTGGAAAAAAATTGTGCATGTTTATATTTAAGTCACTTCTATCACGCCGAGATGAAGATTTCAATTTTCATATCTCCGGATAGAAGAAACTTAAATAGGGGGATCTGTCATACCCTAATTTTTGACCCTAAGATTTCTCAGTTCTCTCTCTGTAAGATTATTAGGTCTTTGGTCGTGATCTTTTAAGAATTATATATGCATGTTTATTATGACTAACAAGCTTATGCAGGAGCATTGATTTCAAATACTCATTCTCTACAGTCAAGTGCTTCAAGATGTGACCAATGGATTCTGATTCAAGAGGTCCTAGGGTTTTCTATTGGCCATTTTCCTTAGAATTTCTCAGAAGTTTAAGTGTATAATCCAAGGAGAATTAGGGCTATCTTCGCATTGGTGTTGAGCATGGTCAATGGATGTAGGGTTAGGGTTTTCATGGAAAATTACATTACAAGTGGTATCCTCATTTTCAAAGGATTCCTCGAGACAGGGTTATTATGTTAAGATCATCGTCAACCAAAGGATTTTTCGAATTTTCATTAAGACAAAGTGTTTCATGTTGTTTATGGAATGTGATCGATTTGTGATTAGACTGAATATTAAGGCTAACGGATTCGTGGAGGTTTCAAGTAAGTCAGAGATGAAAGAATATTCGTGTGCATTTTCCTTGGGATACAAGTAATAAGTGGATTACTCAAAACCATTATCCACCTTTCATATCCAAACTAAACCATTTTTTTCATTATCCAATATCCCCAACCATTATCCACATCCAAAATCCATTATTTGATATCTATCTTCTATGTCTCATTATCCATTTTGCAAATCCATGACTACTTTTCCAACATCCATTTTCCATGACCATTTCACATCTCCAACTTTAAATCCATGTCCATTCCTAACCAAAATCCTAAATTCCTTTCCAAAAACCCATAAACCACAAACCATTTGTTGAAAAAAAAAATCCAATTCAAACTTTCCAAAAAGTTTCATGTTTGCTTTAAATTCCATGATTATTTTTCTTTTTGAGATTACAAGGACTTTAGCTTAATACCATCCAAGTGAATTCAAATGCAAAATTCAAGGGTGACAAACTAAAATCAAATTCTTTCAAAGTTCACAAGTTCATCATATTGTAAGAAGTTCACATTCCAAGGCCAAGTTCTAAAAACTTCAAAGTACAAAGTTCATGTCAATATCACCATTTAAGTCACAAGGTGCAAAGTATACAAGGATTAAAGCTTCCCACAAAATTCTATGCATGAAATTGAAAGTTTTACAAGCTTACAAAATACATTTCAAATACAAATAAAAAGAAATTCACCAATTCTACAAGTCACAAATTCTAGCTCTCACTTTAGACTAAAGTCAAAAGAATAATAAATTAAAGAGCTTGCAATTCACCATCAGTCCATCAACCATCAATGGTACGTCATGAACATGACAAACAACATGTCAAGGAAGAAACAAAAGAATTGGAACCAAGAAGAGGGGGAGATTGATTAAGTTTTGCTCAGTCTGTATCTTAAATCCAAGAGGAAATTATAATTACTTTGATCTCTGTACAATGCAGCAATTAATCTCAAATGAGAAGTTAAGATATTATCTTCTGGCAACCATTCAAAATTTGTGCGACGAGCTGCCTCTTGACCCACAAAAAGCCAACAAGCTTCATTTATCACCAAAATCTTCAGCAATGTGTTGCTAACAGGGAGCTAGATGATAAGAACTTTGCGGAATCGAGGCGAGCAAGAGAGAGCACGACAAGTCGCGAATGTGAGTGAGAGACGACGTTGAATAGTGCACGGGAAAGGAAAAAGGTGCAAGAGAGTGAAAGAGTTGTGCTCATTGTGTTTGTATCAAACATGATATGTTGTTGTTGTTGTTGGATCTCTCTAAACCCGACCCAACATCCCGTTTTTTTTTGTTGCTATTTTTGTTGTTTTTTTAATGAGGAGGAATGGGCTTGTGAGCCCAGGTTCATTTTTTATATTATATTTATAAAAAAACTCTACTTCTAGTTTAGTTTTATTTTCTTTTAATTTGGTTTTCCATTTTCTTTCACAAAAAGATTAATTTGAATTTAATATTTAATGGTTAAACGGTAATTAAATTTTAATTAAAATTTTAATCGATTAATTGGAGTTTTTAAAATTCTAATTAATTAATTAAACTTTTAATTAACCTTACTTAAAATTTTAACTAATTTTGATGTCAATTTCGGTCATTTATTTGTCAGTTTTCTTGTGAAGTTATGATATGAACTTTTGATTACTTAGTTGTACAATAGTCCATGATCCCTTAGGATATCTCAATTCTATTTGATCTTTGATTAAATTGAGTCAGACGTAGATATTAAGAGATTTCCCTTTCAATATTAACCTTTAGTATCATAAAATTAAGTTAGTTCCCTTATGATGTTTTCAACTTTAGATAACCTACAATTAGGTTTCCGTGAGAGAATTAGACATGAGTCATCTATGTAGTTGAGATATAATTCTCCTACCACATGACTTAGTTGAGAAAAATGTAGATTATTTTCCGCTCGAGAGAGGTATATGACATACTCATCGATTCTATATTCGAGTTGGAGCCCTTCTGTCAACGTGAAGCAAAGATCCCTCTTCCGCATGCTTGTGGTGGTTTAGTTGAGTTTCTCCTTAAGATGATAAATTTTCTCTTCTCCTAAAACCAACCAACAAAGATTGCTTTCATCTGTAGTAGTCCTAACTACGGATGATCTGATTTCCTAAAGTTCTTTTTGAGAATACGTAGGCACAAGGTCAATCCTTAGCGAGCAACGTTTTCTTTTTACTTCATTTACCCTTATTGAGGGGAACTATGAATGCTCTGATTCTATTCCCGTCAGGATACGTAGGCACGAGATGCAATATCTTGGTGAGCATACCTAGAAATAACCCCTTAGGTCTCCTTTTACCTTTTCACCCTTTAGCAGACAAATAAAAAATAATACAATGAAACAAGAGGTTCTTGTAGAGTACTACAGATACTTAGGATGCTAGCACCTTCTCTAGGACCTTAGATCTCTTGCATTTTTTTTGAATTGCATATCGTGGGTTTATTTTTTCTTTTCCCCTTCCCTTGGGTAAATTAAAGACCGGTGGTGGATTATGATTTGTGATTCAAGTTAATTAATAGTTTGATATCCAATTCTCACTGTGACAGATTTGATCTGAATCACACTTTGAACATGATTATAATCCCATCCCTTTTCCAAAAATCCTTTTCAACTATGTGTCATTTGATCTGAATCAAAATTTGTGCTTGATTCAAATCACAATGCATTTGATTCGAATCAAGTTTTGCCTGATCTGGATCAACTGACATCTTTTTCAAAAATTTATTATTTCTTTCATTCCACTTCTTTTTGCTCATTTGATCCAAATCATATTTTTCTTGAATCAAATATAACCACCTTTTTTGACCATTTTATGTGCTTTATCTCAAGCACATATAAATCATTTTTCTCATCATTCTTTAAAATCATCAATCATTTTGTTAAAAAAATTCAGTGTGATTTTTAGTGAAAATCAATTTTCTCTATTTGAGTGTTCAAAGTCTTGCTACAAATTTCTCACATCTTCAACTTCAATTGAGTTCAGGTCTTAATAACAAGAGTTTTGATATTGATTGAAGGAGGCACATACTTGAAACTAACTGTTCTTGGAGATTTTGTTGAGTTTTTCAGGTTGTTAGAAAGATTGAGGGATTGTCAATGGTGGTGGAAAATTCCATTGAAAAGAAGTAGACTCTTCTCTCTAGAATTGCCTTAGTAGTGACTGTATGGAAGGCTACGGATAACGCAAAGTTCTTCTCGAATAATTGAACAATTTAACTGCTCAAGGAATTAGTATAAACAAGGGGTTGATAAATATACACGAAGGCTTGAAGCAAAATTGGTATCATTCGAAGATTCAGGAAACATATTCGAATAAAGATTACATAGAAGAGTTTGGCAAGTTTACTATATACAAGTCAAGATCTAAATTAGGAGATTTATTTTCTCAGTTGTAATTTTGGATTGGTGATTGTATGAACTCTTGGGAATATTTGTCAAAAAACAAGGAACTATGCAGTTTCTAATGGGAAACCGTTGAAGAGTGCATGTAGGCAAAGTGATGACAAACGTCAAAGCACTATAAATCTCAATGTCATGTCTCTAACTCTTTCTATTTCATTTAAATTCGTAGTGATTGCATGATAGGTTTTTCAATTCCTTCGTATTATATCGTTTTTTTTCTTAATATAGGTTTATTACGTAGAGCTTTAGGTTTTATTGGAATTGGACAACTAGTCAAGCTAGTATTTGTTAGAATAAGATTTGTTAATGACATATATTTCTTGGGTTTTGGTGATAAGAAAGTATTAAAACAAAAATGGTGTTATCTAATGTGCCTTCCAAGTATGCAGGTTCTAATGCTTAAATTTATATATTCAGAATCTGATATATAAGGACGCACTTGAGAGAAGTTGAATTACCAGCTTCTGATGGTGTAGAATCTGAAGAACACTCTCTAAGTTATGTCTGGCGTAGACTCTGAAGATTAAGAAGGTCAGAGCATCAGAAGAAGTAACATATTGTCTCTACACGTGGTAAATGCAATTAGTTTCTGGTGATCATTCAATATTAGTAATAAAGTTAAAGTTATATGCACCGCAAAAAGCAAGTTGCATTGTCAGAAGTCTTAGATCGAGGGTCTGAGCAAAAGACTTAATTCTGAGGGACTTAAGCAATGAAGTATTGGGTTCGTGGAACCTGAGGAAAAGTCATTGACCTGAGGGGTTTAAGCAAGAAGTCTCGGGCCGAGGGTCTGAGCAAAGAAAAGTCTCATGCTTAAGGGCATAAGAGATTGTAATCACGTTTTGATTATAGTGAAAATCTCTTGTGCTTCAAAGGGACTGGACTACTCTCATTTGGGATGAACCATTATAAATCTCTGTGTGTTATGTTATTATTTATTTGCTTCTTCTTACATCTGCTGCAACGTATAATCAGAATATGAACACCAATTTAGATTCTGAACTCTGATCAGATGCAAACTAAAGAAATGGAAAACATAATTTAACCCTCATTCTTGTGTATTTTTCTCACATTCAGTTGGTATCGGAGCCAGGTATTTGCATAATTCTTAATAATAGTGCAAATAATGATCCAATGAGAAAAAAATGTCTGATAAAGACTTTCCTTCAAGGATTTAAGTGCCATATGAAAAATATCACATTACTTTTCCTACCATATTCAAAGGATGATTTCGCTGAGTTTAAATGATGGAAGAGAAAAATATATTTTTAATCCATTGGTCATAATAAAGGGTTTTGATGAAGGCCTATGGAATATCCTTGAGAAAGGTATTACTATAGAAGTTAATAGTATAGGGATGATCAAAGTTTAAAATTCTCTCACACCAGCTCAGAAGAAGCTTATTGAAAATATCTTTAAAGTTAGATGCATTCTGGTAGGTGCTCTATCTTAATTATGAGTATATCAACATCTTTGATATGACTAATGCTCAGAATATCTTTGAATCATTGTGTTCAAATTTGTGGGAGTCAGTAAAGAAGCTTGTCCAATTACACTTCATCTAATATTTCCAAGCAAATTCTAAGAAGATTTCCTAATGGATTCAAACCTAACATGACAGTTATTCAAGTTTTCATAAGACTTGTGTATGTTGTGTCTTGAATATTTATCTAACAATCTCCGAAGAAAAGAAATGGAATTAGATGATGAAAAGTTATCAAACAGATTATTCCTCTTTAAGCATGTTGAAGAAAATTCCTATGGAATGTCTGATGATGGGAATTAATTTTCCTCATCAAAAGATTTTGTCAACTGGCTAAATGGAATGTGATATATGTTGATAGAAGAGTAACTTTAGAAGCTTCTGAGATACTAGTATTTTAACTAATTTCCCAAATCTTAAAAACAAGGAGAAATACTACCAGAAAAACCCAAAATGTCAGAGATCTTTACTGTGTATTCAAATGAAGCTGACATAGAGCATGATTTAGAAGAAAAAGTAACTTGGCTCTGCTGGTCATTACTGCTTTTGAAGAAGTATTTGAATCCTGGAATAAAAATCAATTATTAAAGAGAAAGAGATAATACCAAATTAATATTGCTTCAATATTGATAATAAGGAGTCTGCTTTTCAAGATAATATCTTAAGTGACTCCATTGCTCCTAAAAATTGAAGTTCATCATTGAATTTGTATTAAAGGACAACTCCACGAGAAACCTTCAATTGTTTGTGTTCTGCTAGCAATACTATGACAATGCTTTAAATTTGTTTTATGCCAATCTCTGATAGAAAACACTATTTGGTTCTATGCTTGTCAAAGATTTCAAAGTCAAAAAATTTAATCCAAGACAATGAAATCAGTGACTCTGATAAAAACAAGATCTTGTTCATACCATAACTCATCCTAGACTCATAATCTGAAATGAATTCTGGTACTGCTATTAGATTAAGACGTAAAGCAAAGAAAAACCTGCCAGGACTAACATTTACGGACTTATAGAAATATGAGTACCATTACTCAAAATGTATTTGCTACAGATATCAAAGAAAGGAGCAAAGGCATCTTCCATGGTACTTTATCAAAGGTTGTTTACAAAATTTGATGGAAAAAGAACCTACATCCCAGACTCAAGAGATGAAGGTGCCTTTTTTGGTAAAAGAAGTGGAGTCAATGGTTTAACAACCATTGAATCAGAATCCACTCAATACAATATTTAGATTCCATGGTCAAATCTGAATACTTATCGGGAGTCTGACCATGAAAACAAAAAGGAAAAATGTATGTCTGTTCTTTACTGGCTTACTTCTCGATTCAATGAGATATTTATGTATTAGTAAATACAAAATATCCGTTAGATCTCTAAAGAAATTATTTTTTTAAAAGATTCTTCAGAAATCTTTAAGAAGAAACTATGTTTTATTTTTTTATACTGAATATATCATTAGCTAGATGATGGTCATATTTATGGAAATAGTTTCCTCACTTTTTGTGATGATACTGCTGCTTGTTAGGTGTCAAAGGAACCAATTCAATATTCATTATATTGTGAATCAGATACCTTGAAACAAAGTATAAATAGTTTCTTTATGATCAAGAAACACACAAGGGTTAGGGTTAACAAAGATAACAAGGTAAAACAATAAGGAACAACAAGGATTGGTAATAAACTGCTATCCTTTCCTTACTCTTAGAACAAGATTACAAGTATACAAGAATAACAAAGTAACCTCTCTCTCTTGAAATTATAATTTTATCTTCCTATTTTTCCTTATGCCAAGATTGAGAAACTAGCATCCTATTTATAAGAAAAATAGCACACTAATCTAATGGGCTTTTTAACAATTATCCATTACAAGATAACTTAGGGTACAAGCTAACTTAAATGATTGGGATTACAAGCAAGGCCCAATTCAACATGCTAACAACCCTAGCAATATTGACTAATACATGTTAGAATGAACTTCGACTACAATACACATTACTCCGACAGCAGCATGCGAACATACTTCGACCTTATGCTTAAATCCTGTCGAACTAGAAGCTACCCTTCGACCATACTAGAGTTCGACCCAATATCTCATAAATTTCCACCTTGGATCTAACTCTATAAGATCAAGAAACTAGCTTTCTTCATGCAGCTTTATCAACTACATATAGTGGAAAAACTTGCAATTGGGCAACGTCTTGGTGATCAGATCAACGACATTATGATCTATCAAAACCTTCAGCACTTGGACTTATCCATGCTCGATTACCCCTCTGATGAAAAGCAAGCTCACATCAATGTGCTTGGTTCATTCATGATAGGATGAATTCTTTGATAGGTGTATTGCACTTTGACTATCACATTTAACAGTGATAACCCGACCTTGAAGTTTTAGCTCCTTTGCAAAACCTTCAAGCCATAATGCTTCCTTCACAGCTTCAGTTAGGGAAATATATTTCGCTTTAGTGGTTGATAAGGCAACAACCTTCTTAAGTGTTGCTTTCCAACTGATTGTTGTCCCAAACATAGTGAACACATATCCAGAAATAGACTTTCTGGAATCCATACAATCTGCATAATCAGAGTTGACATATCCTTCGATTGCTGCTTTACTATCTTCACCGAAGGCTCCATCATAAATTAAGACTCTATTCACAGACCCATTTATATACCTTAAAATCCACTTCAATGTTTTCCAGTGAACCTTTCCAGGATTCGCCATGTACCTGCTTACAAGACTTACTGCATATGCTATGTCGGGTCTAGTACAGACCATAACATACTTCAAAGAACCCATTATATTAGCATATGGAATTCTATTCATATAAATTCTTTCAACATCAATGTTAGGACACTGATCTATACTCAGCTTGAATTGAGGGTTTGTCGGAGTCACAACAGGCTTTGAATTCGACATACCAAACTTTTCGAGAACCTTCCATAGGTATGCCTCTTGAGATAAGCATAAGTTCGACTTCTTTCTATCTCTTCGGATGTCAATCCCAAGAATCCTGGACGCAGCTCCTAGATCCTTCATGTCGAAATCCTTATTGAGTTCATCCTTCACCCTCATTACCTCTTCGACATTGCTGCTTGCTATTAGAATATCATCAACATAGAGCAACAAAATAACAAATAAATTACCCGGTCGAAATCTGAAGTAAACACAGTGGTCGAACTGACTTCTGATGAAACTTATGTGTGCCATGAACTTGTCGAATCTCCTATTCCACTGTCGATGATATTTTTTCAGCCCATATAAGGATCTATTCAGCTTGCACACATAATCCTCCTTCCCTTTTTCGACATACCCTTCAATTTGCCTCATCGGGATTGTTTCATCTAAGTCACCATATAAGAATGCAGTCTTCACATCCATCTGTTCCAGTTCAAAGTCAAATTGTGTCATTGTGGCAAGCAACATTCGAATGGATATGTGCTTCACAACAGGAGAGACCATATCATTGAATTCGACACCTTCTTTCAGAGGGAACCCCCTAGCAACCGATATTTCCTTATATCTCTTCGATGCCACTCCTTCAATTCCTTCCTTAACTTTGAAAATCCATTTACAGCTGACTAACCTGTCTCCAGCAGGTTTCTTGATCACTTCTCAGGTATTATTATCATGAAGAGATTTCATCTCATCATCCATGGCCTTCAACCATTCAGTCTTCTTTCCACTCCTCATAACTTCCTTATAGTCTCTAGGTTCTTTGTCTAGAACCTCACTTGCAAAGATTAAGGCATAAGCTATAAGATCTGTGTACCCAAGTCTCTGAGGTGGTTTGATGTCTCTCCTTGACCTGTCTCTTGCTAGCAGGTAGTTATTATCAGTCTCCTCATCTTCGACAACATCTTCTGTGTCTTCTTCGACTTCATCTGGGGTATGCAATTCAACATTAACATGTTTCACCTCAACAGAAATCTCTCCCTGTTCCAACTCTTCGTCAGCATCATCAGTTTTCTTGAAAGCCATCTCTACTTCATTGAAAACTACATCTTGAATGGTGACACACCTCCTAAGACCTGGCTCTAGGAACCATAGCCTATAAGCTTTGACTCCTTCAGGGTATCCCATGAACATGCATTTCAGAGCTCTAGGTTTGATCTTGTCGTGCCTAATATGAGCATAGGCCACACAACCAAATACTCTTAGCCTGTCGAGACTAGGTGGATGTCCTGACCAAACTTCTTCAGGTGACTTCATTCTTAAGGAAGTCGAGGGACATCTATTTATCAGGTAAGTTGTTGTCAAATCATCTTCTGTCCAAAACACATTCTTCAATCCAACACTAATCAACATGCATCTAACCCTTTCAAGAATTGTTCGATTAAATCTCTCAGCTAAGCCATTTTTTTAAGGAGTACCTGCTACAATCTTATGCCTTGAAATCCCAGACTCAACACAATAACTTTTGAATGCTTAGTTGTAGAATTCAAGCCATTGTTGGTTTTCAACCTCTTAACCTTTCTGCCAGTTTGAGTTTTGACCAGAATCTTCCAACTTTTGAAATCCTCAAAAGTTTCATCCTTCGTCTTCTGAATGAATACCCATAGCTTTCTGGAATAGTCATCAATGATGGATAAAAAGTACCTTGCACCTGAGTGTGAATGATTCCTTGCAGACCCCCAAAGATCACATGAATGTAATCCAAGGATTCATGTGTTCTTTGCTTGCCTTTGTTAAACTTCGCCCTACAGGATTTACCAAATACACAATATTCACAAAACTCCAACTTTTCGACTTTGTCACCTCCTAGCCGATTCTGCTTCCCCAACTCGACCAGGCTTCTTTCGTTGACATGGCCCAATCTCATGTGCCATTATTCTATATTCGACACAGGTTTCGTGGATGCAACATTTTTCGAACCACTTACAACCTCAGCCTCAAGGGTATATAAGACTTGTTTCTTCACGCCTCTCAAGACTTCCTTTGACCCCTTCATGCCTCTTAGGATACTTTTCTCTCCTTGAAAAAGATATTCCTTTTTGTCGACTTCACCAAGAGAAATCAAATTTCTCTTTAAGTCAGGTACATACCTAACTTTAGTCAATAACCTTATTGACTCATCATAGAGCTTGAATCTCACAGATCCAATACCTACAATTTTGCAAGATTTATTGTTTCCTAGCAGCACAAATCCACCATCTTAATCATACAGCTCCTCGAGTAATTCTCTGTTTGGAGTCATGTGCCAAGTGCAACCTAAATCCATAATCCACTCTTTTCTCGAGTCGCCACTTAAAACCACAAGAACATCAGATGAGTCAAAGTCATCTTGAACAATGGCTGCGTTCTCATTATCTTCATGATCTTTTAGGCGTTCAGGGCACACATTTCTTGTGTGACCCTCTTCTTATAGTGATAACATCAAATACCAGATGTTTCACCACTATAAGATTTTTGTTGACGTTTACCTTTCTTCTTGTCGAACTTACCATCCTTTCGCAAGAATTTTCCCTTAATGGCCAAACCTCGCCCACCGTCGAAGGTTTATGCTCCTTTCGTTCGTTCAAGTCCTTAGAATACAAGGTTGATTGAACTTATTTAAAGGTCAAGGACTCCCTTCCATACAAGAGAGTTTCTTTGAAGTGAGCATGTGTTTTGGGCAAAGCACATAGCAGCAACAATGCTTGATCTTCATCATTGATCTTCACATCAATATTTTCAAGATCAAGAATCAACTTGTTGAACATATCCAACTACTCAGCCAACACTTTGTCTTCACTCATCTTGAATGAACACAAAGCTTACTTCAGGTATAGTCGATTCACCAGAGATTTGGTCATGTATAAACTTTCAAGTTTCACCCATAATCCCGATGTTGTAGTCTTCTTTGTGTAGCCTTATCACCAAGGCTCAACAATATTGCGCTGCGGGCTTTCTCAATCATGCCCGTCTTTTCTTTTGCCGTTAATGCAGCGTTCATGGCTTCCTCTCCCTTCAAGGCTTCCAAAAAACCCTGTTGAACTAGTAGGGCTTTCATCTTCAAGCGCCACAGACCAAAGTCGTTCACTCTGGTGAACTTTTCAATCTCATACTTTGTTGAAGGCATCTTCTCCATGCACATCTCACCAATTTGTTGTGAATCAGATACCTTGAAACAAAGTATAAATAGTTTCATTATGATCAAGAAACACACAAGGGTTAGGGTTAACAAAGATAACAAGGTAAAACAACAAGAAACAACAAGGAAAAACAAGGATTAGTTATAAACTGCTATTCTTTCCTTACTTTTAGAACAAGATTACAAGTATACAAGAATAAAAAAATAACTTCTCTCTCTTGAAGTTAGGATTTTATTTTCCTATTTTTTCTTATGCCAAGATTGAGAAACTAGCATCCTATTTATAAGAAAAATAACACACTAACCTAATGGGCTTTTTAACAATTATCCATTACAAGCTAACTTAGGGTACAAGCTAACTTTTCTAATTCAACATGCTAACAACCCTAGAAATATTGACTAATGCATGTTAGAATAAACTTCAACTACAACACGCATTACTCCGACAGCAGCATGCAAACATACTTTGACCTCATGTTTAATTCCTAGAAGCTACCCTTTGACCATACTAGAGTTTGACCCAATATCTCACACATTAATTAAGCATGATTCTAGTTCAAGAGACAAAGCTTGATTCTGAATAAAATATCAAAGACTGGTGACTGACAAAAGATATCTCTCTCGTAGTCTAGATCTACTAGACTCTGATAAATGATATCTTCTGAAAATTATCAATATCTGAGATTCTAAAAAGGATTATTTACTTCTGATTCAACATTTTAATTAAAAAGTTTTTCTCAACTTTTATATTACTTAAATTTCATGAATTTGAAAATCATCTAGTGGATTCAGGAAATATGATAAGTAAGAACCATTGGGTAATGATGTTTTTCTTTTTATATGTTATTATTATCTTTATCCCCTTGTCTTGTGAAACATCATTTTGTGTCCTTTTTTTGACAAGATTCTTATTCTTTTGGAATCTTATTCAGTTTTTTTTTCCTTTTTGTATATATTTTCTTTGGTTGTGATGATCAAATCAAACCCGTGATGGATTCTCTAGTCAGATCTACTTTGAATCAACTAGTTGTCGTAATGAAAAGTTTGTAGACTTTGAAGAATTGCTTAAGCTAGGTTTTAACTTCTGGAAGACTGTGACTGAACAAAGTTGGAATGGATGCTTTGAGATGTTATGTGGTTTCACTTATCTAAGGCTTGCCAAAAAGTTTGGATTAATGCGTCCATTGTTGAGCTGAATTCTGAGTGTGTTATTCTTTCTAAAGTGTCTGGTGTTTCTATAACAGTAACCTCTAAATAGATTGCTAATGTGATCAGTTATGAGGAAATCCCATGAACTCTTGTTTGGGAACACTATCTTCCTACTTGGAATACTTTTGTAGATCCATCTAACACATCTCTAGTCTCAAATATTTGTCCTGATGCAATTGTTTAGAGTCAGATCCTGAGCTCAAACTTAATTCCTAAGGACAAGGATCTAGACCTTGTGGACCCTATTGAAAAATATTTGATACTTCTTCTCAATTCAGACTTGCAGGTTGATCTTTCTTAAGTTATGTTTGACTATGTGAAGAAGACTCTTTCATCCTTTCACAAGGGGATGGCATTCTTCATTCCTGACGGATGAGTTCTTTCAGAACTACTGGTCCAACATGGAGTTATCATAAGTTCAGAGGATGATTCTTCTAAACTTTGGAGAGAAAATTTTGAAGCTATCTATGAGAATTTCTAATGTTAGACTTCTGCAAAATTTATGCCTTGTATTTGTTAAAACTTTGTGCAATAAGCAATCTTGTTATCCATTTTTGTTCATGCTCTTGTGAGACTTAATTGTTATATATATATATATATATATATATATATATATATATATATATATATATATATATATATATATATATATATATATATATATATATATATATATATATATATATATATATATATATATATATATATATATATATATATATATATATATATATATATATATATATATATATATATATATATATATATATATATATATATATATTGTTGTTGTTGTTCAAAAGGATAAATTAAATAGGATTAAAAACTCAAAACATGCAACATTCTAATTAAAATAGAAGCTATTATAAATTTTTAAAACTCTCTAGGCATTTGGATTTGTCCTAAGGTATTCCCAAGGATCACCGACATATGTAGATTGTCTAAATAATCTTGCCATTCTTCCTTTGCAAACTATATAACCTTCTTTCTCAGTTGGTTTTTTCATTTTGACCTAGAAGTTCTTCTTCTTCCATGTGTCTCAATGAAGGTTATTGAATAAGTATATGCTTTTGAAGTTATCTTCTTGCTTTTAGTTCCTTCAGTTGTTGTATTACTCTTGTTTGCTTGAGCTGCTACATTTAATATGGCTTTTTTTCTTTCTGAAATCTCTATTTGGAACCCAAATCTGTTTTTGTTTATACATCTTTGTATTCAGAAGATTAAGTGGTTATGAAAGTTAGCCTGCTAAGAGTTTTTGTAGAATCATTACATTCATTACCTTGAGTATTCATTATTTTAATACTGATTAAGTCAAATCAATTTTTAAATACTGACTCTTGGAAATAATGTCTAGTATTCTGACCTATTAAGATCCTTTTAACAATTGTAAATTTTATTGTTAATAAGTTTACTGATTATGTTCATCTCCTTACTTCATTAATGCTTTAGTCCGAAAATCTAAAGGGAAAATAAAGTGATTGTACGAACGCATAATATGTAATGATCAAAATAACTTTTCTTTATTAATCAAGCATTGAAAGAATTACAATAAAAAAAGACCGGATTGAACTAAAGATTAAACCTAATCTAAATCATACATGGCCTTTTAATACATTAAGTTATCCCAAGTGATATGAGGTTCATCCTCATCGACATCCTTCTCTTCTGCTTCTAGGATAACAAGTTGATAAAACATCTCATTTATCCTCTTCTTCTATGTTTTATTCATGGATTTCTTCCCTGGCTTCAAAACAGCAATTGGTGGACCTGCTTCTATTGGTCTTTGAGGTGCTTAGGACAAAGCCTCGCCTGAAGTGTTCAGTGTAGTGAAGACATGCCCAGTTACAAATGCTTTAGAAACCACTGGCTTCTAAAGGTCTTGGATTTTCATACTCGTAGAGTTCTCTATGACTTATGTCACAACAAATATTTTTTGCTCTCAGTTGAGTCCATGATGTTTTGATGGATGTTGATGAAAATGATCATGGTTTCAGTTGCTTTTATAGTGTATTATGGGTAACCTAAACATTGGAATAAAATCTTTTGCTTGATTCTTGGAACTGTTACGACCAATAAATATTTAGCATGCACTGTAAAATCCTTAATGATCTTTGTTACATGATCGATTTCTCTTCCTTGGAAACTGATTACATAATGATGTTCTGCTACACATTTGTGACTTTAATTATTTTCTTTTTCTTTTATTCTTTTTTATGTGACCGAAGGGGGGAAAGGATATAGTAGTATTTAATTAGAAATTGAACCCATTCTATTTGTACATATTGTCTATTTTAAATTTTTGTTAGTTAAATTTCTATTATTTTGGTTATGTTACTCGAGAAACATATTTTAGCTTTCTTAAAAGTAGTTCAAAGGGGGATCTTACAAACCTCAACCTTAGACTACTAGACTCAGAAGGAGCTCACAAACCTTGGATTCTGGTGTTGCCAAGAAAGTTAAAATATTTTAGTTTTCTTGAATATAGTATTTAGGTGAGTTTATAGAACTCAAACTTAGACTATTAGACTCAGGGGGAGCTCACAAATCTCGTACCTTGATGTTGCCAATAAAATTAAGATATATTTTAGTTTTCTTAAAGATAGAACTTAAGGGGAGCTTACGAATCTCAACCTTTGAAATATCACAATCATAGAGAACTTACAAACCTAAAACTCCAATGAAAATAAGAAGATTAAAATAGTCCAAGATTGTCCTTTAAAGACTTATGTTTGTCATCATCAAAAAGGGAGAGATTGTTAGAACAAGATTTATCCATGACATATATTCCTTGAATTTTAATGATAACAAAGTATTAAAAGAACAATGGTGTTATCTAACGTGTGTTCTAAGTATGCAGGTTCTAATGCTTAAAGTTATATAATAAGAATTTGATATATAAGGACACACTTGAGAGAAGCTAAATTACTAAATTTTGGTGGTGCAAAATTTGAAGAACACTCTCTAAGTGATGTCTGACGTAGACTCTGAAGCTAAAGGTCTCAACATCAGAAAAAGCAACATATTGTCTCTACACATGATAAACATAATTAGCTTTGGATGATCATTCAAAATTAGTGATAAAGCTAAAGCTATCCATACTGCAGAAAGCAAGCTACATTGTTAAATTAGTTTGTTAGCTAGAATCTAAGTTCACAAGGCTCAAGAAGAGTTGACATGTTTTACGGATATCTACTCTCAATGGCTCTATAGTACAAGATTACATGGAAGACACAATGATGAAACATGTTACACAATGTATTAAGATCTTTTGGGGTATCTCTATTCAACATTTCTTGTACTATGGAGAAATAAATATACTTGTTCAATTTATCTCTTCCAACGACTAGTCTCCTGCAACTGCTATATAAGCTACTGAAGATTCAAGCTGAAGTGTTGAACAAGGGAGCAATCAAAAGCGCAAATATAGAAGGAAAGCCAAGAAGGGTAGAAGTGTTCTACACTTCTATCTAGATGGAGGAATTACAAGATCATACAATAAGCAATACAATCGAGTATGCATATTTTCTTTTATATGTTATAAATTGTAATAAGCCTTAAAATTTCTTAAACATTGAATACCTTAGAAGTCTTAAGTGCTTAGAGATCTTTGTTAAGGTGATTACCATGTACCTCTGATAATTGTGTCAAGTAGACCTTCTTCTCTATTATGCTAAACATGACCGTTTAGTAGTTTAGATAAAGTATCTTGCTATGTGCTTGAGCATCAAAGTCTCTTGCTGAGAAGCTTAAGCCAAGTAAGTCTCTTGCTATATTATAGAGCATTAAAAGTCTAAATCAATTTTTGATTAAGCAGAAGTCTTGAATCTGGGAGATTTAAGCAAGGATGTCTTGGAATGTGAGTTTGGGCAAGGAAGTCTTTGGCTTAAGGGGATTGACCAAAAGTCTTGGGTTCATAGAACCTGAGAAAGGAAGTCTTGAGTTCATGGAAGTTGAGCAAGGAAGTATTGAGCCTAAAAGGCTTGAGAAGAAGTCTTGGATTCACGGAATCTGAGCAGGGAAGTATTGGACCGCGGGTCTAAGCAGAAGTTTTGAGTCTGGGAGACTTAAGCAAGGAAGTCTTAGGTTTGTGGAACCTAAGCAAAAATCTTGTACGTGAGGGGTTTAAGTAGAAAGTCTCAGGCTAAGGTTATGAGCAAAGAAAATTCTTATGCTTAAGTGCATAAGCGATTGTAATTATGTTTTGATTATAGTGAAAATATCTTGTGCTACAAGGGGACTAGACTACTCTCATTTGAGAGGAACCAATATAAATCTCTGTGTGTTTTGTTATTATTTATTTTCTTCTGCTAACATCCGCTGCAACGTATAATCATAATTTGAACACTAGTTTAGATTCTAAACTCTAATTAGATTCAAACTAAAGAAATGGAAAACATAATTCAACCCCTCTTCTTGTGTATTTTTCTCATGTTCAGTATTGTGATTGATAGATCCAGAAACAAATTAAATGTTTGAATCCTACATTGAATCAATTATGTACACTCCTTGTGTCTACACAAATTTAATTAATTCATACCAAATGTTTCATTATGTAATGGATTGTGTTAGCTTGATCTTATTCAACTGTAAAATTCTCATTTTGGTTTCAAACCTTTCACGCGCAACTCATTTTTGAAAACACTCTGATTTTAGAAAATAAAAGTTGCATTCTAATTTGTGCCCATTCACTCCCTCTAGATCATTTTTCTACTTCCATATTTAAATCTAACAATTGGCATCAAGAGTTGGTCTTTTGATTGTGTGTCTAATTGAAATCCAAAAGTTTATGAAAATATCAGAAGATAACGATCTCGAGGGAGGATATAATAAAGCACCAGTTTTAAAGGCGCAAATTATACATATTGGAAATCGATCATGAATGAACACTTGTTATCGATTGACAAAAATGGGTGGTATGCCTTGAAGCTAGCGGGATTATACCTGAGTGAATCACACACTCAAAGATACAACAAGAGTCACCAGCGAACTTTATTTAGTCCCAAAGGACAGGGAAAATATCGATAACACCCAAAGGGAAGAGAAACGGGTAAAGGGGTCGGTTATACGAAAGGAAAGTACTAGCACCTCACACATCCGCCGTACTCAACGGGAACCATTTCGTTTGCTTCTAGGCTTGGATAGGTTATCTATCTAAAGGCTACTAGCTAAAGGGAAAAGGGAAAAGAAAAGAGAGAGAAAGAAAGTGCCCGTGGAGGATTGAGGCCCTCGTGCCTACGTATCCTCATAGTGCAATGAGGAATTCAGAGCTCCGTAGTTCATGGAACCAGCAAAGAGAGGAGAATATGGAAGAAGGTGGCTAGCCAAGATTTCACAATCTCGTGTCTACGTATCCTCGTAGTGCAATGAGGAATTTAGAGCCTACGTAGATTGGGGAAATAGTACAGAGAAAGGAAAAGAAACAGAGACGGTGTCAAAACCAAAAGCAAAAGGAGGTAGCAAGACCCTACTTGAGATGCAAAAGAATGGTGTCAAAGCCACGAAAGAAAGGCAAAGGAAGGTTTTGCTGAGGGAAGTAGAAGAGAAGTGGTGACTCCACTAGGGAGAAAACAAAAAAATGGTGTCGAAACCAAGATAATAAAGGAATAAAAGATAAGAATCGAGGTAAAGGCAAGATTCGTAGGGGACTTGGTGTATTAACTGGAAGGCAGTGATTAACCAAAGAAATATAAGAGTAAGACTCTGTGGGGAAAGCAAAATGTTGGTGTCAACAGACAGACTGTGATAAACCCGAAGGAGAGTATTGGACCAAGAGAAGGTGTTTGACTCTCTAGGAAACTCGGTGTGTTAACTGATAAACAGTGGTTAACCGGAAAGAGAAAGAAGTTGGTTTTAACCGATGGATAGTGATCAAACAGAAGAACGAGTGTGGAACCAAGCGAAGATTGTAACCCAAAGGACGGGTGTAGAACCAAGCGAAGGTTATAACCCAAAGGACGGATGTAAGACCAAGTGAAGGTTGTGACCCAAAGGACAGTACACTGACTGAACAAGCAGTACTTGACCGAAGATAGGGTATTTGAACCAAAAGAAGGTTACTAACCCAAATGTGCGAGTGTTTGAACCAAAGAAAGGTTGCTAACTGCAGGGGACTCGGTGTTTAACAGGCGAGCTGTGATTAACCAAAAAGAATGAGTAATTAACCAAGAAAAGGTGATTAACTCAAACGAAAATCAACATGTTAACAGGCGGACTGTGGTTAGCAGAGAAAAGGGTGATTAACCGAGAGAAGGTGATTGACCCAAGGAAGATTGGTTCCTACAGGCGGACTGTGATTAACCAAGAGAAGGTGATTAACCCAAAAGAAGGATATGCGACTTTGTTGGGGAAGAAAAGAAATTGGTCTTAACCAAAGAACAATTGGTTAACCAAAGAAAGGGATGATTACAAATCTTCTGGGGAATCAATGAATAATGATTGGCAACAAGAAAAAGGTGCTGGATTGAAATGAGAAAGTTAAATCTAGGGACAAAATATTAGCATACAAGGGATCAAGGATCTAATCGATCAATAATCGAAAGAAACCACAGTAAGGAGATAGAAACGACCATTCCAGGCACAAGGTACTACCCAAAATAATCAGAATAAGTGTAGGAATTATCCACTCTCTTTCCTTCTCTAGCACCAAAGTATAATGCGAGAATCGAAACCGGCAGAGTGACAATGCAATCTTGTACAATGCTCTAACGTGTTGTGCAGACTTCTAACTCAGAAGAGGATCGAGAGAATAAGTTTCTAAAAGACCCTAAAGAGAAGAAAGAGGGAAAATCAACTAATTAAAACAAGGTTTAGATCAATCGATCAAAAGGGAATGAACAAGCCAATAATCTTTTAAGTGAATCGAAAGTTCATTAAAGTGAGCGTGTGAAGTAATGATTATACAAAATTAAGTTCATTCAAATGAAGAACAAACTTAATGCAATCAAGAAGAAATTGCAAGGCAGTAACAAACATCAATTAACATGCATCACTAATCATGTTATCATGCGGACAAAAGAGTTCAAGAATGATCATGATCATATAATGTCGAAATTACAAACAATTACATAATCGATAAATCGAGCATCAAAGTGTGCATACATACTTCAAACAGAGGCTAAACAGCTCATAAAACATCCATAAATATCAAGCATATCAAGCCATGGAAGTTAGATGAAGAAACAAGACCAAACAAGCTTGAAAAAACACAAAAATGACATTTTGGTTCAGTGTTAATCGATTAAACATTTGCTAGTGCAAAATAGTTAATTGATTAACCTTTGAAAAAAAGCATATTTTTGATGAAAATTGAGGTGTTAATCGATTAACCATTTTGCACTAGCAAATGGTTAATCGATTAACCCTGTAGTAGTGACAGAAAATTGGTTTTTTAAAAGAACTTTTAGCAACTTATCAGTTATGCAATCACTCACATGTTAGGGCAAACACTTGTGCATGAAAATAAAGTTTAAAATCAACAATTAAGCATCAATTGAATCAATTAATTCATCAAGAAAAAGAATCAAGCAATTGTATATTCAATTCGCACACAAAAAATTATCGAATCTACATTGTGAATAATACGAAAATGATCAAAAATAGTAAATTGAGTGAGAAGTTCCAACCTACAAGGAGGAGGATTGCCTTAATGATTGTTGTAAGTGAATTGTGATAAGAATAATCAAAGAAAACCAGAGAAATCTGAACTTGGAACCGAATCATAGCAAAACCAAGCAAAATGCGACGAAAGTTACAAATACGAATTTGCACCAAAGAAACTTGAGATAATCACTTGAGTTGAAGAAAAAGCTATTGAAACTCCAGAAATCCGAGTAGAAATGCAAGATAATGGAGGTTAAAATGAAGAGAAAAGCACTTTCAATTTGAAAGTTTCTAGTCTTCAATGGTGGAAATTGAGCTCTAGTGTTGTTTGGGAAGAAGATGAAGATGAATGTGAGAGAGAATTGTGAAAATAGTTGAAGGTGTGAAAATGGTTGAAGCCCCCAAGCAAAAATGCCAAGGTTCCTTTATATAGAGTGGAGGTTTGGAGTTGCTAGGTTTGGAATGTACTTTGGAATTTGCTATGGAACTAGCTTTAAGGTTAGTTGCATTTAACTCACTGAGTCGGAAGTTGACTCAGTTAGTTAGTTTGTTAACTCGGTGGAGCGATCCCAATGCAAGTCCAAAATCCAACGGTTCACATGCTTGGAAGTGAAGTTACATGGTGGTCTTGATTGAAAATGATGTATTGTAGTAAATGTAATTGGATTCTTGAAGTGTCTAGGAATGTATAGAATATTCTACACAATGCTAGAACCAAGTGAACCCCAAAAATAGAGGAAAAGTTGTTGTCATGAAAATGCAGCAAAATCTTCCAAAATACAAGGGTTAATTGATTAACCATTTTGCACTAGCAAATGGTTAATTGATTAACCAAGCCAAAATTTGCCCAATTTGCTTGAAAAAAGGTGTTCCGGCCATGGTGTTGTACCCCAAAATTTGACCAACCTCTCTGGCTTATGTTTCATTTCATTACATCAGCATATTACATAAAACTTTACATTTTGCATAGCATTTTTTTGCATTTACAGAGGATATTAAAAAATGAATGAAGTAAAAATGCACTAGGTGAGGTTTGAACCCACCACCCTTGGATTGCAAGCTTAATGCCTTACCAGCTCAGCCACTCATGCACTTGTGAATAACAAAGGAAGGGGAAGCATATATTTAAAGATTGGAAAACAAGCGCAGGAAAATAAAAAAAGGGGTGGATTTTGTCTCCACCAGGAATCGAACCAGGGACAGTACATAATATGCGCGCTTGCCTTAACCACTGGGGTGGTGATACATCCATTGATTATCCCACCCCAAATTTGTTAAGTACCCTATTTTTATGGCTGGGCAGATTTTTGAAGAACACAAATGGCAATACGTGAGAGATTGGAAGTAGAGCAAAACTTAACCATTTTCAATGAAACAAAAGCCAATCCCACTTGATTTTTCGCAAGGATTAATGTGGTATATTCAGTTTTCATGATTGAGATGTGTATTTCAAGTTGCAAATGAAATTGAAATTTGGAGCAATGTTGGTTTTCCATAAAAGCTTGTACCAAGCATTGCCATAACAGGACCAACCAATGAAGTACTTGCTTTGTTTGATTTTTGAATTCTTTACTAGAGAAGGCAATAGCAAGCAACCACTATACTGACCTGCTGCAGCCCTAGTTTATCCCACTCTCCACTCCAACCAAAAAGCAAAAGGACAAGTTCAGTAGATGAGGGTTTTGGATGAACTGAGGTATAAAGGGTTAAAGGTGAGGGAAACCCTAGCAGCCACACTTGGACAAGAAATCAGAAGAAAAATTTTTGAACTCCCTTTGAAGCTTTTCTCAAAAAAAAATCGTGTGTAGCTTCAAGGAGGGAAGAGGTGCCAAGCTTTGAAAAAAAGGTCATCTTGCTCAAGACTGCAAGCTTTTCGTGGTTGAGTGCTGCTACAAGAGGTATTAAAGTCTGAATATTTTCATCATGTATACATAAACCATGTTTGGACATTATTTTCTGCTAGGTTTGTGATTTGACTTTCAAAATACTTGAAACAAATGAATGTGTATCAACTGTTTTTGTTTGGATTTTGAAAACTGTTTTGAGCATGTGTGTGTTTTGTATAGGCATTGGATGTTTGTTATGCTGTGAATCTTTATGTTGACAGCTAGGGTCAGTTTATATCTGTTTATGCTGTCTATTAGTCACACCTGTCTTGAAATGCATATTGAGTAAAATACCTAGAGCACTACCATGTTTGAATTCATAACCTGCATTATTGGATTTATTTTGGACCAAAGCTTGTTGTAATCATTGTTTGGTTATGCTGCTACAAGAGGCATGTCTGACTGTTTGTTGCTGACTGTTGGAGTTTAAATCTCCTGTTGAAGTGGTTAAGTCATTTGTTATTGGTATAGTTTGTATTTATTTTGTTTTGTTGAGAATACTGCACTGTTGAAACATGTGATGTTTGGCTGGCCAGTTAGTTTTTGTGAAGTGCATATCCATTATGACTTGTTAATTTTAAAGAAAGCACCAGTATGATTGAGTTCTGATTTTGGTAAAGAATGATTGTTGGTCTAGGTATGAGGGTCTTGTTAGCATGATGATATTCAAAGTAGATTGCCTCAGCCCTAGGAGCATCACATGTTTGGTTTATTTTTGTTTCAAGATGATTTTGTCAAAGTCAGAATGTTTGAGTTCTGTTTGTGTTAAAGTCCAAATTTTGATTTGCTTACTTTTGACACCATAGGCCTGTGTTAGCATTCTATTTGTGAATTAGTTATCATGGCTTGACAGCATCCATCTATGTCTTGAATTTTCTGATGAACTGTTTGCTTTAACCTTTGGATATGGTTATGACTGAATCTGTCCACATGTCAACATTGCTATGATTCAGACCAACTGTCTTTGCTAAATTCATGCTTTGGTCTTGTGAAGTTGGTTGTTGGGTGTGCTAACTGATAATTCCATTGTTCTTGCTGCTGCTTATGTGAGTTAAGAAACTATGTGGACCATTTTGGTTTGCTTGAGGGCAGTTGACTTTTATTGAAACACTTTTGTTTAAGTCATAAGCTCTACTTATATGCTACTTTGTTTCAGTTAGGATGTGCAAAAACATTTAGGACTATCTGCATTTTGTTAAGGTTTTGGTTTGGTAGGAGTGTTATTGCTGTCCTTGTTGTTGTTGAATCCTTGCAATTTGTTTGAGTTCTTTGTTTTTGTTCTAAAAGAAGAACTATATGTGTGTATGTTGTGTTGGTGGTAAAGGTTGATCTATGTCTGTGAGGCACATCTTGAACTTTGGACTTCCATTCCCATTTGAAATTTGCTGCTCATTGCTGGCTGTTTAGAATTCACTGCACACACTAGGTTTGGTCCTTGTGACAATGTGTTCACTTTGTGATTTTTGGGTGCTTTGATAAGTTGGGTTGTGTGTTTTGCTAAGATTGCTGCCAAACTTTAGTGATGTGTGAATGAGCATACCAATGAGTATGTTGTTTTCAGGATGGTTTTGGAATCAGGTATGTATACTGTTGCTGTTTGTTGGGCACAGCAGTATCAATGTTTGAAGCTTGTATTTGTGGCAAAGTATTTTGTTTGAATTTTGTCTTGAACCAGAACCACAACCAGGTTTTGTTAGTTGTTAGTCTGTAGGTTGGCAGTTAAGTCAAAAGAGTGTTTAAGATTTGAACTTAGGTGTTTGAACTTTAGACAGGTTTACTTAGTGCTAGTTTGGTTTTCATTGAAGTGGTGATTGATACTGTTAGCAAGAGCACAGTTTGCTTTGTTTTGGTTTTGTGTTCAACCTATATTAAGGTATAGCATTAGGGGCTGTCATTACAGGTCCCTTTATATTTTGTTTTGGCTGTGTGAATTTAGGCCAAGGTAGAAATTTGATGATGATGTCTAGATAATCAGCCTACTGTTCACAAATTGAAGAGGGATCAGTTTGTTTATGCTTGCAAAGCTCATGCTCACCATATTGTTTTTTGCTGTTATGGCATCTTGCTGTCAACTAAGACCATAGCAGCATGAACACCTTCTTTTGCATAAACCTTGAAAAGTTAGTTTGATTGATTTTGACCATGTTTGAATATGTATTTGAAAATTGTCTTCATGTTGACTTTGTTTGTTTTGTGCATAAGATCAAGTTCACATGTTTGCCACAAGCAATTCAAACACACCAAGCCACAAACTTGACACTTTTTGCTTAACTTGTTTTTCATTAAAACAACACATCACACACCTCACATTGGTCCATTACAACATGCTTGAACTCTCATTTCATTCAAAATCACTCAATTATGAAAAATCACTTTCAAAATGCAAAATGTCACTTTTTGTACTTAACTTCCACTGGTGGAAGTTATGTGTTATTTTAGGCTTTTTAAAAAAAATTATCACTTTTTGTACTTAACTTCCACTGGTGGAAGTTATGTGTTATTTTAGGCTTTTTTCAAAAATGTCACTTTTTGTACTTAACTTCCACTGGTGGAAGTTATGTGTTAAATTTGCCTTTTTTTAAAATGGTCACATACACTTCCATACACCTAGTCACTTTTGACCACACTTTGTTTTTCATGTAAAACACTTTGCACACATTTTGTATTAAATATATATGTGATGTTGGAACCCTTGGTTTACTTGAATTTTGGTCCTCCGTCGGGTTTGTTACTTTGCATCTAAGAACATTTCTCAAGTCATCAATAATAAAATAATTTCTTTGTATTGAATTAAAAATAGAGGGTTGGGTGTAGACCCCTTCTTCTTCGAGTGTTGGGATGCCCACTGTAGTGAGGGTGATTTCGACACTCGTCTTTCAATACGAATACGCTTCTAAACTTTTCTCTCCTAAAAAACCTCGGTCTCGTACCGAGTCCATTTTCAAACCATCTTTCAATAAATTAATTTTTCTTTGTATTAAATTAAAGAGAGGGGATTAAGTGTAGTCTTCTTCCTCTCCGAGTGTTGGGATGCCCACTGTAGTGAGGGTGATCTCGACACTCGTCTTTCAATACGAAGACGCGACTTCTTCCACCATATCTCACTTTCACAACTTCATTCTGTAATCTTTCATCACCCAAAACCTCGGTCTCGTACCGAGTGTATTTTTCAAACTCTTTTTACAAAACTTGAATGGTCGTGGAGTGGTTAGGCGTAGGCCTTCTCCTATCCCGAGTGCTGACGTTTACCGTAGGGTTCTCTGTCGCAAAAAGCACTTACCATTCAAAACCAAAAACACTTTAATAAGAGAATGAAGTTCTCTTTGTGTTGAACTAAAGAGAGAGGATTGAGTGTAGTCTTCTTCCTCTCCAAGTGTCAGGATACTCACTATAGTGTGTGTGGTCTTGATACTCGTCTTTCAATACGAAGACGCTACGTTCGCCACACATTTTTTACAACAAAAACTTTGAGATAAAGAATTGGGTACTACCTGTAAGGGTTACTATCCGAGGACCTATCTCGCCCCTAAAAAACAATTCAACCAATCAAACGTGACACCTTGCCTCGCATGGCGAAAACCAGTCTCCCAAAGGATATGTTACGTCCGTTCTACCACAAACAGGTACGCCTAAGTCTCCAACGAGCGAGCAGCAAAACACCTAAACTGCTAGAACGCGCACGATAACATCATCCACAAAACACACCGGTTATCCGCACCGTAGGCACGAACTACGTTGCTCTGATTTCTCATGCATATTGAGAATACGTAGGCATAGGATTGCGATATCCTAGCGAGCACCCTTTTCTTTTTCCACCCTTTCCCAGAAAGGCATGCTACGTCCGTTCTACCGCAAACAGGTAACGCCTAAGTCTCCAACGAGCGAGCAGCAAAACACCTAACTGCGAGAATACGCACGATAGCATCATCCATAAAAAACATCAACAAACCGTAGGCCGAACTACGGCTGCTCTGATTTCTCATACCAGATGAGAATACGTAGGCACAAGACGGCGATGTCTTGGCGAGCACAATCCCCCCTATCTGTAGTTTCCCGAACTACGTCGACTCTGATTTTCTCATATCTGTTGAGAATACGTAGGCCTAGGACCGCGAAGTCCTACCGAGTCCGTTCTCTCCCTTCTTCCCCCCGTTACTTCTCTTTCCCCGTTTCTAAACCCTTCTTTCTATCCCTTGGAACACTCTCTTTATAGCATAATATTTAAGCAAATATAATCACACATCAACAAACAAAAGGTTCCCATCGAGTACGATGGATGCGAGGGGTGCTAATACCTTCCCTTCGCATAACCGGCTTCCGAACCCGTTCATGGTTACGAGACCATCTTATCCGTTCGTTTCTTAAAGTTTTCTCGATATTTTCCTTTCCCCCATGGGATAAATAAAGTCCGGTGGCGACTCTTCTGTCCTTTCTTTTCGCCTCCCCGTCGTTGCGTGATGCATTTTTCGAGTAGCGACACATGGTTATGATTTTCAACCTTTTTCTTTGATAAATAAGTATAAAACCCTTGTTTTTTTTGCTTGTGTTGATGATATGATGTCTTCGTGAGGATATGATTAATCGGGTTTGGAAAACCTCAATACTCCTGCAACAAAAACTCACAGAGAAAAAGTGCTAATATGTATGCCAGCGATGCTCATGCTCATGCTTATGCAAAAGGAAAAAAGGAAGGTCAAATTTTGGGTTACGACATGCCTCACCAAGGGACCATATATTCCCAAGGACGATGACGGCGTTGTCAAATATCCAAAATATTTGGATTATGATGAAACCAAAAAGACTTCATATGTTTTGAAAGCGAGGAACATAATTATTTTAGCACTTAGTGCTAAAGTGTTATATTCGATTTCACATCATACAAGTTCTAAAGGTATGTTAAATGCTCTCCAAACTCTCTAAGAGGGAACGAAGGACGTCAATGATTCTAAAATTAATATGTTTACAGAGGAGTTTGAACTATTCGTATGGAACCTAGAGAATCTGTGGATTTCATGCAAACTAGATTCCTCCATTTAATCAACAAACTGCGAGACTTAGGTAAAACCTTTCCTAGCAAATATTGTACTAACAAAATATTGAGATCCATGTGTAGAGAGTGGCAACCAAAAGTCACTACAATAAAAGAAGCAAATGACTTTAGTACTTTGGGTATTACAACAAAAACAAAAATAACAATAACTACAACAATAAAACCAATAAAATATTTAAACATTAAATATCAACAACAAATTAACAAAATCAAAAGAATAGATAAATATTAAATCTCAACAACAACAACAATAACAACAACAAAAACAATATTAAACATTTTACTTGCTACAACAACAACTAACATTAATATGTTTCTTTCATATTTTCCTAACTAATGTTAAACATTTTTAATAAGGAATTATTAGAGAAGAGATTATATTAAGAAACAAACTTTGAAATATTTTCTCACTCTTGCTTTCATTGTCATTATTTTCATTATGTTAAGTTTACACTTTATCACTTTGCATCCAAAATGGATAGTTGTGACATTCACGTTTTGATTGACTATTGATAGTGTTGCGGTGAGAATCGGATATCAAGCTATTGAATTAACTTGAATCAAATATCATGAAGTTTACTATCGAGCTTTGATTTATCCAAAGAAAAGGGTAAAGATCGAAGAAAACCCTAAGTGCGCTATGTAACAACACAACTAAGAGATCTAAGGTTCGGGGGTTGGTTATACCTAGGAAAGGTGTTAGCATCCTAAGTATCTGTAGTATTCTACAGGAACCTCTTATTAGTATTTTTGTTATGTTAAAGTATGTTTGCTAAGGGAACTGTGTTAAGGTAAAGTCCTAGGGGTATATACACTAAGTATGTACAAAATATGCTCGTCAAGACATCACATCTCGTGCCTACGTGTCCTGGCGGGAATGAAATCAAAGCAATCGTAGTTCCCCAACTAAAATGAAAAAGGTGTAAAGGAGAAATGAGGGAAAAAAGAAAAGTGTGCTCGCCAAGGATCAAGGCATTGTGCCTACGTATTCTCAAGTGGAACTTGAGAAATAAGAATGTATGTAGTTCATGAACTACGGGTTGTTAGGTTTTTAAGAACCAAAACAAAAACAGAGATAGACATATAAGGGACATGCACAATGACAATAAGTCAACATACAATCCCTCCCCTTGGATTAGGTCAACAGGGATCAAAAGAAAGTAACAGATACATGGAAGAATATCATGTAAATGGTATCAAATAAAGGCACCGACACAATACACAAAAAAGAATCATGTATGATCAGATAGATAAAATATCACAGAATACACATGAAAAAATATCATGGTATGAACAGACAGAAGAGTCAACAGAAATGCATGAAAAAACACCATGATAAAATAACAGACATTCACAGCAAAGCATCGTGAGAAACAACGAGAAAATACTATCGAGGAAAACCATCGTGAGAAAATCCACAAACAAAAAAAACATACACGAAAAAGCATTGTGTAAAAACAAATAACATCATCAATTAATTAAGACAGAACATCAAGGATTAATCGAGTAAACAAGCAAGTTATAAAATAAAATCGAGCAACAAGAAGGATTATTAATTAATTTAAATATTAATATTTAATAATATTAATTAATAATTTAATTAATCAATATTAAATAAAAACATTTAAATAAATTAAAAATTGAACTAATATTATTTTCTAATAAAATTCAAATCAACTAGAAATAAAATAAAAATAAAAATAATAAAGAAAAAAAACTAAAAGTAAAAGATTAAAACATTTTTAAAACTTTAACAAACTATTAAACCAGAAAGAGAAATTATTAGAATAAAATACTAAACTATATTTTTTTAAGAGAAACTTTAAATTATCATCTCAATTTATATTTTGAAACAAATTCTTTGGTTACCAATACAACAAATTGACTTATGAACACCCCTGAAAAAAATCACATTGGTTAATTCCTATCCTCTAGCAACTAAACCCGAATCAGAATTGAGGATTCTTTCAGAAACTTAATTGCATTTTAACATATTCCTAAACTAATTAAAACAAGAAATAAGAAAGTATACAGCAAAAATGATAAATATAAAGAAATTCTAAAACAATTAAATTTTGATAATAATAAAATTTAAAGAACTAAGTCAAACTTCCATTTAAGGTCCATTAAAATAGCAACATGTGACCATTTCCTAATAACATCAAATAAACAAAACATGCAGTGCATTTAAACAACCAGGTAACGCAGGAAACGAAACCACCGTCTATTTCATACAAGGAGAATAAACTTCTACTTTGTTTCATGAGAAATCGAGCAGCTCAAAAACTAAACCCTATCGTCCTCAAAACCAGACACTCGAAGAAGAAATGAATCAGGTTCAATTAACACAAAAATGGAAATCAAAATAAGGAATGAATCAGGTTCAATTAACACAAAAATGGAAATCAAAATAAGGAAATAAAGAGTTACCAAAAGAGATGCACGACCAAACCGACAAAAGCACAGTCACAATTTGGGGTAGTTATTGTTTTAGGCGTCGATGTGGGTGGTGACACAAATTTATGGTTGATGGTCATGTGAATGCAATGAAGGTTTGTGTCTCGACGACATAGATACGACAATTACACTGAAGATTAATGGAAGCTTGGAGTGAATATGGTGGAGTGTTGTTTTGTGGTATTTTGTGAGAGAATGAAGAAGAAATGAGAGTGAGGTGTTAGGCGCAGAAGGGAGTAGTGTTAAAGTGGTTTTAAGATATCTCTCCCATCTTTTAGTAGACAACTCACTTTCCTTAAGGTGTACCGTGTGGCTTTTTTTTTTTAGCTTTGTCTTTGTGAAGTGTAGCTTTTTGAGGAAAAGAAGAAAATAACATGAAGCTTGTGATGGTATCAAAACAAAATATTTTTACTTTTAAAATTCAAAAAGAGAGTATACTTGGTCAACTAATGTTAGTCTGTATGATGCATGCAAGCAGTGCCATGTTACACCAATGAAGAAAAAAAACAAAATAAGTTTTTAAAACTTGTTAATTAAGTACTACTTATAATAGATAAAAAACAAATATTAAAAAAAAAGAAACAATAAAATAAAATATTTAAAAAATAAACTATTAAAAATTTGATTAATTAAAAATGATTATTAATTAAAAATATAAATAAAAGCAGTAAAAAACGTGACTGTCTGGCTTAATGATTAAAGTGAACCATCAATGGCTTTTTGGCTTGAAAAACATCTTCGACACTTACTTGCTGTATGTGAAGGAAAACTGTGAGTGCAACCTTTGTATGAAAGGTGTATTGTATGAATACACAACCAAGTTAACTGAGAACTACCCTGCCCCATGTTAAGATTGCAGGATTTTTTGTAAAGAAAGAAACTCCAACTTCTAGGCTCGAAGGAGTTGACAAGGGAATAACTTCCTTATTTCTCCAATGTTTGGGAGTTGAAGGAATGCCTTACATCGTCAGCAAAATTTGATTGAAAACATACTAACAGTAGTTATGGGTATAACATTTTCATCATCCTCCCTCAAATATTTGTATAATCAAAAGTTTGGACAAGTAAATATTTGGAAGATAAATCGTAAAAATGCAAATAATAGACAAAATAAATTGAAATCAAAATTTGCAATGCTCATTTTATTAATACGAAAGAACAAACACTAATTAAAAGAAAACAGGTTAAATAAAATGAAGGAAAGTACAAACAATGAGAAATAAAAGGCCTAGTGACTAATCAATAACAAGGATGAGTTGTCCTGTCTGAAACACTGGCTTTTAGGAAGATAGTCTGTTGAAGTCGACTGAAGCTTCACTTTTGATGCACTGGCAATAGATTGTTCTGGACATTCGGATGGCTATCCTTAAAATTAAGGATTCCGGTTTTAACCAACTCACGCACTCTTGCTTTCAATGCATAACAATTCTCCAAGTCGTGGCCTGCAGTGCCCTCATGAAATGCACAATGGAGATCATATCTAAATCCAACTAGAAGAGGATTAAGAGGAGGTTGCAGAGTCCTTGTAGTGATCAACCCTTATTGAACCAGGTCAGGATAAAGTTATGTATATGTCATGAGAATAGGATCAAATTGATTCCTATTCTCATATTGGTTATGTCCAACAGCTGGACATTGAGGAACTTGTGTTGGCCGTAGAGCAGTAATAACATGAGTAATGGCAACAATAGTAGGGTGATTATACCGAGGTTGGGGACAAGGCCTCCTCACTTCAGCCATGACAATGTTAGTCTCTCTCTTCTTATGGAAGGTCCCAAAGGATTTTTGGAAGATTCAAAAGCTTTGGATACTTTACCATTCTTCATACCTTCTTCCAATCTCTGGCCAATAGTCACCAGATCTGTAAAGCTTGAAGAGACACTCCCAATTATCTTCTCCCAATAGAAAGGGGACAAACTATCCATGAACATTCCAGTTAGCTCCTTCTCCGCTAGAGGGGGTTTAACTTGGGAAGCTAGCTCTCTCCACTACTAAGCATATTTCTTGAACGACTATCTCTCATTTTGAGACATATTTTGAAGTTGACGGCGGTCATGAGTCATGTAAAGATTGTATTTATATTGCTTCATAAAAGCATTAGCAAGATCTTGGAAGCAGTGAACACTATTCTGTTCTAAGTTCATATACCATTTGAGAGAGACACCGCTCAAACTGTCTTGAAAGTAATGGATGAACAGCTTTTGATTGTTGGTATAAGCAGCCATCCTTCGGAAGTACATGACTAGATGATCTCTTGGGCAAGAGTGACCCTTGTAATTTACGAACTCGGGATTTTTGAACTTAGCAGGCATAACAAGGCCGAAAACTAAGCACGTGTTGTCTGCATCCATATTAAAGAAGTCGGTACCCTCAACAACTTTGAGTATTTATCTATGATCTAAAACTGTTAACAAACAACCTCAGGTTCAACAAAATCTTCATGGTCTTCACCTTGAGCACTGGTAGCATTATACTCATAGAGAGGGTTCTCAAAGGGAGCTCGGACAGCCTGGGTAACAGTGTGGACCACAGGTTTGGGCTCAGCAAAGATTGGAGCTTGAAAAACTGGTATGGAAGTCTGACCAATCATAGCAGTAGATGCAAGAGGTGGAGAGTAGTTATGAGGTGAACCAAACTCTGGTCAAGTAGATGGTGGCATCTGAAAAGGTGGAAGGTCAGCGCTTGAAACTTCCTGAATGGCAGTCCTTTGAGGCGGCTCTCCTCTGGCAATCAGGGCTTCAAGCATCTCGGTGAGTTTGGTCATGCCTGACTTTAAATCGTCAATCTCCATTCAAATTTATGCATTATGTATCTCTTGCTCTGACATTCTGCATCTATAGTTAGCTCTAGTCTGATATCAGTGTCAAGGAATCAGCTTGACGACTCACAGGTACACTAGAAGATAGAGACAACTAGACATGAGTTACTGGATAGACAAATGGTATGCAATGGATCATGCAAATATGCAAATGTAATGTGATGCAAGACAGGCTGTAAAACACACATAACATGATTAAAGGTTCGAGATCACAACATAAGGTTTGGGTGAAGAACCAACCACAGGGTGTGTACTAGGGGTAAAGCACCTGCACAACGAGTTCTAACAAAGTACCCAAAGTCATCGACCCATCTTTCGGATATTATCGACAAACCAACTACTTGGAAATCAATAATATTCTCAAAAGAGTCTCGTCTGAGTGTAGTATCACATATCAACTACTTCGGGACTACTCCCTCATAGTCATCACATTACATCCTAAAAGGCCAAGTGGGGATAAAATGTAACTAAAGGTCCTCAGTATCACATGCTCCTAGGTTGAAAGTAGTAATGTTTTCACGAATATGTTAAAATACCATGATAAAATAACAGACATTCACGGCAAAGCATCATGAGACACATAGAGAAAATACAATCACAGAAAACCATCGTGAGAAAATCCACAGACAAAGAAAACATACACGAAAAAGCATCGTGTAAAAACAAATAACATCATCAATTAATTAAGACAGAACATCAAGGATTAATCGAGGAAACAAGCAAGTTATGAAATAAAATCGGGCAACAAGAAGGATTATTAATTAATTTAAATATAAATATTTAATAAAATTAATTAATATAAAAACATTTAAGTAAATTAATAATTAAACTAATATTATTTTCTAATAAAATTCAAATCAACTAGAAATAAAATAAAAATAAAAATAAAAACGAAAAATATAAAAGTAAATGATTAAAACATTTTTAAAACTTTAACAAACTATTAAACCAGAAAGAGAAATTATTAGAATAAAAGATTAAACTATATATTTTGTAAGAGAAATTTTAAATTATCACCTCAATTTATATTTTGAAACAAAATCTTTAGTTACCAATACAACAAATTGACTTATGAGCACCCCTGAAAAAAATTCCTATCTTCTAGCAATTCAACCCGAATCAGAATTGAGGATTCTTTCAAAAACTTAATTGTATTTTAACATATTTCTAAACACTATGCCAAAACAGACCTTTAGCAGCGCTTTTTTTGACCTTTAGCAGCGCTTTAAAGCGCTGCCTAAAGTGGCGCTGCTAAAGGTAAAGGCAGCGCTTTTTTTTGTGGAAAAAGCGCTGCTAAAGACATCACCTTTAGCAGCGCTTTTTTACCCCTTTAGCAGCGCTTTTTAAAGCGCTGCCTAATCTCCCCCCTCCCCCCCTTTAGCAGCGCTTTATTAAAGCGCTGTCTTAGACCCCCCCTATAGCAGCGCTTTATGAAAGCGCTGTCTTAGACCCCTCTTTCCCCACCTATAGCAGCGTTTTTTTAGCAGTTTCTCTGTCCCCTTTAGCAGCGCTTATACATAAAAGCGCTGTCTAATGTGCACGTTTTGAAAAAAAAAATTCCTGATTAATGACATTTTTTATATATTTTTCAATAAACCTGCTTATATTGCAATACCTGCTTATATAATTTAGCCCTTTATTTCAACACTTTGGCTTTATATACACAATTTAACACTTTGGCATTATGTGCACAATTCAACACTTTGGCATTATATGCACAATTCAACATCACAAATTATATACAATTCCACTTTAATATATATAATTCAAAAGCTTCACAATTCAACATCACAAATTATATACAATTCTCAACTCGAAAATCAACATCACAAATTATACAATTCTACTTTAATTTCTTCCAATCTTTATTGTTGGCCATAATATACCTGTAATTCATAAAAACTAAAGTATCAAATGAATGACATTCAAATATGTAAATAAGAAATATATATATACACATAAGAAACGTATAAATAAGAAATAATATGTTATTTTACAAGTACCTTTAACATCTTTTTCTTTTTTTAGTTCGAAGGTGCTTTACTTGTCTCTTAACAACACGGACGGATGGATCGATCCAAATTCCCTCGCTATGATCATTTCTAATATATGATTCGTCTGCTATAATATTCTCATCTGGATCATCCCTAACATAAGATTCATTCTCAACATCAACCTCCCCCTTTTCTCCAATGTTATCGTTGATTACTTTGTTGGAAAAAAGAACTATAAACCATTTCGTACTTTTCGGATCAGTGACATAGAACACTTGTTTAGCTTGTGTGGCTAGAATAAAAGGCTCATCTTTGTACCCCACCTTATTAAGATCCACTTGCAAAAAACCTGACTTATCCATACGTATGCCACTATTACTTTCAACCCACTTGCATCCAAAAATAGGAATCTGAAACTTCTCATAATCAAACACCCAAATGCGCTCGATTACCCCAAAATACGAGGAAATGTGCATTGATTCGGCAAGCACAGTGACACCACTATTTTGCATTGTACTTTTATCATCTTGCTCCTTGGTATAAAATGTGTATCCATTAATTGCGTATGCGCTATAAGAAAACACATGCAAAGTTGGACCATATGCTAAACATCTCAACCTTTCTGTTATTGAAGCGGGATCAGAATAAAACTTTGAATAAATATGCTCTTTGAACCATGTTATAAAACTTCGATTGTGCTCACGTACTATCCAATTTTCATTTCTATTCAGATTTAAACCTCGGAGAACGTCCTTGTGCAATTTAACGTACTGCTCAACCTCAATGTCATTGTGCAGAACATATAAATGCACTTGCTCCCGTTCATCCCTTGAAACTGTCACAACTTTATTTCTAATTAACTGTTTACCTACTACTTTTTCAACAACATCAGATTTTGGGAGGCCAATGGATTGAACGTTGGACAAATATTCAGTACAAAACTCAATAGCTTCTTCAACAATGTATCGTTCAACAATACATTCCTCTGGTCGACTTCGGTTTTTCACATACCCTTTCAATATTTTCATATAACGTTCAACTGGATACATCCATCTCATATATGCAGGTCCACACAGTTGTGTCTCTTTCACGAGATGCACAACTAGATGTACCATTATGTCAAAGAATGACGGAGGAAAATACATTTCAAGCTCACACAAAGTAATAATTATATCTTTTTGCAATGTTGGTAAGATCGCAGGATCGATCACCTTACTACAAATAAATCTGAAAAAGAAACACAATTTTGTTATTGCGCCTCTCACTTTTTCTGGCAAAATAGAACGTATACCTATTGGTAGAAAGTGTTCCATAAGAACATGGCAATCATGTGTCTTTAAACTCTTTAACTTTAGGTCTTTCATAGAAACAAGTCTTCTAATATCTGAAGAGTATCCTTCTGGAACTTTAACTTCACTCAGAAACTTACACAATATCTTTTTCTCCTTTCTAGACAAAGTATATGCAGCAGGTGGTAGATAAGTGCGATTTCCTTTCTTCTGGGGTCCTAATTCATTTCTTATTCCCATTGCTACCAAGTCTTTTCTTGCTTTAAGGTCATCCTTAGACTTCCTTGTATATTGAGTAACGTACCAATAACACTTTCAAATACATTTTTTTCAATATGCATAACATCAAGAAAATGTCGTACATACAACGACTTCCAATACGGCAACTCAAACAAAATTGACCTCTTCTTCCACCCACGCGTGGTAAGCGTATGAGCAAAAGGCTTGCCAAACTGAGTACTCACATCTTTCACCTTTGCAAAAATTTGATCGCCGGTCAATGTAGGTGGTGCTCTACGTTGTTCTGAATTTCCATTGAATTCTTGTCTCCACCCACGGTACTGATGATTAGAACTTAAGAATTTACGATGACCAAGAAAGACATTCTTCTGACCAAATTCCAACCGCGTCTAATCTGTGTTTTCTTCACAGATAGGACACGCACATTGACCTTTAATGCTATACCCCGATAGATTTCCGTATGCTGGGAAATCATTAATTGTGCCAAACAACATGGCCCTCAAATTAAAACTTTCTTTCCTATATCCATCATAAACCTCCACACCGTTCTCCCACAAACTTTTTAAGTCTTCGATTAAAGGTGTCAGGTATACGTCTATGTCGTTTCCTGGTTGTTTAGGGCCAGAAATTAACATAGATAACATCATGTACTTACGCTTCATACATAGCCATGGAGGTAGGTTATAAATCATAAGAATTACAGGCCAGGTGGAATGGGAGATACTTTGCAGACCGTGCGGATTCATTCCATCAGTCGATAATGCCAAGCGAAGGTTTCTAGCTTCTTCTCCAAAATCAGGATAATCATTATCAATTTTTATCCACTGTGGTGAATCTGCCGGATGTCGATACTTCCCATCTATAATTCTATCATCTGCATGCCAAGTAAGGTGTTTCGCATCTGTTTCACTACGAAACATGCGTCTGAATCTCGGAATTATAGGAAAATACCATAAGACTTTTGCTGGTGACAACTTTTTCTTATACCGAGATACACCGCATTTAGGACACTCGTTTAATGATGCATACTCATTTCGAAACAAAATGCAATCATTTGGACAAGCATGTATCTTATCATAGCTCATACCAATAGAGCATAACATTTTTTTAGCTTCATAGGTTCGATTGGGAAGAACATTATCCTCCGGAAGCATCTCTTGAAGTAGGGCTAACAACTCTGTGAAACTTTTATCCGACCATCCATTACCCGCCTTTAAGTTGTACAACTTTAATACCGCAGACAATCTTGTGAAAGTAGTGCAACCTTTATACAACGGCTTCTCTGCATCGCTTACCAACCTCTCAAACATCTTTGGACAATCTTTAAGATCTTCTTCAAGTGCTTCTGCAATATCTTCGACTCGATCACAATCGTATGTATCCCTACCATTGTCCTTTGAAGTAGAGGTCGTATTGTTCTGGAGTTCAACATTCTCGTTACTTATCTCACCGTGTAATGTCCAACATGTGTAACTTCGATCAATTCCATGTCTCATTAAATGAGATTCCAACTGAACCGCGTCAATTCGACGCCCATAACAGCAACCTAAGCAAGGACATGTGATCCTACTGGGGTCTTTGGCGTGTTCAACAGCAAACTTAACGAAGTTCGATACCCCATTCTCGTACTCTTTTGACAATCGATTAACAGACATCCAATTTTTATCCATACTATGAAAGTTAGGCAAAAACAGAGAATACCTGTAAAGAAATCACTAACTTCTAAGAAAGTTATACAGTAGGATGCTTGGAAACAATCACAACCTTGCTCTTCTCAGGTAACCCCTATAACAGACAATATATACATTTTATTAAAATCATATTAATAATTAACCAAAACAAAAAAACTAGATAATCCAACAAAACAAATCATATTAAAAAAAAGTAGATATACTATAATAAACTATTCTACTATTAAAGCATACTTTCATTAATATGATTTTAAACTATTCTAAACTATTTTATAATGCTCAAAATGACATGGACTAAATTAAAGCATACTCTCATAAATGGTGGAAATGGACTAAATTATTCTAAACTATTCTAAACTATTTCATTAATATGATTTTAAACTATTCTAAACTATTAAATCATACTCTCAAAAATGGTGGAAATGGACTAAATTATTCTAAACTATTCTAAACTATTGCATTAATATGATTTTAAACTATTCTAAATTATTAAAGCATACTCTCAAAAATTTTGGTAATGGACTAAATTATTCTAAACTAATTTATAATGCTCAAAATTCATTGTGGCATTTCAACAAACACCTTGCATACAAAACTCAAGCCAATATCAAAAGAGTAATGCTCATCAATGGTATCAACAAAAACAAGTCAATAACTCAGAAAGAAGTAGCACTAACATCATCTAATCCAGAAAAATGCAATACTAAGACAATAATCCATAAAAATGCCGTAACAGTCGCGGATTTACCGTAACGGTGGAGGAGAACGAACGGTGAACGGTGGCGAAAGGGAACGGCGGCGAAAACAAATGGAAGACGGCGGCGCAAACGGACGGCGACGAAAGCTTCAACGGAGGGCGAAAATGGAAGATAGGGCAATGGAGAAATGAAGAAACGAAGAAGAAAACGAAAAAACGCGTATTCTGTTTCGTTTACAATTTTGGAGGGTATATAAAAATTATTATACTAATACCTTTAGCAGCGCTTTTTAAAGGCCTTTAGCAGCGCTTTTAAAAGCGCTTTCATAGGGTGCATTAGCAATGACATATAGCAGCGCTTTATAAAAAAAACGCTCTCGTAGAGTCCCCTTTTAGCAGCGCTTTTAAAAAGCGCTTTCTAAGAGTCCCCTTTTAGCAGCGCTTTTTTAAAAAGCGCTGTCTTTGGTAGGTAATTTTTTTCTTTTTTTTTTACTGACTATTTAGCAGCGCTTTTTTTAAAAGCGTTGTCTTTGTATGCGCTGCTAAAAATCAATTCTGGCGTAGTGAAACTAATTAAAACAAGAAATAAGAAAGTATACGACAAGAATGATAAATATAAAGAAATTCTAAAACAATTAAATTTTAATAATAATAAGATTTATAGAACTAAGTCAAACATCCATTTAAGGTCCATTAAAATAGCAACGCATGACCATTTCCTAATAACATCAAATAAATAAAATATGCAGTGCATTGAAACAACCAGGTAACGCAAGAACAAAACCACCACCTTTTTCATACAAGGAGAATAAACTTCTCCTTTGTTTCATGAGAAAACGAGCAACTCAAAAACTAAACCCTATCGTCCTCAAAATTAGACACTCAGAGAAGAAATGAATCAGGTTCAAGTAACACAAAAATGGAAATCAAAATAAGGAAATAAAGAGTACCTGAAAGAGATGCGCGACCAAACTGACAAAAGCGCTGTCATAATTTGGGGTAGTTGATGTTTTCTGCGTTGATGTGGGTGGTGACACAAATTTATAGTTTTGATGGTTGATGGTCGTGTGAATGCAATGAAGATTTGTGTCTCGCCGGCATAGATATAACAGTTACACTGGAGATTAATGGAAGCTTGGAGTGAATATAGTGGAGTGTTGTTTTGTGGTAATTTTTGAGAGAATGAAGAAGAAATAGGAGTGAGGTGTTAGGCGTAGAATGGAATAGTGTTAAAGTGGCTTTAAGATACCTCTTCCATCTTTTAGTAGGCAGCTCACTTTCCTGAAGGTGTATCGTGTGGCCTTTTTTTTAGCTTTGTCTTTGTGAAGTGTAGCTTTTTGAGGAAAAGAAGAAAATGACGTGAAGTTTGTGATGGTATCAAAATAAAACATTTTTACTGTTGAAATTCAAAAAGAGAGTACACTTGGTCAATCAATGCTAGTCTGTATGATGCATGCATACAGTGCCATGTTACATCAATGAAGCAAAAATACAAAATACGTTTTTAAAACTTGTTAATTAACTACTACTTAAAATAGATAAAAAAAATATTAAAAATAAAATCAAAGAAAACAATAAAATAAAATAAAATATTTAAAAAATAAACTAAATTAAAAATCTGATTAATTACAAATGAGAGTATTAATTAAAAATAGAAATAAAAGCGGTAAAAAACGAATACTTGGTCCGGTATCGAAGTGTTCAAAAAAAAATAAAATGAATAAAGCAAAAAATATACAATTCGAAAAAATACAGCGTTTGGTCAAATTTCGAAATAAATTTTACCCGCTAAAATGGTTTAAACCGTCCAAAAATACGACCGAAAAGTAGTCGAAAAATTAAAATGAGCACGTCAGGTTAAACTACTCAAAATGTAGATTAGTATATGACTGACGTTTGCAGACTCGATTTTGAAATTTTCCGTCCATTGATTTTTCGCACAGTTGACTTTTGATTTGACCGATTTGGCTGTAAATCTAACAAGTTTATTTCAGTTGATAAATTGGGTATTATGCGAGATGGAAGACATGATATGTTATGTAGACGATGCAAAACTTCGTGGGATCTTACAGTAAAAAATTAGGGTATGACATAGAGTTTCACACTGATCAATAATGTTTCATAAGGATTGATGATTTGACAATGTTTTGACCATTGTTACTTTATAAATAGACAACAAAGATTTGTTACTTAATTTTTTCATCAAATTAGTCATATATAAAAAAATAAAAAATAAAATAAAATATGTTAATTTACTCCTTGGTTTCTAGCTTAATCGAGATAATAAGTCATAAAAAAATTTTAAAAAATTAAAAGGTGATAAAATATAGTTGCTGAGATTCGAATGAGTGTCCTCTAATAAATACTTTACCTCTTGCTTTTCAACTCAACCGAGGTAATAGCTTATTAAAAAAAATTTAAAAATTAAAAGGTAGTTGTTCCTTGAATTCGAAGGCATGCCTTCTAAATACATTACCCATTGGTTTTTAACTCAATCGAGGTAATAGGTCATAAAAAAATTTAAAAAAATTAAAATGTGCTAAAATGTAGTTGTTGGGATTTGAAGGCGTGTCCTCTAAATGCTTTATCCATGTATTGTTAGCTCAATTGAGTGAATATGTGATATATTTTTAAAAAAATATATATATATGACACGTCTATGGTTTACATCTCGTTTTTTGTTGGATGAGGTGAAATTTCTTTTATAAAATATTATATTATTTGTAATAGTTAATACTTCGAAACTTCAAGTCTCATTGCTAGATTCATTGATTACTTAGCACTTCAACTCAAATTTGACTCTTATAATTGATGAGGTTTGAGATAACTTTTTTGATTATATGAATTACTTAGCACTTCAACTCAAATTTAACTCTTATAATTGATGAGGTTTGAGATAACTTCTTTGATCATATGCCATCATCCAAAATTGTTGTATAGTTGTCACGAAAGACTTCAACTAACCATATTTGACCTTAAATTTTATCATTATTAAAGTGGCTTGACATTTAATCTCACAAAAAATTATTTGAATATTATTTAAGATAAGGTATTGTCATCATCAAAATCGAGTCATTCCAGTAAATAAATATATCCACATTATATAATTTAATATTTAATTTAATATGTAGTTTTAAGAAACAGGTTTACAATACTATTTTTTTATACAAATAGGTAACTTAATTAGCGCATTGAGACAGTGTTTCACTCTTTCTTTTCTTTTTTTATACAAATAGGTAACTTAATTAGTGCATTGAGACATAGTGATTCACTCCAACTCAAACATGCATATAAAGTGAAACTTAATTAGTTACCTTCATGATCACTATCCCATTTGCATTTATATCTTGCAGTCGAATATTTTGATTTTTACATATTGGATTCACTTTCTTATATATGTGACTCATGAAAACAATGATACATCATCATCTCTAAATTTCATTTCATTTGAAAGCAAAAAAAGAAAACCGTAAAATAATTAAATAATCAAAAATCACTTGACACTCCTCTTTCTTGTCCAGCTACAAGTCCTTTTTAGTCTTTACAGTTTTCATTGAATATTTCTCTATAACCCTCGTTGTTGCTACTGTTAAGCTCATGTATCAATAAAAACATACCAGATTTAGGGTTTTCTGGCAGCATCTACTTTTGAGCACTAGCTAGGTCTAACCTAAGGTTGGTCTTCTTCTTACAATCTTACTTGCTCAACTTCAACTTCCTTTTCTCTCTCTTCTATCATACATCCAAAATAAAATAGTTCTTCTATCATGCATAGATTTTTTTTTTTCAAGATATTTTATTTTTGTGCTCAACTATCTAAGATGTTGGATTTGTCCAATTCTCTTCATTCTTCTCTTGTATCTAAAAGTAGGGTTTCCTTTTCTTAGTGATCTATGAATCTATTTATATAGGAATCATCAACCTATAATATATCAGTTTTTATGAAGATGTTTTATTCTTTAAATTTCAAGTGAAAAATTGTAATTGATCTATTTATAAACTTGCATGCTATTCTGCTGCTCTGATATGTCTTCTTTCTCTTGTTTAAAGCTTACCTTGTGAAAGTTTGAGCCAAGACAGGTTACTTTTTCAGCCTATTGCCTTTTATTTTTGCACTAATAAAACTAGTTATTAGATGCAAGGTTTTAAATATTATATGCAGTCTCGCAAAAGTTTTCGCGATTTCAGATTTGAGTCGGTATAGATGTTGTAATTATGTAATATTAATTGCAGTTGTCGCGATGTGAACCTACAACTTCATTTTTATAAAAAAATAGTGAATAATGATATTGGTATTGGCATCTTTTGATATTATTTTGGAATTAAAAAATCATGAAAATGATTCTAGTTTTTGAACATTTTTTATTTTGATATCACTACATAAATGATAACTTCTTGATGTCTGATTTTCAGAAAAGAGAAATGTAGACAGACATATATGCATGGAGGTTTGATTGAGCACAAGTTAATGATAATGGCAGGGAAAAAGAGTGAAGGAGGTTCCTACAGCACAACCATGCAAGGGTTGTTGCTAAACATTTTCTCTGTGGTGGTTGGACTGAAGGGAGCTCCTTCTTTCTTTCTGTTGCCTCCAATTGTATAACATTGTCTGAAATAGTAGCTTTATGCATGTCTCAGCTTAACCTAAACATGCTTTAGCATAAAAAGGTACAAGTATACTGTAGCTGATGTTACATATCAATCTTCTTCTAGCTCTTTGTAAGTACCAACTCTTTTACTATTGCTACCTAGATTCAGGAAACATATATCTCAACAGTTTCTTACAGTTGCAGGATTTTTAAGTATTCAAATAACTATGAATTTAATAGCTTCATGACCCCACTTAGTACTTTCTTACAATTGCTGGATTTTCAAGTATTCAAATAATAACTATTCTTGTAAGTATCTGATGGATATACATGCTAATTTGTTTAGGCTAAACGTGTTTTATAGATGCAAAAATTTATATATTATACATGTGATTCTCTTCCAAAGGATCAAAATACTGGGAATAGAGTTCAATATGGAACTATTGGATGTGTGTTTAGGGTCTCATTTTAGTGTCCTTAATGTGACTAGTTGAGTGTATTTCTCACACTTATTTTGTTATATCCCAATTTATAATATTTAAAAGTTTGTTTCAAGCCAAAACATAATATAGAGACAAAGAAAATATAAAGATGAAGAAGAATATTCTGGAAAAATATCTCATTTATATTTTTATTTGTTATAAAATATAATTTACTTAAAGTATCACTAATATTTTTTATTCGTTATATATATTTTTGTTTTGTATTAGAATCATAATTGATATTGATCGATGATAGAGGATTTTGAATCGATGGTGTTCATTTATGATATGAGTGATATGAGATGGACATGTAACATTAGTATTCCAACGTCCAAGTTAGAGTCTAAAATGAGTATAGTGAAAAACGGAAATTAGAAAGTGTGCCTTATATCTCACTTCTGCTGATTTTATACATTGCATTATTTTGATTGGCCTAATATCTTATTGGACCTTTGCTTTGGATATTTGGTCGACTTAGAAAAGTTGACTCAAAGACTTGTCGAACGAGAATTAGTCGAGGAAGTCTTCAAAATCGTGGTCGGCCTCTAGCATTGACATATGACCTTGGAGAGAAAGTGGAGACATCCTAAATCAGTTGCAAAATGAGTGGGAAACAAACACATTAAATACTTTCACATCATTGAAATGTTTCATCAATTTTTCCTACGCGTGGCTTTAGGTGACTGTCTTGGGGTATAACACTTCCTCTTAGTGCACTTGAGTGCGTTTACATTTTTTAGAAGAAATCCAACCGTTGATCTTGCATCCTCTCGCTCCTCGTGATCTAGTATGTTGATTGTCTCACTACTATAAAATATCTCTTTTGTAACACCATATTACTGATAACGGGATAACACATAGTGTATTTTGACTCAATTCCCATGCTTTTTTATCGTCATTTCATATATTTGTGTCTGTCACATTGGTTTTATTGTGTATTTCAGGTGTGTGATTGATTGGACACTCAGAAGAGGAAGAACAAAGAAAAAAGATTGAAAAAATGGACAAAAGCTGCAAAAATACAAGATCAAGCAGGATGATGACCGTCAACTTCCTTGACGGTCGTCAACAAATGGAGAAACGCAAAAAGAAAATGCTGACGGGCGTCAGCTACCCCTGACAAGCGTCAGACTGGCAAAATGCAGTTTTTCGCCCCCATTAAGGTTGAACCAGTCATCCGCTTAGTAGATTATTCTCAACCAATTTCCACCACTTTTCAGCAGTTTCTAGACGAGTTTTAGGCTATTTTAGGAATTTTCAATTTCAGTTTTAAGTGTCCAAGTTTTTAGAGTACTGATTTTAAGCAGAATATCCACCATTGTAAAAGTTGTTGTTTCTCACATTGAGGATCTGCTACACTTTAGTATCAAAATTTAAAAAAATTATGTACGTACGTACTTGAATCGATCTTAAATTAATCTTGTCGGAAGAGTTTTTCTGGATTTCAACTATTATTAGTGTTTTTTATTTGATTAACTATTATTGCTGGAATGATCGTGAATTAATCTATATATTTACTACTATTGATTTGATTAATTATTATTAGTGTTTTAAAAAAAACATTAATAACAATATGTTAGTTATTTATAATATGTTCGGTTAAGTTCTTAGAGTATGTAATGTGATATTGTCGTTCTGACGAGATTCGATAAAATAATCGACACTAATTTTTAACATAGATATTGTTTTTTGGTTTCGAATTTAGTTTTAGAAAGTTAAGATTTTTGTGTGAAAACGAGAAATACTCAGATATCGATTTTAGCGCGAAAGTGTGAAAATGGTGGCGAAAGTGTGAAAATGGTATCCGACCATTAAAATTTGGATTTTTAATTTGTAAAATTAGCGACAGCGCTTTATAAATTAAATTTATTGATTTTTAAAAAATGTTTCGAAATTGTAACTTGTATGTGCAACAACAAGCAACTACGGTTTCGAAATCCAACACGGGCTGCGTGAAAGTGAGTAGTGTTTTTAAATTAATAACTATTTCAAAAATGATTTTTAAAACAAAGTAAAGTGCTCAATTTTATCTGAGTCCCAAAGGTACTAGGATATTACATTCTGGTCTCCGTTTAAATTAATTCTAAAACAAGCATTTTAAATCCGTTTTCAAGCAAAACTCTTACCGATTGCCTTAGATTTACAAAGCGACAATAGATAACGGTAAGTTGACATTGATCTTTGTGGGTTCAACATTTTTTATATTATAACTGACATTTTTGTGCACTTGTGAATAAGAAACTATCAAGTTTTTGGCGTCGTTGTTGAGGACCAACAATCAATATTATGATTCTGTTGTAGCACTGTATAGTCTAAGGAAAAATTTTCCCTTCTATCGGTTGTATGCCAAGTACTCACTCATCCATAGACGAGTTTGAACAACCGGTCAACGAAGTAGAACATTTTATTCACTTAAGACGCCAGATTGAACAACTCCACACCATATTTCTTTCTATGGCTGCAAACGATAACAGTCCTTTTAAGGACTACGTCGTCCCATCCCAGGATGAGCCACATTCAAGCATTATTCCACGTGAAATCTAGGCGAACACTTCCAAATTGAAACTCTTTATGCTATAAATCGTGCAACAGAACCAGTTCTCTAGAAGTCTCACCAAGGACCCTAATCTTCATTTATTAGTGTTTGTACAGTATGTAAACACTTAAAGAATAATGGTGTCGATCCAGAGGTCATTCGACTACATCTATTTCCATTCTCTCTAAGAGATAGAGCCAGAGCCTGGCTACACTCTCTACTCGCGAACTCTACCGCTACGTGGAACGAACTCAAGAAGGTATTCTTATCTAGATATTTTCCACCAAGCAAGACGGCAGTGCTGAGAAATCACATAACTACGTTTAGACAAGTCGAAGGAGAATCACTCTTTGAAGCATGGGAACAATATAAGGACATGATGAGACTATGTCCTCATCATGGAATAGAGAAATGGCTTATCATTCATACCTTCTATAATGGTCTTCTCTACAGCACAAAAATGACAATAGACGCTTCTGTTGGCGGAGCCTTAATGGGCAAGCCCTTCAATGAAGCCTACCAGCTTATTAAAAACATGGTCCAGAACCAGCATCAGTGGGGAACTGAACGAGTTCAAGTAGAGAAAGCACAAACAAATGGAGGAATGTTCAAAGTCAATGGTATTGATCATGTAAATGCTAAAGTAGATGCACTAACTCAAAAGTCAATAACTTAACTATTACCCCTCCAGCCACCGTGGTTGCAGTAACTTCAAACTACGAGATCTGTGGAGTCAAAGGGCATATAGCTACTGGCTGTCAACTATTGAAAGGAATTGCACATGACCAAGTTAACTATGCACAAGAAAATCCCTACTCAAACACCTATAACCCTGGATAGAGTAACCATCCAATCTTTTACTACAAGAGAAAGAAAACATTATTTGCTCCAACTCCTCCACCTTCAAACCCTCCACATTTTCCAAAAGGAGCCCCTGCTGCCCCTCTTGCTCTTAGAAAGTCAAACATAGAATTAATGATGGAAAACTTCATCGCAACTCAGACCCAGTAGAACAAAGAGTTCATGAATCAAAATGTTCACACTAATGAGTTGATGAAGAAATTGGCGAACAAGGTTGAAACCATGTCTACACACAACAAGATGCTTGAGACATAAATAACTCAAGTATCCTAGAAACAAGCAGTTACTGATGCTTCTGCTGACAAATTTCTAGGCCGACCCCAATCCAATCCTAAGGGACATGCAAACTCCATCACACTGCAAAGTGGGACAGAGTTATATGGACCCATTGATCCTAGAGTTACAAATCCTGTGATGTATAAGAGAGTCGAGAAGGAATCTGAGAAGGTGACTAATGAGAGTCAAGTTGGAGAACCAATAGCTGATAATGAGCAAACAACCACTACTAAATAAGCTATTGAGAAAGAGAAGTCATGTGTGCCTCCACCACCTTATAAACCCAAAATACTACACCCTCAAAGACTCGTCAAATCAAAGAACGAGGGTCATTTTAAGAAATTTATTGAGCTCCTAAAGAAACTTCATGTTACTATCCCATTAACATAGGTCATTACTCAAATGCCCTCATATACTAAGTTCCTAAAAGATATATTGTCCAACATGAATAAACTTGAAGATGACGAGACACTAGCACTCAGTGAAGAGTGTAACGCCATTATCCAAAATAATATACCAATAAAATTGAAAGACCCTTATATTTTTTTTCCATTCCATGTGTAACAGAAAAGTTTGTCATTGATAAGGAACTTTGCAATATAGAAGCTAGTGTCAGTTTAATTCCTATCTCTATATGTGAAAATCTAAGTTAGGAGACTTGATACCTACAAGGATGTTCCTTTAGTTGGCAGATCGTTCCGTTAAGTATTTTGTAGAAATCCTGGAAAACATTCCAGTACGCATTGGCCAATTCTATATTCCTACAGACTTCATAGTAATGGACATAAAGGAAGACTCTAACATCCCTATCATATTAGGAAGACCTTTCTTAGCCACTTCCGGTGCGATCGTAGATGTAAAAAGAGGGAAACTAACTTTTGAAGTTGGTGATGAAATGATTGAGTTTATTCTTTCCCAATTTCTAAAAGCTTCTGCTATAGATGATACATGTTGTTTCATAGACATCAATAATTGATGAATTCATAATATAATTGGCATCTAAAACACCACCACCGATTATAGAGCCGGTAGAACTCCCAGCCAAAGAAATGCTAGACGAAGATTAGGCTGAATACTATCGCCCATATGCTGATGATAACCTAAGGGAATGTCTAAAACATACACCTGAATCTACGCCAAGCCCAATGCAACCCTCAATGCAACTTAAGGTACTACCCAAAAATCTAAGATATGAGTAAGACTCTAAAGCCTATAGAGAACATCAGAGGAGGATCAATTCAATCATGAGTGAGCTAGTAAGGAAAGAAGGGTTGAAACTACTTGAAGTTGGAATAATTTATTTGATCTTAAAGAGTCAATGGGTTAGTCCAGTACATGTAGTATCAAAGAAATGAGGTGTAACAATAGTTCAAAATGAAAGAGGTGAATATGTGTCTAAGCGCGTGAAGAAGGGTTGACGGATGTGTATTGGTTACAGAAAGCTAAACAAAGCAACCCGAAAAGACCATTTCCTCTCCCTTTCATTAATCAGATGCTTGAACGTCTGGCTCAACACTCATATTTTTGTTATTTAGATGGATACTCAGGATTTTTCCAAATACCAATTCATCCCGATGACCAAGATAAGACTACCTTCATATGCCCCTATGGAACATTCGCTTACCGCAAAATGCCACTCAGACAATGTAATGCACCCCAAACCTTCCAAAGATGTATGATGGCGATAATCGCATACTTCCTAGATGATAGCATGGAAATATTTATGGATTACTTTTCCGTATGAGGATATATCTTCGAAGGATGTCTTTCTAACTTAGAGAAGGTTTTTGAAAGGTGTGTAAAAGTCAACCTAGTATTGAATTGGGAAAAATGCCACTTTATGGTAAAGGAGGGCATAGTCATAGGATACGTAGTGTCTGAAAAATGAATTGAGGTTGACAAAGCTAAGATAGAGGTCATTGAAAACCTCTAACCACCCAAGACGGTCAAAGAAGTCCGGAGTTTTCTCGGACACGCCGCTTTTTATCGATGTTTCATTAAGGATTTCTTTAAAATCACTAAACCCTTAATCGATTTCCTGATGAAAGATGTTGAGTTTATCTTCGATGAAAAATGTCTCAAGTCATTTAAAATCCTTAAGCACACCCTGATATATGATCCTATTATGCAACCTACTAATTGGAGTCAACCACATGAGATCATGTGCAATGGAAGTGATTATGTTGTAGGCAATGTCCTATGACAACGGAAAGATAAAAAATTACATGTCATTTACTATGCGAGCACAACCCTAGATGGAGCTCAAGTGAATTACGCTGCCACGGAAATTGAACCCCTAGCCGTAGTATTTACAATTGATAAATTTCGTTCTTACTTAGTGGGAGCCAAAATTATCATCTACACATACCATATCGCTATCAGATATCTAGTGAATTAGAAAGAGGCGAAACCAAGGTTACTTCGTTGGATCCTATTGCTTCAGGAATTTGATTTAGAAATCCAGGACAAAAAGGGAACCAAAAACGTGGCAGTTGACTGATAACACTATTTTATTGTGTCATAGTGATTCATTTTTCTTATGGTTTTAGTTTAAGTTTAATTAGGATTTGTTTAAATTTACTTGTTTTAATATGTTTTTACCTTAAGCACATTAGGTGCTTCTTTTATGGTTTTACTTTATGTGTTTTTGTTTTAAAGAAAATCTGATAAAGGCAAGCTGAGGCATGACATTTCAAGACAGAGTCTGGAGTAGAAAGAAGATTAAAGAAAATAATATGTTGATTCTCGTTTTCAGCAATTCACCAAGAGCTTGGAAGAATTCTATCATAGGGCACACGTGGCAAGGATTTATGTAAAGAAAGATCTAGAGCATAAAGATAGGAGCAAAGGATCTTGAAGACAAAAGGTAGTACGATGGGGACCATGCCTGCAAAAGGGCATCCTGCACCCAGCCACCCGTCGTCTGCTCTACGCCATTGCCTGCTAAAGACACCTTGTCCTCCAATGTTGTCTGTACTGGATAACTTGCTCACAAAGGTATATTGGACAACTGGATATTTTAGTGATTTGATAAGGGCTGAACCTTATTCCTATCAAAGGATCATGATCCAAGACTGTCGCTACTGCGAAAATCGGCGCCGGCTGGACAGAAGAGTCGCCACCGTGCGTTATTTATCCCACGGGAGGGAAAGGAAACGCTCAGAGTAAACCTCGCACAACACGGGAAAGGTATGGTCGTCGCAACCAAAACCTGGATTCGGGAGTCGGTTACGCAAGGGGAAGGTATTAGCACCCCTCACGTCCGTCGTACTCGACGGGATCCACGCTTGTTTTCGGGTATGGATTATTATTCTATCTAAACTATAGGTCAAGGGTTAAAAAGAAAATAAAATGAAAATAAAAATGACTCGGCAAAGTATCGCACTTTATGCCTACGTAGTCCCGCCTGGAACGAGAAATCAGAGTCAACGTAGTTCGCCTACCTACTGGAAAGGAGGGAAAGGTTGCTCGCTAGGATATCGCATCCTATGCCTACGTACTTTCATACAGCATGAAAGATCAGAGCAAACGTAGTTCGGGCCACGTACGACACAAGTCTGTCTTGATTGATTTTACTCCTTCTGAAAAAAGGTTTTTCTGATTAGCGGTCCAAGCGGACAAAAATGACGTTTTGATGAGTTCACATTCTTTTACGAAAGAAGTGTCTTTTATTGTGTTTGAAATCTTTATGTGTTTTTCTGTTTGTTTTGAGAAAGAAAGAGACAGAACTCTAACCTACGGTTGCGAAGGGAAACAAACTAACCTAATGTTATCATGCATGGGTTAAAACCTAATGTCTATCATGCTCCTCTCTTGCACAGAGAGAAACAGAGATCCTAAGGGATAGGCAGAAACAGAAACAATATCAGATATATACAGTAAAACAGTAAAATGCATGGATGCAACAGTACAAGCGAGGCAAGGGAGTCCCACTCAACCTCGAACCTGGAAAACAATAGGCGAAAGTGAACAGGATTCACTTTCAACCCAACAGGGTAAACAGCAAACAATACAGTCAGGAAAACCAATCAATACATCAAGAAATGAAATACAGCAAAAATAAACAGCCTCAGCAGCTCTGGATCAACATCTGGCTCCAAGTAATCTCCCATCAGCTACAGGCTTCAACACGCATCAATCTCCATCTTCATGGCCTTCAGGTAAGGGCTTTGATCATCAGTCTTCTATCTGCAATGGCTTTTCTTCAAGTTCAAAACTCCGGGATGAGGGATCAGTCACAAGAGTGAATTGGGTGTTAAGCAATCAGTTGACTACCAAAGGTGGTGAACAGACTGCTTCTAACACAAAAGACATTTTCTCTCAAGAGTTCTATCTCTTAGACACTATCACCAAGCCTTCCAAAGGAAGGGGGTGAGTGTCTTAGAGAGACTCTGAATCACAGAGAAGAATGGATGCAGACAAGGCAATCCATGTTTGAGAAACAAACTTTCTAACCTAGAGCTCTGCCTAGCTCCTAAACCCTAGTTCCTCAGCATCTGCTAGCAAGAATCTTCTCTTAAACTCTGGAAGTTGATCTTCAATCTCTGGATCTCCAATGGTCTTCATCTTCTCAAGTCTTCAGCTCTCCCAAGTCCCCAGACAATCCCAATACCCACACAAACAAGCAATAAACCCCAGAGGGCATACCACACCAGTCAATCAGATATATACAGTACAGTAATAGCAGTAGGGGAGTCCTGACTTTTTCTCTAAGGGATCTAATAACTACCCATAGCCCCTATAGTCCCATAACTAATCTAGTTAAACCCTAAGTCCTAAGGGAAAGAATCAAACCTCCTAAGTCATCACCTAAAACCCTAGTTTGTTCATGTTATTCACACCTACACTAAGCACCTAAAATTAATTTCTAAAAATGGGAACTAAATTGTATATACAAGTTTAATGTCTAAACTAAACAACCTAAAAAGAATGGACAAAAAATATTAAAGCATCTAATAGAACAAAAATTAACAAAATCATGCATGAAATGAAACTATTTAAAATGCTATTTATTTAGAAAATATGGGGAAAATATCAAATAAAAAATAAAATGCAATTTTTATTTTTTATAATTTTCTAGACTCTTTTAAAGAAAATGATGCAAAAAGAATGAATTAAAAATATGCAATTTCTAATTTGTTATGAATTTTCAAAAATGAAATGTTGAAGTTCAAGTATACTACTTAAAAACCCTAATTAAACTATCCTAAGTTCAATTATCTAAACTAATCAAATTTTATTCTAAAAAATCTAGTAATAAATTCTGGGAATACTACAATTCAATATTAATCACCACAAAAAAGAATGGGCAAAAAATCTATTTCTAAGTGTAAGAACAAAAATCTACAAGATCATGTATGAAATAAAACCTTCAAAATATGCATTTATTTGTAAAATATGTGGAAAATGCGAAAAAAAATATAAAATACAATTTTTATATTTTTTTAATTTTCTAGACATGTTAAGGAAAATATTAAAAAAAGAATGAGTTAAAAATATGCATTTTCCATTTAGTTATGAATTTTTGAAGTTTAATAAAATCTAGGCCGCTGGATTGAGGGACAAAGTCAAATATCCCAACATGAATCAATGGTAGAGATTATCTCTTCTACCTTGGACACTTAGGGTTTCTAAAAAAAAGAACTCATGCAAGCAACTTCCACCCTCTCTAACTCTCTCATTTCTCCACCATTTTTCACGATCCAAAGATGAAAACTCATCTACTCTTCTCCCTCTACACAGCCATGGTACTAGAATTCTCTAACTCTCCCTCAAGAAAGAAATACGAAGGCTACAAGGGGTGGTCACCATTTTCGCACCTTAGTTTGCATGGTAATCAAATGGTCTCATATTAACCTATCATGTACTACATCTTATGGGGATTATCCTAAGCCTAATACCTAAGATTATAGTACACTAAATCGTGAGTTCTTGATCATTAAAGAATTGACACCATGGAAGCAAACCTCACAAACAGCCCTTAAACTCATCATACAACATCCCTAATTGGTCTCTATTAGATTTCTCCTAACAACATGCTTGAACTATGGATAAATAGAGAGTTTCATGAGAAAATGCATACCTTGCAAGTGATGATGGTGATGATGGTTCTCCTCCAATTCAGACCTTGCCAATTGCTTTGTATGGTCTTTGATGAATGTTGAAGCCTCTGGTTGCAGTAGTTCTTGTTCTATCTTCTTGAATCAACCTATTCAACTCTTCATGCAAGTTGGAGTGAAGTTGGAGATCTCATAATCCAGCCACGAATTCTTGAGCCTTTCCTTTGCCAAATGCTCAATGTTGATTATAGATGATGATGATGATCAGAATTGTAGTGATTGATGGTGTTTTAATGGAGTTTGGAATGAAAATGCAATTTTGGAGTGAAGGAATCAAAGTGTAGCATGCAAGCTTTTAGAATCACCAACCAATGCATGGAGTCACTCTAGGGCTTATATAGATGAGAATAGAAATGTGTGGAAGTTTGTAGAACCTTCCATGAAGTTTCTAGAATGTATCACGTAATGAGATTTTGAATTTGTCATCTTGAGTGAATCTCATGCCATCTCATGATAAACCATGCAATCTTACTTAAATTCTCCTCATATGGTATTATGACATGAAAATAAGGTCTTACAAACCTTTATGTAGCATTTTCTCATCTTTCCTTTTGATGCCTTAAAGTGCAAATAACAAATTTACAAAGAAACTCCAATTTTTAAGCCTAAACTCAAAAATGTGGCTAAACCATTGTTCTCAAAATGATGTTTCCAATCAAAATCATCTATCATATGCCCCATTTTGGATTTGTAGATCTCTCAAACCAAAATTCAATTCCAACTTTTTCAACTTATAAGCCATTTACAAGCCATTTTGACCATTTTAAAATATCCATGCTCCATGCATTTTCAAACTCTCACAACATCTTATCTAGCCTTAAAATCCCATTTTGAGCAACTTTGATGTTGGGAAGTTTTCCATTTGAAGCTTCCTTGTATGAGTTTTAAGCATATTCTATGAATGACCTGTAATCACCAAATTACCAAAATACCCCTGTCTTGCACAAGCCATAAGTAGAGTTCCCTAAATCATATGAAGGCATACCATACCTTTTTGGAAAGGGGAGACAATGAGGAACACCTCTCTTGCTTGTTCAAAGTCCATTTGAATTATCCTTGAGGGCCAAAAGTTTGTCAGAAGACAGTCAACTTGCACAGACAAATTTCAGTGCCATCTGGTGACCCCTAACTTGCAAGAGCTATAACTTGAGTTCTAGAAATCTCCTTGATGTCTTACACCACTCAAATTAAAGGTCTTGAGATCCTCTACAAGTTTCATGTTGGCCAAGGATCCATTTGAAGCTTGCATTTTGACTTATTTTGCTTGGAAGTTTGACCTAAACTAGGGAATTTTACCTAGAAACCCTAATTTAGAACCTCCTCTTCTCCTTGATTTCTCTTGATTTATTCTTAGCATAACAACATATCTTTATTCTCCATGTCAAATTATGAACCCCACATCTCTCCAATAGCCCTTAATGCCTTTCAATCAGTCAATTGACCTAGAGTTGACCCAGGGTTGACCCAGATGAAACCCTAGTTGACTGTCTTCAACTGCAATACTTGTGATCACACCAATGACTTGTCTCCTTCTCCAAATGACTTTCTAAGTCCTCCAAGATGTCTAGATACTCCCCGTGCCTTCAATTCACAGCTCATACTTTCCTTGATGATCCCCAGATACCCTCAGCCAGGAGATAGATTAACTGCTTGACCCATTGACTTGATAGCTTTCAAATTCTTCTCTGATGACTTGAATGAGATTGAATCAGGATAATAACCTCTTGATAGGCCTCTAGAGATGAGAATAATGATTGGTCCCCCTGTTGTATGACTTGCTATGCTTATGCTATGCCGATGAGTAACCTATGTACATGACTCTATATGCAAATGCTAATGACATTGAAACATAAACCAAGTGAATAAGGTTGGGCAAATTTTAGGGTGCAACAGTTGCCCCTATTCAAGCGGCTTGGACCCGATTGGGTGAAGAGCCCGGAGCCTTCAGACATTCGCGGTACGAGACGGTTGAATACTAGGAACCCAGAAATTTGCCAACCGCAGAAATAAACTGCGCCACTGCTTGGGGAACGACATTCATCAGCTGAATTTAACTGTTACGGCAACCCACTGATCTCGTGCGACCGTGCTGGGGATTCTTCTCATCATCCTGAAAAAGATTGAATCATCGGAAACTTCGTCCTTTGCTTGTCCACGTCAGGACTCTATCTGCTGTCAACTCGGAAAAAACTTCAACAACTTTGCTGGGGACGGCTCGTCTGCCTTCTCGTCAGAGATAAATCGTCCACGTTAGGAATAAACTCTTCCCCATTAGGAATACCACCGTCCACGTTAGGACTCACCTTTTCACGTAAGGAATAACCGTTCCACGTTAGGAATAATACTGTCCACGTTAGGACTCACCTTTCCACGTAAGGAATACATCGCTTTTCCCCGTCAGGGGTGACTTTTCTCTGCTTTGTCAAACTCTTCCACGTAAGGAATACGTCTTCTTTTGCTTTGTCCATGTAAGGACTCTTTCTTTTTCCACGTTAGGAATCACAAATCTTTCCACGTGAGGAATACTATATCAATCTTTCTTTCCACGTTAGGAATGCTTCTTCTTTCCACGTAAGGAATACCGTTTCTTCTTTCCGTCCACGTCAGGACTAAACTCTCCACGTAAGGAATCTATCTTCTTCTTCCACGTTAGGAATAACTTCTTTGATCTGTCCGCGTCAGGACTAAACTCTTCCACGTTAGGAATAATCTCTTTCTTTCCACGTCAGGAATCAATCTTGATATGTCCGCGTGAGGACTCAATCTTTCCACGTAAGGAATAAACTCGTCTTTCCACGTAAGGAAACCATTTTTCTTCCACGTAAGGAATGCTCTTGATATGTCCACGTAAGGACTCTGATCTTTCCATGTTAGGAATCAAACCTTGATCTGTCCACGTCAGGACTAAACTTTTCCACGTAAGGAAACACCTTCTCTTTCCACGTCAGGAATCAACTTCTTTTCCATCTGTCCGCGTCAGGACTAAACTTTCCACGTAAGGAATCAATCTCTTTTCCACGTAAGGAATCACCATTTTTCCACGTAAGGAATAAGACTTCGTCTGGATCTGTCCGCGTCAGGACTAAACTCTTCCACGTTAGGAATGCACTTGTCTCCCCGTAAGGAATCCATCTCGATATGTCCGCGTAAGGACTCAATCTTTCCACGTAAGGAATATCAACTTCTTTCCACGTAAGGAATAAATTCGTCTTTCCACGTAAGGAAACCATCTTCTTTCCACGTAAGGAAACATTGTCTTTCCACGTAAGGAGAACATCGTCCACGTTGGGACCCACCTTTCCTCGTCAGGAACACCATCTTAATCTGTCCACGTAAGGACTCCAATCTTTCCACGTAAGGACTGATCTTGATCTGAATCTGTCCACGTCAAGACTAAAATTTCCACGTAAGGAATCTACCTTCTTTCCACGTTAGGAATCTCCTCTTGATATGTTCGCGTAAGGACTCTAATCTTTCCACGTAAGGAATCAATCTTGATATGTCCGCGTGAGGACTCAAATCTTTCCACGTAAGGAATCTCCATCTTTCCACGTTAGGAACACAATCTTAATCTATCCACGTAAGGACTCCAATCTTTCCACGTAAGGACTGATCTTGATCTGAATCTGTCCACGTAAGGACTCTGGCTTGATATGTCCATGTAAGGACTCAATCTTTCCACGTAAGGAAACAACTTCGTTCCACGTCAGGACCCATGTTTCGTCTTGATTTGTCCACGCCAGGACTCAGGCATCTTCGACCCGCTGGGGAAATACAACTTGTCCACGTCAGGACTCACTTCTTCATCGGTCCCGACCCACAAACTTCTTAGCACTGACGTGATAGCGACTTTGAGGCGGACTCTACTGGGGATATCTGGAAACCAAACTACCGGATGCCTGTTCTGATGCCCGGAGGCCACTTTTGAAATTCTGGTTCATGAAACCTTTTGATGACAAATAACTCTGCTTGGGAATAAAGAGAGACTTATCCTGGTAACTCTGTGGGGAATACTGTCGAAACTGACATTATCATTGAATATCTCATGCCGAGATCTTGAGTGTTTGGTAGTTCATTTGAGCAAGTGCTCTCCCCACCTGCTGCTAGAGTACAGAAACTGCTTCAGCAAAACAAATGCTGAAGATAATGCCGACTCCGCCGGGGATAGCCAGATGCTACAGAATTATTCCAGCAAAATAAATGCTGGAAGGGTGAAGTCGACTCAGCTGGGAAATTAGGAACTTAAACCAAACACCTTGTTGAAGTAGCATCCTGCTGGGGAATATAACTCTGCTGGGAAATAGCAGATGTGGACAGTACGATTGGATTTCTGCTGGAGAGTGAACTGATATTACACAGTATCCCTGACAAAATAAATGCCAGGACCCACAACCAACTCTGCTGGGGAGAGTCTTAATCTTCGAGTTCTACTGGGAGGAAAGAACACTTGCTGAAAGGAGAGAACTCCGCTTCGGGGATACTAACATGCCCAGCTTGCCCCTGAATCTACAACAGTTTTGGAATGGACCCTACAGTCTTTGTATCCTGACGACCAGACATGGACGGCTTCTACATTTTGGACCTCGAAGGGGTGTTTCAAGAACATAACTTTCGTGCTTCTAGGGTGACATGCCCCGGTCTCGCAACAATCTTTTGTCTCTGATCGACTGTGTCGTGGAGCACTGCCCATAGCTATGAGAGATTTGCCAAATCTTGACCTGACTGCCCCGGATTTACTGATTCTAGGATGACTGACTTTACCTGAATTAATCAGTATAACTTGCCCCAGTTCACGAAATATTTGGGCATTCTGCATTTTATCCCGATCATACCTTCCACTGTAGGAATCTTTCCTGTCGGCATGCGCTTACTCGCAAGTAACACAAGTTGTTCTGCATAAAAGATATACTAAACGCAATGCATATGACAGTTTCAAAATCCAAGTCTGTTCACTAAAAAAAATTTGTGACATGTAATGAATCAATTATCAAAATGTCAATATGAAAGCTGGTAAGAGGAACCCTTTTAGGAGTCAGAATCAACGAGATCTTTACTGACGTATGCCCTCGGACAAAACCTGTTTCAATTAGGACTTTTGCGGGTTGTAACGTGGTCAGGTTCACGGTTAACAAGGAAAGATATAGGCTCAAAATTTATTTCGACCCACCCATTCTTCGTGATGTTCTCCAATCCTATGTTCAGCTAATCCGACCTCAGCGTTCACCTATTAGAGGTGGCATGATAGGAGTGATGGTTCAGGATACCACACATTTTTTGTTTTTGAGTGACAGTCATTTGCTTTTCGTCTTTGGGTACCCAGAATCACACGACTTTTGTCCCTTTCGAGGATTTTTCTTTTTCTTTGACAATCCTTTCCGTCTTTTGTTTTGTTTTCTTTTTCTTTTTCATTCCCTAACTTTTGCCTGGACTGAGTATCTTTTGAGATTCTTTTGATTTTCCAGTCCAGCGGGATGCCCTAATTTTTGCTTAAGTCGCTTGTTTTCAAGTTTTGACTTAGCGGGCTTTTGATTCTTTTTGCTTTTCGTTCTCTCTTTTTTTTTTTGAACAAGTCGTGTGACACTAATTTGTCTGACTTCTTGTGGGGTAATGTGACTGTTTCACTCTTTGTCGGCACGGTTTAACCATTGCGGTTCTTTAGGCACGACTTATACAAGTGTGATTTATCCTCAACCGGACACTCCTTTCATGATTCGAACGCTTGGCCGAACTAACTGACGCCTACCCTGCCCCGGGTTGAGATTTAGGTTTTTTTTTCATTTTCAAAAGAAACTTCTACTACTGGCTCAAAGGGGTTATCAAGGGATTATCTTCCTTATATCTCCGGTGTTTATGGATTGAAACAATGCCTGTATCTCATCAACAGGTTCTTTATCCAAAAGCATATGATCGGAATATTATTCGTCATCTGTTTTCGTCATCCTCCCCAGATTCCTGCTAAAACAAGCATTAAGCATTAAAGAAAAACAAAGAGTGAACACGACTGGATTAATTCAAAACATGCATATTCATTTCGTTTATTAATATCAATTGAAAAACAACAAGTTTTAAGAGCGAAATTTGCAATTACACAGAAAAGAAACTACAAATGTGAGGACATGAACAAGATAACATGAAAAATGTCGGCGTCTCGGAACTGGACTTCCCGCACTCTGACTTATTGGCGAGTCAACCATCCTCAGAAGCTATCATCAGGGGTAGTCTACTGCTGTCTCGATCTTCTTTCACCGGCCCGATCAAATCTGGGAAACTTTTTCATCACCCCGGTTTTCGCTTGTCGATGGCCTTGCACCGCCTTGGGAACCATGTCAGAGAAATTAATGACCCTGCTGTCGATTAAATCTTGGACATTATGCTTGAACGCGTGGCAACCTTCAATATCATGCCCGGGAGCCCCGGAGTGGAATTCACAGTGCCTGCTCGCATCATAGCCATCCGGCAGAGTGCCGGTTATTGGCGCCAGAGTTCTTTTCTCCACCAAGTTCAATCTTAGTAGTGTCTGTAACAAATCTGCGTACGTTGAGGGAGGCTTCTCAAACACCCTCCTCGGCTTCTTTCCCCGAATTCTTTGCTGAGTCGTATACTGGCATCTTGTATGCTGCTGGCTTTGCTCGGGCGATTCCTTGGGCTCACGCGTTATCATCCTTAAGTTCAACCCTGGCATCGGCAACTGTTGTGGACATGGAGACTTAGCTTCTAGTGGCTCTGGGATATACCTCGATTCATCTGCAACCTCTGGCGGAGAAATGGGAATATCAGTCCCTGCAACTTTTATGCCCCCCGGTACAAACTCAATTATTTTCTCATCCAGCAAATCTTGAATCTTATGCTTAAAAGCTTTGCAGTTTGCAATGTTATGCCCCGGTGCTCCGGAGTGGAAGGCACAATGGGCGTTCAAGTCATAGTCTGGTGGTGGCTGCCCTGTCAGTGGAACCAAAATGCGGGGCTCAGCCAGTTGAAGTTGGAACAAGAGTTGCACCAGCTGATCATAATCCACAGGGATCTTATCAAATACTCTGTTAGAAAACCTCATTCTCTTACCACACCTCCTTGAGTTATCCTGCAAAATCAATTGCGACTGCTGACGAGGAGACTCTTGAGCTTCGAACCGTGGAGAGGGTCTCTTAAGCCTATCCTGCGTGGGTAATGGTTCTTCAGACCCCTGAGGAACAGATAAGCCAGCCGCGTCTTCCGACATTTGCCCTCCTTCTCTCCTGAGTACGTTCCTTAATACTTCAGCCATCAACCCTATCTGTGCCTTCAGTCGGCAGTTCTCTTCTTCTAGCGTCTCTTGATTCGAGTGCAACTCTTGCATATCTTTCGTGAACTGCCCCAGCTGGCCTCGAACATCCGTTAATTCTGCTTGAACCTGTTTGATGGCTACCCCCACAAGTTGGCGTATGCGGCCTGGGAGAAAACCTTGATTCTCTAGCTGAGCAAAGTCGGCAGCCCTATCATCAGCCCGCGCAATCAGAGGCTGCACCATGTTCTGCAACTGTTTCTGACTCTCGGCCATGGCTTCCATTACCTGTATGAGCCGCATTATGTTGTCGTGCACCTCTTGCATCTCAGTCGGATCCTGACTCATGACTTCCTTGCTGCTGCTCCTAGTTGAATGCCAGGGAATTCTTCGGTCGATAATCCTGGGGGACCTGAGAGATACAGGAGATGAGCTACAGTTTAATAATTACCTGTAATGCAATATGAATATGAATGCAATGCAATGTGTGTGCCTGTGCATTAGGGTGATTCATTCCCCCAGTTCTAGTGTGAAGGTGCCAGTGCAGTGACAGTGTTGACAATAGGAATATCGGAGCTGAATCATAGAAAGCCTCATATATTGCAGGGAAAATCAATAAGCCCAGAGTACAATATCACTGAGTACAACGAGAAGGCATGACCTCATCCAACAATCCTGGTGATGGTCAGCACTATGCAAATAAAGCATACAGGCGAATACGGGAAATAATCAAATGCTCTCAAAAGCCCGGTACTCTTCTATCAACTTCTTGGTCTCTGGGTGACCTGGTCGGGTGAGCAGTCCTTCAACCAGCTGGTTTCTTCTCTTAAGAACACGACACACGTCTCCAGCAGTTTCTTCCCATGTCGCTTCTCCGAAGCAATCTTCTAGTTTTCGCTTTTGGGACACAACTTCATCTCTGCATTTGATTGCCTTGTTCAGTGCATTCTGGACACTATACCGGGTCATCACTTCCTCCTCACACTCCTTGATGCTAGACTTCAGCTTCTCTTCGAGGTCGGAGATTTGCTGCCTCAGCTTATCTTCCCTCTTCTTATTGTTGGTGAGTGTAGCATTCCAAGTCTTGTTGCAAGAGGAGATTTCTCGATGTGCCGCGTCAAGCGTTTTCTTTTTGGCTTCCAGCATGTCATGGGAGCTTCTGAACTCTTGCCCCAGACGTTCGCGCTTTTTCTTTTCCTTGGTCAACTCAGCCCCTAACCTGTTTAACAGCTCGATCTGTTGTTGGAAAGCATATACGGCCTTGTTTTTCTCACTGCGTACTTGAGCTAGCTCTTGCTCTAACCCTTCGTTGATCTTCATCAAGGCTTCTTTTTCTCTCACAATTTGCTCACAGACTTCCCTAGAAACAGTAGTTGGCTCCGCTACCGGAATAGGAACAAGGATTGGTACATCTGGAAATGGCATTAATAACTGACTTGCTCTTTCCTGGATCCAAACCCTGTAAGGTGCATAGGCCTGGCAATCGTTCTTACCTAACAGTGGTTTCCCCTTGCGGTTAATACGTGTCCAGGCGTGTTGCAACTCAGCTAGCAATTCTCCCTTCAAATCACCTGTGAAGTACAGAGATTCCTGTACTTCTTCCTCCTGAGGTGGATTCTTCAGTGCATATCCGAACTGGCGAATGAATAGAGAAGGGTTGTAATTGATACACCCTTTTCTTCCTATCAACGGCACATTAGGGTACCCAGAACAACTGAAGATGAGCTCAGATCCCAACAGGTCTCGATCAAACCACTCCATATCTTCCGACGATAGCCTCATCAGGCGCTCTGGCCAACCAGCTGGGACTGTAGTCTCTGCAACAGATCTTCTCTTAGGAAGGTGACTCTCAAACCACCTACTCAACAAGGGTACACACAGATGAACATTCTTCCCTCTTCCCTTCTCATTCTTGTAATGCAGTGAGTGGTAGAGATCTCCGAGTAAGGTAGGTACAGGATTACCAGCGGCAAACAAGTAGAAGGCGTCGAAGTCCACAAAATCCGGTATATTGGGGAACAGTACCATGCCATAAATGCACAAGGCCAACACAGCCTTGAAAGCAACCCAGCACCCGCTCTTGGCATACTCTTGGGCTTTACCAACTAAGAATTGGAGTGAGAAGCCTGGAACTCCACGGGAGACAGTAGTCACAAGTTCAGAAGCATCAATATGCAAGGCTTTTGCCAAATCCTCCGGCTTGGGCTTGGCGTCATAATGAATGAATGGAACCTGGTTCTGCACGGGCAGCTCAACATACTCAGCGTATTCCTCCAGGGTTGGTCCCATAATAAAGTCAGAGAACGTAAAGCACCTCAAAGCAGGGTCGTAGAATTGCATCAAAGCATACAGCCCATCTAACTCTACCTCTGTAGGTTTGCACACCAATCTCAGTAGTCTACCATAGCTCATCCGGAAGCTCCTACGAACACCCTCATCAGCAAGAGAGATCAACCCAAGTAGAGGAACAATATCAAGCGTAGGCAATTTGTAAGCAACCGTTCTCCTTAAGCTAGTCATGATCAAACACTCAGAAGTCTGGGTACTAGAACTAGGGAAATGCAAATGCGCCTGCAGCACAGACACACGTTAGTGAAATGCAAATGGTAATGGATATGCAGTGATGCAATGCAAGTAACATGCAACAGGGACCAAAGCTGTAGCTGAATAGCCTGAACCCAATCAAGAAAGGTCTCAGATAGACCATCCAGAAGTCCTCAAGCCCTGGTCTCAGATATACCTCAAACAAAGCTCCAATATTGGTCTCTAATAGACCCCATAATCATAACCTGAATGGTCTCTGGCAGACCTCAGATCATATCCCCCACTGGTCTCTGACAGACCTCAGAACACATCTCCAAATAGTCTCTGACAGACCTTGGAACACACCAACTGGTCTCTGACAGACCTTAGAACCCTCCATAAATATCCAAGATCCTGATCAACAAACCGGTGGTCTGAAGGTCTAGTTACCTGCATAACCCTGAATCCCCTCACAGGTGGGTGGCCCTATAACTGGCACAAGGTACGGCATCCTATGCGGTCGTCGGCGTTACAGACTTTCAGGGTTGATGATACGATTCCCAGAAGGAGTGGCATCATCAATTCCTGAAGAGGCCTCACTTAGCCAACTTCCAAATGATCGGTCCCCAGAGTTGACAATCCAACTAACCAGCAACCCACGCCAACCAAAGGAAGGGGCAGGAGGCCAACCAGAGGAACCTCGTCTGAGTGTAGATTTCATGGGACACCGAAGCAAGCAAAGCAAGCGGGCGCCCACTAATTTCTACTCTAATTCTAGGTGCACTCAAGCCCAGGTCCGGCTTATCTCTCAATATCAGAACACCCGTCACACCCCAGATACAGCAACAATAATCAATATATAAAGCTGAAAATACAAGGTTAGAAATATAAAATAACTCCATGCAAAATCCTCGACGGGAAAACTAGCGTTAGGATTGACTCTCTCAAGGGACGTTGGATCCCAAATGCATAAGAACCATCGCAGTCCTTAGCAGCCAGGGGACGCTGTTCCCCAGCAGAGTCGCCAGCTGTCGCTACTGCGAAAATCGGCGCCGGCTGGACAGAAGAGTCGCCACCGTGCGTTATTTATCCCACGGGAGGGAAAGGAAACGCTCAGAGTAAACCTCGCACAACACGGGAAAGGTATGGTCGTCGCAACCAAAACCTGGATTCGGGAGTCGGTTACGCAAGGGGAAGGTATTAGCACCCCTCACGTCCGTCGTACTCGACGGGATCCACGCTTGTTTTCGGGTATGGATTATTATTCTATCTAAACTATAGGTCAAGGGTTAAAAAGAAAATAAAATGAAAATAAAAATGACTCGGCAAAGTATCGCACTTTATGCCTACGTAGTCCCGCCTGGAACGAGAAATCAGAGTCAACGTAGTTCGCCTACCTACTGGAAAGGAGGGGAAGGTTGCTCGCTAGGATATCGCATCCTATGCCTACGTACTTTCATACAGCATGAAAGATCAGAGCAAACGTAGTTCGGGCCACGTACGACACAAGTCTGTCTTGATTGATTTTACTCCTTCTGAAAAAAGGTTTTTCTGATTAGCGGTCCAAGCGGACAAAAATGACGTTTTGATGAGTTCACATTCTTTTACGAAAGAAGTGTCTTTTATTGTGTTTGAAATCTTTATGTGTTTTTCTGTTTGTTTTGAGAAAGAAAGAGACAGAACTCTAACCTACGGTTGCGAAGGGAAACAAACTAACCTAATGTTATCATGCATGGGTTAAAACCTAATGTCTATCATGCTCCTCTCTTGCACAGAGAGAAACAGAGATCCTAAGGGATAGGCAGAAACAGAAACAATATCAGATATATACAGTAAAACAGTAAAATGCATGGATGCAACAGTACAAGCGAGGCAAGGGAGTCCCACTCAACCTCGAACCTGGAAAACAATAGGCGAAAGTGAACAGGATTCACTTTCAACCCAACAGGGTAAACAGCAAACAATACAGTCAGGAAAACCAATCAATACATCAAGAAATGAAATACAGCAAAAATAAACAGCCTCAGCAGCTCTGGATCAACATCTGGCTCCAAGTAATCTCCCATCAGCTACAGGCTTCAACACGCATCAATCTCCATCTTCATGGCCTTCAGGTAAGGGCTTTGATCATCAGTCTTCTATCTGCAATGGCTTTTCTTCAAGTTCAAAACTCCGGGATGAGGGATCAGTCACAAGAGTGAATTGGGTGTTAAGCAATCAGTTGACTACCAAAGGTGGTGAACAGACTGCTTCTAACACAAAAGACATTTTCTCTCAAGAGTTCTATCTCTTAGACACTATCACCAAGCCTTCCAAAGGAAGGGGGTGAGTGTCTTAGAGAGACTCTGAATCACAGAGAAGAATGGATGCAGACAAGGCAATCCATGTTTGAGAAACAAACTTTCTAACCTAGAGCTCTGCCTAGCTCCTAAACCCTAGTTCCTCAGCATCTGCTAGCAAGAATCTTCTCTTAAACTCTGGAAGTTGATCTTCAATCTCTGGATCTCCAATGGTCTTCATCTTCTCAAGTCTTCAGCTCTCCCAAGTCCCCAGACAATCCCAATACCCACACAAACAAGCAATAAACCCCAGAGGGCATACCACACCAGTCAATCAGATATATACAGTACAGTAATAGCAGTAGGGGAGTCCTGACTTTTTCTCTAAGGGATCTAATAACTACCCATAGCCCCTATAGTCCCATAACTAATCTAGTTAAACCCTAAGTCCTAAGGGAAAGAATCAAACCTCCTAAGTCATCACCTAAAACCCTAGTTTGTTCATGTTATTCACACCTACACTAAGCACCTAAAATTAATTTCTAAAAATGGGAACTAAATTGTATATACAAGTTTAATGTCTAAACTAAACAACCTAAAAAGAATGGACAAAAAATATTAAAGCATCTAATAGAACAAAAATTAACAAAATCATGCATGAAATGAAACTATTTAAAATGCTATTTATTTAGAAAATATGGGGAAAATATCAAATAAAAAATAAAATGCAATTTTTATTTTTTATAATTTTCTAGACTCTTTTAAAGAAAATGATGCAAAAAGAATGAATTAAAAATATGCAATTTCTAATTTGTTATGAATTTTCAAAAATGAAATGTTGAAGTTCAAGTATACTACTTAAAAACCCTAATTAAACTATCCTAAGTTCAATTATCTAAACTAATCAAATTTTATTCTAAAAAATCTAGTAATAAATTCTGGGAATACTACAATTCAATATTAATCACCACAAAAAAGAATGGGCAAAAAATCTATTTCTAAGTGTAAGAACAAAAATCTACAAGATCATGTATGAAATAAAACCTTCAAAATATGCATTTATTTGTAAAATATGTGGAAAATGCGAAAAAAAATATAAAATACAATTTTTATATTTTTTTAATTTTCTAGACATGTTAAGGAAAATATTAAAAAAAGAATGAGTTAAAAATATGCATTTTCCATTTAGTTATGAATTTTTGAAGTTTAATAAAATCTAGGCCGCTGGATTGAGGGACAAAGTCAAATATCCCAACATGAATCAATGGTAGAGATTATCTCTTCTACCTTGGACACTTAGGGTTTCTAAAAAAAAGAACTCATGCAAGCAACTTCCACCCTCTCTAACTCTCTCATTTCTCCACCATTTTTCACGATCCAAAGATGAAAACTCATCTACTCTTCTCCCTCTACACAGCCATGGTACTAGAATTCTCTAACTCTCCCTCAAGAAAGAAATACGAAGGCTACAAGGGGTGGTCACCATTTTCGCACCTTAGTTTGCATGGTAATCAAATGGTCTCATATTAACCTATCATGTACTACATCTTATGGGGATTATCCTAAGCCTAATACCTAAGATTATAATACACTAAATCGTGAGTTCTTGATCATTAAAGAATTGACACCATGGAAGCAAACCTCACAAACAGCCCTTAAACTCATCATACAACATCCCTAATTGGTCTCTATTAGATTTCTCCTAACAACATGCTTGAACTATGGATAAATAGAGAGTTTCATGAGAAAATGCATACCTTGCAAGTGATGATGGTGATGATGGTTCTCCTCCAATTCAGACCTTGCCAATTGCTTTGTATGGTCTTTGATGAATGTTGAAGCCTCTGGTTGCAGTAGTTCTTGTTCTATCTTCTTGAATCAACCTATTCAACTCTTCATGCAAGTTGGAGTGAAGTTGGAGATCTCATAATCCAGCCACGAATTCTTGAGCCTTTCCTTTGCCAAATGCTCAATGTTGATTATAGATGATGATGATGATCAGAATTGTAGTGATTGATGGTGTTTTAATGGAGTTTGGAATGAAAATGCAATTTTGGAGTGAAGGAATCAAAGTGTAGCATGCAAGCTTTTAGAATCACCAACCAATGCATGGAGTCACTCTAGGGCTTATATAGATGAGAATAGAAATGTGTGGAAGTTTGTAGAACCTTCCATGAAGTTTCTAGAATGTATCACGTAATGAGATTTTGAATTTGTCATCTTGAGTGAATCTCATGCCATCTCATGATAAACCATGCAATCTTACTTAAATTCTCCTCATATGGTATTATGACATGAAAATAAGGTCTTACAAACCTTTATGTAGCATTTTCTCATCTTTCCTTTTGATGCCTTAAAGTGCAAATAACAAATTTACAAAGAAACTCCAATTTTTAAGCCTAAACTCAAAAATGTGGCTAAACCATTGTTCTCAAAATGATGTTTCCAATCAAAATCATCTATCATATGCCCCATTTTGGATTTGTAGATCTCTCAAACCAAAATTCAATTCCAACTTTTTCAACTTATAAGCCATTTACAAGCCATTTTGACCATTTTAAAATATCCATGCTCCATGCATTTTCAAACTCTCACAACATCTTATCTAGCCTTAAAATCCCATTTTGAGCAACTTTGATGTTGGGAAGTTTTCCATTTGAAGCTTCCTTGTATGAGTTTTAAGCATATGCTATGAATGACCTGTAATCACCAAATTACCAAAATACCCCTGTCTTGCACAAGCCATAAGTAGAGTTCCCTAAATCATATGAAGGCATACCATACCTTTTTGGAAAGGGGAGACAATGAGGAACACCTCTCTTGCTTGTTCAAAGTCCATTTGAATTATCCTTGAGGGCCAAAAGTTTGTCAGAAGACAGTCAACTTGCACAGACAAATTTCAGTGCCATCTGGTGACCCCTAACTTGCAAGAGCTATAACTTGAGTTCTAGAAATCTCCTTGATGTCTTCCACCACTCAAATTAAAGGTCTTGAGATCCTCTACAAGTTTCATGTTGGCCAAGGATCCATTTGAAGCTTGCATTTTGACTTATTTTGCTTGGAAGTTTGACCTAAACTAGGGAATTTTACCTAGAAACCCTAATTTAGAACCTCCTCTTCTCCTTGATTTCTCTTGATTTATTCTTAGCATAACAACATATCTTTATTCTCCATGTCAAATTATGAACCCCACATCTCTCCAATAGCCCTTAATGCCTTTCAATCAGTCAATTGACCTAGAGTTGACCCAGGGTTGACCCAGATGAAACCCTAGTTGACTGTCTTCAACTGCAATACTTGTGATCACACCAATGACTTGTCTCCTTCTCCAAATGACTTTCTAAGTCCTCCAAGATGTCTAGATACTCCCCGTGCCTTCAATTCACAGCTCATACTTTCCTTGATGATCCCCAGATACCCTCAGCCAGGAGATAGATTAACTGCTTGACCCATTGACTTGATAGCTTTCAAATTCTTCTCTGATGACTTGAATGAGATTGAATCAGGATAATAACCTCTTGATAGGCCTCTAGAGATGAGAATAATGATTGGTCCCCCTGTTGTATGACTTGCTATGCTTATGCTATGCCGATGAGTAACCTATGTACATGACTCTATATGCAAATGCTAATGACATTGAAACATAAACCAAGTGAATAAGGTTGGGCAAATTTTAGGGTGCAACAAAGACTCACCAACTTCTACTCTCAGACTCAAGTCTATAAAAGCAAGCCTTGCGCATTGAAGAAAGAGAGTTGGAGATTTTCACACACTCATATTTATTTTCAGTTTAGTTTAATTTCACTTTGAGGGTTAGGAAAGAATTAGAAAATTTTCTTCTTCTCATCTAATCCTGTATTCACTGCTTGGAGCTGTCGTGAATGAAGAGATCTATTTTTGTTTATCCAACACAAGGGATCTTCAAGTTACTATTAGGTTGTCATTTCTTTTACATATTTTTACTAAGAGTATGTCTTTCGGTAGTTTCATTCCAGTAGTTTGTACACAGCTCATTATGAGCTAAACTCTTGTTTGATGAGCAAAGTGAAGTTAATATAAAGTTGTTTTTATGTTGAAATGATGTGTTGATTATTGTCTTATTTTGTTATGTGTTTTTATTCTATACACCTGCTTCTTAGAATGATCAACTTAGAAAAAGGTACAAGCTTGTTATTGAGAGAGATCCAACAACGAGTGGATTTCATAACAAAAGTAGTTAATAAAGTATGATAGAGATATTCACTTAATTTAGCTTGTTTAGAGATAAGAATATAAGGCCATAAAGATTTTCAGAATTAAAATCAGACGTATTTTAGGGTTATAAGTGAGGCTTAGAGATTTGTTCCCTTGCCCTAGTTATGCATGCTTTGATATTGTAGAGATACACCACTAGATTACGTTCTTACCTTTTGAGGCACGACACTTCACATCATGAATACATTTCAGCAATAATATATTAATGGATCTTAGCTCATCAATCATTCTCTCTGGTATTTTATTCCCTTTTTATTTAGTATTTTAAGTTGTTGTTTGAACCTCTTGCTGCTTATTACCATTAGTATTTTGTTACCTTGATCATACTTATTTTAAACAAAGGTTGAATACTTATAGTTCAAAGCTAAATCAATTTCACTCACAGTGGGTACGATCTCTTTACTTTATCACTTGTTGCAATCAAACGCACATGTATACTTGCATCTGACACATTTTCTTTAAATCAATATGAAAAAGTAAACACGTAAGAAAGCAACAAGTTTTTGGCACCGTTGTCGGGGAGTGTCAAGATCTACTTTGAACTACTATATTTGTTATTTTTGTTTAAAAATTTTATTTGAGAATTTAACATTTTTTTTGCTGTGATTTGGTGTCACGACAGGCTTAAGCTATGGCATGGGCAGGTCGTTACAACCAGTTTACAGTGGTTATCTTGAACCTGAAAGAAGTTTAAGAGCCCGAAGGAGATTTTTATGTTCTCAATAACTATTTGGAAATCATTCAACATCATCTGTGGTTGAACCAGAGGTTGAAGTGCACGTGGGAGATACAGATGAAGAAACTTCGTCGTCATCATCAGATGAGTCACAACACGAAGCTGCCAGGGCTGAGTAAGACATCATCAGCATTGCGAATGATAGGACACACAACATTAGGGACTATGTTGTCTTTGATCCTACGGCCATGAGCACTAGTATTATTAGGCTAGAGATCACGACACCATAGTTTGAATTCAAACCTATGATGATCCAAATGCTACAAACCACTGGTCAATACTCAAGTTCTCCTCATGAAGATCCTCACATGCACTTGAGACAATTTCTAGATGTTGCTGATAATTTCAAGATTCCTGGAGTGACTGATAATGCCTTTAGGTTAAGGTTGTTTATGTATTCTCTAAGGGATAGAGCCAAGAGCTGGCTAAATTCCTTGGAACCAAATTCCATTTCTACATGGAACACTTTGGCAGAAACATTTATGGCCAAATACTTTCCTCCTTCGAAGAATGCAAAGTTGAGAAATGAGATCACTTCATTTAGGCAAGGAGATAATGAATCATTTTTTGATGCATGGGAAGGATTTAATGAGCTGCTAAGGCAATGTCCTCATCATGAGATTCTCATATGAATACTTAAGACTTTCTATAATGGACTGATTACATCCTCAAGGAACATGCTAGATGCATCCAATGGTGGAGATCTTTTGTCTAAACCCTATGAAAAAGGTTATAAGCTGATTGAGAGTATTACGACCAACACTTATCAATGGCCTGTCACTAGGGCTACTGCCAACTTAACTCACAAGAAACCTGTTGGAGTTCATGAAGTCACTAAGACAACAACTCTTGATGCTCAGGTGGCTCAAATCCACCAGATGATGAAAAATATGATGACCTCTGAAGTGGCAAAGCCTGAACCAGATAAGGTGGTTATTGACACGACTGAACTTGCATGTGTCTACTGTGGAGGACCCCATTTGTTTGAAGAATGTTCTTCAAATCTTGTTTCAGTCAAAAAATTTGGCAACAACAACAACAACAACAACAGATACAACAATCCTTACAGCAACACATACAATCCAGGGTTGCGCAACCATCCTAATGTTTCTTGGAGTTATAATCAAAATCAACCGAAGCCTCAAGCAACACCAACACCACAAGTTCCTCCTGGTTTTTCTACTCCTAGTTATGCTGGGGGAAATCAAGGAAACAATCAGCTGAAGAATGTTTTAAGTCTTTTATTCAAGAAGCCAAAAATCAATTTCAAGCACAAGGAGTAAGTATCAAAAACTTGGAAAATCAAGTAGGGAAAATAGCCACTTCCTTGAGCTCAAGGAACATGGGAACTCTCCCAAGTTCTACTGAAACTCCAACTGCACCCTCTGGACTAAAGAATGTTGAGACATGTCAAGTTATCAAGATTAGAAGTGGGAAAGAAGTTGAAGAGTCTGTTTCACAGAACAAGGAGGCAAGTACAAAACTTCCTGAACTAGATATTTCTGGAACAAGAAAATAAATTAATGAAGAACCATTTTCATCTGGGCACCAGAAGTAGAATGAAGGTGTCACTAATGTAGACTTGACTTCTCAAGAGACACAAGAGGTCATGACTAACATCAACAAGAAGTTAAAAGAATTTCAAGAAAGGCCTCCACCAACTTTTCCATAAAGAATTAGGAAGGCCAAACAAGAACAACAATTTAGAAAGTTTATGGAGATCCTGAAGCAGCTTCACATCAACATACCCTTGATTGAAGCTATTCAACAAATTCCAAATTACTCAAAGTTCATGAAAGATGTGCTCACTAAGAGGAAAAGGGTAGGAGAATTTTCCATGGTTGCACTCACTCAAGAGGTTAGTCAATTTGTACAAGGAAATCTTCCACCTAAGTTAAAAAATACTGGGAGTTTCACTATTCCATGCAACATTGGAGATACCTTTTATGGAAAAGCTCTATGCGATATAGGGTCCATCATTAATCTTATGCCCTTGTCCATCTTTAAGACGCTGGGAATAAGAGTTGTAAGGCATATAACCATCACCTTACAATTGGCAGATATGAGTATTTGTTACCCTCATGGAAATATAGAAGATGTGCTAGTTAGGGTTGACAAACTTGTCTTCCCTGCTGATTTTGTTATCATGGATTTTGAAGCTGATGAGGAGACACTTATATTGTTGGGAAGACCATTCCTAGCAACGGGTAGAACCTTGATTGAAGTGGAAAGAGGAGAACTCACGTTGAGATTCAATGGATGACAAGTAGTATTAAATGTCCTCAATGCTCTACAATATCCTAACCAAGGTGTAGCTGATTATTCCATGATATCTAGTTGGGAAGGAATAATTCACAAAAACCTTCTCAAAACTAGTGATGTGTTGGAACGGGAGCTAGGGAAATTAGAAGAAGAAGAAGAAGAAGAAGAAGAAGGGTCACAAGAAGGAATCATCTATGGTCCAATGAAGAAGCATGAGGAAGAATATGTGGAAGTGATAGAATCAACAGTTGTTACTCATAAGCAGCATCTATCTTCCATAGAAGAACCTCTTGAGCTGGAACTAAAACAAATGCCCGAGCACCTACAATATGCTTATCTGGAGGTAGGGCAGAAGTTTCTAGTCATTATTGCTACATATTTGAAAGAAGATCAGAAGGATGAGTTAATAGCACTATTGAAGAAGCACAAAAAGGAAATTTCTTGGCCGATCTCTGACATTAAAGGGATTAGCTCAACAATTTGCATGCATAGAATTTTGCTGGAGGAAAATGCTAAGAATAACATTGAAAGTCAAAGAAGATTAAATCTGATTATGAAGGAAGTTGTCAAGAAGGAAATTATTAAGTGGTTGGATGCTGTAATTATCCACCCTATATCTAATAGTGTGTGGGTGAGTCCCATTCAATGTATTCCTAAGAATGGAGGCATGATTGTGATTGTCAACGAAAATAATAAACTAATCCCCACAAGAACGGTTTCTGGTTGGAGAATTTGTGTGGATTATAGAAAGCTGAACAAAGCAACAAGGAAGGGTCATTTCCCTCTACCTTTTATTGATCAAATGTTTGATAGATTGGCTGGAAAAGAATATTATTCTTTCCTAGATGGATACTCGGGGTATAATCAAATTTCCATAGCCCTGGAAGACCAAGAAAAGACAATATTCACCTGTCCTTGTTGCTACGCTAAAAATGACACAGAGTCGCCACCGAATTTTATTTATCCCAAGGAGGGAAAGGGAAATAACGATAAAACCTTTAGGGAAAGAACATGGTCATCGCAACCAAGTCTTAGGGTTCGGGATGCGAGGGGAAGGTATTAACACCCTCTCACATCCATCGTACTCGATGGGAACCTTCTCGGTTGTTTAGCTTGAATGGGTGTTTTAATCTAAAAGTTTGCTTGCTTAAAAGAAAAGAGGGAGTTGGTTTTTTATTAGAGTACTCGCCAAGGATTGGGGCCCTTGTGCCTATGTATATTCACTTGTAAGAAGTGAAGAATCAGAGCATTCATAGTTCACGGGACTACGGTAAAAAATGGGATGTTTAGGTGGACGATGCTTAACAAGCGCGTTCTAGCAGTTAGGTGTGTTGCAGCTCGCTCGTGGAGTCTTATGCGTTACCTGTTTGCGGTAGAACGGACGTAACATGTCCTTTTTAGGTGATGAGGAATGAAGGACTAAAGGTGGAAAAGAAAGAAGAGTGCTCGCTAGGATTATCGCGATCCTATGCCTACGTATTCTCAACAGGTATGAGAAATCAGAGCAGCCGTAGTTCGGCCACTAAAGAAATTATTGTGTGTTGGTTGATTTTATATCTTGAAAAAAAGGTTTTCGGATTGATGCCCTAAGGCGAAAAGAAGTTTGATGAGTTGATGTTATTTTTAGGTTTTTGAGAGAAATTGTGTTTGATTAGGATTACACTAAAGACTTTAGATAGAGATGAATGTTTCGAATAAACAAGTCAAGCGCCTTGTATTCAAAACATTCAGAACGAGTGTAGAAGGGTTCCATTCTCATTCCTTCTCCACCACTTTCACTATGCCAAAAAGACCTTTAGCAGCGCTTTTTTTGGCCTTTAGCAGCGCTTAAAAGCGCTGCCTAAAGGTAAAGGCGGCGTTTTTTTATGGAAAAAGCGCTGCTATAGGCCCCCTTTACCAGCACTTTTAGCAGCGCTTTTTGCCCACTTTAGCAGCACTTTTAGAAGCGCTGCCTATTCCCTCCTCCTCTCCCCCCCTTTAGCAGCACTTTTAGAAAGTGCTTTCTTAGACCCCCCCCTTTAGCAGCGCTTTTAAGAAGCGCTTTCTTAGACCCCCCCCCCCTTTCCCTACCTTTAGCAGCGCTTTTTTGTAAAAGCGATGTCTATTCTTCACATTTGTTTTTTTTAAAAATTATTTAAATAATCACATTTTTTTATATATTTTTCGATAAACCTGCTTATAACAAATACATTCTCTTCTTATAATTCAGGCATTTAATTCAACACTTTGGACTTATATATACATTCTAATTCAACACTTTGGCCTTAAGTATACATTGTAATTCATCACTTTACCCATAATCATTTGAATACACATAAACCTGCTTAAATATATTACAACACAATCCGATCCTCAGAACAATATCACAAATACAATCAATTTACATATAATTACAAATCCGATAACTTTACAAATAGATACGACTTCCAGAAATATTATTATCCCACATCAATATTTGACGATACATATAACTTATACAATTCTCAACTCAAGAATGTATTGACACCATTCCTCCTTAATTTCTTCCAATCCTGCTTTCGAGTAAGTACCACACTTGAATTCATCAAAGTACTACAAAATATAACAAAACATGCACGATTTAGTTTTAAAACTTATTACTCAGATGAAATATCGGTTAATTATTAAAATAAATCATATAACTTATGAATTGAACCATACCATGATTGGAATATCTATTTGACCCGAGTGAATAATTTCCTTTAAAAAGCGCAATACAAAATATCTGCAATCAATCCCATTGCGCTGACGAGGACACTGTAAATGGAAAAAACAAACGATCATTTATGAGGATATATAGTTTAAATAGTTTTATAAAGTAGAATCACTATAACAGTAAAAAATGTGAAAATATACCTGCACTCTGATCCAGCTAATGTTGTTAGCCTTCCTTTTTGGCATTGTTGCTTCTCTTTGCGATTGAAATATTTTTATAGATCTAACATAATATATACGAATATTTAGAAAAATCTCACATAATAAATAAAGATAATTATTCAGAACAGTATATATCATCACTTACGTATCAACCATAGTCTTCATATCAGGATAATTTGTTTGATCACCATCCAATGAATCTAGATAATACACTATTTCTTTCATCGGATTAATCGCGACCAACAACCAGTGTCCACTGTAAAATAAGACAAAAGTTTAGACGGAAATGTTATATAGAATGGCAAAAAATGAATAATTATAATAAATGAATTTAGAATGAAATCTAACCCATGTCCAATATTATATGGCAACAAGTACAATTTCTCTGTATCTGCGGCCATAAATGATTTGACTATGTAATCTCTGACCACATCTGGAGTGTGCTCGATTGATCGTGCGTTGATACAGTTAGCAGATAAGAATGCGAATCTTGAAGTCAAACCATGCAGGACCAACATCTTGTCATACAATAACCTTAAATAAAAACATAATCAACATTAGAATATTCATTTAAATGAGCAAATAATGTGTTCAAGTATTTAATTAAAATTGATCGGAGTACTACCTGATGTAGGAGTGCATAACACCAACGCCCAATTCAGAATGTTGGAAAATCTAGTCCAAATCCTCCTTGCCAATTGTTTTGGCATATTCAAAACCAAAAATACCTTCCTAGATAGGTATTTGACGGATGTCACCCTCAGCCACATCTGTTGTTCCTACATATGTTTCAAGGCACAACCTAAATCGAGGAATATATGTTTTTTTTGTCTCGGCCTTTTTTTGGGCACCTTGGTAAATTCAGGCATTTTACCCTTGTTGGCTTCTTGCAACTGTTGATCATGAACCTAAAAGTCATATAAATTCAATAATTAATGTATATTAAGATCATCATGTAACTGTAGTAGTACCTATTTTGATTCAGCCGGATCGGTTTCCCGCACAATAATTCCCTTTTCTTTTGATTTGGATTTTGTAGGAGTCTAAGATCATCATGTAAATAAGTAAATGTAAATGTAAGAATAACTTTCAGGTATAGATTGTAAAATATTAGAATACTTTATAATGGTGTTCAACCTACCTCATCATCTATGAAAATGAGATTTGACGACCATGCAACAAATGATCCTATTGCGTCTCCCACCATTGTTGCGTCTAAAACATCATCTGGTATAGGCAACAATGCACCTCCCTCTAACTCAATATCAACCGATACTTTCAAAAATCCAACAGGGAGCGGTTTATGGTGAAGTAAGTCTCCCAAAGTGTTATGCATCTTTCCCTTGCCAACCATGCGATAAGTCGGTGACGATAAATATAGTCGACAAGGTGAAATGCCCTAAACAAATAATGAATATGATTAATGTGTCAATTAAGGTAATTGTGCTAAATTAATTTAAATGTAATATATACAATTACCTATGGAAGCTTCGGCGGATAACTGATACTATCTTTGTCACTAGTATCTTTACCCTCTGGACCGCGCCTTTCCGACATGTATCTCTCTTTATCCTTCTGTAATTCACAAATCTGAGCTTTCAATTCCTCCAATGTATCCATCACTTCTTTATTTCTAGGATTTTTATTCTTTGGCTGCTTATACAGTTTTGATGGAGTGACACCGAATCCCTTACCCCTCAGACGCCCAGAATACTCAGGAATATTTAGCATTCGACTCAGTAAGCTCCTGCAATCGTCGTCCTCAGCTGCAATTATAGTCTGGGATAGAGTCTCCTGAAATATAAATAAAAGCATATATAAATATATTATACACTTTTGAGTTACTGAAAAAACTAATGTTGTACTTACACATTGATCATATACTTGTTGAACCTCTTCCTGAACGACTCCATCTCTTCCCACACGGAAAGCCTTCCACAAAACATGGCCCGGAACAGATGTTGCATCACTTTTCTCCTCTTCTAACTACACATTAAGACAGATAATAAAGCATTCATATCCCATTATATATACTTACTATTTTTTGTAACTATATGGATACGCGGGTTTTGATGCCCGTTTCCGATTTACGTCACTCACAACCTGAAAAAACAAGTTTAAGTCATATCAGAACTATTGTGGAAGAAGTATATATATTATACATTATTCATGATAAATTGTACTTACGCAAAATTCTTTGGTTCTTCGCTTGGCAACAAATGTCTCCCATTCTTCATCTAAAATCAGATCAGCATACTTCTTTGACGCTCTGATTCGACAAAGTTTCCATCAGAATCTTTAAGAAACTTGTTCATTAAAAATGCTCTAAATCCTCTCAGTCGTTTTCCGGCCAATTGAAGACAATATTTTCTCCTGCAATCATCAATATTAAAAGATCTCTGCAAACAAATAAACATACATATAACATGTTAGTATAATTAATTTAAAGATGTAACCATCGACATAATTAAAAAATATCAAATATCATACTTGTATCTCGCTCCAAATTTTGTCTTTAGCTGGTTGTAACGAAGGAATTCTCCAATTATCGCAAGTAATTGGAATTTGCGAACGAACAAGTGCTCCAACGTAACTTGTCAGCATCGTACCGTTAGGCTCAATTAATTGATCTCTTTCATTCCAATGCAAGTCATACTTTACACCTTTATCTCTCGCACGGATGATTTTTTTCATAATCGTTATTCCACTTTTAATGTCGCCTTCCACATCTTTTATTGTTTCGTTTCCATCATGTGAATTTTCCTCATTTGTGGCCATAATACCTGTAATTCAGAAATACCAAATTATCAAATGAATGACAAATATGTAAATAAGAAATATATACATAATAAATATATAAATAAGAAAAACATATATATAATTTTATTGAATGACATAATATGCAATTTTATTACATGATATAAATATCTAATTTTATTGAATGAGACAATATGTAATTTTGCAAGTACCTTTGTGACTAACGTCTCTTTCTTTTTTTCGTTGGAACGTGGTTTACTTGTCTCTTAACAACACGGACGGATGGATTGATCCAAATTCCCTCGTTATGATCATTTCTAATATATGATTCGTCCGCTCTAATTTCTCATTTGGATCATCTATAATATAAGATTCCTTCTCAACATCAACATCACCCTTGTCTCCAATGTTATCATCGATTACTTTATTGGAAAAAAGAACTATAGACCGTTTCGTACTTGTCGGATCAGTTACATAGAACACTTGTTTAGCTTGCGTGGCTAGAATAAAAGGCTAATCTTTGTACCCCACCTTATTAAGATCCACTTGCAAAAATCCTGAGTTATCCATTCATATGCCACTATTATTTTCAATCCACTTGCATCCAAAGATAGGAATCTGAAACTTCTCATAATCAAACACCCAAATGCGCTCGATAACCCCAAAATACGACAGATTTGCATATTTGGGGTTTAAGTCCTTCACACTTGAAATGTGCATTGATTCTGCAAGCACGGTGACACCGTTATTTTGCATTGTACTTTTATCATCTTGTTCTTTGGTATAAAATGTGTATCCATTAATTGCGTATGCGCTATAAGAAAACACATGCAAACTTGGACCATATGCTAAACATCTCAACCTTTCTGTTATTGAAGCGGGATCAGAATAAAAATTTGAAAAAATATGATCCTTGAACCATGTTATAAAACTTTGGTTGTGCTCACGTACTATCCAATTTTCATTTCTATTCAGATTTAAACCTCGGAGAACGTCCTTGTGCATTTCAACATGCGGCTCAACCTCAATGTCATTGTGTAGAACATACAAATGCACTTGCTCTCGTTCATCCCTTGAGACTGTCACAACTTTATTTCCAATTAACTATTTTCCTACTATTTTTTCAACAACATGAGATTTTGGGAGGCCAATGGATTGAACATTTGACAAATATTCAGTAAAAAAACTCAACCGCTTCTTCAACAATGTATCGTTCAACAATACAACCCTCTGGTCGACTTCGATTTTTCACATACCCTTTCAATATTTTCATATAACGTTCAACAGGGTACATCCATCTCATATAAGCTGGTCCACACAGTTGTGTCTCTTTCACAAGATGAACAGCTAGATGTACCATTATGTCAAAAAATGATAGAGGAAAATACATTTCAAGCTCACACAAAGTAATAACTATTTCTTTTTGTAATGTTGATAAGATCGCACGATCGATCACCTTACTACAAATAGACCTGAAGAAAAAACACAATTTAGTTATTGCGCTTCTCACTTTTCTGGAAAAATAGAATGTATACCTATTGGTAGAAAGTGTTCCAGTATAACATGGAAATCATGTGTCTTTAAACTCTTTAACTTAAGGTCTTTCATAGAAACAAGTCTTCTAATATCTGAAGAGTATCCTTCTGGAACTTTAACTTCACTCAGAAACTTACACAATATCTTTTTCTCCTTTCTAGATAAAGTATAAGCAGCAGGTGGTAGATATGTTCGATTTCCTTTCTTCAAGGGTCCTAATTCATTTCTTATTCCCATTGCTACCAAGTCCTTTCTTGCTTTAAGACCATCCGTAGACTTTCCTTGTATATTAAGTAACGTACCAATAACACTTTCAAATACATTTTTTTTAATATGCATAACATCAAGAAAATGTCTTACATACAACGACTTCCAATACGATAACTCAAATAAAATTGACCTCTTCTTCCACGCCACGCGTGACAATCGTTTGAGCAAAAGGCTTCCCAAAATTAGTACTCACATCTTTCACCTTTTCAAAAATTTGTTCGCCGATCAATGTAGGTGGAGCTCTACGTTGTTCTAAATTTCCATTAAATGCTTTTCTCCACCCACGGTAGTGATGATTAGAATTTAAGAATCTATGATGACCAAGAAAGACATTCTTCTGACCAAATTCCAATCGCGTCCAATTTGTGTTTTCTTCACAGATAGGACACACACATTGACCTTTACTGCTATACCCCGATAGATTTCCGTATGCTGGAAAATCATTAATTGTGCCAAACAACATCGCCCTCAAATTGAAACTTTCTTTCCTATATCCATCATAAACCTCCACACCGTTCTCCCACAAACTCTTTAAGTCTTCGATTAAAGGTGTCAAGTATACGTCTATGTCATTTCCTAGTTGTTTAGGGCCAAAAATTAACATAGATAACATCATGTACTTACGCTTCATACATAGCCATGGAGGTAGGTTATAAATCATAATAATTACAGGCCATGAGGAATGTGAGATACTTTGCAGACCATGTGGATTCATTCCATCAGTCGATAATGCCAAGCGAAGTTTTCTAGCTTCTTCTCCAAAATCATGATACTCGTTATCAATTTTCATCCACTGTGGTAAATATGCCGGATGTCGATACTTCCCATCTATAATTCTATCATCTGCAGGCCAAGTCAGGTGTTTTTCATCTGTTTCACTACGAAACATGCGTCTAAATCTCAGAATTATAGGAAAATACCATAAGACTTTTGCTGGTGACAACTTTTTCTTATACCGAGATACACCGCATTTAGGACACTCGTTTAATGATGCATATTCATTTCGAAACAAAATGCAATCATTTGGACAAGCATGTATCTTATCATAGCTCATGCCAATAGAGTATAACATTTTTTTAGCTTCATAGGTTCGATTGGGAAGAACATTATCCTCCGGAAGCATCTCTTGTAGTAGGGCTAACAACTCTATGAAACTTTTATCCGACCATCCATTACCCGCCTTTAAGTTGTACAACTTTAATATCACAGACAATCTTGTGAAAGTAGTGCAACCTTTATACAACGGTTTCTCTGCATCGCTTACCAACCTCTCAAACATCTTGGGACAATCTTGAAGATCTTCTTCAAGTGCTTCTGCAATCTCCTCGACTTGATAACAATCATATGTATCCTTGCCATTGATTGTCCTTTGAAGCATATGTCGTATTATCCCCGGGTTCGACATTCTCGTTACTTATCTCACCATGTAATGTCCAACATGTATAACTTCGATCAATTCCATGCAACCTAAGCAAGGACATGTGATCCTACTGGGGTCTTTGGCGTGTTCAACAACAAACTTAACGAATTTCGATACCACATTCTCGTACTCTTTTGACAATCGATTAGAAGACATCCATTTTTTATCCATAATAATTGAGTAGTCTAAACTAAACTAAGAAAGTTAAACAAAAATAGAGAATACTTGTAAAGAAATCACCAACTTCTAAGAAAGCTACACAGTAGGATGCTTGGAAACGATCACAACCTTGCTCTTCACAAGTAACCCCTATAATAGACAAAATTAATAACATATTTGGAGATCTTACTATTTGAAAATGATATTTGGAGATCTTACTATTTGAAAACACAAACAAAATATTTAGAGATCAACCAATATTCCTAATTCACACAGAAATTTTAGAGTACCGACAATAACATTAACACATAACTGATTCTAATCAAATTTTCAAAGTACCGACAATAACACATTAACACATGCACAAATATTTGTCCTAACAAAGTAAGGTACCTTCCAAAATTAAGTCAAAATCTTGTAAAACACTCTTTGATTATCAACAAAAATTCTCATTTACAATGTTAGTTTCTTCCCTTATTTTATTATATTCCCACAATAATAACAGTAGTTATTCAATCAATAAAAATGAAAAACTATTTTTATTATCAATATATCTTGTCAATAATAACAGTAGTTATTCCATCATGTTCTTACATGTCCAAAATCGTATTGCTAGGTAGTTCAAACACAAGAAAAATGAAGAACTTCAAAAACGTACCGTAAAAATGGTGGAAATGCGCTACAGAATGACGGAAGGAGGCGAAAGGGATGACGGCGAAAATGGACGGACAAACGGCGGCGAAAGGAAATGCAGACGGAATGAAGGGAGGACGGCAACGGACGGCGGTTGTCGGACTGAGGGATTGGACGTTTCAGGTCATGATGAATAGGGCATGCAAGTTCGTGAGAGGAGAAAGAACGAAAGAAGAATACGCGACTGTTAAGTTTCTGGAAATATTCTGGTGGGTTTTTTTAAACTTTTTCTCATTAAACATATAGCAGCGCTTTTGAAAAGCGCTCTCTAAGGTATGCCTTAGGCAGCCCCTTTAGCAGCTCTTTTAAAAAGTGCTTTCTATTATACCCCCTATAGCAGCGCTTGTGTAGAAAGCGCTTTCTTAGACCCCCCCCTTTAGCAGCGCTTTTATAAAGCGCTTTCTTAGACCCCCCCCCCCCCCTTTAGCAGCGCTTTTAAAAAGTGCTTTCTTAGACCCCCCCCTTTAGCAGCGCTTTCTTAGGGCATGCATTTAGCAGCGCTTTTTCTTAAAGCATTGTCTAAGCTTTGCTATTTATTTTCTTTTTCTTTTCATGACTCTTTAGCAGCGCTTTTTAATAAAGTGCTGTCTTTTTATGCGCTGCCAAAAGTCATTTCTGGCGTAGTGTTTAAAGCTCATGGTGTATAACCCTATTTGTATATTTTATTGTATTTTGGATTATTTATGAGAAAAGTACCACTTGATGTTGGATCAAGGGTTTTATTGTTTGTAAAAATATTTGAAGTGACGCGAACAAGGTCAATGGCGATGCATAAGGCAATCGACTTACAAGGGTGAAAATGGCTCGATAAAATCAAGAGTTTATTTTTGAAAATAGTTTTATAGATCCATCTCCAATGGATCTGATATATCAGATCCATCTATATAATATGGATAATCTGTATCTGATGGATCAGATAGATCCATCTCCAATGGATCTGATATATCAGATCCATCTATATAATATGGATAATCTGTATCTGATGGATCAGATAGATCTATCTCCAATGGATCTGATATATCTGATGTATCAGCAAATGGATCGTATCGATAATCTGTATTAGATGGATCAGATAGATCTATCTCCAATGGATCTGATATATCTGATCCATCAGATATATCTGCATCATCTGGATCTGCTGTCTGATTTCTAGCATTTGTGTTCCTTAATATTATTATATTTGTACTATGGCTTTCACTAGTATTTTGGAAACAAAAGTAAAAAATGACCATAATAATACCCACATACAATGGCCGCACAACCACATCGCCCAAAAAACAACATGAAGGTCGTTGTGCAAACTTTCCAGCGAACGTGCACTGTTCACAAACATAAGCGAAAGGCATTGAAGTTCACTGTGCGAACCTTGTAGCGAAGCTGCCGAGAAAAAACAGCAAGAAGTTCGTTGTGCAAACTTCCTAGCGAACGTAAATAGAGGCAAAAGGAGCCAAAGCTCGCAGTGCGAAGGTGCCAGCGAAGAACTCGCTGGCTAAAAACAAAGGAAAACTAGAATTTTGAGTGCCACGAACTGATGTTCGCTAAGTGAAAGAGATGTTCGTAGTGCGAACATGACAGGAAAATGAGTATCTTTCAACTCATTTCACTATGAGGACTACACTATGTTCTTTCTTTTTCTTTTTGTTTTCTACAACATTTCTTGGTCACTCTTGAGACCATATTACAACATACAACACAAACATCACTTAAAAATAAAACATGCAAAATGTAAAGAGATAAGAGTTTGAGAGGAAGGATATCTAAGAGCTACTATCTTTCTTCACCAATGGCTTTTGTTAGGTGTGCTTTGTGGGTCACCTCCTTCTTCTGGTTTTCTAACACTCTTTTGTTCTCTCAATGGTTAGTGAATGTTCTCAATGTTTCTCTCCTTTTTTCTATTTTTTCTCTCAATCTTTTTTCTAATTTTTTTTCAATGTTTCTCTTGTGCTTTTCCCACTCTATATTTTTCTGGTTTTTTCTTTCTATGTCTCCAATGTGTTCATGTCTTAATCCCCCTTTTGTCTACAACTGTTGTCCTTCTTATCCCCAGAACATTAGGGTTTTCACTCCTTTCAAAACTTCAGATTTCTTACTTGAGAAATGCCTCTTACCACTTTCTTGATGTCACTATCTTTCCTTTTATTTTCATGTGTGCTTTGCTGTATTTTTTCTGCCACACTTGCTGGAGTTTGTTTTATTAAAGTGGTCCCAAGTATGTTTGCTGTCAAATTTTGAATTTGAATATGTGCTGATTTTGTGATGCATCAAATACTTTCCTTTTGAATTGTGTGGTGGTAACATGAGTGTGACAATTTTGTTGTGTTCACTTTCTTTTTGCTCACATTGGATCATGAATTAGTTCCTTAGGTTTTGTGACATGAGTTGTTTGGTTATGAGTTATTTCTAGCTTGAGATATGAATGGGGCATGTATGGGGCTGTTTTGGAATAACTTGAAAATGTCTTGAAATTGCCCATGGATAAGCACAAATGGGTCTTGATCTTGAAATGTTCCAATATTGCATTAAACCTTAATTGTTTTCCTTAGATGTTTGTAGGCTCATGTGAAGATTTAATTGGTTATGAATCATGTGAAGGCATAATGTGGAACATGTAGACTTAATGAGGCATGAAGGGTACCATAACATGAAGTTGATTAGGAACTTGAATTAAGATTAGAAATAGTTGAATTTTCTAAGCATTACTTAGGGTTAGAAACTTTGTAACAGATGTGACATTCTTGCAATGTCATGAAATTTCCCTTCGTAATATTCTTGAATCTAATCCTGAATTCATGAATCTTGAATTTGGAATAATGGATCTCCCTTATGCCATTGAATTTGAAAGGAATGAAGTATTGATTGAAATTTCACTTGAACATAGATCAAGCAAAAGTGGAGGTAATAGAGAAATTACCACCACCTGTTAACATCAAGGAAATCAGAAGTTTTCTAGGGCATGCTAGCTTTTACAGAAGGTTCATCAAAGATTTTTCAAAAATTACTAAGCCTTTGTGTCAGCTGCTGCAGCATGACATGCCATATGTCTTCAGTCAGGAATGTTTGGATTCCTTTAATTTGTTGAAGGAGGCTCTCATCTTTGCGCCCATTGTGAAGATTCTTGATTGGTCAAAACCCTTTGAGTTGATGTGTGATGCAAGTGATTTTGTTATTGGAGTTGTGCTAGGTCAAAGGTACAAAAAAGTTTTTCATACCATCTACTACTCTAGTAAGACCTTGATTGAAGCACAAATCAGCTACACCACAACTGAGAAAGAGTTGTTGGCTGTAGTGTTTGCATTTGACAAGTTCAAACCCTACCTGGTTGGAATAAAAGTCATTGTATACACAGGTCATGCAGCCATCAAGTACTTGATTGCTAAAAAAGATGCTAAATTGAGGCTCAAAAGATGGGTCCTCTTGTTGCAAGAGTTTGATCTGGATATTAGAGACAAGAAAGGAATAGAAAATTTTATTGTTGATCATCTCTCCAGATTACCAGAAGAATTTCAAAACAACAATAGTGGAGAAATTCAAGAAACTTTTCTTGACGAGAAGTTACTGCTGATAAGCACTGGCGTGACACCATGGTACGCTGATATTGTGAATTACCTGGTCAGCAGATATGTGCCCCTTGATTTCAACTTTCAGCAAAGGAAGAGGTTCTTTCATACGGTCAAGAGCTATTTCTAGGATGAACCTTTCCTCTACAAAAAGTGTGCAAACTAATTGCTAAAAAGATGTGTAGATCATCCAGAGGCATGACAGATCTTGTTTGCCTGTCATGAAGCTTCCTATGGAGGAAATTTTGGAGGAACCAGAACTGTTGCAAAAGTGTTGCAATCAGGTTATTTATGGCCCTATCTTTTTAAAGATGCTCATGAATTAGTTAAGAGATGTGATATATACCAGAAAGTAGGAAATGTCTCCATGAGGCAATAGATGCCACTCACCAATATACATGAAATTGAAATTTTTTATGTGTGGGGCACTAAATTCATGGGGCTTTTTCCTCCATCTTTTGGTAATCTTTACATTCTTGTGGTTGTAGACTATGTATCTAAGTGGATAGAGAAAGTAGAAAAACCCACTAATGATGCTAGAGTTGTAACCAAATTTTTTCTTAAAAACATTCTGACAAGACATGGCACGCCTAGAGCAATCATCAGTGGTGGTGGGTCTCATTTTTGCAATAAGATTTTTGAAAATTTAATGGTAAAATATGGGATCAAACACAAAGTTTATAAAACCAACCATCCTCAAACAAGTGGCCAAGTTGAGCTATCTAATAAAGAGATAAAGAGGATTTTGGAAAAAGTTGTTAACCCCACAAGGAAATATTGGTCCAAACATTTGGATGAGGCTCTTTGGGCATACATAACTGCCTACAAGAGTCCCTTAGACATGTCTTCATATAGACTTGTTTATGGGAAGACTTGTCATCTACCCATTGAATTAGAGCACAAAGCTTTTTGGACCGTTAAGCAATTAAATTTCAACCTAAAAACTGCTGACCAAGCTAGGATGCTTCAACTCAATGAGTTAGAGGAGCATAAGTTGTTCTCATATGAAAATGCTGAACTTTATAAGGAAAAGACCAAAAGGTGGCATTACAGGAAATGCAAAAAAAGGGAATTAGTGGAAGGTCAAAGAGTTTTGCTTTTTAACTCTAGATTGAAATTATTCCTTGGAAAACTAAAGTCAAGATGGCCAGGACCTTTCAAGTTGGTAAAAATTTACACCCATGGAGCTGTGGAGTTGTTGAATGAAAAAAATGGTGAAAAATTTAAGGTTAATGGCCAAAGGATCAAGATCTATTTTGGTGACCCTTCAAACAACCCTAAGGGAATCATTTACTTTATTGATTAATGATTTATGTTTTGGTCAGACTATAAGACCTTAAAATAGCGCCATTGGGAGGCAGTGCGGCTTAACAAAGTTTTATTTTTTTTAGTTTATACATATGAGTTAATTTTTGGTGGAAAACAATGGCATTGGGTGTCATGACAGTTGGGACAACAGTCAACGTGAAAAGAGCAATGTGAAATTCAAGGAAAATATTTCTAAGTCCAGAGGAATTAAATAAGTGTTGAGCTGGCATTATTTTTATTCTATTGGACAAAGAAATGAAACATTGGAATTTTGGAGAGAAAAGTAGAGTGATTAAAGTGCACACGCCTAGAGTCTTGTGCCAATCAACTCAGAATGGCCCAGTCTGACACGTCAGACTATTGGGTCGTATCAACACGCCAACTCACTTCTATGCAAGAAATTTAAATTTCTTGTCTTTTCCCTTCGGCACATCAAACAAACCCTTCAATTTTTGCCCTAATTTCACATAAGCAATTTTCCTTTTCTCTCTCCAAACCGTCCTCGTTTCACCACACATTCTCTCTCTAACTCCCAAAACAACCATTTCCTTTTTTTGTTCCTCTCTCTCTCTCTCTCTACAAACCCTAATCCCCATTTTTTTCCACCAAAATAAAACACCTTCCCATGGAAATACCACAAGGACATCGTGTCAAGATGGCTACTAGAAAGAACGTTACACCGTATGTTGCATATTCTGATGAAGAGAAAGAAGGCCAAAAAACTTTCATTAACAGTGAGGCTCTTCGTTGCTTTACTGAGCGCTTCAGTAAGATGAGTTTTCGTGCGGAGAAAGGTTTTAATTTTGAAAATCAAGAGGAAAACTTAGGCCTTGCTTGAGAGATCGGAATAACTATCAGAAACCTTTGATGGGTGAAGTTGTGTCATCAACCAGGACCTTACAACATTTCCTTAGTCAAAGAGTTCTACTCAAACTTAACTGACCCATGTCATAAAAGGGTTGAGGTTGTTGTGAGAGGAACGAAGGTGGTGTACAATGAAGCCACCACCAATCTTTCTTTGAACGTAAAAGAAGCTGGTGACAAATATCAAGATCTTGTGCTAAAGTCTGATGAAGATGACTTTGATGTGTACATGCAGTCAATATATACTCCAAGAACCAAATGGGTAGAGTCTAGTTCCAAGAAGGTTGTCAGAAGGATAGATTTGTTACCAAAGGTGAAGGTATGGTACCGATTTATGAAGCACTCGATGAAGCCAACTTCCTACAATGAGACAATTAGCAGAGCAAGGATAGTGTTTCTCCATTATATAACTTCGATGAGCAAAATCAATGTGGGAAAGATCATAGTACAAAATATTCAAGCGTTTTCTAGGAAGAAAGAGGGAATTTTATACTTCCCCTATTTAATCACAAGGTTGTGTCAGAGGCACGGCGTGCCAGAGCTCGACACAGACGAGACTGGACGACCCCAGGCTGCACTAGACAAAGCGTTAATCCAGACGCTAATGAAGCTAGAGGGTAGAGAAAGGTCGGCAGAGGCACGCCAGACTTCGACGGAAGCAAATGAAGAACACGAAAAGGATGGAGTATTATGGGACGTCCTTCTGCAGATGCAGAAGGACTATAAAGATGACTTTATGTTCCAAAAGGCCAAGTTTATCTGGCAAGAAAAAGTTGCAGCATTACATGTCCCTTCTAACTTGTCGGAGCCTCCTTTGTCCCCTAACCACATTTTTGGTGACTTGGAAACCAACAAGGAAGAAGAGGAAACTAAAGTTGAGGAAAATAAGTTAAGCAAGAAAGAAAAGGCTAAGAAGAAAAAGGAAAGGAAGGAAAAGAGTGTGAAAAAGAAGGAGAAGAAGGATGTGGGTGAGACAAGAAGCTCCCACATCCTAAGAAGAAAAAGGTTGAGAGAACTGAAGTTCCCAAGAAGATTAGAGTGGTGTCCCCAAAGGGCACTCTAAGTTCTCCAAAGAAGGAGAAATTGAAACCAGAATGGAAGAAAAAGGAGATCCTTACAGTCGTGATACCATAAAGCAGCCTTGTGAAGGACTTTGATCTGAACCAAAACGATCTAGAGTTAAGCCCATAGAAAAAGGATGTTATCCTCGATGATCTGATTGAGGAAGCTAGCAGAGACGATGATGAAATGAATCAAAACCAATGACAGATGCTGATGTTAACAAGGGAGCAAAAATTAACCAAGAAATCATTGAAGAAATTAAGAAAGAAGAAAAAGTGTCAGAAGAAGAGACAGAGGCAGATCAAGAGACAAGTGAAGACCAGACTACAGATGTCAGTCTGCCCAGATACTTCTCAACCACCGAAGATTCCTTCTGGGTTCCAACAAGGGGAAGGAAAAGAAAATTGAAGAAGAGAAACCTGAGAATGAGGAAGTGGACAGCAAGTCAAATAAAGGCGAGACACTGGTAGTCACCCTTGTGGCTACTCCTGTCACAACTCAAGTCAAAGAAACAGCTGCAGCAGAAGAACAAATTATTAGCCCTAAAAAGAAGGAGCTGAAGAAAATCCCTAAGAAGAATGCCAGAGATGCTGTGGAGGAGAAAGTGCAAGCGGAAGCTGTTGTGTCTGAAGTCGTCAAAGAGAAAGTCAAGGAACCTAAGAAGCCAGAGCCAAAGGCTACTGCTAAGAAGGAGACCAAAAAGAAAAAGAGGGAGGATATTCCTCCTGCGCGTAAAAGCTCCAAGCGCAAGGCCTATGTGGTATCATCCAGAGGCAAACCTAGTCCTGCCTCCCCTAATCACTTGACAATGAGGACATTATCCTTACTTTATGTTTGGGGGAGGTGGATAAAGCTTGACCTTCTCTCTTCTATCTTTCTTTATTTTCTTTCTATCTATTGTTGAAGGATGCTTAGGATAAGATTACAGTATATTTTGCTACATTTGTATTTTGCTTGGATAGTTTGATGGGCTACTTTGTTACTGTTGGTTGAATTTTAGAGACCATGTTTGAAGGCTGTGTTTAATGCTTGTATTTTTAATCATCTGGTTTATGATAGTTTTAATCATGTTTAGTTGATGTTGTTTTAATTTGGTTTAATGTTGCATGATTTAGTCTAGGGTGTAATTTTGCATTTGCATGTTTAGTTTTCTTTTAGTTAATGGAATACCAAAGAAGTGATTAAAGAATAACCAAGGCTCAGGAAATTATATTTTGTATTCTTAGAATGAAATTGGGTGATGAGTCTATCAATGAGTTTTTGGAAACAAAGCCAAGTTGTGACCAAGTGTGTTATTGCAGAGGTTACTGATAACCTTTGTTCCGCCTCCACTAGTCTGTTGAGTTAGCAAAAAAAATTAGAAACTTATTTGTTTGAAATTGAGAAGCAAGTAGAAACCTTAAGGAATCACCATGGGAAGGATGAACTGACTTCAATAAAGACTTAGACTTTTCACAAAAAGAGCACATTCCACGTGTTACTAATAAAACACACAAAGTGAGTAAAAAGTGGCAAAGACCACTAATGAAAAGTTCATGTGCCCGAAACTGGAGGAACAACCAACATCTTTATCATAATAGCCAGTTGGACTCATTACAAGTGAGATCCTGTTGAGTGAAAAGATGGCGTGTTGACCCAAAAAAAGAGAAAAATAGAAAAGGAAAAGAAAAGAAATAAGTGGAAAGGTGTAATCTAAAATGTGGAAGTCAAAAGTCAATAAAAGAGTCAGGACAACATTCCCTCTTGAAACCCAAAAGGAAGAAAACTTAATTCACAAGAGTACTCAAATTAGAATCACAAATAAAAATTAGCTCATTCTTCTGAAGAATGGTGGTGTGATAGTAGGAATCTGGTCACTTCAGTATGTGATATCTCTTGGGCTGATACAAGGCTAAGTTATTCCAATTATTTTTATGTATAGACCATCCATCCAATAAAAAGCTGAGCCACTCCATCAATCCAATCCTAGCCTGTTGTTTTTGAAATTCTCTTTTGTCATTCACTATCATATCACCTGAGGATGGGTGATAATTCAAGTTTGGGGGAGTGATAACACTATTTTAGTGTGTCATGTTGATCCATTTTCTTATGGTTTTAGTTTAAGTTTAATTAAGATTTGTTCAAATTTACTTGTTTTAGTATGTTTTTACCTTAAGCACACTAGGTGCTTCTTTTATGTGTTTTGGTTTTAAATAAAATCTGATAAATGAAAGCTGACATGACACCTCAACATAGAGTCTGAAGTAGAAAGAAGATTAAAGAAAAGAAGATGTTGATTCTCGTTATCAGCAATTTACCAAGAGCTTGGAAGTATTTTATCATTAGGGCACATGTGCCAAGGATTTGCGTAAAGAAAGAGCTAGAGCATAAAGATAAGAGTAAAGAAGATTGAAGACAAAAGGTAGTACGGTGGAGACCACCCCTGCAAAAGCGCATCCTACACCCAGCCACCCGTCGTCTGCTCTGCGCCACTACCTGCTATAGCAGCCTGCCAAAGATACCTCGTCCTCCATTATTGTCTGTACTGGATAACTTGCTAACAAAGAGATATTGGACAGTTGGATATTTTAGTAATTTGATATGGGTTGAACCTTATTCCTATCAAAGGCCCATGATCCAAGACTCACCATATTCTACTCTCACACTCAAGTCTATAAAATCAAGCCTTGTGCATTGAAGAAAGAGAGCTGGATATTTTCACACACTTATATTTATTTTCAATTTAGTTTTATTTCACTTTGAGGGTTAGGAAAGAATTAGAGAGTTTTCTTCTTTTCATCTAATCATGTATTCTCTGCTTGAAGCTGTCGTGACTGAAGAGATTTGTTTTTGTTTATCCAACACAAGGGATCTTCAAGTTACTATTAGGTTGTCTTTTATTTTACATATTTTTGCTAAGAGTATGTCTTACTGTAGTTTCATCCCATTAGTTTGTACTCAGCTCATTATGAGTTAAACTCTTGTTTGATCAGCAAATGAAGTTAATATAAAGTTGTTTTTATGTTGAAATGATGTGTTGATTAGTGTCTTATTTTGTTATTTGTTTTTATTATATACTCCTGCTTCTTAGAAAGGTCAACTTAGAAAAAGGTACAAGCTTGTTGTTGAGAGAGATCCAACAATGAGTGGATTTCATAACAAAAGTGGTTAATAAAGTAGGATAGATATATTCACTTAATTTAGTTTGCTTAGAGATAAGAAGCTAAGGCCATAATGATTTTCAGAATTAAAACCAGACGTATTTTAGGGTTATAAGTGAGGCTTAGAGATTTGTTCCCTTGCCCTAGTTATGCATGCTTTGATGTTGTAGAGATACACCACGAGATCACGTTTTGACCTTTTGAGGCACGGCACTTCACATCATGAATACATTTCAGCAATCATATATTAATGGATCTTAGCTCATCAATCACTCTCTCTGATATTTTGTTCCCTTTTTATTTAGAATTTTAAGTTGTCGTGTGAACCTCTTGCTTCTTATTACCATTAGTATTTTGTTACCATGCTCATACTTATTTTAAACAAAGGTTGAATACTTATAGTTCAAAGCTAAATCAATTTCACTCCCTGTGGGTACGATCTCTTTAGTTTATCACTTGCTGCAATCAAACATACATGTATACTTGCATGTGACACATTTGCTTTAAATTAATATCAAAAAGTAAACACGTAAGAAAGCAATATTGACCACTTGTCAAGACTAGATAATATTAATCCTGAACAAATACCCACTAATGATGATTTTACCTATGATAGACTAGTTGCGTTAGCTGAAACCGAAGGACATAACCATGCTTACTATGCTGATTATCTTAAGAGAAATAGCTCTAACATTGAGAGCGAAATAGAGGAGGAAGCTTCTTTGGCATGAACTACAATTCCATGGTATGCTGACTTCGTTAATTACCTAGAAGCTAGAGTCCTGCCTCCAGATATGACTTATCAATAAATAAAAAATTCTTCCATGATCTAAAACAATTCTATTGGGATGAACCCCTCCTTTTTAAAAGGGGAGCATATGGTATTTTTCGCTGTCATGTTTCTGAGGAGGAGATCGAAAGTATCATGACTCACTGTCATGCCTCTCCTTATGGAGGGCATGCAAGCACATTAAATACATGCGCAAAAATTCTTCAAGTTAGCCTTTATTGGCCCAACATATGGTGTGATGTACATGCTATGGTCGTCATATGTGATCAGTGTCAATGCACCGGAAACATTTCTCGACAAGATGAGATGCCTTTATTAAATATTTTAGAATTAAAAGTCTTTGATGTCAGGGGGGTTGACTTTATAGGACCTTTTCCATCATCTATATGAAATAAATACATAGTCGTTGCAATTGACTACGTATCTAAATGGATAGAGGCCATCGCCTTTCCCACCAATGATGCACGAGTAGTGATTAAAATGTTTAAAAATAATATTTTTCCTAGATTCGACGTTCCTAGACTAGTCATAAATGATTAAGGATCTCATTTCATATCTAGAATATTTGAAATACTTTTACAAAAGTATGGAGTGCGGCACTGAATAGCTACCCCTTATCATCCATAAACTAGTTACCAAGTAGAAATCTCCAATAGAGATATTAAATAAATATTATAAAAAACAATTGCTACATTTAGGAAGGACATGTCAGCTAAGCTTCCAGAAGCACTATGGGCATATAGGACAACCTACAAAACACCCATAGGAACTACACCTTTCAAACTTGTTTATGGAAAATCATGTCACCTGTCGGTTGAACTCGAGCACAAATCCTATTGGGCCATCAAGACCATGAATATGGATTATGTCGCTGCTGGCGGAAAATGAATCTTAGATATGCATGAGCTAGAAGAGTTAAGGCTACATAGTTATGAGAATTCCCATATCTATAAAGAACGAACCAAGAAATGTCATGATAGGAGAATCACTAGGAGAGAATTCGAAATATGGTAGCTTGTACTTATTTTTAACTCCAAATTAAGAGTATTCCCAAGAAAGCTCCACTCCCAATGCTCGGGACTATTTGAAGTAACAAAGGTAATGCAATATGGTGTAGTTGAAATATGAAGTATCATAGTGACAAATTAATAGATTACTATACTAGTTGGAAATTAAATGAGCCATCTGCTAGTCCCCCCCCCCCCCTCCGAAAATGAATTTAAAACACGTAGAGCTAACGACATTAAACAAAGTGTTTTGTGGGAGGAAACCCACAGATTTTATTTTAATTCTATTTCCATAATAAAATAAGCGGCAAATTAAACCCTTTGGAACATCACTAACATTGTTAGTGTTTCATTTTCAGGTCGTCCTCATTCTCTATAGCATTTTTCTATCAACAATTGTTTGAGAATACAACACATTGACAACCAGAGGATCACTTTCAAGGATGACGACCAAAGGAGGCACTATGAAGATTTGTCTCATAGAACCATTTCTCCGACCAACTATCCAGATTTCCAATGCCTGGAAACATTATGCCTAACGAACAGGCTCAGATATATGTTTAATCAAATAATTTGATATCAGTTCTCAGTTGCCAGACACCCCACCTACCATAACCTCACTCTAAAGTTTCTTAGTTATTTCAATTACTCTCGTTATAGAAGAGTAGGTAAGGATAGAGGTGGGAATGTCTTCAGGCTATTTGGGTACAATTATCACTTTAATCATAATGAATTAGGTGAGATGTTAAGATTCCAAACTGACCAAGATGCCTTCACTGAGGTACCTAGCGACAACTTCATGCAATTTGAACTAGATTATTTTTGGGGTAGTATCACCAAGGACTTCCCACATGACTATTAAAGGATGAATGTTATCATCATTCATAACCCATCTATTAGGTACTTCCCAATGGTTTTAGCACAAACCTTCTTTAGAAAGAGTGAAAATACTGACATCGTTAGTAAAGAAGAATTATATATCATATTTAGTACCTCATCCATTCTGTAGCATTTTTGCTTGCCCGTCTAGACACGATAGTGTCATACCCTAAATTTGTCCTACCTTTTGCAAGTTTCTTATGCCAAGTAATTTTCGTTGCTTGGTAACCTTTCTTTGCATGGTCATCTGATTTTTGGCCATGACGTTGCAAAGTTTAAGCCACAAAAAGCCTGGTGGGTGATTATTGTTGTTACAGGCCTTTTTTCAAATCGTTAGAATTCAGGTGGACCTCATTTTTTATGGTTGGGTAGTTTGATGGGAGCAATGACCTATGTAATGTGGTGAGACTCGTTTCAAGGCATGATAACTCGTTTTCAAAAGGTCATGTTTATCTTATTCGCAAAATTAAGAGGTAAGAGGTTCATGGCACAACCATCATATGATCAAAGTGCATCATTGAATCTTATTCAAAATTTATATCAAAGCATGATGTGAGTTTGTTGCAAGTAAAGATCCAACCTTCACGTTATCTCAAATGTCATGACTAAAGAATAGATATGTGTCGAGCTTGAGAAATGTTTCTCTTGAATTGGGTTTAAAGCTCAGAGCCGTAATGCAAGTCATGTCTTGAAAATGAGGCTATTCTTATTTTCCAAAGCAGCTCAATTTATCTCGAGATTAGTTTTCATCTGTATGGGAACTTTGTTAAAAAAAACAAAATTAATGCGGTGTTCAATGCATTGAGTTGTTATGTTTCAAGTTAGTCATAACTTGAGTTATTGGTGTAAGTTGTGAGTTTAACAGTTCCATTCTAAGCCACAGATCAATTTTCTTCTGAGAGTAAACCGAACTAGAGAATTTTACTTTGTACCCAAATCACGATAGGTGTCCACGACTGATGCTGAGGCTAGTTACGGGCTGTGTGGTTGAATCCCAAAGCTATCCATGATAACTACATTAATACAAACTTCATATCACCATTCAATATCTAAAGTTTCAGCATAGCAATGATAGCACAAGGCTACAAACAGTTACAAACCTTAAATTTTAAATATATGCACAACAAAAGGAGAAGATAATGGATTGGCATAAGAGGACATAACAGAACTACAGTTTCGGTTACAAAGAATATCATAATTTCCTTTGAGTCACAAAAATTAACAAGTTGCCTCATAGATGAAAAGAGCAGATACAAGGAACTCAAGTAATATTACATTGTACAAATGATTCTACAAGAGTTCTATAGGATGTAATTCGGCTGGTCTCGAAAGTATCCCTTGCATTTCCGCTTGCCATAATAAGGTGATATCATGCCAAGCTCCAAGGTAACATAATTTTTCCTCCTCCTCAAACCTTCAGGATCCATGCGCTCGCTAATGCAAGGTTCAAGAATGCCACCTGAAATAAGCTAGAACAAGGCCACTCAGTCTTGCACAAGACCAATTGCTGGCTCTAAATGTGTAGTACAAGAAGGGATATTTTTCAGATGCTGCTACGAGTTTCAGATGCATCTTTATGGAAATTTATTGTAGACCTCTCTTGTGCATGTCTCCATCTGTGGTTATATCAATGCCATGACAAAAAAAAACACAGAAATACTGCTCTCCATCAGCAGTCCCAATCTGCTGTCTGGATTGCTGAAGGTTTAGGTTCTCACCGTTGCATTTCATTAGTCATCACCACCTACATGAAATAGACAAATCAGTTATAGCTATGCACAAGCCAGTGTTCTTAAAATTATGAGACCTGTGCTTTAGAGTGAAGGGTGGGAGGAAAACTCACTCTAAACAGAGTTTGATTCCATAATGTCTTCTTTGAGAAAAACCAATTTGAGTCTTCGCTAAAATTATGACCCCTTCATACCTCAAAGCCCCATTGTGTTGTCCTTACAAGCCGAACCACAATGCAGGGATCAAATGTACCTAGAAGAAATGAAAAGAACGGGTCAAAATCTACAGAGGCATCATGTCACTGAGTGTTGAAACTCATACCTCAGAGAAGATGCTTCAAATGAAACATGGACTTTGGTTCATTTTCAAGCAGTGCCATCTCCATCAAAATTCCTTTATTTTGCAGGTCTTGATCTCTCGCTGCGCCACATTTCCATGAAGCACGGATAACATTACTTTAAATTGAATGAAGAGGTTTCCTATGAATCACTACAACAGCAGAATATGCTACGAAGCCTTAACGGCGTTACCGTATGTGAGTAATAGGTAAAATACCACTAGAAAAGTCATACCAGAGCTTCACATCACCTTGCACCAGATTCACACACATGGAAAAGGAGATATCTTCTAAAGAGAGGATTCTAGTGAACTTATTCCATGACAATTTCATTGATTGGTGATTCCCTGCAAAGATACAATAAGCATGACAAGGTTAGTAGATATTTGAAAGTAAAAGGGCTAAGGTTAGAGTTCATTTAGAGTCAGCAAAATACCACGTAAGCGCGGTAAGAAACTCCAAAGTTCATGTTGTAAAAACTCAGGGTAAAAGATCAGATATTTTTAACCTCACTACAGACAAAACTGAGCAGTCACTATCCCTGGTCCCCACCAAATCCTAAAAGGAATTTCTCTCTAATGGTATTACGATTTTCACAGCTCACACCAACACGTGTTTGAGGTTTTATTCCAATTTTTTTCGTCAAATCTCACACGTACTAGGCATGTGCGAATTCACCTATAAATAAGAGCTTAAATCATTGAGTAAAGGGAATAAAATGACTACTGAGACGCTGCCAAAATTCAAATAGAAAAAACCCTAGGCGGTGGAGGAGCTCATCTGCTCATCTTCATCGACCATTCAACATCGTCGTCTTCTTTTGATCAACATAAACCAGTATTTGAAACTCCTTCAACAACCCCAAAATGTCCCTCTAAACCCCTTCTTCCAAACTTCAACAAACCAAACAACCCTGTTCCTATCCTTTTCATCTTAAGAGGTTTTCTCGATATTTTCCTCTCCCGTTTATTCGGGATAAATAAAGTTTGGTGGTGACTCTGTCGAACCGCATTTCCGCGCCTTTCGCGCGAGGGTTGTTTCTCCAAAATGTCTTCGTGATTTTTCGAGGTGCGACAGCTGGCGACTCTGCTGGAGACTTGCTCCATGCAAGAGAGAATCGAGCCTATCTTAAGTTTTTTGAGGAGTTTTGCTTGTTTTTTCTTTTCGTTTATGTGTTTATTCTCTTGTGGATTTTATTTGTGCTTGTTATCTTGTTTTCCTGTTGGTTCTTGGGATGACATCATGAGTAAAGCTCTACACCCAAGCTTTGTAAAAGCAGAGAGAACACATAGTTTAGAATTGGTAGTCGAGTAGTGTTAGTCTCCGAGGACTTGCTCCTTGTGTGTCTAGCATGAAAGCTCCTCCAGAGGAGACCTATTCATGGATCTTGTTGTAACACAGCTAGCCTGTTGCACGACTTGATTAATGAAGGGTCCATGATTCTGGGAACCTTTTTTAGCACCAGTTCCAATATTGGTGGTCGTGTAGTGTTAGTCTCTGAGGGCTTGCTCCTTGTGTGCCTAACATGAGGACTCTGCTCAAGAGAGACCTTATCGTCATTATCATTGTAATACAACCAGCCTGTTGCGTGACGCTAATATGACTAGTGTTCGTGGTCCTGGGAACCAAACATAGAAACCATCATGTGAGTGGGTTTATGGGTAGAGTGTCTAGATCTTCCCGTATAGGGTTTACCTGTCAATTTTCTTTGAGGAGGAATTATGGTTACCTACCTGTTACAATTATCAACTTCAGAGTTGTTTGAACTGTGATACTGTGATCCTGGATCTTGTATCTTGCATTGCATCTCGCATATCATTTGCATCGCATCTCATATGTTGTGCATTTTGCATTTCCAATCCTTCAGCAAAATCTTATGTCTCCTTCCTTCCTCTCCAGTAAATCAAGCTGATTCCCCGACACCAGTATGCAACTAGAGCCAATACAAGACGAATGATGGAGTAGATTCAGCAAGAGCAAGTTGCCTTTAGAGAAGAGTTGGATTCTCTCAAAGGAAAGATTGATCAGATCCTTGAAGCCATCATTACAGCCCGAAAGGAGGAAGAGATGCATGAATCTACCATCGTCAATAACAATGGTCAAGGACAAGGGTCTACCACCAGACTTCCGGTTCCAATTCCAAATCCTTATGGGATGCCATTGAAATTCACTAACGCAGCCGAAGGAAACACTTCTCAGCCAATCCCAACACCCGGAGTTACCATTGGAGCTGTCCCGCAGGCCCAACCTACTGTCGTGCAGATCCCAGTTCCCCATACCGAAGACAATTTGGTGGACCAGTATGATGACATTCAGAACTATCATGTTGCTATCCCCATTGCTAGTCCTGTCACTACCCATGATTCAGAAGCTATGAAGATGTGTCGAGATCTAGCTGAGAAACTCCGAGTCATGGAGGGGCACAACTCAAACTCTCTCAGCGCTTTGGAAATGTGCTTGGTACTTGACGTTGTCATTCCTTCCAAGTTCAAAGTGCATGAATTTTCGAAGTACAAAGGTCTCAGTTGCCCGAACATTCATATGAAGATGTATTATCGCAAGATGGCTGCCTATGCTAGAGACGAAAAGCTTATGATACATTGCTTCCAAGACAGTTTGTCTGGGGCATCCCTCGAATGGTATATGCAGCTAGAACGTAAAAGTGTCCGCACTTGGGCCGAGCTAGCCGATGCATTTGTCAAGCAGTACAAATACAACACGGACCTTGCTCCTAATCATACTCAACTTCAGAGTATGACTCAAAAGGAGAGTGAATCCTTCAAGGAGTACGCGCAATGATGGAGAGAGCTAGCCGCAAGGGTGCATCCACCTCTTGTTGACCGTGAACTAATTGACATATTCATGGGCACCTTGCAAGGCCAATACTACGAGAAGCTGATCGGTATTATCTCCACTGGATTCTCTGACTTAGTGATTGTCGGTGAGAGAATTGAAGAAGGTCTAAAGAGCGGAAAAATCCAAGGAGGCTCTAACAACCAAGCCAATGCCAAGAAGCCTTTCAATGGATACAAGAAGAAAGAGGGTGAAACGAATTCTATCTCTTTGCAGAAAGGGAAAGCTTCTCAACAAGCTCCCGCTCCTATGCCTTATCAGATCCCTTACTATCCATATATGTATGTTGCTGCTGCGCAATATGCTCTAATGCCTTATCATCCAGCTGTTCAAGCAGTGCAAGCTCAGATGCCACAGCAACAGGCTCCTCAGCAACAAGCCTACAACCAGTAAGGATATCAGTATCCTCCTCAGCAACAACAAGTGCAAGCTGCGCAACAACAGCAAGGTGCTCGCCAACAGCATCAGCAGAGGACGTGGAAGCCAGATAGAGTATTTGATCGCCTGCCAATGACATATGCTAGTATCTTTACTCAGTTGATAGAGAAGAAAGTTGTCATTCTGAGAGATTTGGCCCCCCCAACTGTCTTTCCTGCCGACTACGATGCAAATGCTCATTGTGAGTTTCATAAAGGCGCTCTAGGTCATACCATTGAGAACTGCAGGGCTTTCAAGCACACGGTTCAAGACATGATTGATAGGGATGCTATCAACTTCAATGGGAAGTCTCCAAACATCATCAACAATCCAATGCCGCCAGCCAAATAGTGTCATTCAGATCAAATCCAGTCAAGTCAAAGTTCATTTCCCCGAAGAAGGTCGTCATGTTGCCATTTCATCTTTCGCATTTCTTATGTTTTGTCTTTGTTTGTTTAAGTACTGTATGCTTTGAAAAATTTCCATTTCGTATTTGGTTTTTCATTAATGTATCTTTTATGCATGTTTTGAATTAGTTATGTCGTATACACTCATTTTCACTTATCACCAACATATTTATTCATCTCACTCTATCCACTGTTGTTTAGCATGATTTGAGGGAGGATGATGAAAATGAGATACCCATAATTGCAAACTGTATGCTTTCAGACAGAATCTTGTCAATGATGTACAGTCAGTGTTTCAATTCCCCTAAACACCAGATATATAAGGAGTTAATCCCTAGTAAACCACTTCGAGCCTAGAACTAGCAGTTTCCGTCGGACATTCAAACCTTTACACTCAACCTGGGGGAGGATAGTGTTCAATTAATCCAATCCCGCACTCAATCAACAAAGCAAAACCCAGGCAAAACGGTTATTCATCAAAGACCCATGACATGGCAGTCACGATCCTCCAACAAAATCAAAAAAAAAATCAAAAGTCTGCTAAGTCAAACACCTCAGAGGGGACTTAGGCAAAAATCAAGGCAATCCCGATGGATCTCACAAGCAAAGTCAATCCATGCAAAATTTAGAGATCGAGAACAAAAGCAAAAGAGGTCCTCAAAGCCCTCAACAAAAAAAAAGATTCAGTGATCACCCAAATCAAAGGGTCACTGACATCCATCAAAATAAGGTGGCTGGCATGTCGAGCAAACCTTGAACCATCAAATTTACACCGTCAAGACAAGTGCAAAATTAACTGAACGTAGGATAAGAGATCATCAAGAAGAATGGGTGGGTACAAATCATATTTTGAGCCTAATATTCTTTGTTTCACAAACCGCGAACCAGACCATGTTACAACCCTCGAAAGACCTAATTGAGGCGGGGTTTATTCTGAAAGCATACTATCGCAAGGTTGCGTAACCTGACTCCTCATATATCTGCTAATCATCAACATTGGTGTCGTTATCCTTGCTATATCTTTTTCATGCACTAATCAAAACTAGCATAATGTTTGGGCTAACGGTCCATTCGTTTCACTATCACGACACTTCAATAAAACGATACTTTTTCAAATCTTGCATTGAACTTTGCATTAATATTACCATTTGTGAATGTACAATTTTAATTGCAAATCAGTGCTAGGTATTCAAAGACATTCCAACAAGGGGCAATCAAAGTGAAACCTGACTTTCAGTGGCGAACATTGAGCAAGGCTACCTCAAAACCCACAGGCTAGGGAAAATCACTTAACAACTTGAGCAGGGGCAGCCTATTAACAAGTTCAAACTGGGGCAAGACCAGGTCATCATGATCATCAAATAGAGTTACAGCCTTCTCTGAAGAAAATTCACAACAAACTACTAAGTGCCTAGACTTGGGGCATCGAGAACATCTTCTGCTCCAATCTTGGCATCTTTAGTGAACAGCGTGTCGAGGAAGTCAATCCCTCCCATCACCCAAATTCCAATCCGTATTGGCAACTACCAAAGTCCACCACGCTGGAGTCTCCACCTGCATTTCCAATTACCCATCTACATCATACGCATTGCATTCGTTATCATAAGAATCTTGCATCATATGCATACCAATCATATCATACTTCCCCAGCTTTTGCATCTCCGCGCGTTAGCATTTGCATTTGCATTTCCATTCGCTATGGAACATTATTACACATCCAGCATTCGCATATGCGAGTCAAGGTCCAGGATCAATCTCGAAGATTTCCAAGACAATCACCAGCCCAATCAGGGGCATTCTCCACAAGACCTTGGGCTTACCCCACGAAGTTGTTCAACCTTTTGTTGGGCAAATTTAAGAGCTTCAAAGCAATCATCAGCCCAGTCAGGGGCATCCTCCGCAAGATCGTGGGTTTTCCCTACGAAATTCAAGAGCTTCAAAGCAATTATCAGCCCAGTCAAGGGCATATCATTCAAGACCGTGGGCGTTCCCCACGAAGTTGTTCAACCTTTTGTTGGGTAGATTCAAGACCTTAAGTGCAAGATTCAGCCCAGATAGGGGCATCTTCAGCAAAGCCGTGAGCGTTCCTCACGAAGTTATTCAACCTTTTGTTGACCAAGAAAAAACTTCAAAGACAAATTCAGCCCAGACAGGGGCATCTTCCTCAAAGTTCATGGGCGTTCCTCATGAAATAATTTCAATAAAACTGTGACTTCCAAGCAAGACGGTAGGTGTACCCCGTTGATTCATTCCAATTCAATCTTCATCTCGGGTGTTCCCCAATGAGTTGTATTCAGCAAGCGTGACCGTTGTCAATTGCCTTACTGTCATCCTTTTGGTGAGAGCCAACCTCTTCGGTTCAACTTAGCCTACATCCTTTTGGTGTTGGTAACCTTCAATTTGTGTCGTTCTATCATCTTTTTGGTGATAACAACCTGTGTGTGTGAGTTTCGCTCTGTCATCCTTTGGATGGGGGGTCTGTCATAGTCATTAATGTCAGATTATGTGATAGCGTTTGTCCTATCATCCTTTTGGTGGTAGCGGCCGGTGTGAGTTTCGCTTCGTCATCCTTTGGATGGGGGGTCTGTCATAGTCATTAATGTCAGATTATGCGATGGTGTTTGTCCTATCATCCTTTTGATGGTAGCGGCCGGTGTGAGTTTCGCTTCGTCATCCTTTGGATGGGGGGTTTGTCATAGTTATTAATGTCAGATTATGCGATGGTGTTTGTCCTATCATCCTTTTGGTGGTAGTGGTCGGTGTGAGTTTCACTCCGTCATCCTTTGGACGAGGGGGTCTGTCATAGTCATTAATGTCAGATTATACGATGGTGTTTGTCCTATCATCCTTTTGGTGGTAGTGGCCGGTATGAGTTTCGCTCCGTCATCCTTTGGATGGGGGGGGGGGTCTGTCATAGGCATTAATGTCAGATTATGCGATGGTGTTTGTCCTATCATCCTTTTGGTGGTAGTGGCCAGTGTGAGTTTAGCTCTGTCATCCTTTGGATGGGGGGTCTGTCATAGTCATTAATGTCAGATTATGCGATGGTGTTTGTCCTATCATCCTTTTGGTGGTAGTGGCCGGTGTGAGTTTCGCTCCGTCATCCTTTGGACGGGGGGGTTTGTCATAGTCATTAATGTCAGATTATGCGATGGTGTTTGTCCTATCATCCTTTTGGTGGTAGCGGCCGGTGTGAGTTTCGCTCCGTCATCCTTTGGATGAGGGGTCTGTCATAATCATTAATGTCAAATTATGCGATGGTGTTTGTCCTGTCATCCTTTTGATGCTAGTGGCCGGTGTGAGTTTTGCTCCGTCATCCTTTGAATGGAGGATCTGTCATAGTCATTAATGTCAGATTATGCGGTAGTGTTTGTCCTATCATCCTTTTGATGGTAGTTGCCGGTGTGAGTTTCGCTCCGTCATCCTTTTTGTGGGGGGTCTGTCATAGTCATTAATGCCAGATTGTGCGAGTGTGTTTTGCTCTATCATCCTTTTGGTGGTAGTAGTCGTCTGTGTTCCGTCACATCATCCTTTTGGTGATGGAGGCCTTTTTCCAGTTATCCACAGTTTGCTCATAAGTATACCTCATCTAGTATCTCAGTTCCCGAGCATTTATTTTCTTTTCGGAAAAATTCAGGGTTTTCTTTATATCTAATTGACTTCCACCATAGAAAATGAACGCCATGACCATTCATTTTACTAGGTTTAAGCCGATTAGATAGGAGCATCTGCCATACCCTAAATTTATCCTACCTTTTGCAAGTTTCTTATGCCAAGTAATTTTCGTTGCTTGGTAACCTTTCTTTGCATGGTCATCTGATTTTTGACCATGAAGTTGCAAAGTTTAAGCCACAAAAACCCTGGTGGGTGATTATTGTTGTTACAGGACTTTTTTCAAACCGTTAGAATTCAGGTGGACCTCATTTTTTATGGTTGGGTAGTTTTGATGGGAGCAATGACTTATGTTATGTGGTGAGACTCGTTTCAAGGCATGATCACTCGTTTTCAAAAGGTCATGTTTATCTTATTTTCAAAATTAAGAGGTAAGAGGTTCATGGCACAACCATCATATGATCAAAGTACATCATTTAATCTTATTAAAAATTTATATCAAAGCATGATGTGAGTTTGTTGCAAGTAACGATCCAACCTTCACGTTATCTCAAATGGCATGACTAAAGAATAGAAATGTGTCGAGCTTGAGAAATGTTTCTCTTGAATTGGGTTTCAAGCTCAGAGTCGTAATGCAAGTCATGTCTTGAAAATGTGGCTACTATTATTTTCTAAAGCAGCTCAATTTGTCTCGAGATTAGTTTTCATCCGTATGGGAACTTTGTTAAAAAAAAACAAAATTAATGCGGTGTTCAATGCATTGAGTTGTTATGTTTCAAGTTAGTCATAATTTGAGCTGTTGGTGTATGTTGTGAGATCAACGGTTCCATTCTAAGCCACAGATCAATTTTCTTCCGAGAGTAAACCAAACTAGAGAATTTTACTTTGTATCCAAATCACAATAGGTGTCCACGACTGATGCTGAGGCTAGTTACGGGCTGTGTGGTTGAATCCAAAAGTTGTCCATGATAACTACATTAATACAAACTTCATATCACCACTCAATATCTAAAGTTTCAGCATAGCAATGATAACACAAGGCTACGAACAGTTACAAACCTTAAATTTCAAATATATGCACAACAAAAGGAGAAGATAATGGATTGGCATAAGGGGGCATAAGAGAACTAAAGTTTTGGTTACAAAGAATATCATAATTTCCTTTGAGTCACAAGGTGGCCTCATAGATGAAAAGATCAGATACAAGGAATTCAAGTAATATTACATTGTACAAATAATTCTACAAGAGTTCTATAGGATGTAATTCGGCTGGTCTCAAAAGCATCCCTTGCATTTCCGCTTGCCATAATGAGGTGATATCATGCCAAGCTCCAAGGTAACATAATATTTCCTCCTCCTCAAACCTTCAGGATCCATGCGCTCGCTAATGCAAGGTTCAAGAATGCCACATGAAATAAGCTAGAACAAGGCCACTCAGTCTTGCACAAGACCAATTGCTGGCTCTAAATGTGTAGTACAAGAAGGGATATTTTTCAGATGCTGCTACGAGTTTCAGATGCAGCTTTATGGAAATTGATTGTAGACCTATCATGCACATGTCTCTACCTATGGTTATATCAATGCCATGACAAAAAAAGCACAGAAATACTGCTCTTCTGCAGCAGTCCCAATCTGCTGTCTGGATTGCTGAAGGTTTAGGTTCTCACTGTTACATTTCATTAGTCATCACCACCTACATGAAATAGACAAGTCAGTTACAGCTATGCACACGCCAGTGTTCTTAAAATTACGAGACCTGTGCTTTAGAGTTAAGGGTGGGAGGCAAACCTACTCTAAACAGAGTTTGATTTCATGATGTCTTCTTTGAGAAAAACCAATTTGAGTCTTCGCTAAAATTATGATCCCTTCATACCTCAAAGCCCCACCGTGTTATCCTTCCAAGCCGGACCGCATGCAGGGATCAAATGTACCTAGAAAAAATGGAGAGAATGGGTCAAAATCTACATAGACATCATGTCATTGAGTGTTGAAACTCATACCTCAGAGAAGATTCTTCAAATGAAACATGGACTTTGATTCATTTTCAAGCAGCGCCATCTCCATCAGAGTTCCTTCATTTTGCAGGTCGTGATCTCTCGATGCGCCACATTTCCATGAAGCACGGATAACATTACTTTGAATTGAATGAAGAGGTTTCCTATGAATCACTACAACAGCAGAATATGCTACAAAGCCTTAACGGTGTAACCGTTTGTGAGTAATAGGTAAAATACCACTAGAAGACTCATACCAGAGCTTCACATCACCCTGCACCAGATTTACACACATGGAAAAGGAGATATCTTCTAAAGAAAGGATTGTAGTGAACTTATTCCATGACAATTTCATTGATTGGTGATTCCCTGCAAAGATACAATAAGCATGACAAGGTTAGTAGATATTTGAAAGTAAAAGGGCTAAGGTCAGAGTTCATTTGGAGTCAGCAAAATACCACGTAAGCACGGTAAGAAACTCCAAAGTTCATGTTGTAAAAACTCAGGGTAAAAGATCAAATATTTTTAACCTCACTACATACAAAACCGAGCAGTCATTATCCCTGGTCCCCACCAAATCCTAAAAGGAATTTCTCTCTAATGGTATTAGGATTTTCATAGCTCACACCAGCACGTGTTTGAGGTTTTATTCCGATTTGTTTCCTCAAATCTCACACGTACCAGGCATGTGCAAATTCACCTATAAATAAGAGCTTAAATCATTGAGTAAAGGGGAAAAATGACTATTGAGACATTGCCAAAATTCAAATAGAAAAAACCCTAGGCGACGGAGGAGCTCATCTGCTCACCTTCATCGACCATTCAACATCATCGTCTTCTTTTGATCAACATAAACTAGTATTTGAAACTCCTTCGACAACCCCAAAACGTCCCTCTAAACCCCTTCTTCCAACTTCAACAAACCAAACAGCCCTGTTCCTATCCTTTTCGTCCTTAGAGGTTTTTTTCGATATTTTCCTCTCCCGTTTATTCGGGATAAATAAAGTTCAATGGCGACTCTGTCGAACCGCATTTCCACGCCTTTCGCGCGAGGGTCGTTTCTCTGAAATGTCTCTGTGATTTTTCGAGGTGCGACAGATAGCAAAGTCAACAAAAGGATATATTCATGTTGATGGGACTGCCACCTCTATATCCTTAGTTGTAGGACTCTGTAACCAATTATCATACCTAGTCCCTCTAAGGGGTAACACCTTGATAGACATTGAACACAATTTAAATAAACAATTGGTGACAGTTAGAAAGCCTAATGAATTTGAACTGCTCATTAATAATGAAGTTGTCCATTACTTTGTCCTCCTGAATCATGAACAAACAAGTGTTCATAACCGTGTTGGAGGGACAAGGAGAGGCGCCTACACCACCTTAACCCCCTTCCGCACCTGAGTACCACTAAGCTTTTCTGTCAGATATCTCTTCTTCTTCTTCTTCTTCTTCTTATGTACGTCCTCCTAGTCCACGTGGGTATAATGTTGACTATGAGCTTAACACCCTCAGACGTGAAGTCACCATTCTTTGCAAAGTATTACAAGATCAAACAGATAGAATGGCAGAGTATATGGATCACTTGTATTCAAAAATTTAATCCTTACACAGAGCATTGGGTCAGCCAGCTAGACACCGTGACACGTGATTTCTACACATGTTTATTCTTTTCTTCTTTCCAATTTCACAAAAACATTGAGACCAATGTTGAGTTTAAGTATGGGGGAGGAAATATTTTCCCACTTTTCAATTATCCTTTTCATTATTTCTTTTCAATTATGTTTCGTTATTTCTTCAACTGTGTTTAAATTTTAAGTGTCGAGCTATCTACGTTAAACAAAACGCTGAGCAGGAAACAACCCATGAAAATTTTCCTTTTTCACCCTTTTACTCCAGTCATTTGTTTAGCAAAAAATATTGTAGAACCTACTAAGAAATATGGAGAGCACTCCAACAACCAAAAGAGAGCAAAAAACTGAAGGAAAAAATTTGACATTCTGAATCCTGGCACCTGTTGGGAAAGGCTAGCGCCTGTCAGAGTTTGAAGTTATTGATTCTCACCACTAGCCGTTGACGGGCTGGACCATCTACTTTGGTTGACGCCTATTAGAGCGTTCTGAAACGGTTTTCAGCCATTTTAACCGTTTTTTCTTTTCTTCTTCTCTTTCCACTTTCTTTCTCCTCCTGTCCCACTTCCCATGTTTTCCTATAACCCCATTTTAAATCACCCACCTTTTCTCTTTCTTCTTCCCCATTACCATTCTTAAAAACTCAATTAAAATCATGTACTTTAAAACCTCATATCTCCCTCATTTCTCACCAAATTAAATACCGTAAGAACCAAAGTTGATCACCACGTTGCCCAGAAACTATTTCTTGTGTCAAAATCAGAACTTTGACCCTTTAAAAATTTCAAAATTTCACCACCCTCACTCAAAAATCCGAATGTCATCATGCCTCCAAGACAATAATTGGTTAATTACATGAAACAGTATTTCGGGATGAGGCTCAGTGGGAAAGATATGAAGTTTTGTATCGGCGAACTTTGAGTTCTACAATGTACCCCAATGAATCTTGTGTTAGGACCTTATGACTTTATGATTTATTACATTTTATGTTTGATAGTTTACATATGAGTCATTTTGTGAAACTTAGGCATAAGACTTATGCTAGGCTTACTTTAGAATTTCTAAGTTTGTTCGATTATTTTATTACTAGACGAGTACGCCATGTTAGTGGAGGTGCCTCTTTTAGGCTATTTAACCAAGAGTACTCTCTTAATCATGATGAGGTAGGTTCTTTTTTTCTAGTTCAATAGTAATCATAACCAATGCACCACTGAAATTCACCCGACTAGAATTTGGGCCCTCGATATTAGTCTCTTTTGGCAAAGGCATACCGGTGAGCTAGAAGCTAGTACTAAAGAGAATAAATCCTCCTAAATTCATAACCCTGCGATTACATATTTTTAGAATGTCTTGGCACGCATCACTTTCGGACGAGGCGATAATAGTGGTAATGTCAAATCGAAAGAGTTATACTTCATTGATGTTGTTTTCCATCAGCGGAAAATTCATAAAGCAACATTTATTCTTGCTAAGATGTTTGATATAGCTAAGGCTCGTTCTAGAGGGATTTTGATTGGAGAACTAATCACCACTATAGCTTTAGGTTTAGGCCTGCATGCTGAGGTAGCCACTCTTGAGCCATTGGACTCCATTGTATTAGACCTAAACTCGTGTTTGGCCTAGAAATTAGTTGCAGTTGACAACTAGACATAGTTTTACCTCATGGTTAAGGGACAAGTAATACTGAAATTTTTTTTCCTAACTCAACAAGGATTAATGTGATCCATGATGATTGTAACACCCTTTTTCTACCCAACAATTATCATGGCAAAATTACACAGATATAAGAGTAAATTATTAATTTCATAAAAAGCCACCTCAAAAGGGCGTACATTTCCCAAATCAACAAAATCGGTCACGGCTCCATAAACAACGGGTTTTCTCAAAATAATCAATTCGCACAAAGCAGCGGAACTCAAAGGCATAAGTCAAGGTTTCCTCATCAGGGAAAAATAAGCAAAATAACTCAACAGTATATAGTTTAACTTAAAAGAACCCAACCCGATGTTACATATCAGACCAAGTCCCTCTAAGCTAACCAAAAGGCTAAAAACTTAAAAACTTCAACAATACTCTTCGACGGAGTCCACGACTAAACTCGGTCATCTGCATGTTATCCACGTGGAGGTAACATTCAAACAGGCAGGGTGAGTAAAACAATTCATAATAATCAATGTATAAAAATCAACATATAAACGGCGTCATATTCATATTCAACACATTCATATCCTTCAATAGGCCTCGAAGGCCACAACATCATAATTTATACAAAAAGACTCATAAATGCAGATGCAACACAACTCAATGCATGTGGTACCAATCATCACAGCTCGGTGGACACTGGGCCATCAACCCTCCATAGATCCCCATCAATAGGATCGATTCTACTAGAGAACCGGAGCATATCAAAACACTTCACATCCACACAATGGGATTGATGCCAAAGTAATCGAGGTCCTGAACCGAAGTCCGGATGCACATGAATGCATGATGTACACGTCACAAATCATCCTTATATAACAACATAAGTGCATCATCATTCATCATATTCATCATCATGTCAATCATCATCATATCTCATATCATCATATAATTCCTCAAAGTCATGGTAATATCATCATATTAAGTCATATAAATCATCATGTCATCATGTATACATCACATAAAACTCACAGTCATACTTATGTTAATTCCTCACAGAATCAAACATCAAGGCATCGCTGCACACGATCAACATTCGCGAAACTCTGCTACATTCGCTGGCATGTTCGCTAGGAGAGTCTGGGGAGAGTTTCTTCGCTATGGTTCGCTAGGCGAACTATGCGATGACAACAAATTCTGCTACGCACCAGAACCTGAAATCACTCAAAAAGCTTTATGATTCACTTCCCCAATGCCCCCAAAACATCCCTAAATCATTCCTAAGGTCTTACGGCGATAAAGGCACAAAACCTACGGTTTATTAGGCCAATCTCGGAACATATTCACTCCCTAAATCACAATTTCCCTACAATTACCCTGCAGGCATCTGAGTTACTCGCTATCAAATATTCTTATCCCTTCAGGGTCAGACAGGTTCAAATCATAGTTTTGGCCACGAAAGCCTAAGGTTTCCTTTTTCCCCAAATGAATTCCACGGTTAGATTCACCATAATATATTTAGGCCACGAAGGCCATAGATCACTTGTTCTCATATCCTTCTAATCTTCTTTAACCCAAATAAATCCCCACAGTCAAAATCTCAATAATAGATTTAGGCCACGAAGGCTAAAATCCCTTTTTCCCATAATTCTCCTTAAAACCCTTAAACCCTTAAATCAACCTTAAATACACTGAAAATCACACATGGAAAATCATGAAAGGCTATGCTCCTCATACCTTAGTTGTCAATCAAAGCCTTCTCAATATTTCAGGGAACCTCTCGAAGCTTCTGCCTCCAATCCCCTCCTCAGAGCTCTGGCCTCAATACTTTTCATGGTTAACAAAATGAATCCTAATTCCCTTCAAAATTCCTTTTTGTTAAACCTAGACTTGGGCCTCACAAATTTTGGCTTTTCCCTTAATACCCTTACTAACTCCTCTTAATGCCCAAATTACCCTTATTTCACTTATATTTATTTTAGCTAATAATAATACCAATATTTCCAAATTGTATACTATTAATTAAATAAATAATCCAAAAATGCATAATTCCCAATAATCCACAAAACCACTGAAAACCACCAAAATACAAAATTCTCAATTAAATAAATTAATTAAAATATTCCCATTAAATTTTGGGTGTTACAACTCTCCCCCACTTAAAAGAATTTCCGCCCTCGAAAATTACCTCAAGGAAACAGAGTCGGATACGACTCCCTCAACTGATCTCCATGCTCTCAAATCCCACTTTCCCCAGCTGGCCCTTCCCACCATACCTTTACCAAGGCAATCTCTTTACCTCGAAGTTGCTTTTCGTTCATCAATCCGAACTAGCAACGCTTCAACAATCAGATTATCTCTCACTTGTACACCATCCATCTGAATCAATGTACTTCCTCAACTTAGGCACATGAAATACCTCATGCAATTTCACAAGTTGATCAATATACAACTCGGCAAGCTTCTGCAACGAATAATTGATTCTCATCGGTATAAAATAAGCCGATTTAGTCAATCTATCAACAATCACCCAAATCGAATCATATCCCTTCAAATTCTTCGGCAAACTTGTCACAAAATCCATAGAAATGCTATCCCATTTCCATTCTGGAATACTCAATGGTTGCATCAGACCCGGCGGTCTCTGATGTTCAATCTTCGACTTCTGACAAGTCAAATAAGCATAGACAAATTCCGCAATTTCCTTCTTCATACTCAGCCACAAAAACAACTTCTTCAAGTCTTGATACATCTTTGTAGCACCAGGATGAATACTCAACCTTCTTCTGTGACCTTCTTCAAGAATGCTCTTCTTGATTTCTGGCACATCGGGAACACACACTCTATCTCGGAACCTCATCACACCATTCTCATCGATCCGAAAACTACCTCCGTTACCTTGATTGATTAACGTGAGACGATCCACCAAACTCAAGTCATACTTTTGACCTTCTCCGATCTCTTTGAGGATACCACTAGTCAACTTCAACATTCCTAACTTCACACTGCTAGGAGTCTCTTCACAAACCAAACTCATATCTCTGAACTGCTCAATCAGTTCTAACTCTTGAACCATAAGCATTGACATATGCAAGGACTTCCTACTCAATGCATCAGCTACAACATTAGCCTTACCAGGATGGTAACTCAATTCAGAATCATAATCCTTCAGAAGTTCAAGCCATCTTCTCTGCCTCATGTTCAACTCTTTCTGATCAAACAAATACTTTAGACTCTTGTGATCACTGAACACTTCGAATCTAGACCCAAAAAGATAATGTCTCCAAATTTTCAACACAAACACCACAACGGCCAACTCTAAGTCATGCGTAGGATAATTCCTTTCATGAACCTCCAATTTTCTGGAAGCATAAGCAACCACATAACCATTATGCATCAGTACGCCTCTAAGACCCATCTTCGACGCATTACAATACACAACAAAAGACTCACTCGGATTTGGCAAAATCAACACTGGAGCAGTCGTCAACTTCTTCTTGAGTTCTACAAAACTCTTATCACAAGCAACATCCCACACATAAGCTTGACCCTTTCGAGTCAACTGAGTCAAAGGAATTGCCAACTTAGAAAAGCCTTCTATAAACCTGCGATAATAACTAGCTAACCCAAGGAAACTTCGAATCTCAGTAGCAGACTTTGGAGTCTCCCACTGCAACACAACATCAACTTTCAACGGATCAACAACAATTCCTCCACTAGAAATCACATGGCCAAGGAAACTCACTTCCTTCAACCAAAATTCACACTTGGACAACTTGGCAAAAAACTTCTTGTCTTTTAAGACCTGTAATACCACTCTTAGATGTTGCGCATGCTCTTCCTCGGATTTAGAATATATCAAGATATCGTCAATGAACACTACCACAAACTGATCCAAATAAGGATGAAAAATCATATTCATATACTCCATGAATACACCAGGTGCATTAGACACACCAAACGGCATCACAATATACTCATAGTGTCCATACCTCGTCCTGAAAGCTGTCTTTGGAATATCATCAGGCTTAACGCGAATCTGATGATAGCCAGACCTTAAATCAATCTTGCTAAACACATAAGCACCCACCAATTGATCCATCAAATCATCAATCCTCGGAAGTGGATACTTATTCTTAATCGTTACCTTATTCAACTGCCAATAATCCATACACAATCTCATACTACCATCTTTCTTCTTCACCAACAACACAGGAGCACCCCACGGAGAAACACTCGGTCAAATAAACTTCTTCTCAAGCAAATCTTTCAATTGTTTCTTCAATTCTCCTAACTCATATGGAGATATCCGATAAGGAGCCATCGACACAGGACTAGTTCCCGATATCACATCAATAGTAAACTCTACCTCACGCTCAGGAGGTAAGTCACTCATGTCATCTAGAAACACCTCTGGAAATTCCCGAACAACTGGTAGCCCCATACTCACTGCTCCGTAATCAGCTTGAAGCGATGCAAATAATGCAAACATCTGAGCCTTAGCTTCCAAGAGTTCTTCTACTTGCTTGGCAGATACAAACATCAGCTCCCCACCATCACCAAACTCAGGAAACCTCACAGTCTTGCTGTAGCAATCAATATGAACATAGTTGTATTCCAACCAGTTCATTCCAAGAATAACATCAATCTGATGCAAGGGTAGACAGACCAAGTCCATCACAAAATTCTTATCATAAATGGTCAAAGGGCAGCTCAAACAGACTAACGCAGTAGTCATAAAACCATTAGTCGGGGTATCAATAACCATACTCCCAGTCATAGAAGATAATTTCAAATCCAACCTCTTAGCACATTCAAGCGAAATAAACGAATGAGTGGAACCAGTATCAACTATAGCAATGAATTCAACATCATTAATAAAACAAGTACCTCGGATCAAGTTATATGTCCATGATTCTTCTGTACCGCTCAAAGCAAACACTCTGCCACTGGTCTGGGTAGCAGTAGCAGTCTTCTTCGGTTGCTGGCACTGGGTATTGATATGACCATTTTCTCCACAGTTGAAGCAAGTCGGAGCTTCGTCTTTAAAATCAGTAGCTCTATGACCCCTCTTGCCATAACGATGACATCTCAGCGCTCTACAATTCTCAGCACGGTGACCTTGTTCGCCACACTTATAACACTTACCTTGAGCAGTAGCCGCTCCCCCACTTGGCTTTTACCCATCAGAAGCCTTCTGCTTCCTTTTATCACCATAAGTCACATACGGCTTACCTCTATACTGACCTTTCTCTTTCTTCTCACTCAGTTGCTTGTAGTGAGTAGATCGAGCTCGGCTATCCTCGTCATAAATTCTGCTCTTGTCCACCAGTTCTGAAAACCGGTAAATCTGCTGGTACCCAATTCCCTGCTTAATCTCTGGTCTCAAACCATTCTCAAACTTGAGACACTTCGACATCTCTGCATCAGCATGGTTGTAATGCGGACAAAACTTTACCAAAGGCTCAAACTTTGCCGCATACTCAGCCACAGTCATATTCCCTTGTTTCAGCTCAAGGAATTCCACCTCTTTCTTGCCCCGAACATCTTCCGGAAAATACTTCCTCAAAAATTCTTCCTTGAACATAGCCCAAGTTATTGCAATGCCAACATCTCCCAATCTCTGACGAGTGTTATCCCGCCAGTCCTCATCTTCCCCTGCTAGCATATGCGTACCAAGCTGTACCTGTTGCGCATCAGTGCACGCCATAACTCGGAAAATATTCTCAATCACTTTCAGCCATTTCTGCGCACCATCAGGATCATGAGTGCCCATAAAAGTCGGCGGGTTGTTCCTCTGGAATTTTCCCAAAGCACAGAACTCATCTGGAGGTCCACCGTTCTGAGCCATCACTTGGGCAAGTGATTCCAGCACGTCACCAATAGCACGATCATTTCTTCTATCCATCTGCAACCACCAACAGGGTTAGAAGAAAACAACTCATCAATAATGTTCTCACAGGGGACTAACAACATAAAAACTTGGCCGGACAGACTGACCTGCTCCGATACCACTAATGTAACACCCTTTTCTACCCCACAATTATCATGGCAAAATTACACAGATATCAGAGTAAATTATTAAATTTCATAAAAAGCCACCTCAAAAGGGCGTACATTTCCCAAATCAACAAAATCGGTCACGGCTCCGTAAACAACGGGTTTTCTCAAAATAATCAATTCCCACAAAGCAGCGGAACTCAAAGGGATAAATCAAGGTTTCCTCATCAGGGAAAAATAAGAAAAATAACTCAACAGTATATAGTTTAACTTAAAAGAACCCAACCCGATGTTACATATTAGAGCAAGACCCTCTAAGCTAACAAAAAGGCTAAAAAATCAAACTTCAACAATACTCTTCGACGACGTCCACGGCTAAACTCAGTCATCTGCATGTTACCCACGTGGAGGTAACATTCAAACAGGCAGGGTGAGTAAAACAATTCATAATAATCAATGTATAAAAATCAACATATAAACGGCGTCATATTCATATTCAACACATTCATATTGTAACACCAATTTTAATTATTTAGTCTTTTTTTGGTGTTATTTTATTTTGGTGTGTCCTTATGTGGGGGTGTGTCTGAGAGTGTTGGTGGGTACCCTTAAGATATGGGGATTATTTAATAACTATGGAGTTTAATATTAATATAATATGATTAATGATGGTGATAATTTAATAATTAATAGTAATATTATTATTATTATTATTATTATTATTATTGGAATAAGTGAAATAAGGAATTAGAGATATAAGAAGTTTTTTGGATAGAACAGCGTTAGAACACGATAAAACCAGTTTAGAGGAAGGAGAGAAGAAAGAACAAGGAAGGAAGAGAGACGAGGCTAGGGCTGTCAAATTCTTCAGAGTTCTTCGTCAATCTGAGCATCTAATCAAGGTAAGGGGGGAGAAACTGATTGGGATTGGTATTTTACATGAATTGGGTAGAGGGGATTCCTTAACCCCATAGGGATTTGATGAACAAGATGAGTATATTGTTATGTTTATGATTGTTGCTGCTATTGATGAATTTGTGCACATATTATTGTGATTTTGGTGAGTTTCTGCGTAACGTAGCAAAGTTGTGATTTTGGTGGGGTTCTGTGTAACTTCTATGGTTTTGGTAATGACCATGAGTTTTGGTTCTGGAGAGAAAATTTGAGGAACAATTGATTAGTGTAGTGTGTGTAATAGTTGTAGCGATAATAGAATAGAGAATAGATGAGGAATTATAGGCTTGGAATTGAGCAAGGTGACATCTCTGGACAGTGAGGGTTTTGAGAGATCGCAGACGCTCACTAGCACCTTTGCTAGGCGAGCTAGTAGCGAGCATTCGCTAGGGACTCGCTAGGCGAGCTTGGTAGCGAACACTTCTAGTAGCCACTATCTGCCTTCGCTAGCATATTCGCTAGGCGAGCAGGTAGCGAACGTTCGCTAGAGCCTCGTTAAGCGAGCAGGGTGGCGAGCGTGACAGAACTTGTTTTATTTTTGTGGTTCCATCCAATGTTGATGTTTTGTAGGATCCATTTGGTCATGATGGGTATAGGGATGATGTTTGGTGGTGAAGAGTGTATACCTGATGTTAAAGAGGTGAAATTATGTAGTATGGACTTTAATTTGATTAACATAATTGATTGGTGTATAATACATAATATATATGATGTATGGTGATGTGATCAGGAGGATCGTGTGTACTTAGTGTGCTTGAATTTATTGGTTGTGTATGGTGATGTGATCAGTAGGATCATGTGCACTTAGTGTGTTTGAGTTATTTGTTGTGCATTTGGTGTCGTGCATATCATGATGTTATGGTGGGATGAAATCGTTTCTCAGGAGGAGTGTATGTGATTCATCCGTACTCCTTTGTGGAGAATGGTGGGGATAGATCATTGCCAAGGAGGGGTGTATGTGATCTATCTGGGGTTCGATTGAATGAACCAATGAGTTGGTACCGCATGCATGGTGTTGAGTTGCATATTTGCATTGTTGTATGTTGTATTGATGATTGGACAGTATGTCGTGATTGATATTGGTGGGGTGATGATTTGTATATTTACTGCCTTTTATTCATGTATATTATTACCGATAATTTTGATCATGTTTTCTCACCCCTTTGTTGTTGTTGTGGTTTGTGCTTCTTCAGAGGTACAGGTAATCCAGGTACTTAGCTAGCTTGGATAATGGTGTGTGAGTTGAGTCTTAGGATGCTCTGATACGTAGCACGGGACTTGGGTGTTTTATTTGTTTTATGTAAATTTTGTTTCATTCATGTGACATATCATTGTGGTGAACCTTGTTAATGAATACTTTGGTGTATTTTGGCGGATGGCCGTGAATGATGGATAATAATAATTTTCCGCTGTTTTATTTTGAAAATCATATAATGAAGAGTTATGTTGAACTATTTGATGTGATATCCCACTTTTGGGGGAAAACTCTGATGTTATTTTCAAATAATTGTATTTTATTTGAATTTTGGGAAGTGGGGTGTTACAATTCGTATCAGAGCATGTCGGTCCGTCCAGCCAGTGTAGTAGTTGTGTCTGTCCTTAGGATAGAGATTGTATATCTTTAACCTGGTGTTATTATTGTTAAGCAGTATGGCGGGAAGGAATGATGTTGCTTTGGCTGCAGCTATGCAAGTGATGGCGCAGGTGGTTGCTAATCAGAACCAAGCTGCGGGTGCGCAATTCAGAGATTTGGCACAGTTTCGGAGTAACAAGCCACCAACGTTTGAAGGAGGAATTTTGGATCCTGAAGCTGCACAGAAGTGGCTAAAGGCAATTGAGAAAATTTTCAGAACGATTGGTTGTAGTGATGAGCAAAAAGTGAAGTTTGGTACTCACATGCTGGAAGGTGAAGATGAGGCTTGGTGGGACAACAGTCGCCAAAGATTGGAGACTGCTAGAACTGGAATTACTTGGGATGTGGTTCGAACTGGTTTTCTGGAAAAGTATTTTCCGGAAGATATACGAAGTGCTAAGGAGATAGAGTTTCTGGAGCTGAAGCAGGGTAACCTGACTGTAGCAGAGTATGCTGCTAAGTTTGAAGAGCTGATGCGGTATTGTCCTCATTACAATACTGAGGCGATAATGACTTCCAAGTGTTTGAAGTTTGAAAATGGGTTGCGTCCGGAAGTCAAGCTGGGGATCGCTTGTCAGAAGAACAGGAATCATCCAGAGTTGGTAAGCAGAAGCAGGATTTATGATAGTGATAACCGGGCCAGGATTGCATATTATAAGGTTGTGAATGACCGTAAAGGCAAGCAGAGATTTGGTGGTACTCCTTACAGTGTTCCTACTGAAAAGGGAAAACATAAGGCCGCTACTGATAAGAAGTCCAAAGAAGGGAAGACATCTGCTAATTTGAAATGTTTCTGGTGCGGTGGTGCGGGTCATCGTGCTAATGAGTGTCCTAATGAGGTGAAGAAGTGTTTCAAGTGTGGTAAGCCAGGCCATGTGATAGCGGATTGCAGGGCCACTATGCCTACCTGTTATAATTGTGGTGAAAAAGGTCATATCAATACGCATTACGAGAAGCCAAAGAAGTCTCAGGCGTCTCAGGCCAGCGGTAAAGTATTTGTTGTGGTAGGAACTCAATCTGCCTGTGAAGAGCGTTCCATCAAAGGTACTTGTTTTATCAATAATATTCCTTTGACTGCTATGATTGACACAGGTGTAACCCACTCGTTCATTTCTGTTGAGTGTGTGAAGAGAGTAGCATTGGTGTCGTCTTCTCTTGAGCGACGGATGACTATTGAAAATCCCTCTATTGGTTCAGTGACTACTTCTTTGGTGTGTTTGAAGTGTCCACTGACTATTTTCGGTAAAGACTTTGGGGTAGATCTGATTTGTCTTCCACTTGGTAATTTGGATGTTATTCTGGGTATGAACTGGTTGGAGCTCAACCGAGTCTACAATGATTGTTTTCGGAAGGTGTTGTTGTTTCTTACTCCAGAAGAGGAATCATTAGCGGATTTCTTGTCTAATAAGGAATTGAGGACCTTGTTGGAGGATGAAGCTAAAATGTTTGCTTTATTTGCATCACTGTCTGTTGACAGCGAAGCATCAAAGAAAGAGTTGGTGGTGGTGAATGAATTTCCCGAAGTGTTCCCTGATGATATTACAGAATTACCTTCGACAAGAGAAGTTAAATTTAGCATTGATCTTGTTCCTGGTACGAGACATATATCTATGGCGCCGTACAAGATGTCGGCAGTGGAATTGGTTGAATTGAAATCTCAAATTGGAGAATTGTTGCATAGAAAGTTTATCAGACCGAGTGTGTCGCCGTAGGGAGCTCCAGTGCTGTTGGTAAAGAAGAAGGATGGTACTATGCGTCTGTGCATCGATTACCATCAGTTGAATAAAGTGACCATTAATAATAAATATCCTCTCCCAAGGATTGATGATTTGATGGATCAATTGGTGGGAGCTTGTGTGTTCAGCAAAATTGACTTGAGGTCGGGTTACCATCAGATTAGAGTGAAAGAAGGTGATATTCAGAAGACGGCGTTTAGAACCAGATATGGACATTACGAATATGTTGTAATGCCTTTTGGAGTGACTAATGCGCCAGGAGTATTTATGGAGTATATGAACCAAATCTTCCATTCTTATTTGGATCAGTTTATTGTTGTGTTTATTAACGATATACTGATTTATTCTAAGTCTGATGAAGAGCATGCAGGACATTTGAGAATTGCTTTGCAGGTGTTGAAAGATAATAAGTTGTTTGCTAAACTATCAAAGTGTGAGTTCTGGTTGAAGACTGTGGGTTTCTTGGGGCACGTAATATCCGGTGATGGTGTAGCGGTGGACCCATTGAAAGTGAGTGCAGTGTTGCAGTGGGAACCGCCGAAGAAAGCAACGGAGATTAGAATCTTTTTGGGTTTGGCAGGATATTACCGAAGGTTTATTGAGGGGTTTTCTAATTTGGAATTGCCATTGACGCATTTGACGAGAAAGGGTCAAGTTTTTGTGTGGGATGCTGCTTATGAAGAAAGCTTTGAAGAACTGAAGAAGAAGTTGACTACGACACCGGTGTTAGTGTTGCCGACTCCGAGTGAGCCTTTTGTGGTGTACTGTGATGCGTCTAAGATGGGATTAGGCGGAGTTCTTATGCAGAATAGTAGGGTGGTGGCATATGCTTCGCGAAAATTGAGGGTGCATGAAAGGAATTACCCTATTCATGATCTTGAATTGGCTGCAATAGTTTTTGTGTTAAAGATCTGGAGGCACTATTTGTATGGTTCGAGGTTTGAGGTGTTTAGTGATCATAAGAGTCTGAAATATCTATTCGATCAGAAGGAGCTAAATATGAGACAGAGAAGATGGTTGGAATTTTTGAAGGATTACGATTTCAGTTTGAGTTATCATCCAGGAAAGGCAAATGTAGTAGTCGATGCTTTGAGCAGAAAAACGATTCATATGTCGGCTTTGATGGTGAAGGAAATGGAACTAATTGAGCAGTTCAGAGATTTGAGCATGGTTTGTGAGACAACGGCAGATGGTGTGATGTTGGGCAAGTTGCAAGTGAACAACGATTTCTTGGATATGATTAGAGAAAACCAAAAGCTAGATGTGAAGTTAGTGGATTTGATGCCTGGAGTAGGAAGTGACTCCGATAGTGATTTTAAGTTGGATAGTGCAGGTGTGTTGAGATTCAGAGGCAGGATTTGTGTGCCGGATAATGATGAACTGAAAAAGTCAATTCTGAGTGAAGGACACCGTAGTAGTTTGAGTATCCATTCGGGAGCTACGAAGATGTACCACGATTTAAAGAAGTTATTTTGGTGGTCCGGTATGAAAAGAGAGTTAGCTCAATTTGCTTACGCCTGTTTGATATGTCAGAAGTCAAAAGTGGAACATCAGAGACCTTCTGGATTTATGCAACCGTTGGAAGTTCCGGTTTGGAATGGGATTGTATACCCTTGTATTTTGTTACGGGTTTGCCGAGTACAACGAGAGGATTTGATGCTATTTGGGTAATTGTGGATCGACTTACGAAGTCTGCATATTTTGTGCCGATTAATATCAGTTTTTTGTTGGTGAAGCTGGCAGAGATTTATATTCGGGTAATTGTGAAGTTGCATGGTGTTCCGTCGAGTATCGTGTCAGATAGAGATCTGAGGTTTACTTAAGAATTTTGGAGGAGTTTACAGGAAGCTTTGGGTACTAAGTTGAAGCTGAGTTCAGCTTACCATCCGCAAACCAATGGTCAGTCAGAGAGAACTATTCAGTCGCTGGAGGATTTTCTAAGAGCTTGTGTGTTGGAAAAGGGTGGTGCGTGGGATACTCATTTACCGTTGATCGAGATCACGTATAACAACAATTGCCATTCTAGTATCGGGATGGCGTCGTTTGAAGCTTTATATGGTAGAAGGTGCAGAACTCCTCTGTGTTGGTATGAACAGGTGAGAATGTGGTATTGGTACCAGAAATTATGCAGCAAACTACTGAGACAATTCAGATGATTCATGAAAAGATGAAAGCGTCTCAGAGTAGGCAGAAAAGTGTCGCTACTACGAAAAAAAGGACCGGCAAAACAAAAGAGTCGCAACCTTTCGTTATTTATCCCCCAGAAAGGGAAAGGAAACGATCGGAACAAACCTAACGAAAAGGTATAAGACAAGGTCATCGCAACCATGTCTGGGTTCGGGAGTCGGTTACGCAAGGGGAAGGTATTAGCACCCCTCACGTCCATCGTACTCGATGGGATCCACGCTTGTTGTGTTTATCTGACGGGTTGGTTTAACTATCTACCTATCAAGGCTAGCTCAAAAGAAAAGAAAATTGACTCGGCAAAGCATCGCGCTTCGTGCCTACGTATTCTCGTCAGAGAACGAGAAATCAGAGTCAATGTAGTTCGGCTAACTACGGGTAAAGGGAAGGTTGCTCGCCAAGATATCGCATCTTGTGCCTACGTATTCTCATCAGAGAAATCAGAGCGAACGTAGTTCGGGCTATGAAACACAGGTTTTGATTTATCTGTTTTTACCTGAGTAGGGTTAACAAAGAGTTCCAGCAGTTTGGTGTATGCAGCTCGCTCGTCGGAGACTCGTGCCTTACCGTTTGCGGTAGAACTGAGAGTTAATGACACTCTTTTTTCTGAAAACGTTTTCCTTGAATTACGGGCCCACGGGGCAAAAAGGTTTGAAAGTTTGTTTTTGTCTTTTACGGAAGAAGTGATTTTTATGAATGTTTGTAATTCACACTGCACTAGAGACTATGACTTAGGAGTGAATGCGTCGCATGTCACCCTAAGGGTGCCAGGCTAAACATCCTGACTGTTGAAGAGTGACTCTTCAACAATCATTTCCTAAGTAACTTAAGGCTCATAACGTACTGTACAGACTTGCCTTTATTACGTATTTTACTGTTGTTTTGGAGATGAGAAGAGAACGAACTCTACAGGGGAAACTATCAAGCATCCTACTGTTGTCATGCAATGGATTCATCCTATTGGGTGAGTTTGAAACAGGGAACTCCTAGATATTATCATTCAAAGGTTTCAACCTAACAGTCTATCATCACTATCCTTATCAAAGGAAGTGAGAGTCCTAAGGGATCATGTCAATGGGAAACAGAAAACAAACTGCTGAACAAGCAGAGGGAGAAGCTCAACCTCTAAGCAAACAAGCAAAGAGAACAAACAAAACAGACAAGCAAAGGGAGGGTCACATCAACCTTTCAATGCAAACAAGCAAAGGGAGATCAGCTCAACCTTTCAGGGCAAACATGCACCTAAGCCTAACATACTCTATACATGAACCTATCCTAATGCATCAAGCAACAGGCACACAGGCACACAACAATCCATCAGGAAAGAAGAGGTGAACTGGAATAGCAACAAGGAAGTCATCCAAGGCTACATCCAGTTGATGTGTGTCAACACATGAGTCCGTCAGAGGCTCAACCTCTTGAGGAATGCACAGAGCACTTCCTAAGGAAGGCCAGGCTCTCCCAAGAGGGATCCTATGTCAATAGGACAGATAAAGGAATTGAGGTAGATCCTAGATGTCAATCTAAGGTATTAGCTCAATGTGCATCAGCACGGGAGTCCACCAGAGGCTCAACCTCTTGAGGAATGCATAGAGCACTTCCTAAGGAAGGCCAGGCTCTCCCAAGAGGGATCCTATGTCAATAGGACAAAGAATGATTTATGGAATGAACCTAGATATCAATCTAAGGTGTCAAGGCAATGTACATCAGTACATGAGTCCATCATAGGCTCACCTCTTGAGGAATGCACAGAGCACTTCCTAAGGAAGGCCAGGCTCTCCCAAGAGGGATCCTATGTCAATAGGACAAAGAGAGATTTAGATGATGGGGAGACATGGTGAAAACCTAAGGAATTCACCAAGGCACTCAACCAAACTCATTTGATCAGGAAATGATGGGAAGCATGATGTATACCTAAGGTATCCATCATGACACTCAACCAATCAAGGAAGATTAAGAGCAATGCAAACCAAAGCTAGAAGGGGAATCATCCTCTTAAAGGTTTTAAAGGAAACTCTAATGATTAGTTACAAGGATCACCTAACCAAATGGATTTGGAAGCTCTATCAAGGCTTAACAATTGTTCTAAATAGGTATCAACCTAAGCTTTATTCTATCAAGAAGGAATTAGAAGCCTAAAGTTAGCTAAAGTTCACTTTAGAAGCTAAACTATGAGGTAAGCTAAGTTAGGATCACCTAAAACACCATCAACTTGTAAAATGTGGGGAAATAGTAAAATCAATCCTAAAAGGCTAGGGAAAATTCTAAATCTTCCTAAGTGTGTTAAGGAATCATGGTAGAAAACTCGGGGTCAAAACCTAAATCTAAAGGTACTAAACAATTTCTACACTTCAAGGTATGCTAAAAGGAATCCACAAGGGAAAGGTCCTAGAAATCTATCTCAAACCCATACCTAAAAGCATCTAAAAATGCAAGAAAAATGCTACAATATTCTACAATGTATCAACATTCACCATACCAAAAATCAGAGATTAACATGGATTATTGAAAGAGCAAGGAAATCACAAAGCATGGCATGTAATTTTTCAATCATTAAGAACATATTAAAAGAGAAAATGTGCAATTAATTGAAAAATGTATTAAAACTGAAATTAAAAAATATGAAAAAATTCTAGACATATTAAACTACTTACATGATTATTTTTAAGATTTATTGGCAACATTTAATATTTTTTATGAATTAAAATCAAACAGCTATCAATTAAAAAACAAAAGAGAAAAAGAAATTAAATGGAAGCTACAGGTGGGTGCAGCTAGTAATGGATCTACGTGTTATATTGCTTGGGTCGTGCGAATGGGGGTGGGGATAGCGAATGCATTAAGGCCTAGCTGAGTTTCTAAATGAAACTCAGCATTTTGATGTAGGGAGAAGCCATCTCGTGAAACTGAATCCTGGTCGCGCAAATGGAATACAAAGTCAATGTATCAACGCGATCGGACGGTCATCATGCAGCCTGGGCATTTAAATGAAAAACAGAGGGGAACAGTCCCGCGGTGGCGCTGCCACACGAAGACGGTGGCCGGCCTTGCGCCGGTCATCTTCAACCTCTCACCAAAATCCCAACTTCCTCATTCCTTGACCAAAACTAGATTTTCTTGAACCAAAACTATGTGATTTTTCGTGTAGAATCCAAATATGCAATTTATTTTCACTTTCCTCCATTAAAACTCAGAAATCATGATCATCCAAGAATCTCTCAAGAAATCTCAACTTCCTTAAAAACCAAAATTGAAGATACCAATCTCTTCCTCTCACTTCCTACATCAATATTATATGTTTCTTTTCCATTTTCATCCAATATTTAGGGAGAAATTCAAACTACAACCTAAGGTGTTCTGTCAAGAATTGTCACGAAACTTAACCATTCTAATCCTAAAATGTTCTACACACTCTAAGGATCACAATCATGTGAAAAATAGCATAGCAATTCATCAAGAACAGAGCTTGTGGATGAAAGATAGGAACCTGGTTTTGAGCTTCAATGGAGGCTTGAATTGTGGATGAAGCTTCAAGAAAATCGTCCAGAATCCATCAATGAACCTCACTGAAGCTTTTTGCAATGGTGATTTGGACTGAAAATGTCTCTACCTTCAAAAAAGAATTTCCAAATTTCTCCACTTTTTCTTAACTCAATTTTCTGTTATCTTCCACCAAAATTCTGTTATGGAAGTTAGGAATCATCCAAGAGGTTATATGCAATGGACCTAGAGTGATTAGAAGCACAATTGAAGCCTATGGCAGCCCAATTCAAAATCCAAATTTTTGGTTATGGAGCTTTGTGAAACTCCTCAAAACAGAGCTATCAAGCTTGCTCATTGTTTCATTATGGTTCCTTATGATGTGAGGAAGATGTGTGGATAGGATTGAGGCCTTGGAATTGAATCTATGGTTGATTTTCATTATGTTGCTTTTTGGTGAAGAAATCTTGGATTTGGCATAGCAAATGAATTCAAACTTGATTTCTAATTTTTCCAATGTTCTTAAAACATCCATTGGACTCAAAACAAGCATAAATATGGCATGAATTGGTTCCAAAATGTATTGGTTTGAATTACCCCTTTTCAAGCTTCCTTTAATGATTCATTCATGAATTTTCTTCACACATTTCTCATTCTAATCCATATCAATGGATTATTGGTGCATGGTTAGCCAAATAACATCATTTTGAACAACTTTCAAGTTGAACAAAATTTCATTTGAGGTGTGTAAGTTGGTGAAAATGACCCATAATAAAAAATGGCCTATAATCTCAAATTCCCAAAATACCCTTGTCTTGCAAAGCTCATATCTTGAGTTCTACAAATCCAATCATGGACTTCTAGTACTTTTTGAAAGGATAAGAAGATAAGGAACAACATTCATGTTGGCCAAAAGTTCATGAGAATCATCTTTCTAGGGAAAACGTGTCATGCAAGTTGGTTGACTTTCAAGCTCCAAATTCACATTCATCTGATGACCTGTAACTTGTCTGACTCATAACTTGAGTTCTATAAACCCTATCAAGAACTTCTAGTACTCAAATTAAAGCTATGATCATGCCCTATAACAATCATGTTAGGGTCAAGGTGAGATGAAAATCACATCTTGAGTTATGTGGTCTTGAAGTTAGGACTAAACCAGGGGATTTTACACTGTCAAGCATAGCAACCCTAGCCTAGGAACTCCTCACACTCTTGATTCATGATGAGTTGACCTTGAAATCATCCCTTAGGAATCTTAATACATCAATCCATGATCACATGGCTTTGAAATTAGGTCTCAACCTTCTTCAAATCATCTGTTGACTCAGGGTTGACCAGATGAAACCCTAATTGCACCAATCTTGGTTGTAGCTTTTTATCCTTTGCATAATGACCTGTCTAGGCTTCAAAATGACTTTCAATACTTCCCATGAGCTCTCTCAAGGCTTCAAGTCCAACTTCATGGATTCAACATCATCAGATGCCTTCCCATAACCTTCAAGCTAGGAGATATACACTTTTATGTCCAACCCTTTCTCTGAGGAACTTTGTGGCTTTTCTGATGAGGATATCAACCCTTAGATACTTGAATAAAGACCCTTAGATAGCTTCATAACATTGTGTAGCCATTGGTTGGCAGTCATGCCTCTTGATCTCCTACACACATGTCAATGCAATGCAGATGATAATGCTAAAATGAATGCAATGAAACACAAGCTAGGTGAAAAAAGGTTAGGCAAATTTTGGGGTGCAACAGCTGCCCCTATTCAAATGGCTTGGACCTGACTGGGTGAAAAGCGAACGGCTTTCAAATAATCAAGGTAAAAGACGGTTGAATACCAATAAACCCGGAAATTTGCCAATCGCGCAAGTAAACGATATTCTGATGGGGACAGATTCTCTGGAAACTGAAATGACAACTTGTTGGTGAGTGATTAACTTCAAATCTCCGTCAGGATGATCGTCTGATTTTGCTGTAGAACTTCGTCTTCAAGTCATCAAGGGATCATCGGTAACACGGTAACTGGTGAAGGATAGCTGATATTGGTAGTTGCACGGCAACTTGCTGGTGAATGCTTAATCTCAAATCTTGGTCAGGATGATCATCCGATTTCACTGTAGATCTTCGTCCTCAAGGGATCACCGGTAACACGGTAACTGGTGACATATAGCTGATTTTGCCATCGGACATTCTGCGCTACAGCAGAAGAATTCCTTATCGTCACCTATGGACTCATCGGGTCGCTAGGAACGTCGACAATATCTTCGTCGGACTCCATAAGTAAGTCAATAAGGGATCACTGGTTGCACGACAATTGGTGAAGGATGGCTAATTATGTCGTCGGGCATTCTGCGCCACAGCAGAAGAATTCCTTATCGTCACCTATGGACTCGTCAGGTCGCTAGGAACGTCGACAATATCTTTGTCAGACTCCATTAGTAAGTCAATAAGGGATCACTGGTTGCACGGTAACTGGTGAAGGATGGCTGATTATGTCGTCGGGCATTCTGCACCACAGCAGAAGAATTCCTTATCGTCACCTATGGACTCGTCAGGTCGCTAGGAACGTCGACAATATCTTTGTCGGACTCCATCAGTAAGTCAATAAGGGATCACTGGTTGCACGACAACTGGTGAAGGATGCCTGATTATGCCATCGGCCATTCTGCGCCACATCACAAGAATTCCTTATCGTCACTTATGGACTCGTCAGGTCGCTAGGAACGTCGACAATATCTTTGTCAGACTCCATCAGTAAGTCAATAAGGGATCACTGGTTGCACGGCAACTGGTAACTTGCCAACCGTACAAGTAAACGATACTCTGATTGGTAGGACAATCTTCGAAATATGAAATGATAGTTGCGTGGCAACTGGCTGGTGAGCGACTAATCTCAAATCTCCGTCAGGATGATCATCAAATTTCGCTGCAGCTTCTTCCTCAAGTCATCAAGGGATCACTGGTTACACGGTAACTGGTGATACATAGATGATATTGCCGTCAGGCATTATGCGGAATGGCAGCAGAAGAATTCCTCTGGACTCATCGGGTCATTAGGAACTTTTGACAATCTCTATCGGACTTCGTCAGTAAGTCAATACGGGATCCCTGGTTACACGGTAACTGGTGAAGGATCGTCGATTATGCCGTCGGGAATTCTGCGTTACAGCAGAAGAACTCCTTAACGTCGCCTCTGGACTCGTCGGGTCACTGGACTTTTGACACTCAAATCAATTATGCCGTCGGGCATTCAAGGAAATTCTCGGGCGTCAGCCGGACTTCGTCAGTAAGTCAGGAAATAGAATCCTTAATCAATCATGAACAAATAAGGATATCTTATCTTTTGCCTTCAGGAACTCCGCGTCAGCTAAGCGAACTTCTTCTTCGACATTACAGTCGGACTTCATCAGTAAGCCAGGGGGAGTTTGGCATTGCTGCCGGACTTCAATCATCATGTCTTCAAGGGAAATTTCAACTTCTCTGTTTGAAACCTATTGGGGATGACACATCTCCGCTGGGGATTCTGGGGAACTATCAAGTAACTCTGTTTTGGGGATTCAGAAACCGTTCTAGACGAATAAACTCTGCTGAGGAACTCAAAAATCATCCTGAACAAACAACTCCGCTGAGGAACTCAAGAATCATCCTGAACAAACAACTTCGCTGAGGAACTCAAGAATCATCCTGAACAAACAGCTCTGCTGAGGAACTCAAGAATCATCCTGAACAAACAGCTCTACTGAGGAACTCAAGAATCATCATGAACAAACAACTTCATTGAGGAACACCTGCACACAAGAACGGTAACGACCTAGCTCATGTTTCACATGCATATGTTTGGCAATGGTGTAATGCTCCACATGGTGGAAATGCTACGTGTTTAGTGTAGATGCTATGTAATCATGCAAAAATGCTACGGAACCAAATCAGCAAAATAAATGCTGAAGGAAACCCTCCTGTCAAGGAGAAAGAACCATTCTAATGGGAAGAAGGAATCATCCTGCCGAGGAGAAGAAATCACACCAATCTCAATTGGACTTAACCTGGGGAAACGAACTTCAGACGACTTTCTGTAGGGGACGAAGTTCTACAAGAACCTGTACTTGCTCAACTGGGTATACGAACCACAAACTGTTGAGGAAACGATGTCAATCACATAACCAAATTGCAAGGCCTTCACAACTAGAATCTTCATGGAGAAACGGACTCCGATGGGGAAGTATAGCAATAGCTATTCAACACTCTCCTGGGGAAAACCAATAATGGCTTGAACGGCTTTTAAGGACTCGGCTCTCTTGGAGGACTGCAAACTTGGATAGGGACATGTAACCAGTCACTAGAAGAACTCCTACCTGTCGGGGAGAACACAACTCTGTGGGGAATTTCAATTCTGCCGGAGACTTCAGTCTGAACTATCGAGAACTGAACACTTACGGATAGTCTTCTGCGAGAAAACTGCATATTGACTCGCTGCGGGGAATGTGTATACACCTCTGCATATGACTCGACTGGGGAAATGATGATCCTGCCTAGGATGCATCTGGTTGAGGAGAATCTATCTCCGCTTGGGGAGACACATCAATGCTCACAGCCTCACGTTCAGATTCTATGGGGAAACACAATTGAACCTGCTGGGGAAGAAGGAGTCATCCTGTTTAGAAAAACATGCCATGAAACGAACTCGAGATGGCTTGCCCCAGAATCTTAACAACTTCTGATAAACTTTGCCGATATGGAGAGGAACGATTCCTTCACTTTCAGCTTCTGCCCTAGCTCGTGGGATCTTCGTCACATCCTCTCGAAAGGAAACCTGAGATTCCTGTATTTTGGCGGTTTGACGTAAGCGGCTTCATCACTTTGAACCTCACAAAGGTGCTTCAAGTTACGCAAGTTGGTTGACTTTCAAGCTCCAAATTCACATTCATCTGATGACCTGTAGCTTGTCTGACTCATAACTTGAGTTCTATAAACCCTATCAAGGACTTCTAGTACTCAAATTAAAGCTATGATCATGCCCTACAACAATCATGTTAGGGTTAAGATGAGATGAAAATCACATCTTGAGTTATGTGGTCTTGAAGTTAGGCACTAAACTAGGGGATTTTACACTGTCAAGCATAGCAACCCTAGCCTAGGAACTCCTCACACTCTTGATTCATGATGAGTTGACCTTGAAATCATCCCTTAGGTATCTTAATACATCAATCCATGATCACATGGCTTTGAAATTAGGTCTCAACCTTCTTCAAATCATCTGTTGACTTAGGGTTGACCAGATGAAACCCTAATTGCACCAATCTTGGTTGTAGCTTCTTATCCTTTGCATAATGACCTGTCTAGGCTTCAAAATGACTTTCAATACTTCCCATGAGCTATCTCAAGGCTTCAAGTCCAACTTCATGGATTCAACATCATCAGATGCCTTCCCATAATCTTCAAGCTATGAGATATACACTTTTATGTCCAACCCTCTCTCTAAGGAACTTTGTGGCTTTTATGATGAGGATATCAACCCTTGGATACTTGAATAAAGAACCTTAGATAGCTTCATAACCTTGTGTATCCATTGGTTGGCAGTCATACCTCTTGATTTCCTGCACACATGTCAATGCAATGCAGATGATAATGCTAAAATGAATGCAATGAAACACAAGCTAGGTGAAAAAAGGTTTGGCAAATTTAGGGGTGCAACAAAAAGTTATCATGATAACCGAAGGAAAGAATTGGAATTCAGTGAAGGGGATCATGTGTTCCTAAGATTTAACCCAGTGACTGGTGTGGGTCGTGTGTTGAAGTCCAAGAAGTTGGATCCTAAGTTTATTGGACCGTATCAGATTTTGCAAAGAATTGGTGATGTAGCTTATAGAGTGGTGTTACCGCTTGAATTGTCGAATTTGCATGACGTGTTTCATGTGTCGCAACTTTGAAAGTATGTCTCAGATCCATCTCATGTGATTCAGAGAGATGAAGTTCAAGTCTGGGAGAATCTTACCGTTGAGACGATGTCGTTGAGGATCAAAGATCGTAAGATGAAACAACTCCGAGGGAAGGAGATATCTTTGGTGAAAGTGGTTTAGGGAGGTGCTACAGGAGGCAGTGTGACCTGGGAATTGGAAAGCAAGATGCGGGAAGCGTATCCGGAATTGATTCCATCAGGTAATTTTCGAGGACGAAAATAATTAAAGCGGGGGAGAGTTATAACACCCATTTTAGTTATTTAACCTTTTTGTGTTATTTTATTTTGGTGTGTCCTTATGTGGGGGTGTGTCTGAGAGTGTTGGTGGGTACCCTTAAGATATGGGGATTATTTAATAACTACGGAGTTTAATATTAGTATAATATGATTAATGGTGGTGATAATTTAACAATTAATAGTAATATTATTATTATTATTGGAATAAGTGAAATAAGGAATTAGAGATATAAGAAGGTCTTTGGGTAGAAGAGCGTTAGAACACGATAAAACCAGTTTAGAGGAAGGAGAGAAGAAAGAACAAGGAAGGAAGAGAGACGAGGCTAGGGCTGTCAAATTCTTCAGAGTTATTCGTCAATCTGAGCATCTAATCGAGGTAAGGGGGAGAAACTGATTGGGATTGGTATTTTACATGAATTAGGTAGAGGGGATTCCTTAACCCCATAGGGATTTGATGAACAAGATGAGTATATTGTTATGTTTATGATTGTTGCTACTATTGATGAATTTGTGCACATATTGTTGTGATTTTGGTGAGTTTCTGTGTAACGTAGAAGAGTTGTGATTTTGGTGGGGTTCTGTGTAACTTATGTGGTTTTGGTAATAACCATGAGTTTTGGTTCTGGAGAGAAAATTTGAGGAACAATTGATTAGTGTAATGTGTGTAATAGTTGTAGCGATAATAGGAAAGAGAATAGATGAGGAATTATAGGCTTGGAATTGAGCAAGGTGACATCTCTGGACAGTCAGGGTTTTGAAAGATCGCAGACGCTCGCTAGCACCTTCTCTAGGCGAGCTAGTAGCGAGCATTCGCTAGGCGAGCTTGGTAGCGAACACTTCCAGTAGCCACGGTCTGCCTTCGCTAGCATATTCGCTAGGCGAGTAGGTAGCGAACGATCGCTAGAGCCTCGCTAAGCAAGCAGGGTGGCGAGCGTGACAGAACTTGTTTTATTTTGTGGTTCTATCCAATGTTGATGTTTTGTAGGATCCATTTGGTCATGATGGGTATAGGGATGATTTTGGTGGTGAAGAGTGTATACGTGATGTTAAAGAGGTGAAATTATGTAGTATGGACTTTAATTTGATTAACATGATTGATTGGTGTATAATACATAATATATATGATGTATGATGATGTGATCAGGAGGATCCTGTGCACTTAGTGTGCTTGAATTTATTGGTTGTGTATGGTGATGTGATCAGTAGGATCATGTGCACTTAGTGTGTTTGAGTTATTTGTTGTGCATTTGGTGTCGTGCATATCATGATGTTATGGTGGGATGAAATCGTTGGTCAGGAGGAGTGTATGCGATTCATCCGTACTCCTTTGTGGAGAATGTTGGGGATAGATCATTGCCAATGAGGGGTGTATGTGATCTATCCGGGGTTCAATTGAATGAACCAATGAGCCGGTACCGCATGCATGGTGTTGAGTTGCATATTTGCATTGTTGTATGTTGTATTGATGATTGGACAGTAGGTCGTGATTGATGTTGGTGGGGTGATGATTTGTATATTTACTGCCTTATATTCATGTATCTTATTACCGATAATTTTGATCATGTTTTCTCACCCCTTTGTTGTTGTTGTGGTCTGTGCTTCTTCGGAGATACAGATAATCCAGGTACTTAGCTAGCTTGAATAGTGGTGTGCGAGTCGAGTCTTAGGATGCTCTGATACATAGCACAGGACTTGGGTGTTTTATTTGTTTTATGTAAATTTTGTTTCATTCTTGTGACGTATCATTGTGGTGAACCTTGTTAATGAATACTTTGGTGTATTTTTGTGAATGGCCGTGAATGATGGATAATAATAATTTTCCGCTGCTTTATTTTGAAAATCATATACTGAAGAGTTATGTCGAACTATTTGATGTGATATCCCACTTTTGGGGGAAAACTCTGATGATATTTTGAAATAATTGTATTTTATTTGAATTTTGGGAAGTGGGGTGTTACACATATCCTTCAATAGGCCTCGAAGGCCACAACATCATAATTTATACAAAAAGACTCATAAATGCATATGCGACACAACTCAATGCATGTGGTACCAATCATCACAGCTCGATGGACACTGGGCCATCAACCCTCCATAGATCCCCATCAATAGGATCGATTCTACTAGAGAATCGGAGCACATCAAAACACTTCTCATCCACACAATGGGATTGAAGCCAAAGTAATCGAGGTCTTGAACCGAAGTCTGGATGCACATGAATGCATGATGTACACTTCACAAAGAATCCTCATATAACAGCATAAGTGCATCATCATTCATCATATTCATCATCATGTCAATCATCATCATATCTCATATCATCATATAATTCCTCAAAGTCATGGTAATATCATCATATTAAGTCATATAAATCATCATGTCACCATGTATACATCACATAAAACTCACAGTCATACTCATGTTAATTCCCCACAGAAATCACAAAAGCAAACATCAAGGCATCGCTGCACACGATCAACATTCGCGAAACTCTGCTACGTTCGTTGGCATGTTCGCTAGGCGAGTCTGGGGCGAGTTTCTTCGCTAGACGAGTCTGGGAACAACATGGTTCGCTAGGCGAAGCTTTCTTCTCTATGCGAACTATGTGATGACAGCAAATTCTACTATGCACCAGAACCTGAAATCACTCAAAAAGCTCTACGATTCACTTCCCCAATGCCCCTAAAACATCCCTAAATCATCCCTAAGGTCTTACGGCAATAAAGGCACAAAACCTATGGTTTATTAGGCCAATCCCAAAACATATTCACGCTCTAAATCACAATTTTCCTACTATTACCTTGCAGGCATCTGAGTTACTCACTATCAAATATTCATATCCCTTCAGGGTTATACAGGTTCAAATCATAGTTTTGGCCACGAAGGCCTAAGGTTTCCTTTTTCCCCAAATGAATTCCACGGTTAGATTCACCATAATATATTTAGGCCACGAAGGCCATAGATCACTTGTTCTCATATCCTTCTAATCTTCCTTAACCCAAATAAATCCCCACTGTTAAAATCTCAATAATAGATTTAGGCCACGAAGGCCAAAATCCCTTTTTCCCATAATTCTCCTTAAAACCCTTAAACCCTTAAATCGACCTTAAATACACTGAAAATCACACATGGAAAATCATGAAAGGCTATACTCCCCATACCTTAGTTGTCGATCAAAGCCTTCTCAATCTTTCAGGGAACCTCTCGAAGCTTCTGCCTCCGTTCCCCTCCTCAGAGCTCTGGCCTCAATACTTTTCACGGTTAACAAAATGAATCCTAATTCTCTTCAGAATTCCTTTTTGTTAAACCTAGACTTGGGCCTCACAAATTTAGGTTTTTCCCTCAATACCCTTATTAACTCCTCTTAATGCCCAAATTACTCTTATTTCACTTATATTTATTTTAACTAATAATAATACCAATATTTCCAAATTGTATACTATTAATTAAATAAATAATCCAAAAATGCATAATTCTCAATAATCCACAAAACCACCGAAAACCACCAAAATACGAATATTCTCAATTAAATAAATTAATTAAAATATTCCCATTAAATTTGGAGTGTTACAATGATAACTAGTTGTTTGCATTAGATGCCCCAGCAGATACTGATGTCTGTCACCCTACCGGGGCTCCTATTGAGCATGCACCTGATGATGTTGACACTAATGAGGAGTATGATCACAGAGAGCGACATTCTCCTATGCACACATCTCCCCCACCCCGCTATTCACCTACACACATTACATACCATTCTACTCATACTTTTACAAGTACCTCTTATAGGCATCCATCTCAAGAGGAGTATGACTATATCGCTATTCGGACTGTCCTTGATGATGTCCTTCATGAGTTGCACTACCGAAATGAAATTGATGCTGAACGTGACCAGCAGTTTAAAGCTATGCACCAGCAGCAGGTAGACATGATTCTTAGAACAAGATTTGGTTTTGCATCTGGCTTTTAGTTTTGATGATAACAATGCACTTTTTCTTAGAGAACAATTTTGTACACTAATGGTTTTTATCTACTGTGCAGCTTTTACTAAATAGGTTCTAACTTTGAAGCTTTGACGTGTGAGGTCATCAGACTCTAGAATTAACACACTCTGAATCTGAAGAGATACAGGTGATTTACAAGATGTTGCCTAGTTCTAGAAATCTCATAGACAACGGTTCTGAAGAACGTTTGTGCTAAAGCTTCTAGTTTTGACTCTGATTAAAGAGCTTCTGAAGGATTCTATGCGTTCAAGTTTTTGCGCCTAAGTTCTAAAGGTTCTGAAGAACAAGATCTAAGGACTCTGAAGACCAGGCTCTAAGGAACTGTGTCAAGACTATGAAAACCGAGGTTCTGAAGATTCTCTCAACTAGTATCTTGATCTTTCTAAGCATGCTTCAACATCATTTTATCGTAAGCCCCTGAAGATTAGAAGATAAGATCAAAAGGTTTTGCATTAGGAAAATAGTACACAGTACAAGATCACCCCTTCCTCCACTTCCCTAATTCTGTGGGCTAAGGACAATCCTATTGTACCATTTTGCTTCCTATAAGCAAACTGTTATGAAAGGAGATAGCTTTTATTTTCTATTCTAATTTCACCCTCCAACGGATCTTTTAAATGCCTATATAAAGGAGACTTGGAAGATTGAAAGAAGTGGCTCTTGCTTGCTAACGCTTGTCATACCTTTTAAGTGCGAATTTTGACTTAAATTGAACCATCTTTCTTGGCATTTTTCAACTCATTTCTCATGTTTTAATAGATTTAATTCTTGTTCTTGTATGATTCTTCACTTATATTGCAAATACCTTTAGATTCTTTTATGTGTGTGTTATTGTGTGGGATATAGGCATAAAACATCAATGATTAAGACATGAATAATTGGACAAGGAAGTCAGAGAAATGAAGAAGGATCAACATATTCATATTGAGCATTAGAAACGTGGAAGCATTAGAAATGATCAAGAAATTTGTTTATATTGAGCACAACCGTATCCAAAAATAACTTACCCGTGAGTAGTGAGAATTTGTTAACCCCTTTGAGCCAAAACAGTTTAGATCTTATTTTAGTGATGAACTTGGTGTAGTACATAATTTGAAAGTTTAGTTCATCATTGAATTTTATGAGATTCTAAAAAAAAATTCTTGAACCTTTGAACATTGTTTTGAATTGATTTCCTTGCTGTAAAAAGTAAGGAGCATTCACTTGAGGTTTGGTTGAATTCGAGTTGGGGAGAACCAAAAATAAAAGTGGTAGGTTACTCAAAATTTTGAAAATTTTCAAACAAGCATTGAAAAGAAAAAGTGTGAATATGAATGTGAAAAATAAAAGAAAAATAATCCTTTTTTGAAAAAATAAAAATAGAGAATGAAATAATTGTGCAAAAGGAAGTTTAATAAGGTTTGCAATAAAGGAAAGAAAATGGTGGGGAAAAATTGGGATGTGTAAATAACTTGTATAGTGAATGTCTCTTTTGCATTGACAACTTTGATTCATTAACCTTTAGAAATGACCCTTTGTTATGAACCCGACCAAGCTACAACCTTAAAAGCCCTTAGTGATCTTTTTGCTTCCATGTTTTTATTTTTTAGTTTTTAGATGAATGCATGAATTGGATTGTTATTAGCATTATTTGTCAGGTGAGTGAAATTGCCCTGCGGTTGCAAACACATTAAGTTCTTCATTCTTATTTTGAAGAGGAGTGTTAGAGTGATTCAAGCATGAGAATTTATTTGTTATTTGAAACATTGCATAGATTTAGGCTTAACATTTGCTTGAGTATCAGTTTGTAAAGCTTTGCATTGTTGAGTTGCGTGAGACATCACCAATGAGACAATATGGTTGCTCTCTTAACGTTGTGTTAGACATAACCTTTGTTGTGGGTGATACGCGAGGATATTAGACGAGTGATTGATTTTTATTTAACTAGTTAGAAGAATGCATGTGTTATGAATTGATGAGATCCAATCCCAACAAGGCTCCGTTTATATTTTCAGTCTTTACTTTATATTTTTTACCTTTATGTTTTCCACTTTTACCTATTGTATCTTTCATCCTCCAAACAATTTTAATAACAAGCTTAGAAATGTAGAGACCATTGAATGGTGTTATTTCCCTCGCACTGATCCCTGTGGAGACGATATAAATCTAGGATGGAATCTTTCCAAAACTAAATTTTTTCTTCTTGCCGCTTTACTGTAATTCGAACATACCCTAATTATTACCCCTAAGATTCCACCTATCATATCATTTGTATCTCATTAAAATCACAAGCATGGTATCCTCCTAACCCCCTCTATTTGGGTTTGCCTTTGGGGAAAGATCACCAAGCACCTTTGTGTTTTCTTTGCTTGCTTACATTCTAACATTGCTAACTTTATCCAAAATACATAAGATTGTACAAGGTAGGGACTTGCAATCAATGGATTAAGCTTGGTTTCTAAATCAGGGTTTGGATTCTCAAAGTCAAAGTTTGGTCAATAAATGATTCACAAGATCTCTCATCTCATGGAATGACCAATAATCTTAGGTCAAATTCATGTCAAGCTTCATTCCACATCATTTGATCAAGAGAAGTTCAAGTTTGGTGCTTGGTTTCAAAGTTGATCCAAGCATGGTTCATGTGTTCATTTCCATACCATCTTCATCCAATTCTCAAGCAAGCATCAAAAGTATTCAAAGGTCAATCAAGTTTCCCTCATTTGGTGTCCAAGTGTTCATGAATGAGCCTTTAGATGCAAGAAAGGGCAAGAAATCACAATTTGGCACATGTTTTGTTGGCCTAAAATCAAGTATGGCATGTCACTTGGTCCAAATACCATAACTTCTTCATTTTTCAACATTTTCGAAATCTTCTTTGATTGAAATGTCACATTTGAACTCCTCTATAACTTTTGTTCAAGCGTCAAACATAAATTCAACCTCTAATTTCATCAATTTTGGGATTTACTCAGTTGCCCATATATGCACAAAACTAGGCCCAAGACCTGGTCGACCTAATGCCTGGCCTAGAATTTCAGGTCACAACCCCAACATTGAATCAATTCCATTTTCAATCCAAGCATCCTTTTTATGTGATTCTTTTTGCATCTAATTCCTTGCAATGAGGAGAAAATTTGGCACAAATAAATCTCAAAACGCACGAGTGAATTCCATTTGGCCTAAGTTCAAACATGGTGTCATGAACTTTGTTCTCCACACAAGTTTCAAGTAATGATTTTCACTCCAATCTTAATATGGGACCAAAATCACATGTGAAACTTTTTTGTGACCCAAAAACGCATGCAAACAAACACAAAACGACTTGTTTCAAGTGTCAATTCACACATTGCATGCCTTGTGTTCACACGATGGCAAAACCAAAATACCAACCCTAGCTCACACGAATTTCAAATCCAAACCATGCGTGAGCTCACCGTTTCATTTCCTATAAATAGAGGACCATTTTTCCTTGATTTCCAAGCTTGAACAACCAAAGAAACTTTGAAACAATTAAGCTCGAAACCTCCAAAAAGCAAAAAGTCCTATTTCATTTCAAGCCTCTTTTAACTTCAAGTTTTTGCCCAGAATCACTCATCGACATCATATGAAGCTAACTGAACCATTACAGAAACTTGAAACCTCTTGCAACCTGCAACTCAATTTTATCATTGTTGGACCTTCGAGCTTCAACTGAAAAGGTAGCTACATGTAACATTTTTGAACAAACGAGTTACTAGTGTGTTCGTCTTGATTCACTGATTAAAAGCCCACATCTAACTTTGATTTATCTTTTGATTTAGTCATTTGATTTTAATTTGAAGAACTAGGGTTCTTCACGTGTTTGAGCAAATTCTCTCTACTTAGAGCAAATCAATTGCTATGATACAGAGAGACATGAACGATGTTGTGTTGCGCACTTGAATCCATGGTTGAGTTGTGCTAAAAACACGAGTTCAAACATTTATAGAAATCGAACAAAGGTTGAAGATAAAGTTCATTTCGTGCGTAAAATTTGAATTCCAGTCTCTCTCTCTCTCTCTCTCTCTCTCTCTCTCTCTCTCTCTCTCTCTCTCTCTCTCTCTCTCTCTCTCTCTCTCTCTCTCTCTCTCTCTCTCTCTCTCTCTCTCTCTCTCTCTCTCTCTCTCTCTCTCTCTCTCTCTCTCTCTCTTGACACGTATACTAGCCATAAAGCCCCTTTTTTCAAATATTTTCATATTTTCTTTTTTTTCCCCTTTTTTTCTATTTTCTTTTCTGATTTAGTTTTAAGTCATTTTAATACTTTTTTACTCCAATTTTTTTTTCATAATTTCATAAAAATATTTTCTACCGCATATATTTTTTGCATAATTTTTAAAAATCATTTTGCATTTAATTCATATTTTCTTCTATTTTTCACTTAATTTTCATTTTGCATTTTATTTTGTCATTTTCAAATATTTTTGCATCCAAATTTTGAGATTCTTTTATTTGCAATATTTTTAACTTCTCATTATTTTATCAACCATTTATTTGGTGTTTTGATGCATCTTTGGCATTTTTCTTTTGATTTCCATTAAAAATCATTTTTAAATCCTTTTTTATTTTGATTTTATTCAACTTTGGGAAGGTCTTGAGCTTTTCTTTTGATGGTTTCTTAGTTGAACATATTTTCAACATTTCAAGTCTTTGGTTGATAATCCCTTGGTTGATTAAACCTTGTTTGATTCAAACATGTTAATAAATAATCATTTGGATCATCTGTGAGACTTTGCATCAGAAATATATTATCCCTTAATGATCATTACTTTGAGACCTTTGACTTGTTGATAGATTATCATAAGTGATTACTTGGGCTTTCATTTCACTTCCACATCTCTCTTCTCTTCTCCATCTCCTTTCTTCTTTGTTTTAACTATTGTGTTACATTGCTTTAGGAGGAGGAATTTGTATCATTTCTCTAGCATGTTTGAACACGTACATTGTTATTGATCGGCCTCATATAGGTGTGACTTCTACATAAGTCCACTTATGATTGCTTAACATATCTTTAAATTGTCCCTACTCGATTAATTTCTTACTAATACTAACATTGACATATTAATTATGCTAAACTTTATGTCTTTTACTTTATGCCTTTATATTTATGTCATTTACTTTTATGTCATTCACATTCAAGGTATTTACATACTTGTTTTTATTTTATTTTTACTTTTACCTTTATGTCTTTCATCTTTATACATTCTTTTGCTTTTTTATTTCAAAAATAACAAAAACATGATAAAATGGCTATGGCCTTAAAAAACATTGATTTGATGCTTTGGATTTTGTGTTACTATCCCTTACTTGAGGAGTATTTTGAACTATGGACTTAAGAACTAGGGCTTTCCCTTTGCTTGGAGTAGTATTTGAGACTTTAGATTTCATATGAGACCTTGTAATTCATTTGAGACATAGGGCTACACCTGAGACTTTATGATCCTTAATTCAAAACTTGAATGTTTTCTCTGTGACTCTATGACCTCATTATTCATGTGGTTTTCTTTAATATTTATTTGTGTTTGTTTCTTGTTCATCTTATGGCTCAACCCAAAGGGAAATGTATGCTTCTTTTGACCAATGTCAATTGCTTGCCTCTTCTTATGGTTAGTACACATGCACACACAAAGACTTTCTCTTGGGCTACCTGACAATGAGACCATTTACTTTATGTTTTAGGATAGTCTCTTCATCTCCTTCCCACTTCTTAAATTTTCAAAACTTATTCCTATTTCAAAAACTTCTTGTTTTCAAACTTCACACCTATTTCTTAATAAACCTTAACTTTTTCAATTGATCCATAAAATCTTTTCTCAATAAATGCTAAAACACTTAAGCACATTCAAACTCTTTTCAGTTTCTAAAAAAGACAAACCTCATCAAACTTCTTTTTGTGCCTTTGTGTACTTTTGTTTAAGAGCCTTTTTCCAAAAGATTATATATTAGTTTATTCTTGTAGTGATCCAAACCATTATACTTCCACAAGATGCTGAGAAAGGACTGACATTTTCCATTTGAATGTTGAGATGTGCTTGTGAGAAAGTCCAAGTAAAATTTCTCCATATCAAGATGATGCAAATGCTCATTTCCTCATACTTGTGGGAGTAAGTCGAGTTTTTCTACTTGAATACGACAAATATCTTTTCATTTAAAATCAATCAACAAACAACACAGCTTTATATAAACCCATATTAACAAGTGGTTCCCGTTGAGTACAACGAATGTGAAGGGTGCTAATACCTTCCTCTTGCATAATTAACCCCCGTATCCAAATCTCTCTTTTTAGATTTATTATTTTTGTAGGTTTTGTTCGACCTTTTTCATTTTTCCTTTGGAAACAATAAAGTTCGGTGGCGAATCTTGTTTTTTGAGTTAAGTTAATCAATAACTTAATCTCAATGATTTTCCCGCCGCGACCGCTGATGACTCTGCTGAGGAGTAGTCTCTAAGAGGGTTAAGCCTAGCTTGTTTATCTATATTTATTATTTATTTTGTATATTATTGCGTTTGTTTATTGTTTTTTTTAGTGCTTGGTGATCTCTGTGTGGTGAGATAAGCCCCTTACCCAGACTTGAGTGCACTTAAGCTAGAATTGTGGTATAGTCATGTCGACCTTATGGGCGTTAAGAATTGTTAGGTTGGCATGAGAACCCCGCTCAGATGAAGCTCTTGGGAGGTATTAATTTCATGTGATAGTCGTAATGGAGTTATTATTTTCGACCTAGGAGTATGGGATTCTGAGAGACCTTTAAAACACTTTTAACCCCTCTGGCCTTTTAGGACGTAGTATGGTGACATTCCTGGCGTAGGTTGGGTATGGTTGATATGCAATACTACACTCATAATGAGGTTTCCTTGGGAGATTGAATTACATTGCAAGATTCATATCTCATCTGACGGCCACTTGTGAACCCATTTTCAAACTACTCAGAAAAGACCAAGTTGTTGTGTGGAATGACAATTGTTAAAGAGATTTTGAGAAAATAAAAGACTATATGCAAAAACCATCGATCTTGATGCCTCCAGTGCCAGAACGACCTTTGATCATGTACCTAACAATGTTAGAAGGATCCATGGGATGTGTATTGGGTCAGCATGACGAAACAGGTAGGAAAAAACATGCAATCTACTACCTCAACAAGAAATTCAATGACTGTGAAACGAGATACTCAATGCTCGAAAATACGTGTTGTGCATTAACTTGAGTTGCAAAACGCCTAAGGCAATATATGTTAACCCATACAACTCTGCTGATCTCCAAGATGGATCCCGTCAAATATATATTTGAGAAGCCTGCTCTCACCAGACGAGTGGCTTGTTGGCAAATGGTACTGGCAAAGTACGACATCCAGTATGTCACATAGAAGGCCATCAAAGGAAGTGTGTTATCTGACTATCTTACCCATCAACCTGTGGATGATTACCAATTTATGCGCTTTGATTTTCCTGACGAAGACGTCATGTTTTCCAGAGACTATACAGCGCTTGGCCCAAACGATGGACCCGAACCAGGATCACGATGGATGCTCATATTCGATGGTGCCAAAAATGCTAAAGGTTGCGGGATTGGGGCAATAATTACTTCCCGAACAGGATTTCATCTACCATTCACCGCCAGGTTGTGCTTCAAATGCACTAATGACATGGCTGAGTATGAAGCCTGTATCTTCTGTTGGTGTAAGCCCTAGAGGCCAATACTTTTTGGTACTTGTATCAGATTATTCGTTTAATAATAAAAGGCATTTCTTTATTATGTTTGTCTTTCAAAATAATAAAGTCCCTAGAATAGTTAGTCTGTTTAATGAAATGTTAAGTGTGACTTAATCATGAGATCCCATTAAACATAAAGACATTATTCTTAAAATATCCGTAGTCAAGCTTTATTGCAAAGTGGGATAACATTAAAAGCATTGAGACTATTATGAAGATAGACTGATGATCACATCTCATGGATCATGGATAAAGAGTTATCAAGTCTTGACATAGGTATAAATATTAGGAGTAATATTTATACCGGATTGACCCGCTATGAGAATACTACATAGTATGTTATGCAAAGTGTCATAAGTTATTCTCATGGTGATAATGGTGTATTACCACCCTTCGACCTGAAACCACTATGGACCCTAGATGTAGAGTCGGGTGCTTTATTGCTGATCAAACATTATCCGTAACTGGATGATCATAAAGACAGTTGATGGGCACTCCACGAAGCATGCTGAGGGACATGAGTGTCCTAGATGGAATTTGCCAATCCTGCATAACAGGAGAAATGTTTAAGGGCCCAATATTGAACTGGACAAGGATGACACAGTGTATGCCTTGTGTTCAATATAGACATAGGGGCAAAAGGGTAATTGTACAAACATATATTATCACGAAAAAGGTTTTGTCAGATCACATGACATTTTCGTGACTTGGGTAGCAGTGATGTGTTGCTAGATACCGCTTACTGTTTATTATGTTAAATATATATAATTTAATATAATTACCAACGTTACGAAATCCTACAGGGTCACACACATAAGGACAGTTTGATGAGAGATAGAGAAATCAAAGGAACACCGTAAGGTACGGTGCACTTAAGTAAAAAATAGAAATTCGGATAATATAATAATAATTATTGTTATTTTATAATAGTTATAAAATAATAATAAAATAAATATATTTATTATAATAATAGTTATTATAATAATATATAATATTATTATGGATCATGTGAATTAGGGTTTTAGCCCGCAGCCCACAAGAGAGTCTATAAAAGGAACCCTTGTGATGAAGCTTTCACTTGATGCAATTTCGTTTTTTATTCTCTTTTCTCACTCAAATAATTCCGTTCGTAAGCAGCTAGCACTGTGACCGGAAGCTGTTCGTGTGGACTGAGTAGAGGCGTTGCACTTCATCAACGCTTGTGATCGCTGCATCAAAGATCTGAATCGCCACAAAGAGGTAACGATTCTATCACTGACCATGCTCATTCGTGAGGATCACTAAAGGAAAATTTTTGTTTTCCGCTGCGTTTAGATAACAATTTTCCTTCAGTGGTATCAGAGCCACTTACGAAACCATGGATCTGATAGCTGTTAAATTTCCGTCTTTTCTGTATTTGATTCGATTAAAACACAGAATGAATTTAACAATAAACGATTAATTAAATTTGGCATCTGTTGTGTACGATTTGGATGATTGATGTTGATTATGCTTCGGAATCCGACATTAGTATGGTGAAGTTGTGCGATACATTGATCATCCATAGGTTACACAATTAGATCGATCACTTTTATATAAGATATAAGAAATTCTGATGCAAAGATGGTATATGGGATATACTGTTTTGATTTCATCCATTCAATCACATAAGGATTGTAATTCTTTTGAAAGATCATCACTTTCATTCGCTTCGGAATCCGACGTTAGTATGGTGAAGCAATGATATGTTGATCTATCATATTGAGTTATCAATCGAGTTGTGTTTGACGGCATGAAATTGTTGCATTAGGATTAATGGCAGTACAAGTGTTGTATTGCCGCAGACTTTTCCGGTTGGGATTGTAAATGCACAAAAGTTGTGCAGGAAACGACGTGAAATACAATGAAGTGTTCATAAAAATTTTCGCTGGGGCGCTGCCCCTAACAACCCCGCAGCGGAACCCCCGGCTAAGTCTGCAAAGTGTGATCAATCAGTCGAAATTTAATTTAGTTTATTTAATTATCGGAATTTTAAACTAATAATAAAAGTGTGTTTATTATTATTTATTTGTGGTGATCAGTTATGGCCTTAGTTTTGTTTTGGGATTTTTGAATACGGCCTGCGTGTCGTGCCTCTCTCTCAATCTCTTTATGTAACTTCTTTTCTCATCTCACTCCCTCGTATGTAAAACGAGTTTTCTTATATGTAATGTAATATTATGTTATGAAAAAAAAAAGGAAGTATTCAATATTAAAGGAGGATAACCTTGGAGATCATGCTTGGAGAAGCTTAGATCGTTATTAGGTTAGCTTAGGTTCTCTCATTGGCTTGAGAGAACAATTGCGTTAGGGGCCATAATTGTATCTTTTTATATGTATGTTGATGCATGTACTTGTATGTTGATGCATGTGAGAGACGTTTTGCATGTTAAGCCGGTGAGATCAAACTAATAACAAATTCCCTCAAAATTAAATATTAAGTTTATGCTTTCCAATTTTTAGCACTCATCAAGACTAGTATCGAGCATTGTAGGTTTCGCTTACGCGAGGTGCATGTTCTATATTAGTAAGGTGTGATGGGATAATTGTAATATCCAATTGCTAAAACAATGGGTCAAACTTAACTAAACAAATTATAATAAGATTATATATGTTTAGAAGCAAGAATTGGGAATGATTCATGTGATGGATCAGAATAAGGAGTTATTCACCCAATTGAAAATATTCGAGAGTTGTATGAGATACAATTGGAAGGAGTTCCTACCTAAATAACTTAGTTTTGTGTAATCAGCCTAACGCTGACTTAAAACAAAGTGAAACATGGATCTCGACCCACTAGAAAGTCTTCCAACGGGATTTTCCGAATCAAATGATGAGGGTCATTTGTTTTGAATAAAATAGTGGGAGCATATTTGATTAAAGGCCTAATTAAATATGTTGTTTTAATGATACTTATATTTTCATATTTCTCTTGTAGATTACCATGACAACAAACACATCGAACAATATTTTGCGATCCATCCTAGATAAGGAAAAATTGTCTGGGACAAATTTCCTGGATTGGCACCGTAATCTGAGGATTGTCCTCAAGCACGATAAGAAGCTGTATGTCTTGGAGACACCAGTTCCTGAGGAGGAACCTCCTAGTTCTGCACCAAAGGCAGAAAGAGATGCTTATAAGAAGCATTTCGATGATGCCAATGAAACCGCTTGCCTCATGCTTGCTACCATGAACTCTGAGTTGCAAAAGCAACACGAGAACATGTCTGCGTTCGATATGATCGGACATCTGAAAATGCTTTATCAAGAGCAAGCAAGAAATGAGAGGTTTCAGGTTTCAAAGTCCCTTTTTAACAGCAAGTTAGCTGAGGGAGCCCCTGTAAGTCCCCATGTACTCAAGATGATTGGGTATGTGGAGAACCTTGACAGATTAGGGTTTCCCCTTGGAAAGGAACTTGCGATTGATCTGATCTTGCAATCGTTGCCAGAGAGCTTCAGTCAGTTTGTCCTGAATTTCAATATGAATGACTTGGACAAAAGTCTTCCAGAACTGCTAGGCATGTTGAGAACTGCTGAGCAGAATATGAAGACAAAAGGGAAATCCATTCTGATGGTCAGTAATGGAAAGAAACAGAACAAGAGGCCCATCAAACAGGGTGGTAGAGGGAAAGGCAAGGAAGTTGCCAAACCCAAACCCACTCCTCCTGTTTTGAAGCCTAGTGGAGGAATAGCAAAGGAGGGCACTTGCTTCCATTGCGGTAAGACCGGACATTGGAAGAGAAATTGCCCAAAGTACCTGGAAGATAAGAATAATGGAGTAGAGACTTCAAATTCAGGTATTTTTGTTATTGAAATTAATTTATCTACTTCTGCATCATGGGTATTAGATACTGGATGCGGTTCTCACATTTGTACTAATGTGCAGGGACTAAAAAGGAGTAGAAATTTGGCAAAAGGTGAAGTTGACCTACGAGTTGGCAATGGAGCAAAGGTTGCTGCTTTAGCTGTAGGAACTTATGTTTTAACTTTACCTAGTGGTTTAATAATTCAGTTAGAGAACTGTTATTATGTACCTGCAATTAGCAGGAATATTATTTCCGTTTCTTGTTTGGACAAGTTTGGTTTTTCATTCATAATAAGGAACAATTGTTGCTCCATTTATTTGAATGATATATTCTATGCTACTGCAAAAATGAATAATGGACTATATGTCCTTGATCTTGAAATGCCAATTTATAACATTAATACTAAAAGGTTGAAACCTAATGAGTTGAATCCAACTTACCTTTGGCACTGTCGATTAGGCCACATAAATGAGAAACGCATTTCCAAACTCCATAAAGATGGACTCTTGGACTCTTTTGATTATGAATCATACGAGACATGCAGATCTTGTTTAATTGGAAAGATGACAAAATCCCCATTCACAGGAAAAGGTGAAAGGGCTAATGATCTTTTGGCACTCATACATACTGATGTATGTGGACCACTGAACATACCAGCCAGAGGAGGTTTTCAGTACTTCATCACTTTTACTGATGACTTCAGTAGATACGGATATGTGTATTTAATGAAACACAAATCTGAGTCCTTTGAAAAGTTCAAGGAATTCAAGAATGAAGTACAAAACCAACTAGGTAAGAATATTAAAGTTCTTCGATCAGATCGAGGCGGTGAATATTTAAGCCTAGAATTTGATGACCATCTAAAAGAGTATGGGATTCTATCCCAACTTACTCCTCCTGGAACACCACAATGGAATGGTGTATCTGAGAGAAGAAATCGAACCTTGTTAGACATGGTCCGATCCATGATGAGTCACGTCGATCTTCCAAACTCCTTTTGGGGACATGCATTATTAACAGCAGCTTACACACTTAACCGTGTTCCATCCAAAAAGGTTGATAAGACACCATATGAGATATGGAGTGGTAAGAAACCACATATGTCTTACATGAAGATTTGGGGTTGCGAGGTTTACGTCAAACGACAAATTTCAACCAAGCTTGAGCCCAAATCTGACAAATGCTTATTTGTGGGGTATCCTAAAGAAACAAGAGGATATTACTTCTACAATCCTTCTGAGGGCAAAGTGTTTGTCGCTCGAACTGGAGTCTTTCTGGAAAGGGATTTTATTTCCAAAGGAAACAGTGGGAGGAAAATAGAGCTTGAAGAAATTCAAGAATCACAAAACATTGAAACACCTATGGAGGAACTAGAGCGGGAAACACAAGTAGTTGTGGAAGAGCAACCTGCTCAAGAAGAACAAGACCAGCGTAGGTCAAGCAGGATACGTCACCAACCTGAGAGATATGGATATCTCATAAGTGATCAGGGTGATGTATTACTCATGGATCAAGATGAGCCTGTGACCTACAAAGAGGCCATAACTGGTCCTGAGTCTGAGAAGTGGCTAGAAGCCATGAAATCTGAAATGGATTCCATGTACACAAACCAGGTTTGGACCTTGGTAGAACCTCCTATAGGAGTTAACCCTATAGGATGCAAGTGGGTCTTCAAGAAGAAGACTGACATGGATGGTAAGGTACATACCTATAAAGCAAGACTGGTTGCAAAAGGCTATAAACAAATTCATGGGGTTGACTATGATGAAACCTTTTCACCAGTTGCAATGCTTAAATCTGTTCGGATTTTACTTGCCATCGCTGCATATCATGATTATGAAATATGGCAGATGGATGTCAAAACTGCTTTCCTTAATGGGAATCTTCTTGAGGATGTGTACATGACACAACCTGAAGGATTTGACATACCACAAGATGCCCAAAAGATATGCAAGTTACAGCGATCAATCTATGGATTGAAGCAAGCTTCCAGAAGCTGGAATCTTCGTTTTGATGAAATCGTAAAACAATATGGATTCATCAAAAATGAAGATGAACCTTGTGTCTACAAGAAGGTTAGTGGGAGCATGATCGTGTTTCTGGTATTATATGTAGATGACATATTACTCATTGGAAACGATGTCCCTACCTTGCAACAAGTGAAAACTTGGTTAGGGAATTGTTTTTCTATGAAAGACCTAGGTGAAGCAGCCTATATATTAGGAATTAGGATCTATAGAGATAGATCACAAAAACTGCTTGGCCTAAGTCAGAGTACATACATAGATAAAGTGTTGAGACGCTTTAATATGCATGATTCCAAGAAAGGATTCATACCTATGCAACATGGTCTGTGTTTATCAAAAACACAATCCCCTTCAACTAAGGAAGAAAGGGATCGCATGAATAAGATTCCATATGCATCTGCAATAGGATCTATCATGTATGCCATGTTATGTACTCGACCAGATGTCTCGTATGCATTAAGTGCAACGAGTAGGTACCAATCTGATCCCGGTGATGCTCACTGGGTAGCTGTCAAGAATATCCTTAAGTACTTGAGAAGGACTAAGGATTCATTCTTGATATATGGAGGTCAGGAAGAGCTTGATGTAATTGGTTACACTGATGCTAGCTTCCAGACAGATAAGGATGATTTTAGATCACAATCTGGTTATGTGTTCTGTCTCAATGGTGGCGCTGTGAGCTGGAAAAGTTCAAAGCAAGAAACAGTTGCTGATTCTACAACTGAGGCCGAGTATATTGCTGCCTCAAATGCAGCAAAGGAAGCTGTTTGGATCAAGAAGTTCATTAGTGAACTTGGCATAGTCCCTAGCATTGTGGATCCCATTGGTTTATATTGTGATAATAATGGTGCTATCGCACAAGCTAAGGAGCCTAGATCTCACCAACGATCCAAACACATACTTAGGCGTTATCACCTCATTCGAGAGATAATCGATCGGGGAGATGTGAAGATATGCAGAGTACCTACACTTGACAATATCGCTGACCCATTAACAAAGCCTCTTGCGCAACAGAAGCATGATGGTCATACTAGATCTATGGGTATTAGGGGTATGCCTAATTGGCTCTAGTGCTAGTGGGAGATTGTTGGTGTAAGCCCTAGAGGCCAATACTTTTTGGTACTTGTATCAGATTATTCGTTTAATAATAAAAGGCATTTCTTTATTATGTTTGTCTTTCAGAATAATAAAGTCCCTAGAATAGTTAGTCTGTTTAATGAAATGTTAAGTGTGACTTAATCATGAGATCCCATTAAACATAAAGACATTATTCTTAAAATATCCGTAGTCAAGCTTTATTGCAAAGTGGGATAACATTAAAAGCATTGAGACTATTATGAAGATAGACTGATGATCACATCTCATGGATCATGGATAAAGAGTTATCAAGTCTTGACATAGGTATAAATATTAGGAGTAATATTTATACCGGATTGACCCGCTATGAGAATACTACATAGTATGTTATGCAAAGTGTCATAAGTTATTCTCATGGTGATAATGGTGTATTACCACCCTTCGACCTGAAACCACTATGGACCCTAGATGTAGAGTCGGGTGCTTTATTGCTGATCAAACATTATCCGTAACTGGATGATCATAAAGACAGTTGATGGGCACTCCACGAAGCATGCTGAGGGACATGAGTGTCCTAGATGGAATTTGCCAATCCTGCATAACAGGAGAAATGTCTAAGGGCCCAATATTGAACTGGACAAGGATGACACAGTGTATGCCTTGTGTTCAATATAGACATAGGGGCAAAAGGGTAATTGTACAAACATATATTATCACGAAAAAGGTTTTGTCAGATCACATGACATTTTCGTGACTTGGGTAGCAGTGATGTGTTGCTAGATACCGCTTACTGTTTATTATGTTAAATATATATAATTTAATATAATTACCAACGTTACGAAATCCTACAGGGTCACACACATAAGGACAGTTTGATGAGAGATAGAGAAATCAAAGGAACACCGTAAGGTACGGTGCACTTAAGTAAAAAATAGAAATTCGGATAATATAATAATAATTATTGTTATTTTATAATAGTTATAAAATAATAATAAAATAAATATATTTATTATAATAATAGTTATTATAATAATATATAATATTATTATGGATCATGTGAATTAGGGTTTTAGCCCGCAGCCCACAAGAGAGTCTATAAAAGGAACCCTTGTGATGAAGCTTTCACTTGATGCAATTTCATTTTTTATTCTCTTTTCTCACTCAAATAATTCCGTTCGTAAGCAGCTAGCACTGTGACCGGAAGCTGTTCGTGTGGACTGAGTAGAGGCGTTGCACTTCATCAACGCTTGTGATCGCTGCATCAAAGATCTGAATCGCCACAAAGAGGTAACGATTCTATCACTGACCATGCTCATTCGTGAGGATCACTAAAGGAAAATTTTTGTTTTCCGCTGCGTTTAGATAACAATTTTCCTTCATCTTCGAGATTGAAGCTTCCATCAATAATAGAATCAAAATTCGAGAAGTTTATGGAGATTCTGATCTTGTCATATGTCAAATCAAAGGGGAATAAGAAACACTTGATGCCAAGTTGATCCCTTACAGAAATCTTGTCTTGAAGCTAATCCTATACTTTGATGAGATTACTTTTCACCATATTCCTAGGGTAGAAAACAAATTGGAAGATGCTCTAGCAACATTAGCATCCATGTTCCAAGTCAAGTGGAAGAATGAGGCACCGGCCATTCGTTTAGAGTACCTTGACGAACCTGCTTATTTCCTGGAAACTGATGCCGAAGAGCTTAAAGTGGATGATCATCCTTGGTTCTATGATATCAAGCGGTATCTAGAAACACAAGAATATCCAGAAGGCATCACCATCACTGATAAGGAATATCTTAGGAAGCTTTCGTCAAAGTTCTTCCTCAGTGGTGATGTACTATACAAGAGGAACTATGATTCGGTTCTACTCAGATGCGTGGATAGACACGAAGCAAAACGTATCATAAACGAAGTGTGTGAAGGGTTTTTTGGGACACACGCCAGTGGCCAAACAATAGTTAAGAAGATCTTGAGGGCAGGATACTACTAGATGACAATGAAAACATACTGTTATCGTCATGTCTAGACATGTCACAAATTCCAAATCTATGCAGACAAAGTACATCATTCACCACTTCCTTTGAATGTGTTGACCTCGCCTTGGCCTTTTTCCATGTGGGGCATAGATGTAATCGGATGTATCGAGACAACTGCCTCCAACGGACACTGTTTCATCTTAGTGGCCATTGATTACTTCACCAAATGGGTGGAAGCCATATCTTATGCCAATGTCACTAAGCAAGTGATGGCCCGCTTCATTAAGAAAGAAACCATTTATCGATATGGAGTTCCGAATAAAATCATTACTGATAATGATTTGAACCTCAACAAAAAAATGATGAAGGAGTTGTGCGAAAGCTTCAAGATCGAGCACCACAACTCGACCCCATATCCCCCAAAAATGAATGGAGCTGTTGAGGCGGCAAATAAAAACATCAAAAACATCGTCCATAAGATGGTAAAAACATATAAAGACTGGCACGAGATGTTGCCATTTTCCTTGCATGGCTACCGCACTACAGTGCGCACTTCTATTGGGGGAACCCCATTCTCTCTTGTGTATGGAATGGAAGCAGTACTGCCTATTGAAGTAGAGATTCCTTCCTTGAGGATTTTAGCAGACGTCGAGCTAGACGAAGTCGAATGGGTACAAGCAAGACTTGACCAGCTTAATTTCATCGATGAGAAGCGCATTACGACCATCTATCATGGTCAATTATACCAGAAGCAGTTGAAGATAGCCTTTGACAAGAAAGTTCGCCACGATACATTGAAGCAGGAGACCTGGTCTTGAGGAAAATTCAGCCAACTCACACTGATCCAAGGGGAAAATGGACACCGAATTATGAGTGTCCATATGTGGTGAAAAAGGTTTTCTCATAGAAGAATTGAAACTCAACGGAAACTGATTTCAACATTGTCGTTGCTATTTTTTATCCATTTTCTTTCAAAGTAATTACCTCTTTTAGGAATTGCCTCCTCTTGTAATTTGCTCATTTTTGGGTCTTCATCAATAAAGATTATTTTCATCAAAAAGTTTTCTCTTATATTTCTTACCATATGTTTGCAAAATTTGTTTTATTGGATAAGTATTACACATGATAATATTATGGTGGAGAGAAAGTGAGGGATTACTTCTCCTCTTGAGGTTTCTATAGGGTACCATGACCCCAAGCAATAGGCAAAAACACCATCAAAACCACAAAGTGACTTGGCCTAGACAAGAATCATTTAGCCCAAGATAAACTGGCACAAAAATTGGAAGTCCTAGCATCTCCCAAAAATTTATTGCATCATAAAGAAATGGTGTCGGGAAGTCAAGCTCGTTCCCTAACCACCCCAAAGCCCAGTCATATTTGGCACCTTTTGATGGTAAATCCACTTTCGGCTGGCATCTCCTTGTAAAACCACCTCTGACCGGTACCTTTCACTGTACATATCCCTTTTCCCCAGCAAGCCCAATCATGCATGGCACAACTATTACCCCACTCCAGACTCTCATGTCCCCAGCATTTTGCACACATTTCTATATCCTTTGCATGCTTGTTTAGCCATTTCCTATAGAAGGTAGAGCATTCCTATGGACATTGTCTCTTCCGAAGATTATTATTTGCAACTCCTTTTGTGCCTTTGGCATATGAGTTACCTTATCTTTTGTAGGGTATTTCATTGCCTTTTGTGTGGAATCTTATCCCTTCGCTTCCCTTTTATGAGTGTCTTTGCTGTATTTTACACGCGACAAAACTTTATTTTGGGTATCTTCGATCAATCTGAACACTTGATGCCTATGTGGCCAAGAAAGGAATGGTCACTACACAAAGAATGTCATCTCCGCTGTTGTGCTTGTGAGGTTAATGACATTCTGATACCTTATACAAGGGTAGTTATTACCCTCAACTTACCTTTTGTAAGTCTTGTTCATGTCGTCATCGTAAAACTTTTGGTTTTTGCATTTTTGCACCTTTCCATACCAGGTTGTGCCTTTTGCACATTATCCTCAGCATTTCGTCTTTGTGTATTACATTTTTCTCCCCACAGAGTATGCTACCTTTCATAGACCTTTTCCCGAACCTTTTGTTCTGATGTCTTGCTCTACCTTTCATAGAAGAAATTCCTTTCCTCGAACCTTTTATTCTGGTATCTTTCTCTACCTTTTGTAGAAGAAACTTCTTTCCCTGAACCTTTTGTTCTGGTGTCTTTCTCTACCTTTCGTAGAAGAAATTCCTTTCCTAGAACCTTTTGTTCCAGTGTATTTCTCTACCTTTTGTAGAAGAAATTTGTGTCCTCGGACCTTTTGTTCTAGAGTCCTCACTGTAGATGCTTTTGATTGGCTTCATTTTATGGAAAAACATTAATGTATGAGTAAATGTCATAACTGATGTTAGGACATACATGAAGAGTGTTATGCAGGGAAAGCTAAGAGTAGGTGAAGCTGAATGTCATGACTGAATGTTATGACATTGATCATATGACATCAGGGTGCGCAGGGTTTGTTTTTCTGTTATTAGCTCAGGCTATACTTCATGAAACAATCCAGGAAGCATAGTTATTTTAGGCAACATAACAGGCATTGTTGAGGATAACATAGAAGGCTCCTGACCTAATGATAAGTGCGCAGCTTCATGAAGAAAGGTTTATCTTGGGTAAACCTAAATTCTCTACCAAGGCCCGACGCAGGTCTGCTACTATAAATAGCAGAAGGATCATTCCTAATGGGCAGAGACGCAGAGGATAGAGCTTCTAGTGAGAGATCATAGAGTGTGACTTGTGAGTGAAGAGGTTTTATCTTCACGTGTGTCTAGGAGTCTTAGGATTCCATGTGTGCCAAGCAATTATATGTTGTATAATTGCTTTGGTTATTGTGTATGAACAGGGGTGTTCATTGTGTCACTCAAAGTTGTTAAGCAAGAGTGTGTGTCACTTGATCAAAGTTGTGAAGCAAGATCAAGGTGTATTTGAAGTGAGTCTTCATATCTCTTTTGTAATTAAGTATTGATATCACTGAGGTGATTGAGGGGGAGTGAGTGGGTATACTCAGGTATAGTGGTCTCTAGGCTGAAGTGTCATTGGGTAGGTCAGTGAAGAGTGCAAACTGGGATTGTTTGACTCTGAATTAATTCTACTAATAGTGAATTTCCTCCCTGGCTTGGTGTTGCGGTGAGAATCATGATACCAAGCTATTGATTAACTTGAATCTTTAATTCTTAGATTACAACCGGACTTTAATTTATCCAAAGGAAAGGTCTAAAGAAAGAAAAACCCTTTTCGCGATGTAACAACAACGCTAAGAGATTCGGGGATCGGGGGTTGGTTATGTATAGGGTAGGTATTTCACATCCTAAACGTCTGTAGTACCCTACAGGAACCTTTTGTTTGCTTTCATGCTAAGTTTGGTAAATGTTTGCTATGGATTGGTATTGGATAAAAGGTGTAGGTTAAAACCTAAAGACAGTTTCTAAGCTTGCTCGCAAAGACGTCGCGTCCTCTGCCTACGTATCCTAACTAGGATAGAATCAGAGCAATCGTAGTTCACCTCACTAGGGATGAATAACACTCAATTATGATCAAGGTTCCAAGGGGAACAAACATTACAATGCTTGTATAGAGTTTAACAAAACTCTCTAGATCTATGTTATAACACTCAAGAGGGGAGTAAGTAATCATTACTATGATTCTTACATAAAGTTTACAAACTATATCCTAGGGTTCTAGTTGAAGAACATTCCTAGTGAAGGGAAGGCTTTCTAGACTTAAAGCAAAGTCTAATGGCTTGTATGTTCTAACTTAACTAAGCTAGGGTTGAAGATGACTTCACAAAGTCAAGGGAGGGTAATGAATTATCCAATGACACATGGGTTAAGGGAGAGACTTTTCCTTTGGAAGGAGAGAGAGAGAGGCAACTTGGATGAGAACTAAAAAGTTCCATCACTTGGGGAAAGAATACTTAACAAAGCAAAATAAAAAACTAAGCAAGATGAACAAGATTACAATCAGGTAAGCATGCATATTACAATAAGCAAGGATCAAATAGGATGAATGGTCACAACCAAGCATGGTATCACAATATCAATGATTTCAATCAAGATAGATGGTTACAACCAAAGCATGCAAGCATATTAAAATAGGCAAGCAAAGATGAGTTCTTACAAGACTTAAAGAAAAGGTAAAGACCTAGGCATATCTTGACAAAGATGAAGGTATATCTTAACAAAGATGAAACATATTTTAACAAAGATTGAGACATATCTTAACAAAGATTGAAAGCATATCTTAACAAAGATTGAAAGAGATGAAGGTGACAACCATGTAAACAAATCACAATTTGAAAGTAAACATGTCATAAACTCAAGGTATATCAAGTGTAACAACAAAATGCATTTGATGACAATCAAATATAAGCAAACATGTCATAACAGTTTAAACTCAAATTTAGGAAGAAAATAATATAAGATCATGGTGACAACCAAGGGAGAACAAGCCCTAACATGTTGACTAACAAATGGGAAACAATCACAAGCAAAATCTTACAAGATAATTCAAGGGATTCGACAATATGCGAGATAACGATCTTAACAAAGGATCAACATTTCACATAGAACAAAAGGTATCATAATCATGAACAATTTGAAATATTTTTACATCACATGAAATTAGACATCAAAATAAACATGTTGCAAAAAGAATGAGTAAAAAAGGATGAAGGATGAACAAGTTACAAATTTTTGAAGTTTTGTATGAATTATGACAATAAAACCACACAAGTAAAATAAAAAGAAGAAGAAATGGTCAAGTTGGGAGTTGAACCCAGGCCCTTGGGTTTACCAACACACAACAACAACCAACAAGCCACACGCGCGTAATGGTAGTGGTAAGGACAAGATGAAGAAAAATAATTCAATCACAATGGAAAAATAAAATAACAAAAAGGGTTGATCCAAGGATCGAACCCTGGTTTGGCAAGTGAAAGGCGCATGAGAGAGTAAGGTTTCTACCACTGGGGTGGCTATACATCCGTTGATTTAGCCACCCCTAAAAACATATATGGCAAGTTTTCATGAATTTCTGGGCAAACAAAGGAAGCAAGAACAAGGCAATTTTCAAAAGGCGTTTTGATTCATAACTATATCAAATCTTGGTCTTTTTTGATGAAATCTTAGTCAAACTTGATTATTTTTTCACGAGCATTAAGATGGTGCATTTGGTTTTTAAAGATCATACATAGAAAATGAAACACGATAGAGCTTGCAAATTGGCTTTTTGAGGTGCATTATGAAAACTATAAACAACTGTGGGTTCAAATTCATGTAAAAGGCACTGCACACACATCATATATACCAAAACAGAAGTAATGCACATCTAGGACTCAAACATAAACCAAAAGAATGGGAAATAGCACATGAGTTGAAAAGATAACAAAAAAACAAACAGGCTATCATAACAGATGGCATTTGGAAGCTAAAGCACATGTTGATCTGATTCAAACTTAAACAAACATCACACACATGCTAACAGAGGGTTTCAAAACTCAAAGATCAACAATAAGCAAAACAGAATGTGGTTTCATTGATTGCAAATACAACATGAAAAATCAAGCAAAACTGTTACAACAGATGGAAGGTATGATCATGCTTCTATGGCCTAGTCATCTCTACTTATGTTAATGATGTTGTTCTCAAGTCAACAGATCAAACAACAATGTCCAGGCCAAGAAAAGAAGTAGGAATTTAACATGACAACATATTGTATGATTTGAAACAGTAGGCCAATCATGGATGTTCACATTAAAAAATTGATCAATTAAAACAGGAAAATTATGATGCATACTTGAAATGTAATGAGTAACACACATATAAACATCACAATGCTAATCACAAACACACAAAAAACACAACTGCTATGCTATGCCAAAATTGGAGGAAACATGCAAGTTTGAAAGCTAGATCAAGAAACAAACATAATTGAAATGAGCAGGCCCTTCAAACATCCTCAAAACATCATATAAGGTGTGTCCACACTTCAAAATTGCTCACAAACATCATGGAATTGAAAGTCATAGGTCAGCTGCTCAAACACTCATAAATTTGCAACATGAGAATCAAAACTGATTTGGAAACATATGAGGTCAAGAAAATGTCACACACAAATCTCAAATATGATCCTAGATGAGGCTATCATTTAAAATGGCCATGAAATGCACAGAACAAGAAGATGATTATCAAATTGCAAAGTGTACCAACATGTGAGGCAGGCTGTTATGACAGAGAAGTGAGGCATACAAAAAATTGATTGATTCGTGCACATACAAGTCTTTAATGTTATTAGAGGTCTGATGTTATATGAACTGACCTAGAACAAATCAAGCAAAACAAAGTGAAGTGTGTGACAGTTAGTTTCAAAACAATTGCAGCAGCAGGGCACAAATATGGTCCAGTTATGAATCAAAGGTCTCATGTCGATAAACATTACACACACACATCATAAATGTATAAAAGAATGAGTTACAACTCAGAAACTAGGCATATTGCAAGCAAGAAAGAGATTTGCATGGTCATGGTATGTTTTAACTCAAAAATGCAGTTTGAGGGTGAAATGTAAATGCAGGTAAACATTGATCAATCCAAACATCTACACACATTAGAATCATGAATATAAATGAGTTACAACTCAAAGATTAAGCATATGCAAACAGAACAACAACTTTGGTATGTTGTGGCATATTCTAGTATGAAATTGCAATTGGAAGTGAAATTGAGAAAGCAGGCAAGAACATATCAAATAAATTAAGTGCACACATCATTAATATGATAAGGAATGAGTTTCAACTCCCAGAATAAGCATATGACAGTTGGATCAAAAAAGCATGTTGTGGTAGGAAATGGTGAAAAACTGTCTTGGCAAGTTTATGTAGCAGCAGGTGCATTTTTCAAATTGTGAGGTTTCAAACCAAAATAAACATCCACACACATTATATACATGATGATAGACACTTCCATGCTCACAAACCAGTTCAAATTATCAACATACAAAAGGAAGTAAATTGAGGCTTAAGCAATGCACAAACAACAACATACTAGGGAAGCTGGCCAGTCCATGACAGATTGAGGCAGATGATATCACACACAAGTTTCAAATGAGTAAGGCAATGATATTGTGCACATAGATCAAGTAGAAATTGAATGAAACAGAATATGGTATGTGTTTGGCATCATGATATTTGAAAATGTAGTTGGAGGAATGATAAAGCAGTTTGAATACATAAAGAGATTTTGGACTTACAAGCACCTCATACAATCTCAAAACATGATGACAAATGAGTCCACAATCTTAAAATCAAACAACAACTGATCCAAACCAGAAATGGTATGTAAAACCAAGTTTGACAGCAAAAACACAAGACTCACAGCAGGCCCTAATGGCAAACCTCATGTTTTCACAAATTTCAAACAATCAAACATCATGAGCAAGATCATGTAAGCATTAAACAATGACTTAGAACAATTGAGATACAATCATGGTAGGCACAACAGTCCAATACACAACTCAATAGTGATAAAGCTAGAATGACACAAAAAATAGCATAAGTGAAAACAAAATGCCACAATAGATTCAAACATGATCTAGGGCAGGGGGATCCTATGAATAACTTACAAGTTATCCAAATCTCACTAATGAACTAGGTTTGACAGTTCTAGGGCTAAACACACCACATTTCCATGTTGGATTCTCAAAACTACCACATAACCAAAATCTTCAAAGGTAAGTTATACATGATATCTAAACATAATCTTTGTAACACATCATCCGCATATCATTTACAAATGAAAATACATTAACCAAAACACATATCATGACCATGAAACAAGAGTTCTTGACAAAGAACTAAAGTGGGGCAGCAAGACTACATTTTCACAAAAATCACCTCAAAATGACAAAACATGATAATGTATGATTAATAAAGGATTTAAATGTCACATACCACTTGTAGACAAGTCTTGAGCAAGCTAAAAAGCTGAGAAACCCAGAGACTTCCTTCCTTAGCAAAGAATTGAAGCTTGCTTCCTCTTGAAGCAACAAACCACTTTTCAAGACAGTTGGAGTTGTGTGATTTCCAGCTGGCTTTTTAGAGCTTGGACAGTTGAGATATGATGTATAGGAGGTGTTGGGAGTGTTAGAATGGTGGGAAGTGCCTCAAGTAAGAATTTGGCTTTCAAAATGCAAGAAAGTCAAACTACTAAGGTGTGAAGGTTGACTTTTGTAAAAATGAGATTTTTGAGTGGTTTGAATGTATGGACACCTTCTACAAAAATTTTATGGATTTTGTAGATGGTTTTGAGTGACTTAGAAATGGTAGAACTGAGCTTGAGCAGAGTTTTGCTCAAGACAGCTTTTTGGTGAAAAATGGAAGTTTTGAAAATTGTGATTCTTGAGGAAATGAAAGGGAATTGAGATCTATTGTTTCTCTTGGTTTTGGAGATTGCTCTGGTGTATCTAACATCAATGAAGAGGCCTTTATTTATAGCTAAAACAAGAGTGAGGGCAGCTTGGTATTTTACCACTTTTGGAGGGAGTTTCATGAGGTTCTTTGAAAAATCTTGCCAAGATCTTCTTCTATCAGCTCCATGGTTCAAAGAAGATCAGAAAAATCAAGTGGAGATGGACATGAAGTGAATGAGGTGAGCTTAGAGTGTAGGGTGAGCCAGCTGCAACAGTTTTGGAGTGAAAAGTTTCTCTCTCCTTCTTACACATTTGAATATTTTAATACATAATGCTTGCAACTTGCCTCTCTCTATTCAAACCTTACATTTTTCTGCATTTCCCTTCATCCACACATCTAAACATCAGATTGAATCATGATCCAAGGGTTGAGGATGTCTCAAGTTGTGAAATCTGATTTTTGAGAAGTGTTGGATTGTGGTTTCAAGTGTTGACTGCCCTAACTTCCATAGTGCATAACTTTCTGCTCACACATGCTATTGAGGAGTTCTACCACAATTTAGAAATCCCTCAAGTAGCTCTATAACTTTCATATTTTAGGGATTTCCAAATTCTAGATGGAACTAGGTTGAAAAACTCTTCCAAGTTGCTGAAAAAACCACTTAAAAAGGATAAATAACATAATTTTTCTAAGTTATTTCCCTTCTTAAAATGAATCTTGTCATAACTCCAAATCTATGCATTTTTTGACCATGGACCACTTTTAGGATTTTGTAGGATTTTTCAAGAGCTTTCCAATGAGCTTTGAACCACTTCATTTGGATGTGTGGTTGAGGAGTTATGGTCTTACCCCTTTCGAAACCCTAATTCCCGATTTTTGCAATTACTTCTTAACCCTTGATCCAATGGTCATGAAATTTTATGGGGAGGTGTAATATGACATAAGGAATATTTTTTAATCACATCTTGAAGTCAAATTCCTTATTGTTGAAGAGTTGACTTTTTGGTCAATCGTTCGATCAATCGGTGACTAACGAGTCGACTGTCGATGATCCGGACATTCTGAGGACTTGAAACTCTTTGGATGGACTTTACTAAGCCATAGGAGCTTAATGGACCTTGATCATACCATTGAAACACTCTTTAAATCAAAAGTCAAACTACAATTGACTTTTCCTAGTCGAAAACCCTAATCGGGTATCTTAAATTGCACTGTTCTCAATTCCTGGGTGACCACCTCAAATTGAATTCATACTTGATCCAATGTTGTATATCTGATGATGTGGAGACCTAATTGAGGTTGAATCAATCCAAAAGATTGCTTGATCAGACCATCGAAGCCTCGATTTTGACGGTACGGAACCATAATTCATCTGCATCTTGACAAAGATAAACTTGAAAATGGGTTAAGGTTAGCTAATCAAATGAATATGATCTTACAATGATGATGAGGATCTAAGGGGTCAAAAATTGGGGTGCAACAGATGCCCCTATTTAAATATCTTCACTAGATGGTAATGAGAGATGACAATCCTCATAGAATCGCAGTGAAAGGTATTTAAATATAGCAAACCAAAAATTTTGTCCCTTAGATCCGATGGTATGCAAAAGGACGAATGCAAATATGCCATGAATATAAATGATGCTTTATGATGCTTGAATGCAATACAGATACAGACACATGAGCAAAGTTAAAAGAACGGCAATACAACGAGTACCCACTCACGAGGGACCCAACACACTGGGGAAAGATTCAAGACTAAGTAAGGAGATAGTTTAGATATGACTAAAGATGCTTGTTCAAGGAAATCTTTTATGCAGGGGACACAAATTCCACCAGGGAAGACACATCTTCATCGGGGAAAGGAGAAACGAACCTCATTGGGGATAACCAGACGAGGAAGCCCACTGGGGAAGATGACAATTCTTCACTGGGGAAACGAAAGAAAAGAAATGCAAACCACACTGGGGAAGGGACCCATTGGGGAGAGCTTTGCTGGGGAACAGATCCACCGGGGAAGCAAAGCTTCACCGGGGAAAAGACGGAACGAAGACACGAATCTCATTGGGGATGACCGGATGAGAAAATTTCCTATAACGAAGAGTTCAAACGAGATCTTCAGGAAAAGGTTAGAAAGAAGACCGGACATGCCGGGGAACTAGTATCCACTAGTTCTTCGAGACTCGACTGGAAAAGCAAAAGCTTCAACTGGGGAGACTGGTGACGACCAGAATACCAAATAGCTTCAAACAGTGCTAGTTTCCACTAGACTTAATGGGGAGGGTGGTGATGACCAATCCAAAGTTCGGTTGCCAAAAAGTGCCAAATACCATTAGACTTCCTGGGGATATGGTGACAACCAAACCAACAACGGTTTCCAAGAAGTGCTAAATACCACTAGACTTCCTGGGGAGGATGGTGACAACCAAGTCGAAGTTCCTAATTCAATTGGGAATTTCCAAAAAACATCGATAAAACACAGGACTTCAGTCGAGGAAGTTGGTAACAATCAACTTTCGGCACTAATAACGATTAGTTTTCAAGGAATGCCAGTATCTACTGGACTTAGAGGAGATTGGTGATAACCAAATCAGGATATACCAATAACAATTGGTTCTAGATGATGCTAGTAACCACTAGATTTAACTGGAGAGATTGGTAACGACCGATTCCAAGGAGACCAATGACCATTGGGTTTTCAAAGAGTTTGGTAACGACCAGACCAAAGTGATGATAACAATCTGCTTTAAGTGATGCCAATAACTATTGGACTTAGGCTAACTGGTGACGACCAAATCCAGGGGTATACCAATAACAACTGGTACCGGATGCTGCTAGTAAAAACTAGATTTTCCAAACAATGCTAGTGACCTACTAGACTTGGAAAGATTGGTAATAATCGAATCAAACGGCACCAATAACAATTGGATCTGAAGGTAATACTAGTAACTACTAGATTCAGAAAGACTGGTAATAACCAAACTAAACAAGTACCAATAACAATTGGATTTGAAGGCGATGCCAATAATTATTGGACTTTTAGGGAATTTTGGTGACGACCAACTCAAGTACCAATGACCATTGGTTTTAAGAGGCAAGTACTAGTGACCACTAGATCTTTAGCAAAGATTGGTGAAAACCGAATCAAAAGGACTCCAATAACGATTGGTTGGCTTTATAACAGCATCAGTGACGACTGGGTTTGGAAAATTGTTGGTGACGACCAAATCAAGATACCGAACATAAATGGTTCTGAACAGGTGCTAGTGATTACTAGTCTTCAAAGATTATTGGTGACGACCAAATCAAAGATGAATATTGGTAACAACCGCCCATTTGTGTAAATCGGATACTGCTAGTCACCACTAGTTTCCCAGAGAAGTTAGGAAATCCCAAGATGTCAACCTCGAAGCGAAATTCGTTGTAAAAGATCAAAGATAAAGGTAACGACCAAAGGATCTCAAAGGCAACAGCCAGACAAACAAAGACCAAAACCAAAATGCAAGCAAACGCGTATGCTAGTATGATGTTGTATGTAAAATGCAGACCGACCCGCAGGAACAAAGGAAAGCAAAACAAGGAAAACACAGAGAGGACTCGTCACGCTGAGTCTCAATGCTTCAAGTCAGGCGGCACTTCCTTTTTCGGCATAGATAACGATCTTTCCGGAATTCTGTAATGGAGAAGTCTTGGCTTAAGAGCCGGAATTGCTGTCAGACGCATCTAGTTTGGTCAAGGGTGACAGCAAACCTTCACAACTTTGAGAACTGTGTAATGTTATCAGATTACCTCTAGAACTCTTCAATTGTCTTGTTCAAATTGTGTTTTATTTTTAAAACAAGACTTAAGTTTTTAAAAACACTTTGCTTTCAAGAAAAATTCTTATTAACGAATAAGTGAAATTGCATAACAAAACCAGAGGATCATAACAATGATTGGCCAAAATCTGATTTTATTGATAGACAAGAACTTTTCAAAGGGCAAAGCCTCGGGAACTTTATACGTTTGAAAAAAATGGCAAACAGAAAAGGTTACAGAATCCCATAATAATCCGGTCCTTTTAACTGTTAATTCACTTGCTTCGCTGCTTCTGACGAGAATGACAGACGTCGATCTTTCTTCTGATACCTTGCACAAGACTTTGCCCCAGCGTCTGCCAGCTTTTAATCATCGGGCTTCCATCTTGTTGAAGTAGAGAGATCTCCTTTCTAGGTCTTCTGCTTTAGGCATAGTACTTTGTCACTGCATCTGAGTTGATGGGATACTTGAGTTGTTCGCCATCCATGGTCTCAAGAATTAGAGATCCTCCGGAGAAGACAGTTTTTACAACGAAGGGGCCATCGTAGTTGGGCATCCGCTTTCCGCGCATATCCTTTTGAGTTGGTAGGATTTTTCTAAGCACAAGCTCTCCTTCCCTATACTCTTTGGGACGAACCTTTTTGTTGAACGCTCTTATCATTCTTTGTTGATAGATTTGACCATGACACATGGCCGTCATTCTTTTCTCATCGATGAGGTTCAATGAGTCGAACCTTTCTTTTATCCATTCGTCTTCATCGAGCTTTGCTTCTGTCAAGATCTTTAAATAAGGTATTCTGACTTCAATGGGTAGCACATCGTCCATCCCATATACTAAGGAAAAGGGAGTTGCCCCTGTTGAAGTTCGCACTGATGTTCGATATCCGTGTAGAGCAAATGGTAACATCTCGTGCCAATCCTTGTAGGTTATGACCATCTTTTGTACTATCTTCTTGATATTCTTGTTTGCAGCCTCAACTGCGCCATTCATCTTGGGTCTGTAAGGAGACAAATTGTGATGTTTGATCTTGAAATCGTCACAGAGTTCCTTCATCGTTTTGTTGTTTAGATTCGACCTATTGTCAGTGATAATTTGGTTAGGAATACCGTATCGACAGATGATTTCCTTTTTGATGAAGCGAGCAACCACTTGCCTTGTCACGTTCGCATACGATGTTGCTTCCACCCATTTGGTGAAGTAATCAATTGCAACAAGGATGAAGCGATGGTCATTGGAAGCTTTTGGCTCTATTGCCTCAATCATATCTATGCCCCACATTGCAAAGGGCCATGGTGACGTCATCACATTGAGAGGATGCGGAGGGACATGCACTTTGTCGGCATAGACTTGGCATTTGTGGCATTTTTGAGCGAAGAGGATGCAGTCCGTCTCCAAAGTTAGCCAAAAGTAACCTGCCCTTAAGATTTTCTTAGCCATAGCGTGGCCGTTGGCATGGGTGCCGAAGGTTCCCTCATGTACTTCAGTCATTATGAGATTCGCCTCATTTTCATCAACACATCGAAGTAGAACCATGTCATGGTTTCTTTTGTACAAGGTATCGTTGCTGATGAAGAATTTAGATGACAATCTTCGTATTGCTCTTTTGTCAATTCTGGATGCGTCAGCTGGATATTTTTGATTTTGAAGAAAATTCTTGATATCGTGGAACCACGGTTTCTCATCAGTTTCTTCATCTATTGTCATTACATATGCAGGTACTGTCCTTCTTTCAATACGGATCAGAGGTGCCTCGTTAACAAATTGGACCTTCCACATTGATGCCATCATAGCCAGTGCATCGGCAATGTGATTTTCCACTCTCGGTACATGTTTGAAGATAATTTCATCAAAATATTCAGCCATCTCCAAGATATGAGTTTTGTAAGGCATCAACTTTTCATCTCTGGTTTCCCATTCTCCTTTGAGTTAGTAGATCCCTAAAGCAGAATCACCGATCACTTCCAAGATTTTGATGCGAAGATCGATAGTAGCTTCCAACCCTAAGATGCAGGCTTCATACTCGGCTATGTTGTTCGTACACGAGAAACAAAGTTGGGCTGTGACGGCAATGTACCCTCCAGTTGGATTTTTTAGAACAGCTCTGACACCATGTCCATTCTTGTTTGATGCTCCATCGAACATCATTTCCTGGCGGGATCCAGGCTCGGGACCTTCTTTCGGACCAGGCTCTGGTTTTGTGCGTTGAATATACATCACATCTTCATCAGGAAAATTAAACTTGAGTGGTTGATAATCTTCCATAGGATGCTCCGCGAGGTGTTCTGACAAGACACTTCCCTTGATAGATTTTTGAGCAACATACTGAATGTCGTACTCTGATAAGAGCATATGCCATCTGGCTAATCTTCCTGTTTGAGCTGGCTTTTCAAAGATGTACTTGATGGGATCCATCTTAGAAATCAGCATTGTGGTGTGACAAATCATGTACTGTCTCAGACGCTTGGCAGCCCATGCTAAGGCACAACAGGCTTTTTCCAGGAGAGAGTAACGACTCTCGCAATCGGTGAACTTCTTGCTCAGATAGTAGATTGCATGTTCCTTCTTTCTTGACTCGTCAATCTGACCTAAGACACAGCCCATTGAATCTTCTAGTACTGTCATATACATGAACAAAGGTCTTCCCGGCACAGGAGGAATCAACACGGGAGGCTCTTGTAAGTACTGTTTGATTTTCTCAAATGCGGCCTGGCAGTTTTCATTCCATACTACTGTCTGATCTTTTCGTAACAACTTGAAGATCGGCGTGCACGTAGGAGTTAGATTGGAGATGAATCTGGAGATGTAATTCAGACATCCGAGGAAGCCTCTGACTTGTTTCTCTATTTTAGGAGCAGGCATCTCTTGGATTGCTTTAACTTTGTCGGGGTCTACTTCAATTCCTCGTTGACTAACGATGAAACCAAGTAACTTTCCTGAGCAAACTCCGAAGGTGCGTTTTGCTGGGTTTAACCTCAGTTGATACTTTCGGAGTCTCTCAAATAACTTCAACAGATGATCCAAATGTTCTTCTTCACTTTGGGATTTTGCGATCATATCATCCACGTATACTTCGATTTCTTTGTGCATCATATCGTGGAAGAGTGTGACCATAGCTCTCTGATACGTTGCCCCTGCGTTCTTCAAACCGAAAGGCATGACCTTATAACAATAGGTGCCCTAGGGTGTGATGAAGTTTTTCTTCTCCATGTCGGTTGGATCCATTTTTATCTGATTATAACCAGAAAATCCGTCCATGAATAAGAATACTATGAAGCTTGCTGTATTATCCCCCAAAGTGTCAATATGTGGTAAAGGGAAGTCGTCCTCCGGACTTGCTTTGTTTAAATCCCTGTAATCGATGCACATTCTGACCTTTCCATCCTTCTTTGGGACTGGTACAATGTTTGCCACCCATTCTGGATATTTGGATACCGCTAAAAAGCATGCATCAATTTGTTTCTTGACTTTGTCTCGGATTTTAAGAGCCATGTCTGGTCTTGACCTGCGAAGCTTTTGTTTGACCGGAGGACACTCTAGCTTCAGGGGGAGCTTGTGCATAACAATGTCAGTATCCAACCCTGGCATGTCTTGGTAACACCAAGCAAATATGTCGACATAATCTCTGAGGAGCGTTATCAGCTTGCTTTTGATCTCGGGCCTTAATGATGCCCCAATCTTGACTTCTCTTTTTTCTTCTTCTGACCCCAAATTGACGACCTCAGTCTACTCTTTGTATGGTTGGAGATACACATCTTCGTACTCAGCCATTCTCTTCAACTCTTCTGAGACTTCTAACTCTTCGTTGTTCTCTTCTTCAGCTTGAAAGACAGATGAACCACTAGTAGAAGGAACCAAAGGATCATAGGATTCTGTGGTGGATGGAGGTATTTTGCATGTTTTATTTTTGGGAACAATTATACACACACACACAGACATGCAGATGAAGGGTTGTTTTTTTTATTTTTTCAAAAAGATTGTTGTTTTTCCTTTTAACAAAAAGAGTGAAAATGATGCGCAAAAATAAACAAGAGTTTTAACAAAAACACTTTTTCATTAATGACTTTCAAATTGCAAAAGTGGCCCAATACAAAATAATTCGCAGGCCTTGGGCAAGACCAGGAATTTTTAAAGAAAACACAAAGCTAACAAGCAGAGTGAATTACTCTAAAGGTAAAAAGATGGGAATTTCCACAGCCTCCCAGTTGCGCAAAGCTGCTCCTCCCCTAGTTATTAGATGATCCAGATTACCATTCTCATCTTCAGCAATGATGGCGTTGATTTGTACTCCGCCACTGGTGAATATCTCCTTCAAAGACTTCTTCTTCATGGTGCTTTCCTCTGGCTCGCCTTCTAGAGTTGGTTTGTAACCCAACCCTTGTCGATCATATTTGGCTCAAGCGTTGACTTCGATGACCTCCCCCCATCCCAATGCGACTCCAGCTTTCAGTGCCGCCTTGATACTCTGAACAGAGGTGAATGATGGCCTGCGGGTTATATCTGATTCGTCAACTAGAACAGCGTGAGCTATTTCTAGTGCTTGGAAGGCTGTCTCAAGGGAATCTTCATCGGCTTCGATATACCGGAATGAGGAAAAATTGCTCACCATTAAATCTTCTTCTCCATGAACAATGACCAACTGGTCATCCACAACAAACTTCATTTTATGGTGGATAGTAGAAGTAACAGCGCCAGCTGCGTGGATCCATGGTCTTCCCAGTAAACAACTGTAGACCGGATTAATGTCCATAACCTGAAAGGTGACTTCAAAGATTTGTGGTCTGATCAGGATAGGAAGATCAACCTCCCCTATCGCAGCTCTCTTGGATCCATCAAATGCCTTCACTATGAGAGAAGTTGGCCTCATGGTAGCACCTTGATAAGCCAGCTTGGCCAATGTCCTTTTCGGCATCATGTTGAGTGTTGATCCTATGTCAACAAGAACCCTAGACATTGTATCTTCCTCGCATTTGATCGACACGTGTAGAGCACGATTGTGCTTACGTTTCTCAGCTGTCAGATCGTTGTCGTCAAAGCTCAGCGTGTTGCAGGCAGTGATGTTTGCTACAATGGAGTAAAATTGCCCCACTGTAATATCTTTGGTAACATGGGCTTGTGTCAAGATTTTGAGCAAATCTTGGCGATGCGCCGGAGAGCTTAAGAGTAAGGCCATGATCGAGATCTTAGATGGTGTTTGATTTAGTTGGTCCACCACCCTATAATCACTTCGTCTGATGATTCTCAGGAACTCTTCTTCATCGTTCTTGAGGTTTTCTTTTCCTTTAACTAAAGGTTCTTTAGTGACGACTGCCTCTGGAATGGGCTTCTGGGGAACAGCAGCTTTTGGAATAGAAATTGCTGGCGGAGGAGCCACATTGTATGTTCGAGGTTGGTAAATGCGACCACTCCGGATCATCTTGCTTCCACCGGCAATGTTAGCCACATTTGCTGGCTTCTTTTCTTTGAAGATTCCCTCGCACCATGAGTAGTCTTGCTTTGGTGTCACAGCCCTTGGGTGAGGTTTGGATCCTCCCATTGGTTCAAATCTGGCCTGTCCCCTCCCAAACTTCGGGGGTGCATCGTCGCGGAATACCGGTCGGACGTTCTTATAGTTGTTGTTGTTGTTATTATTTCTGAACACAACTCTTTTGTTGGGCTCTTCTGGCATGTTAAACACGGGTTCGATGACTGCCACATCCTCCCCCTTTTTTTCTGTGAGCGATTTCTATCATCCCTTGTTCAATCATTGCTCGAATGTCTTTTTTCACAGCGTCACAACCCTTTGGATTCAGCATGCATTCTTTGCAGTCTTCGTGAGATGTCTTAAGCGCCCATGCCTGAGCAAGACGTTTGTGTAGGTCTGCCAATGGCACTTTGATCTCACCAATAGTGGTAACTTTCTTGTCTTCTGACCCCTCACCTTCTTCTGTAATGGCATTGACTCCACCATGATTTGGCAAAGGGTTGTTCTTTACGTTTGGATGATTATCTTCAAAGGACAGAATTCTTTTTTCAATAAATTCATGAATAAGGTGATGCAGTGCGAAGCAACCTTCAAGATCGTGGCCTAGAGTGTTCTCGTGAAATAAGCAGTGAGCGTTGGCATTGTAGTAGAACGGGAGTGGATTAGAGGGAGCACCCAATTTTCTTGTTTTGACCAACCCTCTTTCTATCAACATGGGAAACAGATCGGTGTAGCTCATCGGAATAGGCTGTATTTTTGGCCTATTTGCCTGGTAATTCGCCCTTGGAGCCCTGTTCTGAGGCTGTTGACCTTGCGGCTGATGGTATTGTTGTTGATTATTAGAGTGATATTGATGCTGATTTCTAGAATGATATTGGTGTTGATTGATGGATGCCCCAGGCTGGGGACCCTGCTGTGATGACGGTTGAAAACTGGGAGTCACAACTGCGATATATGATGACGGATGGTACTGCTGGCAATGGCTCCTAGAGTTTTGCACCTTTTTCCCATATGTGATCGCACTTACATCTCCCTCTTTCTTTTTGTGAAAATTGTTGATCAGCTTCTTTGCTGTGTTGGCGCTTGAGTTAATATTTGGTGTAGCCACTTTTCCACTCTTTAAACCAGCCTCAACTTTGACCCCTACTGCCACAATATCAGAGAAGTTAGTTGTGACGCTGCTAATTAGTCGTTTGTAGAATTCCGGCCTGACTGTATCTATAAACCAGTCTGCCAACTTCTTTTCAGTAAGGGGGGGGGGTTCTACTTGTGCTGCAGTTCCGCGCCATCTTTGCGCATACTATTTAAAGGTTTCAGTATTCTTCTGCGTCATGCTGAGAAGCTGATGACGGTCGGGAGCTAAGTCCATGTTGTACTTGTACTGTTGAATAAAAGCATCTAAAAGGTCTTGGAAACTGTGGATCTTTGCTCGATCTAAGCTGAGATACCATTTAGCCGAAGCTCCTTTAAGACTATCTTGGAAACAGTGTACCAACAGCTTGTCATTTTCAATATACGGAGCCATCCACCTGCAGTACATGATTAGATGCACTTTGGGACAAGTAGTCCCCTCATATTTGTCGAATACTGGCATCTTGAATTTCTGAGGAAATACCAAACCAGACACCAGACATAGGTCCTTGGCATCAGACCCAAAGACATGGATTCCTTCGATGGCCCTCATCCTCTTAGCCATAATGTCCATCTCTACCCTCAGCTTTTTGTGTTTTTCATCTTCAGCTTCAGAACCGTCAGGTATGTTAAAGATTGGTTGTTGATTGTTGAAAACAGGTCGCACTGCAGTGGGTTCACCCGCCTGAGTGAAAATAGATTTCCTGATTGTTGAATCAAACAGCGGATTAAGACTTGAAGATTGCATATTGTTGAATGGTGGCACAAAATCCCGAAACATGCCATAGGGAAATTCTGCAGTGGTAACCGGAGCTACTGTGACATTGGCCGCTGTCGTGACGACTTCGGAGATTACCGTAGACTGTGTGTCCATCTTTGCCTTGATTATATTGAGAACTTCCATAATCTGGCTGACGTCACCCTTGATTCCTTCAATGTCGTTGTCCATATGGTCGAACCTCTAGTCATTATCTTTCATCTTCTTTTGAGCTCTGGATCGAGTGTTGTATCTGTGAGTATTCAGCGTGACTCCTTCTCTCTTTTCTGAACAAGAACAAAGGATGAGCTACGGAACCCAGATGCAAGACCCATGCAGGATGAAATGCGAATGAAATTGCAAATACAGATGCATAAACCATTCAAGGAAAAACAAATTTTTGTTTACAAACAAAAAAGTTGGAACAACATGTAACGACATGCTTAAAAAGCGTTTTTTCATTGATAGCTGGAAGTCTATTACAATAGATGGCCCTTTCTAAAAAGCAAGATCTTTCTTACAAGAAGTGAAAGTAAATGCAACATTAGGATTTCAATCCTTTTAGGGAAAGCAAGGAAATGGTGAAACAAAGATCATTCTAACAAGATGGTCCTAGCGGATGATTTCCCACAGGTCTTCGTTCTCTCGTTGCGCTTTGATCAAAGCGTATTTTAGCTCTTCCCTAGTCGTGGGGACCTCAGGTTCCATAGTTATCTCATAATCATGAGTATAGAACATGGTCAAGGCAATTTCTTTCGACCAAAGCAAGTACCCTCTAGAAGTTAAACAGCTTGCATTCTCCATTGGAGTTATGCCCAAGAGGTGAGGATCTCTTTGAGCGTATTGAGCACGAGCTTCTAGTTCAGGGTTGCGAACAGTTTCGCAGAAGCAAGGTCTCAATAGTTCCGGTTCGGGCTCTGGGCCGGTGGGATACCCATATTGACGCCGGGAAAGAACAGGATTGTAGGTGATAACCCCTTTTGTCTCAATGAGAGGCACATTGGGGAACTCTTCATAAGTGGGGATCATGACGAGATCACCAAGGCTGGTGTCATACCATGTGATGTCATAGTGCCTGAGAGTGATGAGTTTAGAAACCCATGCGCTTTTGGTGGGAAGCCTCCAAAGGATATGAGTCCTGGGCAGATGAGAGGTAAACCACCGGTCAAGTAGTGCAAGGCAGCACGAGAACTGCCCGAGATCGTACAAGATGAAGCGGTGGATGACTATATAAGTATCAGCTAGTATCTCGTTTACCGGATTTTTGATAATGAAAAGGCAGATCGCCTCCTCACTGATGAAGTCATAACGGCTTGGGAAGAGATACAGCCCATATATCAGAAATGCCAGAATTGCTTCAAAGATGCCCAGATTTCTATTTTCATAATGATATTCGGCCATCTCCATTAGAGGCCATGCCTCCATTCCATACCATCCTCCTTTCGCTTTCATTGGTGGTAAATCTTCTAGCTTGATATGTAGGGCTTTAGCCAAATCCCTTTTCTTCGGTTTTCCATAAGGAAGTTTGAAGGTCCACGGAATCTTCAAATAGTCAGTATACTCCTCTATGGTTGGGAGTAGCTGAAAGTCCGGAAAGACGAAGCAGTGGTAGGTTGTATCATAGAATTCAACCAAAGCTTGCAGCATGGGCTCGTTGACATGAGCACTTATTAGTGGTAGGAGGTCTCCATATTTGGCAATGAAAGCAGCGGGGTTTCTGACAAGTCTTGCCAACATTCTAAGACGACCCAATCTCAAATCTGGAAACAGAAGCATGTCTCTTCTCACCATGTTGTTGTCTGCAAAAAGAAAAGTTTGAATTTCCTTGAATGGTTAGAAGAAATGCAAATGCAAATGCAAATGGTGCCATGGAACTCAGATATTTATGAACATCAGAAGTCGTCATTTCATTGATCAACAAAATAGGTTTACAAAATATTGTTTTCTCTTACAAGAGTTTTAAACATAAACAACAGCTAAATGAATCCTAACAAGGTTCCCCTAGCAGTCTCAAGTTGAACTTCTCGATCTTTCTTTCCATCTGAGCCTTCTCAAAAATGAGCTTGTCCACAATTATCTTCCATGGAGTAGACTGAGGCTCATAAGGTTCTTCTTGTGCTTTCCTCTTCTTATAAGAGAGTACTTCTTCGTCTTTCAACTGGAGTTGTCTCTGGAGCTCCGCATTATCTTCGATGACTACTTGATACTTGTGCTTCCAAGCTTTTTCAGTTTGTTGTGCTTTGACTAAAGCAATCTTCAACTTTTCTTCTTCAGACATGAAGACCAAAGGGCGTTCTTCCTTCAAAGCCATAGGCTCTTGCTTAGGATAAGGCATCCTTAGTGTGATGGCTCTCTTTCAAACCCATTGAAGGTAAGGTTCCAAAGAGACACAGTTGAGTCTTCCAAGATCCTTTTTCCCTTTCTTGTGTAGATGCTTCCAAGCCTCTAGAATCTTTCCTTTTAGTTCTTGACTATCTTCTTCTTCTTTGAAGAAAATGTTTTCCACTTGAACACCATTGGGTTTGTCCTTCAGAGGGTATCCCAATTGTCGGCGGGCGAGGACTGGATTATAGCTAATTCCTCCATTAGCACTGAGAAGAGGTACATTGCCAAAATCCCCATAATTGTTAATGATCATTGTCCCATCATAGTTACGACTATACCAATCAATATCGGAGTGGGTGAGAGCCATGATCTTTTGCGACCACCATCCTTTCTTTGGATCCCAAAAAGCGTTGGCTTTGGGTAAGTGTGAGGTGAACCGTTTGTATAACAAAGGAGCACAACAAGTGATCATTCCTCCATTGTGAAAGTTCCTCAGATGAACAGAATGGTATGTATCTGTGAGCAAGGTAGGCATAGGATTCTTCTTCAAGAAAATTTTAATGGCATTGAGGTCCACAAAATTCTCAAAGCTAGGGAACAAGAAGATGCCATAGATGAGCAAGGAAAGGATAGCCTTGAATGCATCCATGCTTAAATGATCTGCATAATACTGAGCTTCCTCAACCAAGAACTCTGCTTTTAGCCCAAAAACTCCTCCTTTTGTAATCAGATTTTTCTTAATATCAACCAATCCCAAACGTGTAGCCTTGGCAATATCTTGTTCTTTAGGGTCCTCCTCTACAATTGGAAAAGGAGAATCTTCAAGAATGGGCAATCCAACCAACTGAGAATACTCTTCTAGTGTGGGCACTAGCTGATAATCAGGGAATGTGAAACAGTGGTAGAGCGGATCATAAAACTAGAGAAGTGTAGAAAGGAGTCCACTATCCATCTTTATCTTCAAGAGTAACAACAACTTCCCATACCGGCTTTGAAATCCCTCTGGATCTGTCACTAAGGTGCTCAACCTTTTCAAGTTAGCTAGGTTAAAACCCTTGTAAGTGTACTTCAAAGTTTTCTTTCTTTCACTATTCATAACGACCTCTGATGTTTACAAACAACAAAGTCTGAGTTCCATGAAACCATATGATGATAGGATGATATGATGTTACGAATGCAAAATGCACAAACACAGGCAAATGCATATGCACACAACACAAGCTTAGGTTTAAGGGCGAGCATGGGTCCAGGGTCTACCCATGCCCAAGGATTGCATTATGGATAGATTGTACCTGCCGAACGGGTTCTACAAAGTTCCCAGAGTCATCAACCCATCTTTCGGATATTATCAATTTCCCAAATCACTTGGTAATCGATAATATTCTCAAGAGAATCTCGTCTGAGTGTAGTATCGCGTATCAACTATTTCAGAAATACTTCCTTATAGTCATCGCACTACGTCCTAATAAGGCCAAAGTGGGGTAAAATGCATTCTAAAAGTCCACAGTGTCACGGGCTCCTTCGTTGAAAGTAGCATTGTTTTCACAAATACTCGATCAACAATACTAAACTTTCAAGAGGGCCTACACTGAGCAGTGGTTTCTCAAGTTAGCTTGGTCGGGAATCAACTCCCTATAAGTCTTCTTGAATATACCACCATCCTATCACAATTGCACTCAAGTCCGGGTATAGGATCGTCTCACCACTCAAAGCTCCCAATATCCAACAATCAAACAAATATATTGACAAATATACATGTTAAGCAGATATTTACAAATATAGCATGCAATTAAACAAAGCAGGCTAAACCCTCAAGATAAGATTGTGTCCCCAGTGAAGTCGCCATTTCTGTTGCGGTGAGAATCGTGATACCAAGCTATTGATTAACTTGAATATTTAATTCTTAGATTACAACCGGACTTTAATTTATCCAAAGGAAAGGTCTAAAGAAAGAAAAACCCTTTTCGCGATGTAACAACAACACTAAGAGATTCGGGGATCGGGGGTTGGTTATGTATAGGGTAGGTATTTCACATCCTAAACATCTGTAGTACTCTACAGGAACCTTTTGTTTGCTTGCATGCTAAGTTTGGTAAATGTTTGCTATGGATTGGGATTGGGTAAAAGGTGTAGATTAAAACCTAAATATAGTTTCTAAGCTTGCTCGCAAAGACGTCGCATCCTCTGCCTACGTATTCTAACTAGGATAGAATCAGAGCAATCGTAGTTCACCTCATTAGGGATGAAGAACACTCGATTATGATCAAGGTTCCAAGGGGAACAAACATTACAATGCTTGTATAGAGTTTAACAAAACTCTCTAGATCTATGTTATAACACTCAAGAGGGGAGTAAGTAATCATTACTATGATTCTTACATAGAGTTTACAAACTCTATCCTTGGGTTCTAGTTGAAGAACATTCCTAATGAAGGGAAGGCTTTCTAGACTTAAAGCAAAGTCTAATGGCTTGTATGTTCTAACTTAACTAAGCTAGGGTTGAAGATGACTTCACAAAGTCAAGGGAGGGTAATGAACTATCCAATGACACAAGGGTCAAGGGAGAGACTTTTCCTTTGGAAGGAGAGAGAGAGAGAGAGAGAGAGAGAGAGAGAGAGAGAGAGAGAGAGAGAGAGAGAGAGAGAGAGAGAGAGAGAGAGAGGCAACTTAGATCAGAACTAAAAAGTTCCATCACTTGGGGAAAGAATACTTAACAAAGCAAAATAAACAACTAAGCAAGATGAACAAGATTACAATCAGGTAAGCATGCATATTACAATATGCAAGGATCAAATAGGATGAATGGTCACAACCAAGCATGGTATCACAATATCAATGATTTCAATCAAGATAGATGGTTACAACCAAAGCATGCACGCATATTACAATAGGCAAGCAAAGATGAGTTCTTACAAGACTTAAAGAAAAGGTAAAGACCTAGGCATATCTTGACAAAGATGAAGGTATATCTTAACAAAGATGAAACACATCTTAACAAAGATTGAGACATATTTTAACAAAGATTGAAAGCATATCTTAACAAAGATTGAAAGCATATCTTAACAAATATTGAAAGAGATGAAGGTGACAACCATGTAAACAAATCACAATTTGAAAGTAAACACGTCATAAACTCAAGGTATATCAAGTGTAACAACAAAATGCATTTGATGACAATCAAATATAAGCAAACATGTCATAACAGTTTAAACTCAAATTTAGGAAGAAAATAATATAAGATCATGGTGACAACCAAGGGAGAACAAGCCCTAACATGTTGACTAACAAATAGGAAACAACCACAAGCAAAATCTTACAAGATAATTCAAGGGATTCGACAATATGCGAGATAACGATCTTAACAAAGGATCAACATTTCACATAGAAAAAAAGGTATCATAATCATGAACAATTTGAAATATTTTTACATCACATGAAATTAGACATCAAAATAAACATGTTACAAAAAGAATGAGTAAAAAAGGATGAAGGATGAACAAGTTACAAATTTTTGAAGTTTTGTATGAATTATGACAATAAAACCACACAAGTAAAATAAAAAGAAGAAGAAATGGCCAAGTTGGGAGTTGAACCCAGGCCTTTGGGTTTACCAACACACAACAACAACCAACAAGCCACACGCGCGTGCTGGTAGTGGTAAGGACAAGATGAAGAAAAATAATTCAATCACAATGGAAAAATAAAATAACAAAAAGGGTTGATCCAAGGATCGAACCCTGGTTTGGCAAGTGAAAGGCGCATGAGAGAGTAAGGTTTCTACCACTGGGGTGGCTATACATCCGTTGATTTAGCCACCCCTAAAAACATATATGGCAAGTTTTCATGAATTTCTGGGCAAACAAAGGAAGCAAGAACAAGGCAATTTTCAAAAGGCGTTTTGATTCATAACTATATCAAATCTTGGTCTTTTTTGATGAAATCTTAGTCAAACTAATTGTTTTTTCACGAGCATTAAGATGGTGCAGTTGGTTTTTAAAGATCATCATAGAAAATGAAACACGATAGAGGTTGCAAATTGGCTTTTTGAGGTGCATTATGAAAACTACAAACAGCTGTGGGTTCAAATTCATGTAAAAGGCACTGCACACACATCATATATACCAAAACAGAAGTAATGCACATCTAGGACTCAAACATAAACCAAAAGAATGGGAAATAGCACATTAGTTGCAAAGATAACAAAAAACAAACAGGCCATCATAACATATGGCATTTGGAAGCTAAAGCACATGTTGATCTGATTCAAACTTAAACAAACATCACACACATGCTAACAGAGGGTTTCAACACTCAAAGATCAACATTAAGCAAAACAGAATGTGGTTTCATTGATTGCAAATACAGCATGAAAAATCAAGCAAAACTGTTACAACAGATGGAAGGTATGATCATGCTTCTATGGCCTAGTCATCTCTACTTATGTTAATGATGTTGTTCTCAAGTCAACAGATCAAACAACAATGTCCAGGCCAAGAAAACAAGTAGGAATTTATCATGACAGGATATTGTATGATTTTGTATGATTTGAAACAGCAGGCCAATCATGGATGTTCACATTAAAAAATTGATCAATTAAAACAGGAAAATTATGATGCATACTTGAAATGTAATGAGTAACACACATATAAACATCACAATGCTAATCACAAACACAAAAAAACACAACTGATATGCTATGCCAAAATTGGAGGAAACATGCAAGTTTGAAAGCTAGATCAAGAAACAAACATAATTGAAATGAGCAGGCCCTTCAAACATCCTCAAAACATCATATAAGGTGTGTCCACACTTCAAAATTGCTCACAAACATCATGGAATTGAAAGTCATAGGTCAGCTGCTCAAACACTCATAAATTTGCAACATGAGAATAAAAATTGATTTGGAAATAGATGAGGTCAAGAAAATGTCACACACAAATCTCAAATATGATCCTAGATGAGGCTATCATTTAAAATGGCCATGAAATGCATAGAACAAGAAGATGACTATCAAACTGCAAAGTGTACCAACATGTGAGGCAGGTTGTTATGACAGAGAAGTGAGGCATACAAAAAATTGATTGACTCATGCACATACAAGTCTTTAATGTTATTAGAGGTCTGATGTTATATGAACTGACCAGGAACAAATCAAGCAAAACAAAGTGAAGTGTGTGACAGTTGGTTTCAAAACAATTGCAGCAGCAGGGCACAAATATGGTCCAGTTATGAATCAATGGTCTCATGTTGACAAACATTACAAACACACACATCATAAATGTATAAAAGAATGAGTTACAACTCAGAAACTAGGCATATTGCAAGCAAGAAAGAGATTTGCATGGTCATGGTATGTTTTAACTCAAAAATGCAGTTTGAGGGTGAAATGCAAATGCAGGTAAACATTGATCAATCCAAACATCTACACACATTAGAATCATGAATATAAATGAGTTACAACTCAAAGATTAAGCATATGCAAACAGAACAGCAACTTTGGTATGTTGTGGCATATTCTAGTATGAAATTGCAATTAGAAGTGAAATTGAGAAAGCAGGCAAGAACAGATCAAATAAATTAAGTGCACACATCATTAATATGATAAGGAATGAGTTTCAACTCCCAGAATGAGCATATGACAGTTGGATCAAAAAAGCATGTTGTGGTAGGAAATGGTGAAAAACTGTCTTGGCAAGTTTATGTAGCAGCAGGTGCATTTTTCAAATTGTGAGGTTTCAAACCAAAATAAACATCCACACACATTATATACATGATGATAGACACTTCCATGCTCACAAACCAGTTCAAATTATCAACATACAAAAGGAAGTAAATTGAGGCTTAAGCAATGCACAAACAACAACATACTAGGGAAGCTGGCCAGTCCATGACAGATTGAGGCAAATGATATCACACACAAGTTTCAAATGAGTAAGTCAATGATATTATGCACATAGATCAAGTAGAAATTGAATGAAACTGAATATGGTATGTGTTTGGCATCATGATATTTGAAAATGCAGTTGGAGGAATGATAAAGCAGTTTGAACACATACAGAGATTTTGAACTTACAAGCACCTCAGACAATCTCAAAACATGATGACAAATGAGTCCACAATCTTAAAATTAAACAACAACTGATCCAAACCAGAAATGGTATGTAAAACCAAGTTTGACAGCAAAAACACAAGACTCACAGCAGGCCCTAATGGCAAACCTCATGTTTTCACAAATTTCAAACAATCAAACATCATGAGCAAGATCATGTAAGCATTAAATAATGACTTAGAACAATTGAGATACAATCATGGTAGGCACAACATTCTAATACACAACTCAATAGTGATAAAGCTAGAATGACACAAAAAATAGCATAAGTGAAAACAAAATGCCACAATAGATTCAAAGATGATCTAGGGCAGGGGGATCCTATGAATAACTTACAAGTTATCCAAATCTCACTAATGAACTAGGTTTAACAGTTTTAGGGCTAAACGCACCACATTTCCATGTTGGATTCTCAAAACTACCACATAACCAAAATATTCAAAGGTAAGTTATACATGATATCTAAACATAATCTTTGTAACACATCATCCACATATCATTTACAAATGAAAATACATTAACCAAAACACATATCATGACCATGAAACAAGAGTTCTTGACAAAGAACTAAAGTGGGGCAGCAAGACTACATTTTCACAAAATCACCTCAAAATGACAAAACATGATAATGTATGATTAATAAAGGATTTGAATGTCACATACCTCTTGTAGACAAGTCTTGAGCAAGCTAAAAAGCTGAGAAACCCAAAGACTTCCTTCCTTAGCAAAGAATTGAAGCTTGCTTCCTCTTGAAGCAACAAACCACTTTTCAAGACAGTTGGAGTTATGTGATTTCCAGCTGGTTTTTTAGAGCTTAGACAGTTGAGATATGATGTATAGGAGGTGTTGGGAGTGTTAGAATGGTGGGGAGTGCCTCAAGTAAGAATTTGGATTTCAAAATGCAAGAAAGTCAAACTACTAAGGTGTGAAGGTTGACTTTTGTGAAAATGAGATTTTTGAGTGGTTTGAATGTATGGACACCTTCTACACAATGTTTATGGATTGTGTAGATGGTTTTGAGTGACTTAGGAATGGTAGAACTGAGCTTGAGCAGAGTTTTGCTCAAGACAGCTTTTTGGTGAAAAATGGAAGTTTTAAAAATTGTGATTCTTGAGGAAATGAAAGGGAATTGAGATCTATTGTTTCTCTTGGTTTTGGAGATTGCTCTAGTGTATCTAACATCAATGAAGAGGCCTTTATTTATAGCTAAAACAAGAGTGAGGGCAGCTTGGTATTTTACCACTTTTGGAGGGAGTTTCATGAGGTTCTTTGAAAAATCTTGCCAAGATCTTCTCCTATCAGCTCCATGGTTCAAAGAAGATCATAAAAATCAAGTGGATATGGACATGAAGTGACTGAGGTGAGCTTAGAGTGTAGGGTGAGCCAGCTGCAACAGTTTTGGAGTGAAAAGTTTCTCTCTCCTTCTTACACATTTGAATATTTTAATACATAATGCTTGCAACTTGCCTCTCTCTCTTCAAACCTTACATTTTTCTGCATTTCCCTTCATCCACACATCTAAACATCAGATTGAATCATGATCCAAGGGTTGAGGATGTCTCAAGTTGTGAAATCTGATTTTTGAGAAGTGTTGGATTGTGGTTTCAAGTGTTGACTGCCCTAACTTCCATAGTGCATAACTTTCTGCTCACACATGCTATTGAGGAGTTCTACCACAATTTAGAAAGCCCTCAAGTATCTCTATAACTTTCATATTTTAGGGATTTCCAAATTCTAGATGGAACTAGGTTGAAAAACCCTTCCAAGTTGCTGAAAAAACCACTTAAAATGTTATTTTCCTTCTTAAAATGAATCTTGTCATAACTCTAAATCTATGAATTTTTTGACCATGGACCACTTTTAGGATTTTGTAGGATGTTTCAAGAGCTTTCCAGTGAGCTTTGAACCACTTCATTTGGATGTGTGATTGAGGAGTTATGGTCTTGCCCCTTTCGAAACCCTAATTCCCGATTTTTGCAATTACTTCTTAACCCTTGATCCAATGGTCATGAAATTTTATGGGGAGGTGTAATATGACATAAGGAACATTTTTTATTCACATCTTGAAGTCAAATTCCTTATTATTGAAGAGTTGACTTTTTGGTCAACCGTTCGATCAATCGATGACTAACGAGTCGACTGTCGATGATCCGGACATTCTGTGAACTTGAAACTCTTTGGATGGACTTTACTAAGCCATAGGATATTAATGGACCGTGATCCTTCCATTGAAACACTCTTTAAATCAAAAGTCAAACTACAGTTGACTTTTCCTAATCGAAAACCCTAATCGGGTATCTTAAATTGCACTGTTCTCAATTCCTGGGTGACCACCTCAAATTGAATTCATACTTGATCCAATGTTGTATATATGATGATGTGGAGACCTAATTGAGGTTGAATCAATCCAAAACATTGCTTGATCAGACCATCGAAGCCTCGATTTTGACGGTACGGAACCCTAATTCATCTGCATCTTGACAAAGATAAACTTGAAAATGGGTTAAGGTTAGCTAATAAAATGAATATGATCTTACAATGATGATGAGGATCTAAGGGGTCAAAATTTGGGGTGCAACACTTGGTAACCCCCAGATGTAAGTGTGGTTGACACTGAACTGGGTGAACAATTACTTGTGTTATTTACTGTTTTCCATTTACAGCTTATTATTAAGTGCAGTAGTATATGTTACAGTGGATGTCATAACATCCGTGATAACATCCATCGTGTGCTTGCCAGAATTTCAATTGGCATCAGAGCAGGCACCCTGCCTGTTATATTCTGGGTGAGATCTAGGGAAGATAAATTCTGGTACTATGGATAAAGACATAGGATTCACAAATAGACCACCAACTTTGGATGGCTCTAATTATGACTATTGGAAACCTAGGATGATTGCGTTCTTGAGGTCTCTAGATAGCAAGGCATGGAGAGCTGAAAACTCAGGATGGGAACATCCAGTAAAGACTGATAAAGATGGATTGGTTGTACTTATACCTGAAGAAGAATGGACCAAAGAGCAAGAAGCCTTGGCTCTTGGGAATTATAAAGCTTTGAATGCTTTATTCAATGGTATAGACAAGAACTTCTTCAGACTGGTGCATCATTGTGAGCTTGCTAAAGAGGTTTGGGATACTCTTAAAACAACTCATGAGGGAACCTCTAAAGTCAAGATGTCAAGACTTCAAATGCTGACCACCAAGTTTGAAAGTCTGAGGATGAAGGAGGATGAGACTATTCATGAACTCTACATGAATATTCTTGAAATTGAAAACACCTCAGGAGCCTTAGGAGAAAAGACGTCTGAAGAAAAGCTTGTGAGTAAAATTCTAAGGTCCTTACCTAAAAGGTTTGCCATGAAGGTCACTGCCATTGAAAAAGCCCAAGACATATGCAATATGAAGGTGGATGAACTCATTGGTTCTCTCCAAACATTTGAGATGGGCATGTGTGATCAGGCTGTGGAGAAAAAGAATAAAAGCATAGCTCTTGTATCAAATACAGTAGAGGTCTCAGATGAAGACAATGATGGAAGCAAGGAGAATATCTCAGAAGTTGTAGCTATGCTTGGGAGACAATTCAACAGACTCATGAAAAGGGTAGATAAGAAGGGTAGAGCTAGTGACAAGTTCATCCCATCTAACATTAGTAGAAAAGCTAAGCCTGCAGAAAAGCTCAATCAAGGCAAAGGAGGTCAATGCCTTGTGAGGGATATGGACATATTAGAACTGAATGCCCCGCCTATCTAAAGAAACAGAAGAGAGGCCTAAATGTAACCTGGTCTGATGGAGACTCTGAAAGTGGATCAGAAAAGGAGTATGCCAGGCATGTCACTGTTCTGAGCAGTGTATGCACATCTGATGATAACTCAAGTGAGGACGAGCTGGATTTTGATGAGCTTGCAGCTTCATACAAACAGTTGTGTTTCAGAAGTGCAGAGGTATGCCAACAAGGAGAAAATCAAAAAGGGATCATTAAGAAGTTAGAGGCTGAGAATAAGGAACATCTTGCAACAATAGACTCTCTCAATAGTGAGGTCAGCCTGTTGAATGGTAAACTTGAGCAGATGTCAAAATCAATCAGGATGTTAAACCCTGGGACTGGGTTTGTTGGTGAACAAAAACCCATCTTGGGGTTCAAGAGACCAGAGTTAGAAAATCAGAGGTCAAACCAGATGTCACGACCAATGTCATAACATTAGAGGAACAAGAACATGAAGCAGACAGGAAGAAAGTTCCAAAGGTGGAGGTGTCATTACTGTGGAAAATTTGGTCACCTAAAACCTTTTTGCTTCAAACTGCATTGATATCCTAGCCACACTCATCAAAGTGCTCCTGCCAAGAAGCAACAATGGGTGGAAAAGGAGTTTAGTCTGATAGCTCGCACCTCTCTAAGAGTGTCAGCTAAAGAAGACTGGTACTTTGATAGTGGCTGTTCTAAGCACATGACTGGAATAAAGAATCTGTTGGTGGACATCAAACCTCATTCCACTAGTTATGTGACTTTTGGTGATGGAGCAAAAGGAGAGATCAAAGGTGTTTGGAAACTAGACTACCCTGGAGTACCTAACCTGGACAATGTATTGCTAGTGAAAGGACTAACTGCCAACTTGATCAGCATTAGTCAGCTCTGTGATCAAAGACTGAGTGTGAAATTCACTGAAGAAGAATGTGTGGTCACAAATGGTGATAATGAAGAAGTAATGAAGGGGTCTAGATCTGAAGACAACTGTTACTTATGGGAGCCTAAGGACTCTATTAGATCCATAACATGCTCTATGGCCAAAGAAGAAAAGGAGGTAAAGTTGTGGCATCAAAAACTTGGGCACCTTCATTTAAGAGGAATGAAGAAGATCATCTCCAAGGAGGTTGTGAGAGGAATTCCAAAACTAACTATTGATGAAGGAAAGGTATGTGGTGAATGTCAAGTAGGAAAGCAAACCAAGACATCTCATCCAAGGGTTGGACACCTGACTACCTCCAGAGTTCTGGAACTATTGCACATGGACTTGATGGGGCCAATGCAAGTAGAAAGTCTTGGTGGAAAAAGTTATGCCTATGTAGTTGTTGATGACTACTCCAAATACACCTGGATAAGCTTCATCAGAGAAAAATAAGATTTATTTGAAGTATTTAAAGAGTTGTGTATCAGACTTCAAAGAGAAAAGGAATGTGGTGTGGTCAGGATCAGAAGTGATCATGGTAGGGAGTTTGAAAACTCCAAATTTTTTGATTTCTGCTCATCTAAAGGGATCATTCATGAGTTCTCCTCCCCTATTACCCCTCAGCAAAATGGAGTAGTGGAAAGGAAAAATAGGACTATCCAAGAATCTGTTAGGGCCATGATTCATGCAAAGAAATTACCTATGCATTTTTAGGCTGAGGCTATGAACACAACCTGCTATGTTCACAATAGTGTGACCTTGAGAAAAGGAACTTCTTCCACCCTGTATGAAATATGGAAAGGAAGGAAGCCAACAGTGAAGTACTTTCATGTTTTTGGGAGCAAATGTTACATCTTGACAGATCGAGAACAAAGGAGGAAAATGGATCCCAAAAGTGATGAAGGGATTTTCCTGGGATACTCTAACAATAGCAGAGCTTATAGAGTATACAACACCAGAACAAAAGTCTTGATGGAATCCATTAATGTTATCATTAATGATCAGAATGAAGAAACCAATGTCATTGAGGATGTTGAAACATTCCTTGAGACATCTGCTGAGGACATCGTCAATACTGAAGAGGTTCAAAATAGACAGCCAGATTCTGAATCAGAATCTCCCAACAAAGATCCCTCTATCAGGATTCTGAAAGATCATCCCAAAGATCTTATCATTGGAGACCCCATCAGTGGTGTAAGGATCCGAGCTAGAGAAATCATCTCAAATTCATGCTTTGTATCCAAAATTGAACCCAAAAATGTAAAGGAGGCCTTAACTGATGAATATTGGATCAAGGCTATGCAATATGAGTTGGAACAGTTTGAAAGGCATAAAGTGTAGGAATTGGTTCCAAGACCAGAAGGATGTCATAACATCCGTGATAACATCCATCGTGTGCTTGCCAGAATTTCACTCACTACCTTTTGTATGAGGAGTTTTCTCCTAGCCTTTGCTCAGGAGTCTTTTTTTGCTTAGTGCATAAATTTTTATGATCATTTCTTCCCCGGTGGAATATCCTTTACTTATTATAGTAGGACCGTTATCTCTGAACCTTTTGTTCTGGAGTCCTCGCTACCTTTCATAGGAGGAACTATCTCCTAACCTTTTGTTCAGGGGTCTTTTCTATTTTTACAGAAATTTATTCAATTGTGTTACCCAGAAAGGAGTTCCTCTATATGATATAGAAGGAATTTATCTTTTCTCCAAGCCTTTTGTTTTGGAGTCCTTTTTGCCTTTCGCGTAAGGAATCTTTTCTCCGAACCTTTTGTTTTGGGGTCCTCTCTACCTTTTATAGGAGGAATATTTCATTGTTTGTTGGTTAAGAGCTCTACCTTTAGTAAGAGTTATTTCATTACATTCTTTGAGTCCTTGCTACCTTTTATGGAAGGAATATCTCACTATATGTGGCTTGAGTTCTCCCTGCCTTTCGTAGGAAGAATATCTCTTAAACCCTAATTTATCATTTATTACTACAAAGATGCCTCTCCTTTCAGGACTGGCGAAACACTTGTTGTTCTTTTGCATTTCATTTTAAACATATCATCATATATCCCTCATAATCAACCAATTCATCAAACTACCATTTATCTTTTGACATATGTCTTTTTCAAATCCATCCTGATACAATTAACCCCAGTTAGCTGAAAACTTTAGGTATTCTTGTATTTAATTTCCTTGTACTTTGACCCTGAGAAGACCTTTGTCATACTCACTTTCAAGTCCAAGGAGATTAAATAGGGACATCTGTCACACCCTCTTTTTCACTCTAACCTTTAACCTCCATATCATTATCATTTACATTAGCATTTGCACCTAGCATTGATCTTAGACAGGGAATCAAGGTGTCTTATCCAACAATCAAGGGAAGAGCTTCATCTTCAAAGCTCAATCAAGAGCTCAAGCTCAACTTTATAGTAATATGAAGTCACAAAATCTCCATCATCATCAATGCATGTCACTCAACCACTTGAATCAAGAACATAAGCATTGATTCTCCTCCTCCTATCTCATGGATAACTGTCTAGGGTTTTGGTTCAAAAGGAGATTTATGGCTAGTTTCTTTGGGCAAGACATGATTCTAAAGCTTAACACACACCTTGAGGGTCCTCAACATGGATTGTGTGTCATCATAAGCCATCACAAGGGCCTCAGTCAGTGGAAATGGTCTTAGGGTTTCATCTGGTCAACAAAAGTCAACTGTGATCCAGCTAGGTCAAAATCTTGGATCTTAAAGTCAACCAAGGGCATGATAGTTGTTTTCAAGTGATTTAATGTGTTTTGAACAATAAAAGTCAAAGAGAACATAAAATCAAGAGTTTGACTAAATTAGGATTTTAATGGAAAAAATTCTAAGTGTAGAAAACCCTAATTCTAGCCATCTTGCAACTTCCATAACTTTCTCATTTTTGATCTAATAAGGGAAAACTTGCTATCAAATTAAAGAGGACATAATGAACTACATATTTATGGAAGGAAACATGTCCAAAAGATTCATGTTTTAGTAAATATGATGATTTAAAGTTGGAAAATAGGAGATTATGACATTTCAACAGTTAGAAATTTTTCTAAGTATAGAAAATCAGTTTGAGATACCTACTTTCAAGCCCATTTTACATGATAATTCAAGCTTCAAATGATTTTCCTTGAACATGAAAGTTGTAGAGAATTCTCCAAGCTTTCTTTTGAATACTAGATCATCTCCATTGAATGTGTATAGCTCAAGTTATGTAGCTCCCAAATTAGGGTTTCAAAGATGTCAAAATTAGCAAGTGGTTAGACAGATTTTTCAACCAAACTTCCAAGACATTTTTCACTAAGTTCTTGACCTCAATTGAATTTTCTCACAACATGAAAGTTGAAGAGACTTATTCAAGCTTTCCAACCATTACAAGAACTACCCCATTAGATCAATATATCTCAAGATATGGCCTTGTAAAGGTGGTATTTCAAAGATGTCAAAATGTCCATAACTTAGAAATTTTCTAAGTTACTTTGGACAAAATTTTAGGACCAACTTCAAGACACATATTCATCACTTTCCAAGCCTTATTTCAAGTTTTCATCAACATGAAATTTGTTGATCATTATGCAAGCTTTCGTAGGAGCCAAAGAACACACCAATTGGAGCAACATTCGTGAAGTTATGGTGATTCAAAGATGGCATCATGGGCTTGATTCTCATGCATCATGTGTTATCACTTTGGTGCACAACTTGAATCAGAATTTGCAGCACCCTCTTGTAACATATTAATGCGTAAAACTTAACACCAAAACATTATTAAACCTAGCCAAACACATTCATGTACCACTTGTACCATTTTGTACAAACTTTGTCAAAAGAAGAAAATAAAAAAACTTGCTTAATAAGAATGTTTGTTGAGCCACTCACTCATTTTGATTTCCTCTCTCTCATTCCACTCACAATCACAACAACACCATCTCATATCATGCTAACCCGTGCCACTCTCATTTTCACTCCAAAAATTCAAATTTGCAAATATGTTACCACAAACATTTAACCACAGTAATTAACCCTTTTTAACCCCACAAACCTCATATATAATGCAAAAATAAACCCTAGAGAGGGGGCAGACCATTCTCAGCAGCCAAAAAACCCTAAAAATATCTCTCTCATTAAAAAGATTTCCTTTCTTCGAAACTCACTAAACAAAACTCATTCCTATCTTCTCTTGCTTTTTTCCTCAACTCTGAAGTTTCTTAAAGCTAGAGGAAGAAGATTTTTGAAGGTTTGAGCAAGTTTGAGAAGTAACCGAGCTCTCCACTTTGGTAACTTTCTCTTTCTTTTTCTCTCATGATACTCGTTTATTTGCTTTGTTGATCACAGGCTTGAACTCCTTGATGGATGTAGATCATTATTATATGCTTGTTGTTCTTGTTTCTTGAAGTTTCAGAATGTATGTTTTTTCTTCGTGGCTTGTTTTCACCATGTTAGAGTTGATATTAATGATTTTAGAATTGATATTCCTGCTCAGCATAAAAAAAAACCTAGGGATTGGTACCAGATTTGTTGAGTTTTGGTTTGATTTTCAATCAGCTCCGGTGAAGGTCACCAGAGAAGACGACCGGAGCTAGGGATCTGGCGTCTGGTCATTTGAAATGATGTGGCCATGTTGACTCAGGTTGACTGCTTGTGTGTCTCATGCGTGTCATCCAGGTGTGAGTGGTGTGTAACTTATGCCAACGTGTATTAGTGAAACGGTGCGTAGCACCTTATGTTTTGTTTTGTTGTTGAGTTGATCATGGGCCTAGCCCTTTTTGCTTCTTGCACCCCCTAATTCTGAGCCCATATACGCTTCAACATAAACCCATGTTCATTCTGTTTTACTGATCCACCCCCTCCCCTTCATTCCTCTTTTCTATTATTATTTTATTTTCCTCTTTTTTCATTTTATTTTATTTTAAATACTTCTACCTATTTCAAAAATGTAAAAAAAATATGATTTTGATCCTTTAATATCTTATTTAATTTTTCACATTTTTTATTTCCATTTTTATTTATTTTTATTATTTTATTTTAATTTAATTTTGTGAGGTGTTCCATTTGACCTAGTTTTAAAATGTAGTCTTGTTTCATGACTTTTCCTTGAGACTTTTGACCAAATCGTTTTACTTTGCTTTGATACTTGATTGAGGTTTGTTTGAAATTTGATTTGATAATAAGACATGAATTTTTTTAGGGGTTTTTATTTGGTTTTAATTGGTCCTCGACATGTGCTTGATTAACCTCATACTTGACTTTGTTTGATTTGACTTAGTGGTGCATTTATGCAATACCTTTGGGATATTTTTCATGATGAATATTGTTTGGCTTAAATTTATTATGAGCTTTGGATCCATATTTATTTGACATTTTTATATTTTTTGTGGAATTCCTAAGTTGATGTTGTTTTGACATGCTTCTATGATACTTTTGACCTAGTTCTTGAACCATTGTTCTTCCATGATTTCATTTGATGCTTGGTGATATTAATTGATATGAGAGGATATGTTTAAGCTTGTGATCTCCTTTTACTCATTGTGTATGGTTTGTCTTTTGAACTACAATGTTTTCATGTGGATGTTTGAATCATTTTGAGTTTGATATGAATAATGCATGCCTAGTTCTTTGCTCATGTTGGGTGATCCTTATTGAACTTCTTTGATGTCTTGGTGTTGAATATGTATTTAAATTTTTTTGTTTTCTTCTAACTTCTCATGTTCACATTTTCTAATTGCATGAGGTTGATCATTGTTGTTTTGTTTCTATGAGATATTTGTTGACAAATGCCTAGTCTTTGTTTGGATTCATGTTGAGTGCTTTGATGCCTCTTCCTTCATCTTTGAGATATGTTAATCATGACATGATATAGGTTCTAACCTCAATTGTCTTTCATATTGATGGATTCATATTGCTTTAGTTTGTTCATTTATAGATATGTGGTTAACTTTTCAAGGCATGTGTGTTTGTGCCTTAACTATTTGACCTTGCCTAATTACTTGAGTTGTGTTGTGTGACTTCTTTGAGCTTGTTTAGATGATTTGAAGTTGTATGGTTATTCACTTGTATGTCTCTTATTGTCTTTGATTCAAGTTTGAAGCATGTTTTATCTTGCATACTTGTTTGTTTCATCCTAATTAATTTGATTGTGTCTCTTGCTTTGGTTGTCTGAAATGAACTCTTGATGATCCTTTTCTTCCATAATTAATACATTTCTCTTAATCCTTCATACATTGCATCTCATTTCCCTCCTTGGTGGGCATTATGTATCCCTTTCCCCTATTACAATGTAAGAGTCTAGTTATTTTAGCTTCTTGTATATGCTTGCTTGCTGTTTAAGAAAGATAAAATGAACTAGGCTAGAACACCTCTTCAAAATAAAGAACAAATAAGACTTGATCCAACGTCAAGTCATTTTCAAACTCATTTAGCTTGGATTACCTTAGGGTTTCTCCTCTCTTCTCATTCTATTTTATTATCACTTTTAAAACCCCACATGAACCTTGTATATATTTTACCTTTGTAAGTCGATTGCTTTGTGCATCGTCATCAACCTACCTTGATCTACTCACCACTCTTTATTTTCTTCTTGTCTCCTTGAGTCTAAAAAACCTTGGTCTTGTACCAAGTGAATTTTCAAATTTATTTTTCCTAATAAATTAGATGGTTGTGGAGTGGTTATGTCAAGGCCTTGTCCTATCTCGAGTGCTTGACATTACCTTTAGGGTTCACTGTCATAAAGCACTTACCATTAAAATCAAAAACATATTCAATGAGAGAATAAGGTTCTCTTTGTATTAAACTAAAGAAAGAGGTTTAAGTTAATACTTCTTCCTCTCCGAGTATCAGGATACTCACTTTAGAGTGTGTGGTCTCGATACTCGTCTTTCAATACGAAGACATGACTATATTCGCCACACTATTTTCACAATAAATCTTTTGAGATAAAGAACTGGGTACTACCCGCAAAGGGGTTACTATCTGAAGACTTATTTCATTCTTAAAAACAACTTTCACAAATCAAATGTGACATTTTGTCTTGACGGTGAAAACTAACATTTTCAAAAAGGACATGTTACGTCCGTTCTATCACAAACAGGTAACACCTAAGACTCCTCAAGCGAGCCGCAATACACCTAACTACTAGAATGTGCACTTTGGCATCGTCTATAAAAAACACCAACAAACCGTAGTCTGAACTACGGACGCTCTGATTCTTCACTTCTTTTAAGTGAAGATACGTAAGCACAAGGGCCTTAATCCTTGGCGAGCACATTTCTATCTTTTTCACCCGTAGTCCTCCAAACTACGTCGACTCTGAATTTCTCATATTTGTTGAGAATACGTAGGCATAGGACCGCGAGGCCCTACCGAGTCTCCTCCCCCTTTTTCACCTACTTTGTTCTCTCTATCTTTGTTTCGTACCCTTCAATCTCCCTCTATAACACTCTTAAAAAGCAATACCCTTTAGCAAATACCCTTACATATATGACAAGCAAATGGTTCCCATCGAGTAAGATGGATGTGAGGGTGCTAATACCTTCCCTTCGCATAACCGGCTTCCGAACCCTTTCTCTTGGATGCGAGACCATCTTATCCATTTCCTTCTTGGGATTTTCTCGATGTTTTCCCTTCCCCTTTTGGGATAAATAAATTTCAATGGAGACTTTCCTATTTTCCTCTTTCGCCTCTCCGTCGTTGCATTTTTTTCGAGTAGCGACAATTGTAACCATTTTGTTATTCTTCACAAACTTCATCTTTTGGTGAAATGTTGAAGTGACTGCTCCTACTTCGTGGATCCAAGGTCGTCCTAACAAACAACTGTAAGCCGCTCGGATATCCATTACTTGAAAAGTGATTTGAAAAGTATGAGGTCCGATGGTTACGGGAAGATCAACTTCGCCGACAACTGTCTTTCTGGATCCGTCAAAAGCTTTGACTATGATCTCACTGTCTCTCATGAGGGTACCTTGAAAATATAATCGTACCAGATTTCACCTTGGCATGATGTTCAAGGATGAACCTGTGTTTATGAGCATGCTGGCTAAAGCATCGTCCTGGCAATTGACTATGATATTGAACGCCATCTTATGATTCTTGCCTGAAGGTGAGAAAATACTTAGAAGGGGGGGGTTGAATAAGTATGACAGAAAATAATCAAAGATAAAAACACAAGTATTTTTATCCTGGTTCGTTGAACTCAACTACTCCAGTCCACCCTTTTCAAGAGTGATTTGCCTTTCTCAACAAGGACTTAATCCACTATTCAAATCAACTGATTACAAATAGCACACCTAAGAACAACTGTTCTTAGTCTTCTTAAGAGCTACTGATCTAACCTAGATCCTCTTAAGGAAAACTTTCTTTACAAATTAATGTAATACAATGAAAGAGTAAGAATTGCTTCTATGAAAGCTATAAACACAACTGTGTTATTTCTCTAAGTTTAGAACAATGTATGAACAGTGAAGAATATGAAAGCTTTGAGCGTGAGAGAGTTCTTGTCAATATTGTTGTAATTCTTGGCACTTGAAGAATGAGCTATGATGTCCTTTATATAGCCACTTGAATATTGGAGAGAATATTTTACCGTTAGAGAAAATATTTCCAATATCAAAATAGTACTGTCCTTTGTACTATTACAGCAGAGAGACGGCGCACAAAATGTGGGTGTAGCAATTGTCTGCTGAGCTGTGATTTAACTATATCAGGAATGTACCAGAGGAATAATCTTCTGTGCAGAGAATTTTGTCTATCCCAATTAAGGAAAGATTTGCTGGCATATTCCAACGGATATATTAAAATATTCTTCTTCAAATAATTCAGATCAACAATCAATATCAGAGTCTTCAGTCTTCAGAACCTTCTGGAAACTTCAGAGCCTAATATGTTCTTCAGATGTTGATGAATCAGAGTCTGGTGCAGCTGTGTGCTTGAAGCGTAACATGCTCTTAGATCAGAGTCTTCACTCAGATCAGAGTCTTCTCTCATTCAGAGTCTCTTCACTCAGAGTCTTCTCTTATTCAGATTCTTGATAATACATGCAGCGTGTTGTATCTTCAGAATCTTGATAACTAAGCTCTTATACTTCAGATTCTTCTAATCTTCAGATGCTCTTGAGCCATTCAGAATTCATTGTTCACATCAAATTTGCTCTTTAAGATTAAAATCTTTTGTGCCTGTAGAAAACAGTTTAGAACAAATTTAGAGAGTATAATTCTTGTATACAAATTATCATTAATGTTATCATCAAAACATAGAGATATTACTGAGACACAATCTGTGCTCTTACAATCTCCCCCTTTTTGATGATGACAAAACATGAGCAATTTGTTCAATAAAAATGAATTAAAATTACTCCCCCTGAGATTAACAATCTCCCCCTGAAATGAATACTCTAATGGAATTAGATACTTCCCTTTCTGGTTGAGTATATTTCAGATTCAGAGCCTGATTTCATTTCAGATTCAGAGCCTGATTGCATTTTGGGTTCAGAGCCTGATTAACATCCTGATTGAAGCCTGGTTGACAAATCCTGGTTGATATATGTTTGACTTCTAGAGTCAAAGCTTGATGCCAAAGCTTGATGCCATATTAAAGCTTGATGCCAGATGAACAACTTCAGAACACTTGGTTGTTTATCTTGCCATTTCCTGTCTTGAGTTATCTTTCAGATCATAGTACTCAAGGTTAGATATCAGAGTCTGGTCTTTAGATATCAGAGTCTGGTTTACTCAGATTTAGCTATTTTTGATCAGGTTCTGAAAAGATAGATCTCAGGAAAAACTTCAATGAAATTTGTCAGAGTCTGGTTAGATAAATTTGTCAGATTCTGATTAGATTCAAAGAATGTTAGTAACATGTCTGACTTAGTTCAGATAATTGCTTATAGATTTGAACAATCGGATTCTATTTTGTTTCTCCCCCTTTTTGTCATAATCAAAAAGATTTTTTAAAAGACAGTAAAGATGCAGAAGAAACACATATCCAGATAAGCAAAAGATCATTTTCATTAAGATAACATCCAGATTCAGATAGAAGCAAACAAAACATATCAGAAGACAATCAAAAACAAAACAAAGCATGAAAAACTTGTGCAAAAGCATTAAGAAGGTTTGGCAGATGAGGCTTGTTGAGAAGCGATGAGTTGCAGCAGTGCTGTAATCCTCTCTGAATTCTCATCTTGCTTAGCCATCCAAGTTTTCATTTCTTCATTTGTCTTCTTTTGATCAACCATGAAGTCCTTTAGTTCCTTGACATCCTTCTGAAGATCTGTAGATACTGAAATAGAAGATTCTGGAACAGTGGATTCTGAAACAATCTGAGTGACATTGGGTGCAGGAATTTCTGGAGGTGGAGGAGCTTCTAGAAGAAGAATAGGAGGAGGGTTTTTCTTAATCCTTTTCTGATAAGCAGCAAACCTTACTTTTGATAATCTAAGACATTGAGTCCTGATTTTCAAAGCCTCCCTATTCAGTCTGTAAAGATATTTCTTCCAGACAGCATTAGCAGCCTCTTTATCCATAGTGGTCATGCACACATCCATAATGTCAGCAAAGTCTGAGACATTATCCTTGTCAAAATTTCTTAACATAGTATAAACACTTGATCCCAATTCTGCTTCATCAGGAATTCTGGGTTGGGTTGGTTGTGTTTGTGGTGTTTGTTTAGAAGGTTGAGGTTGTGGTTGTGGAGATGGATGTTCAGATGTTTGAGGTTCAGATGTTTGTTGGTTAATTTGTGGTTCAGAAGTTTGTTGGTTGGTTGGTTCAGATGATGGTTGTGGTTCAGATGTTGGTTGTGGTTCAGATGTTGGTTGTGGAGTGGATTGGATTTCAAGATGTTGTGGATTGAGAGTTTGAGTGGGGGAATTTTGTGGAGAAGGTGGATGATCAGAGGTGGGAGATTTAAAAAGTTGTTTCCAAACACTCTCAGTACGAGGTTGTTTGAGATCATTCAAACATTCATTAATGAAACCAGATGATTCATCATCAGATGATGTATCAGATTGGTTAGATTTTTCAGAAGTTGAAGATAAAATGATAGAACGGTTTAAGGGTGTAATATCTAAAATCTCATTAGGATCAATGGGATTTTCAGGTTGGTCAGAGTGTTCAGGGTGAACATCCTCTGGAATTGTAGATTCTGGGATGGGGTTTTGAGGTTGTGGTGTTGTTTGTTGAGTTTGTTTGGATTGTGGTGTTTGAATGATTGTTGGTTGTGGTGTATGAGTCTCAGATGGTCTAGATCTTTTAAATATGAGGGGTGAGTCAGATGGTGTGGTAGCAGAATGATGAACAGGATTAGAATCAGTGTTAAATACCTGTTTCAGAGTATCTCTTATCTCTTCAAAAGTTGCTGCAGGAGGATTTTGTTGAACCTTCTTCAGCTTCTTTCTTTTCTTCTTCTTCTCAGCATCTGAATGCTTTCTTTTCTTCTGATGACCTTCTTTATCAGCTTTTCTCTTGCGTCTTCTTTCCCTTGTCTGATCAGGAAGAACTTGGCCTTCCTTCTGCACAAGATTTGCAGGGATCTCAACACCATCTCTGATGCAGCAAGCAACATACTCAGCTATTAGCTCTCTGGGTTCATCTGAGGTAAATAGAGGAAAGTCCTCAACAGGAATCCTTCTCCCCCTAACCTCTTCAGAGTTAGTTTTCCTTGGTTTCTCAGATAAATCTTCAACCAATTTCATCCTTCTCAGAGTTAAGCCATTTATCTCAGAGCCAATGATAAAGTTCAGATCTTCTGTCAGCCCAGCCTCTTGCAGATGCGCCACAAGTTGGTTTTCTACCAGAATATCTGAAATCAGTCTTCCCATAGGAATCCATGATCTGACTTTTCCAGTTTTATCTCTTGCTGTTTCCCTTGTTTCCTTGACATGAGATACCAGATGATTGAACAACAGATAAGGAAGATCAATCTGAATGTTTTGATGCAAACAGTACATGAAGTAAAGTTGTTCAGCATTAACATAGTCAGATGAGTTTGAGGAGGGTCTGTGAAAAATGGTGTTCAAGAAAATCTTAGCCCAAATCTTGTAAGTGGGTTTCAAAAACTTAACCTTCTTACAAGGTTCACCAGTAGTGCAGATTTCTTGACAAACATCCTTCAGGTCTTCACGCGCAGAAGATAGAGAGGTTACTCCATCAGTTGCCTTGAAACCTATAAGTTTCCTGATCAGATTTTCAGTGATAACAATCTTCTTACCCAGCACAGAAGAATGAACGAACTTTGGAGTAGCGAATGCATGGATCCAAAACTCCTTCACTAACTTTGGATACACAGGACCCATCAGCCTATCAAAGTAACCATCCCAGCCTTGTGCCTTGATTGAAGGAACCAGATCAAACCCATTATCAGCAAGGTCTTCCAAATCCACGAAACTTTCACATAACACTTCTAGAGAATCAACAGGAGTCAGAAGAGTGCGTACTGGTTCAATGATAGTGGTAGAATCTTTGGTAGTAACTGCTTTTGATGTGGATGCCATTGTTGATGAAGAAGAAGGAGATGACGGTTTCTGGGTTCGTTTAGGGTTTGAGAAGAGAGAGAACAACAGACAAAAGCGCATATGTGTTGAGAATGTGAAAAGTGTGAATGTGTTGTGAGAGTGGTTTATATAGAAAAATAAAACACGCATGGGAAACACAACAGACATACATAGGACACATACGCACGTTTGCATTTAATGAAAAGTAATCATTTTTAATTATGATATGACATTTGGGGGGAAAATCAAGACAGATTGAGATTTTCAAAGCAATACCTTAAACGTCATAGTCAGTAGGTGTACTCCATCTTTTCAGATTCTGAGTGACACGTGTTTGCTTTGCATGTGATTCTGTAACTCTTAAGAAATGAAACGTTTTCAACTTTCAGATCCTCTGAGATGGTCAGTACAGAGTTTCACACAAAAATAAATCACAGATAAATTAAATAAGCAAAACAGATGAAATACTTCAGAGTGTTAAACACTTAGCATCTGAGAAGTAGACTCTGAGAAATATTACTCTGGACAAAAATCCATACAAATATTTTTCAGAATAAACTTAAACCTATCTTCAGCAAGGGGTTTTGTGAAAATATCTGCCCATTGATGATCTGTATCAACAAAGGCTAAATTTATTACACCCTTCTGAACATAGTCTCTGATGAAGTGATGTTTAATCTCTATATGTTTAGCCTTAGAGTGTAAAATTGGATTTTTGGATAAACATATAGCTGAAGTATTGTCACAGAAGATAGAAAGATTACTCTCATAGATTTGATAATCTTCTAGTTGACTCTTCATCCAGAGCATCTGAGTGGAACACCCAGCAGCAGCAATGTATTCTGCCTCTGTGGTTGATAGTGCAATTGTTGGTTGCTTCTTGCTGTACCATGAGATCAGATGACTTCCAAGAAACTGACAGCTTCCAGAAGTACTTTTGCGCTCAACTCTATCTCCAGCATAGTCAGCATCACAGAATCCAACTAGTGAATATTTGTCAGATCTTCTGTAACACAAACCAACATTAGCAGTACCTTTCAGATACCTTAGAATCCTCTTAACAGCAGTTAAGTGTGATTCTCTAGGATCTGATTGGAATCTAGCACATAAACAAACACTAAACAGAATGTCTGGTCTAGAAGCAGTCAAATAAAGAAGAGATCCTATCATACCTCTGTAGAGTTTCTGATCTACCTTCTTACTTACCTCTTCCTTACCTAGAGTGCTTGTAGGATGCATTGGAGTCTTTGCCATTTTGCTATCCAGCATGTTAAACTTCTTCAGAAGCTCTTTAACATACTTCGTCTGATGTATGTAGGTGCACTCTGGAGTCTGATTTACTTGGATTCCCAGAAAGAATTTCAGTTCTCCCATCATGCTCATCTCAAATTCTTCCTGCATACATTTAGCAAACTCCTTTCCAAGCATAATATTTGTTGATCCAAAAATAATATCATCTACATAAATTTGACAAATCAACAAATCTTTCTTAATGGTTTTACAAAATAGTGTGGTATCCACTTTTCCTCTGATGAAATCCTTCTTAAGAAGAAAATTACTCAACCTCTCATACCAAGCTCTGGGAGCTTGTTTTAGTCCATAAAGAGATTTTTTTAGTTTGTAAACATGATCTGGAAAATTTTCATTTTCAAAACCAGGAGGTTGGTGGACATACACTTCCTCTTCTATAATTCCATTAAGAAAAGCACTTTTAACATCCATCTGATAAAGAGTGATGTTATGTTGTGCAGCAAATGAAATAAGCAAGCGTATAGACTCTAACCTTGCAACAGGAGCATATGTTTCTGTGTAGTCTATGCCTTCTTGTTGACTGTAGCCTTGAGCAACCAGTCTTGCTTTGTTCCTTTCAACTTCTCCTTTTTCATTCAGTTTATTTCTGAAAACCCATTTTGTTCCAATAACATTGAAACCTTTAGGTCTTGGAACCAGATCCCAGACTTCATTCCTTGTGAATTGATTCAGCTCCTCTTGCATAGCTAAAATCCATTCATTATCTTCCAGAGCCTCATCAACAGATGAAGGTTCTATAATTGACACTAAGCCACAGAAGGAAGATTCAGAAGTTCTGAGAAATGCTCTTGTCCTTATTGGATCATCTTTCTTTCCAATTATCACATCCTCTGGATGAGAAGCTTTCATTCTGGAAGAAGATCCTCTGACTGTTGGTCTTTCAGAAATATGCAGATTGTCAAGTTGGGAAGTTAAAGGTGTAGCATCTGGATTTTCTTCAGAGTCTTTGTCTTTAGTCTTGTTTGCCTCTGAGCCTTCAGAGTCTGTGAGAATAACTTCTCTATCTGCAAAACTTTCAACTTGCTTTGGCTTTTCAGAGCCAAGCTTATCATCAAATCTAACATGAATAGATTCTTCCACAATCTGTGTTTCAGTATTGAATACTCTGTAGCCTTTAGAGCGTTCAGAATAACCAAGCATGAAACACTTCTGTGCTTTGGAATCAAACTTGTTTAGATGATCTTTAGTGTTAAGCATATAACAAATACATCCAAATGGATGAAAATAAGCAATGTTGGGCTTTCTGTTTCTCCACAATTCATAGGGAGTCTTTTCCAGAAGAGGTCTTACAGACACTCTGTTCTGAATATAACATGCTGTATTTATTGCTTCTGCCCAAAAATGTTTTGCCAGATTTGTCTCGTTGATCATGGTTCTGGCCATTTCTTGCAATGTTCTATTTTTCCTCTCTACAACTCCATTTTGTTGTGGAGTTCTAGGACAGGAGAAATCATGTGCAATTCCCTTTTCAGAAAAATATTTTTCAAAATATTTGTTTTCAAATTCGCCACCATGATCACTTCTGACTTTAATAATTTTGCATTCTTTTTCAGTCTGGACTTGATTGCAGAAGTCAATGAACACAGAATGAGACTCATCCTTGTGTTTTAGAAACTTTACCCATGTCCATCTGCTGTAGTCATCTACAATGACTAACCCATACTTCTTGCCTCTGATGGATGCAGTTTTCACTGGTCCAAACAGATCAATGTGAAGTAATTCCAATGGTCTAGAGGTGGAAACAACATTTTTTGGTTTAAAATGGGATTTTGAAAATTTACCCTTTTGACATGCGCCACACAGAGCATCTGAATTGAACTTCAGATTAGGGAGTCCTCTGACCAGATTGAGTTTATTAATCTGAGATATACGTCTCATATTAATATGTCCCAATCTTCTATGCCAGACCCATTGCTCATCATTCACAGATAAAAGGCATTTTACATTTTGAACTTTAAGTTCTGAAAGATTAATTTTGTAAATGTTGTTTTTCCTCTTTCCACTGAATAAGGTTGAGCCATTCTTTTGACAAACAGCTTTGCAACATTTTTGATTAAAGATGATATCATAACCATTGTCACTTAATTGGCTTATGGACAATAGATTATGTTTCAATCCTTCAACTAACAGAACATTAGAAATAGAGGGTAGGTTACCATTACCTATCGTACCAGAGCCAATGATCTTGCCCCTCTGGTTCCCTCCAAATTTCACGTCCCCTCCAGATCTAAGTTCCAGGCTTTGGAACATAGACCTTTCGCCCGTCATATGTCGCGAGCATCCAGAGTCCAGGTACCATGATTGGTGTCTGGATTTTGCTGCTAAGGATATCTGCAACAGGTATTATTTTGCTTTTAGGTACCCAGATCTTTTTGGGTCCTTTGGGGTTAGATGTTCTGCGGTTTTGCCTAAACTTCTGTTTTTCAACATAGTGTTTATTCTGGCTAACCCTTGGCTTAAACACATAAGTACTCTTTTCAGAGCTTGTATGTTTAATATCATTCAGATGACCAAACTTGAAATGAGAATACAGAGGAGTCTTCTTGATGAAGAGTTTATCAACAGACTTTGGATTGCTTCCAGAGGAGGATTCACATCCAATGCCTCTTCTGTTGTTCCCACTAACACCATAGATCATAGAAGCCATTTTGCTTCTGTCTATGCTTTTAGTGAGAAATCTTCTAAAACTGGAGTCATATTTTTCTAAAATATTTTCACTGGACTCTGTTTCAGTATCAGATTCTTGTTGAGTTGTTTCTAAATCATTTTTGAGTTTTAAATTTATTTCTTTCTGCTCAACAAGTTCTGTTCTCAGAAGATTAATCTCAGATTCAAGATTGCTTTTCAGCTTCTTGTATTTGAGTTTAATCTTGCTGTAGCTTTCCATCATGTCAGATAAACTTTCAACAAGTTCAGCTCTGGAGAGTTCAGAAAATACCTCTTCAGAGTCAGAGTCTGATTCTGACTCAGATTCAGATGATGACGTTCCTTCATCTTGATCATCTGTGTTGGCCATCAGCGCAACATTTGCACATTCTTCCTCAGATTCAGAAGATGATTCAGATTCATCTGAGTCATCCCATGTAGCCATCAGAACCTTTTTCTTTTTGTCAAACTTCCTTTTGGGTTTTTCCTTTTGAAGTTTGGGACATTCACTCTTGTAGTGTCCAGGTTCTTTACATTCAAAACAAGTGATCTCTTTCTTGCCAGATCTTCTGTGTCCAGAAGATTCTTTCTTTTGATCAGATCTTCTGAAGTTGTTGAACTTCTTCCCTTTGTGCTTCCAGAGTTTGTTGATCCTTCTGGACAGCATTGATAGTTCATCTTCTTCTTCAGAAGAAGATTCCTCAGAGCTTTCTTCATTAACCTGCAAGGCTTTAACAGATTTGTTAGATTTAAAAGCTAAGGATTTACCTTTATCTTTCTTCTGGGGTTCATCTTCCTCCAGCTCAATCTCATGACTTCTCAAAGAACTGATGAGTTCTTCTAGTGAGATTTTGTTCAGATCCTTGGCCAGCTTCAATGCAGTCACCATAGGTCTCCATCTGGTAGGAAGACTTCTGATGATCTTCTTGACATGATCAGATGTTGAGTAGCCCTTGTCCAGAACTTTCAACCCAGCTGTTAGAATCTGAAATCTGGAAAACATAGTCTCAATGTTCTCAGATTCTTCCATTTTGAACGCTTCATACTTCTGTATAAGCGCCAGAGCCTTTGTTTCTTTCACCTGAGAATTTCCCTCATGAGTCATTTTGAGAGACTCAAACATATCATGAGCAGTTTCTCTGTTGGTAATCTTTTCATACTCTGTATGAGAGATTGCATTCAGAAGTATGGTTCTGGCTTTGTGATGATTCTTGAATTCTTTCTTCTGCTCCTCAGTCATTGATTTTCTATCAATCTTTTTGCCATCCTTAGTAGGATGTTCATACCCATCAATGACTAAGTCCCAGAGATCAGCATCATACCCCAAGAAAAAACTTTCAAGTCTATCCTTCCAATAATCAAATTTTTCTCCATCAAACATTGGAGGTTTGGTGCTGATTCTGTCTCCTTCATATTTGTTGCTTGATGTAGGAATATCACCCATATTAGCAACCAAATAAATAACAGAGTATTTTTCTCACTGGATCTTTATCTGTCACGGTTAAGCGAATGCACACTCAGAACCGGAGCTCTGATGCCAACTGAAGGTGAGAAAATACTTAGAAGGGGGGGGTTGAATAAGTATGACAGAAAATAATCAAAGATAAAAACACAAGTATTTTTATCCTGGTTCGTTGAACTCAACTACTCCAGTCCACCCTTTTCAAGAGTGATTTGCCTTTCTCAACAAGGACTTAATCCACTATTCAAATCAACTGATTACAAATAGCACACCTAAGAACAACTGTTCTTAGTCTTCTTAAGAGCTACTGATCTAACCTAGATCCTCTTAAGGAAAACTTTCTTTACAAATTAATGTAATACAATGAAAGAGTAAGAATTGCTTCTATGAAAGCTATAAACACAACTGTGTTATTTCTCTAAGTTTAGAACAATGTATGAACAGTGAAGAATATGAAAGCTTTGAGCGTGAGAGAGTTCTTGTCAATATTGTTGTAATTCTTGGCACTTGAAGAATGAGCTATGATGTCCTTTATATAGCCACTTGAATATTGGAGAGAATATTTTACCGTTAGAGAAAATATTTCCAATATCAAAATAGTACTGTCCTTTGTACTATTACAGCAGAGAGACGGCGCACAAAATGTGGGTGTAGCAATTGTCTGCTGAGCTGTGATTTAACTATATCAGGAATGTACCAGAGGAATAATCTTCTGTGCAGAGAATTTTGTCTATCCCAATTAAGGAAAGATTTGCTGGCATATTCCAACGGATATATTAAAATATTCTTCTTCAAATAATTCAGATCAACAATCAATATCAGAGTCTTCAGTCTTCAGAACCTTCTGGAAACTTCAGAGCCTAATATGTTCTTCAGATGTTGATGAATCAGAGTCTGGTGCAGCTGTGTGCTTGAAGCGTAACATGCTCTTAGATCAGAGTCTTCACTCAGATCAGAGTCTTCTCTCATTCAGAGTCTCTTCACTCAGAGTCTTCTCTTATTCAGATTCTTGATAATACATGCAGCGTGTTGTATCTTCAGAATCTTGATAACTAAGCTCTTATACTTCAGATTCTTCTAATCTTCAGATGCTCTTGAGCCATTCAGAATTCATTGTTCACATCAAATTTGCTCTTTAAGATTAAAATCTTTTGTGCCTGTAGAAAACAGTTTAGAACAAATTTAGAGAGTATAATTCTTGTATACAAATTATCATTAATGTTATCATCAAAACATAGAGATATTACTGAGACACAATCTGTGCTCTTACATTGCCTTCCTCTGGAAGTTCTTCATCACTGAAACCCAAATTGTTGCAAGAGGTGATATTGGAAATAATGTTATCAAACTAATTTACCGTTACATCTTGTTCTACAAAGACTTGTTCTAATACTTTCTGTCGAGCTTCTCTGTGAGCTTCTGAACTGAGCAAGAGAGATAACATAGACATCCGAGAAGGAGTTTGTAATAGTTGATCCACAATGTTGTATTCACTTCTCTAGATGAGTTTTAAAATTTCATCATTATTTTTCACAGGCTCTGTGCTGCTTGATTGACCAAGTCGTTGGTTAGGAACTTCAATTTGAGGTTCTTTTTCTTTTGCAGGCTCTCCAACTCCTTTGTTGAAGATTCGATCACTTCGAGTGACCTGGCTGATATCAGCAATGTTAACAACGGATGGAAGAAAAACTTCCTCTCTATCTTCTATTATGGTTGCACCGTACTTGTATGGAATAGCTTTTTCTGATTTGTATGGCACTGGTCCTGGCAAGTAGATGACCGAAGGGGTTATGTGACTTTTCTGGCTGTTGTAGACAATCTCTATTGGTTCTAGCTTGGGGATGTTGCAAATTTTTTCACTGTCGAAAGGGATCTCCATGCGTTTTGGTTCATTGAACAAAGGAATTAAGGTGAAAAAATCCTCATTAACTCCGTAATTAATAGGATTTTTTGTATTGAAAATTGTGATGGTTATTTTGTCCAACAGTTCTTGAATCTCATTACAGATGCGAAGGCAACCAGATCGGCTTCTGCAACATTTTTTACAAGCTGGGTGATCATGGTAGTTTGGACCAAAGTAGTCAAGTCTGCACATGCATTTGTGAAATTTGACAAATGATTTTTCATTGATTTTAATGTCATAAATTGCATACTGCCCTGGGCAAACTTGCACCATATTGATTAACTGAGAATTCCGGTGTAATTGGGTTTCCCCTTGGTCCACTTGATTCTAGAGAGCTGCTCGCACAAGGTAGCATCCTTGACTATTTTTTGAACATATACCACAATGTTCATAATTGTGAGGTGGCACGCGGTCGTATCCACTTTGTATGTAGTGCATCTTTACCAAATCTGGTTCCAACAAGCGGATGTCACAGCTTTGGTGTCTGCTCAGGTTTCTGTCGGTCATGCTGACTTGGTGTGTGTTCTCATCCTGGTAGATTAGAAGCCACCAATGGTCCAATAGATGTTGAAGAGTTCTTTATATAAGCATGCAACCTTTACCTTTTTCGGAGCAATCTTTGCAATCTTGATAATCATGTGATGACAGAAAACCTAGTCTGACTTGTTTGGCATGTAATTCTACCAAGCTGGTATTCATTAAATGAATGTCGAGAATTTGAATCATGTTGACCTGGTAATCATCCCTTCCATGGTAGTATTGAATCCATCCTAGATCCATTTGACGCTGGAGGGCTTTTTGTACAAAGGAATACCCTTGATTGTCTTTTGAGCAAGCATTGTAATCGTGCAGCGGTAGATTATGATGATGACTTTGTCTTAAATGCATTGCCACTAAATTGACATTCATTGCACATATGTCATGATTTTGAACAATGCCTGGATGTTCATAGACCATATTTATTCCACGAATCCTGTGATCTTGGATCCATCCTAGATCCATACTCTTGAAGAGCTATTTGTACAATGATGAACCCTTGATTGTTCTTGGAACAAATGTCATATTGATGATAGTTGTGAGGTGGTACATGGTTGTACCCACTTTGTCTGTAATACATCTTTACCAAATTTGTGCCTAGTAAGCACACATCATGAATTTGGTAACTGTTGCCAGGTCCTTTATCTATCAAGTTTACTGAAGCTTTTTCATGTTGTGGAAAAGGATTCATTTGGACATTCAGATTTGTATCTTTGAAAGATAAAACTTCGTTTTTGACAAGTTTTTGTACATCGGATTTAAAACTAAAACAATTCTCAATGTTATGTTCTGGTTCTCCTTGATGATAAATACATAATTGCTCAGCCTTGAACCAATAAGGGAGGTTTTTAGAAATGTTAGGAGGAGTCCTGGTTTGAATGTGTCCTTTTGCTAGCAACATTGGGAATAACTCTGTGTATGGAAGTCGGATAGAATCGAAACCTGGCGACCTGGTGATACGATTATTGTTAATGTATTGCGGGCGAACTTGCTGAAGAGGTTGTTGTTGCCTTTGCTGATACTGTGGTTGTTGATTTTGATTCTGAGGAATCTGCAGTTGGTATGTCGGAGCTGGCACTGGGTTGATAATAGGAAATACCATTGCTACCTGTCAAGGTTGGTCTTCATCTTTGTTTACCCTGTGAAGTAGTGTTTATTTCTTACTCTTTCTTCTTTTGGAAAATGTTTTCATACCTCTTAATACTACTAATTGGTTCTGGATCTTTTACCAATCGATCTTCTCGAACTGCCTCCTTAAGGCGTACTCCCATGCTTACCGTCTCGGTAAAGTCACTAGGCGCACTGGCGACCATTCGGTGATAATAGAATGAACTTAAAGTTTTCAAGATTTTTGTCATTTCCTTTTCCTCGAGAGAAGGACAGATCTGGGCGGCAACTTCGCGCCATCTCTGCACGTATTCCTTGAAGGTTTCTTTATCTTTTTGTGGACATAACTTTGAGTTGATCTGTATCAGGTGCTATATCCAAATTGTACTTATACTACTGAACAAAATCTACTCCAAAATCTATGAAGGTATTGATCTTCGTACAGTTTAACCCCATGTACCATTTGAGTGCAGCACCAGTTAAACTGTCTTGAAAGTAGTGGATCAGTAATTGTTCATTTTCCGTTTAGGTAGACATTTTTCGAGCATACATTACCAATTGACTTTAAGGGAAAGCGTTGCCTTTAATTTGTGCGATATTTTGACGTTTGGGGCTAAGCAGAAGTCAGCAGCATCTTTTTCAAACAAGTTTTGTCCGCGAATGGCATGGAATTCTTTCTGCATTTCTAAGAACTGTTCCTGGAACACGTTCATTCTTTCATATACTTTTACATCCTTGCTTAGAGTAGTATGAAAGATATGCTCTTCTGGAATGGTATGCACCATAGGCTGTGGCATAGTCATTATTGTTGCAGCTCTTGGCGCTTCTGTGATATGAAGTTTGTAACCTTCAGGTATGGGAACCTCTATCGTAACTCTTGCATCTTCATTTTCCTGAAGTTTGTAACCTTCAGGTTTAGAGATTCCAATTGTAGCTTCTGGGCCTTCAGTGACCGGAGGTATATATCCTTTAGCACAAAATTGAAAGGCATGCCCCAGGGAAAACCTTTAGGCATGTTTTACTGAGGAAGGCTGACGGGTACCTCAAATATTGGTGTAGACATGAATTATGAGATTACAGTCCTTTAAGTTGGTTGATCCTGAGCCACTTTCATTGATTCAATCATACCATTGAATCTTTCCATACCCTCTTTTAGAACAGTGACCTCCTCTCTCAACTCTCTATTCTCTTCCTCAAGATCGTCCATTTTCTTCTGACGATTGGCCCGAGTATTGTATGAATAAGATAGTTTGACTCTCTAAAGTGTGATAAAATTGTAAGTTTTTTTATGAAGAGTGTGTGAAATGCTAGAATGATGCATTATGTGCAAAGAAAATGCAAATTCTCCCTCTTCTTTTTCTTTTTTTAGTTTTCAAAAGAACTTTTAACAAATATGTTACAAATATCATACAATGATGGAAACTCTTTATTGAATTCAAAGGTTTATAATATCTTACAGAGAAAAGTATATTATTTTACAAAGTGCATGAAGAGAAACTCGGCTTATGGATCCTAAGGAATTTTGGACAAAGGACCAGATGCTGGTACTGATTCCCTTTTCATTTCTTTGATCGGGCTTCCTCAACCATTAGCGGGTCGATGATCCTTTCCAGGTGAAGGGAGAGAGTAGTCTTTTCTAGATTGTACCCATTGGAGATAGGGCTCCGCAGAAATGTTGTTTGGTTTTCCCATAGACTCTCTTCCTTTCCTATAAATATGATGTCAGGCATGTACGACCTCTTCTTTGAGTGCTCTTTCATTTTCTCCCTCCTTAAATAAAAGAGCTTCCAGATAAATGTTATATGGTATGTCCTTCATTGGGTAACCAAGCTGACGATGGGCTAAAACTGGGTGGTAGTTGATTCCTTCTTTAGTACCAATGAGGGGTACATTGGGGAAACTTCCACAATTGTCAATGATCTTTATTCTATCATAGACCTGATTGTACCTATCTATATCAGAGTGAGAGAGGAACATAATCTTTTGTAACCATCACATACCACTTTTGAGATCCCAGAAAGCAGTAAATTTGGGCAAGTGAGAAATAAACCATTTGTAAAGTAATGGGGCACAACATGGAATCATCCCTCTGTTGTACAAATTCCTCCGATGCACTGAGTGATAAGCATCTGCAAGCAAAGTCACCAGATTCCCGATTAAGAATATCTTGATAGCATTAATGTCAACGAAGTTGTCAACATTGGAAAAAAAAGAAATAACCTATAAATGAGTAGAACAAAGATATCCTCGAAAGCAATCGTGTTCCCTATCATGGTGGTCATGTGAGCTTTGATATCTGACACTTCCAAGGAGGTAGCTCTTGCAATAGTTTGATCTTTGGGAATTTCTTCCAGACCAGAGAAAGGGACTTGCAATAGTTTGACCTTTAAAAGAGACAAAAGTCCTCCATACTTAGCTCTACAAGCTTCAGGATTGGTAATTAACCTTCCTAATTTTCTCAGGTCTTCCAGTTTTGGACTCCTGAAGGTGTACTTTTGAGTTTTTCTTCTACCAAAATCCATAGCATAATTTCTCTCTCTGATATTTGCAACAACCATATTTTTTAGTTCTTTTGAAAAGTTTGAAAATGATTCTTTTCTTTGAAAAAATTTTGATGAACGCATGAATGCAGCAAACACAAGTATATGAAAATATGGGTTTAAGGGTTCATCGTCACGAGCATGGAGCTATGGATCTACCCATCCCCAAGGTATATACTAGGGGTTCAATTTTTTTACCTGTAGAACGGGTTGTAACAAAGGTTCCCAAAATCATTGACCCCTCTTTAGGATATTACCAGCAAACTGACTGACTCATGAGAGTTGTAATATCCCCAAGGTTGATCTCATTCGAGTGTAGTATCGTGTATAAACTATTTCTGATAGTCATCGCACTTTGTCCTAAAAATACCAAATGGTTAAATGTTTATTAATCCTCAGTTTCATGGGTTTCCAGTGGAAAAAGTAATGTATTCGTGACTTGCTCGCTCAACATCAGTAACTCTAAAAGGGCACCTCTACTGATTTGGTGGACTTTCAAGTTAGCTTGGTCGGGACTCACTCCCTATAAGCCTTCTTGATTCTTCCACCTCCTATCTTAGAATATGCTCTCAAGCCCACTGAGGACTTTTTGACTCACCACATGTGTATTAATCATATTCTCCAATAAAAGCAAATTAAACAGGTATGGCAAATAAGCAAATAACATGATGGTAAACTGCAGATGAATGAGAAAGCAAATAAGCAAATGAAACAGTAAAATATATATAATGTAAGGCTTAATCCTTTATATAATAAAATAAGAAATCCTTAGTGAAGTCGCCATTTTTCTATAGCTCCAGTTTTCATGACGCGACCACTACCGCATTTAACGCTACTTTCTGATTTCTAATATTTATCCTATGATGCTTAAAAGGAAGGGGAAGATATCTCAAACTAACTCTACTCAAAAATGTTTTTCTTACAAATGCTAAGAGATCTGGAATCCAGGGTAAGTTATACTAAGGTAAGCTATTAAAACCCTGAGTATTTATACTACTCGATAGGAACCTTTATTGTATATTTCTACTGTTGAATTACTTGCTTGTTTAGGTTTGTCCTGCTGTTTAAATAGGAAAGTTTCTCCTTTGTGAAGACTGGGGAAACGTTTTTGTTGTTTTATGGTTTTCTATGGTTTTTGGTAGGTACCTAGACCTAAAGGTTTTTTATTAGTGTACTCGCTAAGATTTCGCAATCTTATGCCTACGTATTCTAAAAAAGGAAACTGAGAAATCAGAGCGTTCGTAGTTCCTCCTAAATTTATGGGAGGAAATTGTTTTGTGTATTGTTCAAAGCCCAAGATTGAAGCTAAAAGAGTATTTGTGTCTTGTTCAAAGCCCAAGATTGAAGTTAAAAGTTTGACTGAGAGAGAATTTTTCATCTCTTAGAGGGAGATATCTCACATATTCATCACAGACATTGAAGAAAATGATTATAAAAGAAGTTGCTTTAACTGGGATGTGTAGAATCCAGCAATGCCACATCTTCCTCTATAGGAGAAGTGAAATGTCATGAAGGAAGAAGCGTTGAACTTGGACTTTGAAATATCTAAAGCAATGCCACATCTTTTTTCATGAGTTTAAACATAATGGAGGAAGCTTTTAACTTGGACTTTGAAATATCCAGAGCAATGTCACATCCTCCTTTATGAGTTTTAACATAAGGGAAGAATCTTTTAACTTGTACTTTGAAATATCCAGAGCAATGCAACATCCTCCTTTATGTAAAACAATTTGATTTGATTTGAAATGTGATGTATAGAAGGGATATCCTTCTACAAAAAGGACTCATAGTCTCATTTATGGGGATGTTGAATTTTTTTCCTTGATCAAAGCTCAAGGTTGAAGCTAAAAAATTGAGAACTGACTCAATTGGGAGTGCTATATATATCTTGTACAAAGTCCAAGTTTGAGGCTAACTGGGGAAATTATTATATGAAGACTAAGATGAGGCTGGGAAACTTTAAGTGGAGACTGACTCTTGCTAAAGATTAGAAGAGAATTTAAATGCCAAAAGGGTTTTAATTTTTCTGGGGATTTACTAATTGTAAACTGACCCTGGCTGGGGATTGTTAAGTGAAAGTCAACCCTTGTTGATGATTAGAAGAGACTCAATGGATGAGATTGAATGTCCTTGAGGTTTTGACTCTCCGGGGATTTTGTGTATTGATAAAGCTGACTAGGATCTATCCTATGCATTTAGGAAGCATGTGGGTCCTTGTATGAAGCCCAAGAGGAGGATGGGGATTGAGAGTTTCCAAGTCTAAGAAGAGTTCAGGAAAGGTTTCACCAGGAAATAATCCTTGCTTTGTTGAACTGTTCCAGGGTTAAGAGGGTTTAAAGAAGATGTTTCACCGGGAAATAATCCTCTCTCTCTCAGGAAGTGTTTTAAGTTTAAGTAAATTGAACAAAGCCCAAGAGAAGACTAATTGTACTGGGGAGAAGAATTCCTTGGTACAATAGGGAACTAGTTGTTTGGACTAAGTTATAATGATTGAAAGGATCCTATTGTTTGCACTAGTCTAAAATAAGGATGATCTAAATGCTAAGGGAAACTTAACAAGATATGCACAAGTATATATACAAATATATGAACACGTATATAAATAAGTATGAATTGAATTTGAAAAGGTGGTGGGTCTTACACTCTAGATAGAGACCCAAGTGTATTGTGATTGATTAAATGTTTTCTTTAAGATTGAATTAGGGTTTTGAGAAATTGAGAAATTTTTGAAATGATTTTGGATTTGAAACTGGATTTGAAGATGATTTTAATCTTGGAAAAGGATGGGAGAAAGGATGTTGGGTCTTACACTCTAGATATAGGCCCATATGATTGTTTGTATCATGTACAAAGCCCAGGATGAATGAGGTTAAAAGATTTACAAAAGGTGTTGGGTCTTATACTCAGGGAGAGGCCCAGATGATTATTTAAAAAATAATGTTTATGTACAGAGGGATGGGACTTACACTCCTAACAGAGGCCCATGGATTTATTGAGAATTGTTGCTAGGTTTATGTTGAATTTTAAAGTTTTGAAAGATTAAAGTTTAAAAATAGAAAGATGGATGGGACTTACACTCCTAGCAGAGGCCTAAGATTTTGATAATTTAAAAGCACATGATGGGTTTTACACTCTAACAGAGGCCCAATCATTTTTTGAAATCACAATGATTTTGAACACTAAGAAAAGGGACTTATGCTATAGTAGGGGCCCTAAAAATTTTATTTATGTACAAAGAGACGAGACTTACACTCTATTAGAGGCCCATGATTTGTTGTGAAAATAGTGGTCGCACTATGATTTTAAAAATCGCAATGGGACTTATATTATAGCAGAGGCCCAAAGATTTGTTTATTTACATAGAGGGTTAGGTATTATACTCTAATAGAGGCTCATGATTTTATTATGAAATTTGAGAGATTGAATCAAAGTAAAAACCCTTTTGAAAGAGCTGATCAAAGGTGTTTTTCCAAATGAATTTAAACATGACATAATTGATGTATAAGTCAAAATAAACATGTTGTGATCTTAAAAAAAAGTTTTAAATATTAGGTTTTATCCATGTGAAGATCAAAATGGGATAGGTTTAAAATAATCAAGAAGAAAACCAATTTTTAGGGTTTTTAATCATTTAAAAAAAATTAATTTCAACTTAACAAAAAGTGATAAAAATAAATCTTTTTTTGAATTTTTTTGTGGATTAAATTAATAAAATTTGTGAATGACAAGTGCGTAAATAATCATTTAAAAATAATTAAATTTGAGTGAAAAAATAATTATTTGAAAATAATATAGAAAAATGTATAAAAAATGTGAAAATATGAAAAATGAGAGAAGTTTTAAAAAAAATGGCATGGGTGGGGGTTGAACTCACGCCCTCTCACATATACACACTTGAAAACATACGCTGCACCCACTGGGGTGGTGAAAGATCCATTCATTATAACACAAAGAATAATAAAAATACTAAGCTTAGTTTTGAAAACCTGAAAATGGCACGCCATGGCCATCTTCTTCCTCGAGCCAACTTCTGATTTGCAAGAAGCATGCTATCTCCTTCGTTTCTCAATCATTTTGAAAAATGTAAACACGGAAGTTGCTCGGTTTTTAACAAGGAATTCAATGGTTCTTTTAAATTTTATTTATTTTAAGTGTAAAACAAGTTATCACATATGAACAGATAAACCCTAATTTTTGCAAAATCAATGTGAAATCCTATACACAAATGGTAAATGGCAATTGATTAAGGGAAAAAACTCCATATACTTGCAGAAACATGTTGGTAACTTAAAATATCAAAATTAACAATCTTGAAAACTTACCTTGCAAGAAGAACTGGAACTCTGCCTTGGAGGTGTTACAGATGCAAAGTAACAACTTGTACAGCTTTCTTGGACCTCAAGGATAGTGTTTCAATGCTTGAACTATTTCAAAACTCCCTGAATCACTTAGCTTGAATCCAACTGCAACCTTGATGAGGTGAGCTATAGAGATGATGATTTAGATGTTACAGATGAGATTAGATGATTTGTATGACTTCTATAATGTTTATGGAGAGTGTTTGGATCATTAGTTTGGACAAAAATGCTCTGATTTGAAAAATTCGATTTCTCCCTCTCTTGGTATTTTGAAATTTTAGACAAAGATGAATTTGGAGAAAACAAGTATTGGAGTTGTTTTTGTGTGTCTTGAATGCCCAAAATTGAGATCTATTTATAGGTGAGTAAGTTTGTTTTTGGAGGAATAGTGAATGGATGAAGGATAAGAGCTCACTTAATGGTTTTGGATTTGTGTCATTACTTCTTATGCAAGGTATAATAGATCCTCCAAATACCTCACCTACCAATTGACTAATTCCATATTCCTCAGTCATTTTTATTGTTGTTTACGTGAGCATCTTGACTTATGAGATTGTCGTAGTTGAATATGCATTATTCCACAAAAATGTCATTTTGAGTTCAAGGCATATATGACAAAATCCATTAATCCACAATGTGATTTTTATGGACACAATGCCTGATCTTGCAGTTTTGTGGTGATTCATCATATTCTCATTGAATTGGCTTGGCATAGTGATCATTGCATTTTACTCCAAAATCGTGTGGTACAAGAAAAGATCCAAACTGGTTTTGCAAAATAGTTGCAACAAGGTGTTTTGATCCATCCATAACTCTTTGCTCAAGTGGAGGTTTATGATGTTCTTATACTTATTGAAAAGCTGGGATAACATAATTTTACTTTGATGTTTACATTTGGTTTTGAATCTTCTTATATCATGGTGAAAAATGCCCTTACATCTTGAGGTTTCATGCTGAAAACACTTTGGCAGATTTTTTCTAAGTGTTGGAATTCGATAACCTTTTATTGATTTTGATCAATCCATAACTTGAAATTCATGAAGTTTTTGGATATGGTTCAGCCTAGCAATCATGCTTTATGTGATGAGATATATATTTTGAGCTTTGGAGTGTAAAAAATGGTTGCTTGGATCACAAGTTATGGCCTTGTAAAGTTGGGTACTTAAGCATTTTTTTCATAACTTAGTGAAAATTTCACTTTCTTCAACTTTGCCCCTTTTACAAGTAACCTTGATTTCTTGATTAATCTTTGATAGAATGAAACAATGGATCATACTTTCTTGTATAATGGCTTATGATGAACAATTTTGCTCAAAGCGTTAAACTTTGACTTGGTGTATCAGATGAATTTTGTGTAAAGAAACCTTAATTCCTGACTTTTGATGAATGAGTACCTCTAAGTGATTTTAAACTTACGAGTGGACTTCAAGGGTCTATTTTAGTTTCTTTAATCATATCCCAAATTTGGAGATCATGTCTTGATCAAAAGTCAAAGATAGGGTTGACTTTTTTCATCAAAACCCTAGTTTACGGCTCAAATGGGTTTGAATTCTTGCATTGTTTATGAATCAAGTTCTTTGGATCAATTTAATCATGTGAATGAACTAATATAATGTATTTTAGGTCCTTGAAACATATCTTAAGGTATTGGATCATGCCTTGCTCCATAAGTCATCCTAGGGATTGAATTATGTCAAAACCCTAATTTGGTAACACAGATGATCTTGAGGTTTGACCAACTTGAAATAATGTAATCTTGTCCTTGATTATTAGTGAATGGAATCTCTTTATCTCCATGAATGACTGAGGGGCTTGATAAGTTGAAGGTCATGCCAATTCTTGATTGATCATTTGCCTGAATCCTTTGTAGGGTTTAAAAATTATAATTGGAGATCATAATGAAGTAAACAACAATCTTGACTTTCTAAAATGGGTTAGTATGCATAAAAGTGTATGTATGAGATGCAAATGATGTGGGTATCTTGGGTTCAAAAATTAGGGTATGACAGGTACATATGTCCCTAATTTCAAATGGGATTGAGATATTCAATAATCTTTGCAAAATATTGAATACAAAGGAGAAATGGAAATTCAAACTCCCAAATCCCAATTTTGATGTTGATTATATCTTCTTCTCTTTCCTTGATCTTAAGCAAAACCAAGTATCCCAAGATTTCCAATTTCATCCTCTAGTTGTGTTACTTCTTTGACATAAACCCCTTTCTTCAAAGCTTTCACTCGGTTGAGTTCTGGTTGCAAAATCTTGTGTCAAAACCCCCTCAAGTCACACTTGATCTTGGAGGGAAACCCCCAACTGGTTTTATCAATGAAACCCCTAAGTGATCTCCACCCAATTTAATTTTACAAATTCTAAATTGGACCTTATCAAACTTTTATCTAGATGAAATCTAACAAAAATGATTATGCGCAATCATTATGTGTATGCATAGAAAAATATTGAAGATGATGAAGATTGCTTTGTATATTCTTTGGTTTCATGTTCTTCAAAATGATGCATGAATGTGTATATATATATGTGTGTGTGTGTGTGTGTGTGTGTGTGTGTGTGTGTGTGTGTGTGTGTGTGTGTGTGTGTGTGTGTGTGTGTGTGTGTGTGTGTGTGTATGTGTGTGTGTATGTGTGTGTGTTTGTGTGTTTGTGTTTGTGTGTGTGTGTGTGTGTGTGTGTGTGAGAGAGAGAGAGAGAGAGAGAGAGAGAGAGAGAGAGTTTTTTCAAAATCTTCAGCATGTGTCGACATATAAGACGTATGTGTCGACCTGAAGAATATATGTGTCGACCTGAAGTGCTTATGCGGCGACAAATACTGGACAAAAGCTTTAGATTTACAAAATCTTCAGCATGTGTCGACCTATAGATTGATTTTTCACATAAAAACTTAATTTTAACTTGTAAAAACATTTCTAAGCTAATTTTAAGCATCCTAAGGTTAAATGCACATCCAGACACATAGGATAAGGTCCAATATACACAAATACAAATTGTCTTAGTTTTGACATCATTCGAAACATTTCTAAAAGAAAAGTGCACTCACATATTCAAGTATCTGGGAGGTCCCATTTCTTGGTGCTCTAAGAAACAATCAGTGGTTGCATTACCAACTTGTGAAGTTGAGTACATTGCAGGTGCTTTGTTTGTGTATTCAAGCTGTTTGAATTCTGAACTTGTTGCAGGATCTAAAGATCAAGATGAGTAATCCTATGAAGTTAATGATTGACAACAAATCATCTATAAGCCTTGCCAAGAATCCAATGTTGCATGGAAGGAGCAAGCACATTGACACAAAGTTTCACTTTCTGAGAAATCAAGTCCAGAGTGGAGTGCTTGAAGTTGTCCATTATCGCACTTATAAGCAACTTGCAGATGTGCTGACTAAAGCTATCAAGACTGAGCGTTTATCCATTTGAGGGATGGAATTGGTGTTGTTGATTTTAGTCTTGAATATGGATTAAGGAATTATGTTAAACTATAATCCAAATTCACATTTAGTTGCATTTAGTTTAATTTGAGTTTCATTTCATTTTGTTCTAATTGTATAAATATTGAACTTAGTGTTGGGTTTGTAAGAGAGAATTCACTTTGTAACCAATTCCAATTTTATTAGAGAAAGTTAGTTACAGATCTTTCTTCTATCTCTTCCTCTTCCATCATCTTCTTCATCTTCAACCTTGTGCACCAACAAATTAACCTAGTACCCCACATATTTTCATGATTCCCAAATTGTCCATGGATAAATTTAAGTCAAAAGTGCAAAAGAAATTTCTGATAGTGCATTCAAAATTTTTGGAAATAGATTAAATTTCCTATAGTTCATTTTTAAATTACCGATATAGATTTTTTATCAATTTTTTTGAAAAGTATTGTAGTTTACTAGAAATTTCAAAAAGTGTTTTAGTTTATCAGAAATTTTGAAAAGTGTGATAGTTTACCGGAAATTTCGAAATTTTCGGTAGTGTAAATAAAATTCAAAAATTCCGGTATTTCTTCAAAAAATTTCCGAAAATCATTGATTTTTTTTACCATAAATTCTGGTATTTTTTCGAAATTTCTAGTATTTTTTAGTAATTCTAGTAAACGCAATAGAAAATTCCAAAAAAAAATAGTAAGAGCATGAAGGTAGTAGCAAACACAATGTGGGAGTGTCAGGTTTTATTGAAGGGGTAGCAAGTTAATTGCTCTAGGTTGAGTGTCACTAGACTTGTTAATCATGTTATTGAAGCAAAGATTAGGGATGGCAATTTGACCCATCTCTAATGGACATCGAAAAAATTATCTATAATGGGTAGGATAAAAATCCGCAAAAATGGGTATGGGCACTGTCTCGGATAATTACCCACAAAAATAAATGTGTATGAGTGCAGGTATGGGCATCTTGGTACTCACCTCGCCTCATACCCGCATAATATATATTTTTATATTTTAATTTATATTATTATATAAAAATGCATGTCTATCAATTTCAAAAAACATATAAATGTTAAACCATTACGTATTTAATATTAGTGTTTGTTTATTTCAACAATAAATTTTTTTAAACTTAAAATGATATGATATTTTTTTAATTGTTCGATTTATTTTTAGTATGAATGCAGGTAACGGGTACGGGTATGAATACTTACGTATTCATAGGGTACGGGTACGGGTGCTAACTTTGGCGTCCAAACGGATATGACTCAAATACGGAGATTTTTTTAAATCGCAAATATAGAGACGAATACTATAGTATATTAGAGAAATAATTGTATATTTCTTATTGATAAAAAGTGAATGATTACATGAACTTATAGCTGATTACATGAGAGAATTATGATAGAATATTCTCCAACAGCTATATTAGGAGGGCCTAAATATGGAGGAAAATAAGGAAAGAAATAATAGGTAATTAAATCCTAAGGCTAGCAAATAAGAAGGGAATATCAAGTAATTAATTCCTAATAGCCCCCCTTTAAGCTGGAGAATGTATGTTGAACAGTCCCAGCTTAGCAAAAATAGCAGAAAATGGTTGCGGTTCCAGCGGTTTGGTGAACAAGTCTGCCAGTTGATTGTTAGAAGTAATTGGAAGTAAATGAAAAATGTCGGCTTGTAGTTGTTGACGGAAAACGTGACAATCAATATCAATATGGTTGGTTCTCTCATGGAATGTTGGATTCATAGCAATGTGTCGAGCAAAGTTGCTGTCACAATATAAAAGAGCCGGTTTTGTGAAAGGGATGTGTAGGTCTTGAAGTAAGTATGTAAGTCATTGAAGTTCATAAGTGGTAGAAGCTAGAGCTCTGTATTCAGCTTCAGATGAGGAACGAGATATTGTGGTTTGCTTCTTTGATCGCCAGGAAATTAATGAAGAACCCATGAAAATGCAGAAACCGGTGGTGGATCTGCGAGACATAGGGCAAGTTTCCCAATCTGAGTCACTGAAGGCCTTGAGATGAATTGGTGAATCAGAAGAAAAACATAAACCATGTCCAGGTGCATTTTTAATGTAACAAACAATTCTAAGAGCAGCTTCGTAGTGATTTGCGGTTGGATTTTGCATAAATTGACTTAAATGTTGAATGGCAAAATTGATGTCGGGGCGAATATTAGTCAAGTAGAGAAGACGACCAATGAGACGTCTAAAGGCAGTTCGATCATGAGGAGGAGAAGTGGTATCGTAGAGAGGTTTTGTGTCTTTCATCATTGGAGTGGTAAAAGGTTTGGCTGCAAGCATCCCTGTATCAGTAAGAATATCTAATGCATATTTGCGTTGGCTTAAGGGAATTCCTTCGTTGGTGCGAGAAACTTCAAGGCCAAGAAAATATTTGAGATTACCTAAATCTTTGATGCGGAAAGTAGAGTGAAGAAAACTTTTAACGTGATTTATTTCTGTTGATGAATTTCCGGTGAGGACAATGTCGTCTACGTATACTAGGAGAGCAGTGAAAGTGTTGAGAGATGACTTGATGAATAATGAGTGATCATATTCTGAATGATGATAGCCGAGACTAATGAGAGCGAAAGACAGTTTGTTGAACCATTGCCTACTAGCTTGACGAAGACCGTAAAGGGATTTGTTGAGACGACACACTTGATTAGGAGAGGTAGGAATGATGTCGGGTGGCAACTCCATGTACACTTCTTCATGTAAATCACCATGAAGGAATGCGTTGTCCACATCCAATTATTGAATGATCCATTTTTCACTTGCTGCAATAGAAAGTAAAAGACGAATAGTAGTTAGTTTAGCAACAGGGGAAAAAGTATCAAGAAAATCTACCCCTTCTTGTTGAGTGTAGCCTTTGGCTACAAGACGGGCTTTATAGTGTTCTAGAGTGCCATCAGCTTTGTGTTTAATACGGTACACCCATCTGCAACCAATAGCAACCTTGTCTTTGGGTAAGGTGGTGAGGGACCAAGTATTGTTAGTTGCGAGTGCTTGGAGTTCATTGTTCATGGCATCAATCCATTGTTGGGATTTGATGGCTTGATTATAGGTTTGTGGTTCAATAGCATTGGTAATTGAAAGTGTGTAATGAAGATGAGATGGTGATAATTTGTGATAAAATAATACAGAATGCAAAGGATATAGTGAGTTAGTGGTAGATGAGGAAGGTGGGAGTTTAGCATTACAATGAAAGTCTTTGAGGTAGCCAGGGGCTTTGGTGGTTCTAGTTGATCTTTTTAGGTTGGTGGTGTCAAAAGATGGATGTGGATTGGGTGGAGGAACAATGGAGGATGAAGAATCACATGGCAAGTTTGGGGATGGAGTTGATGGAGTGGAGATAGGTTGTATTGATGTTGGTTGGATATGAGGTTGTGATCTGTCATACTTTGTAGAGTCATCAGGATCATCAAATAGAAAAATGGAATAATCTTGATCTACAAAGTCAATACTAAGAGAAGAATCAGTAATTTCAGCATAGGGAAAAGTAGATTCATAAAAAACAGCATTGCGAGAAACGAATATTTCTCTAGTAGAGAGGTAAAAAACAACATAACCTTTGATGCCAACTTTGAAACCTAGGAAGATGCATTTTTTGGCTCGTGGATCAAGTTTGGTGCGATGTTGTTCTAAGGTAGAAACATAGCATAATGAACCAAAAACTTTGAGGTCAAGAAAAGTAGGAGGTTTATTATAAAGTAATTCAAAGGGAGACTTATTTTGCAGAATAGGACTAGGCAATCTATTGATCAGATAAACGGCATGAAGAACAGCATAAGACCAAAAACATTTGGAAAGTTTGGCGTGAAAAAGAAGGTTCCTAGTGACATTAAGTATGTGACCATGCTTCCTTTCAACAATAGAATTTTGTTGAGGGGTAGCAACACAAGAGATTTGGTGTAGGATGCCAAATTTATCATAAAATTCTTGATAGAGAAATTCTGATCCATTGTCCGACCTAATAGATTTGACAGATTTGTTAAACTGAGTTTTGACAAAAATAACAAAATTTTGCAATAGACTTCTTGTTTCAGACTTAACAGTCATTAAAAAAATCCAAGTATGCCTAGTATGATCGTCAACGATAGTTAAGAAATACTTATGGCCATGTAAAGATGGAGCAGAGAGTGGTCCCCAAATATCAACATGTAATAAATCAAAGGCGTGTAAACTAACAGAAGAGCTTAAAGGAAAAGGTAATTTGCATTGTTTAGCATAGTGACACGAGTCACAAATTTTTTTATTATCATATTTGATATAAGGAAAAACAATACACACTTGTTCAAGGACCTTATTTGAGGGATGTCCCAAACGAAAATGTCAAGTATCAAAAGATGAAATAATACTTTTAACAGTAATATCATGAAAAATAGATGAAGCTTTGGGCAAAGGATCTTTAATATAGTAGAGTTCATTGTGAAGTCTAGCAAGACCAATCATCTTCAAACTTGTAGCTTCCTGAATATTGCAAATAGAATCATGAAAGGTTAATTTGCAATTAGAATTGAAAATAAGAAGATGAACAGAGACAATATTCAATTTGAATGTAGGTAAATAAAGAACATTATATAATTTAAAAGAAGGAGAGAATTCAATTGTGCCAGAAAAATTTGCTACAACAATCGATCCATCGGGTAAAGAAACATTAATAGGATTGATTCTGCGAAAAGAAGTAATTCACTTAAGCCAACGCAAATATGCATTAGATCAATGGTACCTGGCTCAATGGATGTATTTTGATGATTCATCGAGGAATGGAGTGGAGCGGTGTGTGCAGTATTGACATTGTGAGCAGATGCTGCAGTAGATTTGGAAGAATTTGGTAATAATGAGAGAAGTTGTTGAATTGTCTCAGCACTCAATTGTGGAATGGATGAATCATTTGCAGCAACATTGGAAGAAGTTGGAAAGGAACTGTCATTAGAGGAAGTAGTGTTATTGACGGTCGATTGGGTTTTTGGCTGGTACCCAAGTGGTAATTCGTGTTTGAAGTAGCAAGTGTCAATGGTATGGCCGAGACGTGTGCAAAAGGTGCTCTGATACCATATTAGAGAAATAATTGTATATTTCTTATTGATAAAAAGTGAATGATTATATGAACTTATAGCTGATTACACGAGAGAATTATGATAGAATATTCTCCAACAGCTATAATAGGAGGGCCTAAATAGGGAGGAAAATAAGGAAAGAAATAATAGATAATTAAATCCTAAAGCTAGCAAATAAGAAGGGAATATCAAGTAATTAATTCCTAATATAGTACCAAAATTATACCTATTATCATCTCTAGAAAAAATCATCTCATATAAAAACATAAAACATCATTTATATTTCAAGACGTCTTTGTCTCCTTCTCAATTTACATGATCTTCAAATTTATCACAAGACAATTCTCAATTCTTATTTCATTTGTCATGACAATAACAAATCTCAAAATTAATCTTTAAATTATGTGAATGTATACTTATTAAGAGATGTTTTTAATCATAAACAAATTTACGTAGCAATTTCAAAAATAAAGACCAAAGCAGACCTACAAGTTTTAATTCATAACAAGGTAAAACACAACTTATGTACTTCAACAATTGTTGTCTTAAACAGAAGTGTTTCACAATATCATATAATAGGTATTATTTACATAATTGTTAATTATTTAGTTATTTTTATGAATATTTTTTGTCAATTGTTTACGAACAGGAGCAACTCTTTTTTTTCAAAAGACAATTTTCTACCATGCATAAATGTTTGATTATGTCACAATGAACAATTTTGTTTCAAAATTTATAATTCTACTTATTAATGCACATTATCTCTATTAATGACAACTTTCTTTCTTATTGATGTAGAGTAATGAAAGTTATTTGAGCAACTTTCTTTTTTATTAATATAGGATAATGAAAGTTATTTGGGCTTCATACTAGATTTGAAAACTTCTTATTACATTTTAAATATTTCTAATCTACTATGTGAATTTTTATATATGTTTTTTGATTTTTCAGACGTACATATTTATGAATAAACGTTGATATATTCTGGAGATACATCTTCAGAACCATTTTAAATATTCAGAATATGTCACTCAGAAATCATTTATATTTAAATTGTTTTGGAGATGCATCTCCGGTAATATTCCGAAGATACATCTCCTAACTATATTAGAACAGATGTTTTTGCTATAAGTCGTGTATTTATTTTCAAATGAAGTATGAAACACGATCTCGAATTAAAAAATAGACGTGCAAAATAATAAGAGACTAATATTGAGTGTGTCAAAAATAATATAGCAATATATATAAAAAATATTGTACAATCGAGATCCAAAATCTAATAAAAATGTAAAAATAAAGTAGAGAGTATAATACTACAATAAAATAATAACAAACTACTACTGGGTGTGTCTGACAACATCTCCTCTACCTCATCTACCTCCTCTGCCTGATCTTCCTCCTCGACCATCAATCCCCTCGTCCTCCGGCGATGTCTCCGGTACAACAGTGCATGTTGTTCCTCCGCCACCATGGCATCCAGAACTCGCCTGACAGCAGACTCGTCAGGAAAGATAACATCGTTAATGTCCGCCCGCACGATCTCCTATATGCGACGACACCTAGGAAAGACATCATCAGTATGTCTAGCTGAGCCCACTCCTCCTCTAGTATCTCCTAATGAGCTCGTGTCGAGGATCTCCTAAAGCAGATTGCACCATATACAGAGTGACACCCTGAAAAACTACTTGATGTACCCATCGACGTAGCTCCATTCGTTCGGTACTATGGTAGTCTGTGCCTTCTTCGGTATCAAATGACTCTCAAAACCAACAAATATCTTCTCTATCTGTCTCCGAGACAAGGAAGGAGGCGTAGAGATGGAAGAGTGTCTGAGGATGGTTTGGGTGTACCCGAACTGCCACATGACGTGCTCGGGCAGATGAGGAGCAATTACGCAATTCGCAGGCCAACCATCTGAAGTATAGTGTTATCTCGTCAAATGGCAGCGTCTGGCAGTGATCAACGTAGTTATTGTAGTGCATGTCCTCAAAAACCGAATAGTCAAGATAGACTCTAAAAGGTTGGACTGTCTGGTTCCCTTTCAGCGGGATAAAAGCACAGGCACACGACATATCCTTAGTGTACTCATCCACACTCGCCCAGCCAGCGATGCGCAAGAAGTGCTGGAGGATCCAAGCCTGAATTAAAAAAACATTCAAGAATCAAGAATTATCGACAATGGTTTCGCAAATATGAAATAAAAATGCAAAAAATACATTCAAGGATCAATAATTATTACCACCAGTAGTATCACGCTGCCTGTGACTTGCTTCGTCTTCCATTGAAATCTCTCTCTTAACATCGAATAAAGATAGGCTAGGCAAGCCGCCCCCTTGTCGTACTCATGGATACGAGTGAGATCCAAGAAGTATTGGAGGTATGCAACGTCAGTATAAGTGGCACTCATGTCCATAAAAATGCAAGTGTCAACCAAAAAAAGAAAGTATGCCGTCAAAGCACGAGCCATGTGTATCACCACCTGCTCAACATCACCATTAGTCTTATGTGCACTAAGGATCTCATCCTCATATCTCTCCTTCAGGAACTCAAATCTAGCAGGAGCACCCATGGTCCTATCCACCTCCTACATCGCCTTCCCTAGATCAGCCCCTAAATACTCTACCATAATCTTAATTGCTTCGTCTTTGATCATCCTCTCATGATCGAGGAATCTCCCCCTGACCGGAAGATGTAACAAACACGAGACATTGTCCAGTGTGATAGACATCTCACCATGCGGGAGATGAAACGAATAGGTCTCATAGTGTCATCTCTCAAAGAAACCAATAAGCATGGTTGATCGGAGTGTAACTGGTCATGCCTAGGTCCTTCAAGCCAGATAATATCAAACCCGATTGAAACCAATCATCCTCCTGCTGAGGCAATGCATCAATCTTCCTCTCATGGTTAAGAAACTTATAGGGATCATGCTTCTGAAATTTTCCAGAAATAATCAATATCAGTAATAATCAATGTCAGAAATAATCAATGTCAGCAATTAAAATTAAAATTAACGCATAAGAAAATAAAGAATCCAACTAATGCTACATCTTCGTCCCATATATGTTTGGCAGTATGGTCTAGATACAAAGGAAGTAAGGACAAATCATATGAACCTTCTCCAAAACCCTCTGCCTCAGCATCTGCAGCAACCTCACCCTCTGGAGGTGCCATTGGATCGGCAGAATAATCAGCGGGACGTAGCACTGGATCTGTAGGAGGTGGAACCAGTGAATCCTGACACTTGCGGAAAGATGGGGGAAGTGACGCGTTAGATGGTGAATCCTGTCTCCTATGGGAAGAAGATAAAGGTAGAATGGCTTGAGATGGAGTGGTCTGAGGTGAAGCACGAGCCTTAGAAGTAGACAACGCCCCATAAGTCAACGGCTCAACCTAACCAAATGTACATGTTGCCTCCGAAACCTACTAGTTTCACTCCCGCTGAACGAATTCGTGTTGAGCAACTCTGTCATGTCTCAGTCTATCGACTTTGTCAGCCATTATGCCTGTAAGGTAAAGTAAGGCATATCATTAGTGCACAGAAGCAAGAAAATTTTATAAAAAAAAATATTGCGGGAAATTTCAGAGATGCATCTTCGAAAGCACCATTAAACTAAAACGTTGAACAATTTCGGAGATGCATCTTCGAAATTTCCTAATGTATATGAAATGCTGAAAATTCCGGAGATGTATCTCTGAAATTTTCTAAAGTATATGAAACGCTGAACAATTTCGGAAATGCATCTCTGGAATATTCTACAACGCAGAGGTCGCGCAATCGTGAATGTACCTCTTACAAGTTGAAGAAAACATGTTTTGATCGTCATTTTCAGCCAACAAACAAGTTATACATTAAGTTTAAACTATGTTACATGCATTCCTACACATTTCTAACCCTAATCATTGATTTCTACACATTTACACTAAAACTCAAAATTTACCGAAAAGTCGAAAAACTTACTTGAAATTTATGATTTTGATGATGTTGAATGATGTAATAGATGATGCTTGATGTTCCCTTGAGTTCCTTTAAGCCTTGCTTGATGAAATTTTATTTGATGAAGTTGAAGTGTATTGAGAAGGAGAAGGATGGAGTTTGAGTTTGAAGAATATTGTGAAATGAGGAAGGATAAGAGTCTGGCGCGGTTTAAGCTCCAAAATGTTCTAGAGATATATCTCCAAAATATTTCAACGTTCACTTACGTTTAGGTGCATCCGGAGATATATCTCCATAATCATAAGACATTTGTGGGATTTCACATGGTGCATTAGAAACATCTAGGGTGCATTAAGAAATTCTTGTAGATTTTGAATTGTAAAGTTTGAAATAGAGGTGTTCATGGGTACGGACCAACTTGCGAACTCAGTCACCCAACTCAACCCTCTTATTTTTATCCAATCCAATCATGTACGAGTTCAACACGGACCAACCTATTCAAACTCATTGTTACTTGGTTTGGATAACGGGTTTGAAGTTTTAAATCCACGAACTCACGAACCCAACTAAGTGATATGTGACACTATTTTTATTTTATTTTATTTATAAATTTTCTAGTATAATTCTTACAATTCATATACTTTTTTAATATATCTATAGTTTTTATTAATTGTAAAAGCTTGAGTCTAAATTAAATTTGAGAGATCAACTTTATTTATTTAAAGAAAGATATATTTTACCTTTTAAATTATACTTTACACTATTTGTATATTCTTCTAACTTTATGAATTGTAAAAGAGTTTTTAGGTATTAACCAATAAATCTTATTCAAATTAAATACTAAAAATTTATAATTTTTTAATGTTTTTGTAATATAAATATATTAATTAAATTGATATATTTTATTTAAAAATTAAAAATTATATTTAGTGGATGACCCACAAACCCAACTCATTCATAAATAGGTTGATTTGATTTAGATTTTGTCTTAAAAATACGAGTTAAACGTTTAACCCAACCTAAAAAAAATTCATCTTAAAATTACGAGTTAAACATTTAACCCAACCCAAAGAAAATTGATCCTATCAAATATTAAATTTAATCAAATTAGACTCAACACAACCCACATACACCCATAGTTTGAAATGAAAGAAAGATTTTCCCAAAGATACTTTTATCTGTCCCTTATCAAAACCTTTGGTATGATTTTTTTAGTAGGAATCCTCAATTTCCTAATATTTTAATTTTTATTTTTGTGTATAAAAATCACATAAATATTAAATATGTCACAAGTTTTCTAAGTGTGTTATTTGAACAAAACTATAATAATTGAAAAAAATAGAGAATGAATAATGGAGAAGATCTTTAACCCGTAGCAATTTATGATATAAGTTTTACTAGCTGAGCAAAAAGAGGGGAAAAAAACATGACAATCAACAAGTGCATTTGTTTTTGATAATATATGGCAATTTCAGTCCTTCCAAGTGCAACAACTTAGTTGACATATTTGAATAAATCCTGTGCAAAAACATGTACAAACTTAAAAAGAGGGGGTGAATGTCAATAATGTGACATTATGAACAAATATGTGTTCGTTTACGATATGAGGAATATATCAAGTTAGCAGGTTCCCCCGATTTTGAGTATCTCACGGCTGAGCAAAGCCCTTAATTTGTACATCTCTCGTCGTTGCAACTGAACGCGAACTTTTCATCCATATCCATACTGTTTGTGAAAAATCTTATCAAAAGAGTAAGAAACATGATATACTTTCTCAGTAGAGGTTGGTCTGAAACTATGATCCAACACAAATATCATTGGTTTATTAAAACAACTGGAAAAACAAACTTGTCGATCCATCTCCGAAGGTTCGAAGATCAGCTGCTTTAACCAATGCTCTGCAAAGAGGGCAAGTCCTTTCTCTCTCAAACCTGAAAAGAAAAGTGTCTTTGTTGGTTACGAAGAAAAGAAGTCATTAATAAGAGAAAATCATATTACAACCTTTGTTCTCTTGATATATTGTGAACTTTCTGTGTTGAAATAGAAGTTCTAAATGAGGAAGTAAAGATATGGACTCACCACTCAGATACACAATCTTCGCAGAAAATGTGTTTGCAGCGCAATAAGATAGGTGAATGCATCTTCTCCTGGCATATAGCACATAGATCACCAGCAGCAGTAACCTGTGTAGCAAACTTTCGAGAATATGAACAAAAACCTTCTGTTCCTAAACTCTAGCTAAGTTTGCCGAAAACATTTTCTGAAACTTTCGAGAAATATAAGAGAGGACAGGACAAATATAACAAGCTACCATAGGTTTTTTTCCGAAAACATTTTCTGAAACTTTCGAGAAATATAAGAGAGGACAGGACAAATATAACAAGCTACCATAGGTCTTTTTCCGAAGACCCTCTTTGTGTCACCAGTAAAAAAATGTACAAAGCACCATGTGGAAGTATACAAATAAATAAAATATAGAAATACTGCTAACAAATCAAATTATCTTGATGAATGCCATAAATTTATTGGTACATGAAATCTTTTTTTACCATACATCATCCATATGACTTTTATAGTTAGAAATCATTTTGATGTAATTTGATAGAAAACGGATACATTAGCATAGCTTTATCCTCAGATTGATGAAACGTAATACTTGAAGGAGAATGGTCAACTGCAATTCATCTCTTTCATTTAACAATTGTATACCTAACGTACATGTTATATAGATATGAGGGCATTTACAAAATCAGAAAACTACAAGTTTCACAAAACACGGAATCAAAACATTATAACAAATGAATGAGATTTTCTGTTTAAACTAGTAAAATCTCTTGCAACACAGTACAGGTCTGCAGAAAAAGTTTCGCAGGTAATGGAGGGTATAGATATCTGTCACATGTCATTTGAGGGCCATGATCTTATATTATAGTTATTGAATAGATAGATTTAGATACAATTAGGGTTGTTAAATAGCAGCTATAGCAATGCTAAACTGCTATAACAAAGCGGAATTTGGACAAACCGATATTGTTCTACAATATGCTATTTATTACAAAATATTTTCAAAACTGCATTATTACCTGTTCTGCTGTGGCATAAACCCCATAATGAATTTCCTTTCTTGATAACGCTTTCAAGGCGGAAATGAAGCTTTGGACCTAAGACACGCAAAGATGATGATTCAGAATTTGTACATAAATATCTTGAAATACAGGTCTACACATTAATAAAGGTAAAAATATAAAAGGAAACCTTCTCAACAACAGATGTTAGCTTGAAAGTTAAATACAACCCTGTGGTCAGGGATGAAAAGAGACTTCCATATTCCCTATTCAAGAAAAACCGGTACCAGACTGGAGTAGGCAACAAGGCACGATACAACAGTAGCGTGTACTCAACAAGAGTCAACAGTTGAGCCTACAAAAGTTAGACAATATCAGCAGCTGTAGTAGTAAACTATGCTTGAAAATTACATACTTTGGTATGGAAAGTATTAATCACCTGCCGACGGAAGTTATGACCTTTCCCCTTTTTGTAATATATAAGTAGAATACACTTAAAAGCCATTGCAACTTGCCGCATCAATATATCTGAGTTAAATAATGATGATCATTAATACCAACAAAAGTTAGAATGACTAATGACCACAAATACAATCTAAAGGAATAGATGTGATACAAGCAATCAACCAAGAAAGAAATATAGTAAACTAATAAATTTAAATGAACTCCATAAAGATGTTGTTCATATCTACTAAAGGGATTGACTTGATTAACCCCTTATGTATTATTAAATGTTGTACATATTCATGAGTTAATACATAAAAATCATCATTATTCACTCTTAAAATGGTACTGGAGCTGTCTAGTTCAGAAACCTATGTCTTTGGGTTCAGCCAATGACAATACGGCTGACCCTTTCTCATTTGGTCGTCACTTTGTTGGATGTCCAAGGAAATACCCCCTGACTAGTACAAATGCCACAGGTCGGCCATCTCTTCAAAGTGTTCACTCACCGTCATGCACAATACAGAAAATACATATAAATAAATCTACAATATCCAAAACATATCTCAATAACTAATATCAAACAATAAGAAAAGTGCTGATGCAAATAAGGGTGCATTTGGTTGCTTTTTTACTTAAAGGTGTTTTGAAGAAAATGATGAAAAAAAGATCTTGTTGTTTTCACCATTGCCTATGTGAAAAAATGTGTCAGCTAACATTGCATGAATAAGTCCTTACCATTGACCAAGATGGTGAATATTGCATGCCAGAAAGGTGTCGGGTTTGGAGGTAACATGACCAGTGGATATAAAATATCATCATTTCGATACCACCAGTAAATGCCTATCACGTGAAGAATGAAAGCAACCGAGATACCAGCAAGCAAAGAAACTTTCCTGTCTCCCTGCAAAATAAAACTTATTCCAGTCAATGTTATGGTTTTAGACTAGAGTGAGGAGATGACAGAATAGAAACTTAGTTTAGGAGCGGAAATTTTTAAGGATTGGCAAAGATGTGAATAAAGCACCTTCAGAGCTGTCTGCTTCTTAACAATTTCATTTGACTTGAACATCACAGCTGCTATCCAAATCGTGACGAAGAAACCTGCAAATTCTCATAAATGACTACCAGGTAATGTGGAAAAAATAAGAAGTACAAATTTAAGAGGAGACTCGTCGTGATATAAGTGTGAACTGTGAACACAACTATTTGGAGGAAGAGGATGTAAATAAGAAGAGGCACAATTGCAATTCAGATACTGATCTTCAATAAGTAAAGCTTTGATATTATTAACAAAGGATCACAACAGAAACACGTGGCGAGAATATCATCGCCAAATTAACTCCACAAGATTTGCATTTACCATACAAGTAGAAAAGTTGCAACTTTCTTATTAAGGTGGGACATATTCGAGAGGGCGAACCGGCAAATAAAACAAAGGTGAGAGAGACACTTGTGATCCTCAAAAAAACTTCTCATTTGATATTTTCTTTTTGTCTAAGCCCCTTCACTCAAAACAACAGGCAGTCGTATGCCGCACACAACACTTTTCAATTGGAATTGGAATCGATAGAAAAGATTTAACAAGGTAGCAAGAGTGAAAGACCAACCAACCACTATTCTACAAACACGTTACCTCAGAACAAGCAAGCCAGTGCTCTTAACCAACAGTTTGACAAATTATCAGAAACAACATCGAATTTTCCCAATATTTGCATAATGGATGGACTACTAATAATGAAAAAGTATATAAAGTGAAATGCAAAATGGCTAATCATGACTATATTGCAGCATCACAAGTTTGAAGCCAAAATTAACATGACATACACAATAAAACAATAACACAACCAATGACTAAGAACTTAAATGGTTATACCTTGCAAATGCTGTCGGATGAAAACAACCAATAATAAGAGGGAGAAAGGAAGAATCTGCTCAATCCACTTGGCAACAAGCTGAATATCATATCTCTGGTAAGAAGACGAATCCCTGCTATTATTTTCCGATCCATTCACAGAAGCATCACCATCAACCCGTCCACTTCCAGCCAACGACGATGATGAAGACGAAGACGACACAAGAGGAACCCCCTCACTAGCCTCAATTCCCCCACGACTCCCAGCACCACCATCATTATCATCCAATGCAGACATTCCACTTCTCTCACCAATCAAATCCTCCCCACAATCATCATAACCCAACTCCCCAACTTGATTTTGAATACTCTCTCCAGCTCCAATAATCCTTATTGCAACCTCCCCAGCACTGCTCCCAGCAACAGAAGCTGCAGTATCAGTATCAACACGAGACCTTAATTCCGAACCAGAACCAGAAACTCCATTGTTAACAATAACAGCCTCAGAATCACTAGTAGAACGAAGAATTCCAGAATAATCCAATAGAAATGAAAGTGGTGACATAAAGGGGTTAACAGAAGGTAACCTCATCCCATACCAAGTTACACTACCATTGTTATCATCACTATTGACCCCTCCAAAAGATGACGATGATGATGATGAATTAGCATCCAAAGTTTCCATCTTTAGCACAAATTAAACAAAACCCTAATCTTCAATTCTTCACTATACCTCTATTTATTTTATCCTTCTTCTTTCTCAACTATTTCCTAATTTGGGGCTAATTAAAAAAACGATTTTTAGGGATTTAATTTATACCCTGAAAAGGAAATTAACGAAATTATCGATGGTGAATATGGATGAAAAATAGAATCAAGAAAAAGTGAACGAAGTGATTAGCTTTATAATTTACCTGAGAGCTTATGGATTAAGCCAATAAGGAAGAAACTTTGGGATTTGAGAAGAATTCGGGTTTGAAAATTGAACTGAATTAGCAATGGTGGTGATGAAGATGAAGATGAAGGTTAGATACAATAGGAGAAAAGTCAGAGTCAGAGAGCTGAAACCTTCGTTTTCGTTTTTCTTTTCAGTGTTTGCGCGTGTGAATGCGATAAAGAACAATGTGTTTAGTTTTTTTTTTCTTTTTGGCAATTTCAATAAATTTTTATATTTATTTATATATATATATATAATAGAAATATCTTGTGTGCCAAGATTTTTATTGATCCATAATTTTGTCTTAAGTATCTATAGTTTTATTTGGGCGTGTTGATTTAGATGCTTTCTTGACTTTAAATATTTGTATTATTTATTGTTTCATTAACTTTTTGAATTTTGTTATTATTTCTTCAAAAAAATGTTTTAATTTAACAACAATGAAAAAAAAAAAAAGCTATTTTCAATAAAAAAATATTTTAAGAATATGTTTACACCTTAAAATAAATAGTTAAATCATGTATTGTCATAGGATATGATTATAAACTTTGAATCTGCAGTTGGTATACGGTTAAATATGGCTAATAAATATCAACAAGAGAGTATTTGATTATAGGTGGCATTATATTTACTTAGTGTTGAAATCAAGTGATATTTAATTGTGGTATACGGACTATACTTAGTAAATATATTCAAATTTAAATCAATTCGAATAAAAATTGTAAATTGATAAATAAAAAATCAAAAACAATAAAAAATCAAAAAAATTTAGATATATTTAAATATCATTTTATAAAAATCGCTCAGTTCAAATCATATTTTAAATTTTTTTTTAAAATCAATCCAAACTAAACCAAAATGTCAATCTCCTTTGTTGGGGTATGTGTACAAGGTCTAAAACTCCAAGATGCTAAGGATAGTAACCATAGTCAAAGATTAAATATTTTTTAGGGTTTGATCATTTTATCATGTTTTTGTATTTTTTATGAGATGAACGAATAAAAGATGAAGATGATAATAATGGGCAATGAAATATATGAACAAGAATATATTGATCATTTTATCATGTTTTTGTATTTTTTATGAGATGAACGAATAAAGATGAAGATGATAATAATGGGCAATGAAATATATGAACAAGAATATAAGTTGCGGAAAAGTAAATGACGGAAAGTAAAATAGCAAGAAGAGTAAAGAGCGGAAATGTAAAAGTTAGATGTTAGTTGTTAATTGTTATTGATTGGATGATCACTTTCTCGAATTGGGACCAATTTAGCATATGTTAAGCAATTGTAGCACAATTTATGAGGAAGATCATACTATGGGAGGTCGGTCAATAAAAATGTTTGTGTTAAAACACGATAGAGAAGTGATATGTAGATCATTCTTCTAAAGTCGTGCCACACGGAAAAAAAAAAAAAGAAGAGAACGGTCTTGTCTTAATCAAAAACTTCCACCGATTAATTAAAGGTAACCCATCATTATCATAAAGTGTAGAGAATTATCCAAATGATCATTCACCCATAAATTTGAAATGATGAAGGTTAAACAACTTTGAAAATTAATAATCCATGATATCAAGACTTCATTGACCAAAAGAAAAAGAAAAATAAATAAATCAAGAGATGAAAATGGAATATATGAAAAAGAAAATAAATCAAGAAAAAGATCTAAACAAAATGTTAATCAAAATACAATAAAAAAGTTTGAGAAAATAAAAATAATTTTTAAACAAAAGAAGTAAAATAATAAAATAGAATGGGGGAGGGAGCGCATCGTATGATTTGGTGAGTGCATAGAAAAGGTAATCATGGGCTGAGCCAACAAGGATTACATACTAACAAAAGAAACAAGAGTTTAAAGGAAGAGAAAAAAAACATCAGAAGACTCTATTACATTTTCTTTTTCTTGGTGTCTATTGTCTCGATCTTGCTCTCTCAAATTCCTCTCTCAATCTCATTCTCCTTCTATTTCATTTTGATTTCAAAATCGCACGTCTCCTTCAATTTTCTTTTATTTTAATTCTCTGCTTCGTCTCTGATTTTGGTTCGATTGTGTTGCGATTTATGTTGTTGGGTTGTTGATTTGGAGTTGTGATTGAAGGTGAGTTATGGATTGATTGAAGAAATTTTATGGTTGAAGGTTGGGATTTGAAGATTGTTTTGGGTTGAAGGTGAGGTTCGATTTAGCTGTTACGTAGATGAGAGTTTAGTGGAATTCCAGCAGTGTTATTTTGGCCCTAGAGAACTTCATTTTGTAGTAAGGGGGTGTGTTATTTATAGTATCATGAGGTGAATGAATGATTCAATTTTGTTTTGTCATTTATGTAAACTTTGTGTGTTTTGTGTTTGCAATTGTTTTGGTGTTATGACGTGTTTTTACAACTTACGATGGTTGTATACTTGGCCTGAAGATTGTTATCATGTGCGTGTCATGCCTTGGCTTGGGACTGTGAAGAGTTGTTTGTTGTTGTAAAAGGTGTATCGTTGGGAGTTTGCTAATTATGAAGTTGGAATGGCTTGGGTGGGCATGTGATGTGGATTGTAGTTTGCGTTGTGGCTTGATTTAGCGTTTTGTGTATTGGAAGGCTTGGTAGCATGATGTAGTGGTCGGGGTGTGTTCTATTGAAGGTTGGCTTGTAATATTGTTCACGAGCTTGGTTTTTATTTTGTGCTTGTATTGTGTAACTCATGGCTGGTATGAGGTAATTGGTTAGGCTTAGAATTTGCTGGAAACGTAGCCTTTTATGTGGAAAGTAGTGACTTGTAACTTCCTTTTTTGTGTGTGGCATTTTTCATGTAATTTGAATGACGGGTTTTGAGGTATCAACTTGCATGGGCTTTTTTTTTCTCATTTATTTGTAAATTTTGTAATGTGGACTATTTGTAGAATTTCCTTTCTCTTTTTTTCATTTCCATGAACAAATTTTGTGTAGAATAATAGACTTTTAGGCTCTATGAATTATGTACACGAGTTTTGCACATTTGAAATCTTTAATTCTTTGCACTTCCATTTTGACTTGAATTTGTAGTGAAATGGGCTTGGATTGTTTTATCATATTTGAACTATGTTGAAAACCTTGATTGGATTTTACAAATTAATACCACACTTGAATTGAATCCACAAATCGCACTAAAAACCAATTTCCAACGATCTTTAAATTAATCATGAGAAAATGAACATGAAGCAATCTGAATCTTTAGATGAAATAGAGACTTGAAACAATAAAACCATCGATGAATCAATTTCTGAATTTGACCACTTGAATACTAATAGAACAAAGCTTTCACATTGCACCTTATTGAGCAAGAACATCTTCAAATTAGAGAGTCGTGACTTGAACTATGGACTGCAATACACTGCACAAAACCCTAACTAAAAGATGAGTTGGATTCTGATGATTCTTCAACCATGAAGCACCAATAACTTGATCATGAAACAAACTTTTGTTTGACCAGAATTAGGTCAAAACCAATTGAATTTCAACCAATACTGCACACACACCTGACCTGATAGCCTTACCTGAAACCCAATTCAACCTTGCAACAACTTGGACTTAGGTAATAAGAAAAAATGAAAGCAACTTCATTTTTTAAAATTTTTTAATAATGGTTAGTAAACAGAAATACAAATGAGGGTAATACTATACGGGTAGGACAAATTTGGGATATGACATTAAGGAAATTCAGAACTTCTCCTATCACAAGAAAATGGTATGATGTGTCTCACAATAGCAAAGCCAACACTCAGATACAAAACCAAAATGAGAATCAGAACCAATCTACGAGCAAAGGAAATAATACTGATGATATAAGAAACAAAAGAAGCTTTTTACCTCAAGGACTAAATGAGAACATTGCGAAAGGTGCTAAGAACATCACCTACATGTCAAAAGGCAAAAAGACTACCAGAGAGTCTGTTAACAATAATTAAGGGTCAAATCAAAGAAAGTTGATATATAACGATCTACTTGGGGTTAAAAGGAACATACATGATGACCAAATTAGATGTGAAGCCTTATTTGAAGATACTGAGCCTATCCATGAATGCAATAGATGTAAACCTCTTGATATATGATGGATTAAATGTAACTCTGATGTCACCCTTGATAATGAAGAACAATGAGGGTTAGGTGTTTTAAAAAAAATGATAAGGAGGATTTAATGGCTGCCTGTAAGAATTTTATAAATAATAGAGAAAACCTGTTGTTAGCTGAAGCAACCTCGCTTATCAAAGCGATCGACATTAAATTTATATCAATTAAATTTATAAATTAAAATCAAAACTATAAAAAAAATTAAATCAAAACTGTAAAAAAAAAGTTAAATCAAAACTATAGACAGAAATTTAATTTAAACTATGAAACGCTTTCTAAAGTGAATCTGGGATTTAGTTTCTTCACGAGCTCTCTCTCTCTCTCAACCCTGGCTCTCGCTCGCGCGCTCTCTCTCTCTCAACCCTGCTCTCGCTCGCGCTCTCTCTCTCAACCTAGCATAGTGACCTCTCTCTCTTTCTCTCGATCGAAAGCTCTCTCTTTCAGGTTTGTTCGACGGTTTTGGCCTTTTAGATTTGTGTATTATTATGTTTTTATGTACGTTTTTGTTCTAACACACTGTCAAATTAAGGGTTTTAATTCATATTAGAGTTTTAATTAGGGTTTTTACACTGTGTTTGGTTCATTGTTTAGATTATTCTGAACATTTTCTTTGAATATTATCTCAGGGTTTTAATCAATTAGGGTTTTAATTAGGGTTTGGATTATTATTCTAATTCTGGTTCTTGAACACATTGTCAAATTAAGGGTTTTAATCCATATTAGAGTTTTAATTAGGGTTTTTACACTGTGTTTGGTTCATTGTTTAGATTATTCTGAACATTTTCTTTGAATATTATCTCAGGGTTTTAATCAATTAGGGTTTTAATTAGGGTTTGGATTATTATTCTAATTCATAGATCATTTTCTGGTTCTTGAACACAATGTCAAATTAAGGGTTTTAATCCATATTAGAGTTTTAATTAGGGTTTTTATGTTTGGTTCATTGTTTAGATTATTCTGAACATTTTCTTTAACCGGCAGGAACAAACAAGTTAGCACTATGATGTCAGGACGTCCTATAATCTTTCGCGACAAGAATTTGTTTAGATTATTCTGAACATTTTCTTTAACCGGCAGGAACAAACAAGTTAGCACACTATGATGTCAGGACGTCCTATAATCTTTCGCGACAAGAATTTGTGGATGCGATGTGCCGGCAATGTGCCTTTCAATCCCTCCATTAATGCTCTGGTCTACTTTTTTCCGGAAGGATATTCGTATAGCATTGGGAGATCCGAAGATATGATTACCTCAAAGATGTCTACCTTTGTAGAATTTTGTCGATCACCTATATGGCAGATGAGGAAAATGAAGAGGTATTCGCAAAATTAAGGTTGAAAACTGTAGAGGGGAACCAAGCAAGCTGTAGGTAACCCTAACCCTGTAGAGAAGCTCTAGGTAACCCTAACCTTATAACCCTAACCTTGAAGAAGCGGTAGGACATTATCTTAGAGAAGAGGCGGTAGCTGGCTTATGAAATGGAAATGCACTTATAAAAGGGCAAAATCTGTCCAGCCAGAACCTAGCACACAGCAATTACTTTGAATAGAGCAGTTTTTATGTTTTATGTTTCACTATCCAAGCTTCATTATGATTTGGATTATGAAATGGAAATGCACTATTCTCATCCAAACACGTTATTGAAAAGCGTAGAGCCTTCTTTAGATCACTCTTTGTGAGGCTTTTTATAAAAAAGCCACCTACCGCCTCTTCTCTAACATAATGTCCTACAGCTTCTTCTACAAGTTGTAGAAGAAGCAGAAGCTGTAGGACATTATGTTAGAGAAGAGGGTGGCTTTTTTATAAAAAGCCTCACAAAGAGTGATCTAAAGAAGGCTCTACGCTTTTCAATAACGTGTTTGGATGAGAATAGTGCATAATGAAGCTTGGATAGTGAAATATAATATAAAAACTGCTCTGTTCAAAGTAATTGCTGTGTGCTAGGTTCTGTTTGGACAGATTTTGCCCTTTCATAAGTGCATTTCCATTTCATAAGCCAGTTACCGCCTCTTCTCTAAGATAATGTCCTACCGCTTCTTCAAGGTTAGGGTTATAAGGTTAGGGTTACCTAAAGCTTCTCTACAGGGTTAGGGTTACCTACAGCTTGGTTCCCCTCTACAGTTTTCAACCTTAATTTTGCGAATACCTCTTCATTTTGCTCATCTGCCATATAGGTGATCGACAAAATTCTACAAAGGTAGACATCTTTGAGGTAATCATATCTTCGGATCTCCTAATGCTATACGAATATCCTTCCGGAAGGGATTGAAAGGCACATTGCCGACACATCGCATCCACAAATTCTTGTCGCGAAAGATTATAGGACGTCCTGACATCATAGTGCTAACTTGTTTGTTCCTGCCGGTTAAAGAGTTGAGTACCGGGGATACTATGATTTTCAAGAAGAATATAGAATCAGAAACTATATCGGTTGGTTTCCGAAGAAAGCAGAATCCTTCTGCCAAGAGATATATCGATATGGTAAAAGATTATGATATGGAGGGGGTCATTGTGCTCCGCATTGAATGCCCTTATGGGAAAAGAATTCTATGTCACATACTTCCCTCATTGGATCGAGTTCCTCGTTCATCCAGCCGTTCTATATCAATCAGAAAATAGATTCGCAGCGTTCTGACAATGGACGTTGGTCGAGGTTCATGAATCAAATGATCTTCTTATGAGGGTGAGTTAACTGAGTTAACCTTTTTAGATTCTATTATTATTTTAATTTAGCTTCAGTGAGTTAACTGAGTTAACCTTTTTAGATTCTATTATTATTTTAATTTAGCTTCAGTTCTCATTTTATTTTTTTCTGTTTTTGTTTAGGTTCATTGGGATGAGGAACCATCCTCAACATTCGTTAATGCTTGGCAGATTGAACCTGCAGATTGAACCATTTTAACATACAATTGGTATTCTTTTTTTTTAAAGATATCTTAGTTTCTTAGTACACATGTAATATTTGTTCTTTGAGGCATTTTTCTTTGCCGAGAATAAAACTCGAGATTTGAATTTGATATATTGCCTTAGAAAGTGTTCTGTTGCTTGGTGCTCCTATATTTAACATAATAGGACGTTCTATTACCAGTATAATGCTTTGGTGAAGGTTAGCAAAAAAAATGCCATAGAGCATCGCAAGCCTGCACTTATTTGAAAATATTTTAAAATTTAAAAGCAGTAGAGTGGAAGAAGCTAGCAAAAAAATATTGTAGTCAGGGGCCAAGGGAGGACACCAATAGCACCACACAAGCATGAGAACAAAAAATAATAGAAGCAGAACACAGCAGCAAGCAGACATTCTAAGAAAAATACAATAGACAGAGAAATAAATAACAGCGGATATAAGACAAACAAAAAAAACAAATATAAATATAACATAGACCTCAACAAACAGAGTGAGTGTATGGTATCAAGGAGAAAGGGCGTTAAAAGTGTATTCTAGGAGAGGTAAGAGAAGGACAGTTGGAAAAACAGTAGAGTAGGAACCAGTTAATAGGGTAAGTAACCATAACTGTTTCAATTGTAGAAGGGAGTTTTTCCATTAAAAAGGTATTACAACCCTTGATCAATAATCATAATTATTGCCATTCTTTTTCACTACTGCTCCTTATCTCTTTCAAAAATCCAACAATTGGTCCGACCTAGGTGTTGCATTATAGTAGCAAAGAAAATGATGAAAGTATATTAGGTGATGGTTCTAAAACAAAATCAAACTCTTAGGGACATAAATCAACTTCGGCCACACCATCATCTACTTCCTTGATAACCCTTTCTGCGACATGATATTGAGTTTTTCCATAATTTAATAGAACAGTGCATGCAACTATATGTTTTAAACATGAATTGGTTAAAAATACTACTCACTTGGGTAAAGATAGATATTGGATTACAGATGCATGATTTTTGTTCTTCTGAAGCCAAGAAATTCTGGATCTACTTTGTTTAGCAGCAATGTTAGTGGGACCACTCAGAGAAGGGATCCATAAGAAACCTTCTGGTAACAGTCCCTTCAAATTAAATTTTTTCTCAGTAATTAGGGAAAATTATGTATTTGAAATTTGTCTATCAAAATCTCAAATTACAATAGTTTATTCTATAAATTACCTCATTTGCCACATTAGATAAAGCTTGGTATAGACCAATTCAGACTGGAATAGTAGGCAAAGTTGGTAAACAAACTATACAAAATAATGAAATCATCTTTTATAAGCACATCCCAGTTATGATTATGCAAGTGTTTTGGAATCATAATATCACATGTCAAAGCATTAATATACAGAACCAATGTTGAGAAGAAGAAAATGATAAAGACGACATTAAGATAAAAATGTTGAAATTTTCAGAATACTAATCCGTCTAAGGAACATACCTATCATCTAGTTTATCATGGTCCAATTTCGCCAAAGCACGTTCGACTTCCTCACTAACCTGTTGATCACTGAATTAGAAAAATACATGGTAGATAATAAAATTATTGCTTATTTTAACTCACAAGTTCACCTTCTTCGGTTGAATTTCCACACTCTCAACCATCCACAACCCAACTCTTCCATCCTAGGGAAACTTTCTTCTCTCATCTTCAAATGGATGTTGAAAGATTATGGGACGATAGAGTCATTTTAATAACCTCAAGCATTGACTTTTAACAATATAATGAAACAATGCACCAGAGAAGGAACAAACTTCAAAATAACTTCAAAGCACACATAATATGTATAAAAGAAACAAAAATCAAAGAAGCCATATAATAAAACAATGCACCAGAGAAGAAACAAGCTTCAAAATAACTTCAAAGCACACATAATATGTATAAAAGAAACAAAAATCAAAGAAGCCATATAATAAAACAATGCACCAGAGAAGGAACAAGCTTCAAAATAACTTCAAAGCACACATAATATGTATAAAAGAAACAGAAATCAAAGAAGCCATATATGAAGCCAAGCATAGGAGTATCATTTTCTCTTCTTTTTAATCTTAAAAACAACACTTCATCAAAAGAATGTAACATGTAGTTAAAATAGATTATATTGGACCATACCATACTATTATAATTCTCATCATCATCTGCAAAATTAACAATATCTTCTAACTCCATTTCAAATATGCATTTTGCATCCAGATGCATGTTGCCATCCAATCCATTTTCCACCTACATCCAAGACAAATAAAATTAACTTAATGATCAAAGCTCCCAGCATTGTTTTGACTAAAATCTGACAAGGGCTTAACAAACTTACATCCAACTCTATCAATTTATCCACAAGTGCAGGTAGCATGGTATTTGGCATGTCATAACATGAAATGAAAGACAATAAATTCATTAAATTCATTAAATTGAGTAACTAATACAGCAAGATTTGCAACAACCATTTCACTGAAAATGCAATCTGAACTCACATGCTCTGTCACATCGTAACGTTTCGGTATATTCTGGACAACTATTAGTGATAATCGCATGGGAGCAAGGGGAACCAAATCAGCTATTTGTTTCAGAGCATCATGCACCCGAGACAAAACCTTATTCTTTCTATCAGCTCCATTTTCATTTTTCAGAAAATCAATGACATGTTTAGGAGCAGTAAAATGCCTCACAAGCCTCTCCAAACACCAATCAATATACATTCCCTTCGAAGCAGCTTGCAAAAAACACATATTAAAAAAACTTCAATAAATTATCAAATGGCTTCATCTACAAATTACAAAGATATTGAGGTAATACAAAATAAAATATTCACCAATGATACGAGGAGCTCAATCAAAGCATCCATGATATCAGTTGCATCATAATTCTTATATGTTGTAGCCAAATTCCACAAGCTCATTCTCTCAAGCTGAACAAAACATCTTGTCAGATCAACCATATCAAAAATTTATCTTGCCACCAAAAACAAAGAAAACGCAGAGACGGAAAACTAACAAAATACGACGGTGAGAATCGAAACGTGGCTAGGGTTTTAGATCGGTAGAGTACCAAAGCCGTAAAAACCGGATCTAACGGTCTAAAACCGGCGAACTACGGAGCCAGTGGCGGGTTTTGTAAACCGGTTGGGTTTTGTTATGTGAAAAAGAAAAGGAAATTAGAGAAGGATAGAGATGCAGCAGCAGGTGCGACGCTTAGGAAACAAAGGGAGGAGATGATTGTTGTTGATACGTTAGGATTTTGATAGAGGAGAAAGAAAGAGGGTGCGAGAAGGGAGAGAATGTGAGAGAAAAACAGAATAAGAGGGTACGAGAAGAGAGAGAAGATGAGAGTAAAAGGGAAGACAAGAGTGAGAGGGAAAGATGGAAGACAAGAGTTTTAAAAAAAACTAGTAGAAGACCCGTGCGTCCGCACGGGATCCACGGAAAAGTTAATTTTTTTAATATAAGAGCATTTGTTAAATAGAAATAACAAAATCAAAATGATCATAATTTCACAGTATTAATTGTGAAAATATTCAACTGTTTTAAAATATATTGACAATGCTTAACACAATTTTAATATGTTCAACATATAATAAAAAAACTAATAATAAATCTTTGATTCTAATAATACAGTAAGCCTTGTTAGAAGCAATTGAAGAGATTACATAACCTACAAGCATGATAAATAAAATGAGAATTAGAGAAATGTTCTAATTAGAAAAGAGAAAACATTATTTTGACCTTGAAAAAATGACTTACATTTGCTTGGTGACATTTGTATTATTTCTTCAAAAATGATAGTGTGTGAAAGCTTAATAAAGAAATGTAGGTGTTAGGAAATATAGTAAATAAAAAAAGAGAATTTTATTAATAAACTTAATAGTTTAAAGAAATAGTAAAAATGTACCTAAATTACGCTGTGAAAAACTTTTGAAGACAACATTTTTTGTTTGAATTAAGGAGTTGTTGTCTTTGTCATGTATTAAGTTTATTAACCTAGATTTTATGACAATAGTCTTTGTTCATATAGAATTCCATCTGATAACTACAAACCTATAACTTTAAGGTAGTTATTCTTTTAAAATCATCATTTAACAAACTCATAATAAAAACTCTGATGCAACATCAAATACTTTATGTTCGAAATCTTGAATATAATTTACATTAGTTATATATTAATACATTTATTATCTTCTTTAAATGAATACACCACCTTCACAATTTTATGATCGCTGAATCCTGCTTAATCAAGATCAAACTTTCAACCATACTTAGTCTTCTCTTCTCTATAGCTTGTACTATAATTATAGAATCTACATTAATCTAAACCTTACACAAATCTAACGACTTAGTGAGATTAAGCCTTTCAAAAACATTCAAAACTCCGCCATAAAAGCACTGCAATGTCCTTAAGGATTTAACAAAGCCATCTAACCAATGTCTATGCGCGTCTTAGTATTCATGTTGTTTGCAAATTCATATTTCTTTAACCTTTAAAAGATATAAGATTATGAGTCATAAGATCTCATAAACGACTCATCATGCTCTTCTTTATTATGCTAACTCCACAAAGAATGGCACACAATTTCCTAATAATTATTCCACTTTCTACCATCACTACTTCTCACTTTGAGATTCAACATGAGTCAGTCTAATAACCCTGCATGAAAAACTTATGGACTCCTATGTTAGGCACAATTTTCTCCCATATTTTCATGACTTTAGGGCATTTTCTAACGACATACATGGTATATTCACAAACATTCCCACATAAATTACACATAGAGAATCCCATTCCTTTCCTTCTTTTGCTAAAGTTGATGAGCATTCTATCACACTTTAAGAGTCAGACAAAACACTTTACTCTTTCCGAAATATTGAGGTCCCAAAATCATCCTCCACACCTCATCCACAGTTTCCTCATCAAAATTGGACATAGCTCTATACATTTCTTTAATCGGAAAAACACCATCACCAATGTCAACCACGATAAATTCATCGCTCTCATAATCTGCTTTTGGAGGGAGGAGTGATTAAATATTATGAAACATCCCTTAGGCATTAAATTTTGTATCTTCTACCAACTTCACTCTCCATTCTCATCAACCAATTCGCTAACATTCACTCCTATTAACTCTTCAGAAATTTGCACGTCATATTCACTAATGCAAACCTTTGTCTCCAACCAACTATCACAAATGTGATAATCATGTCTATATAATATTCTATTAATTCCTCTATTTATTTATTATCTATTTATTTTTTATAAATTATTTTGACACTTTCTCAGATATTAAAAAATGTTACAATTTTAAAAAAGAGAAGTTATGGCCTATCATAGATTTATTTTGACAAATGAACAATTATTTTCTCCCCTTTAACCACAATGAAGATCAAACCAAAATCCACCTCAAAAGCATATATTAATTGAGCAAAGTATCATGAAATAATACATAATGCTTAAATATATCAAAAACAATTAGTGAACACACTTTCAGTTTCTTCAAAAATATTAAAAACACCAATGTCAATGGTTGCAATAACATAAAATAAATATAGTTGCAAAAAAGTTGAATCCAACCAGACAAATTCTGTGTCCTTCATATTCATAATCTTCCCATGTTTTCATATCTGGTACACAATGCCCTGCATAACAACATTCAACATAGAAATTTAATCGGTCTCCGATCGTAATCTACGACACATTATATTAAAAAAATTGTATTTCACGACGCAATGTGACCGCGATTTAGCCTTCATTAGCAATAGTTTACAGTAGTTTTTCGCAATATCAGGAAATATTGACACCAAAATCTTAGTGGAATACCTGATAGAAAATGAAGATTGCAGCATTATGCAGTTCATGTTTCTGATTAATGATGAGAATTAGAAGACGGTGAAGGCTGTTCCGAGCCAACTCCGTGATTCTCATCGTATCCTTGAATTCTAGTAGGAATACAAAAACCTGTCAAAGCATCAGACAAAAACCTGCTACCAAAGATCGAACCATGGTGAATCGGCTGCTGAGATTTCTTATCATGATGATCGACAGCGAATCCGCCATTGGAATATCATTCCAAGGACGAAGCGAAGGCGAAAAACTGGACTGAAGGGTCCCCCTATGGGCGGAAAAGGCCAAACCGTGGCCTAGAAACGACGCGGGCGAACTATTAACCATGAAACCTGTTCTATTCATATTCATATTCATATCAGTCTTTGTTCCATGATGATCATTGTTCCAATTCATAATCCTATGATAATTAGAATCAAACACAACATGGTTTGTTCAGAGAAAAGTGTTTGATCATTTGAACCTGAATTATCTTGGAACGAATGCAGAGAAATACCAAGATCCTGTGTTGAGTTGTTTGTTCTTGAGATTATATCAAAAGAGTAGCTTTGAAAATTCATCGAATCACCAACAGAACTCGTCGGAAAAAACGCTATAACATCATTATCAATACTCGACTGAATGAAACCCGAAGGGTTATGATTCTGGTTATGTTGATTATTCTGCTGCAAATTGTAACCAGGAGATTCTGAATTTTCCGCGGCAATAACCATTTTACTTCTTTCTAAACCAATATTATTCTCATCCTCTTCTTGAAACTCTTCTGTTGCATTCTCAATTGGATTCCATGGAGGAAGCTCATCCAGCTTATCAATAGCAGACTTAGCCTTCTTGATAAGCCAATCCATAAAACTAACATTATTTCATTGTTAACTTATAAATTTATTTTAACATAGCTGGCAAGTTTCATATAAAAACATAGTTAGTTATAAATTATTTCAGAGAATTTTCCCCATGTCACTACCACAATGCTCGTAATGTCGTAACCACAATTGTAACTCCGCAACTTCAATGGAAGCAAAATCTGAAAAGATAATTATCACATAAATTGTTACAAATTACAACTATCATAAAAAACAATAATGCTTTTATCACAGGATTAAGACGAATTTTAAAAACATGAACATTATTTTACTTTCCTGATACCTCAAGATTTTTTGATAAATTGCACCATTACATATCCTCTCAAAGACTTCACCTCCAGCTGCATACTCCATCACTATCACAATGACAATCAACAACAACATCATTCAAATTTCAAGTCAGTTGCATACTCCATCACTATCACAATGACAATCAACAACAACATCATTCAAATTTCAAGTCAGCTGCATACTCCAACATTGCAGCATTGTTATATATTGTATCATTCCAACATTGCTCTTAATACACATCAACCATTGATTTTTAACAAAAAAAAAAACTGTATTAAGCAAACGAAGAAGTAGGCTATAGACAGTAAACAACATCGAGTCACAACATAAAATGGTTCAAACTTGTAACGACGTTCTCGGTTCAAAATGTTACTAAAAAGTGTGAGCTGTTAATCGGTAGCTGAACATTGCGTTGCGGTGATGCCGATGTCATTATCGTTGAAGGAAAGATGGAGGAGGTAGTTTGATGCATAATCAAAACTCATTAGGATCCCTTGTTAATTAGGAAATAATCTTTGCAGTTATTGTGAATAATTTACATTTATAGAATAGGAAATTAGTCATTATGAATTGTAATTAGTCATTATCAGCTATAATTAGTTATTATGAGTTGTAATTACCGACACTATTATATATAGTATGAAAGGCAATGAGAAAGGCATGAAGCCAAATTTCGTGACATGGTATCAGTAGGTTCGATCAAACCTGGAAAATATTATTATATTGGCTGATCAGCGATACCCCACTGGTTCGCTCTCGTAATCGTGTTCGTTTCGAAATTCTTTCGTTTGAAATCGAAACCTTGCAGCTGTCTGAGATTCTAAATCTTTGGTTGCCAGTTCATGATTTCGTCTTGGAGATTCTCGTTGTTGCGCTGATATTGCAATCAATTTTTTTTTGTTCTTGGCTGTTGTTGCTTCGTGATTCTGGATCGTCATAATCTTCTGTTTTGCCGCTCCTTCCAAATCGTGGATTTGATCGTGCTGTTGTTCGTTGGTTCGTGGGTATTGTTTCTTGTTGCTGCTCTAGTAACTGTGATTACAGTTACTGTTATTATATTATAGTTATTATTATTATAATTATTATTATAATAATAATAAAATAATATTAGTGAGATTGTATCTGGTGGTTTAATAATTTAGATGGCTTCCGAAAAAGAAAGAGATAATTTTTGTGTTCGTTTTACCGGCAAGAATTATTCGGCATGGGAATTTCAGTTCAAGATGTATGTTAAAGGAAAGGGATTATGGAGTCACTTAGATGATGTTTCTAAGGCACCAACGGAGAAAACTGCTTTAGATGCGTGGGAAACTAAAGATGCTCAAATTATCACTTGAATTCTAAACAGTATTGATCCTCAGATGATAAATAATTTGCGTTCTTTTTCAACTGCTCAAGAAATGTGGAATTATCTGAAGCGCATTTACAACCAGGACAATTCGGCAAAATGTTTTCAGTTGGAGTTAGACATCGCCAACTACAAACAAGGTGATTTGTCTATTCAAGAATACTATTCTGGTTTTTTAAATCTTTGGGCAGAACACTCTGCTATTATACATGCTAATGTTCCCAAGACCTCTCTTGCGGCTGTTCAAGAGGTCTACAACACAAGTAGGCGAGATCAATTTCTTATGAAGCTTCGTCTAGAATTTGAGGTTGTCAGAGGTGCTTTGCTAAATAGGAATCCTGTTCCTTCTTTGGATACATGTGTTGGTGAACTTCTCAGGGAGGAACAACGTCTCCTTACTCAAGGAACCATGTCTCATGATACTGTCAGTTCTGAACCTGTGGCAATTGCATATGCTGCTCAAAGTAGAAATAAAGGTCGTGATATGCAACATGTCCAATGTTTTTCTTGCAAACAGTTTGGACATATTGCTCGTAGCTGCAGTAAGAAGTTTTGTAATTATTGCAAACAACAAGGTCATATCATTTCTGACTGTCCCACGCGTCCTCCACGACCAGCACATCATTCGGTGAAGGCATTTCATACCACTACAGGCCATACAATTGGCTCTTCCACCACTGGTGCATCAGATGGCAATGCTCTACAACCTGAAATGATTCAACACATGGTACTTTCTGCCCTTTCAGCCTTGGGTATTAAGGGTAAGTCTTCTCATGTTTCTCGTCCATGGTTTATTGATTCTGGTGCATCCAATCACATGACAGGTTCATCTGAAAACTTGCACAATTTACATTCTTATCATGGTAATCAGAAAATTCAGATTGCTAATGGTAATACCTTGTCTATCACTAACGTTGGGGACATAAACTCGGATTTTCAGAATGTGCTTGTCTCACCTGGACTTGCTTCTAATTTATTGTCTGTTGGTCAATTGGTGGACAATAATTGTAATGTTAATTTTTCTCGATCTGGTTGTCTTGTGCAGGAGCAGGTGTCGGGGAAAGTGATCGCGAAGGGGCCTAAAGTGGGAAGATTGTTTCCAATACAGTTTATTTCTAATCATTTGTCTCTTGCTTGTCATAATGTTTTGAATTCCTATGAGGATTGGCATAGAAAACTAGGTCATCCAAACTCTTCTGTTTTGTCTCATTTATGTAAAAGTGGCTTGTTGGGAAATAAAAATGTTATTCCTGATGCCTCTGTTTCATGTTCTGTTTGCAAATTGGCTAAAAGTAAGACACTTCCTTTTCCGTCTGGTGCTAATCGTGCTTCCACTTGTTTTGAGATGATTCATAGTGATGTATGGGGAATGTCTCCTGTGGTTTCTCATGCTCACTATAAATATTTTGTCACATTTATTGATGATTATAGTCGTTTTACTTGGATATATTTTCTCCGTTCTAAATCCGAAGTGTTTTCTATGTTTAAAAAATATTTGACATATGTTGAAACTCAATTTCAAGCAAGTGTTAAAAATTTTCGATCTGACTCTGGTGGTGAGTACATGTCTCATGAGTTTCAGGAATACCTTCAACAAAAAGGCATCTTGTCTCAATGGTCTTGTCCCAATACCCCTCAACAAAATGGCACGGCAGAACGTAAGAATCGTCATTTGCTTGATGTAACACGCACCTTACTTCTCCAAGCTTCTGTACCATCCCGATTTTGGGTGGAGGCTCTTTCCACGACTGTCTTCTTGATCAATCGTATTCCTTCTACAGTTATTGATCTTGATTCTCCTTTCTTCCGTCTATTTAAAATTCATCCTGATTATAGTGCTTTACATACTTTTGGGTGTGTGTGTTTTGTTCACTTACCTCCTTTTGAAAGGCATAAGCTTGGAGCACAATCCGTTCAATGTGCATTTATGGGATATAGTAACTCTCATAAGGGATTTGTGTGTTATGATGTCTCTAACCATCGTTTTCGCATTTCTAGAAATGTGACATTTTTTGATAATCAGTTTATGTTTCCCTGTGGTTCTCCTGCCATTAATGATATTGTTACTCTTCCTAAGTTTTCTATTATGCCTCAAGCTATAGAACGTTATAAACCAGGTCATGTATATGTTAGAAAACACAGACAACAGGTTCCCACACCCCTTCCCGATGCTGAACTGCCACCTGATCCTGTACCGGTTGAACCACGACGTTCTGGTCGAATATCCCGTGCACCAGATAGATATTCACCAGACAGGTATGATTCCTCACATACTTCTCTGACTGCCACACTCTCTAGCATATCTATTCCTACTTGTTACTCACAGGCTGTTAAAGATGTGCGATGGATAAAAGCAATGACTGAAGAGCTCCAAGCTCTTCAAGAGAATTTCACATGGGATATCGTCACTTGTCCTCCAAATGTAAAACCTATAGGTTGCAAATGGGTGTATTCTGTGAAACTGAATTCTGATGGGTCTCTCAACCGTTACAAGGCTCGTTTGGTTGCGTTAGGAAACAAGCAGGAATATGGAATTGATTATGATGAGACATTTGCACCGGTTGCCAAAATGACAACTGTCCGCACAATCATGTCTATAGCTGCTTCTAATGGGTGGACTCTTCATCAAATGGATGTGAAGAATGCTTTTCTTCATGGTGACCTGACAGAAGATATTTATATGACTCCACCTCAAGGCTTATTCTCTTCATCTAAAGGTGTGTGTAAGCTCAAACGCTCCTTATATGGTTTGAAACAGGCACCTCGAGCATGGTACGAGAAATTCCGCACCACTATACTTGGATTCTCCTTTACTCAGAGTCAGTATGATTCATCTTTATTTATTCATAGCACATCTGCGGGTATTGTTCTGCTTCTTTTGTATGTTGATGATATGGTTATTACTGGTTCGGATCATGCTTCCATTCAGCGACTTAAGCAACAGCTACAGGCCTCATTTTATATGAAAGATCTGGGTAATCTACATTATTTTCTTGGTCTTGAGGTTCATTCTACATCCAAGGGCATCTTTCTCCATCAACACAAGTATGCTACATATTTGATTTCTATGGCCGGTCTTGAATCGGCTAATCCAGTAGATACTCCTCTTGAGGTTAATGTTAAATATCATCGTGATGATGGGGATCTGTTGCCTGATCCCTTATTGTATCGACAACTTGTGGGTAGCCTCAACTACTTGACTATTACTCGCCCTGACATATCTTTTGCTGTTCAACAAGTAAGTCAATTCATGCATTCTCCTCGCCATCTTCACTTGGCTGCAGTTCGTCGTATAATTCGCTACTTAAAAGGAACCTCTCACCGCGGATTATTCTTTTCCGTTGGAACTTCTCTTCAGTTGAGCGCTTATAGTGATGCTGATTGGGCAGGGTGTCCTGATACTCGTCGATCTGTTACTGGTTGGTGTATGTTTCTTGGTTCTTCATTGATCTCTTGGAAAAGTAAGAAGCAAGCAAGAGTTTCTAAATCTTCTACTGAATCAGAGTATCGTGCCATGTCTGCTGCGTGTTCAGAAATACTTTGGCTTCGTGGTCTTTTGGCTGAACTTGGATTTCCCCAAACAGAGTCAACTTCACTTTATGCTGACAATACAAGTGCCATCCAAATTGTTGCAAATCCTGTTTTTCATGAACGCACCAAACATATCGAAGTTGATTGTCATTCAATACGTGACGCCTACGATGATCGAATAATATCACTTCCTCACGTCAGTACGCAGTTGCAGGTTGCAGATATTCTTACCAAGGCTGTTCCACGCCCAAGACATCAGTTTCTTGTTAGCAAATTGATGCTCCTTGACCAGCCGCATCAATTTGAGGGGGGATGTTAATTAGGAAATAATCTTTGCAGTTATTGTGAATAATTTACATTTATAGAATAGGAAATTAGTCATTATGAATTGTAATTAGTCATTATCAGCTATAATTAGTTATTATGAGTTGTAATTACCGACACTATTATATATAGTATGAAAGGCAATGAGAAAGGCATGAAGCCAAATTTCGTGACATCTCTGAGTTGAGATGCTTGGATCTTGTCACTCGAAATGCGTTTCCAGAATCTCTCTGCTATTGCAGTGGCGGGGTTCGCAGTCGACAAGTGTTTATTTGAGCGAAATTCATCACATACTTGATAACTAGATAAAATATCTTTCCATAGTTCTTATAGAAATTGATCACATACTCTAGCATCAACAGAACCCTGCATGTGCTAATGTGTGCCAACTGGTTGCTTTTAACTGAACTATGCAAATTTAATGTGTGCCAACTGGTTTGAGAAGCTGACGAGAGAGAAAGGGTGAGGTTGGTCTGAACAATGAGAAGCTGACAATCACTACAGAATATTATATATGTATAAATCCAATTGTACATGCAAAAAACTATATAACAGCTCCAATAAGGACATGTTTGAATTGAATTATTTGAACTAATCTACAAAATAAGCATTTGTGAGATTGTTTGAAAGAGTTTATAGAAACAACTTATGACATGTTCACAAGTCATATTTTAGCATGTTTCCATATACTGTTTGAGATACCTTATGAAGACAGTATGACTTTATATCATCTTTGGTTATACAAATAAGCATTTATATGATCTACGCTGATTGTTGTTGAGATTTGTAGATTGTTGTGCTTACTTACCAAACAAAATTGGGACCAATCTGAGACACTGTTGTTTGCCAGCCAGCAGCCCACATCGCTGGTCCTTCAACAACAATAACAAAAGGGGTGAGAAGCAATAGAGATAATATAGAGAGGCAAACTTAGTAGTTCATTCCACTAACAGGCATTCCTTTCATTCCCTTCTTTGAAAATATATTCCTAAACACAAAGGCCACATTGGATATCATAGCTCCCATAAACCCTGAAACACATAAGATTAATAAAAAAAACTACAAATTTAGTGTCTTCGAAGCACAGAAAAATTTAGTGTCTTCGAAGCACAGACACCAGCATAGGACACTACAAATAAGTGAATATCTATTTTCTTACTAATCATATTGAAATTAAGTTCAGTGACAGCAGCAATTGCACAACCTCCAATAATCGGCAACCGTGAAAGATAAACTTGCAAAGGAAAAGATTCACCAAGCAAGAACTTCGATACCAAAACACTAAAATCAGGTTCACCACTTTTAATTATATGTGTAAACGAAACTACAACTTTGGACATACTTACAGTAGTTGCAACATGCCCAATTGCATGTGCCACTGTAACCTACAATTCAAATTCACCATTCAGTTATTCATTCAAACACGTTATAGTCAACATGATATTGATAAAAAACGAAACAACATTGCATGCTTACCGGAAACAAAGCCTTCCAAAACTCGAAATTAACTTTAGGAACATCAGCAAGTCTTGCAGCCCATGAAATCAACATAATGAGAGAACCAACAACAAGTGATAAAGTGGAAGTAAGCCATGGATAAGGAAACACATTCAAAACCTTCTTGTTGTAAATATTGAACACAACATTCAAAGCCCACCATGTAGCATATGTAGTAAGTCTTGTTATAACAAACCGAAAGAAGGAAGAACCAAAGATCCTGTAATGTATGGAATATGAAATGAACATGAATATTGAACAAATATTTCGGTGGATGTGAGTAGACGATAATACCTCATATGAAAAGGGAAGAAACTGGATTTGTAAGTAGGAAATTAACATGACCATGAACATCTTCGCACCAAAAAACTGGATCTGAAAACATACAACTGAGTAAGTAACATCTTCACACCAAAAAGATGAAAACATAAAAAATAAACATGAGCATAAAGCATTCAGTCAGGTTGGAGGTTACCTTTAAGGAAATCGCAATGTCTTAGAGCTGAATGAAGCAGAGGGCGGAAGTGGCGATAGGTTGGAGGTTTGAGAAGCTGACGAGAGAGAATGGGTGAGGTTGGTCTGAACAATGAGGAAGAGGACAAAGAGAAAGAGGGAGACGAGAAAAGAGAGAGAAAGTGAGGGAAGAAAGAGAAAGAATTGACCAATTGGTGAGGGACATGTGGATGAGTGTGAGGATTTAGAGCATTTGAAAGAATTGAATATGTTATTTACTTTTATGTCCTTGAGTTGGGTATAATTTTTGTTGTTGTGAAGAGTATAATTGGTAGAATGGTGGAAATTGAATGTAATGGGTAGGTAGTTTTGTAAACCGGTTGGGGTTTTGTTATGTGAAAAAGAAAAGGAAGTTAGAGAAGGATGGAGATGCAGCAGCAGGTGCAGTGATTAGGAAACAAAGGGAGGAGATGATTGTTGTTGATACGTTAGGGTTTTGATAAAGGAGAAAGAAAGAGGGTACGACAAGGGAGAGAAGGCGAGAGAAAAACAGAATAAGAGGGTACGGGAAGAGAGAGAAGATGAGAGTAAAAGGGAAGACTAGAGTGAGAGGGAAAGAGGGAAGACAAGAGTTTTCAAAAAAAATTTGCCACTTGGCAAAATTGGACCATGTTATCGGTCAATGTTTTTGTATTTAATAAATTACCAAAAAGGGCATGGTCTAGTCTTAAGTAAAATTCAAGTGAAGGGTAAATTAGGAAAAATGGTGGCATTTTCATTAATTGGTAGGTAGTTGAAGTTGATGTATACCTGTGAACAAACCATGCGGTGATGCTTTTGCATGCCATCTTGTTTGAATATATTTTGTAACTCTTTTGCATGCCATCTTGTTTGAATAATTTTTGTAACGATATATTTTGACTCTAGCCGTATGTATTGAAGACATAGAGCTTTAAATGGTTCTCTGCTAGCATCAAACTTAAACCTATTATGCTTGCGATGTCTTAACACTTATCAATCTCCAAAATCTATAAAATAAAAGCCATTGATAGATGCAACCATGATCTTAATAAAGAGCTCATTGTCGAAATAGAAAGTATTAAGTCTATACTAAGTTGGATGTAGAAAAATTTATTTTGATTTGATAAAGAAAAAAAATAGTAAAGTAATGCTTCCAAGGAATTATAATCAATAGAAGCCGGAACCAATTCTTCATGCAAAGGGAGATGAAACTCTTTCTAAAATAGAAGAAAAAGGGAGGTGGGTTTAACTTACCCTTTCACACTCTTCTCCATATATCGTCTCAAGAGTTATCTTTTATTGTATTTCTGAGGAACTCAACATGATCTACATAGGGTTGAAGGAAATTTTCATTGGTCAACATATATAGTTATGCATACACAAACAAAAAAACATTCCCAAAGGAATGGATGAAACATTGAAGCAAATCTATATATATTGAGTTACATTTACGTTCACACTGAATACAAGTAAGAAACTGTCTATCCTCTTTCTCTTCAATTTTATTTTGGCCGCAAATTCCGCAAAGGGCATGATGGACGAAACCAATCACCATCAGGATGCCCTACAAATGCAGAATGAAACTAGTTAATACGACATTAAAGTACTGAATGGAAGGAGTTTCATCACGGACACAAAAAGGAAAGGAAATATAGCAACACGATAGAAATTTATAAGCCATGATTAAAAAGGAAACTGGTAATGATCTAACTCCAGATTAAGACACTTCTTATGAAATGAAGATGGGCATTGATCGCATAAAATAAGTTCACCACCATAGTTACAAACAGAACAAATGTTGTCATTTTCTCCTTCAAACAGAATACTGCATGGTTTCTCTTTGGTTTCCCTTGACCTATGATCATGCATTACTTCCCTCATGCAATCTAACAGTGACCTACCATCCTTCAAAAAGATACACGCTGAAGGCCTACAGTTACTGCTTCCACCAGCATGGTTTGCAAAGCCACAGAGTCCATATACATTCTGACGACATATTTTGAGGCTTTTGAAGTGACAACATATACATAGGTGAGTTTCTTCCTTCTGTTTCCCAGTAATAGACCTTGTATCTTGGCAACACAATGTCGCAATCTATTAACCGAGACACAATATTTTGAGGTTTTTGATGTGACAAACCCAAAACCTTCTGCACCCTTTTGCTTGATCTTAGCACCCGGGTAAGTTCTTCCTTCTTTTGATCCTTTTGTGCAATAGCCTTTGAAGTCATTGCGCCTTTACACTGAGGTACTTCCTTCTCTAGATTCTTTTTGCACTACTCAGTTGGTGATGAATCATCTACTGTTTGTAATTCAGGCTCTTCTTGAAGCAATTGGAACACACTTAGCAATAGAGCATCACCATCAACATGATCTGAATCAGTCCATTCAGGAAAATTTTTATTTAATGTATAGCCTACGTGCACCTTGAAGTGTGCGTAAACAATGATTTTGTGAAGACTTGTACAAAGTTGCCCTCCTTCTTCCAGTTGGGTAGTCAAAGATCCATCCTTCTACTAACAGATATTTTTTCGCCTTCAATTTCCACTATCTCTTCTCGGCCAAGTTTCTCTCTAATGTGTACAAGTAATATTTCATGACGGCTAGAGGACAGAATTCCAGTTCGAGTTGAACTCTAACTGGAGAAGGCTCATTGGTTGGAGGACAAACATCTAAGTCATTATTCATTTCTGGTGGATTATGAAACAGTGCATCAATTAAACAGAAATTACTAACACAGTGCAAAAGAAAATGACAGAGATGGAATAATGAAGAATGAATAATGATTTAGGACTTTCACCAAACAGTTGGCATACAAGAGAACCAGATGTGAAAAGAGAGTTTTGAGGGAGAAGAATAACAACCTTACTAATCACATGCCTACTTTCTAACACTACTGCAATATATAACCACTTCAGTCTTTCACATAGTCCCTCCACCTGCTATGAGATCTGTGTGTCCTCATACCCTTCCGTATTTATGAGATGTGTGTGTCCTCATACCCTTCCGTATTTCCGTCCTTTCCGCTTTGTGGTTAGCGAAATTCCTTTCCTGTTTTTCTGACTCATAGGTTGCTTCCAGAACCTCTTTTTATTTTGTCTCATTACAGATTGTAGACCAGATGTGAAAGATTAACAAATATTAGTTTGTAATGGAATCCTTTTCATTGATTCTTGATCTGATATATATACAAGTATAAGGTTGAATACAATATCTAATCATTCTAAATATAGTTGCCTAAAATTGAATCATTTCCATATAAACTGATGCTAAGAATAGTAAAATGAAGATATATGCAACTAATGTCATAATGTGTTGTTATGACATTATCTTCACATAATGTGCTATTATGACAACATCTTCATGATATTATTTTGGCAAGATATCAGTTTCCTAAGATCCCCCTCAAGTTGGAGCATGCAAATTATGGATGTCCAACTTGTTTAGAAAGTAATCAAATTGTTGTTTTCTCAATGCTTTAGTAAATATATCAGCAAGTTGAATATTTGTGGACACACGGTGAGTTGAAATGTTGTCGTTGAGGAGTTCATCGCGTAAAAAATGACAGTCAACTTCGATGTGTTTTGTGCGCTTATGGAAAACTGGATTGGCAGCAATATGCAATGCCGACTGACTATCACAATGTATCTTCATGGGGCAAGATTGAGATATGCCAAGGGAGAGTAAAAGTGCTTTCAACCATTTGAGTTCACATGTCATAGTAGCCATGGAACGATATTCTGCCTCGGCAGACGAACGAGAGACAACCTGTTGCTTTTTGGTTTTCCAAGAGATAGGCGAGTTCCCAAGAAAAACTATCCATCTAGTAAGAGAGCGCCTTGTCAAAGGGCAACCTGCCCAATCCGAGTCACACCAGGCGCTAATTTGAAGATCACAATCATCTTGGAGAAGAATACCTTGGCCGGGATTTCCCTTGAGATAACGAAAAACACGAAGGGCTGCATTCCAGTGTTCTTCTAAGGGTTTTTGCATGAATTGAGCCAAAATATGAACCGAGTAAGAAAATTCAGGTCTAGTGACAGTTAAGTAGACCAAACGACCTACTAGTCTTTGATAGCGATCCGGATTGGAAAGTGGAGTTCCAATGACCAAGGGAAGATGATGATTTTGATTTAAGGGAAAACCAACAAGCTTATCACCTAACAATCCAGCTTCAGTGATGATGTCAAGTGTGTATTTTCGTTGGCACAAGAAAATTCCTTTGGAATTGCGAGCCACCTCAATGCCAAGAAAATATTTTAAAGGGCTAAGATCTTTCATATGAAAGCATGTACTCAAGTAGGATTTGAATGACTCAATTGCTTTATTGTTCTTTCCCGAAATGATAAGGTCATCCATGTAAACTAACACATACAACTCTACACAGTCACGATGTAGAGTAAAAAGAGAGTAATCAGAGTAGGACTGTGTGAAACCATACCGTTGAAGTGCGTTTTTTAGTTTGGCAAACCAACACCGAGGTTCTTGTTTCAAGCCGTATAGAGATTTCTGCAAGCGACACACCTGATTTGGAGTAGATGTCTTGAAACCGGGGGGTAATTTCATATGCACTTCTTCGTCAAGCTCACCGTGTAAAAAAGCGTTATGAACGTCCATTTGATGAAGTTCCCAATGTTTTGCAACAGCAACAGCGAGAAATGTTCTCACAGTTACCATTTTCACAACCGGAGCAAAGGTTTCATGATAATCCAACCCCTCAACTTGGTTATTCCCCATAATAACGAGCCTTGCCTTATAGCGTTCAATAGTTCCATCTGAGTGATATTTAATTCGATACACCCATTTACTGCTGATAGCCTTTTTGTTTGGAGGAAGTGTTTCTACTGTCCAAGTCCCATTATTTTCAAGAGCCTCAATTTCAAGTTGCATGGCATTTCCCCATCGGATATCTTTGACAGCTTCACCACGTTCTTCTGTCACACGAGTTATTGTGCGTAGTCGTTCCTCTTGCACCAGTGTTGCGTACACTTTATTTAGTGTAGGTAGAGGATCCTGGGCAAGAAGATTAGATCGGACTATCCCGTAGAGAGTATCATCCAATCCCATGAGAAATTGGTGAACTTTCTCCTCCTCATGTTTCTTTGTGATTTTATTGCTGATATTGCACGAACACAGTCCGCACTTGCATGTCAGAATCTGATCATAGTTCACTAATTCTTCCCACAATTTTTTCAGTTTGCCATAGTATGTCACAATGGTCAAACCTTTCTGCTTGCCTTCAACTAGTTCAACTTTGAGCTGTTGAATACGTGGTCCATTCACAATGGAAAACCGCTCCTGGATGTCGTTCCAAAGATCCATAGCTACCTCCATGTGCGACATAGTCGATTGCAGCGAAGTTTCAATGGTATTCATGATCCAATACACCAATAATGAGTTGTTTGTCCACCAATCTTCAAGATATGAAGATCCGCCGTCGGGTTTTCCAATTGTTCCATCGACAAAACCGAATTTTTTTCGTGCTCGAAGAGCCGTTCTGAGTGAACGAGCCCATTCATCGTAGTTTTCTCCCTTTAATTGCACATGAGTTATCAAACTTCCATGATTGTCGTTGAAAGTGATATCATAAGGGGAGATGGTTTTTCTGATGACAATTCCATCGCCATTGTTGACTGTCTTTATGCTTTTGCTGTTTGCTGAAGCTGCAGAGTCTTTGGTATCCGACATGATTCAAACTAGCTTTGTTTCTATTATGTATTGCAGCTCTGATACCATAACAAATATTAGTTTGTAATGGAATCCTTTTCATTGATTCTTGATCTGATATATATACAAGTATAGGGTTGAATATAATATCTAATCATTCTAAATATAGTTGCCTAATATTAAATCATTTCCATATAAACTAATGCTAAAAATAGTAAAATGAAGATATGTGCAGCTAATGTCATAATATGCTGTTATGACATTATCTTTACATAATGTGCTGTTATGACATTGTCTAATGGTGCTAGACTATAGAGAGTACCCTTTCTTTTATATCTTATGAAATAGGATTTTACAATTTTACAAGTATATACTCTCTTTGGTCCAATCTTTGGTCCAATTTGTAAGAGACAATTTATATGTTAGACTCATTCAAAGATCAATGTATCTGGTTTAAATAATAGAATAAACCAGATATATTCCTAAATAATAAATTATCTCTTATAAATAGGATTAAGGATTCTAGTATATAATACTAGGCCTCAGATTACAATAATACCTTAAAGCTCTCACAGCATATCTATCGATAATAATCTCTAAAACAATCTCTACTATATGAGCCTTATTAGATGGATGGTTGAATTTTTTTGGTTTTATTATGTATGTTTGTTGTATGGTTTGTGTCAAGATTGCCGGTAGTTTTATTTTTATTTAATTTTATTCATTTTTCTTGCAATACACCTTACTAGTTTTGATATAGTCTCACTAATCTCTTGTATGTATTGCCTTTATATTTTACAGACCTGTCTGGCTGTAGTGCTCTTATTTCCAAGAGATTAGAATATGCGTGCATGAAGTGATTATGACAATATTTTCAAGCGTTATTTATTTTCCTTGCAACTTACTGAATTATTGTTTTTATTTTGTTTAATAAGAGGATTTATATGTTTCAACTTTAAACATTTTTGTGTCGTTTGATCCTTCCTTCTATGTTGAATTTGGACTGTACACCTACGTTGTGTGGTATTGGTTGAAGTTTATGAAAAGAAATGGAGTGTGGTATAGTACAAGTTTATGAAAAAAAGAGAAGAGAGTATGGTATTAGAAGTTTATAGGTCCTACATATGTTGCTGTATATCCAATACGTTGTGTAAATTAAATAATATGTTATATTTTACATATTTAAGAGATGGTTGCAAAATGTAGATTTTTTTAAGGTACCGTAAAGGTTAAGATAAAACTAATTATAGATTAAAGAAAACAATTTCGATTTATTATTTACAACAAAATGATGAGATAACAACTTATTTATATTTACTCATCAATTTATGAATAATTTCAAATTTGCAAATAAGTTGCTTGGTTGTTAACTCCTTTTTACGAATTGACCAGTAATTTCAATGTCTTTTTAACAAAATTAACTATATTAAGAAACATTCTAATGTCCATGATCAAAGCTTTTTCAAGATTCATAAGATTCATTTGTGCTAGTTCTTCAAAGATTTTTTTATGTTTCTTTCTATAAGAATTTGAAGACTTGAAGAAAGATAAGTAATCTTTGACAATAAAAAAAGTTGTTATTTTGTCAAACCAAAAGTTTAATAAGTTTAACTTAAAATCTCTTATCATTTCTATATCTATATCATAGAGATTTATAAGTCTTAGTAATATATATATATATATATATATATATATATATATATATATATATATATATATATATATATATATATATATATATATATATATATATATATATATATATATATATATATATATATATATATATATATATATATATATATATATATAAAATAAGCATAGAAATCACAATTCTACATAAAAAACAAACTTTAAATTAAAGGGACAAGGAAACATGTGTAATAGTAACATATAAAATAAATATAGAAATTACAATTCTACATGAAAACAAACAAACTTCAAATTAAATGAGAGGATAAATAAACAATGAGTTTTAACTTTTTCTTACGAGATTCCTTAGTGGATTTCTACCTTTAAGATACTGAATTCAATCGTTGTGATCAGACTCTATTATGGATTTCTGACTATAGTCTGCATAGGACCGTCTTATCTCTTTCTTATTTGAGCCCGAATTATAAAAAAAGGGTCCAAGACGGAAATAACAGCAACAAGCGGGATTCTTACGGAATGCATCATGATGTTCATATCGATTATATTATGCGCTTTTGCATTTGACATTGAATAGACCTCATACACTAACATTCTTAACTCTGTCGTATCTTTTATGTAATTATGTCTATCAAAATAACAAACACTACTATTCAGATGATTGGGGTTGGGAATACTACCCAGATTCTGGATACAAAAATCCAAATTCAATACGTAATTTTAGGACTTACAAAGTATTCTTTAACAATATTTTTTTTTTCAATTATTAAACCCCGTTCTTTTTCCAAGATCAATCTTAATAAGATTAATGAACATTTATCTGTTTCGATCCAACAATAAATTGTTATTCTTAACAAGTAGTTTTGTTGGGTGGTTAATTGGTCACATATTTTTAATGCAATATGTTGGATTGGTATTTGTTAGACGATGGGCAGATCTAGAAGGGGGGGTGTTGAATAGATCGCTTGTTTAAAATAGAGTCGGCGCTACCAAAAATTGGTTTTTAAAAATGTTTAAGGAGGAAGCGGCCGATGAACTATACTCGTCTAAAACGAACGGTTACTAGAAAATCAGACATGCGTAAAGCCTATGAAATCCAATAAACGAGATTTGAGAAATACTACAATCACACTTTAATCAGCACAACTCAAATCAGAATTTGATTGACACAATCGTTTTCACTAAGAACTCAGAATTTTAGCAATATAAGCGTAAAGAAAAAGACAACAATTTGTTGAGGCAGTTCCCCAGTCGTCCTCGCTCGGGGTACGTCTGTCCTCAATTCTAATAATAGAACTGAGACCTGTATATAGATAGGTATAATATGTTGGTCAATGTTTATACTAGAAGCAAATAGAGATCAAACAATCGAACACAATTTGTTATTGTAGAGCCTATTTCTTCTTGCCCCTTGATTCAAGTTGAATCAAGTCCTTCGAATGCAGTGAATAAACCTCCGATAACGACACTCTCTTTGAACAACACCACGGTCTTCAAATCTGGTCCGACTGATTTCAGTCACCCACGTGTCAAACCCGAATCTTCCACTCACAATCCTCCGTTTACCGCAACTAAATCTACAGAACTTCCTGCTCTTCGATTACCTTCGCTCGGTTGAATATGTGATGGATCGATTCATGCAAAAACCTCCCAAAATCCGAGATTCTTGGAGGAAAAAACCCTAACGGTTTTATTCAAGAAAAACTTGCCGATTACTCAACCCAAACCAGATTACACCAATCTTCTGCTTTGGACGTTATCACCTCGAATATGCACAACACAGAACAAAAATGATAATGTGTAGTTGTTGTGAAATGCTATTAAGAGAATGAAGATGATGAGAATAAATCGACACGTAAATTTCACTTTTCTTGTTTTCTTAGTTAATGTGTAAGGAATAGCACAACTTAACTTATATACAAGACATAACTGAATTAACAAACATAACAGACTCCCAAAACAATTTGACATACCAGAATTTTGACTCAACACAACGAGCGGTCGACCTATACAGTAAGGGGGTCGACCTGAGCTTACCCAAATACATGATTGTGCAAAAAAACAGGACCATGTGTCGACGCACATCATGCAAATTTAGAAAAATATAAATGGTCATAGTATGAATCGACCAGAGGGTCGATGTGAGCCCTCCTGAGAGTAGTTTATTGAAATGACTAGCTGTATGAGTCGGCCGGAGCTGGCTTTGAGTCGACTCAAAGCCCTGAAATAGGAAAAATGCCAATTTTCATGCATTAAGACACTTTTGATGAATCCTATAGTATGGCAAGCAAGACTAACTAAGCCATCCCTATATGAAACATAGATTTGGCCATCTCTATATGCAACAAACATGGTGATAACGCAGTGTTTTTGACGAGTGTTTAAATTATGAGAGACAAGACATGCAAGTATGACATGGTGATAACGTCCAACATACATTTTTCTATGGAGCTGAGTTTTGACATCATCGAAACATGCACATCTATCTATGAGGTTTTGCCCTCACATACTCCCCATTTTTTATGATGGCAAAACAATAGAACCTTGATATATGATATGTCATATTATCCTCCCTCTTGCTTGATGCCTTCGTCCATACACGCTCTTTTGCATGAATACTAAGTCTTCACATGTGATGTTTTTGTTTCTACTGTTGTGCTTGATACTCTTCTCCCCCTTTGATAACAAAAAGAAAGAAACAACCTGTCAATGAATTGTATAAAAGTAAAGAGAAACACAAGTTCCAGACACTCGCAACAGGTTATACATTAACAGACATTCACATACAATGTAGTTAATAAAAACATATAAATTGGATAAATAGAGCCACACAAAATAGAACAATAGATTTGTTATCTCAGTCATGAATAATAGACATGTTTTTAAACACACATAGGTACATAAACCATTCAACAATAGTCAAAACATTAATGAACAGATAATGAGATAAGATGCAAAATGCAGTATGATACAAGCCTTTGACATAAAGAAGTCAAAACTCCCATCCTTTGGACTTAAGCAATAAGTAGATAAATAACTAAACATCAGATGAAAATCAACTATCCAAGCATTTGACATAAAGAAGCCAAAACTCCCATCCTTTGAACTTAAGAAACAAGATAAGCAATAAGTAGAGAAATAACCAAACATCAGATAAAATTCAAGTATCTAAGCCAAGTCTTCAAGAGAGGTCAACTCAAGGTCAAAGTACCAGATAAGATTCAAGGTCTCAAATTGCAACTCTAACGCATAGTGTAACACCCATTTTAATTATTTAGTATTTTTGGTGTTATTTTATTTCGGTGTATCCTTACGTGGGGGTGTGTCTGAGTGCGTGGGGAGTGCGCTTGAGTTATGAGGATTATTTAATAAACTATAGAATTTGATATTAGTATAATATAATTAATAGTGGTGATAGTTTAATAATTAATAGTATTATTATTATTATTGTTATTATTATTATTATTATTATTTGTATTACTGTTAGAATAAGTTAATAAAAAGGGGTTTTGGGGGAAAAGAGGAAAAACACGATAAAACAGTTTGAGAACAAGGTTAAGGAGAAAGGGCAAAAGGAAGAGAAACAAGGAAGAGCAATCAGATTCGTAGGGATTCTTCAGCAATCTGAGCAATTAATCGAGGTAAGGGGGAGAAAAGGGTTAAGATTGGTATTTTTGCATGAATTGGGTAGAGTGGATTCCTTAACCCCGTAAGAACTTTATGAATATGAATGGTATGATGTTATGCTTATTGTTGTTGTTGATAGTGATGAAACTCGTACACACACTGTTGTGATTTTGGTGAAAACTATGCATATTTAGTAGTAATAATAGAATACGAGATAGATGAAGAGTGATAGGCTTGGAATTGATCAAGGTGACATTTTTGGACAATGAGGGTTTTGAGAGATCGCAGAACTCGCTAAGCGAGTAGCTAGCGAGCGGGCTAGCGAGTGGTTCGCTAGGCAAGCTGCTAGCGAGCCAGTAGCGAATGATCGCTAAGGCTTTGCTAGGCGAGATGGGTAGCGAACACTTCCAGTAGCCACTGACTGCCTTCGCTGGAGAGTTCGCTAGGCGAGCAGCTAGCGAGTGTTCGCTGGGTGAGTGAGTCAGCGAGCATGACAACAAAAATTTGATTTTGTACTGTTTGGCTTTGTGCTTTCGTTTCGTAGAATCCATTGGGTCTTGATGGGTATAGGAATGGTGTTGAATGGTGAATAACGTATACTTGGTGTTAGAATGTGAAGTTCCCTAATATTTAATTTAATTAACATAATTTATTGGTGTGTAATATATATGATGCATGGTGATGTGATCAGGAGGATCGTGTGCACTTAGTGTGCTTGAGTTTATCTGTTGTGCATTTGTGTCGTGCATATCGTGGTGTTTTGGTGGGATGAATCATTGCTCAGGAGGAGTGTATGTGATTCATCCGTACTCCCTTGTGGAGAATGGTGGGGATAGATCATTGCCAAGGAGGGGTGTATGTGATCTATCCGGGGTTTGATTGAATGAACCAATGAGTCGGTACCGCATGCATGGTGTTGAGTTGCATATTTGCATTGTTGTATGTTGTGTTGATGTTGGACAGTAGGTCGTGGTTGATGCATGTTGAGTGATATTTTGTATGATTACTACCTTTATTTCATGTATCTTAGTACCGATAATTTTGATCATGTTTTCTCACTCCTTTGTTGTCGTTGTGGTCTGTGCTTCTCCGGAAGTACAGATAATCCAGGCACATAGCTAGCTTGGATAGTGGTGTGCGAGTCGAGTCTTAGGATGCTCTGATACGTAGCACGGGACTTGGGCGTTTATTTGTTTTTATGTTGAATTTGTTTTACTCCTGTGATGTATCATCTTTTGGTGACCTTTCTTAATGAATGTTTTTATGTAATTTGGCGGATGGCCGAGAATGATGGATTAATAATAATTTCTGCTGCTTTATTTTGAAAACCATCTCGTAATGAGTATATTGAGTTATTTGATGTGATATCCCACTTATGAAGGGAAACTCTGATGTTTACTTGAAATAATCATATTTTATTTTAATTCTGAGAAGTGGGGTGTTACACATAGGGCAATGAACCTAATTCTAAGTTCATCATCCATGAGCAAAGGATAGTTGTAACACCCTATTCTCCCCATTCATTTAATTATAAAAATAGTTGCGAAATAATCGGAAAAAATTGACAAGTAGGATGCCACATTCCTAAAAACTCATGAAGTATCAAGTCACTTCATATATTTAGTCCTGAAAAAAATTAGTTAAACAACGAAATAATTAAATTATTCATTCAACAGCACAAAGGCTTCAACATACAATAACTTCCACAAAATATGTGGCTCAACATAATTTAGAAAACAAGATATGTAACAAATGAAAAACAATACAAAGTGAAACAAATTCTCATCCTTTCCGTGTTACGTATCAGAACGACTCCTAATACTCGATCAATAACAACACACGCTCCAAGCACTACTCATGTACCTAATTATATGTACTCCCCAATGAGCACAAACACACCAATAGAAAAGAGGTGAGAATTACATTTAATAATTATACGGTGAATATCACGTGCTAAGGAGAAGTAATCACACAATTCTCACCAATCAAACAACTATAACGCACATACAAGTGCCACATCAACATTCAACAGGTTCAGTCCACATTCAATCATACATATATGCAATGTGACTCAATTGACACTACATTATGCATGTGGTACTAACACAATCCATACGGTTCGCTCCTTAAATCTGATTCCTGTCGGAATCTAGATAAGTCGTATATGTTCATATGAACTACAACTTATCTAGAACTCGACTCCCACATGGAGCCCGAACGAGACTAGACACTCATCATGGATTCCCACCTAGACTCATCTCCACATGACACGATATGAATGTATGACATTCAATTATGCATAATACAATTATCATTAATTCATAACACACAATCCACAATGATCACATGTGAGCCACATGCTCACTGTAATTTCCTCTAGAATTACCATCTTTGCCCAAGATTGTCCACATAACAACAATCTTATCAACACAGACATCAATCACACATCATAAAGAAAGCCACACAGAAATTCCATGTTTTACCATATTTACTATCAGTACCGGTTCCCTATGTCTAATCATGTCATATCATGTCAGATATGTCTAATAATGTCATATTAGACCCTGCTCCATATGTGTATGACCTTATTCCCTCACCCTAATCCCCGCGTATGATACACGGGGTCTAAGTGCCCAGATGTTACAGTAAGAATAGGATATCAAACTATTAATTAATTTGAATCACATCTTTAGTTGACAACTGGTCTTTGATTTATCCAAAGGAAAGGTTAAAGAAAGGAAAAATCTATTTTGCATCGTAAACACAATGCAGGGAAAGATCTAAGGTTCGGGGGTTGGTTAAGCTTAGGGAAGGTATTAGCATCTTAAACTTCTGTAGTACTCTACAGGAACCTCTTGATTTAAATGTGCTATTTCTAATGGTTATCTGCTTAAGGGTAATGCTAAGGTTAAAAGTAAAGAGAATGACCTAAAGGGATAGTCCTAAGTATACTCACAAAGATTCGCATCTTGTGCCTACGTATCCGAGGTAGGGGATAGAATCAGAGTAATTGTAGTTCCCCTTGAAAGGGAGGAAGAGGAACATCTTGACTGTGGTCAAGGTTCCAAGGGGATGTAAACTTTCATAAGGAAGCTTTTACGTGGAGTACAGCGACTCCTAACCCTACGTTATAGTTGATTTGAAAAGGGTGAAGTAAGTATTCCACGACAGGAACTTACATGGAGTACGACAACTCCTGATCCTAAGGCTAGGATAAAGGGTAAAATTATCCATGGCGGGAAACCTAAGCATGAGTACAGCGACTCAAAGTCTTAAGGTTTAGGAAAAGTTAAGGTGTGTGTCCACAGCGGGATGCCTAAGCACAAGTACAACGACTCGGATCCTAAGGCTAGGACGGGTTAAGGTATTGACGCGACGGTCAAATGGTGAACCTTTCCTTAAGAGGAAATTAAGAGATGAAATAAAGAAGTGAATAATTGAAAATGTGAATTGGTATACAAGTGATGATAATTTATAAATGTGAGATATGATTGCAACGAGAACATGGTTAAGCATGGAATTAAGCGATGGAATTGTAATTGTCTTGGCAGTTAGAAATTGAATTTTTAGTTGCTTTTGTGAAGATTATTAAATCAAATGTTTAAGTGAAAAAAATGGACAAATGTTAGAATTTTTATTTTTATGAATTTTTGTGAGCTTTTATGTAATAAAAAAGAATTAGAATTTTTAAATTAAATAAAGTGTTAGAAATTAAATTAATAGTTAATCTTGAATTAAAATTTGAGATTTTTACGTCTAAATTGGAAGTAATTAGATCAGATTGCAAAGATGGATCAAATTAATATTTTTAAAAAAGTATTTATTTATTAAGAAAGGTTTAAAAAAAAGGTAAAACTAATTTATTTTTTTTGGATTTTTAATTATTAAGAAAAAGAAATTGAAATATAGGCTAAGCATATATTTTTTTTAATATTTATTAGAATAAAAAAACAAATAAATTAAACCCTAAATTAACATCTTTTTAATTTTTAATTTTAATAAAAATGTTTTTTAATAATTATCAAATAAAATATTTTTAGATTTTTAATCTTAAGTTAGTTGTTAGTAAGTTAGTGTTAGATTAGTAATATTAATATTAGATAATTACAAAAATATAAAATAAACAAAAAAACAGAAAACAAATAATAATAATAAAAAACAAGGAGATTGGGTCGGGCTGGGTCACCACTCTCCAGACCCGACCCGTCAATGTAAAAAAGGGGGAGGGAGTGCATTTTAGGGTTCTTAACCGTAATTGCACAAGGAGCCGCGACGACCCCTTCTCTTGGGGCTCTTGCTGAGTTTTTTTCAACTCTTCTTCTCTCTGTTCTCTGAGTTTGCACGTGTCCCTCCCCTTATTGTTTCGTCTTATCCCTCTCCAACATTATCTTCTTCCTCTTTTTTTGACCATTTTCCTGAAAGAAACAAACAAATACAAGAATGGAAAGTCCGTTAATGGTGGCTTACGTTTTTGGTTCTTTTGCAGTTTGATGCTTTTGACAGTTTGTGGGTGATTGAGGTTGCTATTACGATCGATGATGCTTGAGTTGAGGCCTACGAGTTTGACGGTTTTGAGGTTTATGAACTCGTCCGTTTTCATTTAAGGTTCTTGGCTGTGGATGAGGTTTTGTTCAGATCTGTGACGATTTTTTTTGTTTCATGGCCAATGATGAGGATTGATTCTCTGAGGATTTGTGGTTTTGATGCATGGATGGTGATTTTCGATCTTGTTTGTGGTTCTTCTGGCCGCAGATCTGTGATTATTAGGATTTTCGGTGACTGATCCTTTTATACATCTTCTTCATGAAACGAAAATGAAGGGTTTAAAAATGTTTCCTTTTTGAAAAGAACATGTTTTTACATGTTGGCGCTATTTTCGTTTTCGGCTTTTATTGTTGGAAATGATAGTGGTGATATGTTCCTTTTTCGGATTGTTGCTGTCTGATGGTGTTGGATTTCCGTTCTTGATTTTTCTTCTTTCTCATTTTCGGATTCAAAATGATGGATGTGGTTTACTGTCCATTTTTGGGTTTTTATTGATGGTGATACCATTTCCGGATTTAGATTTTTAATGGTGTTATATTCTTACCATTTTGATTTTTCAGATCTTAATGGTGATTCGATTTTCGGATTTGTGATATTCTTGATGATGGATATGATTTTCCGGATCTGTGAATTGTTGGATTTCCAGATTTGATTTTTAAGGCTTGTTTGGACTAAAAACATTTTTTTCAAAAAACTCTTCTCTCTCTCTCTCTCTCTCTCTCTCTCTCTCTCTCTCTCTCTCTCTCTCTCTCTCTCTCTCTCTCTCTCTCTCTCTCTCTCTCTCTCTCTCTCTCTCTCTCTCTCTCTCTCTCTCTCTCTCTCTCTCTCTCTCTCTCGGACAAGAACAGAAATTGTCGGGTCTTGGGCCTGAGGTCGCTTGAAAAACCGGGGGTTCGATAGCATTCCCTTTTTGCCCCTCCCGGACCCGATGATGACAATGCTATGAGGGTCCCAAATAAAATTCGAATTGAATCCTTTCCGTAAAAAACTTAAATTTCCATCTGACGTTTTTATTAATTTTGCAGGTCGTTTGGAGATTTAGAAGTTTGAAGAGTTTGGAGGCTTGAAGAACTCGGACTTGGAACTTAGGATTTAGACTTAGAACTTTAATTTGTAATCAAGAATCCAAAAACATGTAACCTTGTAATGTAATCCTTGGTATTGTAATACATTCCAACTTTTAATAAAATGTGGACTCAACTCTTCCGATTTTAATTATGAGCCAAATCTTGTTGTGAACAACTTTGAATTTCTTACTTCTCATCTGAGTGTCTAAAAAAAATTGCAAATTCTTGAAAACACACTAAACCGAAACGCGAATTCGAAGCAACCTGCAAGTTGTAGCTTAAACTTACCTGTGAAAATTAACTCGTAATCGGCTCAAATATCCCGTGAATAAAGACTTAACTTTTTGGAAAATAGTTCTCGAGTAAACGGAATCCCGATTTGTCCAAACTTTGACAGTCTCAAATCATACGGTTCATAAATCAATCAATATTCCAACCTTTCATTTGACGGTTAATAATCTGATTCTCAAACCAGGACGGACTGTACCGAGGAACATCTAACTTTAATACTGTCATAGAATTCCAACTTATTCTCAAACCAATGTAGTCTAAATCGAGAGATAAGAAACCCTAATTGCTTAGGGATCCTCTGATAATAATCTGGCTCTGTAATCGTCAAAAGACTGTGAACTGGCAGCACATCCGCGTCCACATGAAATAAAGGGCACACAATATTATTTTCCAACTTTTTCAACACACTTGAAAAACGAACAAACTTGGCAAAACGGTTAGTAGTTAGTTAAAAATGACAGATGAACTAAAATGAAATGCTATATGAATCTAAGGGTAAATTTTGGGTATGACACCAGACATCATACATGTATTGCCCCATACCTTGCGCGTATGACCAGAGGGTTATTTCCCTCAAAACCCTTCCAACAAATCCCCATACGCGTAATGGCTCCCCATACGCGTATTACTCATTGGCTTACGCATACCATATACGTACCAGCACAGGAGCAGCTGGCCATAGGGACAGGGCACGTGCCATACGTGTATGCCTTGTGGGAATGTCCCTTCATACGCGTATTGCCCCCTACATACGCGTATGTGTAACCTGCAAAGAAAATCCAGTTTTTCGCATCAGTGCAATTTTTCACCCATTAGAGAACCTTCAAGCTCTTATTTCTAACCCAAAACAATACATATACAAGTTTATCATCCATGGTTTTACTCTACTTCGTTAAACTATCATTCTATTAAGGTTTTTTCACCAATTGAATCACATTTTCATCGTCTCCCCAAAACCCATTTTTTAAAAATTCGCTTTCATGGTAAAACACAACAACAACAACCAATTTATACGAAATTCACATCAGAACAGTACACAAACATAAATTCACAACAACAACCACAAAAATATAGAAATCAAATAAGAAGGAATAAGTATATCCATACAATCCTAAGAGGGAAAGGAACCATCACTACCCTCTCATGTTCTAATCACCATCAAAGAACCCATTCTTCCCCTTACCTTAATTCCAAGCCTGATCTCTCTAACAATGGTGGGAACTCTTGATATCCTCTTGCCCTAGCTCTGCTTTCTTCTTTCTTTCTCTTTTCACGTGAAACTACTACTGTAACCTCTTTTCCCACCTCTCTCTAATTATGTTTTATTTTCCTTAATAATAATAATAATAATAATAATAATAATGGAATATTTCCTTTATCACTAATTATATTATTATTACAATATTATTCTAAGTCTTATTTCAATAATCTAACTACAATTAAGTTCTCACACTCACCCTTACACAAATACCCTTAATCAAACCAATACCAAAATAATTACACGAATATAGTCATAAAAGGACTAAATATTTAAATGGGTGTTATAACATACCCAACTTAGAATATTTTTCGTCCTCGAAAATGTACCTGATGAGAACAATTTTGGATATGGCTCTCGCATCCTACTCTCCAATTCCCAGATCATTCCTCCAGCAACTCCTCCCCAAGCTACTCTCACTAAAGGAATGTCATTGTCTCTTAACTATTTCATCTTGCGATCCTTAATCCTTATCAGCATTGCCTCCACGGTAAGATTACCCAAAATCTTCACTCCATCCTTTTGAAGGACATGGGATAGATCATGAATGAACTTCCAAAGTTGCAACACATGAAACACATCATGTAAAATTGAAAGTTCAGGTGGCAGCGCCCCTCTATACGCAACATCTCCAACTCTATGCAAAATATGATATGGTTTAATGAACTTAGGATCCAGCTTTTTCGATTTCAGTGCACGACCAACACCTATCACCGGATCAACCCTTAGAAACACATGGTCGCTGTCTCAGGCTGGTTCAGTGGCTATTCATGGCCCAATAGCCTAAGCCCTGCCAGTTAAGGGCAAAAGGAAGCATTCTCTCCTCTGCCCCTCCGTTGAGGAAGGCTGGCCAGCTGACATCCAGGATCAGCTGCCCTTCATCTCATTTTTGCCCGTCACGCACGGTTCAACCATCCAGGAATAATCCTGATGCTCTTTCCCGTTACCACGCCTTTTCCAAGAAACGGCTAGTTCCGAGCATGTCTGTCCGTCTCAACAACTAGTTTTTGGAAGTTACCTATTTTTAGGGAGTGACTATCTCACCTTGAAAATAGGTACCAATGGCCAAGCGTTGGGGGCACTATAAAAACCCTCTCATTTGAGAGGGCCATGTATTCTAAAATCATCCTAAGACAGACTCACTTTGTATTTTCCTTCTCTTCTCCCGATTCTTACTTTAGCATCAGAGTGCCTTGCAGGTACACCCTCTCCTCATCCTTGAAACCCAGCATCATAGACAAAGTCTCTAGCCTATTTTAGGTTCTGATTAACTCGAAAGATCAATGGCGCCGTCTGTGTGACTCTGTCCTCCCCATCTTTCTTTCCCTGTAAATCAAAGACCAAAGCAGTTCTTTTAAGATTCCGATCATGGCCACCCATGGTAATGTCAACGATGCTAGCAACACCGTCGTCTTCCCCGTAAATAAGACAGACAACGACGGGGAAACCCCATTCCTTGGAGACGATGTCCCTCCTGTATCCCTTGAAAATCGGAAAACAACCGCTGATCTTCCAAACATGACTTTGGTGACTCACAGGATCGATCAGATTGATCCTAGGACATATGCTAAAGGGTTATTCTTGTTAATTTTATCTAAGTTCCACACTTTAGCGATATTGCTGTAAAAGAATTTAAAGAAAGTGTCTACTCGACTAACAGAAAGGGATGAGGGATGAAGCTTTTAACAAAGAAGAGAAAGAAATTTGTTTAGAGAAGAAAGATGGAGGACCAAGGGTAAGTAATTGCATAGAAAGGGAGGAAGGGTGCAATGAAAGTAAAAAGACTTTGTAAAGTTCAAAGTAAGCAAAGTAAATTTCGTTAAAATAAAAGATGGCGTGTTTACATCACGTACATTCTCTGTAATACTCTCTTTCTCTACACTCGGATACTTGGAGTAATCCTAAGAGTGACTTGTACAATAGTAAATTACAACACCCTATTCTATGTCTAAGAACTTCCTATTTATAATGATAGAAAATAACTACTAGTGACTTCCTACTTCATAATCCTTTGCCACTTGTTGTAATGCATGGATCTGTCACTTGTAGGATACCACGTGTCTTTTAACAAACTAACCACTTCTTCCATTTCGTTTGGATTTCAAATCTTTAAGCCAACTGCCCATAACGGTCGAATCCTTCATGTTTTCCTGCTAACGTGAATGCTTCAACCTCTCTTGTGGTTTCCACCTTCTTCGACCGGTTTTATTCCTCGTCACAAGACCCTTTTGAAGCTACTTCTTAAAATGTCCGGACTAGTAAAATGGTGTCGAATTTTAAGGACTAACAAATTTCTCCCCAAAAAATATCTTTCGATCCTTAGGCAGAAAGTGCATTTTTTTGACAACATTCACATTCGACGCCGTTTCATTTCTACTTACATGTGTCAATCCACACTTTTAGCCAAGTAATACCTGGGAAGATGAAAAAAAAAAGAAGAGGAGGAAGATGAAACAAAAAGTACTGGTAAGGAACTGCTCCGCCACCTTGGGCCACGTTCCTGACGTCATAGCCATCATGGAAAATTTCTCGGGAATCACCACAAATCACAAATCATCATCACTCTTTTAGAGCCTACGAGGTATAGGTTATAACTGCCACCTCTAAGCCTCTATCCCACGACTGCACGTGGCCCACTAGCATCAGCCACTTATGAGAGAAAAAAAAAACTCTTGGTTTTCCACACTCCAAATAAGCAATTTTCCCAATCACTTTTTCCTCTCTAGTACTTCTAAATCCCAGAAAACTTTTCACGCTCTTTTCTCCTCAAGTACCCCTGTTCTAAAGAAAAACCTTTTCACTAATCTTCAACAATGGTCGAATCTCAGAAGAAGAAAACACAGCTTAGAGAACAATCTTCTATGTCTGTTCTCCCTCCTTTTTCCAATTTGAACGGCCCTAAAGAAGTGAAGAACCAACAGTTTATTCGTGAGCCTTTGCTGGCGGAGAAACGCCACATCTATGAATCACAGGTAATCATCCCTGCTACTGTTTCCGGAAAACCCTTGGCAATGTCTGGCCCATTATCCCCTTTAGGTCTCGATTATTCTAGCATCAGTGATTTCTTCCTTTTGTACAGACTAACTAAACCCTTAGGAGAAAAAGATTCCAGCAAGGTTCCCGCTGGTGGTCCTGATAGCCTAACCCTTCACAATGTAGATCTTAGATATCTTCACGATGGGGCTAGATTATTTAGAGCTACCCCTTATTTCAAAGATTCTGAACTGTACCTCAATTGGCTAAAGAAAGTAGAGAAGATAAAAGCCCCTGACTGGAAAGAAGCGGGTATTTACGACCTTATAATGATGTCTAAAGTTGGGCCCAATTACTGTCCTCTCATGCTGGCTTCTTCTTTATTCTTCTGGGATAACACCCATCATACCTTCCATCTCCCTTGTGGGATGATGACACCCACATTGTTTGATATAGTTGCCATAGTAGGTCTAGCACCTCATGGATCAACTTACGACCCTGAGATTGATAACCAGGATACCATAGGATTTGCAGCCAACAAGCATACTTACACAGCTTTTGTCCAACGTTATCATGACAAAAACACTGATCTGTCGAAGATAAAGAAAATATAGCCTTCTTGGCCATGCGGTTGTCCCACTGTGTATTTTTTACCAAATCTTTACAGGTGGCTCGTAAATATCTTGTCTTGGCGAACCAGCTGCATCTAAAGCGAGACATTTGCTTGAGTGAAATGATCTTAGCCAGTCTATATGAGGCTTTGGGCGAAGGTGCTGGCAAGCTGAAGGACCCCGATAGCCATGGTAATCTGTTAATGTCGGGCCCTTTCTGGATGCTCCAACTATGGCTCAATGCCACTTTCGAAAGTAACCTTCCCAATAAAGGGGAAATTGACGAAGGTTCGACTTCTGTTGCCGAGAGACAAGTCAAATGGCCTCATTTAGCGCAGCTCACTCCAAGTGAAGAAGGAAAAACGCTTCGAGAAAACCTCACCAGCTTCATCCATATGTTTGCCAAACGCCATGAATTTACTCCAAGAATGGCGCCGTTCGCAGAGAGAAAGTTTGGTCATGAATGGTTCACCAGGCCTTTTCCTGCTCTACTGAAGAAACAAGAAGATGAATTGAAGCTGATCTGGGATCGATTCCTGACACCTCGATTGCTGGTTCATAAACTAAACCTTTTTAAAAGACAAGCCACCTTGATAGCCTACCAACCAAACTTGGTATCAAGGAAATTTGGGTTAATACAAACTCTCCCCAAATGTCTGTATGACAAAAAATCACACATCCTGCTTCCCCTCAACACGGTTAATCCCCTTGAATGCTCAACACAACTGGCGCGTCGCGCCCATAAATCACTTCTTACACCTGTTTATTTCGAACCCTCTTACTACTGTTCCCCCGATTTTTACAGCTGGTGGTCAAAACACTAAGCCTCAGAATTTCTTGATGTTCCAAGTTTTAACCGTTTGATTGATCAAGCTTTCATTGATGTGCAGGAGAAAGTCGAGAAAGGTACGTCTATCCATATTAAAGAGATTCAAGCCTTCCAGAAGTACTTCGAAACCGCTTATCGACCATATGACATTAGTCGGACCATCCGTGAGGCTGCTGTTACTTTGAAGGAAAAATTTTCTAAGAAAATGGAAAACTTAAAGATTCCCTCATCTGTTCCTCGTGAGAAACGATATGAGGTTGCCTTTAAACTATTCCCTCCAAAAATCCCTCGATTACCAAGGGCTGGTTTTGGCGTGGCTCTTGCCCCTCCATTTCCGAATTGGTTCATCTGTGGTGATGCTATAAAAATCCTTCGACAGTAGTCGAAGCCTAAGCCGCAACGGGTGGTTCCGACTAAACATACGCTCGATAATTTTAGAGGGCACCTTCATGTTGGTATTGAAGATGTTAGAATCGAATCCGACATCCTTGAAGGTCATCCCCATTTAATTTGGACTTTTTAAACTGAGCTTCCTTGTTACTGACTGACATTGATATAATTTCCTTTTTTGCATATGCTCCTAAAAGAATTGCCCCAACGCCAAAGATTGAAAACCAAGTCGAAAGCCAAAAGGTATTCTTCTATAAGCCCTTGTTATCTTGTCTTACTTGATTGCCCCTAATGCCTCAAGTTGTTTCAGGTTAGCCGAAGACCACCTACCCCACAAAAGAGAGTCAAAAGGGCTTCTGCCCAGATTATCATTGATTCAGATGACGAAGACGGATCTCCTCGCGAGACTACCCAGCTGAAGAGAAGGCGAAAGGTTACCCATGGCCTTGATACCTCTGGTTCTCCGTCTTCTCCCTCACCAATCAAAGCTCCCATATCAGATATTCCTCCTCCAGATCCTGTCGACGCTTTCGCATGGGATGCCCCAACTCCTCATGTTATGCCGATTGAAAGCGACATATCCAGTCCAACTGAAGAGACTGCTAAGGTAAAACGCATTTTTCTTTACATGCTTTCCTTGTTTAGGAATCTGAACCTCTTCAAATTGTCTTATGTCTATTTATTCCCCCAGGTTGAAGCTGAAACTTTAAAACCCGCTTCGGCTGCTATTCCTCCTACTTCACCTCCAAAGACAACTACTCAACAATCTCAGACTGATGGGTCTGACCATGAAGAAGGTAATGCTCCCAACAATCCTATTGCAACAGACGAAGAAGAAGCTATCCTGGATGAGGCTACGAATTTTGCTGATACCAATAGCTCTCCTCTTGGTCAAGCTATGATCGTTGATGTAGAGGTCTCAAAGAAGGATGAGGCCCTCGAAGACGAGACTATGCCTCAATCTGAACTGAATGCGTCTAGTGATTGGGATGATGCTGGAGATGAGGAAGAAAAGGATGTAGTAGACGAAGGTAAGAATGAAGAAATGAAACTTGAGCAACGTCCCGTCGAAGAGGTTACCCCTGTTGAAGTACCTAATGCTGCCACAGGTGTTGATCTTCAGCAACGTGAAGTGATGTCTACCAAAGATGCGGCGGACCTTAGTGATGCGGAACTTGAAGCCTTGAAAATCTCTTATCCCCGACGATACATCAAGATCCTAGTGAGTAGGCAAAGTAGTTCTTCTGGAAAGACCCTCAGCAATTCGACCTCCGAAGGCCAAGTATCGAGCCATCCTGCTGACAACATTCTCGAGAAGATCAAGGGAAAGATCTTCAAAGGGGATCTTTTCTCTCTTCTGCACATGGGCCCAGCTTACTATATTTCCTTGAAATCTCTCCTACAACAAGTGGACATCAAACTGGTTCCTGCTGAGGCTGCTAGTGTCTTCCAAGAAGTTGGCCTCTTGATCGATCAGGCCCATAAAGATATCCAATTGTTGCCCCGTATTGAGGACGATCTTTCTACAAAATTAGGTAGTGAAGCTTCTGCTTGGACCGCTGTTACTGAATCTGAAGAAAAAATTGCAGAATTGGAGGCAACGAAGGAAAATAATCAACAAGAAATTACTACTAATGAGGCGAACATTGCTTGTTGGGAACAAAAAATTAAGAAGCTTCGCAACAAAATAAAGAAGGCCAAGAAAAGGAATACTGAACTATCCCCTTTTGACGATTCTGCCTTATCGACTGAACTTGGTCACGCCGTTGAATTCGCCGAGGAGGCTCATGGTCTAGAAGAAGAGGTTTCTCAACTGCGAAAAGACAAGGTTTGTGTCATCAACGCCTAGAACTCCATAAATCAAACTACTTCAAGATGAAAGCCAACCTTCCTTTTTAGCTTATTAAAACTTTTGTAACAGCGTTGCTTCAGCTGGCCTTTGTGAGCCATGCTTTAACTTTATGTTGTAGTACATTGGGCCATTTTGGCGTGTTTGCTAACCACCATTCATGGCTTTGCTTTATATTCGATCGTTACTCCGTTGATATTTTTACTTCTTGAAGCGCGAGCTTGTATTTTTTTTTTAAATACTTGCCATTTATTTTTAATATCCTCTTATCTTTGTTCAACTCTTCCACTTCATACGCCCCATTTAAGAAAACCTTTAAAACCTGGAACGGTCCTTCCCATTTTGGGGACCACTTCCCTAAAGATCTGACCTTTCGATCCATGGGCAAGATCACCCTCCATACCAAATCTCAAATCACAAAAGCCTTTGCTTTCACTTTCTTGTTATATGACTTCTCGACTTTTCTCTTTTGCCTTCTCAGAAGCTCCAGAGCCTTAAGTCTCTCTTCATCCAGATCTACTAACTCGTCGAGCATCATGTCCCAGTAGACCTCACGCGGGATTTCATGGTGTCTCTGAATCCTGACTGGCTGTAGACAAATCTCGACTGGTAGGACTGCATCGTGGCCAAAGGTCAACTGGTAAGGAGTACTATTAGTCGCTTCTTTAGGGGGCGTTCGACATGCCCACAGGACCTGGTCCAACGTTTTATGCCAATTTTTTTGGCTTACTCCCAATTTGGTTTTTGATCATGCCAATTGTCACCTTATTCGCCGCCTCGACTTGGCCGTTGGCCTGTGCGTGATAAGGCGTTGAAGTGAGAAGTTTAAATCCCATTTCTCTGGCGAATTCTTGCATCTTCCTACCTGTGAACACCGACCCTTGATCCGTCGTTATTGTTTCTGGCAGTCCAAATCTATAGACGATGTACTTTTGAATGAACTCGATAACATCCTCTTGATCCACTTTTGGAAGAGGTATTGCTTCAATCCATTTTGTAAAGTAATCTATCCCCACTAGAATGTACTTTTGGTTTTTGGAGGATGCAGGTCGAATTTCCTCTATCAAGTCTAGAGCCCATCCTCTGAAAGGCCACGACTTGACTATGGAGTGTAATTCGCTTGCTGGAACATGTTGTATACCGGTGTGAACTTGGCACTCCTGGCATCCTTTGGCAAACTCAATGTAATCTTTTAGCATTGTAGGCCAGTACATACCTTGGCGAAATAGCAACCATTTCATCTTATGGCCTACCTGATGTGCCCCACACGTCCCGCTATGGACTGACGATAATGCCAGGTATGCCTCAGATTCACTAAGGCATTTAAGCAAAACTCCCTCAGGAGTCTTCTTGAATAATTAATTTCCTAGGAGCACGTAACTTAGCGCCTGGTACTTTGTTTTTCGTTCTGTGATCGCTGAAGGGTTTTGAAGATATTCGACCAAGGGTTTCCTCCAATCTCTGTCTGACAAACTTTCGACCGAAAAATTTCAAAGGTCCCTTCGTCAGCATAGCCAAATTTTGTTGCCTCTAGGTCTGAAGGTTGTAGACCTACGGACACTATCTTACCCCTGGCTTCGATTATCTCTTGTAAGTCTTCCTTCGAAACCTTGTATCCAGATGCGATCTGTGCCAAATCATTGGCCACTTGATTACGCAGCCGTGGTATATGTCTGATAGTTACCACTTCGAATTTTTTGAGTAACCTATTGGCTACTAGAAGTACATGATGAGGTTTTCTTTAACATATTTGTACTCCTTTGTTAACTGCTTGACGACTAACTCTGAGTCTCCCATTATTTCGACTCGAGTTACCCCCAATTCTAACAAAATCTCAAGTCCAACTATTAAGGCTTCATATTCAGCCTCATTATTAGAGCATGTGCCTTCGACCTTGTACTTGAATTTGGTTGGAATTTTATCAGGCGAAATAATCAACATGCCTATGCCTGTTCCTTTCCTATGACTGGAACCGTCGAAATACAACTTCCACGGTTCTAGTTCGACCAAATTCTAGACACTTTCTCCTATGGAGTGGTCGACAATGAAATCTGCCACTACTTGTCCTTTAACCGCTTTTAACGGTTTGTAGGTCAAGGAGTACTCGGTTAGTGCTAACTCCCACCTTCCAATTCGACTATGCAAAATAGGCTTGGATAACATGTGTTTAATAACATCGAAATGCGAAGATACATAAACATTAACTGGCTTTATATATTGTTTCAATTTTGTACATGAGAAATATAAACATAGGCATAGCTTTTCTACTTCACTATATCTAGTTTCGACATCATTCAGAACTCTGCTAAGGTAGTAAATGGCCCTTTCGATGCCATCCTCATCCTCTTGAGTCAACATGCTCCTTAGAGTCTTATCCGACGATGCTATGCACAATCTCACACTCCTACTCCGACATGGTGGTGAAAGGACCAGAGGACGAGTTAAGTAGTCTTTGATCTTCTCGAAGGCCTCTTGCTGCTCTTTTCCCCATTCAAACTTTTCTTTAGTTATTCGAAGAAACAGAGAGAAGGCTTGCGTTTTGCTGCTTAGGTTCGATATAAATCTTCTCAAGAAGTTTATCTTGCCCAGCAAGGACTGCAATTCCTTTTTGCTTGACGGTGCTTTTGCTTCCATGATGGCCTTCGTCTTATTTTGATTTATTTTGATCCCCTTTTTATGGACCACGAAACCAAGAAAATCTCCAGTCTGCACACAAAACACACATTTTAAAGGGTTCATTTTGAGGCCAAACTTTCTCATCCTTATAAAGGATTTTCGTAAATGATCTATATGATCTTTTCCTGACAGGGATTTCACCACAATGTCGTCAATGTATATTTGCATAAAAGATTCAATATAGTCATGAAAAATCGAATTCATCGCTCGCTGGTAAGTTTCCCCTGGGTTTTTTAGACCGAAAAGCATCACTATCCATTCATAGGTGCCCAAGGCCCCTGGGCAACGAAACGCGGTTTTGGGGATGTCATCTTCAGTGATGAAAATATGATTGTAACTTGAATATCCGTCCAACATGCTAAGGTACTCGTGGCCGGCGGCTGAATCGATCAGCTTTTTTGCCACCGGCATCGAATATTCGTCTTTGGGGGTTGCAACGCTTAATTCTCTAAAGTTGATGCATACCCTCAAAGATCCGTTTTTCTTGATGACTATATTGGTTAACCATTCGACATACCTGGTTGTTCGGATGAACTTGCATCGGAGCAATCTTTCGATCTCTTCCTTTATTTTCGAGAGGATCTTCAGAGCGAAGCGTCTCGTGTTCTGTTTGATGGGTTTCTTGCCAAGTTGGTTTGGTAACTTGTGTTTGACCAACTCTCTACTTAACCCTGGAATTTCGTCATAATCCCAAGCGAAACAATCCTTATACTCCCGTAGTAACTGAATAATCTTGAGTCTGAGTTGAGGGTCGAGGTTGGCGCTGATGTACGTTGGCCTGTGGACTGTTACTTCCCCCAAGTCCACTTCCTCTAACAGGTCTTGTACGAGCATTTTAATATCACTCGCCAAGGGATATTTCTCGAAACCCAAAGGCTCGTCTTCGTAAATGGCGTCAAGCCTTTGATCTCCACGTCGAGTCTTGTCGGATGAATTAGGGTTGAAGCCTGTATTAGGGCCTCTTTGACAAGAATCTTCGTCAGCTTTTATAATCATTTTGTCTTCGACAGCCTCCAGAGCCGTGTGTAGTTTAGTTTCGGCCACGTAGGCCGAAATTCTTTGAAGCGCTATGGCTTCAGTCATCATTGCTGCACTCACTTCCCCACCCCCGTGGGGTCCACTGGCAATGTGCCAAGGTACAGAAGTCTCTCACCTGGTACTTCCTTATCCCAACAAAAATCGTTGACTGGGTGCAGATATAATGAGCAGTACACTTCATCGTTTGGCTCGAATTCAAAGTCTGCTGGTACACATGGGCCTATACTGGCCAAGTGTTTGTCGAAGTTCCTGCGGTCCACGTGATTTATCGGCGCCTTAAAATATCCCTGGTCTGCTTCGATATTCTCTACGATGCCGTCAGGTCTCCATATCACAATCCTCTGATGCATCGAGGGTGGTACTGCCCCCACGCCATGGATCCATTCTCGCCCTAGTAGTAGATTGTAATTTGCTGTTGTCTCTACTACCATAAAAATAGTTGGTCGGGTAACTGTTCCGAATGTGACATCCACCTGTATGAATCCCATGGTCGAACCCACTTTACCTTTGTAGTTCGATAAGACCATGTTATGAGGTTTCGTATCGGTGTCAGACTTACCGATTTTTTCCAACAGAAAATGTGGCATGAGGTTTACCATTGCGCCACAATCCACCAGGGTTTTATTGACTGCAACTCTCTCCACCTTCGCTGTAATATACAGTGGTTTCAAATGGTTTTTCATTTCCTCCGCGGGCCTTTCGAAGAAATAGTTTTGTTCTTCAACGCACCCATTATTCATTACATAGTAGCATACGGGTTTGTGTGCTGCCATCTCCCCATCTGTATAAGTATCTAGATTCTCAACCACTGAGATCCTATCATATTCCCTCGGCATCACCGATACCACATTCACCAATATATCCAAAGAATCCTCGGAGTCAGAGTCAAAATTATCTGTCATTTCATCATTGACTCCAATCGGCTTCCTCTGATCTTCCATCTGGGTGGGAAATAACTTTCGCCCTACAGGTGGTTTTCCATCCGTCTTTGCCTGTGCCACTTTGTGTTCGACTGGGGAGTTAGTACTAGACTCCGCCTGGTCCTTTAACGAACTCTCCTTGAGAGCTTTCCTTTTACGCTGCTCCTGTCTCCATTGCGATCGGGACATTGGATTTTTTCCTTTATAATTCTCAGATATATGGGCGGTTTTTGAAGACTGAAATTCCTTTCGATAATTGACCGAAGATCCCCTGTTCACCTCGAAGTTCTTCCATTTCCGCTTTCCTTGCTGCCTATCTTCGTTGGGTCTTGTCCACTTACCATCAGTAGTGTCAGCAATTGGTTTGAAATTAGTGGGCTTGGCCCCAGGGGCTCTAATGCGAGGTTCAGATCTCCTTGGAGGGTTGCCTCGAGCGTCGAATCTAGGCACCCCTTTAGCCTGCTTGAGCCTCCGTGTTCCTTCTAATCTCTAGGCAGCTTTTCTATCGAAGATGTCTCTACAACGGGGGCATAACATCATGCTGGAACCGCTCCCTTGGCAGCGATGAAGAAAGTCGATAATTGTCTCCTCATGCCTTGGGTAGGCTTCTTTGGTAATCTCTTCTTGACAGTTGATTTCACCATCCTCTATATTTTCATGCTGGGTGATATGCACCATATTAATCTCGACCCGTTCGGCAACATTTAGACCTTTCATGGCTAACTCTAGACTTGCAGTAGCCTGGTCCATTTCGACGAAGTGATCAGTTGTCTCCTGAGTTACTATCGCCCAGCCTGAACTGCTTATGTCGCTCGACCTGGTATTATCGTCAATCTGGTTGAGATCATTATCACTTATCTCTATACGCTCTTCTCGTCCGAAACCCACGATAACTTTTGTCATCACAATGCCGTGTACGAGGTCATCAGTAACCTCCATCATGTCAATAAAAAAATCATGGCCATCAATGACTTCGACCATATTGGCTTCCAATGGCTTCGTGTAATGGGCATCCGCCATCTGCAGTGGGTCGGAATCTACCTTCATTTGATTGTTAGCTTTCTCCCCGAACTTCAGGCGTCCCTCCTGAATTGCATTCTGAACAAGGTCCCTGAAAAGAAAACATTGAGACGTTTTATGACCCAAAAAATTATGGTATTTACAAAAACCTCTTTTCTTCCTTTGTTCTAAAGACGCCACTTTAGCACCAGGTGGGACTATCAATTTCCCATCCTTAACTAACAAATCGAAAATCTCATCACATTTTGTGATGTCGAAGGTATATGTTTTCTTTGGGAACCTATCGTTTTTCTCAAATTCGAAAAAACTCATCCCCTGTGGGGGAGCCAACATCTTACAGGCGTAAGGGGGCCCTGTTTAAGTTCAGCAAGGTCTACTTCTCTTTCGTCAAAAACGGTGGGGTTTGTAAGAGCACAGATTGTATCTTAGTAATATCTCTATGTTTTGATGATAACACTTATGAATTTTGTATTCAAGAATTATATACTCTAAATTTGTTCTTAACTGTTTGCTACAGGTACTAAAGAAAATATCCCTAAAGAGCAAATTTGGATCTGAACAATGAAATTATGAAAGGCTTCAAAGGTTCAAGAGCATCTTATAAGAAGATCTGAACGCTGCCTCTAGAAGAATCTGAATGTTTCTTACTGAAGATTCTGAAGCAGAAGCCTCTAATGAATGAGAAGACTCTGAGAGTTCAGAAGCTTAGTCATCAGAAGACTCTGAAGATACTACACGCTGCAATATATTGAGAATCTGATATAGAAGACTCTGCTCTAACAGATTTACACGCTCAAGCACACAGGCTGCATAAACTCTGATTCAGCATAATCTGAAGAACATCCCAGACTCTGAAGATCCAGAAGATCTAGACTCTGAAGATCCAGAAGATCTATACTCTGAAGATTCTGAAGATCCAAGAATCTGATGTTGATTGCTGAACATACTTAGTGAAGAAGATTTGAATATGTCCGTTGGAATATCTCAACAACTCTTTCCTCTTTTATGCTAGACACAGGAACACAGACAAAAAGGCTTTATCTGTGCATTCCATTCCTAGGAAAGTTTCTGCAGAGAAAAGACAAAAGGCTCCAGGCTTTTTAGCACAGCCTCCAACGTGAGAAGACTTCATGGATCTATGTGCTTATAAAAGGAAGTCCATTCCATCTTCTTCAATAGACGAATCAATTGACAAAAACACATATCAAGCACATCTCTCAAAAGCTTTCATTTCTATATTTGCTGTAACTTGTTCTTAAACTTAAGAGAAATATCACAGTTGTGATAAAAGCTTTTTAGAAGCATTCTTACTCTTGTAATAGTTTTACATTGATTGTAAAAGGTTTTCCTTAAGAGGTCCAGTTGGGATCATTAGCTCTTGAGAAGACTAAGAAGAGTTGTTCTTAGGTGTTACTATTGTAATCTGTTTGATTAAATAGTGGATTAAGTCCTTGATTGAGAAAGGCAAATCACTCTTGAGAGGGTGGACTGGAGTAGTTGAGTTCAACGAACTAGGATAAAAATAACTGTGTTCAAATCTTTGATTATTTGTCATACTTATTCAACCCCCCTTCTAAGTATTTTCTCACCTTCAGTTGGCATCAGAGCTCCGATTCTGCGTGTGCTACCACTTAACCATGTCAGTAAAGATCCAGTGAGAAAAGTTACTTTGATATATATTTGTTTGTCATTATGGGTGATACTTCTACTTCAAACTGTAACAAATATGAAGGCGATAGAATCAGTACTAAGCCACCCATGTTTGATGGGGAAAAATTTGATTACTGGAAAGACAGGATTGAAAGTTTTTTCCTTGGGTATGATGCTGATTTGTGGGACTTGGTCATTGATGGCTATGAACATCCAACTAATGAGGATGGCAAGAAAATTGATAGAAAATCAATGACAGAAGCCCAAAAGAAGGATTTCAAAAATCACCATAAGGCTAGAACAATCTTGCTGAATGCAATCTCTCATACTGAGTATGAAAAGATTATAAACAGAGAAACAGCTCATGGAATGTTTGAGTCACTTAAAATGACTCATGAAGGAAATTCTCAAGTGAAGGAGACAAAGGCTCTAGCGCTTATACAGAAGTATGAAGCGTTCAAAATGGAAGAATCTGAAAATATAGAAACTATGTTTTCTAGATTTCAGATCCTCACAGCTGGTCTGAAAGTTCTGGACAAGGGATACTCCACGTCAGATCATGTAAAGAAAATCATCAGAAGTCTGCCTACCAGATGGAGACCAATGGTAACTGCCTTGAAGATGGCTAAAGATCTGAACAAGATCTCTCTAGAAGAACTCATCAGCTCACTAAGGAGCCATGAGATTGAGCTTGAGGAAGATGAACCTCAGAAGAAAGAAAAAGGTAAATCTATTACTTTAAAATCTAATAAATCTGCTAAAGCCTTGCAGGTTATTGAAGAAAGCTCTGAAGGATCTTCTTCTGAAGAAGAAGATGAATTATCCATGCTGTCCAGAAGGATTAACAAACTCTGGAAGCATAAGGGAAAAAAGTTCAACAACTTCAGAAAATCTGATCACAGAAAGGAATCTTCTGGGCACAGAAGATTTGGAAAGAAAGAAGTTGTATGCTATGAGTGCAAAGAACCTAGGCACTACAAGACTGACTGCCCCAAACTTCAAAGAGAAAAACCCAAGAGGAAGTTTGACAAAAAGAAGAAGGTTCTTATGGCAACATGGGATGATTCAGATGAATCTGAATCTGAATCTGAAGCAGAAGAAGAGTGTGCCAACGTGGCACTGATGGCTGGAATAGAAGATCTGAATGAAGAATCATCATCTGGATCTGAGTCAGACTCTGATTCTGATGCTGAAGAGGTAATGGCTAAACTTACTAAAGAAGAACTCATAAAGGTGTTATCAGAAGTTCTGAAAAGCTATAACAATATCAAACTCAGAAACAAGAAGCTGAAAAGCAGTCTTGAATCTGAGATTGATACTCTGAAAACAGAACTTGTTGAGCAAAAAGAAATTAATTTGAAAATCAAAAATGACTTTGAAATAGCTCAACAAGAATCTGAATCTGAGACTGAGTCTTGTGAAAATATTTTAGAAAAATATGACTCTAGCTTTCAGAGATTCCTTACTAAGAGCATAGACAGAAGCAAGATGGCTTCTATGATCTATGGAGTTAGTAGGAATAACAGAAAGGGAATTGGATTTAAATCTTCTTCTTTTGAGAAGGATGTAAAACCAATACCTGTAGATGATCTGATCATTAAGATGACTCCTTTATACTCTAATTTTAAATTTGGTCATTTAAATGATATTAAACACACAAGTTCTGGAAAGAATACTCATGTGTTTAGATCTAAGGCAAGTCTGAATAAACAATATGTTGAAAAACAGAAGTTTAGACAAACCTACAAACCAACTAACCCCAAAGGACCCAAGAAGATCTGGGTACCTAAAAGCAAAATAATCCCTGTTGCAGATGTTCTTAGCAGCAAGGTCAGGACGCCAGTCATGGTACCTGGACTCTGGATGCTCACGACACATGACAGGAGAAAGGTCTATGTTCCAAAGCCTGGAACTTAGATCTGGAGGGAACCACAAAAGGCAAGATCATTGGATCTGGCACTGTTGGAAATGGTAAACTTCCCTCTATAACTAATGTTTTACTTGTTGAAGGCCTAAAGCATAATTTATTGTCCATAAGTCAATTAAGTGACAATGGTTATGATATTACCTTCAATCAAAAATGTTGCAAAGCTATTAGTCAGAAGGATGGCTCAATCCTATTTAGTGGTAAGAGGAAAAACAACATTTATAAAATAAATCTTTCAGAACTTAAGGTTCAGAATGTTAAATGCCTCTTGTCTGTTAATGAGGAGCAATGGGTCTGGCACAGAAGATTGGGACATATTAATATGAGACGTATATCTCAGATTAATAAACTTAATCTTGTCAGAGGACTTCCTAAACTGAAGTTCACCTCAGATGCTCTTTGTGAAGCATGTCAAAAGGGAAAGTTTTCAAAATCTTCCTTTAAATTAAAAAATGTTGTTTCTACCTCCAAGCCATTAGAACTACTTCACATTGATCTGTTTGGACCAGTGAAAACTGCATCCATCAGAGGCAAGAAGTATGGATTAGTCATTGTTGATGACTATAGCAGATGGACTTGGGTAAAGTTCCTAAAACACAAGGATGAGTCACACTCTGTGTTCTTTGACTTCTGCAAACAAGTCCAGAATGAGAAAGATCTTAAAATCATTAAAGTCAGAAGTGATCATGGTGGTGAATTTGAAAATAAACATTTTGAAAAATATTTTTCTGAAAATGGCATTGCTCATGATTTTTCCTGTCCTAGAACCCCACAACAAAATGGAGTTGTAGAGAGGAAAAATAGAACTCTGCAAGAAATGGCCAGAACCATGATCAATGAGACTAATCTGGCAAAGTATTTTTGGGCAGAAGCAATTAACACAACTTGTTACATTCAGAATAGAGTGTCTGTAAGACCTCTTCTGAAAAAGACTCCCTATGAATTGTGGAGGAACAGAAAGCCCAACATTGCTTATTTTCATCCTTTTGGATGTACTTGTTATATGCTTAACACTAAAGAAAATCTTAACAAGTTTGATTCCAAAGCACATAAGTGTTTCATGCTTGGTTATTCTGAACGCTCTAAAGGCTACAGAGTATTCAATACTGACACACAGATTGTGGAAGAATCTATTCATGTAAGATTTGATGATAAGCTTGGCTCTGAAAAGCCAAAGTAGTTTGAAAGTTCTGCAGATAGAGAAGTGATTCTCACAGTCTCTGAAGGCTCAGAGGCAGAAAAGGCTAAAGAAAAGGAATCTGAAGCAACTCCAGATGCTATTCCCTTATCTTCTCAATTGGACAACTTACACATTTCTGAAAGATCAAATGTCAGAGGATCTTCTTCCAGAATCAAGGCATCTCACCCAGAAGATGTGATTATTGGAAAGAAAGATGATCCAATCAGGACAAGATCCTACCTCAGAACATCTGAATCTTCATTGTTTGGCTTAGTGTCAATAATTGAACCAACATCTGTGGATGAGGCTCTGGAAGATAATGAATGGATTATTGCCATGCAAGAAGAGCTAAACCAATTCACCAGAAATGAAGTTTGGGATCTGGTTCCTAGACCTAAAGGATTCAACATTATTGGAACAAAATGGGTCTTCAGGAATAAGTTGAATGAAAAGGGAGAAGTTGAAAGGAATAAAGCAAGGCTGGTTGCTCAAGGTTACAGTCAGCAAGAAGGAATTGACTATACAGAGACTTATGCTCCTATTGCCAGGTTAGAGTCTATACGTTTACTCATTTCTTTTGCTGCACAAAATAACATCACTCTTTATCAGATGGATGTTAAAAGTGCCTTTCTTAATGGTATTATAGAAGAAGAAGTATATGTCCACCAACCTCCTGGTTTTGAAAGTGAAAACTTTCCAGATCATGTTTTTAAACTAAAGAAATCTCTTTATGGTCTAAAACAAGCTCCCAGAGCTTGGTATGAAAGGTTGAGTAATTTCCTTTTGAAGAAAAATTTTATCAGAGGAAAAGTAGATACAACTTTATTTTGTAAAACTTTTAAGAAAGATCTGTTGATTTGTCAAATTTATGTAGATGATATTATTTTTGGATCAACAAATATTATGCTTGGAAAGGAATTTGCTAAATGTATGCAGGCAGAGTTTGAGATGAGCATGATGGGAGAATTGAGATTCTTTTTGGGAATCCAAGTCAACCAGAATCCAGAGTGCAACTACATATATCAAACCAAATATGTTAAAGAGCTTCTGAAGAAGTTCAACATGGTTGATAGCAAAATGGCAAAGACTCCAATGCACCCAACAAGCACTCTTGGTAAGGAAGAGGTAAGTAAGAAGGTAGATCAGAAAATCTACAGAGGTATGATAGGATCTCTTCTATACTTGACTGCTTCTAGACCTGATATTTTGTTTAGTGTCTGCTTATGTGCAAGATTCTAATCAGATCCTAGGGAATCACACTTAACAGCTGTTAAAAGGATTCTAAGGTATCTGAAAGGTACTACTAGCATGGGTCTGTGTTACAGAAGATCTGATGAATTTTCATTAGTTGGATTCTGTGATGCTGATTATGCTGGAGACAGAGTTGAACGTAAAAGCACTTCTGGAAGCTGTCAGTTTCTTGGAAGTCATCGGATCTCATGGTACAGCAAGAAGCAACCCACTATTGCACTATCAACTACAGAGGCAAAATACATTGCTGCTGCTGGATGTTGTACGCAGATGCTCTGGATGAAGAGTCAGCTAGAAGACTATCAGATCTATGAGAGTAATCTTTCTATCTTCTGTGATAATACTTCTGCTATATGTTTGTCAAAAAATCCAATTTTACATTCTAAGGCTAAACATATAGAAATTAAACATCATTTCATCAGAGACTATGTTCAGAAGGGTGTAATAAATCTAGCTTTTGTTGATTCAGATCATCAATGGGCTGATCTTTTCACAAAACCCCTTGCTGAAGATAGGTTTAAGTTCATTCTGAAAAATATTTGTATGGATTTTTGTCCAGAGTAATATTTAGCAGAGGTAACTTATCAGATGCAAATGTTTAATGATCTGAAGTATTACAATCTTGAGAGACTCTGATTTTGTGTATGATACTCTGAACTATCAGAGGTAACTTATCAGAGGCAACTCATTTGATTATTTATTCATTTATCTTTGATTGATTTATTTGTGTGAAACTCTGAACTAACAAACTCAGAAGATCTGAACGTTGGAAACGTTTCATTTCTTAAGAGACATCAGATGCACATACAAGCAAACACGTGTCACTCAGAATCTGAAAAGATGGAGTGCTCTACTGAATTGACGTTTGAAGGTATTGCTTTGAAAATTTCAATTTTTCTTGAATTCCCCCCATTTGTCATATCATTAAATTGAAATGATTATCTTCATTAAATGCTGTCTAAACGTGCGTATGTGACTATTGATGTGCCCTATGTTCATTTATTACATTAATTGGTTTTATTTAAATACCACTTATCACACTCGTTTCACACTTTTCACATTCACAAACACTTATGCATTTCTGTCAACTCTTCAATCTCTACCAAAACCCTAAACCTCGTTCAAGAACTTCTTCTTCTTCAATGGCTTCTTCTTCAAATGCTAAAATCTCAAACAACAACAACAATGCTGTCATGTACAAGGAACCTGTACGTACTCTCTTCTCTCCTGTAGAAGATCTTGAGGTTATGTGTGAAAACTTCATTGATCTTGAATCTCTTGAAGAAAATGGCTTTGACCTAACTTCTGCCATTAAAGCTCAAGGCTGGGATAACTACTTCAACAGACTGATGGGTCCAGTTTACCCAACTCTGGTGAAGGAGTTTTGGATTCATGCCCATGTTGGCCCAAAGTTCATTCACTCTTCTGTCCTAGGGAAGGAGATTGTGATAACTGAGAAATTGATTAGGCAACTGTTCAGCTACACAGAATCTGAGGGTGTTACAAACCTAGCCTCTGCTCGTATTGATATGGCTAAGGTATATGAAGAAGTCACTATTTCTGGAACTCCAACAAGTAATGTGAAGGATCTAAAGCCTATCTATAGGATATGGGCAAAGATCTTCATGGGAATAATCTTTCATAGGAAATCATCCAACTCACCAGATTATGTGAGTACAGAACATCTATATTTCTTGTACTGCATCAATCAGAACATTAAGGTGGATCTGCCCTACCTGATCTTTAGTCATCTTCTGACTCATGTCAAAGAGACTAGGGAAGAGATTAGAGCCAAGACTGGCAAAGTCAGAAACTGGATACCTCTGGGAAGGCTGATTTCTGACATTCTCACTGAGAATCAACTGGTGAAACATCTCCAAGATGCCAATGTGACAGAGGATCTGTCATATATCATTGGATCAGAGTTAAATGGATTAACTCTGAAAAGGATGAAGATAATTCCAGAGCTGACTGGAAAGCTCAGGAAGATTAAATCTGAGGAAGTTAGTGGAAGAAGGATACCAGTGGAAGACTTTCCATTGTTCAGCGCAGATGAACCAAAAGGGATTGTCTGGGCTTACATTGTAGACTGTCTAAAGAATGGTATTCCCCTCCCTGCTAATCTTGTTCAAAGACAAGAAGAAGCTATGCCTAGTCAGATGAAGGAAAAGCGCAGTAAAAGGAAAGCTGAAGAAGGTGCTGCTCAGAAGAAGAGGAAAGAATCTGAGGTACCTAGAAAAAAGAAGCAAGGTGTGAAGAAGGTCAGACTCAAGTCTAGAGATGCTACTCTGGAAGAAATTAGAGACACCATCAATCAGGTATTATCATCTGATCCTATTCCTGTTGTTCAGTCACCACTACCATCACCCCTTAAACGTAGATCATCTAACCCTCCACCATCTGAAAACATTTCATCTGAACCAATAAACTCTGAACCACCACAACCAGAATTGCCACAACAAGATATCCCACAACAAACAGAAGTTCCACAACAAGAAATCCCACAACAAGAAATTCCACAAACAGAGTCACCTCAACCAGAAACTCAACAAACAGAAACTCCACAACCTGAAAACTCACAACCAGACATAATCATGTCAGAATCACACCAAACAGAGTCTGTTCAAACTGAACACTCTGAACAACAAGCTCCTTCAGAAGATCCAAATCTTTCTGAAGAAATCTTTGATGAAGAAATCTTAGATGTCCAACCCTTGGATCAATCTATTAACATATCCTCAACATCTGTTCACTCAGAAGACTCTTCTGATTGTGAATCATCTGACCATGAACCAGAATGTTTGAAACAAGCACACTCTGAAAATGCTTTGAAGGAGCGTGTTAACATTTCCTTGTTTCTAACTTCATCATCTGGAACTCACTCTCCACCAAACTCCCCACTTCAGATTATCATCCCACAACAATCTAAAACTCAACAACAACCATCTGAAACTCAACGTCAACCATCTTCAACCCATCCATCTGAAATTCAAACCATTCCCCAATCATCTGAACCAACACCAAGTCAACCACAATCATCTGACATCCAACCATCTGAACCAACACCAACTCAACCACAATCATCTGAACCTACACAATCTGAACCTACTCCTGCTAACACTTCAAATCCTCAACCCTCTGAACAGTCAGATCTAGGATCACGTGTTAATACAATGTTTGAATTATTCAAAAAAGAGTTAGATACAGAGTATGCTCATGTTCAGGAAGTATGTTTGTCTAGTTTGGATCCAGCTGTTTCAAATGCTGCGTGGAAAAGTTTCATCTGGAAGTTTAACAAAGCTGCTCTGAAAGCTAGAGCTATGTGCTCCAAACTTGCAAAGACTAAGTTTGCAAAGTTAGTCAAGTTAACTTTGATAAACCTTCAACCTCCACCTCCAGTGTTATGTTTGGAAGCTGCTCCTCCAGAGGTTCCTGAACCTAAATTGGTTGAACAAGCTGCTGAAGAGAACCAGTCTGATCAGAACACTGCTGCTGCAACTGCTTCTTCTTCATCTGTGGTCACAGAACTTGTGAGTGATGTCAAGGAAATAAAGGATTGGATGGTAAAGCAAGAGAAGACAACTGATGAGATTAAGACCTGGATGTCTAAGCAAGAAGAGTCAACTGCCAAAATGATAGAGCTTCTGACCCTTATTGCCTCACGCCAGACTTAAGCTTATTTGATGTTTTTTTTTGCACATGTTGTTGCTTCTATTTTTTTAATGTTTATTTGGCTTTCATCTGAATGTTTTGGTACTCTGATTATTTTTTACTCTGCTATGTTGAATGCATGTTGATTTTAATTTTATATGCTTTTTCTCTTCCGAATCTTTACTGTCTTTAAAATCTTTTTTGATTATGACAAAAAGGGGGAGAAACGGAGAATCTGATTGTTCAATCTATAAGCAATTACTAAAACTGAAATTCAGACATTTTATTAACTTTCTTTGAATTTAAGTCTTTCAGATCATATTGTTATATTTGACATAACTCATTGAAGTTATCCTGAGATCCATTCATCCAGAACTTGATCTTTCAAAGATAATCTGAGTGTTCAATCAACTCTGATATCTCACTCTGACACTTTTACTCTGAAAGATAACTCAAGCAAGATGATAACCAGACGCTCTGACTAAGGAAGTCACAAGTTTCTGGCATCAAGCTCTGATTCTGAAAGTCAAAACTCTTACATCAGACTCTTAATCTGAAGTCAGGCTCTGAATCTGAATATATACTCAATCAAAAAGGGAAGTATTTTCTTCTATTAGAGTATTTATTTCAGGGGAAGATTGTTAATCTCAGGGGGAGTTATAATTCATATTTTTTTTATTGAACAAAATTTCTCATGTTTTGTCATCATCAAAAAGGGGGAGATTGTAAGAGCACAGATTGTGTCTTAGTAATATCTCTATGTTTTGATGATAACACTTATGAATTTTGTATTCAAGAATTATATACTCTAAATTTGTTCTTAACTGTTTGCTACAAGTACTAAAGAAAATATCCCTAAAGAGCAAATTTGGATCTGAACAATGAAATTATGAAAGGCTTCAAAGGTTCAAGAGCATCTTATAAGAAGATCTGAACGCTGCCTCCAGAAGAATCTGAATGTTGCTTACTGAAGATTCTGAAGCAGAAGCCTCTAATGAATGAGAAGACTCTGAGAGTTCAGAAGCTTAGTCATCAGAAGACTCTGAAGATACTACACGCTGCAATATATTAAGAATCTGATATAGAAGACTCTGCTCTGACAGATTTACACGCTCAAGCACACAAGCTGCATAAACTCTGATTTAGCATAACCTGAAGAACATCCCAGAATCTGAAGATCCAGAAGATCTAGACTCTAAAGATCCAGAAGATCTATACTCTGAAGATTCTGAAGATCCAAGAATCTGATGTTGATTGCTGAACATACTTAGTGAAGAAGATTTGAATATGTCCGTTGGAATATCTCAACAGCTCTTTCCTCTTTTATGCTAGACACAGGAACACAGACAAAAAGGCTTTATCTGTGCATTCCATTCCTAGGAAAGTTTCTGCAGAGAAAATACAAAAGGCTCCAGGCTTTTTAGCACAGCCTCCAACATGAGAAGACTTCATGGATCTATGTGCTTATAAAAGGAAGTCCACTCCATCTTCTTCAATAGACGAATCAATTGACAAAAACACATATCAAGCACATCTCTCAAAAGCTTTCATTTCTATATTTGTTGTAACTTGTTCTTAAACTTAAGAGAAATATCACAGTTGTGATAAAAGCTTTTTAGAAGCATTCTTACTCTTGTAATAGTTTTACATTGATTGTAAAAGGTTTTCCTTAAGAGGATCCAGTTGGGATCAGTAGCTCTTGAGAAGACTAAGAACAGTTGGTCTTAGGTGTTACTATTGTAATCTGTTTGATTAAATAGTGGATTAAGTCCTTGATTGAGAAAGGCAAATCACTCTTGAGAGGGTGGACTGGAGTAGTTGAGTTCAACGAACCAGGATAAAAATAATTGTGTTCAAATCTTTGATTATTTGTCATACTTATTCAACCCCCCTTCTAAGTATTTTCTCACCTTCAGGGTCATCACCCATCGCCTCGAGGTTTTCGTTGCACTCGACGAATGCTACTTTCTTATTTTTATTGAACTTAGCCTTTTCGTCTTTATGGCGTTCTAATTGTCGAACTCTATCGTCCAGTTAGGCCATATCCCTCAAGTATTGTGTATCTAACTTTTTCCTAATCGAATAGTCGAGGCCTTCAGCGGCCATTTCATCCAACTCGTGCTCAGGCACTTGTGTGAAACATCTGGCCTTGAGCAATCGAAATCTATTGAGATACTCTTCGATTGGTTCAGAGAACTTGCACTTCACACTAGCTAGTTCCTTCAAACTAATCTTAGTCTGACCCATGTAGAACTGTTCGTGAAACAAACACTCTAGTTGGGTCCAGTTACAGATTGTATTAGGCGGTAAAGTCGTAAACCAAGTGAAAGCGTTCTTTGTGAGAGAACATGGGAAATACTTTATCCTAAGGCTCTCATCATTAGCTATCTCCCCTGCCTCAATTAGGTAGCGAGCCACATGTTCGACAGTGGATTCTGTGGTATCCCCGGAGAACTTAGTAAACTTGGGTACTTTCGTCCTAGGAGGTAACTCCGCCTGAAGGACGTAATCCACTATAGGGGAAGTGTAGTTTGGCCTGGTGAACCCAGTGTTCGAACCATTTCTGGCCATAATTCTTTCCACCATGGCTGCTAAATTATTATCGACAACCACGTTATTGCGTCGAACTTGTTGAACGACGTTGTCTGCATCCTGGTTTCGATTCACGATAACCACTCCTGGATCCCTTTCTCCTGGAACGCAGGCCTGATTTCGCAACGGTTCTTCCCTAAGTAGTTCGACTGTGGGAGGATCCATCCTTCCTTGGTTCTCTACATCAACTTCTACTGTATTTCCCAAGTTTTCCCGTGGGACGCTCGCTATTGGGGTCTGATTTCTGGCCAAGGGGGGTACCCCCATGAATTCGGCCAATCTTGTCAGTTGTACTGCTAATTGTTGATTGGCCTGGGTCGTGTTTTGGATTAATGGTTGAAAGATTTCGCCCATGGTTTGTGACAAGGTTTGGACCATTTGCAAATTGCTTTCATCCATTTGCTGCCTTAAACAGACAACTGAGTTATTTGTCAAATTATGGCCTTGTGTCGAATATCCTAGACTCTGATTTTGAGGATATCAACCCATGTTTACGCCAGATCCTAAACCTTGTAATGGCGAAGCCATTGTATGGTTAGAAAATATGGGGGGCACATTTTGGAGCCCTTGCATTACAGCCGTGGGCATCCCATATTGAGGGTTTCGCGGTAACTGTGGGAACCCGGGGGGGGGGGGGGGGGGGGGGATGATTGTCTGGACATTGAATTTCCCCCTGATGGAGTTTGCGGATTCGACGTTTGTGGCCCAATGTATTCTAACACTGGTTGGTTGTACGACCGTATTATAGTTGACCCAGTTCCTAATATTGAAGGTGTTGGTACTGGCCTTACGGGAAGCACCAATTGTGCTCCTGTCGACGATATCGAAGGTGGTACTACATCGCTTCTCATTCCTTCACTAGAACCGTCTCCTTGAAGGCTGGGATTATTTGGCTGGTTCGTATCCGTTGCCATATCCCTAATATTTAGTCTCGTTAATCTTTCTTTGTTTATGGAAGTAATTTTACCACTTCTCAGTAACATAAATGTACTGTGCACGCAAGATCAATGAAACTACAATTTCTTAAGAAAAAATTTAAAGTAACGAAATTTTCTCTAGCACGGGTCCCACTGGGCTTGCCATTTTGTTTCCCTTGAAAATCAGAAAACAACCGATGATCTTCCAAACATGACTTTGGTGACTCACAGGATCGATCAGATTGATCCTAGGACATGTGCTAAAGGGTTATTCTTGTTAATTTTATCTAAGTTCCACACTTTAGCGATATTGTTGTAAAAGAATTTAAAGAAAGTGTCTACTCGACTAACAGAAAGGGATGAGGGATGAAGCTTTTAACAAAGAAGAGAAAGAAGTTTGTTTAGAGAAGAAAGATTGAGGACGAAGGGTAAGTAATTGCATAGAAAAGGAGGAAGGATGCAATGAAAGTAAAAAGACTTTGTAAAGTTCAAAGTAAGCAAAGTAAATTTCATTAAAATAAAAGATGGTGTATTTACATCACGTACATTCTTTGTAATACTCTCTTTCTCTACACTCGGATACTTGGAGTAATTCTAAGAGTGACTTGTACAATAGTAAATTACAACACCCTATTCTATGTCTAAGAACTTCCTATTTATAATGATAGAAAATAACTACCAGTAACTTCATACTTCATAATCCTTCGCCACTTGTCGTAATGCATGAGTCTGTCACTTGTAGGACGCCATGTGTCTTTTAACAAACTAACCACTTCTTCCGTTTCATTTGAATTTCAAATCTTTAAGCCAACTGCCCATAACGGTCGAATCCTTCATGTTTTCGTGCTAACGTGAATGCTTCGACCTCTCTTGCGGTTTCCACCTTCTTCGACCGGTTTTCTTACTCGTCACAAGACCCTTTTGAAGCTACTTCTTTAAATGTCCGGACTAGTAAAAAGGTGTCGAATTTTAGGTACTAACACCTCCGCGACTCCCTTTCTGGATCCCGCCACCAACGCAGAGATCTAGCACCCAGAAGACCATCAGCCAGTCCGATTTCGCCCAACGCCGACCCGGCCATGGCAGCCCTGCTCGAGGCCTTCAACAAGACGAACCTTCTGATCCTCTAGAAGAATGCAATAATTGTAGCGTTAAAAGAAACCCTCCATCCAAGATCTCCTCCGCCGAGACCGGAGCTGGAGATCTCGGAGTTCTTCTCCCAGACGAGGAAGAGACCGCCAAATGCTAGTAGAGCCAGAATCCCTGGCAAAAAGGAAAAGCGATCACACTCCTCCACGGAGCCTGCACTCCCTAGAGGTCAAGAGAACCAGAAGGGATCTGTGGAAAGAACACCAGTGTTCGCCTCCGCCGTGATCCAAGGGCCGGGCGCAAACTCCTTCTCCCCGTCAAGATTGCACTCCTCTCTTGGGACGAAGTGCCCACTCTCGTTCACGGTCAAGCACCAGTAGCGACTAAGAGCCTCAAGACTCGTTGTCTCAATAAATTATGGCTACACGCCTACCCAAAGGGATGGAGAAACCCCCACCCTTTGGCATATAAGATAGAATGACAGATCCTGATGCGAACATCGAGAACATCGATGCCCTGCTCGACTACCGTGGTGTCAGGGGCGCCATCAAATGCATATTGTTCTGGATTTCGCTGAGGAAATGAGCAATGTCCTAGTACAAGAGCCTCCCCTTTGAATCCATCACCTCATGGAGGCAGTTGGGAATGATGTTCTCCAGGAATTTCTCAGTGTCTTGTTGTCACCCAAAGACAGAAGCCTCCCTCGAAGCTATCATTCAAGGGAAGGATAATCTCTTCGAGTATATATCAAGAGATTCAATAAAGAAGTCTTCCAAGTCTCGAGGACCGATGACATGAATAAGTATTTGCTTGAACGAGGACTCTGTCCCTGCAGCGACTTTGCTTTGGCGGTTGGCATTGAGACTCTAAAACACTGGACGCCCTCCTCCTCAAGGCTCAGGCGTACCTCCAGTATAAAGAACAGGAAGTTATGAACATTTCCCATGACTCTAGGCACCAAGAGAGTGCTAGGTTTTCCAAGCACGATAACTCCTCAACAACTCGTCAGGGAACAGAGAAAAAAAGGGATAACCGCTATCGGGAATCCCGAGATCACAAAGGGCCCTCTGGCCTCTTTCAAGAGTACACTCTGCTGAACGTCTCACGCAAAAAGATTCTCTCGAATGCATGAACTCGGAGTTTCGGCAGGCAGAGGTCCGGTTCTCGAAGCACATACCTGTCAAGCTAAACACAGATGAAATGAAGTACTATTGGTTCCACAAGAGCCACAGGCACATGACTGACGACTGCATCCATCTGAAAGATGCAATTGAAATCCTGACCAGGGACGGACACCTGAAATAGTTCACAAAAAAGAAGGATGTTCCTCGGTAGGACGCCTAGGAATCGAAGAAGGTCGAAGAAGAAGTGCCATCCTTGGACGAGATCAATCTTCGGGTTGTGTTACACCCCAAAATTTGCCCAACTTTTTTCTTTACCTGGTTTATGATTCATTGCATTTTCATAGCATTAGCATTTGCATACCATTGTCCATTCACAGGGGATTGAGAGAGGTGTGCCTAGAAATAGGAGACTACCAAAGGTTCTAAGCCTAAGTAAGAGGTCTTATTCAAGCTATCAAGTGCTTATCATCATCAGAATAAAGTTAAAGTTCTTTGAAAGAGCAGATGAATGAATATGGTTCACCTTCTATCTTGGAGGCCATGTGAAGGTCATCAGAGGATATTGAGTCCATGATTATGTATGCATAGTATTGTGGAAGCTCATTGAGTGTCTTTAGAGTCATTGTGGAGCTTATCCATGTCATTATATCAAGTGCAAGAAGCCACAGTCAAAGGTGGTGCAGCTAGGGTTTTCATCTGGTCAACCCTAAGTCAACTGTGAGATTGAAGGAGATTAAGAATCAACTCCAAGTCTTTATGATCATGGAATGTTGTGTTGAGATATCTAAGAAGCTATTCCAAGATCAAACCAAGAAGAATCAAGAGTGTGAGAAGTTGCTAAGCCAGGGTTTCTAAGCTTGTCAATGTAAAATCCCCTATTTAGTGCCTAACTTCAAGACCACATATCTCAAGATGCAAGTTTCATCTCATCTTCACCCCAACATGAGACTTGTAAATCATGTTTCTAGCTTTCTTTTGAGTACTATAACTCATCCATTGGGTTTCTAGAACTCAGGGTATGATGCTGACAAGTTATGGGTCCTTAGATGAATGTGATTTTGGTCAACAAAAGTCAACCAACTTCCAAGACATTTTTGACCTAGAAGGATGTTTCTCCTCACTTTGACCCAAACATGAAGGTTGTTCCTTATGATCTTAGCTTTCCAAAAAGTCCTAGAAGTCCTTCATCTGATTTGTGAAACTCAAGATATGAAGCTTGCAAGGCAGGGGTATTTTGGGAAACTTTGATTATAGGTCATTTTGGTTATAGGTCAATTTCATGACTTTGCACACTTCAAATGGAACTTTCTCCAACATCAAACTTGCATCAAATGAGCTTATTTTCATCATCAAACATCAAGCTATCATGGGTTTGATTTGTATATGAAAATTGGTGAAGATATTTCATGGAAAAAAGCCTTAAAAGCCATGGTTTGTATTAAATTCATTTTGAACCATTTCATAACAAGTTTGTGCATTTTTTGAGTCACTTGAACATACCAAACACAATGCACAATTCAGGATTGGCCTATGAGGAGAAAAACTATGTCAAATTCCAAGTTACTTCACAATGAAGTTACATGTGCAAGATCCACCATGGGATCATTTCAAGGGTTGAATTTTGTCCATTAGATCACTCCATGCCACAAGGAAGTTGTTTGAATGAGAAGCAAGGCCATTGGAGCCAGAATTCATGTGCACTTTCAAGCTTCAAAACTCAATTATGGATTTTTTTCAATTGATGATAACAGGCCACAATTGGGCCTCCAATTGTGCTCAGATCCATTGAATATAATCCTCAGATGATTCACAAATGCTCAGAGTTGAAGATTGGTGGAATTTGGAGCAGAAAGCAGTTGCAAAAGTGAAGATAAAAGTGAGATCGTGTTTTCAAGAATCAAGCAATTTCAGTCTAATTGTAGAGTACCAAGAGCTCCATTGAAGACCAGTGAAGCTTTCTGGTTCGTTTTCCACAAGTTTCATATACAAATCAAGGCCCAACGGAGGCACTCCGTTAGGTAAGTTATCTTTCACAAATTCTCAGTCTTTATGCAACAATCATGCGCCATTTTCATGTATTCTTGAAACCCTATCATCATAGGCCATTTTCATGTATTCTTGAAACCCTATCATCATAGGCCATTTCTGGATTATTTTGAGAACCGTTCTTGAAGATTTATGGTTTGACCTCAAATCTTGATTGATTCGTTTTGCACTATTTATGAATGGAAAATTAAAACAAACAATGGATTCATGACCTGCATGAGGAGAGGATGAGTTTAGACTAAGAAATTTTGTGTTTTGGTGGAGTTTGGAATTCCCTGCAATTTTGGTCAATCGGAGAAGACGACCGGAGCATGGTGGCTCCAACGTTTGGTTATTTCTCCACCATGATGACGTGTGAGTCCACATCAGAGTTGAACTATTTGACTTATCCTGATCTAATGGTCAGGATCGTATCTGAGGCATTTTGACCATCCACGCGGGTTTGACTATGCCACCTATGATTAGTAAAACAGAGCGTTTTGCTCCCAGGCTGACTCATTTGGATCCTGGGCCTTCTCTCCTATTTGCACCCCCTGCTGAGCCCAGTGAGAAATGAACTGATCCTAGTAGCTATTCACCACACGTTTTTTATTATTTTCTTTTCTTTTATTCTTTTTGCATTTTTATTTCCTGTTTGATTTTAATCCAAATAAAATGCCTCAAATAGTCTAAAAATCTTGCAAAAATATTTTTTACACAACTTAGGATGTTAATTGATTTTAGGAATTTTCACTTTAATTTTTTAGTCATTTTCCAATTAAATCATGATTTTTACTTTTGAGATATTTTAGTTGGATTAAAAATTGCATATCCCATGTTCTTGATCTTATTTTTTGATGAACTCTTCATGTTAGTGTTGTACCCCAAAATTTGACCAACCTTTGCTTTACTTGGTTTATGTTTCATTTCATCTTCTAGCATTTGGCATTTGCATATCATTGTTCATTTTGCAGGGGATCAGGAGAGGTGGGAATAGCAAGAGAAAACAACCAAGGGTTCTAAGCAAGGCAAGAGGTTTTATTCGAGCATCAGAGACTCCGACACTTATTTTGTCCGGCGATCGAGCGGTCGATTTTATTTTGTTTTGTAGGTTATTTTCAGCCCAGGAAACAACATTCAGGCTATCTCAAGCATTCTCATGATCAGAATATTCAAGAACGGGTTTCAGAGGCTGAGCAGAGCTCAAAATGGCAAGAAAGGGGCAAACGGGCAGGTTTCCATCCAAAATGCACCAAAATTCAAAATTTGAAGGTGTTAACCGATTAACACATATGGTTAACCGGTTAACCAAGTCAAAGTCAGTCAAACAAGGGAGTTTTTAAGGTGTTAACCGATTAACCTATATGGTTAACCGGTTAACCAATGCAGATTTTGCCTCTGTACGTGAATTTTCAAGGCAATCCACTTTGGGGTCCAATTTTGATCACTTGAAAGCTCATTTTTGCACTTGGGAAGGATCTAGAACCTCTTTGAAATTTGGTTAATTTTCATTTCCCCCCCAAAACCCCATTCCTTATTCCAAACCTTGAATTTCCAATCCACTTTCCAAACCTTGCTTTGGATCCAAACCAAGAGTGTATTTAAGCAATTCACTCAAAACCACACTCATCTAACTCTCATAATTTCCATTTCAAATTCAGAATTGATCTCATTCTCTCTCAATTCTCTCTCAATTCATCCAATTCCAAAACCTCACTTCAAATCTCATCAACCTTTGAATTCATTGATTCTCCATTGGAATAAATGGATTCTTGAGCTAAAACCTCCATCAATTATTCTAATTGGATCATTTTCTTCCTTCCATTTTCGTGCACATTCAGATCTGGAATTTTGAGTAATGGTGAAAGAGCTTATTTGATCAATTCTAGCTTAATTGTGGTGGATCTTCACTTCTACAACTTGAATTTGCCTGGATCTTGAAGTTTTCCGGGTTTCTTGCTTGATTCTACTCAATTACAGTTAGATCAACAATTACCGAATCAATTCTCCGATTCGTAGGTTGGATTTCTGATCTGATTTAATTTTCGAGCTTATTTGCATGTTCATCATGTTGATCTTCATATTTAATTGATTTGTGATTGATTTTCATTTGATCCATGATCTTGCTGTTTTATCATGTTTACATGCTAATTGTATCACTGTTTGCTGGTATAAATTCATGCTTAATTGATTATGTGAGCATTGGTATGATTGGATAAGTGCTTATGTGCTGAAAAGTGATTCTGTTTTGCTATTTTCTGCTGTTGACACAGTGTTAACCGATTAACGCATAAGGTTAACCGATTAACCATTTCCAGATTTCAAAATTTCAAACATTTTTAAGGTGTTAACCGATTAACCCCTGGGGTTAACTGATTAACAGTAACAAATTTCTAGATTTTCAAACATTTTTCACAGGTTAACCGATTAACACTGTGTCAGCAGCTCTATTTTGTGTTTTTGCTTGCATGTTTGCATACCGTTTCACTCCGAATCATCGTAGATCAATATGTTGCATTAGAAGTGAAATGTTTTGGATGTTTGTCACTGTTTGTGGTTGTTTAATCATAAATTGGTCAACATGTGTGTTTATTTTCCACTTGGATGCTTGCTTATGGATGTGGTTCAATGTGATGATTCTTTGCATGAACGTTTGCTTTCATCATTTGCTTTATTTCCCATGTTTGCATCATTGTTGCATCGTTGTTGAGGTTGAGACGCACTTGTGGAGGCTGATGCCCCACACATTTTCCTCCCTCCCACCATTCTACTTGTGCATTTATGTGTTTGCATGTTGCATTTTATTGTGTTTTCTCCTTTTGTCTTCCATTGCCATGTTCCCATAGGATTCAATCTTCCTTGTTTAAGGTTGGTTGTAGACATTATGTTCTCAACTATGCATGATAACATTAGGTAGCTCCCTTACCTCAATCTTAGGATCATTTTTGCATGACAACTTTAGGTTTGATCTAGTCTCCCTCTAGTGTGTCCTTTCTCTTCTCATCTTCAAACATTTCTAAAACATTTAATAAAGGATAACAAGTGTTGTACGCTATGAGCCTTAAGTACTTAGGAAATGGTTGTTAAGGGGTTTCCCTTTAATAATCAGGATGTTTAGTGTGGCATCCTTTGGGTGACATGCGACGCATTCACTCCTAAGTCATAGTCTTTAGTGCAACATGAGTTACAAATAAAAACTCAATCCACTTCTTCATAAAAGACTTCAAAAAAACAATCAAACTTATTTTTGTCCTTTGGGACCCTTAACTTTGGAAAACCATTTTCATAAGGAGAGTTTTGTTAACTCTTGGTTCTATCGCAAACGGTAATGCCTAAGTCTCCAATGGTCGAGCTGCATACACCAACTGCTAGAACCGATTGTTAACCCTACTCAGGTAAAAGATTTTGAACCAATCGGTGTTCTTGTTATCCCGAACTATGTTTGCTCTGATCTTTCATACCAGATGAAAGTACGTAGGCACAACACGCGATGTCTTGGCGAGCAACTTTCCCCACCTTTCACCCGTGGTTGGCCGAACTACGTTGACTCTGATTTCTCGTACCAGACGGGAATACGTAGGCCCAGAGCAGCGATGCTCTGTCGTGTTCTCCTTTTTCTTTTCTTTTGTCCCTGAGACCTTTAGCTAGGTAGTTTTAACACCCTTTTAGATAGATAACAAGTGTGGATCCCGTCAAGTACGAAAAACGTGAGGGGTGCTAATACCTTCCCCTTGTGTAGCCGACTCCCGAACCCGAGATTTGGTTGCGATGGCCGATCTTATCCCTTTTTCGCAGGTTTTCTTTTATCGTTTCCTTTCCCTCTTTTTGGGATAAATAACGAACGGTGGCGACTCTTCTGTCTTTGTCGGCCTCTTTTTTCGCAGTAGCTGGCTGATAATTTTTTCTCATATTCTTGACATGTTAATTGATTTTTAGCCATTTTTTATACCTGGTTTTATTGACAATTGGTTATGGTTTTAGGTTGATTTTTAGGACCCTCGGTTCACCCTTGCATTTAGGGCATCCCTTAGAATTTCTCCTCTGTTTGGATAGTTATGATTGGACTTAGGCTCCATATTCTTGACCCCTGGTTCCTAACACCTTAGGGGTCATCTAGGATTTTATTTGGCTTTTTTTTGGATGTGTTTGCTATTTTTAGTGTATTTTCCATTTTAGGTCATCATTGTGTGGTGTTTACCCTAATACATGAACTAGTTTGTTTCCTAATTGGTTGTTGTGCAATGTTTGAGCCTCTAATTTTTGTGTATCCATGTTATAGACATATTGAGGTGTTTGTATGTTGAATTATAGGTCCTAATTTGGTTTGTAACTTGTTCAAGTTTATGTATCTTTTAGGCCTTTCTTTTAGGGTTTCATGTGTGCATGTGTATGGATGTTTACACTCTCTTAACATGACTTACTTGCATTCTTTTACATGCTTTGCTTCATGTCTTTTGTGTACACTCTCTCTTCATCTCTCTCTCTGCCCTAGGACTTTAGGATCCTATTTATGGAAGCTTAGTCCCTCCTTAGGAGGAACTTAAGGCATGCCATAAATAGTGAGCCTTTGAGGACCATTTATGTGATTTGTTTGCATATTGAATGTGGCATGCTTGGTTGAGTGCCCTTGTGAGTTACTTAGGCTCTCACTTTTCCTCCCATCATTTCATTCAATCATTTCCCTCTTTCCTTTTCACTTGGTATGCTTTTGTGCATTATAATTGATGGTTAAATGTTGTAAGCTTTCCTCTTTTCTTGCTTGCATTAATAAAGGTTGAGGTGTGCTTGTGGAGGTATTCACCCCACACTTTTTCCTCCCTTTGCCTGTGTGTTATTTTCTCTTTTTGAATTTCTTGTGTGCATTAATAAAGGTTGAGATGTGCTTGTGGAGGTGTTCACCCCACACTTTTTCCTCCCTTTGCTTGTGTGTTGCAATTGCATATGCATTCATTCATTCCTATTTCATGTCTTATTTCATGTTGTTTCTCTCTTCTCTTTTCATTACCATGATCCCTTAAGATCTCTAATCTCCTTGTTTAAGGATGATTATGATAGACTCTAGGATTCAATCCATGTATGAGAACATTAAGTAGAATTCCCTTTAACCTCAACTATAGGTTCATCTTGCATGACAACTACTAGGTTTTGAACTAGTTTCCCTTTAGTTTGTCCTCTCTCATTATCATCTTAAAACAACTTTAAAATACTTAATAAAGGCTAATGAATGTTGTGCGTTACGAGCCTTAAGTACTTGGGAAATGGTGATTGGGGGGCTTCCTCTCAATGGCCTAGAGTGTTTAGTGTACACCATTTGGGTGATATGCGACGCATTCGCTCCTAGGTCATAGTCTTTAGTGCAACATGAATTACAAACAATTCAAAAAAACTTCTCCTTAAAAGACTTCAAAAACAAATGATCAAAATTCCTTTTGTCCTTTGGGACCCCTTAACAATGGAAAACCTTTTCATAAAAAGAGTTTCATTAACTCTTAGTTCTACCGCAAATAGGTAACGCTGGTCGAGCTGCATACTGTAACACTCCACTTCCCATAATGTAAATAAAATAGAAATAATTCAAATAAATATCAGAGTTCACCACCTCAAGTGGGATATCACATCAGAAATTCACCATCCTTTTTATTTAAAAGGTTTGCACCACAAAACAGCGGAATATTCATTAAGTCCAACAGTTACGGCCATCCGCCAAAATATATAAAATAGTCGTTAGAAAAGTTTCATCAACATGATACGTTCACAGGAAAACATAAAAGTTCAAAAAGGAAAAAATAAAAACGCCCAAGTTCCGTGCTACGTATCAGAGCATCCTAGACTAGACTCGCACACCACTATCCAGCTAGCTAAGCACCTGGATTATCTGTACTTCCAAGGAAGCACAGACCACAACAACAACAGAGGGGTGAGAAAACATGATTATAATCATCAACAATAATATACATGAAATAGGATAGCATGTACAACATCAATCATCACTAAATCAATGCCAAACACGACCTACTGTCCAATTATCAACACAACACATAAGTATGCACAAATGCAACACAACACCATGCATGCGGTACCGACTCAACATCACCGATGGACACTGGGCCATCAATCCTCCCCAAGGGAGCACACCAAAAGAACTCAGGATAGATCGCATACACTCCATCCGAGCATGATCTATCCCTACCACGCTCCTCCTGAGCACGCGAGTGAATCACATACAATCCACTGAGCAATGATTCACCCAGTCAAAATGTTTATGCAAGACTCAATGCATACAGCAAACACCAGCACCCACGGTGCACACGATCCATCCGATCACATTTATACATATCATACATGTACACCACAATTAAACTCAAACACACTAGGTGCACACGATCCTACTGATCACACCATCATACAACATTCATATATATTACACAACAAATAAACACAAGCACACTAAGTGCACACGATCCTACTGATCATCTTACACACGTCATTCATGCACAACACGCATCACCATACGTCATACACTTCACACTCATTAGTCATTTATATTAACTAAGTTCGAGATCATATAATTATCTCCTCTAGCGCCAACTACACTCTATTCATCATCAAACATCATTCCAATACCTATCAGAACCACTCAGGTCTCGCAGCACAAGAGCACAGCACCAAAACAGCAAAATCCTCATTTTTGGTCCCCTTGTCTGCCCATACGCGTATTGCCCTGTGCCATACGCGTATGACTTTTGCCCACGCCAAGGCCATACGCGTATCACCTCCTCATACGCGTATCACCAGAGGCAATTTTCCCCACCATACGTGTATCACCATGCCATACGCGTATTGCCTAGTGCCATATGCGTATTGCTACCATTTTGCCCTCTTCCATACACGTATGAACTAGTCCCATACGCGTATGACCAGATCTGTTACGCAAATCACCAGAATCCTCTCATCTGCAACTTTTGCTATGATTCTCACACATTCTACACTTCAAGTCAGTCAAATATGTTTCTATTATGGGTTCTAGGTCTATAATCTTCACCTATTTTGCATTCTAACACTGTTATTACAATTCAACCATGTCCTACTCGTAACCCTATCAGTTTCTCTCCTGAACTCGTTCTCAGGTTCCTCAACAGTATCATCACAATCACACATAAAATCATCAAATTCATATTAATATGAGTACAATTTCATTATCAACACATCAACAACAGATAACACAACCACAGATCATAATCATACGAATTCCTACGGGGTTAAGGACTCCCCACTACCCAAATTCATGCATATATTCAATTAAAACCAGTTTCTCCCACCTTACCTAGATTGCTTGATTAATTGTTGCAAATTCCTACGAATTTGGACTGCCCTAGCCTTGTTCGTGTTCCTCTTTGATCTTCCTCCTTAACCTTTCTCTAAAAACTGTTTTACCTTCTAATCTCTTCTTTTTACTAAAAACTCTATTATCTCTTAATCCCAATTATTTTATTTTTTAACCAAATAATAATAACATTAATACCCATAATAATAATAATAATAATATTAATAATAATAAAATAACAATATTAATATTAACTATTAAATTATTATCATTGTTAATAACATTATATTATTATTATGCACTTATTTTATTAAACCACTCTTATAGTCTAAGGGCATTCGCTAACGCACTCAGACACACTCCCACACAAGGGCACCCAAAACAAAATAATACCAAAAAGACTAAATAATTAAAATGGGTGTTACACATACACCTAACTGCTAGAACTATTTGTTAATCCTACTCGGGTAAAAACAGTTGAACCAACCGGTGTTCTTATTCTCCCGAACTACGTTTGCTCTGATCTCTCATACCTGTTAAGAGTACGTAGGCACAAGACACGACGTCTTGGCGAGAAACCTTTCCCCACTTTCACTTGTAGTTTTCCGAACTACGTTGACTCTGACTTTCCCATTGCACGAGGGAATACGTAGGCACAGAGCAGCGATGCTCTGCCGAGTCACTTTTCATGCTCTGCCGAGTCACTTTTCTTTTCTTTATTCCCAAACCTTAAGCGTAGATAATTTCAATCACCCTTTTAGATAGACAACACAAGCGTGGATCCCGTCGAGTACGAAGGACGTGACGGGTGCTAATACCTTCCCCTTGCGTAACCGACTCCTGAACCCGAGATTTGGTTGCGAAGACCAATCTTATCCCTTTTCGCTAGGTTTTCCCTGATCGTTTCCTTTCCCTCCTGTGGGATAAATAACAAATGGTGGTGACTCTCCTGTCATTGCCGACCCTTTTTCGCAGTAGCGATAGGTTGCCATTAGCATCTCACGGCCATAAGACTTCTATGTTCCTTGACGGGCTCTACGTTCCTCTCTACTTTGCTACACACAACCCTTGGGAAGCCTTCTCATCCGCCTTGGTTATATTGGGAGAGGGATTTAACAAGGTGATCGTGGGGGATCCATAAAGAGGAAGTTCGAGCACCTCATCAACACAAGCTCGAATAGGAGTTCTACCCTCGACAAAATCCAGGAAGAGGCGGTTCCCATCACCTTCTATCGTAAGGAACTCCTCAGTGGAGCCCCCAACTCCAGTATTCCTCTACTCGTGAAGGCGCAAATGGCCAACTTTGACGTTCAACGAATTTTGGTTGACTAGGGAAATTCGATCGACATTATTTACTCCCAATGGTTCTCCATGCTTCAACTATATGAGACACACCTGACACCCTATGTAGGTTCGGATCTATAGGGCTTCAACAGGTCAGTCATGAAGCCATGGGGGTACGTGGAGCTTGATCGTGACTTTCTGAGTCTAACTGAACTAACTGCAAGTGCACAGTCTATCGCGTAGTAATAAAAGATATCGATCCCACAGGGACTCGTAATCAAACTAGTGTTCTCGGGTGTTACTATGTTTAGCTAGGTTGGAAAGGATTTAAGGGAATAAATGCAAAAGTAAAGGCTAAATTAAAGAAAGGCTATAAGGTTTTTAGAATACTAATACGGGAAATCGGTATGCAATATTTTAGTTCTCCGAGTATTCGACAAGTCACCGGTGTGGTTTAATATTTTCAAAATGGTTTTCAGAAGAAAATAACGGTTTAAAGACTTTTGTCTCACATTGGTTGTTAACGCTAGTCGCAACTCTAAGGCGGAATGTATACTTTCGCTATCCCATTCGGGGTTAAAATCTCTTTTTGAAAACTATTAAGTTCTAATTCCTTTTAAAGCGCTTTCCCTGTATTTAAAATAAATGCCTAGTTTTTACTATCCGGTCCGTACCCCACGCTTTCACGTGCCGGCTCGTACCTTAATGAATTTCCTACTGTCTTGGAAAAACTACTGTAAATAATTTCTTGTTGTCGCGACGAATGTTTATTTAGGAAATTGAATTAAAAACTACGGCCAGAAATACGTTTGAAAAGCAGAAAGAACACCGGATGTTATCGAATCCCGTCTGTCGCTACTGCGAATAATAGGTGCCGTCAATGACAGAAGAGTCGCCACCTGTCGTTATTTATCCCACAGGAAAGGAAAGGAAACGAACGGGAGAAACCTAGCGAAAGGGAAAAGACAGTTCGTCGCAACCAAGTCCTGGGTTCGGGAGTCGGTTACGCAAGGGGAAGGTATTAGCACCCCTCACGTCCGTCGTACTCGACGGGATCCACACATGTTTGTTTATCTCGGAGGGTTATTAACTATCTACCTATCAAGTTCTAGTTTGAAAACGAAAGAAAAGATGACTCGACAAAGCATCGCGCTCCATGCCTACGTATTCTCATCATAGAAATCAGAGTCAACGTAGTTCGGCTAACTACGGGTTATGGGGGAAGGTTGCTCGCCAAGATATCGCATCTTGTGCCTACGTATTCTCATCATAGAAATCAGAGCGAACGTAGTTCGGGATAAAACGAAACACATGTTTGTTCGATTGTTTTTACTCGAGTAAAGTTAAACTACGGTTCCAGTAGTTAGGCACAACGCCTGTTTGCAGTATAACCGAAGCTTAACATCATTCTTTTCATCAGAATAGGTTTTCCTTGAGTTAAGGGCCCACAGGGCAAAAGAAGTTTGAATGTCTGTTTTTGTCTTTTATCGAAAAGAAGTGTCTTTTATGAATGTTCGTAATTTATATTGCACTAGAGACTATGACTTAGGAGAGAATGCGTCGCACATCGTCCTAAGGACGCATACTAAACACTCTAGGCAATTGAGGAGAGGCCCCCCAATCACCATTTCCCAAATGGCTTAAGGATATCAAACGTTTTTGGAGTGACAGTCACTCGCTTTTCCGTCTTCGTTGTGCCTGGAGTCACACAATTTCGTTCTTGCTTGAGGATTTTTTTCCTTGTAATCCTTTTCGCTTTTCGTATTTCGCTTTTGTTTTTCGTTTTCCCCTAACTTTTGCCCGGACTAACTCTTCAGAGTTTTTTTCGATTTTGCAGTCCAGCGGGGTACCCTAATTTTTGCCTAAGTCGCTTGCTTTCAAGATTTGACTTAGCAAGCTTTTGCTTTTGACTTTTTTTTTCTTTCGTTCGAACAAATCGTGTGACGCCGACTCGTCTGACTTGTTAAAAGAGATTGTGACTGTTTCACTCCTTGTCGGCAAGGTCTAACCATTGTGGTTTTTTAGGTACGACCTATATGGGTGCGATTATCCTCGAACGTACACTCCTTTCGTAATTTGAACACCTGGTCAAATTAACTAACACCTACCCTGCCCCGGGTTAAGATAGAGGGTTTTTCATTTTCAGAAAGAAACTCCTACTTCAAGGCTCAAAGGGGTTAACAAGGGATTATCTTCCTTATATCTCCGGTGTTTGTGGATTTGAAACAATGCCTGTATATCGTCAACAGGTTTTTCTATCCAAGAGCATATAGTCGGAAGCTTACACGTCTTTCGATTTCGTCATCCTCCCCGGATTCCACTTAAACAAGCGTTTGGAATAAAAGAAAGCAATAGAGTGAACACGAATGGATTAGTTTAAAACATGAATATTTATTTCATTATCAATATCAATTGAAAAAACAACAAGTTTTACAAACGAAAATTTGCATATAGACAGAAAAGAAACTGCAAATGTAAAGAAATAGCAAGATGAAATGCAAATTGCCAGCTCCTCGGAGTGGGGCTTTCACACTTATTTGCTGCTGAGGGGAGCGACCCTTTGAAATCTTCAGACTCAATCAGATGAATGATTGACATGTATGATTAACCTTCCCTCTAGAAAGGATATGCATCTCCTGTCCATCAACTGTTGTACCTTGGCCTGAAAAGCCTCACAATCTTCAGTTGTGTGTCCATGGGGTCCCCCATGATATCTACATCGAGCACTAGGATCATACCCGTGAGGGTACGGCTCTGGCACCGGTTTGAGCATCTTGGGTTCCACCAAAGAATATTGAATTAGATGCGGTAGCATCTGACTGAGCGTCATAGGCACTGGATGAAGGGGAGCATTCCTTCTCTTCAAATTGCTGCTGCGAGGCCTATTCTGATCATGGCGCTGACGATAAGCATGAGACTGCTGGTATTGATCAAGACACTCCTTATGCTCAGGCACTGTCATCCTCAGATTTGGCCCAGGAATAGGCAACTGCTGCGGACAAGAGGATTCAGACTCCAACGACTCTAGGATATACCCCGGTCCCTTTGCAGCTTCAGGTGGAGGGATAGGAATATCAATTCCTGATACATTCATGCCGCCCGACACAAGTTCAATTGCCTTCTCGTGCAACAAATCTTGAACCTTATGCTTAAAGGCTCTGCAGTTCGCGATGTTATGCCCCGGTGCCCCAGAGTGGAAAACACAGTGGGTGTTCACATCATAGCCTGGTGGTGGCTGACCAATCAATGGAGCCGAAGCACGAGGTTCAACCACCTGAAGTTGGAGCAAGAGTTACACCAACTGAGCATAATCCATCGGGATCTTATCGAGGACCCTGTCAGAGAATTTCATTCTTTTACCATATCTTCTAGGGTTATCCTGAGAAACTGGCTGTGACCGCTGACGGGGAAAATCCTGAGCTTCAAGCTGCACAGAGGATCTCTTAGGCCTATCATGCCTTGGTGCAGATTCCTCAGACACAAGCGGAACAAGCATGTTGTCTGCAGCTTCGGGCATTTTCTCACATTCTCTTTTGAGTACATTCGTCAACACTTCTGCCATCAAACCTACCTGGATCTTCAGCTGGTTGTTCTCCTCTTTGAGCGCCTCCTGATTCAAGCGTAACTCTTGCATGTCCTTCATGAACTGCCCTAGCTGGTTCTAAACGTCCTTCAGTTCCGCTTGTACCTGTTCCATTGCTCGGATCTGATTAGCTCTGGTATTAACCTGCGATCAATCCTGAAACAACCTGGAAACATAGAGGGTTAGATAAATATGCCTGAGGCACATGCTTATGCAAAGTGCTTATGCAAATGCAAACGTGTGTCTGTGCCTTGGGGAAATTCCCCCCTGATTCTAGTTTCCGAGACAAATAAAGTCTACATTCAATCATGGAAAGAAAACCACATATATATATATATATATATATATATATATATATATATATATATATATATATATATATATATATATATATATATATATATATATATATATATATATATATATATATATATATATATATATATATATATATATATATATATATATATATATATATATATATATATATATATATATATATATATATATATATATATATATATATATATATATATATATATATATATATATATATATATATATATATATATATATATATATATATATATATATATATATATATATATATATATATATATATATATATATATATATATATATATATATATATATATATATATATATATATATATATGGAAAGCTACCAAGGCAGCGTACAACTGTAGTCACATACAACTGAAGCCAAAGGCGTAACCCCGACCAACAAGCCTGGTGGTGGTTAGAATATCAATGCATAAAAAGATATAAGAGAGTATAATAGACATCAAGTGCGGCCACGGGCACGGAAATCTTCTACTAACTCCTTTGTGCTGGGGTGGTCAGGCTTATTGAGCAAGCCTCGGATGAGAGACTCTCTATTCTTGATGGTGTCTTGGAGATTTTGGATAAAATCATCCCAAGCATCTTCTCTGAAGCAGTCCTCTAACTTGCGCTTCTTGGAATTAACCCCTAGCTTGCAACCCTTCAGGCTTGTCACAACCTCCATCAATTTGCGTTCGACGTTGTACCGGAGTGATGCTTCAGGTTCCACCTCCTCAATCTTCGCTACCAGTTGAGTCTTCAGACTATCAATTTCCTGCTTCAGCTTTTCTCTGCGCTCTTTATGGATAGCCAGATTAGTATTCCACATAGCCTCAAACTTGGATATCCTCAGATATGCCCTGTCTAGGTCATGCTTTTTGGTGGCCAGGACGTTGTTCACAGCTTTGAAGTCTATCCCAGGTGCTCTCTAGACTCAGTCTCCTTGGTCAGATTAGCTCCCAGATGGTTGATCAACTCCATTTGCTTCTTGCAGGAGTACTCAACTTCAATCCTTTCACGACGAAGTTGCACAATTTCCGCTTCCAGCGCTTCATTCACCTTTTGCAAATCCTCCTTTTCTTTCAGTACCTGATTGTACTTTTGGATGTCAATCACAGTTGGCTCTTCGACCACAGGCGGACACAAAGGCTTCACAGCAGGATAAGGCATCAGAAACTTGGCGACTCGTTCACAAATCCAAACCAAGTATGGATCAAAGGCTTGGTTGTTGCTTTTTCCCAACATGGCTTTCCCCTTCCTCTGAAGATTCTTCCAAGCATGTTCAAGCTTAACCAACATATCACTGTCCAGTAGCCCTGTGAAATACAGAGATTCCCGTATTTCAGCTTCCTTAGGGGCTTCCTTCAATGCATAATCGAATTGTCTGATTAACAGTGATGGGTTATAATTGACACACCCCTTTCTGCCGACTAGAGGTATGTTAGGAAAACCGCCACAGCTGTAGATGATTTCTGTACCTAACCTGTCCCTGTCGAACTAAGTGATCTTTTCAGCAGATAAACTCATTAGGCGCTTAGGCCATTCTAGAGCACTCACAGAAGGACCTACTTTTGGCAAGTGGTTATCAAACCAAGCATAGAATAAGGGAACACAACAAGAGACGATCTTTCCTCGCCGATTTTCGTTCTTGTAGTGAACTGAGTGATAGACATCTCTCAAAAGAGTGGGTACTGGATTACCCGAGGCAAGAATACGGAATGCATCAACATCCATAAAATCTAGCAAGTTGGGAAACAGTATAGTACCATATATGCAAACGGCCAAGACGACATTGAACACAACCCAACAGCCTTTCTTAGCAAACTTCTGAGCTTTCTCTACCAGGACAGAGAGAAGAATCCCATACATCCCATTCTTCCGAATCAACTTCCCGTTCAACTCAGTTGGATCCAACTGTAATATGGCAGCAAGATCAACAAGATTAGGCTCAGTGTCAATGTGATGATAAGGCATCTGATCTTTGACGGGAATGTCTAGCAAGTCTGAGTACTCCTATAGAGTAAGAGCTAGCACAAAGTCTGGAAACACAAAACACCTCAGAGAAGCATCATAAAACTGCAGCAGGGTGTACAGACCACTGATCTCTTGTGCAGAAGGTGTGCATACGTATCTCAACAATCTCCCATATGTTTTCCTGAAGTCTCCAGTAGCTGAACCCTTAGCTAAGGCAACCAACTTCAATATAGGACTGATGTCTGGGGAAGGGAACCTGTATGCAACAGTCTTCTTAAGAACCTCCATATCAGCAATACGGGACAAGATCACTAGAACCCGGGGAAAATATGCACCTGCAACACAGACACACGTTAATGAAATGCACATGGAAATGCAAATGCAAATGCAACATGCAAGCAGGAGATCAAGGTTGTTGTGTTGTTGACTGGAGAGGACCATAGTTCTGCTCTGTCAAGAACAAAACAAATCTCTGATAATAAGAACCCTTTGATACCAACAATACTAATTCACTGTCAAGAAAACCAGGTTGTCTGAAGGTCAAGGTTTCCTGCAATAACCCAACCCTGCTCACAGGTATGGACCTAATCCACTGACAAAGTTATGGCATCCTATGCGTTCCTCAACGTCACAGACTTTCAGGAAATGATGATACGTTCACCATTTTTGGTTTGGCATCATCTTCCCCTGAAGAGACCCCACTTAGCTGAGTCACAAGTGATCGGTCCCTAGAGTCGACAATCCTCAGATCCGAAATCAATTCCAATCCTAAGGACCAGAAAAGAAATCATCACAGAGAACCTCGTCTTAGCGTGAATTTCATAGGAACGGGTGTCTGCTAAGCAAATAGGTCCCCACTAATCTCCACTCTAATTCTATATCTCCTCTCAATCCTGGGTCTGGCTTCTCACTCATCAGAGCACCCCTCCCACAACAGCACAACAATAATAATATAATGCTGAAAAAATAAAATTTGGGAAAGTAAAGCTAAAGGTACAACAGGTATGTATAAAAAACCCAATAAGACAAGCAATCATGCGCTAGGATTGACTCGCATAGGGGATGGGAAACGGTCCCAGCAGAGGGGAAGGGAAGAGTCCCCAGTTGTTTACTGCGTTTTTTAGTAAACAACCTCTGGTCTATCAATTTGGTGTCAAATTGACTAACTTGCAGGATCGACCATACGAAATCCTAGGACATGTGCTAAAGGTTACTTTCATTTAATCTTATCTGAAAAGATGTGTTTCGACAATACTAGAAAAACAATTTAAAAGGCAGAACTATCCACGAGATTTGAAGAAAGAAGGGAGGAAGAATTCCAAGAAGAAAGGAGATAGAGGTTTTTAGAAGAAAAAGACTTAGTCGAAGTAATAGCAGTAAAACAAAGAGAAAGGTGAAATAAATGAAGGAAAAGTACTTAGCAAAAAGTAAGGAAAACAAGATAACTTCATTGAAATAAAGATGGTGTGTTTACATCACATACATTCTCTTTGATACTCTTTTCTCTACACTCGGATACTTTGAGTAAATTTAGGAGTGACTTGTACAATAGTAAATTACAACACACTGAATCCTATGTCTAAGACTCCTATTTATAATAATAATAATAATAATAATAATAATAATAATAATAATAATAATAATAACCTCCTTAGGCCATCTATTTTCGACAAGTGTCATACTGCATGTAGTCTTCTGTCCAATGAGCGCCATTTGTCCTTCTCAGTCACAAGAAAGCATAACTACTCCCTCCAATATTTGAATTTCCAAAACTCAATTAATCCCCAATCCGATGTTTCGGTCGAAGGCCTTAATTCACCAATTCGGTCGAATGCCTCTTTTCCAAGACTCTAAACTCTCTAAGTCTTTGGAGGACCTGTAGGCCCCTTTAAAAGGCCAAAATAACCTCAAAATATGGGTCGTCGAATTGGCGAGCTAATAAATTTCCCCCAAAAAATGTAGTTTTTCGACTCTTCCAAAAAGTACATTTTTTGACAGCATCCAATTTCGACGCCGTTTGCTTCGACTATATCCTGAGTATCGACCCGCTTCAACCGCTTCGAGTAAGGGAAGCTGAAAGGTAATGGGAGAGGACATATCCAAAATTTTACACAAAAAGGAACTGTCACGCCACCTTGATGCACGCTCTTGACGTCATGGACATCATGGCAGATTTATCGGGAATCACCAAAATCTTGAACCATCATTACTCTTTTCAGAGCCTACGAAGCATAGGTTACAACCGCCACCCCTAATGACTCATCTTGAGCATACACGTGGCCCACTAACCCCAGTCACTTAAGATAAAAATAAAAAAACTTTTGATCTCCCTCTTTCACTTATAAATAAACTCCTCAAGCACCTTTTCTTACTTTTACCTTCTCAATCTTTTGCAATATTTCATCGTATCTTACTCCCCACAATCTTTCCTCCAAGAACATTCTCCCCAACTCTCGTCATGGCTGAAATAAAGTCCCAGAAACAAAAGACTCAGTCTCATAAACAATCCTCTTCTTCCATCCTTCCCCCTTTTACGGCTCTGAGCGGCCCGAAGGTGACGAAAAATCAACAGCTCGTTCGTGAACCTTTGCTGGAAGTGAAACGACACATCTACAAATCTCAGGTAATCATACCCATTACTGTCACAAATAAACCCCTGGCTATGTCTGGACCTCTATCCCCTCTAAATTTGAACTATTCCAGTTTGAATGATTTCTTTCCTTCCTATAGAAAGACCAAACCCTTAGGGCAAAAGGATTCCGAGAAGGTTCCCTTAGATAATCCGGATAGCTCAGATGTTTATAGTGTGGATCTCAAGTACCTTCATGATGGCGCGAGATTATTTAGGGCTACGCCATATTTCAAAGATTCAGAACTCTACCTCAACTGGTTGAAGAAGGTAGAAAAGGTGAAAGCCCAGGACTGGAAAGATATGGGCATCTACGAACTCGTTATGATGTCAAAAGTAGGTCCCAACTACTGCCCTCTAATGTTGGCTGCATCTTTTTTCTTTTGGGACACTACACACTACACTTTTCACCTTCCCTGTGGGATGATGACACCCACTTTATTAGATGTTACGGCTATCGTAGGGCTGAAACCCCATGGGCTGGTTTACGACCCTGAAGTTGATAGTCAAGACACTATTGGTTTCTCGACCACCAAACATACTTATACCCCCTTTATTAATCATTATCATGACAAAAACAATGCTGCTGTTAAAGACGAAGAACATATAGCCTTTTTGGCCATGTGGTTGTCTCGTTGTGTTTTTTGTACTAAGTCCTTGCAGGTGGCACGAAAGTACCTAATATTGGCGAACCAACTGCATAAAAAGAGAGGGATATGCTTGAGTTAAATGATCCTAGCAAGTCTTTATGAAGCCTTGAGTGAAGGCGCAGGCAAACTGAAGGATCCTGAGAGTCACGGAAACTTGGTAATGTCGGGGCCGTTTTGGTTACTCCAATTGTGGTTAAACGCCACCTTCGAAGGCAGCTTACCAAATAAAGGCGAAGTCGATGAAGGATCTCCCTCGATCTCTGGAAGGCAAGTCGAATGGCCTCGCCTAGTTCAACTTACTCCAAGCGAAGAAGGGAAAACGCTTCGAGCCAACCTCTCAGGCTTCGTTCAGATGTTCGCGAAGCGTTATGTATTTACACCTGGGATGGATCCCTTTGCAGAACGAAAATGCGGCCTTGAGTGGTTTACTAGGCCTTTCCCTGCTTTGCTCAAAAAACAAGAAGAGGAATCGAAGCTGATTTGGGAACGATTCCTTACGCCTCGACTGCTTGTCCACAAACTCAATCTATTGAGAGGACATGCTTCCTTGGTAGCCTATCAACCAAATTTAGTGTCGAGGCAGTTTGGGCTTATCCAAACTCTGCCTAGATGTTTGTACGAGAAAAAATCTCATGTTGTGCTTCCGCTCACCATTTTCAATCCCATCGAATGTTCGACACAATTGGCGCGCCACGCCCACAAATCCTTACTTACCCCACTTTATTTTGAACCCTCTTACTTCTGTTCCCCAGAATTTTATAACTGGTGGTCCAGATACTACAGTTTTGAATTTCTTGATGCCACCAGCCTTACTCGAATGATTGATCAAGCTTTCATTGATGTGCAGGAAAAAACCAAGAAAGGTAGGTCCATTCACATAAAGGAGATACAAGCCTTCCAAAAATACTTTGAAACCGCTTATCGATCAGATGATATTAGTCGAATCGTCCATGAGGCTGCTGTCACTTTGAGGGAAAAATTTCTAAAAAAGATGGGAGATTTAAAAATTCCTTCATCCATCCCACGTGAGAAACGGTATGAGGTGGCTTTCAAATTATTTCCCCCTAAAATTCCTCGATTGCCATCTGCCGATTTTGGAGTGGTTCTTGCCCCTCCATTTCCAGATTGGTTCATCTGTGAGGATCCTATAAAAATCCTCAGACAACAGTCGAAGCCTAAAGCACAACGGGTGGTTCCGACTAAACATACCGTTAATACTTTCAAAGGGCACCTTCATATTAGTATCGAAGATGTTCGCATCGAATCCGACATTCTCGAAGGTCATCTTTCCTTCGTTTTAGACTTCTTAAACAGAGCTTTATTGTTACTAACGGATGGCACTGTCATTTGTCTCTTGCAGTTGTTCCCAAAAAGACTGCCATTTCGGTGAAAACTGAAGGTCCCATCGAGGGTCAGAAGGTAACATTACTGCAACACCTTAACATTTCGACATTCTGGGTCGCTATCTAACACTTTCCCGCTGCTTTTCAGGTACGCCGGAAGCCACCTACCCCTCAGAAAAAGTTAAAGAGAGGCGCTGCCTTAGTCATAGTTGACTCAGAAGATGAAGACGGTTCTCCTCGAGAGGAGGTTCCAATGAAAAGACGGCGAAGGGTTACTCGCGGCCTCGACGCCACTGAATCAGATCCCCAACCAACTCAAATTTCTGAATCACAAGCTCATTGTGAAGACCCTGGCAAGGTTCCCGTCGAGGGTACCTCAATTCCTCACACTGCTGCTGTCGAAAGTGACAACTCTAGTCAAGCTGATGAAGGCCCTAAGGTCCAGCTCCTATCTTTGAATACTTTCTGTCTGAGATTCAAACTGTTTTAAATTTTCTCATGTTTAGATTCTTTCTTTTCAGACTGACGTTGAAATGACAGAAACCATCCCAACTACATCCCTTCTTCAGGCCTATCCTTTGAATAGTCGAGGTGAGCCCACCTATCGTCCTTCTTCAGACTTAGGCTCTGATGTGAGTTCTCTTGGGGAAATTAACAAACTTGAGATTCATGTGGTTCCTCTACCTTCTCCTTTAAAAACTACCACTCAACAATCTCAAACTGATGGGTCCAATCCTGAAGAGGGGAACAACTCCAAAAATCCCATCGAAGCAGGTGAAGAAGAAAACTTCTTGGATGAGGGTGCAACCCCTGCTGATAGTTCGCCTCAGGGTACTAGAATGGAGGTTGACAACAGGCCCATGGAGGAAGAAGGTACGGCTGGTGGTGAAACCATGCATCAAATTGAATTAGAAGAGTCTAGTGATGAAGATGTCGAAGAAGATGAGGAAGAGGATGCTACCAACACTGTCACAATTAAAGAAACTGCTATCGAGAATCCTTCTGTCAAGCAAGCTAAAACTGTTGAAGTAAATCCAATTGCTCCTGCCAACACCCCCACAAAAGCAGAAGCGATGCCTGCCAAGAGTGTGACAGATCTCACTACGGCGGAGCTTGATGCTCTAAAAGTGTCTAACCGTTGACAATACATCCAACTCCCCATTCGTAAACGAAACAGTTCCTCAAGCGAAACCCAAAGCACTTCGACCTCTGAAGGTCAAACTTCAACTCCAATCAACAGCGCTCTTGAGAAGGTAAAAAGCAAGATTTTCAAAGGGGACCTTTTTTCTCTCTTGCAAATGGGTCCAGTCCATTACCTCTCTTTGAAAGCTCTCCTACAACAAGTGGATCTTCAATCGATCTCCGCTGAGGCCGCGGTTGTAATCCAAGAAATTAGGACATTGATCGATCATGTTCATGCTGACTTTGGGCTCTTGCCTCAACTCGAAAAAGATATATCCGCTAAGTCAGGTAGTGAGGCTGCTGCTTGGACTTCCGTTGCTGACTGTGAGGACAAAATTGCGGCGTTGGAGGAGCAAAAGGCTAGGAATCAAAAAGAAATTACTGAGAACGAGACAAGCATCGCCTGTTGGGAGCGTAAAATAAAAAAACTCCGCAGCAAGATAGCCAAAGCTCAGAAGAGAAACGTTGAACTATCCTCCTTCAACGATTCTTCCTTATCAACGGAACTTAATCATGCCGTTCATTTTGCCGAGGAGGCTCGCCAACTTGAGGCCAAGATTGCGCAGATGAGAACTGACAGAGCCTCTTGCCAAAATCGTCTCGACGCTCAAAAAGCAAACTATCTCAAAATGAAGGCTAACCTTCCTTTTTAGTTTTTTGAAATGTCTAATGTTCATTCTTTGGCCTTTGTAAGCCATATTTCAATTGTTGTATTGTAAGGACTAAGCCATTTTGGCACGCTTTATTAATGCCATTTATGGCCTTGCTTATTGGCTTAATATTATTCTGTTGAAATGTTTACCTCTCGAAGCGCTGGTTTGTATTTTTTCAAATACTTACCGTTTACTTTTAGTATTCGTTTATCATCGCTAAGTTCTTCGACTTCATATGCCCCATTTAAGAAGACTTTCGAAACTTGAAACGGTCCTTCCCACTTCGGGGACCACTTGCCTAATGCCCTAACCTTTCGATCCATTGGAAGAATTACCCTCCAAACCAAATCTCCCACCAAAAAGGTCTTTGCTCTGACCTTCTTGTTATAGGATTTCTCCACTCTTTTCTTTTGCCTTCTCAAAAGTTCCAGCGCTCGTAACCTTTCCTCGTCTAAGTCCACCAGCTCGTCAAGAATCATGTCCCAATAGATTTCGCGTGGAATTTCGTGATGCCTCTGAATCCTGGCCGACTGCACAAGAATTTTGACTGGTAAAACTGCATCGTGGCCAAAAGTCAGTCGATAAGGTGTAGTGTTGATAACTTCTTTGGGGGATGTTTGACATGCCCATAGGACCCGGTCTAGGGTTTTATGCCAGTTTTTTGGCTTACCCCCTACTTGCTTTTTTATCATTCCAATTACCACCTTGTTTGCTGCCTCAACTTGGCCATTGGCTTGGGCGTAGTAAGGGGTCGAAGTAAGGAGTTTGAATCCCATTTCTCTGGCAAACTCTTGCATTTTTCGACCAGTAAATACTGATCCTTGATCTGTTGTTATTGTTTCTGGCAGACCAAATCTAAAGATAATGTATTTTTGAATAAATTCAATCACATTATCTTGGTCTACTTTGGGCAGGGGTACCGCTTCGACCCATTTAGTGAAGTAATCTATCCCCACCAAGATGTATTTCTGGTTTTTTGAGGACGCGGGTCGAATTTCTCCTATTAGGTCCAAAGCCCATCCTCTAAATGGCCATGGCTTAATTATGGAGTGTAACTCGCTTGCTGGAACATGTTGTATGCCAGCGTATATTTGGCATTCCTGGCAGCCTTTGGCGAACTCGATACAATCTTTCAGCATCATAGGCCAATATAAACCTTGGCGAAATAGTAGCCATTTCATCTTCTGGCCTACCTAGTGTGCCCCACATGCTCCACTATGAACTGATGATAATGCTAGATACGCCTCAGATTCACTTAAACATTTAAGCAAAACTCCCTCAGGAGTTCTTTTGAATAACTCGTTTCCTAGGAGGACGTAGCTCAGTGCTTGGTATTTTATTTTCCGCTCTGTGGCGTTCGAAGGATTTTGGAGGTACTCGACCAACAGTCTTCTCCAGTCCCCATCCGAAATTGATTCAATTGTAAAGATTTCGAAGGTCTCCTTGTCGGCAAAGCCGAACTTTGCAGCCTTCAAATCTGATGCCCGCAGCGCCGCAGACACTACCTTACTTCTGACTTGGATTATTTCTTGTAGATCTTCGCAGGACACCTTGTATCCTGATACTATTTGGGCCAGATCACTGGCCACCTGATTTCGTAGTCGTGGTATATGTCGAATAGTAGCCTCTTCAAATTTGTTTAATAGCCTATTTGCTACTACGAAGTATATGATGAGGCTTTCTTTGACGCACTTGTACTCTTTTGTCAATTGTTTTATGACTAACTCCGAGTCTCCTATTATTTCGACTCTAGTTGCCCCCAATTCCAACAAAATTTCAAGTCCAACTATCAAAGCCTCGTATTCCGCCTCATTGTTGGAGCATGGCTCACCTATTCTATACTTGAATTGTGTTGGAATTTTGTCAGGCGAAATAATCAGCATGCCTATGCCAGTTCCCTTCTTATGGTTGGAACCGTCGAAGTACAACTTCCAAGGTTCTAGTTCGACCATATTTAAAGCGTTTGTATCTATAGAGTGGTCGACAATAAAGTTTGCCACTATTTGCCCTTGAATTGCTTCCAATGGTTTATACGTTAAGGAAAATTCCGTTAACGCTAATGCCCATTTACCTATTCGACTATGCAAGATAGGTTTAGACAACATATGCTTTATGACATCAAAATGCGAAGAGACACAAACATCAACAGGCTTTATATATTTTTTTAATTTTGTACATGAGAAATATAAACATAAGCATAGCTTTTCTATTTCGCTATATCTAGTCTCTGCATCATTTAGGACTCTACTAAGGTAGTAAATGGCTCTTCCTGTGCCATTTTCATCCTCTTGAGCTAACATGCTTCCTAGAGTCTTATGTGACGCAGCTATGTACAATCTCATGCTCTTGTGTCAACAAGGTGGTGAGAGGATTGGAGGATTGGTCAGATAGCTTTTGATTTTGTCGAAAGCTTCTTGTTGTTCCTTCCTCCATTCATACCCTTCTTTGGTGACTCGAAGCAACGGCGAAAAAGCTTGCGTTTTGCCGCTTAGGTTCGATATAAACCTCCTTGTCGCGGTGAAATTTGGATACCAAACTATTAATTAGCTTGAATCTTTAATTCATTTGCAACCGTCTTTGATTTATCCAAAGGAAAGGTTAAAGGAAGGAAAACCTATTTTGCATTGTAAATACAACGCGGGGAGAGATCTAAGGTTCGGGGGTTGGTTAAACTTAGGGAAGGTACTAGCATCCTAAGTTTCTGTAGTACTCTACAGGAACCTCTTGTTTTATGTTGTTTATTGCCAAGTTATTTGCTTAAGGGTAACGTTAAGGGTTAAAGGTAAAGAGAAAGACCTAAGGGGGTTAGTCCTAAGTATACTCGCCAAGACGTCGCATCTTGTGCCTACATATCCTGACGGGAATGGAATCAGAGTATCTGTAGTTCCCCTCACAAGGGAGGTTAGAAACATCTTGACTGTGGTCAAGGTTTCAAGGGGAATAAACGCATCTTAAGGACACACTTATGCGGAGTGTGGGAACTCCAAACTTCTACGTTGAATTGTTAAGTTGAAATTAGGGTTAGGTTAGGGATTCCGCGACGGGAAACCCTAAAATGAGCGCGGCGACTCTTTGACCTGATGCTAGGGGTGATTTTGTAATTTTGCCTGCGGCGAGGCATTTGTGAAAATTTGGTTTGTAGTTTTGTAATTTTGAATTTTTAGGGTTTGAGGGTTTATGGACTGTTGGCGCGGTGGCCAAACAGTTAGACCTAACCTTCGGATGTGTGCAAGGTGACAAAAATAATGGTGAGGAAAGTGTGAGAAATTTAAATCATACAAGCGGAAATAACATGCGGAAAGTAAACGCGATTGTTGGTTCGCGAGGTTACAACCGAGAAACAGATACAATATGATAATGAACAACGATAAGATAAAATAAATAACGGTAAACGTAATAATAGTAAACATGAGCTGCAAAAGTGAACACACGCGTTACTAAGCAAAGTCAGACGGTAATTGGAGATTTTTGTTGTTTATTTTTGATATAAAGAAAAAGTTTATGATTTAAGTTAAAAGAAGTTTTAATGTTAAAAAAAAAAGATTAAGTTAATTTTCAAAATATTTTTAATTTAATTTTCTAAAAAAAGTTTTATTTTTAATGTCATTATTATTATTATTATTATTTTTAAAGTTTTTTTTATTAATTGAAAAAGAAGTTCTATTTAATTTTGAAAAAAAAAAGATTTTAATAATATTTAATAGGTTTTAACAAATAAAAAAATAAAATAAAAATATAACATAAAAGGGGTTGGGCCGGTAATCACATCCGGACCCAACCCGGTTGTGTGCAACCAACAAAACAAAACAAACGCACGAACTAGGGTTTCAACCCTATTGTTGCTCGCGACGCAGTTTTTTCTTCAATTCCTCTTCGTCTTTCTTCCCGATTTCCCCCGATGTCTCCTCCTTTACGGATTAACCTGAAATCACACGAAATCCATTAAACAACGATGATATAATGTGACTTTTGCTTACGTTTTATCTCGAGGGTTGCTTTCAGTGTTTGTAGAAATAACGAGGCGATGATGATGGTGGAGGAGACCCCTTCCGTTGAGCCTTCGATCGAACGCCGGCGGTAGTAAATTATCTGGGGATCTTACGGCCGCCGCTTCAGTTGCATGACCCCGAATGATGTCCGATGATGACGATTCCGATTGAGGTCGTGAAGGGGGCGATGATGCAAGCCTGAGCTTCAAGGAACACGATTTCCCGTCGAGAGACGAAGGCGGTCGTGTGAGTTGTTTCTCTGGTGATCGTTTAGGGTTCGCGCCGTTTTTCACTCTGGTTCCTCCGTCTTCTCTAGGGTTTCTTCGCTCAGTGATTTTTTGGCCTCCTTTATCAGGTTGTGTCTGTTCCTTTTATATCTTTTTTCGATTTCTCTTTGGTCTTGGATCATGATTACTGAGATTGAATGAGATGTGATACGTTTTTTATTTGTGCGAATTTGATAGAACTTGATTGCGATCTTCAATTATTTCTTTCCTTTTCCAACTCGATTTGATTTTGTTTCGTGGCAGTTTACTGATTCGGTTTGATTTGCTTTTTAACTTTCAGGCCCCAATTGGATATTTGTTTCCACCCTGGTTTTGTATTGGATAGTTGGTTTCATTTGGATCAGCTGGACATCTTGTTTTGCTTCGATTTAAATTGCCTTGTGATAAACTGATTCTTCTTTTTCTCTGACATAGATTCACTGGCTTCACCATGCGACGGATATTTCTGCTACCCGTTGTTGGCTTGTTCGGTTGTCTGTTGATTGTGAAACCTGATGAATTCCTATGATGCTCATGAGATCCTCTTGAGGCTTCTTCTTTTCCTAAACTCATGATTTTGGGGGCTGTGATGTTCAACTGAGCCCTCATGCTTGGTATTTTGCTTTTCCAATGTGGCCTGCACATTTGGTCGGTGTTTACTCTGTGCTGATGCGTGATGATATTGAACCTATCTTGCTTTCTGTTATGGTTTTATGAACTGACCTGTTTACTTGATGATGTCCCTTTTTGGATCCACATCTGCGCAAATCATTTCTGCTAAAAAAAAAAGCTTCCTTTATCTCCCTCTCTCTCTCTCTCTCTCTCTCTCTCTCTCTCTCTCTCTCTCTCGGCTGTCCCTCAATGGAACAGATGCTACCGGTCGGTAGCCGGGGTTAAGATGCGGAAGTGGGAGTAGGATGTGACTTTGGTCGTGCCCTCCCGGCACCCAGTGATGAAAGTTTTCTGAGGGTGTCCGTCCCTCTCTTCTAACATTTTCCGCTTTTCTTTGTTTCTGTTTGTGCAGGTAGTCGGAGATTCGGGAAGAAACTCAAAGGAACATCATGAAGCACACCTAGAATTCTTAGGACTTAGGATTTTTAGAGTAGCCAATCATTGTAAATGAATCCTCTTGTAAACAAATGAAGTATCCATAAATTCAAAATTCTTTGTTCATTTCAAATGTACTTTAAATGTTTTGTGAAATAACATCCAGAAAAATATTCATATTTACTTCTAAATTGTAAATTCGAATATTTATGAATAAGAATTCAAGAATATTTAAACTCACCCCTTAACTGTAAATTATGAACATTCACGAATGGTATTCACAAATATTTAAACTCACTTCCCTTTCTGTACTGGAAACGTCATGAATGAGATCCACCATCTTTATATTAATTAACTAATTACCGCAACCTGATTAAATCTGACCAAACTCAGGCTGAATTCCCGCTTTCACAATAACTTTAACAGTATCCGCCTCATCTTTAATCCCAAAATTTCATCTTCGTTAGGAGGGAACCAACTTGATATAATCAGCCTATGTGGCAAATAAATACTTCAGGAATACTGTCCCACTTGTCTCAAAATTACAGACTCCATGTGAAATGACCAAAATGCCCCCTGTGGTAATTCCTGGAACAAAACGCACTCATATGATTGGTTAGTGATTAATGGATGCAAAATGAAATGCTATGCGAAATGAATCGACTAAATATAAAGGGTAAAATTTGGGGTATGACAGTTGAACTATAGTGGTTTCAACAGCAAGGAGGTGGGATCTTAAGGTCAAAAATTAGGGTGCAACAGATGCCCCTATTTAAGTTACTTCTATTCGGAGATACGGAGATTGAAATCTTCGTCTCGACGAGATAGGAGGGACTTAAATACAAACATTGTACGAATTTTTGGCCATAAGAAGCCACCGAATGCAAATGATATGCAATGATATGAAATGCAAAACAAAGAGGGTCCTGTGGATTTAAGGCGTCACATGGGAGAAAACTAAACACGACATGCGAGAAACAAAGGAGTAACAGACCCAACGAAGCGGGACTCCACGGGGACAGGATACGACCATCAATGGGAAATCTCCAAAATGTAACAGCGGCACATACGCCCAGAATGTGGCGTTTTAGCAGCAGGTGAGAAACTAGTAATCGAAGGATAACTTATTATCACCACGGAGCGATCCAGATGGCTGTAACATCCAAAGCGAATTCTCTGATCGAATCAATAATTCAGTTTTTTTTTTGTCTTTTTTTTTTGTTTTTTTTTGTACATCTTTTTCTTTTGGAACTCAACTTGAAATAGTAAAATGCCTAACTTCTCCGAGTGTCATGATAAGGGTACCATGAGCTAGTCTCGGTCTCTGCCCGAAATGTCAAAACTTTGTAGGTGGTAGAATCGCTGTAGTCTGTAGGTGTAGATGTCACTGTCGTTGTGAATGTGGTTGTAAAACTTCCCCTTGCGTCATAGTCTGGATGCTATGAGCTGGTCTCAGTTTTCTTGATGTAGAACTTCCCCTTACGTCATAGTCTGGATGCTATGAGCTGGTCTCAGTTTTCTTGATGTAGAACTTCCCCTTGCGTCATAGTCTGGATGCTATGAGCTGGTCTCAGTTTTCTTGATGTAGAACTTCCCCTTGCGTCATAGTCTGGATGCTATGAGCTGGTCTCGGTTTTTGATGTAGAACTTCCCCTTGCGTCATAGTCTGGATGCTATGAGATGGTCTCAGTTTTCTTGATGTAGAACTTCCCCTTGCATCATAGTCTGGATGCTATGAGCTGGTCTCGGTCCCTTCCCGAAATGATGAAAACTCGTGAGAGCACCTTCATAGGGGGTTGTAGATTTTGTAGATTGTGGACGTTGTTGTAGACTGAAAATGTAGTTCGTTGTAGAACCCTGTAGATGCAGTTTGTTGTAGAACCCTGTAGATGCAGTTCGTTGTAGAACCCTATAGATGTGATTGTAAATGTAGATGTAGCTTCACCGGGGATCTTCGGAAGATATGTGAGCCGGTTGGATTGTAATCTCTGGGGAGATGCCATTTGACGGAGGTAAATTTGTGTGATGAACTCACTGGGGAATACCTTTGTCGTTGTACAATATGTGAATTCTCAAATGAAGAGAGATGTCTGTAATTATCTTCTCCGCTGGATCAATAATATTGAGGGACCCCACGGAGGGTGAATGATCTGTCTTGTAGAAACTGTTGTTCATCGTCTCAAATAAAGAGATAGATGTAGATGTTGCTGAAGAGATGTCTGTCTTCATGAATACTCTTCTTGGGGGATAGGGTGCAAAATGAATGCACACTTAATCCATGTTCAAAGGTTGGAGACGTCCATGATGTAATTGCCAAAAGACCGAGGTTCAATTCGGGGAATATCTGAAGAGAAACTGTCAAATAAGACTCGACCATTGAGGTATGAACTCAAATGGAATTGTACTAAAATAACCATCTTCCATGAGGATTGAACTCCATGGGGAAGAATGAAACATTGTTTTTTTTTGCCTAGGTCGACAAATCTAATTGAAAGGATAAGACGTACCCAACACCTAGGGATAACTACAACCAAAGCGACAGAACACGAAGGATGCAAACAAATGTATATGACATGCTGTCTACTTATATGCTATGTGTATGCCTATGCTGACAAAACAGACGGAAAGAGGTGCCGGAGATGAAATAATCATCTCGAGATAAACATCTCGACCAATCCTTGAAGATAGAAGCACCGCTGGGAATAAATGGAGAACTAGATACAGGATCACACTCCTGCTTCAGGACTTCAGAATTCCTCTTGAATATATCGGAGTCGAAACTTCGTGGGGGATGAAATAAACATCTGCCTTGTTGGGGAAAGTTGTGGTTGTAAAAGATTTACTGAGGAGGGAGATAACGTCCACTTCATTCGGGGAAGCGAAGTTTGAGCAAATCATTGGAGAAACAAACAGGTCCTCCACTGGGGGTTTCTTATCGTCACCGCTTAAAATAAAGATTCATCAGAGGAATCGTGGCCATCTGAAGTAAAATTCACCAGGGACATGAAGAATGTTGTGGAAACCAAGTAGTTCTGTAATAGTCGCCATCTTGGACAATAGGTGTTGTGAGTGGATGATGTGCTCTTCATTTCTCAAATGCCCCAGAGTACGTGCTTTATGAGAAAATCCGTTCCAAGAGGATTTTACAGAGAACATGGCGTCCCATTGTTTTCAAACTCTTAGAGAGATTCGTCGAATCTCGACGTAACTGGCCCAGATTGACGGTGTTATGTATAACTGTGTCTTCAAAACTTATTTCTGGGAAAGTCAGGCTTGCATTAGTAGACAACTTAGAAGCTGCTTGCCCCTGTCCAACATGGTCTTCAAGTTTCGTCATTGAGGTCTATATGTAAACTTTCTAATATATCAGGCAAAATCAACACACATGAAATGTTAATCCTGAAACTATTAACGCAACATATATGTTTGTCTTGAAGTTTTTCTTCTTTTTTTTTGAAAAGGGTATCACAATAACTCGTGACTAAACCACTAGTCAGGACAGAAATTTAATTTATAAAGCCAACATCAAATTGAGCATAGCTCATAGGAGTCAGGAAACGTCATCTCATCGAGTATGCTTTCAAAATAAACCCTACTTCAATTAGGTCTTTTAAAGGTTGTATCGTGGCTTGGTTCATGGTTTAAGAAACAAAGGATAAAGGCTCAAAGTTTATTTGTACCCACCCATTCTTCGTGAGGTTCTCCAATCCTACATTCACCTAAACTTGATACAAGCACTCATCTCTCAAGAGGGTTTTGATATGGTCGAGAACTCAATCGAGGCTTTGGACATGGCAGTCACTCACCTATTTTCTTTTGGTGTTTGATCACACGACTTTGTTCTTTACTAAGGATATCTCTTTATGATCCTTTGTTTTTTTTTCTTTTTGCATTTTTCGTATTCCCTAACTTTTGCCTGGACGAAGTCTTTTGAATTTGACTTTGAAGTCCAGCGGGATATCTCAATTTTGCTTAAGTCTCCTCCACAGGTTTTGACTTAGTAAACTTTCCTTTTCATTCATTTTTTCATCATTTTGAACAGGTTGTGTGATCCTAAATCATTTTAATCTTTTTGAAAGGATTGTGACTACCCCACTCTTTGCATAGTTGAGGGATATTCGTTTGTGTCTTTTGACTTCTAGCCTCCCAAAATGTTAGGGATAGATAAAATGGATTCTCGAAGGTTCACTCCTCCTTTTTGAGAGTCTGGGCGCTCAATCAGCTTAACTGAAAACTACCCTGCCCCAGGTTACAATTGAGGGTTTTTGCAGATAAAAAAAAAATTCCTACTTCAAGGCTCAAAGGGGTTAAAGAGGGATTATCTTCCTTATATCTCCAGTGTTTAGGATTTGAAACAATGCCTTACATCATCAGCAGGGTTTCATTCAAAAGCATATGACAGAAATTTTTTTTACGTTTTTATTCGTCATCCTCCTCCCAATTCTCTGTCGAAGCAAGAGATTGGATAAAGTTGGCATTATAAATTATGAAAAATAATTTTATGAGTGAATACGAATGGGTTTCTTCAAGACAAACATTTATTGCATTACTTATTCAAAATAGAAAGTTCTTACACACCAAATATGCTTTCAACCCAAGAAAAAAATGAACAAAATAAAAACTTCTTCAGAGAGTCCTTTCTAAGACCTTTATTGTACTTTCACGCAGACTGGAGAGACATGCGGAAATGTCTGGTGCGCAGCTTTTAGATGCGGTGTTGACGACCTTGAATCATGCCCGTGGAGGACGAACCTTGTTGAGATATGGGACTATCTCGCACATAAGGGACTGAACCCTCGAAGGATAAAATTCCACATTTGACCAAACTTTGAACGTCTGGTTTCATACCGTAACAACTCTCAATGTCGTGCCCCGGAGCACCTCGATGATACAGGCAAAATTTGTTGGCTTTGTACCAGTATGGAAACTTCTTAGGTACCTTAGGTGGAGCTCTCGTCTGGATATGACCTCTTTGAATCAGAGCTGGAAACAAGTCAACATACTTCACAGGGATGGGATCAAACCGATGAATTACTTCTCTTGGAGTATCTAAAGGCATCCTTTGATACCTTTTTCGGAATCGTCGATTCTGTGGTTGATCTGGAGAGGTCAACCTCTGTCTAGGAGATGGTTGTTGTTCACGCTGAGCGGGCATTGCATACTGATGTTGAGGATGGGGTACCGGAGCTATGAATTCTCTGGAAGGTCCACTGTCATCTTTATTGTCTGGGGCTATACCCAAGTTGTGATGGTATTGCTTCACAAAAGCAACAGCTAAGTCTTCCCAAGACTGAATGTGGTTCCTTTGCAGCTTCATATACCATGTTAACGGTGCTCCACACAAACTTTCTTGAAAGCAGTGGATCATTAGTTTGTCGTTTCCAAGGTAAGCAATCATCTTCTGACAAAAAATCATCAAATGATACCTTGGACAAATCGTACCTCTGTACACTCCGAAGGTGGGCATTTGGGATCCCGGAGGGACAACTAGGTTTGGAACTAGGCGTCGGTCGTGAGCATAAAAATCAGGTGCACAGTTCCTCTTCATCATTTTCCATCGTTCCTTGAAGTCACGAAATTCATTTTTGAATGCTATAAGCCCAGGATCGTCCATTTCCTTCTCATCATGAACATTCTGAAAGTCAGCAAACAGGTTGTCTCACATAGGCTGAAGTCGAGCAGGCACAAAGTCGTCGGAGGGACGGTGGAATGTCGGTTTAGACCTTACTCTGAAGCTAGTCATGCGATCCATATCTTCGTCCTCTTTACTGTCCTTTAGTAATATTTCAAGCTTGGTCAGATGGGCGAGGTGTCAACTGACAGACAAAGACAGAAGACCGGATGAGCCACAGAAGAGGGGAAATACATGCATATGTGAAATGCTGAATGATGGATGCGAAAATGCTGAATGCGAAAATGAAAGGTTTCATGGAACTTAAGTTTTCATAAACGTTACAGAGTTTTCTTTACTCCTACTTCCTTAGGCCATCCAAGTTGGGGACCCTTAAAAGAATATTTCCAAAATATTTTCTTTTACAATACATATTGGTTTCTGTAATGTTTATAACTAAACTAGGAATCCCATGAAACCAATGCAATATGATGCTCTATGGATGCAACAAACACAAGTAAGCTCATAAGGACACACAAAGATAAACAAACAAAAGGGAGACCCTAGGCTTGCAACGAGCATGGGGCAAAGGGTGTACCCATTCCCACAGGATTTGGACTAAAGGTTGATTGTACCTGCAGAACAAGGTTCTAATAAGGTTCCCAAAGTCATTAGCCCATCTTTCGGATATTATCAACTTCCCAAGTACTCGGGGGATAATAATATTCTCAAGAGAACTTCTTTTGAGTGTAGCATCGCGTAGCACTATTTCGGGGGATACCCCCTCATAGTCCCGCACTACGTCCTAATAAAGGTCAAAGTGGGGTTAAGGTAACCAAGTTCCTCAATATCATAGGCTCCAACATCGAATGTAGTGCATGTTTTCACGATTAAAGACTCGTTCAACAATACATCTTTCGAGAGGGCCTCAATTGAGCGTGATTTTCAAGTCAGCTTGGTTGGGATTCCACCCCCTATAAGCCTCTTTGAACATATCACTATCCTATCTTAAGTTCACTCAAATCCGGGTGTAGGACTTTGTCTCACCACTCAAAGATATCAACCCAAAGGCAATAAATAAACAATAATCATTTATACAAATAACAAATAGAAAGTAACAAACAAGTAAAAACAAGATAGGGAAACCCACCGAGGGTTCCCCAGTGAAGTCGCCATTTCTGTCGCGGTGAAATTTGGATACCAAACTATTAATTAGCTTGAATCTTTAATTCATTTGCAACCGTCTTTGATTTATCCAAAGGAAAGGTTAAAGGAAGGAAAACCTATTTTGCATTGTAAACACAACGCGGGGAGAGATCTAAGGTTCGGGGGTTGGTTAAACTTAGGGAAGGTACTAGCATCCTAAGTTTCTGTAGTACTCTACAGGAACCTCTTGTTTTATGTTGTTTATTGCCAAGTTATTTGCTTAAGGGTAACGTTAAGGGTTAAAGGTAAAGAGAAAGACCTAAGGGGGTTAGTCCTAAGTATACTCGCCAAGACGTCGCATCTTGTGCCTACATATCCTGACGGGAATGGAATCAGAGTATCTGTAGTTCCCCTCACAAGGGAGGTTAGAAACATCTTGACTGTGGTCAAGGTTTCAAGGGGAATAAACGCATCTTAAGGACACACTTATGCGGAGTGTGGGAACTCCAAACTTCTACGTTGAATTGTTAAGTTGAAATTAGGGTTAGGTTAGGGATTCCGCGACGGGAAACCCTAAAATGAGCGCGGCGGCTCTTTGACCTGATGCTAGGGGTGATTTTGTAATTTTGCCTGCGGCGAGGCATTTGTGAAAATTTGGTTTGTAGTTTTGTAATTTTGAATTTTTAGGGTTTGAGGGTTTATGGACTGTTGGCGCGGTGGCCAAACAGTTAGACCTAACCTTCGGATGTGTGCAAGGTGACAAAAATAATGGTGAGGAAAGTGTGAGAAATTTAAATCATACAAGCGGAAATAACATGCGGAAAGTAAACGCGATTGTTGGTTCGCGAGGTTACAACCGAGAAACAGATACAATATGATAATGAACAACGATAAGATAAAATAAATAACGGTAAACGTAATAATAGTAAACATGAGCTGCAAAAGTGAACACACACGTTAGTAAGCAAAGTCAGACGGTAATTGGAGATTTTTGTTGTTTATTTTTTATATAAAGAAAAAGTTTATGATTTAAGTTAAAAGAAGTTTTAATGTTAAAAAAAAAGATTAAGTTAATTTTCAAAATATTTTTAATTTAATTTTCTAAAAAAAGTTTTATTTTTAATGTCATCATTATTATTATTATTATTATTTAAAGTTTTTTTTATTAATTGAAAAAGAAGTTCTATTTAATTTTGAAAAAAAAAAGATTTTAATAATATTTAATAGGTTTTAACAAATAAAAAAATAAAATAAAAATATAACATAAAAGGGGTTGGGCCGGTAATCACATCCGGACCCAACCCGGTTGTGTGCAACCAACAAAACAAAACAAACGCACGAACTAGGGTTTCAACCCTATTGTTGCTCGCGGCGCAGTTTTTTCTTCAATTCCTCTTCGTCTTTCTTCCCGATTTCCCCCGATGTCTCCTCCTTTACGGATTAACCTGAAATCACACGAAATCCATTAAACAACGATGATATAATGTGACTTTTGCTTACGTTTTATCTCGAGGGTTGCTTTCGGTGTTTGTAGAAATAACGAGGCGATGATGATGGTGGAGGAGACCCCTTCCGTTGAGCCTTCGATCGAACGCCGGCGGTAGTAAATTATCTGGGGATCTTACGGCCGCCGCTTCAGTTGCATGACCCCGAATGATGTCCGATGATGATGATTCCGATTGAGGTCGCGAAGGGGGCGATGATGCAAGCCTGAGCTTCAAGGAACACGATTTCCCGTCGAGAGACGAAGGCGGTCGTGTGAGTTGTTTCTCTGGTGATCGTTTAGGGTTCGCGCTGTTTTTCACTCTGGTTCCTCCGTCTTCTCTAGGGTTTCTTCGCTCAGTGATTTTTCGGCCTCCTTTATCAGGTTGTGTCTGTTCCTTTTATATCTTTTTTCGATTTCTCTTTGGGCTTGGATCATGATTACTGAGATTGAATGAGATGTGATACGTTTTTTATTTGTGCGGATTTGATAGAACTTGATTGTGATCTTCAATTATTTCTTTCCTTTTCCAACTCGATTTGATTTTGTTTCGTGGCAGTTTACTGATTCGGTTTGATTTGCTTTTTAACTTTCAGGCCCCAATTGGATATCTGTTTCCACCCTGGTTTTGTATTGGATAGTTGGTTTCATTTGGATCAGCTGGACATCTTGTTTTGCTTCGATTTAAATTGCCTTATGATAAACTGATTCGTCTTTTTCTCTGACATAGATTCACTGGCTTCACCATGCGGCGGATATTTCTGCTACCCGTTGTTGGCTTGTTCGGTTGTCTGTTGATCGTGAAACCTGATGAATTCCTATGATGCTCATGAGATCCTCTTGAGGCTTCTTCTTTTCCTAAACTCATGATTTTGGGGGCTGTGATGTTCAACTGAGCCCTCATGCTTGGTATTTTGCTTTTCCAATGTGGCCTGCACATTTGGTCGGTGTTTACTCTGTGCTGATGCGTGATGATATTGAACCTATCTTGCTTTCTGTTATGGTTTTATGAACTGACCTGTTTACTTGATGATGTCCCTTTTTGGATCCACATCTGCGCAAATCATTTCTGCTAAAAAAAAAGCTTCCTTTATCTCTCTCTCTCTCTCTCTCTCTCTCTCTCTCTCTCTCTCTCTCTCTCTCTCTCTCTCTCTCTCTCTCTCTCTCGGTTGTCCCTCAATGGAACAGATGCTACCGGTCGGTAGCCGGGGTTGAGATGCGGAAGTGGGAGTAGGATGTGAATTTGGTCGTGCCCTCCCGGCACCCAGTGATGAAAGTTTTCTGAGGGTGTCCGTCCCTCTCTTCTAACATTTTCCGCTTTTCTTTGTTTCTGTTTGTGCAGGTAGTCGGAGATTCGGGAAGAAACTCAAAGGAACATCATGAAGCACACCTAGAATTCTTAAGACTTACGATTTTTAGAGTAGCCAATCATTGTAAATGAATCCTCTTGTAAACAAATGAAGTATCCATAAATTCAAAATTCTTTGTTCATTTCAAATGTACTTTAAATGTTTTGTGAAATAACATCCAGAAAAATATTCATATTTACTTCTAAATTGTAAATTCGAATATTTATGAATAAAAATTCAAGAATATTTAAACTCACCCCTTAACTGTAAATTATGAACATTCACGAATGGTATTCACAAATATTTAAACTCACTTCCCTTTCTGTACTGGAAACGTCATGAATGAGATCCACCATCTTTATATTAATTGACTAATTACCGCAACCTGATTAAATCTGACCAAACTCAGGCTGAATTCTCGCTTTCACAATAACTTTAACAGTATCCGCCTCATCTTTAATCCCAAAATTTCATCTTCGTTAGGAGGGAACCAACTTGATATAATCAGCCTATGTGGCAAATAAATACTTCAGGAATACTGTCCCACTTGTCTCAAAATTACAGACTCCATGTGAAATGACCATAATGCCCCCTGTGGTAATTCCTGGAACAAAACGCACTCATATGATTGGTTAGTGATTAATGGATGCAAAATGAAATGCTATGCGAAATGAATCGACTAAATATAAAGGGTAAAATTTGGGGTATGACAGTTGAACTATAGTGGTTTCAACAGCAAGGAGGTGGGATCTTAAGGTCAAAAATTAGGGTGCAACACTCCTTAAGAAATTAATCTTGCCCAGCAGGGATTGTAATTCCTTTTTATTTGAAGGCGCCTTGGTCTCCATAATGGCCTTCGTCTTGTTTTGGTTTATTTCGATGCCCTTTTTGTGGACTACGAAACCCAAGAAGTCACCTGCCTGCACAAAGAACGCACACTTTAGAGGGTTCATTTTGAGGCCAAACTTTCTCATCCTCAAGAAGGATTGTCGAAGATGATCTATATGATCTTTTCCTGACACAGATTTAACAACAATGTCATTAATATATATCTGCATAAAAGATTCTATATAGTCATGGAAGATTGAATTCATTGCTCATTGATATGTTGCCCCAGCGTTTTTTAGGCCAAAAGGAATTACTACCCATTCGTACGTGCCTATGGCTCCTGGACAAAGAAACGCTATTTTGGGAACATCATCCTCGGCGATGAAGATCTGGTTATAGCCAGAATATCCATCTAGCATACTAAGATATTCGTGGCCAGCGGCTGAATCGACTAGCATTTCTGCCACCGGCATCGAATACTCATCCTTAGGAGTCTCTGAGTTTAAGTCCCTAAAGTCTATACATACTCTCAAGGAACCATTTTTCTTAATAACTGGCACAATATTAGCAAGCCATTCGACATACCTGGTTGTGCGAATGAATTTGCACCGCAGAAGTCTTTCGATTTCCGCCTTTATTTTTGATAGAACCTCTGGAGCAAAGCGCCTTGGCTCTGTTTGACCGGTTTCTTGCCAGGCTTGATTGGAAGTCTATGTTCCACCAACTCTCTCTTTAGTCCTGGAATTTCATTGTAATCCCAGGCAAAACAGTCTTTATATTCTCGCAACAGCTGGATGACCTCGCCTTTGAATTGTGTGTCGAGGTTGGCACTAATATAAGTTGGCCACTTGACAACGCCATCTCCTAAGTCCACTTCCTCTAGCGGGTCCTGCGCAAGCATCTTGGCATCTTCTGCCAAGGGATCTTTCTCGAAACCCAGAGGCTCGTCGTCATAAATAGCGTCAAGCCTTTCAATTTCGTGATGGGTTTCATCAGATAATTCCCTGTCGAAGCCTTCCTTGTAGCCTCTTTGAAAAACTTCTTCATTGGCCTCTGTGGCCATTTCATTGTTGACAGCCTCCAAGGCCGTTTGTAGTCTAGTTTCGGCCACATAGGCCGAAATCCTTCGAAGTGCATTGGCTTCAGTCATTATAACTGAAATCGCTTCCCCACCAAGTGGGGTCCACTGGCAAGGTTCCAAGGTATGGAAGCCTCTCTCCTGGAACCTCTCTGTCCCAACGGAAACTGTCTACAGGATATAGGTATAACGAGCAATACACTTTGTCATCTAGCTTGAAATCGAAGTCTGCTGGGCCACAAGGACTTATACCAGCCAAGTGTTTGTCGAAGTGCCTTTGATCGACATAGTTAATGGGTGCCTTAAAGTACCCTTGATCAGCTTCGATATTTTCTACGATGCCGTCTGATCTCCAAATTGCGATCCTCTGATGCATCAAGGATGGCACAGCCCCCACACCATGGATCCATTCGCGTCCAAGCAACAAGTTGTAATTGGCTGTGGTTTCCACAACCATGAATACAGTTGGCCGCGTTACCGTTCTGTTGCGGTGAAAATCGTATATCAAGCTATTATATTAACTTGAATCTTAATTCTTTTACAACCGAACTTTAATTTATACAAAGGAAAGGTCTAAAGAAAGAAAAACCTTTTCGCGATGTAACAACAACGCTAAGAGATTCGGGGATCGGGGGTTGGTTATACCTAGGGAAGGTGTTAGCACCCTAAGCATCTGTAGTACTCTACAGGAACCTTTTGTTTGATTGCTTGTTAAGTTTGTGAAATGTGCTAAGGATTGGGATTAGGTAAAGGATAGGTAAATACCTAATGATTATTTTCTAAGTTTGCTCGCAAAGACATCGCATCTTCTGCCTACGTATCCTAACTAGGATAGAATCAGAGCAATCGTAGTTCACCTCACAAGGGATGAAGAACACTTGATTATGATCAAGGTTCCAAGGGGAACAAACATGACAATGTTTGTGTGGAGTTTGAAAAAACTCCCTAATCTAAGTTGGACACTCAAAAGGGGAAATAAGAAATCATGACAAAGATTCTTACACAGAGTTGACAAACTCTATCCTACGGTTCTAGTTGAAGAACACTCCTAGTACAGGTGGGTTTCTTAGACTTAAAGAAAAGTCTAATGGCTTCTAAACTAAGGTTAAAGTGACTTAACAAAGTTAAGGTAAGGGTGAATGAGCTATCCATGACACAAGGGTCAATGGAGAGACCTTTTCCTTTAGAAGGAGAGAGGGGAGGCAACTTGGATGAGAACTAACAAGTTTCATCACTTGGGGAAAAGAAAGACTACTTAAAAAAGTAATAACATGATGAAGATAAAGGCATGGTGACAACCATTAAATGAACATGTTAAAAGTAAAACCAATGAGGCATTGATGACAATCAAAGCAAAAAGCACAGCGAGAAATGTGACGACAGATCAAGCTTGAATTAAACCTCAGAGGAAACAAAATAATGCAAGGTAACATCTCAAAGAAAAAATCCTAATATGTTGACTAACATTAAGGAAATGAGTATAAGCAAATATCACAAACATATACAAGTATGACAAGAAAGAAATTCATCAGCATACGCGATAACGCTCACGAAACGTAACTAATTTGCAAGTGGTCAAAAGAGATGAAAATTTAACCAAGCATGAGATTTTAAAATATTACATGAAAATAGACATAAAAAGAAGCATATCAAAAAAAGAATGGGTTTAAAATGATGAAAAATAAGGGAGATATGATTTTTGGAAGTTAGGGTAAAAATAATAAAAAAACAACAAAAGGGTTGCCCTCCTCAGGGGTCGAACCCAGGTTCAGTTGGTACAAGGCGCTTTTGGTGACAAGGTGATTACCACTGGGGTGGCTGTACATCCATTTATGAAGCCACCCCAATAAATATATAAGGGGTACTTTCATGGCAAGTTGGGCAAATCAAGAACACACCAAAACCAGTTTTGCATTTTCACTTATAACTTGATCAATTCTTCATGGATTCAAACAAAATTTAGGTCTAGATTGCATAAAATTTCATGAGGAATAAGATGGCACTGTTGGTTTTTTGAAATAACCTCCACAACTTAAAACCCGATAACACATGCTTTGATGATGTTTGGAATGCAATTTGAAAGTCAAGACTTGTTCTAATCATTTTCCATTCAAACAAATACCACACACAGACCATGAATATGCTAATGAATTATTCTCACCACAAGATGAAGCTCAAAACAGAATGCGAGGAAAAATGATTGTCAAGTTACAACTAACATGTGAAATGCATCATGATGCAGGCTGAAATGCAGTTCAATTCCTATGCATCTTTTGATCAAGTAAAACACATATGCACATTGGAAACAGGTTATTGGATGAAATTAAACACCAGGTATGGCTCAAAATAGGCTGGTGTGAAAAGTGGTGTTCATGCTGAAATTTTGGTGTTTGTGAAGTGCAGTAGGATGTCAGCTCAAGCTTGAATGCAAAATTATGTAGAACAAAACATACCTACAGCTGGTACATATGATAAGAAATGAATTGATCATGGAAATTGGTTCCAAGTAGACTGATATGCAAACTGATGAGTTAAAATGCAACATGATGCTCTTAGGTGCAAGTTGAATGACCAGTTCATGTTTTATGCAAAATCATGGCAAGCAAATCATATGCACATACTACATATATGTTGATAAGTGGATTCAAGCAAAGAAGGCAAGTCAAAACAGTTTGTAGTGAAAGATGGTGTTCATGCTGCTACATAGTGTTTTGATGAAGCATGAAGAGGTTCAGTTCATGTCCTGGGCATATTTTGATCAACTAACTCATATACACAAGTCACATACATGGAGATAAGTGTGTTCATGCTCAAGAATCAGTTATATTACAAACAGAACAGGTTTTGGTATGGTTCATGGCATATTTGGCTTGAACAATGCATTTTGAATGTGAAAATATGTACCAGATGAAAACAGGCCATATAATCTATACATACACATCATAAACATGAAACTAAACATGCTCATACTCAAAAATCAGGCACAAAATCATCAAGGCAACGTTTGACAGGTTTGATGTTATGCAAAAAACTGTTTTATGGCAGAATGTAGTGCAACATGTGTGATTTTCCAAAATAATGAAGTTTAAATCAAGGCAATGATGTGCACACATAATATACATTATAACATTTAGCTTTGTGTTCAAAATCCAAACAATCTTCCTTTAAAAACCAAACTGTTGTGCTGATGGCATGTTGAATGAAAATGATGCACTTTTAGAAGTGAAAAGCAAAAACAGGTGAGAACAAGTCATGTCAGTCATACATACACATCATGGATATGAAGTTAAGTGTAACCAAACTCAAAAACCAAGCATACTTCAAACAGAACCAGATTTGACATGCTGGTGGCATATGAAGGAAAAGGAAAAATCAGTTTTGATGGTGCACCATGGAAAGTTCAAAAAAAAGTAATTTCACATTATGCCTATAATGCACACATATTACAAATATCAAAGGAGATGTTTTGATGCTAAAAGTTCAGGCATGCTACTTTCAAAACAGGAGCTGGAACATTGATAGTGATTATGATGGAAATGATGCATTTGAATGTGAAAAGCAAAATAATCATTGAAAACAGGTCATACCAATCACATGTACACATCATAAACAAGAAATTAAGTATGATCCAACTCACAAATCAAGCATATTCCTTTCAAAACAGAATTTTCACATGTGACATGTTCATGACACATTTTCAAGCTCAAAATGCCAAACATGAGATTATGATGTAAAGTAGGAAATGGACTGTCTACATACCTCTTGTAGACTATGTTGAGCAGATTAGAACACCAAGAAACCCAGAGAAACTTCAAATGACACTAGCTTTGGAGCTTTCTTCTTCTTGAAGCAAGAATGCAAACTTTGTGACAGTTTGAGAAATGAGCTTCACCAATGATCCTTAATGCTTTGGACAGTTGAGATATGATGTATGTGAGGTGTTTGAATGGTTAGAACATCAAGAAAGTGCTTAGACCATGTTTTGGCTGATTTTATGCATTGTGGTCAAAGTTACTTGGTATGGAAGTTGACTTTTGGGAGAATGAGGTTTTTGAATGGTCTAAGGGCTTGGACACCCCCTATACCATATTTATGGATTATGTGGATGATTTTTGGTGAGTTTGAGTGTAGGGAAATGGATTTGGCAGTTGTACTATCAAGACAAATTTTGAGGTATTTTGGTGATTTTGTGATTTTGGTGAAAATGGAGCAAAGAGTGAATGCTTGCAACTTATCTGGTTTTTAGAGGAGTTATTGTGTGTTGAATGAAGTGGAGAGTGCCTCTATTTATAGGCAAGGTAAGGGAATGGACATATTTGAAGATTTCCTTCCTAGGAGGGAAAAGTTACTTTTTGGCTCCAATCTCTCAAAGAGGCTTTCTTGGCTTGGAGGTAAACTTAAAGTCAAGTATTATGCTAATTTTAGAGTGGCTAAAGTCCGGCTAGAGAGTGTAGGTTCATGGCTGGTGCAGAACTCACTTTCCACCTCTTGCTCTTTATAATATTTTAATGCAAGTTGCATTTGCAACTTGCAAGCCCACTTGCTAACTTGCCAAATTCCATTTCCTCTGCATTTTCTTTGCAATTCTATGCTACAAAACCTCTACATATCAGCTAAAACATGATGCCAAGGCTGAGAAAAGTCCAAGTGGTCAAAAGAGGAGTTTATGAAAGTTTGTCAATGTGGGACTCAAGTGTGAGAACACCATCTTGCCATATCCATAACTTTCAGCTCACAAATCCTTTTGAGGAGTTCTAATACTTTTTGGAAAGCCCTCATGTAGCTCTAAAACATTCATGTTTTCCAGAAATTCTAAATCCAATTGGAACTATGTCAAAAATCCCTCCAAAGTTGGCTGAAAATAAGCTTTAAAAGTGAAATAACTTAGAATTTTTCCATGTCATTTTTCCCTCTTGTAATGAATTTGATTCTAACTCCAAAAATATTCATTTTCTGGTTGTGGACCACTGTGGTACTTTTGTAGGACTTTTCAAGAGCTTTCCAATGAGCTTTGAACCAACGCATTTGGATGTGTGGTTAAGGAGTTAGGGTCTAGCCCCTTTCAAAACCCTAATTTCCCGATTTTTCGATTATTCCTTCATCCTTGATCCAATGGTCATGCAAATTGATAGGAAAGTGAAATATGACATAAGGAACATTTTTGATTCACACCTTGAAGTCCAATTCCTTAAAAATGAAGAGTTGACTTTTCGGTCAACCGTACGATCGATCGGTGACTACCGAGTCGCCTGTTGACACTCTGGATCCTCTGAGACTTTGACACTTCTTGAATGGACTTTATTAAGCTATATGAAATTCATGGACCATAATTCCACCATCAAAACACCTTTTAAATGAAAAGTCAAACCACAGTTGACTTTTCCTGATCAAAAACCCTAATTGGGTACCCTGAAATGCACTGTTCTTGACTCTGGGGTAACAACCTCAAATTGGATTCTCATTTGACCTCATATAACATCCTTGACCTTGTTTCATGATTGAACCAACCCAAAACACTAATTGATCAAAACCTTGAAGCTTCGATTTGACTGTGCAAAACCCTAATTCATCTGTAACTTAACAAAGATAAACTTGAACTGGGTTAAGGTTAGATAACCACATGAGTATGCTCCTAAAATGATGATGAGGATCTAAAGGGGTCAAAATTTAGGGTGCAATAGTTGCCCCTATTTAAATATCTTCACTAGATGGAACTGAGAGATGACAATCCTCGTAGAATCGCAGTGAAAGGTATTTAAATATAGAAAGCCAAAAAATTTTGTCCTTTAGATCCGATGATATGCAAAAGGACAGGCCATGATATGCCATGAATTCTAAATGATGCTTTATGATGCTTGGGCGCAAGACATATGCAGACACAAGAGCAAAAATGAAAGAAAACAGAGGACTCGACACTGGGGACCTGATACTGTGGACTCGACACTGGGGAAAACCGAGGTACAAAAACCAATAGTTCAAACATGACCAGTGATATCTGAGAGGAAAATTTCACATGGGGATGCAAAAAAGTCCAATGAGGATGACAATCTCACTAGGGAAGAGCAAACACTCCACTGGGGAAAAAGAGTAAATTTCCTCCATGGAAACGAAAAACTAGAGACACGAGCCTCACTGGGGATGATCAAATGAGGAACTTCCTATAGCGAAGAGTTCAAACGGGATCTTCAGGAATGGACTAGGAACAAGACCAAACATATTAGGGATACTAGTAACGACTAGATCTCCGAGGCTTGACTGGGGAAGCAAAGGTTTCACTGGGGATATTAATGTCACCCAGTTTTAACAGACAGTTCAAGTAGTGATAGTAACCACTAGACTTTCTGGAGGTAATGGTAACGACCAGCCCGAGGTAATAACAAATGAGACTTCCAAAATTGGTAACACATAGGACTTCAACTGGGGAAATTGGTAACGACCAAATTTCAAGCAATGCCAGTAACCACTGGACTTTTAAAAGAGATTGGTAACGACCAAGTCAGGGTACCAATGATGATTGGATTTCAAGAAATGCCAGTTACGACTAGACTTAAAAGAAACGTGGTAACGACCAAATCAAGGTATACCAACATGTGGTTATGATAACGCGGGCAGTCGCTGGTCTTCAGCTGGGGAGGTTGGTAACGACCAGACCAAAAGATACCAATAACGATTGGATTTCAAACAATGCCAGTTAAGACTGGACTTCGTGGGGAAGGTTGGTAACGACCAAACCAAAAGATACTCACAAGTGGAGTTAAGGCAATGCCAGTTACGATTGGACTTAAAAAGGAAATATGGTGACGACCAAAAGAATACCAATAACGATTGGCTTTCAAAACAATGACAGTTACAACTGGACTTTAACCGTGACTTAACTAGTAACGACTAGGCTTCATAGGGGATTGACGGATAGCACACCGAATCCAAGAGACGGGATGAATCACACTGAACCCATGAAGGGTGTATGTAGATTTGGGAAATAAATCCAATCCTACTGGGAAACAGAGCTTAAACAAACTAGTCAGGGATGTCAAGGTAATTTCAAACAAATTCCCAGAAATCCTCTGCTGGGGATGAGTCTTCATATCATCATAAGAAAACCTGAGAGCCGGTCTATAGACTTGATAACCACACATGACCAGAGGAACTCAGCAGCTCAACTTTGCTACTACTTCAATGGGAGATGTAATAGGACTGCATATCGAAGCTTCTGCCACCCTGAGACTTCGGGTAAGTATGATTTCCTTTGAATCTTTTCTGTGAGTTGAAGTTTTTAAGTTTGTTAATCTTTTCAAGTTTTATTTAATAATTTGAACCTAATGCTTTCAAAATTATCGTTGATCAACGAATAATGTTTTGCATAACAAAGAAAATAAAGTAGATGATAATTTGTAAAAGAAAGAATGGCTCAAAACTGATTTTATTCAAGAATGAAATCTTGCAAATGACAAAATTCCATAGAAGTTTTACAAGTGAAAAAATGGCAACGTGGACAAGGTTACATTGAATCCCATGACCAACTATCCCTAAAGACTAAAAACTCCCCAAAATCCTTGCCTCTGATGAGAGCGGCTGAAATGAATTCTTGTAGAATCTTCTGCAGTAGTGACAACTTATCTGATGCAGTGAAACGCCTTTGTCCCTAACTTTTTCCTGGATCGCCCTTTCGGGTTTTCAATCCACCGGGACGCTCATTTTTGCCTAAGTCGCCCTTTCGGGTTTTCAACTTAGCGAGCTATTTAGCTTTTCTTTTTCTTTTTCTCTTTTTCTTCTCTTTACTCAACCCTAACTTTTGTATAAGCCGCTCTGTTGAGTTTTCGACTTATCGGGTTCTTTTAGGTGTAATATTTTCGTACTGCATCAGAATTCACTGGATGAGTAAGCTGCTCCCCATCCATGGTTGTGATAATTAACGAGCCTCTTGAGAAGACTGTTTTCACAACAAACGGGCCGTCATAGTTGGGCATCCATTTTCCCCGTGCATCCTTGTGAACTGGTAACATCTTTTTGAGTACAAGCTCCCCTTCTCGGAACTCTCGGATGCGAACCTTCTTGTCAAAAGATCTCTTGATCCTCTTCTGATATAACTGACCATGAAACATCGCAGCCATGCATTTCTCGTCAATAAGATTCAACTGATCAAACCTTTCCCTAACCCATTATGCTTCTTCAAGTTTGGTTTCCATTATGACTCTCAAGGAAGGTATCTCGATCTCAATAGGAAGTACCGCATCCATTCCATATACCAAAGAAAAAGGGGTTGCCCCTGTTGAAGTGCGAACAGACGTTCTGTACCCATGCAAGGCAAATGGCAGCATCTCATGCCAATCTTTGTAGGTTTTCACCATCTTTTGCAAAATCTTTTTGATATTTTTATTCGCATCTTCCACAGCTCCATTCATCTTGGGACGATAAGGAGAAGAATTGTGATGTTCAATTTTGAAGTCATCGCACAACTCTTTCATGATTTTGTTGTTCAAGTTGGTACCATTGTCTGTTATGATTCGGCTCGGAATTCCGTATCGATAGATAATCTCTTTCTTGATAAAACGGGCCACTACTTGTCGAGTAACATTGGTGTAGAATGCAACTTCAACCAACTTTGTGAAATAATCAATAGCAACCAGAATAAATCGGTGTCCGTTAGAAGCTCTTGGCTCTATTGCCCCAATCATATCAATGCCCCACATAGAGAAAGGCCACGGTGATGACAACACATTTAACAACGTCGGAAGCACATGCATCTTGTCCGCATAAATCTGACATTTGTGACATTTCCTGGCATATTGAATACAGTCAGTTTCCAAAGTCAACCAGTAATACCCAGCCCTCAAAATCTTTTTAGACATTGTGTATCCATTGGCATGAGTACCAAAAATTCCTTCATGAACATCTTGCATTAACAAACCTACTTCTCGTCTATCGACACACCTAAGCAGGACCATGTCATGATTCCTTTTGTAAAGCACACCATTACTGAGAAAGAACTTGGATGCTAATCATCTCAGAGTTTTCTTGTCAAGTGACGTAGCATCTGCTGGATACTCTTGTTTTAACAGGTAATTCTTTATATCATGGAACCATGGCTTGTCACTAGTTTCTTCTTCAACCATCTGACAGTAGGCGGGCTCAGTCTTGCGTTCAATTCGAATGACAGTGGCATCATTGACATACCTGACTTTCTACATTGAGGCTAACATGGCTAGGGCATCGGCAATGTGATTCTCAGATCTCGGAACATGCTTGAAAGTGATTTCATCAAAATACTCAATCATCTTAACAATGTAGGCTTTGTAAGGGATCAAATTCTCATGTCTGGTCTCCCATTCACCAGTAACTTGATAAACAACCAAAGCTGAATCTCTACTTACTTCAAGAAGTTTGATTCTGAGGTCGATAGCTGCTTCGAGGCCGAGAATGCATGCTTCATATTCGGCAATGTTATTTGTGCATTCAAAGTCTAACCTTGCTGTGAACGGAGTGTAACCACCCTTCAGATTCATCAAAACGGTGCCTACACCATGCCCACTGTAGTTTGAGGAACCATCAAACATCATTTTCCACCAAAGACCTGTCTGCGGACCTTCATCAGGGCCTGGTTCTTCACAATCTTTTACCAACATTATGTCTTCATCTGGGAAATCAAATTTGAGAGACTCATAATCTTCAACTGGTTGATCTACAAGATAATTTGACAAAACACTACCTTTGATAGACTTCTGAGCTACGTATTGGATGACTTATTCTGATAATAACATATGCCAACGGGCGAGCCTTCCAGTCTGAGCAGGCTTCTCAAAAATATACTTTATCGGATCCATTTTTGAAATCAATAAAGTGGTGTGACAAATCATATACTGCCTCAAACGTCTGGCAGCCCATGCTAAAGCACAACAAGTTTTCTCCAGAAGTGAATATCGGCTTTCACAATTAGTAAATTTCTTACTCAAATAATAGATGGCATGTTCTTTTCGTCCGGACTCATCCTGCTGACCTAACACACAACCCATCGAATTCTCGAGTACTGTCAAATACATGAAGAGAGGTCTTCCCGGAACAGGAGGTATCAAGATCGGAGGTTCTTGAAGATAACCCTTAATTTTATCAAAAGCTTGCTGACAATCTGAATTCCAAGCAACCGTCTGATCCTTGCGTAACAATTTGAAGATGGGCTCACAAGTGAGAGTCATGTTAGAAATAAACCTGGATATATAATTCAACCTTCCAAGGAAACTTCTGACTTGATTCTCAGTTTGCGGAGCAGGCATATCTTGAATGGCTCAGACTCTGTCTGGATCCACCTCAATCCCTCGGTGACTGACAATGAAACCGAGTAACTTCCCAGATCTTACTCCAAAGGTACAATTGGCTGGATTCAGTCTCAACTGATATTTTCTGAGTCTTTTAAACAATTTCAAAAGATGTTCCAAATGGTCCTCCTCACTCTGAGATTTGGCGATCATGTCATCAACATATACCTCTATCTCCTTGTGCATCATGTCATTGAAAAAAGCCACCATGGCCCTTTGATAAGTAGCACCTGCGTTCTTCAGACCGAAAGGCATAACTTTGTAACAGTAAGTCCCCCACGGGGTAATGAAAGTAGTTTTTTCTATATCATCGGGATCCATCTTAATCTGATTGTAGCTGGAGAAACCATCCATAAATGAGAAAACTGAAAAACGAGTCGTATTATCCACCAACGTATCAATATGCGGCAAAGGGAAATCATCCTTTGGACTGGCTTTGTTCAGATCCCTATAATCCACACACATTCTAACTTTTCCATCCTTTTTCGGTACAGGTATGTTGCACCCCAAAATTTGCTCAACCTTTTCACCACTTGGTTTATGTTTCATTGCATAGCATATCATAGTTCTAACATGGTTCTAGCATTTGCATAGCATAGCATCATCCATTGTGCAGGGGATCAAGAGTGAGATATGAGAGAGAAAGAGCCTAGTCAGAGGGTTCATTCAAAAAGAGAAGCCATCAAGGTCATCAGTCAAAGTTTGAGTTCTTGGGAAGTTTCATTGATTGTATAAGGTCTATCTCCAAGTATGAGGGGGTATGTGAAGGGCCTCAGAGGTATGTGAAGTCTTGATAAAGGGTATGATGTGTGAATGGGGCTTATTGAGTCTCTAGAGAGCCAAGAAGGGGCTCACACAAGTCATGGTATCAAGTTCAAGAGCTTTGATTAGGGTGTGTACAATTAGGGTTTCATCTGAGTAACCCTAGGTTAAGGAGAGTGGTTGAAGGGAATTAAGGCCTAGCTCTAGGTCTTTGAGGTCATGAGATGATATGTTGAAGCATATGCGGTGTTGTGCCAAAAGCAAATAAAAAAGGATCAAGAGTGGATGGAGTTGCTAAGACAGGGTTCCTAGGGTAAAATCCCCTGTTTAGTGCCATATAAGTCAAGATACAAGCTTTAAATAACTTGGGCCTCCACATGAATGTTGTAGAGGAGGTTCATAGCTTTAATTTGAATACTAGAAGTCCTCAAGGGGATTTATAGAACTCAAGTTATAGCCCAGACAAGTTATGGGTCCTCAGAGGCATCTGAAATTTATCTGTGGAAGTTGCTTGACTTCCAAGGCATTTTTGGGCTAGAAGGAGCTTTCAAATGGATTCTTGGCAAACATGAAAGATGTTCCTTATGATCGTGGCTTTCCAAAAAGTTATAGAAGTCCTCATTTGGATTTGTGGAGCTCAAGTTATAGCTTGTACAAGCCAGGGGTATTTTGGGAAAGTGAGATTATAGGTCCTTTTTGAGCATAGGTCAAAATCTCCATCTTCCGCTTCTCAAATGGAAAATTGTTCAACATGGAATATGCTTAAAATGATGTTTTTAGGTCAAAAAAGTCATCATGGTGGATTGATTTGGCTTATTTCAAAAAGTCACTTAAAATGGCCTAAAAAAGGGAATAATTCAAATAATTTTTGGTGGGAAAATTGAAATTTTGAGTTAGAGGTCACAAACATGTCATATGAATATATTTTTTGACTGGAAATTGCATTCTAAAGACAATGGCATTGGCACATTTTTTAATTGAGCCATAATTCCATGACTTGCTTTGTAAAGTGGTTTCTTCAAATGTAAGTCACTAATCCAAACCATTCACCAAGGCCATTTGGAGTGATATTCTGATTTGAATTATTCAAGGAGGGATATATGAGTAATCTAGAAGCTTCCAAGGCAAGCTAATGAAGCAAATTCGTCCATGGCCATGCACACTTTTTTTGGATAATTTTGAAAATGGATTTTTATTATTTTGGGCTTGGGCTTCACCTCTAGAACCTTCCGAGCTTCTCTATAAAGGTTGAGAAGCTCATTTGAAGCAGGGTTGGTGATTCATTGGAGCTGGATTTGGAGAGAGCATTTCAAGTTTCAAGGAAGCAACTCAAGTTTGGATTCTCACTTCAAGGCGTTTTCGGATCAATTTGAAGAGTGCATCATCTTCCTTGCATATTGTTGAAAGAATCTGGAGATTTCGGAAGCACGAAAAGAGCCGTAGATACTCCGTTTCAAAGCTCCGATCAAGGTATGTAAACCTTCACTTTACCGTGGATTTAGGAGGAGATAATTAGAAATATTCATGTGGTTAGGACCGTGGACACTTGTAGATGATGTTAGGACTATTAATTCGAGATTTAGCGACACTTTTCGGTTGGATGCGTTTGCTTGTTGTTGGTTTATTTTTTTACACGTTGAGAATTAAGGGATTCTGAGACCGTAATTGCGATCCTCACAAAAAATGCTTCGAAATCGATATAAATTTCGCGTGAAACCGATAATTTTTGAGGGAGTTAGGGAGGGTTGAACTTCGCCGGAATTTTGCTCCGGCCGGCCGCGCATGGAGCTGCTCGCGGTGGCGCTCCGGCCGGTCTTAGTGGAGAAGAAGGACGTCAGCCGTCCATCTCCCTTTGAATCTTTGACCGCGTCCAGATCGGACGCATGTGGAAGCGCCACGTGGCGCGCAAGCTCCTCTACCCCAACGTGCACGGTTCGAATCTTGGTTGCTGCATTTCCATTCATTTCATTTTCTTTTAATTTTCCATTACAATTCAAGCACAATTATCTGGATGCTATGCGCACCCCTCCCCCAGCGAAGGCTCATCCAAATGGCCTTGGATTTTCGCTCTTCACACCCCCTGGCCCATTGCATTTATTTCCTTATATTTTCTTTTTCTTTATTTTTCTGTTTTGATACTTGTTTACTTTAATTGCGTTAAAAATAGAAAAAATGATCAAAAAATTATGAAACTTTTTTTCCATGATTCTTGAATGTGTTAAGAAACTGTAGGAATTGAGTTTACATTTTTAGGATTTAATCTGATTTAGTTATGATTTTTCTTTTGTGCTAATATCCATTATTGTGCATAATTGATCTTGTTGTTTGTTTAATTTTGTTCTCTCTGATGCTTTATACTTTTGAGCTGATTCTTTGGATTTGATTTAGATAACACACATAGGTTTCCCCTGGAATTTTATTAGAATTTTTAGAATTGATTAGATTCTATTTTAGGTGTGTAGTTTAGAGCCTTCCCAAATAATGGATTCCCAGGACCAATTTTCACTTAGGAGTTGTTTAGACGACTTAGAAGTTGATTTAGGTCCTGATTCTGGAATTTTGGAATGTTCAAACATGCATGTTCACATAGGAATTTTATTAGAATTTTACAATTTAGCTTTCTATTTTATTTGGAGTTTGCAAATGAATGTTGCTTTTGGTGTTCTCTCTTGAGTGCTTTCCCTTGTTTGGAGCATTTGGTGGACTTGGAGCTTGAAGACTTTGGATTCCTTTTTAGAGGAGCTTCTGGACATGATGAAGATGCTTTGGCTTGAATAGTGGAGCTTGAAGTGTAGCTTTCTTTCTCTTTTAGGGTTGTTTTAGGAGTTGGTAGAATTAGGCTTTTATGGAGAGCTTTTGTAGAATTAGTTCATTTTTTCACCAAACATAGAATGCATTGTTTGCTTCTATTCTATCCTATGATGAAAAGTACTCTTAGGGAAGTTCCATCTCTCCTTTGGAGGGAATTGGGGCATGCCCTAGGGAGTAGAACTTTTGAGGATGCACTTCCATTTCGATGTTGATTCTTGTTGAATTCCTTTGGTTTTCAGCAAGTATTCCAACATTGCAACTTGATCTTGATGACAAATCTCTTCTTGGAGTGTGCTTGCTAGAGCGTGGAGATGAAGATTAGAGAAGCTTGGAGATAAGAGCTAGCTTGAAGATGGAGCCTTGCTGTCAACTTTGCTGTCAGTTCAACTTTGCTGTTTAGAGCTTGCTGTTGCTGTTTGCTGTAGGAATTTGTTGTTGCTGTCTGGGCTGCCTCCTCTGCATCTTTTGTTTTTCTCTGTATTGTCTGTTGGCTTGTGTTGCTTGCCCTTTAGGCTTGAAGTGAGGTTGATTCACTTTTCCTGTTGTTTTCTTAGGTTTGAGGTAGAGCATGACTCCTTTGCCTTGCTTGTACTGTTGCATTGCATTCACTTTACTGTTTATTGTTTATGATTTGTTTCTTTTGCTGTTATCCCCTAGGATCTCTGATTTCCTCTGTGCAAGAGGGAATTATGACAGACATTAGGTGTTGACCCATGCATGACAACAATAGGTTAGTCCCCCTTTCAACCCTAGGTTTTTAGAGAGTCTTTCTCTTCTCATCTCAAAACAATTCAAAAACACTTAATAAAGGTTGCAAACAGAATTTAATTCATTTCTTCCGTAAAAGACTTGAAAACAAATCATCAAACCTTCTTTTGTCCTCTTGGACTGTTAATTCAGAAAACCCTTTCTTAAGGAGAATTTCATAAAAAACAATCAGACAAACCTGTGTCTCCGTAGCCCGAACTACGTTTGCTCTGATCTTTCATGCCGTATGAAAGTACGTAGGCACGAGATGCGATATCTCGGCGAGCAACCTTCCCCCCTTTCACCCATAGTTAGCCGAACTACGTTGACTCTGATTTCTCGTTCCAGACGGGAATACGTAGGCATAGAACTGCTGTGTTCTGTCGAGTCACCTTTTCTCTTCTTTTCAGACTGACCTGTAGTTAGATAGTTACACACCCTTTTCAGAAAACAAACAAGCGTGGATCCCATCGAGTACGATGGACGTGAGGGGTGCTAATACCTTCCCCTTGCGTAACCGACTCCCGAATCCAGGTTTTGGTTGCGATGACCATTCCTTTCCCGTTTTCGTGAGGTTTTCTCTGAGCGTTTCCTTTCCCTCCTTTGGGATAAATAACGCACGGTGGCGACTCTTCTGTTTTGCCGGCGCCGATTTTCGCAGTAGCGACAGCTTGAGACTCTACTGGGGAAGGCCTCGTCCCTATGCGAGTCAATCCTAGCGCTTGTGTGTTTTCTATTGGATGTTGTATATATGTACGTTTATCTTTCCGCATTTTCTTTCTGCATTATATTATTGTGATTATTGCTGTGGGAGAGGGAGGTTACTGTGAGAGATAAGTCAGACCTAGGCTTGAGTGTACATCTAGGCTTAGAAGTGGAGAGTAGTGGTAAAGCCTACATGCTTTGCATGTACCAGCTTTCTGCGACATCTGCGCTCGGACGAGATCCTCTTTGGTGCTTCTTGCCTGGCCCTTTGGGCTCGACAAGTTGTCTGACCCGAGGATTGTCGACTCTGGGGACCGACCAACTGGAAGTCAGCTAAGTGAGGCCACTTCAAGAGATGATGATGCCACACCTTCTGGGTATCGTATCGTCACTCTTGAAAGTCTGTGACGCTGATGACCGCATAGGATGCCATACCTTGTCGGCGATATAAGTACATACCTCTGAGTGGGTTGGGGTTTTTGCAGGAAATCATAATCTCTAGACTACCGGTTTGTTCTTCGTTAGTATGATGTGGTACTAAGGTCCTTTGAGATTGGTTATTTCTAAAGGAGAGTTCCGGTTATTTCTCAGGCTACAGAATGGCTTCTGATCATTATTGCTACAGCACGACACATCACTCTTGATCCTCTGTTTGCACAGTACATTTGCATTCTCATATTGCATCTCATTAACGTGTATTTGTGTTGCAGGTGTGATTTCCCCTTCGGTTCTAGTGATCTTATTGCCAGACATGGAGTCCCTTAAGAAGACCGTTGCGTACAAGCTTCCTGCTCCAGATGTTAGTTCTTTATTGAAGCTAATTGCCTTGGCCGACCAGAAGGTGAGAGCTGATTTCAGAGAGTCATATGGGAGGCTGCTCAGTCTGGTGTACAAGACTTCTGCATTCGAATTGAACGGGTTGTACGCATTGATGTAGTTTTACGAGCCCCGGTTGAGGTGTTTTCTGTTCCCTGATTATATTTTAGCACCTACTCTAGAGGAGTTCTCTGCTATGTTGGGTATCCGAGTGTTGAGCCAGATGCCATTTTTGCATGACGACGCTGAGCCTGATTTGGTGAAGCTTGCTGAGATCGTCAGTATGGATGTTTCGGAATTTTCGGGGAAGCTGATCAGATTTAATGGAGCTTATGGATTCCATCTTTCTTTCTTGGTTGATAAGGCCATTCATTATGCAAAGAATGGATGCTGGATTGTCTTTAATGCTATCTTGGCCGTGTGCATTTATGGGATTATTTTGTTTCCCAATATACCTGACTTCGTAGATTCAGATGCATTCTTCCTCCTGGCCTCGAAGAATCCAGTACCTACCCTTCTTGGAGACTTTTACCATTCTCTTCACTACAAGAATGAGAGACGTAGGGGCAAGATTGTCTCTTGCTGCGTGCCCATGTTATACAGGTGGTTCTCTAGTCCTTTGCCGAAGACCGGGCCGTTTGTTGATTCTGCCGATACTGTGGATTGGTCTGTCAGGTTGATGGGGTTGTCTGCTGAGAACATAGAATGGGCTTATTGGAATATGCGTGGAGCTGACATTGTTTACAGTTGTAGTGGCTTCCCGAACATCCCGCTAATTGGACGGAAGGGATGTATCAACTACAACCCTGCCTTATTGGTGAGACAATTTGGGTATATGTTGCGTGATGCTCCTACCGAAGACGAGATACAGGAATCTCTGTATCTCACAGGCTCCTTAGAATTAGACGTTTTAATCAGACTGAAGCACGCTTGGAGTAACATCCACAGAAGAGGGAAAGCCTTGTTGGGTGATTGTAACTGTCGAGCCTACAATTCCTATCGTCTCTGGGTCCATGAAAGAGTTGAAAAGTCCTTAATGTCGTTTCCCGCTGTAGAGCCGTTATATCCACCGGTGATTGAAGAGCCCACTACTATGGAAATTGAGAAGTATAATAAACTCCTAGCTGAGAAAGAAGAGTTGCGGAAGGCTAATGAAGAGTTAGAGAAGGAAGTTTCACAGCTCCGGAGCGAGAAAACTGAGGCTACTTATTCTTTGAAGAAGCAGACGGAGGCGGTAAGCCAAATGAGTGAAGAGCTGACTGCTGAGATCAACAAGAGAAAGCAGTTAGGTCTGGACATGAGGGCTGTTAGTAGCGTGTTAGATACTAAGAAGGAAAGCTTAGACAAAGCCTATATGCAGATCTCCAAGTGGGAATCCTCGTGGAAGACTATGCTTGCTAGATGCAAAGAGCGGGAAGACGAGTTGAATGCGCAAATTGCCAAGCTGAAAACGCAGCTCAATGTCTCAGAAGCGAAGATTGCAGAAGTGTCCTTGTTGTGACAAGATGCTGAACGCAAGCTGAGTGATGTGGTCAAAGAATTGAAGAGCTGCAAGTTGAGGGGGGATTTCAAGAGATGCAAGCTTGATGCTTGCTTTGGCCCAGGTACTTGTATAGAAGATGCCAAGAATCTGCAAGCTACTATTGAGCAGTATGAGTCGTTGATACAGAGTCTGCTCTCCAGACCAGGTCACCCAGAGACGATGAGATTAGTGGAAGATTTCTGAGCACGTCATCCATCATGACCAGCTTTGTATTTCCTTTTGCATCTTGTTATACTGATTGTATCTGACCATCGCCAGACTTGTTGGCCGAGGTCTTACTAGCTGTATTATGTACTCTGCCTATTTTGGCTCTCTGATTATATACAAGGATTTCTGGTTCTTTTTCTTATCTATATGGGACTCCATTGTCGTATTGGTTTCTTCCTTGGAACTAGAATCGGGGGGAAATCAACCTGTTGCATATTTACATGGTTGCATGTGCATATTCATATTGCATTTTAGGTATCTTTAAACTGTTCATCTTATCTCCTGCATCTGGGTTCAGGTTGTTACAGGATTGCAGAACAGCGGATCCACCGATACTCTACGAGAACCAACTGCAAGAAGGCTATGGAAAACATGCAAACTGAGATGCAAGAGATGCGTGACAGGATGGCCCTGCTCATGCAAGCTATGGAGACTGTGGCCAAAGGGCAAGAGCAGCTCCAAACTCTGGTGCAACCGCTGGTTGCACGTGCCGAGGTTAATGGAACACCACGCGGGGACAATGTTGCTAACTCCCCTAGAACTGAAATCCCTCAGGGTGCTGACGCTATTCCAGTGGCTGGTTTGAACGCTGGAGAAACTGGTCCTGTGGCTGGAAATGGAAACATTAGAAACATGAATGGTAATGGAGAAACTGCTGGGGTGTTTGTTGGCAATGGCAACACAGGTTTCATCGGTGGTGCTGAGAATGTTGGTGTGAATTTGGGTAACGGTAACTTGGGTTTCACTAGTATGAATTTAGGTTATGGAAATGTTGCTGGTGCCAAGATTGGGTGTGGTGACCAAGGCTATGGTAACAACGGGTACGGAGCAGGTGTCTATAATGCTGGGTTTGGGCCCACTGCTGCTCAAGAGATAGGTAACCTGAGGTACGACCCCAGGTACTTCCAGACTGGTCCGGGCCGTAATGCTGGATACGCCGGATATGACGATGAAGTTCCTCGCTGGGAGGATCGCCAGGAAGATGTATTTTCTGGTCAGGGTGAGGGGTATGAAGGGCCCACTGAGAGTAACCGCCGGATTAAGATGCTGGAAGAACAGGTGAAGGGTTTAGCCAGTCAAAACTCCGTTGGTCTGGATATGTCAAATATGGGATTGGTCCCCGGGCTGAGGGTGCCGCTGAAGTTCAAAGCTCCTTCATTCGATAAGTATAAGGGAGACACGTGCCCTAGGGTGCACGTGCGATCTTTCTATAGACGGATGTCTGCGTATTCTAATGACGAGAAAATGTTGATGCACTTCTTCCAGGATAGCCTGTCTGGGCCATCGCTGGAATGGTACATGAGTCTGGAACCCGCTAAAGTGAGGAGCTGGAAAGAGCTAGCAGAGGCTTTTGTAATGCATTACCAATACAATAGCGATCTCGCACCAAATCGGGTTCAGCTGCAGAACCTCTCTCAGAAGTCCAGTGAGAGCTTTAAAGAATATGTCCAAAGGTGGCGGGATCTTGCAGCTAGGGTACACCCTCCTATGGTGGAAAGAGAGCTAGTGGATATGTTCATAGGTACATTTTCAGGGATGTACTATGACAGGTTGCTTAACCTTTCGATGAGTACCTTTTCTGAATTGATCTTGATGGGAGAATGGATTGAGAACGGGGTTAAAATTGGTAAAATACAGGCCGGTGAGTCTACTTCAGCAGGAAGTAACAAGAAGGCATTCAGTAACAAGAGACAAGGTGACTCTAATTCTGTGTATAGAGCCCGACAGAGGAGTAGAGGTCAGAAGTGGCCTTCACAACAGCAGGTGGCGAGTGTGACAATCCCAGCACCTCCGTAGAAACGACCTCAGCAACAGCCCCAGGCTCAGCAGCAGCAGAATGATAATCAGCGAAAATTCTAGAATCCGAGACCACGGAGAGTATTTGAAGTACCACCAGTGTCCTATGCGGAGCTTTTCCAGACATTGTTGAAGTTGCAATTGGTTGAAAAAAGAACTTTGGCTCCACCTACCGGCACGCCTCCGTATGGGTACGATGTTAATGAGCACTGCGAGTTTCATTCAGGTGCACCAGGACACAACATTGAAAACTGCCATGCTTTCAAACACAAAGTACAAGACTTGCTTGATAGTACAGCCATCAACTTCGGGCGTGATGGGCCTAATATCACACAACAGCCAATGCCTAAGCATGGGGCAGCAGGAGCGAACACCATTTTGACGGAGGCCGAGCTTGATTTGGTTATGGATGTGGGTGAATTGAGGACTCCGTTGAGTTATGTGAAGAATTGTCTGTTGAAAGGGGGGATCTACCCTGGTTGCAGTGAGGATTGTGCAGACTGTTTAATTCAGCCCGAGGGTTGTGGAAATTTGAAAGGGAGAATCCAGAGTTTGATTGATGAGGGGACCCTGTAGTTTGATCGCTCTATGGCTCAAGAGATGCCTGTTGAGGCAGAAGTTGGGGAGCATAGTGAGGTTGCCACCATCACTATTCCATTTAAATCAGTTACAATCTCAGCACCTGCAAAGCGACCAACTGTCACTATCACAAGAGCTAGGCCGATCCCCTATGAAAGTACCAAAGCGGTTCCATGGAGCTATGGGGCGGAGGTTTACTGTAATGGTGAAAAGATTGACTTGAATGACCTATCGGCAGGCTCTGTAGACAATGTGGTAGGATCAAGTGGGATAACTCGCAGTGGAAGGATCTTTACCTCACCGGAAGTAGAAGCAGAAAGGCTGGCAAAGGGTAAAGGTAAAGTTGTTGAAGGCGGACCTTCTATGGAAAAAGACCCAGTGAATAAAGATGTAGAAGAGTTTATGAGATTGATTTGTAAGAGTGACTACAAGATCATGGATCACTTGCAGCAGACTCCGTCGAAGATTTCCATTTTGTCTCTGCTGCTATGTTCTGAAGCGCACAGGAACGCCTTGTTAAAAGTACTCGAGACATCTTTTGTACCTCAAGAAATTTCAGTCAATCAGTTGGAGGGGGTGATAGCACATGTCAATGCAGGGCATGGTTTGGGATTCACAGATTTTGATTTGACTCCTAGAGGGCGTGATCATAATAATGCCTTGCATATCTCCATTGAATGTCGGGGCACCATCATGTCTCACGTGTTAGTCGACACCGGATCGCCATTAAATGTGTTGCCTAAGAAGGCGCTGCTGAAATTGGATACCCGTGGGTTGATTTGTACGCCTAGTGATCTCGTGGTGAGGGCGTTTGATGGAACACGAAGGTCCGTATTCGGAGCGGTGACATTGCCTATTCAAGTGGGTCCGGAAGTGTTCGACACAGTATTTTATATCATGGACATCCAGCCAGCATACAGTTGTTTGATCGGAAGGCCGTGGATCCATGCCGCTGGGGTAGTAACCTCCACGCTCCATCAGAAATTGAAGTACATGGTTGATGGGAGTATCGTTACGGTGTGTGGTGAGGAAGATATCTTGGTTAGCCACTTGTCATCCTTCAAGTATGTTGAGATGGACGAAGAAATTCATGAGACTATCTGTCAAGCGTTCGAAGGGGTAAAAGTTAAGGATGAAATCCCTGTAAGCAGTAAAGAGCCGGAAGTGGCGGTGTCCTCATACAAAGAAGCTCAGGCCTTGGTGCAGGCTGGAGACGCTAAGAAGTGGGGCCAGGTTCTGGATATACCAGTTAAGCAAGACAAGTTCGGTTTGGGGTACTGCCCGTCTTCCCCACAGATCGCGCCCAAGTTCAAAGGACCCGTGGTGTTTACTCCTGGAGGGGTTAGCTTTAAGAGAATCAACGCCGTGTCAGACGCGGAGGATGGGGATAGTGACTGTGACATGGATGCGTGGATCCAACCCAGCGTACCGGGGCAGAGTCTGTGCAACTGGTCCATCCAGGATGTCGTCCAAGTGACAAATAAACAGTAATACTTTTTTTTCAATCATTGTATGATCCTGTGTCCTACCCGGGGCATAGTGATTTTGTCTTAGGGCCTAACTGCTTACATGTATGTTTGATTTAATCAATAAATAAAGGCGTTTTCGGCATGCAAATATTGTGATCCTTGTCTATCTGTTTTTATTTTATCAATAAAATGGCAACGTGGTTATGTGCTTTATTTGCATATCATTTGAAGCATTTAACCATTTCCCTCGCAGGACCCATATATTTTCAGATGACATCGATCAAAGACTTCCTATGACTCGCTTCGACTTCGAGCACCCGATCTTTCAAGCTTAGGAAGAGATTGTTGAGGATAGTGACCTATCAGAAGAGCTGACTCGGTTGTTGAAACAAGAAGAGAGAATCATCCTGCCTCATCAAGAAGACATTGAAATCGTCAACTTGGGGTCTGAAGAATGTATCAGGGATATCCGTATAGGGGTTGCGCTACAGGGTGACATCAAGCAGAAACTTATTGAGATGCTGCGAGAATACAGTGATATTTTTTATTGGTCCTACGAAGATATGCCTGGGCTGGATACTAACATGGTAGTTCATCGTTTGCCTTTGCGAGAGGATTGTCCGCCAATCAAAAAGAAGCTCAGAAGGACCCGACCAGATATGGTCGTAAAGATAAAAGAAGAAGTGCAGAAACAATGGGATGCTGGGTTCCTTGCTGTCACCACTTATCCCTCTTGGGTCGCTAATATTGTGCCTGTGCCGAAGAAAGATGGCAAGGTACGGATGTGCGTCGATTATAGATATTTGAATAAAGCGAGCCCGAAAGATGATTTCCCACTCCCGCATATTGATGTGTTGGTTGATAACACGGCTCAGTTTTCAGTATTTTCCTTCATGGACGGCTTTTCAGGGTATAACCAGATAAAAATGGCGCCAGAGGACATGGAGAAAACAACCTTTATTACCCCGTGGGGAACATTTTGCTATAAGGTAATGCCCTTTGGTTTGAAGAATGCTGGGGCAACGTATCAGCGAGCCATGACGACTCTCTTTCATGATATGATGCATAAGGAGATTGAAGTATACGTCGATGATATGATTGCCAAGTCTCAAACAGAGGAAGAACATTTGATCAATCTGCTGAAATTGTTCAAAAGGCTTAGGAAGTTCAGGCTGAGGCTGAATCCTAACAAATGCACCTTCGGGGTAAGATCCAGTAAGCTACTGGGGTTTATTGTGAGTGAGAAAGGAATCGAGGTCGATCCTGCAAAAATAAAAGCGATACAAGAGATGCCAGCACCGAGAACGAAAAAGGAGGTTCGTGGATTTTTAGGAAGATTGAACTACATTTCCCGGTTCATATCTCACCTAACGACCACGTGTGAACCGTTGTTCAAACTATTAAAGAAAGATCAAGCGGTGGTCTAGAATGATGATTGCCAAAAGGCATTTGAAAGAATAAAAGAGTACTTGCAGGAGCCTCCAGTTTTGATACCCCCAGTAGCTGGGAGACCACTAATTATGTATCTGACGGTTCTTGAGAACAGCATGGGTTGTGTTCTCGGTCAACACGACGAGACCGGACGTAAAGAGCATGTGATTTACTATCTGAGTAAAAAGTTCACAGATTGTGAATCTTGATACTCTATGCTTGAAAAGACGTGTTGCGCACTTGCTTGGGCCGCCAAACATCTAAGACAGTATATGCTGAACCATACAACCATGTTGATATCGAAGATGGATCCGATCAAGTATGTTTTTGAGAAACAGGCACTCTCCAGGAGGATTTCCAGATGGCAGATGGTGTTGATAGAGTATGATATACAATATGTCTCCCAAAAGGCTATTAAAGGTAGTGTTCTGTCAGAGTACCTTGCCGAACAACCAATCGAGGATTGTCAGCCTATGAAGTTTGAGTTTCCTGATGAGGATATAATGTACTTGAAGGCGAAAGATTGTGATGAGTCGTTGCCTGATGAAGGTCCTGAGCGGAGTTCCCAGTGGCAACTGATTTTTGATGGTGTGGTCAATTCGTACGGAAGTGGAATAGGGGCGATCATCACCACTCCCCATGGGTCACACATCCCATTTACGGCCAGATTGACGTTTCTAGTGACTAACAATGAAGCCGAGTACGAAGCTTTTATTATGGGCCTTGAGGAGGCCATTGATCTGAGGATCAAGAATTTGGATGTATACGGTGATTCCGTGTTGGTTGTGAACCAGATCAAAGGAAGGTGGGAGACCCGTCAACCTAATCTGGTACCCTACATGATTTACGCCAGAAGATTGCTACCTTTCTTTGACAGGGTCGAGTTTCATCATGTCCCACGGGCAGAAAATCAAATGGCGGACGCCCTCGCAACACTATCTTCGATGTATAAAGTCAATTACTGGAACGAGGCTCCCAGGATTGTCATTTCTCGCCTTGACATGCCTGCCTTTGTATTCGCGATTGATGAAGCGTCCAACGACAAACCCTGGTATTTCGACATACAGAATTTCCTGAAGAATAAAGAGTATCCGGCTGGGGTATCCAGTTGTGACCAAAAGACTCTCAGGAGATTAGCAGGCAACTTCTACTTGAACCCGAATGGTGTCTTGTACAGAAGGAATCATGATATGGTACTCCTACGGTGTGTAGACGAGAAGGAAGCCAACTTACTCATGGAAGAAGTTCATGAAGGTACTTTCGGTACGCATGTCGGTGGACATGCTATGACCCGAAAGCTGTTGCGAGCAGGATATTATTGGACAACGATGGAAACAGATTGTTTCAAATTTGCAAATCGGTGTCACAAGTGCCAGGTTTATGCGGATAAGATCCATGTGCCGCCGAGCCCTCTAAACGTTATGGAATCGCCATGTCCCTTCGCCATGTGGGGAATTGATATGATTGGCAAAATAGAGCCCACAACATCCAATGGGAATCGCTTCATCCTAGTAGCGATCGATTACTTCACCAAGTGGGTGGAAGCAGCATCCTACGCCAATGTCACCAAACAGGTGGTAGCCAAATTTATCAAGAGAGACATAATCTGCAGATACGGTATTCCTGAGCGAATCATTACTGATAATGGTTCGAATCTGAACAACAAAATGATGAAAGATCTATGTCGAGACTTCAAGATCGAGCACCATAACTCATCTCCTTACAGACCTAAGATGAATGGCGTTGTTGAGGCGGCCAACAAGAACATAAAGAAAATTGTTTAGAAGATGGTTGTGACGTATAAGGATTGGCATGAGATGTTGCCTTTCGCTTTGCACGGCTATCGCACTATGGTGCATACATCAACTGGGGCAACTCTGTTCTCACTGGTGTATGGTATGGAGGTTGTCCTGCCATTAGAAGTTGAGATCCCGTCATTGAGGGTTTTGCTCGATGTCAAGCTTGACGAGGCAGAATGGGTGAAGAACAGGTTGAATCAGCTAAGCTTGATGGATGAGAAAAGGCTAGCCTCTATAGCATATGGTCGGTTGTATCAGAGCCGGATGAAGAAAGCTTACGACAAGAAGATTCGACCTCGAAGCTTTCAGACGGGCGATCTTGTGCTGAAAAAGATTCTCCCGCCGCAATCAGATCACAGGGGCAAATGGACTCCCAATTATGAAGGTCCATACGTTGTGCGAAAGGTCTTCTCCGGAGGAGCCTTACTGTTATCCACCATGGATGGTGAAGACTTTACGTCCCCTGTGAACTCGGACGCAGTCAAAAAATACTTTGCTTAAAGAGACCCGCTGGACAGGAAAAAGAGGGTCCAGGCAAAAACAGGGCATCCTGGCGAACCAAGAAAAATAAGGAAGGTTCGGGCAAAAGTTAGGGATAAAATTGAAAAGAATGTACACCAGCGAAGTTGAAAACCTGAAAAGGGAGACTTCGGCAAAAATGGGTATTCCGGTGAATCGAAAACCCGCAAAGGGCGGTTCACGCAAAAGTTAGGGATTTAAAAAGCAAATGACTGCGGTCCGAGTTTGATACTTCATTGCTTAGTGGTTTCCGAGTACCTGAGGGTCGACTATCCAAAACAATCTCTTCTGAAGACAGAGTATCGAGAAAGCGTCAGAGTCAGGCGAGTCATAGGAGGATCAGCTCATGGTGTTCGTCTGTACCACGTTGCCGACATGTGTACAAATTTTCTTTTGTATCTTTGTACATACTTGCGTTTGTTTATGCGTAATTTCCTCTTTTCAGGAGTTGCATCCGTTGTACAAACTTCGCCTGTTTACAGGCTGTTATCAATAAAGCATGTTATTCAGTACTTGACGAGTGATTCTTGTTTTAACTTTACTGTTTTGTTTGTGGAAAACGCCGACGTTTTGATAAACTTACATGTGCGTAAACATGTAGGCTTCGGCCAATGATTGCTAAAACTTTGAATTAACTGAATAATTGTCACGAATACTAACCAGGATGGCTCTTTTTGCGTAGAATGTATTGTGTTCGTTCGTGTTTTGCAGGGTCATCACCTTTTGCAGGTATTCAAGAGTTTGCAGTTCCCCAGCTAGAGTCCCTCGCAGCCAGAGCAGGCTATGTGAAACTTACTCTTCCCCAGAGGATGGGATTTTCTTTTCCTCCCCTACAGGGGAAAGTTGAGATTTTATCCCCAACAGGTGGGATTGCATCAGGAGCAGGGTCAGGGTATCCTCAGCAATTCAGATTTGACTTATTCGGCAAGATAAAGTCGATCCCAGCAAGGCAAGATTGATATACCCAGTGGAGTGCGTATTCCCGGTGGTTGATTATGAAGATATGTTTACTCCCCAGAGAGTTCCCGTATGGTGTAATCAGAGTGCACAAGATCCTTTCCCTGCTGAGTATCAGCAGGATGAGTTGACCCCACAGAGCGTAATCAAGTGGTTAGTATCTTGAAAGGAACATCCCCGAGCAGGACTGCCCCTTCTTTCCCCAGCGAGTCGTTCTTCCTCCGACAGGATGGTCATTCTCAGTAGAGTTCGTCAACTTTGAGCTTGTGAGCTATTTCCCAGCAGGATGGTTATCCCCAGCGGAGTTAGTTTCACCTTTCCAGCATTTATTTCGCTGGAACATGTCAGATACCCGGTTATCCACAGCGGATCCAGCTTTGCCTTCAGCATTTATTTTGCTGGAGCATCCTTTGTATTTGCATATATCATCATATTTGCATCTACCCCAAAAATATAGCATTTCCATGCCGTATGGAAGCATTACATCATTATCAAACATACGCATTTTGAAACATAAGCCAGGTTGGGTGTCTCTTTGGTTTCAGGTGTGTTCCCCTGCAGATAATTGAAATTATTATTTAGGAAGGTGTCGAGATGTTCAGGTCTATGACGCAGAGTGCAGCAGCGATAGTGTTCGTCCTATCATATGCTTCCCCTAGCAGAGTTGTTTGGTTAAGCTTATCTTGTCCCCCAGCTGAGTTCGTCTCAGGTTGCTGTTACATCAGCATTGGAAGATTTCGTAACACAGATTTCTGGAGCTACCACCCGCGATTTCCCCAGTAAAGTTTCGTTCCTTCAGTGGAGTCGAATATGATTTCTTCAGCAGGGTTTTGCCTCACCAAGTCGCTTGGTTAAGTTTCTCGTCTTCCCCAGTGGAATTTTCTTCAGATTGTTGTCACGTCAGTATTTGAAAATCTTGAGGTTGTTACCTATGGTCAGAATAGGTGCTTGACGGCCGTCGTCAGAATGTCCCCGCAGAGTACTTGGTTAAGTCTCCGGACGTGTCCCTGTCTTGGGAAGTGGATGGCTCAAGGGCTGAATCTTGATCCGTGTCCGCTTCTTCAGGATTTCCATATCAAGGGCCGAATCTTGATATGGGCTTCTCAGTGAACGATTATTTCTTCAAAAGTGGGTGATCAAGGGCTGAATCTTGGTACACGCTTGTTTTTGGAGGACGGAAGTCTCGCTTTTATTTAGCGAGCACCCTTTTCTCTGATTTGGATGGTCAAGGGTTGAATCTTGATCTGCGTTCATTTCTCCGGTATGTCTACATCAAGGGCTGAATCTTGATACGGACTATTGCCAAGCGTTTGTTTTCCCCGGGATTGGGTGGCTCGAGGGCTGAATCTTGACCCACGTCCATTTCTTTGGAATTCTTGCATTGAGGGTTGAATCTTGGTGCACACTCCTCGCTTTTATTTAGCGTTGGCTCGTTTCTTCGGAAAGGAAAGGTTGACGTTGAGTTCAACAATTTCTCGCATTTCAGCGTTTGTTCGCTTCTTCAGAATTTCTATATCAAGGGCCGAATCTTGATAATGGATTTCTCAGTGGACGATTTTCTCCTTGAAATTGGGTAATCAAGGGCTGAATCTTGATCATATCCATTTTCTTTGATATTCCTGTCAAGGGCTAAATCTTGACACGAATCGGATGGCTCAAGGGCTGAATCTTGACCCATGTCTGTTTCTTTTGCGTTCCTATCAAGGGTTGAATCTTGACACGAATTGGGTGGCTCAAGGGCTGAATCTTGACCCACGTCCATTTCTTCGGAAACCTTGCATTGAGGGCTGAATCTCGATGAACATTCGTACAGACGGACTGATGGTAGCAATCCAGTCTTTTGGTTCGATACCTGTGGCGTCACACGGGTAGCTGATGGTGATTTGAAGTTCTTTTTCAAGATATTTGGTCGGTTGGTGTTGTGACAGCCAGACGTGGTTCTCTTGATGTTACTCCCCAGGCAGTTTTGTTCGCGCAATTTATTTTTGCGGTTGGCAAATTTCCGGGTTCTTTGGTATTCAATCGTCTTCTACCTCGAATGGCTGGAAGCCTTTCGCTTTTCACCCAATCGGGTCCAAGCCATTTGAATAGGGGCAGCTGTTGCACCCCAAAATTTGCTCAACCTTTTCACCACTTGGTTTATGTTTCATTGCATAGCATATCATAGTTCTAACATGGTTCTAGCATTTGCATAGCATAGCATCATCCATTGTGCAGGGGATCAAGAGTGAGATATGAGAGAGAAAGAGCCTAGTCAGAGGGTTCATTCAAAAAGAGAAGCCATCAAGGTCATCAGTCAAAGTTTGAGTTCTTGGGAAGTTTCATTGATTGTATAAGGTCTATCTCCAAGTATGATGGGGTATGTGAAGGGCCTCAGAGGTATGTGAAGTCTTGATCAAGGGTATGATGTGTGAATGGGGCTTATTGAGTCTCTAGAGAGCCAAGAAGGGGCTCACACAAGTCATGGTATCAAGTTCAAGAGCTTTGATTAGGGTGTGTACAATTAGGGTTTCATCTGAGTAACCCTAGGTCAAGGAGAGTGGTTGAAGGGCATTAAGGCCTAGCTCTAGGTCTTTGAGGTCATGAGATAATATGTTGAAGCATATGTGCTGTTGTTCCAAAAGCAAATCAAAAAGGATTAAGAGTGGATGGAGTTGCTAAGACAGGGTTCCTAGGGTAAAATCCCCTGTTTAGTGCCAAACTTCAAAGCCATATAAGTCAAGATACAAGCTTCAGATGACTTGGACCTCCTCATGAATATTGTAGAGGAGGTTCATAGCTTTAATTTGAATACTAGAAGTCCTCAAGGGGATTTATAGAACTCAAGTTATAGCCCAGACAAGTTATGGGTCCTCAGAGGCATCTGAAATTTATCTGTGGAAGTTGCTTGACTTCCAAGGCATTTTTGGGCTAGAAGGAGTTTTCAAATGGATTCTTAGCAAACATGAAAGATGTTCCTTATGATCGTGGCTTTCCAAAAAGTTATAGAAGTCCTCATTTGGATTTGTGGAGCTCAAGTTATAGCTTGTACAAGCCAGGGGTATTTTGGGAAAGTGAGATTATAGGTCCTTTTTGAGCATAGGTCAAAATCTCCATCTTCCGCTTCTCAAATGGAAAATTGTTCAACATGGAATATGCTTTAAATGATGTTTTTAGGTCAAAAAAGTCATCATGGTGGATTGATTTGGCTTATTTCAAAAAGTCACTTAAAATGGCCTAAAAAAGGGAATAATTCAAATAATTTTTGGTGGGAAAATTGAAATTTTGAGTTAGAGGTCACAAACATGTCATATGAATATATTTTTTGACTGGAAATTGCATTCTAAAGACAATGGCATTGTCACATTTTTTAATTGAGCCATAATTCCATGACTTGCTTTGTAAAGTGGTTTCTTCAAATGTAAGTCACTAATCCAAACCATTCACCAAGGCCATTTGGAGTGATATTCTGATTTGAATCATTCAAGGAGGGATATATGAGTAATCTAGAAGCTTCCAAGGCAAGCTAATGAAGCAAATTCGTCCATGGCCATGCACACTTTTTTTGGATAATTTTGAAAATGGATTTTTATTATTTTGGGCTTGGGCTTCACCTCTAGAACCTTCTGAGCTTCTCTATAAAGGTTGAGAAGCTCATTTGAAGCAGGGTTGGTGATTCATTGGAGCTGGATTTGGAGAGAGCATTTCAAGTTTCAAGGAAGCAACTCAAGTTTGGATTCTCACTTCAAGGCGTTTTCGGATCAATTTGAAGAGTGCATCATCTTCCTTGCATATTGTTGAAAGAATCTGGAGATTTCGGAAGCACGAAAAGAGTCGTAGATACTCCGTTTCAAAGCTCCGATCAAGGTATGTAAACCTTCACTTTACCTTGGATTTAGGAGGAGATAATTAGAAATATTCATGTGGTTAGGACCGTGGACACTTGTAGATGATGTTAGGATTATTAATTCGAGATTTAGCGACACTTTTCGGTTGGATGCGTTTTCTTGTTGTTGGTTTATTTTTTTACACGTTGAGAATTAAGGGATTTTGAGACCGTAATTGCGATCCTCACGAAAAATGCTTCGAAATCGATATAAATTTCGCGTGAAACCGATAATTTTTGAGGGAGTTAGGGAGGGTTGAACTTCGCCGGAATTTTGCTCCGGCCGGCCGCGCATGGAGCTGCTCGCGGTGGCGCTCCGGCCGGTCTTAGTGGAGAAGAAGGACGTCAGCCGTCCATCTCCCTTTGAATCTTTGACCGCGTCCAGATCGGACGCATGTGGAAGCGCCACGTGGCGCGCAAGCTCCTCTACCCCAACGTGCACGGTTCGAATCTTGGTTGCTGCATTTCCATTCATTTCATTTTCTTTTAATTTTCCATTACAATTCAAGCACAATTATCTGGATGCTATGCGCACCCCTCCCCCAGCGAAGGCTCATCCAAATGGCCTTGGATTTTCGCTCTTCACACCCCCTGGCCCATTGCATTTATTTCCTTATATTTTCTTTTTCTTTATTTTTCTGTTTTGATACTTGTTTACTTTAATTGCGTTAAAAATAGAAAAAATGATCAAAAAATTATGAAACTTTTTTTCCATGATTCTTGAATGTGTTAAGAAACTGTAGGAATTGAGTTTACATTTTTAGGATTTAATCTGATTTAGTTATGATTTTTCTTTTGTGCTAATATCCATTATTGTGCATAATTGATCTTGTTGTTTGTTTAATTTTGTTCTCTCTGATGCTTTATACTTTTGAGCTGATTCTTTGGATTTGATTTAGATAACACACATAGGTTTCCCCTGGAATTTTATTAGAATTTTTAGAATTGATTAGATTCTATTTTAGGTGTGTAGTTTAGAGCCTTCCCAAATAATGGATTCCCAGGACCAATTTTCACTTAGGAGTTGTTTAGACGACTTAGAAGTTGATTTAGGTCCTGATTCTGGAATTTTGGAATGTTCAAACATGCATGTTCACATAGGAATTTTATTAGAATTTTACAATTTAGCTTTCTATTTTATTTGGAGTTTGCAAATGAATGTTGCTTTTGGTGTTCTCTCTTGAGTGCTTTCCCTTGTTTGGAGCATTTGGTGGACTTGGAGCTTGAAGACTTTGGATTCCTTTTTAGAGGAGCTTCTGGACATGATGAAGATGCTTTGGCTTGAATAGTGGAGCTTGAAGTGTAGCTTTCTTTCTCTTTTAGGGTTGTTTTAGGAGTTGGTAGAATTAGGCTTTTATGGAGAGCTTTTGTAGAATTAGTTCATTTTTTCACCAAACATAGAATGCATTGTTTGCTTCTATTCTATCCTATGATGAAAAGTACTCTTAGGGAAGTTCCATCTCTCCTTTGGAGGGAATTGGGGCATGCCCTAGGGAGTAGAACTTTTGAGGATGCACTTCCATTTCGATGTTGATTCTTGTTGAATTCCTTTGGTTTTCAGCAAGTATTCCAACATTGCAACTTGATCTTGATGACAAATCTCTTCTTGGAGTGTGCTTGCTAGAGCGTGGAGATGAAGATTAGAGAAGCTTGGAGATAAGAGCTAGCTTGAAGATGGAGCCTTGCTGTCAACTTTGCTGTCAGTTCAACTTTGCTGTTTAGAGCTTGCTGTTGCTGTTTGCTGTAGGAGTTTGTTGCTGCTATCTGGGCTGCCTCCTCTGCATCTTTTGTTTTTCTCTGTATTGTCTGTTGGCTTGTGTTGCTTGCCCTTTAGGCTTGAAGTGAGGTTGATTCACTTTGCTTGTTGTTTTCTTAGGTTTGAGGTAGAGCATAACTCCCTTGCCTTGCTTGTACTGTTGCATTGCATTCACTTTACTGTTTACTGTTTATGATTTGTTTCTTTTGCTGTTATCCCCTAGGATCTCTGATTTCCTCTGTGCAAGAGGGAATTATGACAGACATTAGGTGTTGACCCATGCATGACAACAATAGGTTAGTCCCCCTTTCAACCCTAGGTTTTTAGAGAGTCTTTCTCTTCTCATCTCAAAACAATTCAAAAACACTTAATAAAGGTTGCAAACAGAATTTAATTCATTTCTTCCGTAAAAGACTTGAAAACAAATCATCAAACCTTCTTTTGTCCTCTTGGATTGTTAATTCAGAAAACCCTTTCTTAAGGAGAATTTCATAAAAAACAATCAGACAAACCTGTGTCTCCGTAGCCCGAACTACGTTTGCTCTGATCTTTCATGTCGTATGAAAGTACGTAGGCACGAGATGCGATATCTCGGCGAGCAACCTTCCCCCCTTTCACCCGTAGTTAGCCGAACTACGTTGACTCTGATTTCTCGTTCCAGACGGGAATACGTAGGCATAGAACTGTTGTGTTCTGCCGAGTCACCTTTTCTCTTCTTTTCAGACTGACCTGTAGTTAGATAGTTACACACCCTTTTCAGAAAACAAACAAGCGTGGATCCCATCGAGTACGATGGACGTGAGGGGTGATAATACCTTCCCCTTGCGTAACCGACTCCCGAATCCAGGTTTTGGTTGCGATGACCATTCCTTTCCCGTTTTCGTGAGGTTTTCTCTAAGCGTTTCTTTTCCCTCCTTGGGGATAAATAATGCACGTTGGCGACTCTTCTGTTTTGCCGGCGCCGATTTTCGCAGTAGCGACAAGGTACAATATTAGCCACCCATTCGAGGTATTTGGAGACTGCCAAGAAACCTGCATCAATCTGTTTCTTCATCTCATCTCGAATCTTAAGAGTCATGTCAGGTCTTGTTCTTCGGAGCTTTTGTTTAACCGGAGGACATTCTGGTCGAAGCGGTAACTTGTGAAACACTATATCAGTGTCTAAACCTAGCATATCTTGGTATGACCATGCAAATACATCCACATACTCTTTCAGAATCTTCTTTAATTGCTGCTTGATCTTTGCCCTTAGAATTGCCCCAATCTTGACTTATTTCTTGTCTTCTTCAGTGCCAATATTAATGACCTCTACCTGTTCTTTTTAGGGTTGAAGCTCTGTGTGCTCATAATGTGCCAATTTTACCAATTCATCAGGGATATCAAAATCTTCGTCCTCATCTTCAGCTTGGTATATTGGTGAATCAAAGTCAAGAGGGAATGCAAAGTCACAGGATTCAAAGGGTTTTAGGACATCACTGCACGTTGGAATGGCTTAATTTATTAAAACACACAAAGACAAATGCAACATACAAAAAGAAAATATTGTTTTGGTTTTTTGAGATTGCCATTTTTCTTTTAAAATGAAAGTAAAAACAGTAAAGGAAATAACACGAAGAATTTTTAACAAAATAGTTCGTTTATCATTGATATTCTTGAAAGCACGGGGCCCTTACAAAACAATCCTATAGCCTTGGGCACGACTATGGAGGTTTAAAAATAACAACAAGAAAAGAAAACAAACAAATTACTTTAACTCAGGAAAGACCACATGAATCTCAATAGCTTCCCAATTGCTCAAAGTAGATTCGCAATGATACACCAAATGTTCAAGGTCTTCATTTTCAACATCTTCTTCTACAGTATTGACTTGGAATCCTCTACTGATGATTACTTCTTGGATAGTCTTCGAGCGCCCTTTGTCATGTGTTGATGCTTCATCATGAGTTGGTTTGTAACCCAAGCCTTGGCAATCCATTTTCGGCTTCACTTCAATAACCTCTCCCCCACCTGTAGGAGTACCTTCTTCCAATGTAGACTTGATGCTCCGGGAGGATGCAAAAGATGGACCATTCTTAGCCATTGTTTCTTCTATCATCACTGTGTTAGCTATCTCAAGTGCTTTAAATGAAGTTTCCAATGCGCCTTCATCTGCCTCAATATACCTGAATGATGACAAATTGCTCACCATTAGGTCCTCTTCACCGTGTACAATTACCAGTTTGTCATTCACAACAAATTTCATTCTTTGGTGCAATATGGAAGTCACTGCCCCAGCTTCATGAATCCAAGGGCGTCCCAACAAGCAACTGTAGGTTGGGTTAATATCCATCACCTGAAATGTGATATTGAACTCGTGAGGTCCTACCATAATTGGTAACTCCACTTCCCCAATGACTGTTCTTCTTGAACCATCAAAAGCTTTAACAATTAACGACGTCGACTTCATTTCTGCCCCTGCATATGCCAACCTTGCGAATGACCTTGCGGGCAACACATTCAATGAGGATCCGGTGTCAACTAAAACGCGTGCCAATGTGTCTTCTTGGCATCTGACCGATACATGCAACGTACGATTGTGATTACGTCCTTCCTTCGGCAACTCTGCATCACTAAAACTCAGCGTATTACATGCTGTAATATTGGCTATCACCGAATCAAACTGGCCGAGAGTTATATCTTTTGTTACATGTGCCTGCTTTAACACTTTTTGCAGAGCTTCTCTATGAGCTAGAGAATTCATCAAGAGAGACAATATTGATATCTTCGATGGTGTTTGATGAAGCTGATCAATAACCTTGTAATCACTTTTCCGAATAATCCTTAAGAACTCCTCATCATCTCCTTCAGTACTTGGTACCTCTTTGTCTTTTGTTGCCGCAGTAGGAGTAACCTCTTTGGGAGTGACTACTTTTATTTTTAGTTGATAGATTTGACCACTACGGGTCATCTTGCTTGTACCTGCAATGTTTGTTACGTCATCCTGGTTATCTTTCACCTCTTCTTTCTGAATAATCTTTCCATACCTTTGGTCGGTCACAGTCATATCGTACTTCCATGGAACGGCTTTTGGACTATCATAAGGAAATGGTCTTGGTTTCTGGATAACAATTGGTTGAGGCTGACCAATAGCAGTTTTGCTGAAAACAGGCTTCCCACTTTTGTTGGCCATATTGAACACCGGAACCTTCTCACTCTTCTTTGGTAGATTAAAAACAGACTCAATTACCGCGACTTTCTATTCCTTTATCTTGCTACACACTTGTAATACTCCCTTATCAATCAATATTTGTATATCCCTTCGTACCAGATTACATCCTTTAGAATCGATAGAACATTCTTTACAGTCATCATGAATACCTTCAAACAGCCCTGCCTTCAACAACTTCTCATGTAGTGATTTCAATGGAGTCTTGATTTCTGACACATCACCGACTAACTTCTCATCTAACGCTTCTATAGAATTAACCCCTCCATGATTCGGCAGTGGATTACTTTTAACATTAGGCGGCACATCATCAAAAGACAAGATCTTCTTTTCTATTAACTCTCCGACAAGATGTTTCAAGGCAAAACAGCCTTCTAAGTCATGACCAGCAGCACCTTCATGAAAGGCACAATGAGCCTTTGGATTGTAGTGAGGAGATGTTGTGTATGGATGTAGCGGTCGTGTTGTTACTAACCCTTGTTGCACCAAGGAAGGGTACAACTCTGTGTAAGTCATCGGTATCTGAGGAAGTGGAGGTTTTGTTGTTGGTCTCCGATTCTGGTAGTTCTGTCTGGGTTGTTGAGCTCTCGGCTGATGATTTTGCTGATAGGGCGGAGCGTTGGGCGCTTGTTGATACCCTTGTTGAACTGGCTAATATAGGGGTGCTGGCTGCACCGACTGATAACTGGGAACAGGATGATTGAAAGCTGGTGTTACAGCTGCCACATATGGTTGTTGGGCATACTGTAATGGATATATTGGCCATTGTTGCTGAGGTTGCTGAACATAACTTTGTGGAGGCTGCTGAATAAAGCCTTGCTGAGGTTGCTGATACTGTTGGTAAGGCTGTCTCCAAGTACGATTCTTTCTTCCCACTGCTATAGCATTTGTTTCTCCCTCCCTCTTTTTATGGAAAGTACCACTGACCTTCTTAACATTGTTGTTGCTAGAACTACCGGAACTGCTAGCTACTTTTTCGTTCTTCATTCCCAACTCCACTCTTACTTCCATGGCTACTATATTAGAGAAACTCGCGGTTACACTACTGATCATCTTCTCATAAAACTCTGGTCTTACTGTATCGACGAACCAATTTGTCAACTCTTTTTCACCCAAAGGAGGTTCTACCTGAGATGCAGTCTCCCTCCACCGTTGTGCATATTCTTTGAACGATTCTGAACTCTTTTGTGACATACTCAGTAATTGTCTTCTATTGGGAGCCAAATCCATATTGTATTTGTAATGCTTTATGAAAGCATCAGCTAAGTCTTGGAAACTATGAATACGAGACTGATCCAAACCCAAATACCACTTAGCAGGAGCTCCTTTCAAACTATCTTGGAAACAATGAATCATCAATTTATCATCTTCTACATGCGCGACCATTCTTCGGTAGTACATAATCAGATGCGTCTGAGGACAGGTAGCACCAGAATACTTATCAAAATTGGGAATTTTGAATTTCGGTGGAATTACCAATCCAGACACTAAACACATATCTCTGGCATCAGTACCAGAGATGTCATTCCCTTCCATTGCTCTGACCTTCCTTCCTATAGTCTCTACACTCTCTTTTAACTTTTCATGTCGTCCACTCTCTTCTTCAGAACCATCAAGACCTTCATACACTTGTGGAGGGTTATGAAAAACAGGGCGTGCTTGAGCTTGAATAGAAGGCGGAGTATAAGTAGGAATTGCTTGTGGAAATTCTGCCCCTAGGGGAACTGCTTGTTGGTTGACTGTTGGTGGAGGTACAAAGCCATGCAGTAACCCATAGGTTGGTACATTTGCAACAGTAACTCCTGTTGGGATCAGCTCCACAGCTATACCAGTGATTTCAGAAACAACAATGGCTTGAGTGTCTAGTTTTGCACGAATGACCTGTAGGGCTTCCATGATTTGCCGCATGCCTCCTCGTAGCTCTCCAAGTTCATTATCAATTCTGTCCACATCCAAATTATGTCCTTCCATTCTTAGGCGAGCTTGGGCTCGAGTATTGTATCGATGTTGAGGATTCAGTGTGATTCTCTCTGGAGACAAGACAGCGAGATGAGACACAACATAGGAACATGCATATGCAATGTTTATGAATGCAGACATGCAAATGCAGAATTAAACATTCAAGGAATTTAAATCCATATTTGCAAACATTACAGCAATGGGGAAAACAAGCAGACAGATCTTCATAAATAACAACTGGAAACTGAAATACAAATCTTCAATACAACTTAATGATAGAATACATAAAACATAAAGATTCTAGATCTTCTGGCCGGATGGTCCTTCGTCTTCAGGCTGACTCTTCTTTCCACCTTGATAAACCAACTCTTGGAGCTCTTCTTTTTCTTTCATAGCCTTGAAATACTTATCCCTCCAAGTTCTTCCTTCTTCTTCAGCCTTGATCAAAGCAACTTTTAACTCCTCCACAAGTGTGAGCTTTGTTGGGCTAGGCTCAAAACAGGTGTAGAACATCTTCAATGCAGCTTCTTTCACCCATGATAAGTAAGATTCTGAAACAGCTGTGTCGGGGTAATCTAGAGCAGTCATTCCTCTTGTGTTAATGCGACGCCAAGCATACACAATTTGAGCTTTGTAAGCTAGATCTTTCCCTTCTTCAATGTAGAAACTCCTCAAAAGAGCAAAGTCTGGTTCACTCTTCATTGGGTGTCCTAACTGGCGATGAGCCAAGATAGGATTGTAACTAATGCAACCATCAGTGCTGATAAGCGGTACATTTGGGAAGTCTCCACAGCTTTGAATCATAGGGATCCCTCCGTACATGGGGTTATACCACTTGATGTCTGAGTGTTTGAGCAACAAAATCCTTTCTGTCCATGAGAGTCCATTCTGTCTATCCCAAAGAGCTGGTAGTCTCGGCGAGTGCGAAATAAACCACTTGTAGAGAAGAGCGATGCAGCATACAATTTTTCCACCTCCATAACGACTGTTATGATGGATAGAAAAATACGTATCTGCTAACAACGTAGGCACAGGATTCTTGAGCAAGAACAGATTGATTGCATTCTCCTCCACAAAATTATCAACAGTCGGGAACAATAAAAGTCCATAAATTAGCAAATCCAGAATAGCCTCAAATGCCTCCACATTCTTTGACTCAGCATAAAGTCGTGCTTTTTCGAACAGGAACATAGCTGGCAACCCATACATGCTTCCTTTAGTAGTCAGATGTGAGCGTACTTCAGTCATCTCTAGATACACAGCATCTGCAATTACTCTTTCATTAGGTGTCCCTTCTCTTCCAAAAAATGGTCTAGGGGCAACACTTAATCCCATTAGTGCGGAATATTCCTCCAAGGTTGGTAGCAATTGGTAGTCTGGAAACGTGAAGCAATGGTAGGTTGGATCATATAACTGCACAAGTGCTGACAACATCTCTTCGTCCATTGTAAGCTCAAGTAAAGACAACATGTTCCCATACTTCTCTTTGAATGCCTCAGGATCTTCCACCAAACTTGCCAGTCTTTTCAGATTCTCCAAATTTGGACTTCGGAACATACTCTCTGCAGCTGTTCTCTTTCCAGAATCCATTTGATAATGTCTGCAAAACAAACTTTAGTTCCTTGAATGTTTAATTTAAATGAGAATGCAAATGCGTAAAGTTTTATGGAACTCGGATATTTGTAAACATCAAAACATCATGGATTTAATTTCATTGATTATCAAGATTGTTTTACAAAATATCCAGTACATCTTACAAAAAGTCCTAAACATAGAGCTAAATAAATTCTAACAAAAAGTCCTCCTTTGCCTTGAGTTTCTTGATTTTTTCCTCCATTTGCGTCTTCTCAAGAATGAGCTTGTCCACCATTAGCTTCCATGGAGTTGACTGAGGGCTAGAAGAAAATAAATCTTCCTGCGCCTTCCTCTTCTTACAAGAAATCATTTCTTCATCCTTCAACTGGAGTTGTTTACGGAGTTCAGCATTTTCTTCCACGGCCACTTGGTACTTGTATTTCCAAGCTACTTCAGTTTGTTGTGATTTTCTCAAAGCAATCTTCAACTTCTCCTCTTTAGACATAAAGATCAATGGGTGTTCCTCCTTCAAAACCATGGGTTCCTGCTGAGGATAAGGCATCTTCAGTTGAATGGCTCTCTTTCGGACCCATTGGAGATAAGGCTCAAGAGAGACGCAATTAGGTTTCCCTAAGTCTTCCTTTCCTTTCTTATGCACATGACCCCAAGCTTTGAGGATTTCTTCTCTTAATTTTGAATCTTCCTTAAAGAATATATTCTCCACATGAGAACTATTAGGTTTGTCCTTCAAAGGATATCCAAGCTGTCGGCAAGCGAGAACAGGGTTGTAACTGATTCCTCCATTTGTACCAAGAAGAGGTACGTTACCAAAGCTTCCACAACTGTTAATGATCTTTATCCCATCATAATCACGGCTGTACCAATCAATATCGGAGTGAGTAAGAGCCATAACTTTCTGAGACCACCAACCTTTCTTCCAAAAAACATGAGCTTTAGGTAAGTGAGAAATAAACCACTTGTATAGCAAAGGGACACAACAGGTAATCATTCCTCCTTTATGATAATTCCTCAAATGAACAGAATGATAGGCGTCAGCTAGTAGGGTAAGCACATGGTTTTTCTTCAAGAAAATCTTAATGGCATTGAGGTCCACAAAATTATCAAAACTTGGGAACAAAAAGATACCATAAATGAGTAGAGAAAAGATGTCCTCGAACGCGTCCATACTCAGATGATCAGCATAATATTGAGCCTTCCCAACCAAGAACTCTGCAGTTAGGCCAAAGAATCCTCCTTTAGTAGTCATGTTTTCCTGAATATCCCTCAATCCCAAGCGTGTAGCTTTAGCAATGTCTTCCTCCTTAAGGTCTTTCTCCATGATTGGAAAAGGAGATTTATCAAGAATAGGCAATCCAACCAAACAAGAATATTCCTCAAGCGTAGGTACCAGCTGATAATCAGGAAAAGTGAAACAATGATAGAGCGGGTCATAAAACTGGAGAAGTGTGGAGAGAAGTCCCAGATCCATCTTTTTCTTTACCCTTAATAATGACAACAAGTTCCCATATCTGCTCTTGAACCCCTCTATGCCTGTCACAAAAGTGCTTAACTTCTCTATATCATCCAAGTTAGGACTTTTGTAAGTGTACTTCACAGTTTTCTTTTTTCCATTATCCATGATGACCCTAATGTTTACAAACAAAAGTCTGAGTTCCATGAAACTTTATGATATGATGCTCATGAATGCATGAATGCACAAACACAGGTAAGCACATATTCACATATACACATAGGTAAACAGATAAACAGACAACGTTTAGGTTTGGAGAACATGAGCGTGGAGCCAAGGTCTACCCATCCCAAAGGTATGTACTAAGGCTTTCAAAGCTGTAGAACAAGGTTCTAAAGGTTCCCAGAGTCATTAACCCTTCTTTCGGATATTATCAATTTCCCAAATAACTCGGTGGTCGATAAAATTCTCAAGAGAGTCTCGTCCAAGCGTAGTATCGCGTATCAACTACTTCGAAATTACTCCCTCATAGTCATCTCACTACATCCTAATAAAGTCAAAAGTGGGGGAAAATTAATCTAAAGGTCCTCAGTGTCACGGGCTCCCATGTATAAAGTAGCATTGTTTTCACGAATACTCGATCAACAATACTAACTCTCAAAAGGGCCTCCACTGAGCGGTGGTTTTCTCAAGTCAGCTTGGTCGGGAATCAACTCCCTATGAGCCTCCTTGAATATACCCCTATCCTATCATAAGTACCCTCAAGCACGGGTATAGTGATGTCTCACCACTCAACGTTCCCAAGATCCAACAGAGCTCATATATACATATTTACAAGTATTCACAAACATAGCAAGTAATCAAACAAGATAAGCTAAACCCTCAAAGCAAACAAGTCCCTAGTGAAGTCGCCATTTCTGTTGCGGTGAAAATCGAATATCAAGTAATCTTAATTCTTTTACAACCGAACTTTAATTTATCCAAAGGAAAGGTCTAAATAAAGAAAACCCTTTTCGTGATGTAACAACAACGCTAAGAGATTCGGGGATCGGGGGTTGGTTATACCTAGGGAAGGTGTTAGCACCCTAAGCATCTGTAGTACTCTACAGGAACCTTTTGTTTGATTTCTTGTTAAGTTTGTGAAATGTGCTAAGGTTTGGGATTAGGTAAAGGATAGGTAAAGACCTAATGATGATTTTCTAAGTTTGCTCGCAAAGACATCGCATCTTCTGCCTACGTATCCTAACTAGGATAGAATCAGAGTAATCGTAGTTCACCTCACAAGGGATGAAGAACACTTGATTATGATCAAGGTTCCAAGGGGAACAAACATGACAATGTTTGTGTGGAGTTTGACAAAACTCCCTAATCTAAGTTGGACACTCAAAAGGGGAAGTAAGAAATCATGATAATGATTCTTACACAGAGTTGACAAACTCTATCCTAGGGTTCTAATTGAAGAACACTCCTAGTACAGGTAGGTTTCTTAGACTTAAAGCAAAGTCTAATGGCTTCTAAAATAAGGTTAAAGTGACTTAACAAAGTCAAGGTAAGGGTGAATGAGCTATCCATGACACAAGGGTCAATGGAGAGACCTTTTCCTTTGGAATGAGAGAGGGGAGGCAACTTGGATGAGAACTAACAAGTTTCATCACTTGGGGAAAAGAAAGACTACTTAAAAAATTAATAACATGATGAAGATAAAGGCATGGTGACAACCATTAAATGAACATGTTAAAAATAAAACCAATGAGGCATTTATGACAATCAAAGAAAAAAGCACAGCGAGAAATGTGACGACAGATCAAGCTTGAATTAAACCTCAAAGGAAACAAAATAATGCAAGGTAACAGCTCAAAGACAAAATCCTAATATGTTGACTAACATTAAGGAAATGAGTATAAGCAAATATCACAAACATATACAAGTATGACAAGAAAGAAATTCATCAGCATACGCGATAACGCTCACGAAACGTAACTAATTTGCAAGTGGTCAAAAGAGATGAAAATTTAAACAAACATGAGATTTTAAAATATTACATGAAAATAGACATAAAAAGAAGCATATCAAAAATAGAATGGGTTTAAAATGATGAAAAATAAGGGAGATATGATTTTTGGAAGTTAGGGTAAAAATAATATAAAAAAAACAACAAAAGGGTTGCCCTCCTCAGGGGTCGAACCCAGGTTCAGTTGGTACAAGGCGCTTTTGGTGACAAGGTAATTACCACTGGGGTGGCTATACATCCATTGATGAAGCCACCCCCATAAATATATAAGGGGTACTTTCATGGCAAGCTGGGCAAATCAAGAACACACCAAAACCAGTTTTGCATTTTCACTTATAACTTGATCAATTCTTCATGGATTCAAACAAAATTTAGGTCTAGATTGCATAGAATTTCATGAGGAATAAGATGGCACTGTTGGTTTTTTGAAATACAATCCACAACTTAAAACCCGATAGCACATGCTTTGATGATGTTTGGAATGCAATTTGAAAGTCAAGACTTGTTCTAATCATTTTCCATTCAAACAAATACCACACACAGACCATGAATATGCTAATGAATGATTCTCACCACAAGATGAAGCTCAAAACAGAATGTGAGGAAAAATGATTGTCAAGTTGCAACTAACATGTGAAATGCATCATGGTGCAGGTTGAAATGCAGCTCAATTCCTATGCATCTTTTGATCAAGTAAAACACATATGCACATTGGAAACAGGTTATTGGATGAAATTAAACACCAGGTATGGCTCAAAATAGGCTGGTGTGAAAAGTGGTGTTCATGCTGAAATTTTGGTGTTTGTGAAGTGCAGTAGGATGTCAGCTAAATCTTGAATGCAAAATTATGTAGAACAAAACATACCTACAGCTGGTACATATGATAACAAATGAATTGATCATGGAAATTGGTTCCAAGTAGACTGATATGCAAACTGATGAGTTAAAATGCAACATGATGCTCTTAGGTGCAAGTTTAATGACCAGTTCATGTTTTATGCAAAATTATGGCAAGCAAATCATATGCACATACTAGTTATATGTTGATAAGTGGATTCAAGCAAAGAAGGCAAGTCAAAACAGTCTGTAGTGAAATATGGTGTTCATGCTGCTACATAGTGTTTTGATGAAGCATGAAGAGGTTCAGTTCATGTCCTAGGCATATTTTGATCAACTAACTCATATACACAAGTCACATACATGGAGATAAGTGTGTTCATGCTCAAGAATAAGTTATATTACAAACAGAACAGGTTTTGGTATGGTTCATGGCATATTTGGCTTGAACAATGCATTTTGAATGTGAAAATATGTACCAGATGAAAACAGGCCATATAATCTATACATACACATCACAAACATGAAACTAAACATGCTCATACTAAAAAATCAGGCACAAAACCATCAAGGCAAAGTTTGACATGTTTGATGTTATGCAAAAACTGTTTTATGGCAGAATGTAGTGCAACATGTGTGATTTTCCAAAATAATGAAGTTTAAATCAAAGCAATGATGTGCACACATAATATACATGATAACATTTAGCTTTGTGTTCAAAATCCAAACAATCTTCCTTTAAAAACCAAACTGTTGTGCTGATGGCATGTTGAATGAAAATGATGCACTTTTAGAAATGAAAAGAAAAAACAGGTGAGAACAAATCATGCCAGTCATACATACACATCATGGATATGAAGTTAAGTGTAACCAAACTCAAAAACCAAGCATACTTCATACAGAACCAGATTTGACATGTTGGTGGCATATGAAGGAAAAGGCAAAATCAGTTTTGATGGTACACTATGGAAAGTTCAAAAAAAAGTAATTTCACATTATGCCTATGATGCACATATATTACAAATATCAAAGGAGATGTTTTGATGCTAAAAGTTCAGGCATGCTACTTTCAAAACAGGAGCTGGCACATTGATAGTGATTATGATGCAAATGATGCATTTAAATGTGAAAAGCAAAAGAATCATTGAAAACAGGTCATATCAATCACATGTACACATCATAAACAAGAAATTATGTATGATCCAACTCACAAATCAAGCATATTCCTTTCAAAACAAAATTTTGACATGTGACATGTTCATGACACATTTTCAAGCTCAAAATGCCAAACATGAGATTATGATGTAAAGTAGGAAATGGACTATCTACATACCTCTTGTAGACTATGTTGAGCAGATTAGAACACCAAGAAACCCAGAGAAACTTCAAATGACACTAGCTTTGGAGCTTTCTTCTTCTTGAAGTAAGAATGAAAACTTTGTGACAGTTTGAGAAATGAGCTTCACCAATGATCCTCAATGCTTTGGAGAGTTGAGATATGACGTATGTGAGGTGTTTGAATGGTTATAACATCAAGAAAGTACTTAGACCATGTTTTGGTTGATTTTATGCATTGTGGTCAAAGTTACTTGGTATGGAAGTTGACTTTTGGGAGAATGAGGTTTTTTAATGGTATAAGGGCTTGGACACCTTCTATACCATATTTATGGATTGTGTGGATGATTTTTGGTGAGTTTGAGTGTAGGGAAATGGATTTGGCAGTTGTACTATCAAGACAGATTTTGAGGTATTTTGGTGATTTTGGTGAAAATGGAGCAAATAGTGAAAGAGTGAATGCTTGAAACTTCTCTGGTTTTTAGAGGAGTTCTTGTGTGTTGAATGAAGTGGAGAGTTCCTCTATTATAGGCAAGGTAAGGGAATGGACAGATTTGAAGATTTCCTTCCTAGGAGGGAAAAGTTACTTTTTTGGCTCCAATCTCTCAAAAAGGCTTTCTTGGCTTGGAGGTAAACTTAAAGTCAAGTATTATGCTGAGTTTAGAGTGGCTAAAGTCAGGCTAGAGAGTGTAGGTTCATGGCTGGTGCAGAACTCACTTTCCACCTCTTGCTCTTTATAATATTTTAATGCAAGTTGCATTTGCAACTTGCAAGCCCACTTGCTAACTTGCCGAATTCCATTTCCTCTGCATTTCCTTTGCACTTCTATGCTACAAAACCTCTACATATCAGATAAAACATGATCCCAAGGCTGAGAAAAGTCCAAGTGGTCAAAAGAGGAGTTTATGAAAGTTTGTCAATGTGGGACTCAAGTGTGAGAACACCATCTTGCCATATCCATAACTTTCAGCTCACAAATCCTTTTGAGGAGTTCTAATACTTTTTGGAAAGCCCTCATGTAGCTCTAAAACATTCATTTTTTCCAGAAATTCTAACTCCAATTGGAACTATGGAAAAAATCCCTCCAAAGTTGGCTGAAAATAAGCTTTAAAAGTGAAATAACTTAGAATTTTTCTAAGTCATTTTTCCCTCTTGTAATGAATTTGATTCTAACTCCAAAAATATGCATTTTATGCTTGTGGACCACTGTGGGACTTTTGTAGGACTTGTCAAGAGCTTTCCAATGAGCTTTGAACCAACTCATTTGGATGTGTGGTTAAGGAGTTAGGGTCTAGCCCCTTTCAAAACCCTAATTTCCCGATTTTTCGATTACTCCTTCATCCTTGATCCAATGGTCATGAAAATTGATAGGCAAGTGCAATATGACATAAGGAACATTTTTGATTCACAGCTTGAAGTCCAATTTCTTAAAAATGAAGAGTTGACTTTTCGGTCAACCGTACGATCGATCGGTGACTACCGAGTCGCCTGTTGACACTCTGGACCCTCTGTAACTTTGAAACTTCTTGAATGGACTTTATTAAGCTATATGAACTTCATGGACCATGATTCCACCATAAAAACACCTTTTAAATCAAAAGTCAAACCACAGTTGACTTTTCCTAATCAAAAACCCTAATCGGGTACCATGAAATGCACTGTTCTTGACTCTGGGGTAACAGCCTCAAATTGGATTCTCATTTGACCTCATATAACATCCTTGACATTGTTTCATGATTGAACCAACCCAAAACACTAATTGATCAAAACCTTGAAGCTTCGATTTGACTGTGCGAAACCCTGATTCATCTGTAACTTAACAAAGATAAACTTGAACTGGGTTAAGGTTAGATAACCACATGAGTATGCTCCTAAAATGATGATGAGGATCTAAAGGGGTCAAAATTTGGGGTGCAACACGTTCCAACGGTAACATCTACCTAGATTACTCCCATGGTCGAACCTACCTTGCCTTCATAGTTAGACAAGACCATGTTGTGTGGCTTTGTGTCGGTATCACACTTCCCTATTTTGTTTAGTAGAAAACGTGGCATCAGATTCACAATTGCGCCATAGTCCACCAGGATTTTGTTAACTGGGGTGTTCTCTACCTTTGCTGTAATATAGAGCGGCTTCAAATGATTCCTCATCTCCTCTATGGGCCGTTCAAAGAAAGCATTCTGCTCCTCGACACAGTCGTTGTTCATCATATAATAGCAGACGGGTTTGTGTGCTGCCATTTCACAGTCTGCATCAGTGTCGCAATTCTCGTCCACTAATACTCTGTCATATTCTTTTGGCATCATTGACACTACATTTACCAACAAATTCAGCGAGTCGTCAGAGTCTGAGTCGAAATTGTCAATCATTTCGTCATCAACCCTAGCGATCTCTTTCTGACTTTTAACCTGGTCAGAGAACAACTTCCGGCCCACTGGTGGTTTTGCTGATATCTTCGATGGCTCTCTCTGATTTTTGATTTGGAGGTTAGTGCTGGATTCGGCTTGGTCCTTCGACGCCCCTTCTCTAAGAGCTTTTCTTTTTCGTTGTTCCCGCCTCCACTGCGATCGAGACATGGGGTTCTTCCCTTTATAATTCTCGGATACATGGGCCATCTTTGAAGACTTAAATTCTTTTCGATAGGTAACTGAGGACCCCCTAATCACTTCAAAATTCTTCCATTTTTGTTGGCCTTGTCGTCTATCCTCGTTGGGTTTCATCCACCTACAATTGGTGTTTCCACCGACGGGTTTGAAGCTAACAGGCCTTGTTTTGGGGGCTCTGATGCGGGGCTCAGACCTTTTCAGTAGGTTGCTTTGTTCATCGGATTTAGGCACTTCCCTAGTTTGCTTGAGCCTTCGCATCCCCTCGAGTCTCTGGGCAGCCTTTTTGTCGAAAATCGCGCTACATCGCGGGCATAATATCACACTGGAACCCTTTCCCTGGCATCTGTGAAGAAAATCCACAATTGTTTCCTCCAACTTTGGGTAAGCCTCCTTAGTGACTTCCTCTTGATTGTTCGACTCACTGTCCCTTTTAATTTCTTGCTGGGTAGTGTCACACCCTCATTTTCACCTTTAGCCTTTATACCCTACATTCGTCATATCATACATCGTTCTATTGCATATCGAGCATGTGGGTTCACAAGGTACGGACTAGGTCAGTTTGTTATTTTTCATTTCAAATGAGATAACTTGTCTATCTTGGGCTACATGGAAGAAAAGGTTCATTATCTAAGGCTTGATCTAAATTGGAAAGTTTACTCATCTAGATTTCTTTAAGGAGAAGTTACTTGACAAAATATTAGGATATTCAAGATATATTCCTAATGACCATAGAATGCAAGGCATAATTCAAGATTGCTTCACCCTATTTTGTTTCAAATTCTTGATCAAGTGGAGTTCAAATTTGCAAAGCATGAGCCAAGATCACAAGTCCATAATTCAAGACCTCATCCATTTCAAGCTTAATGGTTCTAGGGAAATCCATCATGAATTCAATATTGGAGACAAGAATATTACTAAGAGAAATTTTATGACATTACAAGAATGTCATTTGTTACAAGATTTCCAACTCTAAGTAATGTTTAGAAATTAATTCATTTCTAATCTTCATTCAAGTCTCTAATCAAGTTCATGTTATGGTAATGCCACACCAAGTCCACATTATGCTTACAAACATCCAAGGAAAATGTAAGGATTAAATCAACATTGAAATGTTTTAAGACCAAGATTATGCATGTTAATCATGGGCAAAACAGTCTCATGCAAAGGTGACAAATTTCTTCATGTCACAAGATCACATGTCACAAGACCAAGGGAATAACATGTGACAATGCTTCTACATACCAGAATTTTCAAAATGTTGTCAAAGGTGGTAGCATTGACCACAAGAGCTGTCAAAACACAAGCCAACAAAGGGGTGCAAGACACAAGGTGCTGCAGAAAAATAGCATAGGCAAGTAGTGCAGAAAATGCAGCATAGCACCTTGCATGGAAATGGAAAGAAAGAGAGTGACATGAGAAAAGGTGGTAAAAGACATTACCCCATGAAAAAATCTGATATGTGGGAAGAAGAGAAAACCCTAGGAGCTGGGATAAGAGGGGGGGGCTATAAACAAGAGAGATTCATTCACTACACATTCATTCTACACACATTTCAAAACCAGAAAAAATATAGAGAGAGCAAACAAAACCCTAAAAACCAGAAAAATAGAAAGCATTGCAAAACCAGAAAAAAGAGAGTGAGATAGAAGCACAAGAGCATCCTTGAAGAGGAGAACCTTCACAACATAGAGTGAAGAGTAAAGCACATTCAACCAAAACCAAGGAGGACTAGCAAGAAGGATAGAAAGTTCTTGGGTAGCCATTTCCTCAAACCTTTCTCTCTTTATTTTTTTGCTCTTATATTCATTTTGTTTACTCTTTATTGTGTTGTTGTACTGAACATATCAGGTAAGGTCCCAATAGGGACCAAGAAACCTTTTTTAAGAAACCATAAAAACGAAAGAAACATAGAAAAAGTTAGGGTTTTTGCTCTGGTAGCCTGACACGGGCCGTGTCACACGACACGGCCACCCGTGTCACACTTCTGTTGGCTTTTTTCAAAGCACAAAAACCCCAGGCCTCACAACACGGGCCGTGTCACACAACACGGCCACCCGTGTTGCACCTCTGTTTGAGGTTTCAACGTGTAAAATGCCCAGGTCTCATGACACGGGCCGTGTCACACAACACGGCCACCCGTGTTGCACCGCTGTTTGACCTATAAAAACATTTTTCTCCCAGACCCTATGACACGGGCCGTGTCACACAACACGGCCTCCCGTGTCACACCTCTGTCAAGACCCAAAAATCCTCATTGCAGGTACCTCCTGACACGGGCCGTGTCACACAACACGGCCACCCGTGTTACACCACTGTTTTTTCACTCATTTTGTTATTTTTACCTCCAAAAACATTTTCCGTTTTTTTTGCACGTTTCGATTTTTTTAGTCGACTAACCCCTTATGTTTGTATGATTTTAGTGTGAATGTTGTTATGGTTCTTGTTGACCTTTGATTCTAAAAACCATTTTTAAAGCAAACTCTCGATTTTTATCAAGCCATTTTCACCCATGTAAGTCGATTGCCTTGTGCATCGCCACCGACCTTGTCCGTATCACTTCAAATTCATTTTCACAAGCAATAAACCTTGATCCAACATCAAGTGATCCTTTTTCTCGTAAAAAATACAAAGTACAATAAATACACGATTAGGACTATACACCATGGACTTTAAAGTGGTGGAGAAGGAATGAGAATGGAATCCTCCTACACTCGTTCCGAATGTTTTGGATACAAGGCGCTCGACTTGGCTATTCGAAACATTCGTCTCCATCCAAAGTCCTTTTTGTATAATCTTAATCAAGAACAATTTCTCTTAAAAAACCTAAAAATAACATCAACTCATCAAACCTATTTTTGCCTTAGGGCATCAATCCAAAAACTCTTTTTCAAGGTATAAAATCAACCAACAAACAACAATTTCACAAGCCTACGAACTACGGAGCTCTGATTCTTCACTTCTTTTAAGTGAGGATACGTAGGCACAAGGGCCACAATCCTTGGCGAGCACTATAATAAAAAACTCAACCCCTCTTTTCCTAAAACAAGCAAACCCTTAATTAAAACATCCACTCAAGCAAAACAACCTAGGAGGTTCCCATCGAGTACGATGGATGCGAAGGGGTGCTAATACCTTCCCCTCGCATAACCGACTCCCGAACCCTAAGACTTGGTTGCAACGACCACGCTCTTTCCCTAAAGGTTTTATCGCTATTTCCCTTTCCCTCCTTGGGATAAATAAAATTCGGTGGCGACTCTGTGTCATTTTTCGCATAGTGACAGGTAGCTTCCATCATGTTGATCTCAACCTCCTTGACCAAATTCAAGCCCTTTAAGCTTAAACCCAAACCTTCAGTGGCCTGGTCCATTTCGATGAAGTTGTCCGCCATCTCCTTGGTCACCATCTCCCATCTTGGATTGTCCGCTACCCCGTCGATGTTGCTAGCATCCATCTCTCCCCTACTGTCTTGACCAAAGCCCATCATGACCTTTGTCATCACAACATTCTTTATGAAGTCATCAGTAACTTCTGTCATACTTTCTGAGAAATCGTGGCCTTCAGTGACCTCGATCATGTTGGCTTCTAATGGCTCTGTATAGTGAGCGTCTGTCATTTGTAGAGGGTATGTGTTGACCTTCATTTGGTTGGTGACTTTCTCCCCAAACTTTAGACGTCCCTCCTGGATTGCGTTCTGGATAAGATCCCTGAAAAGAAAACATTGGGATGTTTTATGACCCAAAAAATTATGGTACTTACAAAAACCTCTCTTTTTCCTTTGCTCTAACGATGGCAATTTAGCACCAGGTGGCACTATCATTTGCCCATCTTTTACTAAAAAATCGAAAATTTCATCACACTTGGTGATGTCGAAGGTATATGTTTTCTTTGGGAATTTATCATTCCTTTCTGATTCGACAAAACTCTTCCCTTGTGGGGGCGCTAGTACTTTACAAGAGTAGAGGGGACCTTGTTTAAGTTCAGCGAGGTCCACCTCACTTTCGTCGAAGTTCAAAGGATCTTCGTAGGTCCTTTCAATGTTATCATCGATTTCGACAAAGGCCACTTTCTTACTCTTATTAAATCTAGTTTTTTCGTCTTTCAAACGTTCGAGTTGTCGAACTCTGTCGGCCAATTGAGCCATATCTCTTAAGTATTGGGTGTCTAATTTCTTTCGGATGGAATAGTCAAGGCCTCCAGCGGCCATTTCGACCAACTCGTGTTCCGGCACTTATGTGAAACATCTGGCCTTAAGTAGTCGAAACCTATTAAGGTACTCTTAGATTGGCTCCGAAAACTTAAGTTTTACGCTGGCCAGTTCTTTCAAACTAATTTTGATTTGGCCCATGTAAAACTGCTCATGAAACAAGCGTTCAAGTTGGGCCCAACTGCATATGGTATTAGGAGCTAGCGTTGTAAACCAAGTGAAAGCATTTTTGGTGAGAGAACTTGGAAAGTATTTTATCCTAAGGCTCTCATCATTCGCTATTTCCCCAGCTTCTATCACATAACGAGCCACATGTTCGACAGTAGATTCTGTCGTATCCCCTGAAAACTTAGTAAACTTTGGTACTTTCGTCCTAGGGGGTAACTCTGTTTGAAGGATATAATCTACTATTGGGGATGTATATTTTGGTCGAGTAAAACCAGTGTTTACTCCATTTCGAGCCATAATCCTTTCGACCAAGGATGCTAGATTATTGTCGATGGCTATGTTATTACGTCGAACTTCCTGGACAACGTGATCCGCATCCTGATTTCGGTTTATCATGACCACTCCTTGGTTTCTTTCATCTAGAACATGGACTTGATTCATTGGATCTTCTCTGACTGGTTCGACTACGAGAGGATCGACTCTAACCTGGTTTTCAAAGTTTATTTCCCTTGCGTTTCTTACGTCCTGTCGTGGGGCGTTCGCTATTGGGTTTTGGTTTCTGGGTACAGGGGGTACTCCCATGAACTCATCCAATCGTGTCAACTGCAACGTCAATTGTTGGTTGGTGTGGGTTGTGTTATGGATCAACGGCTGGAAGATTTCGCCCATAGTTTGGGATAAAGTCTAAACCATTTGCATGTTGCTTTCATCCATATGTTGCCTTAAGCATGCAACTGAGGTATTGGTCAGGTTGGGGCCTTGCGTCGAGTATCCTAGACTTTGACTCTGGATATTTCGACCAATGTTCCCATCAGATCCCGATCCTTGTAATGGAGAAGTCACAGGGTTATCTGAAAAGATGGGGGGAGCATTCTGAAGCCCCTGCATCACGGTTGTAGGCATCCCATATGTTGGATTCCTTGGTAACTGTAAAAACCTAGGAGGAGGATTTTGTCTAGACAGTGGGCTTCCTCCTAATGGTGTCTGAGGATTAGACACTTGGGGCCCAATATACTCTAATACTGGTTGACTATAGGGTCTTATTACAGTTGACCCAGTCCCTAGCATCGAAGGTATTGGTGCAGGCCTTACTGGGAGCGTTATTTGCTCTCCTGTCGATGGTATTAAAGACGACGCTCTGTCGTTTCTTGCTTCTTCACTAGATCCATCTTGTTGGCCATTTGGCTGAACGGATTCAATCGCCATCTTCCTAATGTTACGTCTCACTAAACTTTCTTTGTTTGCAGTGGTTATTCTGCCACTTCTCAGTAACATAAAATGTATTTTGAAGAAAAGTTGATAAGGCTTATAATTCTAAAGTTTTATGATCTTGCACAAGACTTTCTTTGTTTAGCACTGTCCCACCGGGTGTGCCATTTTGTTTACTGTGTTTTTTAGTAAACAACCTCTGGTCTATCAATTTGGTGTCAAATTGACTAACTTGCAGGATCGACCATACGAAATCCTAGGACATGTGCTAAAGGTTACTTTCATTTAATCTTATCTGAAAAGATGTGTTTCGACAATACTGGAAAAACAATTTAAAAGGCAGAACTATCCACGAGATTTGAAGAAAGAATGAAGGAAGAATTCCAAGAAGAAAGGAGATAGAGGTTTTTAGAAGAAAAAGACTTAGTCGAAGTAATAGCAGTAAAACAAAGAGAAAGGCGAAATAAATGAAGGAAAAGTACTTAACAAAAAGTAAGGAAAACAAGATAACTTCATTGAAATAAAGATGGTGTGTTTACATCACATACATTCTCCTTGATACTCTTTTCTCTACACTCGGATACTTTGAGTAAATTTAGGAGTGACTTGTACAATAGTAAATTACAACACACTGAATCCTATGTCTAAGAATCCTATTTATAATAATAATAATAACTACTAATAACCTCCTTAGGCCATTTATTTTCGACAAGTGTTACACTGTATGTAGTCCTCTGTCCAATGAGCGCCATTTGTCCTTCTCAGTCACAAGAAAGCATAACTACTCCCTCCAATATTTGAATTTCAAAAACTCAATTAATCCCCAATCCAATGTTTCGGTCGAAGGCCTTAATTCACCAATTCGGTCGAATGCCTCTTTTCCAAGACTCTAAACTCTCTAAGTCTTTGGAGGACTTGTAGGCCCCTTTAAAAGGCCAAAATAACCTCAAAATATGAGTCATCGAATTGGCGAGCTAACACCAGTAGCTATGATTCTTCCCCAACAGAGTCGCCAGCTGTCGCTACTGTGAAAAATAGGTGCCGACAATGACAGAAGAGTCGCCACCTGTCGTTATTTATCCCACAGGAAGGGAAAGGAAACGAACAGGAGAAACCTAGCGAAAGGGAAAAGGCAGGTCACCGCAACCAAGTCCTGGGTTCGGGAGTCGGTAACGCAAGGGGAAGGTATTAGCACCCCTCACGTCCGTCGTACTCGACGGGATCCACGCATGTTTGTTTATCTCGGAGGGTTTTTAACTATCTACCTATTAGGGTCTGGTTTGAAAATGAAAGAAAAGATGACTCGGCAAAGCATCACGCTCCATGCCTACGTATTCTCGTTAGAGAAATCAGAGTCAACGTAGTTCGGCTAACTACGGGTTATGGGGGAAGGTTGATCGCCAAGATATCGCATCTTGTGCATACGCATTCTCATCAGAGAAATCAGAGCGAACGTAGTTCGAGATAAAACGAAACACAGGTTTGTTCGATTGTCTTTACCCGAGTAAAGTTAAACTACGGTTCCAGCAGTTAGGGATAACGCCTGTTTGTGGTAGAACCGAAGCTTAACATCACTCTTTTCATCAGAAAAGGTTTTCCTTGAGTTAAGGGCCCACGGGGCAAAAGAAATTTGAATGTCTGTTTTTGTCTTTTATCGAAAAGAAGTGTCTTTTATGAATGTTCATAATTCATATTGCACTAGAGACTATGACTTAGGAGCGAATGCGTCGCACATCGTCCTAAGGACGCGTACTAAACACTCTAGGCAATTGAGGAGAGGCCCCCAATCACCATTTTCTAAATGGCTTAAGGCTCGTAGTGTACAGTACAAATTTGCCTTTATTACGTGTTTTACTATTGTTTGAGACGAGAAGAGACAGGACTTTACATGGGAAACTATCAAGCATCTTATTGTTGTCATACATGGATTCATTCTATGATTGAGGTTTGAAAGGGAAGCTACCCTAATATTGTCATGCAAAGGTTTCAACCTAAAGTTCTATCATCACTCCTTGAACAAGGCAGTGATAGTCCTAAGGGAACATGCAAAGAGGTAACAACCAACAACAAAAGTCATTAAGCTGAAAGAATAAAGCTGTCAAGCAGATAAAGTAAACAAATGCATATGCAATGCAACAGTACAGGCAAGGGAGGGACACCTCAACCTTCAATGAAAACATGGGATGCAAACATAAATGCAACAAACAAGCAAAGGGAGGGACACCTCATCCTTTAATGCAATCATGCACCTAAACAGGAGAGTATCTACTCATGCAGGCCTACCCTAATGCATCACAGCAAACAGACAAACACTTCATACAATCATGTAAGAGAGCTAATTATTGCACCCCAAATTTTGACCTCTTATATCCTCATCATCATTTTAGGATCACATTCATTTGATTATCTAACCTTAACCTATTTCAAGTGTATCTTTGTCAAGATACAGATGAATCAGGGTTCCGTACCGTCAAAAGTCGAGACTTCGACGGTGTGATCAGTCAATGTTTTGGATTGATCCTCCATAGAACAAGATAAAGGATACTAAATTGGGTCAAGTATGAATCCAATTTGAGGTTGTCACCCAAAGATTGAAGACAATATAATTCAAGATCCCCGATTAGGGTTTTCGATCGGGAAAAGTCAAATGTAGTTTGAATTTTGATTTAAAAGGTGTTCCAATGATACAATTATGGTCCAATAAGTTTATATGGCTTAGTGAAGTCCACTCAAGGAGATTCAAAGTCTTGGAAGACCCGGAACATGAACAGACGGTCTGATAGTCATCAATCGACCGTACGATTGACCGAAAAGTCAACTCTTCAACCATAAGGAATTTGACCTCATGGTGTGAATAAAAAATTATCCTTATGTCATATTACACATGCCCATAAATTTTCATGACCATTGAATCAAGGATTGAGGAGTAATCAAAAAATCGGGAAATTAGGGTTTTGAAAGGGGCTAGACCCTAACTCCCTAACCACTCACCCAAATGAGGTGGTTCCAAGCTTGTTGGAAAGGTATTGATAAATCCTACAAAAGTCCCACAGTGGTCCATAATCAAAAAATGCATAGAATTAGAGTTATAGCCAAGATCATTTTGAAGGTGTAAAACACTTAGAGGAATTGAGATTTCTGGCTGCATAAATCACTTTTCCAGCCAACTTGAGGGGGTTTTTCAACCTAGTTACACATGGAATCTGAGGATTTTATAAACATGAAAGTTTTAGAGCTACATGAAGACTTTCCAAAAAGTATTAGAACTCCTCAAAAGGATTTGTGAGCTGAGAGTTATGATACATGGAAGTTGGGCCTGCCACACTTGAAACCACTTTGTCAAAACTTCTCAAAATTCAGATTTCACAACTTAAGCTATCCTCAACCCTTGGATTATGATTAAAACTGATAATGTGAGGTGTAGATGGAAGGAAAACCAGAAGAAAGGATAACTTGATGGACATAGCAACTTGCAAGCAAGTTGGTATTATTTTAATCATAAAAAGGGAAGAAAGAGAAACTTTTTGGATGCGTTGTGCAGCTGCAGTTCCTCTACACTCTAGCCTCACTTCAGTCACCTCACCCCTCTCATCTCACTTGATTTTTGCCTTGCCTTGAGCCAAGGAACTGATGTGTAGAAGCAGCCACAAGATTTGGCAAGATTTTCTTCACAAGTCTCCCTCCAAAAATGGCAAAATCCAAATTTGCCCTCATTCTCATCTTCACTATAAATAGAGGCATTATCCATGATGTTAGACACACCAAAGCACTCTACAACCCAAGAGAAAACCATTGCTCTCATCCTATCTTGCATTTTCTTACAAGTGAATAAAACCATCCAAAAAATACCAAAAATCTGCCTTGGAGCAAAATACCTTCCAAAATCAGTTTCACCTATTCAAACGCACTACAAACCATCTACACAATCCACAAATGTTGTGTAGAAGGTTTTCATACCCTTAAACCACTCAAAAACACCATTCTCCCAAAAGTTAACTCTCACACCAAGCAAGTTTGACCTTATACTCAAAATCTGCCAAATCTTTGTCCAGACCTATTCTTGCTATTCTAACCATCCACACACCTCACATATACCTTATTGCAACTGTCCAAAACACTAAAGGTCAGTTGGGAGGCTCATTGTTCAAATTGTCCTAAGAATTGCATATTGCTTCAAGAGGAAGCAAACTTTAAGTTTGTGCCAAAAAAAGGTCTCTGGGTTTCTTTGTTTTCTAGCTTGCTCAATATAGTCTAAAAGAGGTATGTAATCCATAAACTTTTCATTTTACACTACATTGTCATGTTTTGCATTCTTAAGGTGTTGTTGTGAAAACTATGTAAATGTTGTCCCAAGATTGCTCTTTATCAAGGGTTTATGTGCATTCCATTGTTTTCTACTTTTGTTAAAGTGTGACATGTATGAAATGATATCTTGATGTTGTTATGTCAAGTATGAGATGTGTATGATGTGCCACTATTTTTTTAGAAAGTTTGTCCACAAAGGTAATTTTGGAAGTTTTAGCATGAATTGGTAATATGCTTGGTACAAATCTGCCAGTTTTGCATCATGTTTGATTGTTTGCTTGTAGTTTCTTAAGGTCTCCCTGTCCACAGATCATGTATGGATCTAGAAGGAATGTTTGCTTCACAACTTTGGTGATTAGTGTTTATCACTGTACCATGTCCATTTGCATGAACATTATGCCAAGTTCATTTCTTGCCTTGCCTACTATACTTTAAACTTGCGTGTACCATGCTTTTTGGTTTGAAGTAGGCATGATGCTTGTAAAAACTCCATGTTGTTGATTGTTATGAAGAATTTATGGACTGTTAGTTTGTGGCATTGCTGCTATTTTCAATTGATTCAACCATAAGCATGCTTCATGACCTGAATGTTTTGAACTGCCTACATCATGAGCACACATGCCTGCCATGAATACACTATTTTCCATGATAGTTTGATCTTGACAGATTCTAGGGCCTATGTTCATTAGATAGCACATTTGAAGTTTGTATGTGGTAGTAGCATAGATCATACCAGCTTGCATTTCTTCTTTGGTAGTTTGCTTCCTTTACATTTTTTCAGCATGCTACTATCACTATAGCACATTTTGAGTCAAGGGGAATGTGTGTATTTTTTAGGCTCAATATCAATTGTTATTGCATACAGGATCTGTGTGTATCTTTGTTTTGGTATGAAACTATACCTTTTGAAACTACACACACTGCACCATCACTTGCTCCCAAGACAGCTTTTCACATGTCACACAATTGGCCAGTTTTTGTTTTAAGTGAGATATGTTTAATTTATGAGTTCAATTTTATCTATCTCCATGTTTGAGATGTGTGTGTATCTGTATTTTGGTTTGAAACCTCACTGCTTGAAAATTCACCTACTGCATAATCAAAACTGTTTTGCTTTTCCACAAACATTCCAATTTCTATTTTAGGTGCATTATGCTTGAAATTTTGGGCTCATCCTATCTGTTACCATGTATAATATGTGTGTGTGCTTTTGTTTTGGTTTGAAATAATCTCCACTTGAAACTCACCTGCTGCCTCATCAATATTACCAAAACTGTTTTACATTTCCACTAACATGCCAATTTTTGATTTGATTGAAGTATGCTTAAAGTTTGGTTTTGATCTCATCCATCTTCTTATTTATGGTGTGTGTGCACTGTTTTCATGATTTGTTTACCCCTAAACTGATGCTTCCCTCCCATGATGCAATACCATTGTGTTTTCAAAAACAGCTTGCAATACCTTATTACTTTTCTATTTGAGCATTGAATTTGTTTGGTCTCTAAGTTTAGAACCATCAGCCAACTTATTTGAAACTTGCATTTGACATTTGCATAAACTAAACCTGCTCAAATTGAAATGTCAGTCTGCATTCTCATGCTATGACTGCTGTGAACTTACCATTTCTCATTCTATTTGGTTTTTAATTGATCTTGGGATATAGACACTTCTGTTAGCACACTTGAAACCTGTGTGTGAGGGTTATTAAGCTAGAGCTGTTGCAATACATGTTTTAATCTCAAAACTGCATCTTAGCATGCCTCATTGAAGCTAGGCAGCCTACATTGTTATACTGAATTTGAAATCATTGAATAACTACCTGTTTCACTTGATTCATGTTAATCCATGAAAGCAAAAACTTTTTGTTAGTCTGTTTGTAATGTATGTGTGATGCTTGTCAAGTTTGAATTAGATTAGCATGTGTTTTGGCTTCAAAAAATGCATCATACCATGTATACATTTGCAACTCATGTACCATTTCTCAATCCAAGGCTGCTGTGAATTGTTTTCTTGTTAGAATACATTCTATACCACATTTATGACTTGCGCATGTTGTTTTTCAATCTCAATTGCCCCTGGTTCAACTTATGCTCATCAAGATGCATTCAAACATCATACTTGCATTTGTAATCGTGTTTCATTTTCTATGTATGATTTTGAAAAACTAATTGTGCCATCTTAGTCATTGTTGTATTCCACTCAAGATGGACTTCTATTTTGTAAAATTTGATGGAGTTTTGACATAGTTATGTACCAAAATGCATCTCAGCTTCATCCTTGTTCTTGCTGCCTTTAGCTTACCCAGGAAATCCATGAAAATATGCCATATATATTTATGGGGGTGGCTAAATACACGGATGTATAGCCACCCCAATGGTAGAAACCTCACTTTCTCATGCGCCTTTCACTTGCCTGTCCAGGGTTCGACCAGTGTGGAGGTCAACCCTTTTGCTTTTTATTTTCCATTTTCATGTTTTATCCTTTTTTCAATCTTGTCTACTCCCTTACCAGCGCACGCGTGTGTGTCTCAGTGGTTGAGTTTGTTGTTTGCAAACTGAAGGGCGTGGGTTCAACTCCCACCCCTGCCCTTTCTTTTTTTTACATGTTATATTTGGTATTCATACAAAACTTCCAAAAATCATAACTTTTTCATCTTTCATCTTTTTTAATTCATTCTTTTTGCAACATGTTTAATTTAATGTCTAAATTAATGTAATGTAAAAACATTCCAAGTTGTTCATAATTAGGGTACCTTTTGTCTATGTGAAATTTGTTGTTTTGTTAAGAGCGTTATCTCACATATTGTTAAATTTCGTTAGATCACGCTTGATTTGTCTTGTAGGGTTTTGCTTGTGATTATTTCCCATATGTTAGTTAACATAATAGGGTTTGTTCTCCTTTGGTTGTCACCATGATCTCATATTGTTTTCCTCCTAAATTGTGAGTTTAAACCGTTATGACGTGTTTGCTTGTATTTGATCGTCATCAATGCATATTGTTGTTACCTTTAATACACTTTGAGTTTATGGCATGTTTACCCTCAAGTTGTGACTTGTTTACATGGTTGTTACTTTCAATCTTTGCCAAGATATACCTTCATCTTTGTCAAGATATGCTTAGGTCTTTACCTTTTCTTTAAGTCTTGTAAGAACTCATCTTTGCTTGCCTATTGTAATATGCTTGCATGCTTTGGTTGTGACCATCTATCTTGATTGAAATAATTGATATTGTGATACCATGCTTTGGTTGTAACCATTCATCCTATTTGAAGTACTTACTTATTTTAATATGCTTGTTTATTCTTGGTTGTAACCATGTCCCTTATATTCATCATGTTTGAATGTTTATGCTTTGTTAAAATTTATCTTTCCCCAAGTGATGGAACTTTTTAGTTCTCATCAAAGTTGCCTCCTCTCTCTCCTTCTAAAGGAAAAGTCTCTCCATTGACCCTTGTGTCATGGATAGCTCATTACCCCTTCCCTCGACTTTGTAAAGTCATCTTAAATCTTAGTACAAGCCATTAGACTTTGCCTTAAGTCTAAAAGACCCACCTTTACTAGGAGTGTTCTTCAACTAGAACCCAAGGATAGAGTTTGAAAACTCGGTATAAGAATCATAATAATGATTACTTATCCCCCTCTTGAGTTTTATAACATAGATCTAGAGAGTTTTGTTAAACTCTATACAAACATTGTTATGTTTGTTCCCCATGGAACCTTGATCATAATCAAGTGTTCTTTAACCCTTGTGAGGTGAACTACGATTGGTCTGATTATATCCTAGTTAGGATACGTAGGCAGAGGACGCGATGTCTTTGCGAGAAAACTTAGAAACATATCTTTAGGTATTTACCTATCAACCTACACCTTTTACCCAATCCCAACCTTAGCAAATATCTTCAAAACTTTAGCATGTAAACAAACAAAAGGTTCCTGTAGAGTACTACAGATGTTTAGGATGTGAAATACCTACCCTATGCATAACCAACCCCCGATCCCTGAATCTCTTAGCGTTGTTGTTACATCGCAAAAAGGTTTTTTCTTTCTTTAGACCTTTCCTTTGGATAAATTAAAGTCCGGTTGTGAATTTAAGAATTAAGATTCAAGTTAATCCAATAGCTTGGTATCACGATTCTCACCGTAACAGAAATGGCGACTTCACTGGGGATAAACTTTTAAACTTGAGGGTTTAGCCTATTTTGTTTGATTGCATGCTATATTTGTGAATATTTGCTTAACATGTATATTTGTCAATATATATGCTTGTGTGTTGGGAACTTTGAGTGGTGAGACAGTACTATACCCGTACTTGAGTGCACTTATGATAGGATGGTGGTATATTCAAGAAGGCTTATAGGGAGTTGATTCCCGACCAAGCTAACTTGAGAAACCACTGCTCAGTGTAGGCCCTTTTGAGAATTAGTGATGTTGAATGAGTATTCATGAAAACATTACTACTCTCAACAAAGGATCCATTGACATTGTGGACCTTTAGATTACCTCTTTACCTTACTTTGGCCTTATTAGGACGTAGTGCGATGACTATAAGGGAGTAATTCCGAAATAGTTGATACGCGATACTACACTTAGACGAGACTCTCTTGAGAATATTATCGATCACCGAGTAATTTGGGAAATTGGTAATATCCAAAAGATGGGTTGATGACTCTGGGAACTATGTTAGAACCCGTTCGGCAGGTACAAACTACCTCATAATACAAACCTTTGGGGGTGGGTAAACCTTAACTCCATGCTTTATAACCTAAGCCTTGACTGTGCATATGTGTATCTGTGCTTGTTTGTGTTTGTGCATCCTTGCATTCATAAAACATTATCATACCATTCAATGTCATGGAACTCAGATCTTTTTGTTTGTAAACATCAAGGTTATCATGGACAATGAAAGAAAGAAAACTGTGAAGTACACTTACAAGGGTTTTAACTTGGATGAACTAAAAAGGTTGAGCGCCTTAGTAACAGATCCAGAGGAATTCCAAAGCAAATATGGGAACTTGTTGTCTCTATTGAGGTTGAAGATGAAGTTGGATGAAGGGCTTCTTTCCACACTTCTCCAGTTCTATGATCCTGTCTACCACTGTTTCACATTTCCTGACTATCAGTTGGTACCCACACTAGAAGAGTACTCTTGTTTGCTTGGACTAGCCGTTCTTAATGAATCTCATTTTCCGATCATGGAGAAAGATCCTAAAGAACAGGATATCGCTAAGGCAGCACGCTTGGGATTAGTTGATATTCAAAAGAACATGACTACAAAAGGAGGAGTCTTTGGCTTAACTACAGAATTATTGGTTAGAAAAGCACAATATTACGCTGATCATTTGAGTATGGATGCGTTTGAGGCTATTCTTGCCTTACTCTTCTATGGCGTCTTCCTGTTTCCAAGCTTCGAAGGTTTTGTGGATCTCAATGCCATCAAAATCTTCTTGAAAAAGAACCCTGTGCCTACTTTGCTAGCAGATGCATATCACTCTGTTCATCTGAGAAATTTTCACAAGGGAGGAATGATTACTTGTTGTGTTCCGTTGCTATACAAGTGGTTCATGTCTCATTTACCCAAAGCTCATGCCTTCCGTAATCCAAAGAAAGGATGGTGGTCACAGAAAGTCATGGCTCTCACTCATTCCGACATCGATTGGTACAGTCGTGACTATGATGGGATAATGATTATTGACAGTTGTGGAGAGTTTGGCAATGTACGTCTTCTTAGTACTAATGGAGGGATCAGTTATAACCCGGTCCTTGCTCGTCGACAGTTGGGATACCCTTTGAAAGACAAGCCCAACAGCATCCATGTAGAAAGCATTTTCTTCAAGGAAGAAAACAGTGATCCGGAGTTGAAAAAGAAAATCTTAAATACTTAGGGTCATTTGCACAAGAAAGGGAAGAAGGATTTAGGGAAGCCTAACTGTGTCTCCTTGGAACCTTACCTTCAATGGGTCCGAAAGAGAGCCATCACATTGAAAATGCCTTACCCTCGACAAGAGCCCATGGTTTTGAGGGAAGAACACACTTTGATCTTCATGTCTGAAGAAGAAAAATTGAAGATCGCTTTGAAAAAGTCACAACAAACCGAAGACGCTTGGAAGCACAAGTATCAAGTAGTTGTCGAAGAAAATGAAGAGCTTCAGAAACAACTGTAGTTGAAGAATGGAGAAGTACTCTCTTGTAAGAAGAGGAAAACTAAAGAAGATTCATCCTCCTCTAATCCTTAGTCAACTACGTGGAAGCTGATTGTAGACAAGCTCACTCTCTAGAAAGCGCAGATGGAGGAAGAAATCAAGAAGCTCAAAGCAAAGGAGGACTTTTTGTTAGCTTTTATTTAGCTTTCTATTTAGGACTCTTGTAAGAAGTACCACTTGTTGTAATCCAATTTTGTTAAAGCAATGAAATCAAGTCCATGACAATTTTTGATGTTTGCAAAAATCTGAGTTCCATGACATTGTTACGCATTTGCATCATTCGCATTTTCTAACCATTCAAGGAAATTCAATTTTTATTTTGCAGACACAACATGGCACGACGAAACATACTTCCCTGCCTAGACTTGAAGATAGGCAACCTTCAAATCCTGGCAAGCCTAGTTGAAGACTCTGAGACATTCACTGCAAAATATGGGGATCTCCTACCTCTGTTGACCACCCCAATCAATGAAAACATGTTACAAGCTCTCGTGGAATTCTACCATCCAGGGTATCATTGTTTCGTCTTCCTAGACTTCCAGTTGCTCCCCACCATAGAGGAGTACACTAGCTATCTAAGAATTCCATTGCCTGTCTCAGCTCGTTAAGGAAAGTCGAAAAGAAGGGATTTAGCCAAAGCACTGCAGCTTAGGCCCGAAGAGTTGCCCACCATGAAAGCTAAAAGAGGCTTTTATGGGATGGAAGCAAGACAACTGATGGTGATGGCTGAATATCACTATGAAAACATGAATCTGGGTATCTTTGAAGCTATTCTGGCATTCTTAATATGTGGACTATATCTCTTCCCAAGTGATTACGAGTTCATCAGTGAAGAGGCGATCCGTCTCTTCCTCACTAAGAATCCTGTGAACGCCATCCTAGCAGACACATATGTGGTCATTCATCGCCACAAGCTATACAATCTTGGGCAATTTTCATGTTGCCTTGCACTACTCAGCAGATGGTTCGCATCCCATCTACCTAGAACTCACAGTCTATGGAACTTCTACAGCAAAAGTGCATAGATTGCAAAACTTGCCGCTCTTCAGCACCATGACATTACTTGGTATGACCCCAGCCTTGGTGGTATACCTATGATTCCCAGTTTTGGAAGCTTTCCCAACGTACCTCTTGTTGGAACGAGAGGAATCATCACTTACAATCCAATAATGGCTCAGCGTCAATATGGGTACTCAACAGGGCCCGAGCCCGAACCAGAATTGCTACGACCTTACTTCTGTGAAACAGGAAGCAATCGAGAGTTGGAAGCACGAATCGACTATGCTTCTAGGCATCCTCATATCCATGGGATGACTGCGATGGAAAGCATCAGTTGTTCAACCACAAGAGCCTATCTTCTTTGGTCAAAGGAGATAGCATTAACAATGTTCTACACCCATGACTACGAGATAGTAATGGAACCTGACATCCCCATAAGTAGGGAGGAGTTGAAGTACGAGCTCATCAAAAACGAGGAGTTGAAGTGCTTTATGCAGTAAGGATCACCTAACATATTGATCATTCAGCAGCAGAAGAGCAATATGTTATCTCTACACTTATTGATTGTATCAGCTTCTGGTGATCATTCAGAAGCATAAACAAAGTTAGGTGATCCTTACTGCATAAAGCAAGCTACATTATCAAATTAATTTGTCAGCTAGAGTCGGTGTTCACATGACTCAATGAGAGTTGACATGCTTTATGGATATCCATTTTCAACGAATTTATAGTACAACTCTCAAAGAAAATGCTACGGTTAAACAAGTTACACAATGAATAAAGATCTTTTTGTGTATCTATCTTCAATGTCTCTTAGTACTATGGAGTAACAAAGACACTTGTGCAAGTTATCTTTTCAAATGGATATTGTTTTGTATCTACTATTTAAGTAGCTGGAGATTCAATCTGAAAAATCAACAAGGAACAAAAAAGAAAGAGGACCAAGAAGAAAAGAAGTGTTTCACGCTTTTATCAAAATGAAAGAATAATAAGATCAACAACAGCATCGAGTATCCAGAGTTTCTATTATTTGTTGTAAATTGTACAAAATCTTAAGATTTCTTAAATAATGAATATCTTAGAAATCTTAAGTGTTATGATCTTTGTTATAGATATTCTCATGTTTGATTGTATATCAAGTACACATTGTTGTCTATTATGCTAAACAGGTTGTTTAGTAGTTTAGAAAGAAAGTCTCTTGTTATGTGTTTGCGCATCAAAGTATCTTGCTGTGAGCTTGAGGCAAGTAAGTCTCCTGCTATGTGTTTGAGCATTGAATTCTTGATTAAATTGTTTATTAAGTAAGGAAACCTTGGATTGTAGGTTTAAGCCGAAAAGTCTTGGATTCATAAAATTTGAGCATTGAAGTCTTGTACTCGAAGGTATGAGTCGGAAGTCTTAAATCTATGGGATTTAAGCAGGAATTATTAGATTTATGGAATCTAAGCAGGAAAGTCTTAAGCTAAGAGTCTGAGTAGGAAGTCTTGAATCCGTGGGATTTAAATATGAAATCCTGGATTCGTGAAATCTAAGCAAGAAAATCTTAGGCTATGAGTTCGAACAGGAAGTCTTGAATTTGTGAAATTTAAGTAAAAAGTCTTGAATTCATGGGATCTAAGCAGAAAGTCTTAAGCTATGAGTCTGAGCATAAAGTCTTGTACTTGAGGATATAAGCAGGAAAGTCTTAGGATCTGAGGATTTAAGCAGAAAGTCTTGATCAAGTGTTGATTAAGCAGGCAAGTCTTAGGTTGTAGATCTGAACAAATAAATGTCTTATGCTCGAGTGTATAAACAATTGTAATGTAAATATAAACAACATTACCAAATCATAAAAATACTATAAAATAAAAAATAAAAATAAAAAACAAGTTTCATAAAATTTTAAATTTATTAAAAATGAAACTATCCAATAAAATATGAGTTGATTTTTATTTTTAAATCAAATAAAATCAGATAAAACTACTTTCAAACCACTCCAAATTTACTCGATGATTTTACGAATTGACACTCGATATTAACAACCATGCCCGCACCACTAGTGAATGCATCCAGGGTTATCCATATTTGACAAAGCCAATCTATCATCCTTTAGTTTATACATCCACAAACAAACCAATAATAAAACCGAATAAGTAGGCCATAATTTTCTATCCTTTTCATACATATAATCCTGGTTAAATTTGAAGGGTGAAAGTTCCTTTCCAAGTATATAACATCAACGTAATGGAACATCTTAGTATTTGGACAAACCAACATTAACATACATGTAACCGAAAGTGCAAATCACAATCCGTGTACCTAACATGACAAGCCTCTGACAATGCAATTTGATTTCACGCAAACCAAACTGATACGGCATACATACATAAAGGCCTTTATTAATAAATGAAATAGGAGTGTGATTTAGAAAGGTAATTTCATTAGCCCGTCCAATTGTCTTTCCATTTCCTTAACTCTCCTAAAGCTTCAACGGCCGAACTGCGCCCCACCTTTGCCTGCAAATGTTTACATTTACATTTAAGTCATTAACCATCCGGTAAACGTGAATAACCGTGTTTTTATCGTTGTTTAAATATACACACTATATTTATTAACACCTGAAAATTATGGTTAATTATGGTTAATTACATTAGTTTATTACATTCAGTTGATACTTAATAAGTTGTGACGCCTTGTTATATTCGCAAACCAATCAAGTATTTAAATTGTGTTAACCATCTAATTGTAGAAATTTGTTTTCAAATTTGCATCTCAAAATAACACAACTTTCCTCGTTCCCATCAATAAGGAGTCGTATATTTATTGCACAATTAGAAGAGGAGTTGACAAGGTTACAGACCTGGATCACAGGTAAATCAGCCCTCATAAATGGATTGATTTCCAACTCTTCCTCAATGGTAGAGGGAATTGTCGGCTGGCCAGCTTGCCGCTGATTCTGAGCCCACGTTAATTTTTGCTGTATCCTTAAATTGTCTGGCTCAACTGTCAGAGCAAATAGCAAGTTCTTCGCTGTGTACTGGAGAAAAAACTAACTCAAAGTCTTGCTATGACTAATGATTTAAATATAAGTCTTTAAGAGTATAAGCTTTTATAGAAGAAAGTTAAAATATTGAGCAACAATGTAGAATTTCCTTTTCCCTCCCTCAAAGATGCATTATCGATTTAATCAGTGATAAAAAGTTTGTAATTTAAGCAAAAGTGTACAACCAATTTTGCACAACCGAGCTTCCTGTGAACAAACACCAAGGAGTACCTATTGCAATACACTTTTTCCAAATCAGAACTTTGGATCTGTCAAATGGCCAATAGCTCTTAAATATCTAAAAACCAAATACATATCTTTTCAGCAAACCAAAGAAGCATATTATAAAGGAGACTTAAATATGTTATTAGTCCCCAAAAATAAGGTAATTTACTAATTGTTGCTGTTACTCTGATAGTCCCTCACAAAAACTGCGTGACGTTTTTGTCTATCATTCACGAAATTATCAGACAAATGGTTTCTCTCTTGTACTCTTTTGGTCAGCTGTTGGTTCTTCTTTTATAATTGAGATGGACCAATTGTAATCATTTCCAGAAATGAGAGATCAAAAATCTAATAAAAATTTGAGGGCTTAAGAGAAATATTTATCCTATTTTTAGGCCATTGGTTATGGATTTCTTGATCAGGATTGCTGTAACAGAATCCCAGTTCTCTTAACCATAAAGTTTTACTTGAAATTCTAGGCACATTGATAGAAAAACTCCAGCAAAGGTAAGGAAACAATATTCATGAACACATAATGGCCCCGACTTTAGCAGCCAATTTCTTTACAGGAATCGAGTGTCAATCGATTCCAACTTCTTGAATGTTATATTCATATCAAGCTGACTACTCTATGCAACAGGAAATAGAAAATAAAAACCTCACATTTCTCAGTTTTTACATAAATATTGAATGCATGGACTGACCCAAGATTTTTATTCTACACTGTTTACAACTTAACAGCCAATAGGTCCTCGTATAGAATAATGCAACTGCAAACATCTCAAGAAGTTCACAACATTTTTTAGATTGACCCAAGATACGAATTAGGGGAGTACGTGGTATCTTTGCAATCAAACTACATATTATCCTCATCAACTGTTGAATGAATGTGAACTCAAATAAATTGTTGTCATTTTCCAATCATCCCACCTCCATTAATTGAATTTGAAACTTGATCAACTAAAATCATGCATGAACAGTTGAAAACAATTTTCTGGATCAATCATTCATCATTTAAAATTATAAGACGAGTCATCAAAACATTCCCTATAATACTTTTCATTTCAATGATGGAGAGTTGGGTATTACTTACCTCATGGCCGCAGTAAACTAGAGTTGGCTTTGGTAATGAACTTAATGTTACACTAAGCGACTGATACATTTGTTCCGCAGTTCCTTCAAAAAACTTCCCACAACCAGCAATAAACTGTATAGAAGAAACACAACAAATAAATAATATTTAAAAGTAATAGCTCTTCAAAATTCATATACATGAAAACTTTCATATATAGAGAATATAAGCCAAAAATCAAGCTCATATACTCTGACATAAAGCACTAGCCCATCTTAAGTTTATTAATGCATTCAAAAGAACTAGTTATTTCTAGACATGTTTCAAAACAGCTCATTAAAATGCACAATATTGAGAACTTACCAGTGTATCTCCAGTAAAAACGGCCGGGACCTCATCCTCTCTGCCGGTAACATAATAACTTATGTGACCTCTGGTGTGGCTATGAAAGTTAGAAAAATGGTTTATGTTAAAAAGAGAGGTAAAAAGGTCTAGGGAAAAGGCAAAACTGATACTTGGGTTGAAATTGAATCACTGCATAAAAGAGACAATATCAAACAATACTAGAGGAATAATAAGTATTTATAACTAATAATGCAACAACGACTACAACTAAGCCTTATCCCACTAGGTGAGATCGGCTACATGGATTTATAACTAATAATGCACCGAACAAAATTATCAAGGAAGACAATGTGTTCTGGTTATCTTATAACACAGGTATGTAATTTTGTTGGTTTTAAACTTATATCATCACATAAGTAGGGCTTAAACTCCAAACAGAGGCCAAAAACAACAGGCGCAACAAGTTGATCAAGCAGTGAATAATAATTCTTTAGCTCAAAGATTCACTGTAAGAGAAACATAATACATAAGTTATAGTTTCCCTTGTAAAAGAATCACGTAACATTTACCTTACCTAATTACTTAAAATATCAACATTCAAATATCATGTGAGAAGTTAACACTTAGGAAGCCGATGATGTCTTCAAAAATCTCCCACTATTTCACTATCATTGATATACAAACACCAACTAGACTGTTTCTTTCTTTCATTATTGTTTATAATGGAGATTACACTATATTGTTATGTCATTTGAAATGAAGCAAAACCATAGGCAAACAACTATGTCTCAGTTTATTACAAACCCTCCAATTTTGGATGGAAAAAGAAAGGGTGCCAAACAGAATCTAAATTGACAAGTTGAACTACCATACCAAGGTGTGTGAAGCGCCAAAACAGTAATATCAGCTCCAAGATGCACCTTATCACCATTTTCAACTGCATTAGTGCAACCCTTGACATTATCAATTGAACCACCGTATACCTTGATTCCAGGCACCAATTCCTTTATCTTCTCATTTCCACCAGCATGATCCCTGCCACATTTTTACACAAAAATCACAACATTTCCTTCCCCCTCCCCCTCAAAACTCAAAAGAACTAACAGTAGCACCAAATAAAATCTTCGAGAAAATGATTTACAACTTATATTTAGTCAAAAAAATTAAATTAAAAAGTTAATAACCAAGGCAAATTATCAAAAGCATGATAATACTACTTTTTTTTGCTCTGGAGCTATCTATCCTACCACGAGGGCTTTGATTTGTAATTCTTTACTTAGCATTGGGGTTAATTGGTTCAAAACACTTTGTAACATTGGTTTCTTTCTCAGCCTACTTGGAATTCGTTTCAGTCTATGAAGCACAAACATCAGAAACACAACACTGACACTGACACGTCGATACCGGTAATAATTTAAAAAAACAAATAAATTAACCGTAATCACAAGTGTTAATATTGGTTTCAGACACTTTTTTTTTAGAAGTGTCTGTGCTACAGAGGTTCCGGTACTGAGATAAATGATAACTAGATTACTACTTCATTTCGAAAGAACTCTTTTCAGCTTACTTGAGTTCATCATATGATATAATCACTTATTTAAGTGTTTGAGAGAACTTATGGCATCATTGGCATGTACATAAAATATTTTTACCTTATTTTCAATAAGCTTTTTAGGATAACTTATTCATAAACACTTATTGCACAAGCACTAAATTAAGCAATTTACCCAAAGAAACCATATGTATACTTCATTTTGAAAAAAATAAAAAACTATTTTTATAAAATTATTTTCTAATTCAAACGGTTTAGTAAGTAAAGAAAGAGAAAGTAACCAGTGATGATGAGTAGTGAGGACGAATTTGAGAGTAAGACCAAGTGAATTGGAAACTTGAAGAACCTTCTCCGGTTCAACAGGATCCACGGCCGCAGCTTCTTTGGTACTCTCGTCGACGATTCTGCAAATAAAATAACCGATGCAAAATCATTGACAAGTTGACACAGAGGGAAAAAGTGATTAAAAAAAAAGCATAATAATAATCGGAATGAAGAGAGTGAGAAGTTACAAATAGGAATAATTGTCTTCGAGGCAAGGAATGTGAAAGATTTTCATTTTGAGTTTTTGCTTTCTGATTGAATGCAGTCGCGAATTTTATCTTTCCACGAAGGAATCGGTGCTACACTTGGGAAGTTCCGATAAATATAGATTTAAATTATGAGTAGGCTCTTGGGCAAAGAACTCAATTAAGAAATATTATTTTAGAAATTGCGTATAAACTTTAATTAAAGTATAAAATTAATTTTTAAATTATTTTTTTTAATACAAATTTATTATAAATAGTTTTTTTAACATGTGTCCCAAGAACACAAGTTAACATTACTCTTAAATTATTTAACACAGGACTACGTACATACACTCGAAAAATACAAAAACATTTTTTTTATATAAATAGAAAAATAATTTTACACACTTAAGACAAACAATACATAAGTTTAAGCTAATTACTTACTGCTATTGTTATTGCTATTAACTGAGATAAAAAATAAACAAATTTAATTAATAAGTTTAGCACTTTCAATTAATTTTTTTATTAAAATTTGATTTTTATTTAATGGTCTATAAAATAGTATGTGTCCTTTTTAGGGATCAAAACAAATTCAGTTTATTGGATTTATCTATTTTGTCTACACACTTTTTTATATGATGAGGTAAAGTTTTAAATCTCGGACATTCTAATATGTCTACTATATCCCTTCTCTTTTTTTTTTAGCACGAGTCTAAATATATTTTTTATTCTTTTGCATTTTTAAATTAAAAAAATACAGTGATTGTTCCATCTTGTCTTCATTTCTTTTTAATAAGGTTTTTGGTCAAAACTAGCTTATAATGGTTAGTTATTAGCCTATAGTTTATAGTTGATGACTGATAAAAATAAATGTAATATATATAAAAAATTGAAGATATGATTAAAATATATAAATTTATATAAGTTCTATGAACTTTGCTATTTAGTATGAATATATTGACAACAAAATTCAATAAATAAAAGAACCATAAACCATTCATGAAGTAGGAGTATTTTATAAAGTCATTTATTAGGACATAAAAGTAAAAATAATCATAATAATTATATTTATTGGTCTGATTAACTCATTCTTTTGTAAAATATAGTTTTTTCTTTCTAATTTTATAATAAAATATATAAAATAATAACATTGTAATTTTGAATTTAATTAAATTAATCTAAAATAATAACAAAAATAAGTTTATTGTCTAATATTTTACAATAAAACTGTAATAATACTCTGAATTTTCTTCACCTTTGTTAATTTCATTTATTCTCCTAATTTGAGAATTATAAGCATTATTTTTAAATTAATTATATAATTTATATTTAATAAATAAAAATAATATCTAAAAAAATAGAAAAAAAATTTCTTCTATAACATTTTTAAAAAAATACTTTTTTTTAAATAATAAAAATATAATTGAAATGAAAAGTCATAAGCTAAAAACTACAAGTTCAAAAACTACTTTAAATAACTTTTGAAAAAAAAACTAAAAACTAATTAAAAAACTATAAATTAAAAATTAAAATACAGTTATGAAACAGAACATTTTAATAAAAATGAATTGAACAATTAAAAGTTAAAAATTAAAAACTCTTTTTTTTATTTTTACCAAAAAAAAACTCTAAAACAAGGTTGTCTTATGTAACAGAACATTTTAATAAAAATGAATTGAAAAAGTTAAAAATTAAAAACTCTTTTTTTGTTTTTACCAAAGAGACTCTAAAACAAGGTTTTAAATCGGCAAAATAACCTTTTTGGTCCCTTAACTTTAACTCGGGGTCCACTTTGGTCCCTTATCTTTAAAAAGTGTCAAGTTGGTCCCTTAACTTTTAAAATGGTGTCACGTTTATCCTTTCGTCTGTTGCCGTTAGTTTGAGTTTGAAAAAATTGTCATGTTTGTCCATGTGGAATGCTGAGGTGGGAGTGAAGTGAAGTGGAGTGCTGAGGTGGAAGTGAAGTGAAGTGTCTTAGTGGAAGATTGAAGAAGAAGAAGAAGAAGGAACGATTGAAGAGTGAAGACGATTCTGGTGTTCATTACCCACCATTACCCAGAAGAAGAAGGAACGATTGAAGAGTGAAGACAATTGTAGACGATTGAAGAAGAAAACCTGGTTTTTTATTGAGGATTGAAGACGATTCAAGAGCCAATCTCAAAAGGTTAGTTCATTTCTCTTTGGTTTAGGGTTCTCTGATTTAGGGTTCTCTGATTTAAACGTTAATTACTTACATGGTATGATTAGGTATCATGGATGAATACATAACTCTGAAAATTCATCATAGTGGTGAGTTCACAGATGAAGTTTGGTTCATATTTGAAAATTCATCATAGTGGTGAGTTTACAAGGACCCTTAATTTGGGATGAACCAACTTGTTGATGACAATGGTGCTTTAGAAGGATAGCTGGACTTGGTTTTTAGAGCTGTTAATTGATGACCTTGGAGGCAAAGATGAATGCTTGACTTACACCTTCATCTCAGACCAACAAAAGGCAAGTTTTTCATTTATTCTTATGTTGTTTTTCATCTCAGACCAAATATGATGTTATATGTATCTTGTTGTTTATAGGTATCTTGCTGTTATATACCAAACTTAAGTGTGCTGCTTTTATATACCAAATATCATGTTATATACCAAACTTAAATGTGCTGCTGTTATATATGTATGTTGCTGCTATAGACTAAACTGTTATATACCAAATATGAACCAAACTTATGTATGCTGTTATAAATATGTTGCTATATACCAAACTTAAGTGTGTTGTTGTTATATACCAAATATGAACCAAACTTATGTATGTTGTTATAAATATGTTGCTATATACCAAACTTAAGTGTGCTGCTGTTATATTCAAACTTATATGCTACATTGTATGTTATTGCAGGGCTTGTTCAACAGCATACAAACTCCAACTCAGACTGTTCAACAAACTAGTCAACACACTCCTACTTCAACTCATACTCCATCTCAGCCTACTCAACAATCTTGCCAAGCATCTCAGCCAAGCAAGACACAAAAAGTTGTCTGTAAGGAAGCCAGCAAGACCTTTTGTGCCACCTGGTCCTACAATTAGATTGAGTGCTGCGAAGAATGTTGTTGGCCCAGTAACAAGGAGGTCTACTCCAACAAAGAGGACCACGCCAAAGAAGAAACTTTAAGTTGTGGAACATGTTTAGTTACCTAGAACAAGTTTATGTATTATACTGCTGTCATTTTGGAACAAGTCTATTATATTCTACTGTTGTTGTAATGAACAAGTTTATGTGTTATAATTTGAACAAGTTTATAATTTGAACAAGTTTATAATTTGAACATAGTTTATTACATTCTACTGTTGTTGTAATGAACACTGATTTTATCTTCAGTGTATATACCCCCACGAGTATATAGTGTAAGCAGCTTCAATAAGCATATACCCCCACAGGTATATAGTGAAAGTATCTTGCTCGTCAAACTTGTATGAGTTGTCTTCGTCAAAACATAGAAGGCTTTGAATCTTGATTCCACATCTACTGCTGTCATGAACAAGTTTATAATTTGAACATGTTGTACTCTACTGCTATCATGAACAAGTTCTACAGTTGTTGTATTTTACTGTTGTCATGAACATGTTGTTTTGGAAAGTATTACAGGTTTATGAAATGAACCAAATAGGTTGTTATGTTGTTATGCCGCTATATACCAAATAGGTTGTCATGAACATGTTGTATTTTACTGCTGTTATGCTACTATATACCAAATAAGCTGTCATGAACATGTTGTATTTTACTGTTGTTATGCTGCTATATACCAAATAGGCTGTCATGAACATGTTGTATTTTACTGCTGTTATGCTACTATATACCAAATAGGTTGTCATGAACATGTTGTATTTTACTGTTGTTATGCTGCTATATACCAAATAGGCTGTCATGAACATGTTGTATTTTACTGTTGTTATGCTGCTATATACCAAATAGGTATTATGAAATATATACCAAAACTGTTATGCTAAAAGCAGTCCAAACTGGATAAAACACATTGTTCAAACTGTTATATGTATGCTGCTTTATGTATAACCAAAATTGTTATATGTATAACAAAAACTGGGTAAAACACTTTAACCTAAAAGCAGTCCAAACTGTTATATGTATGCTGCTTTATGTATGTTGTTGTTATATACAAAACTGTTTTATACCAAATACAATTCAAACTGTTATATACCAAACATAGAAAACACATTGACAGACCAAAACTGTTATATATCAAACATAAAAACACTTTGACATGATATAATCCAAAACTATTATATTCATTCATGTTGAACTGCAAAAACTGAAATTAACTAAACTGATACAATCCATATATTAAAATCCAACTATTACATTCATGTTGAAGTCATACAAACTTTAACTAAACATAATACTTCCAAACAAACCGTAATAACCTAACTACCCCTAACAACTAATACAATGATAATCATCACAAACATCAAATTCAAAATCTTTTTCCACTTCATGATATTCTTCATTTCACTTTCAAGTTTCATTAGCTTTTTCTCTAATTCTTCATTCTCCATTGTTGCCTTTTCAATGTCCTTTTTTTCTTCAGCAAGTCCCTTAGTTACCACACCCAGCCTATGCATCCAAAATTGTTCATTCTTATCACCCACCTCCTCATAAAACCAATCAAAGAAGCCACAACCAGCTTGCATACCTCCCTGTAAGATTCATTGTTTAGAGGATGATGAATAATAAACAGAAACATCAAAAAAACAGAAACAGAAATTTACACTATATACCCGTGGGGGTATATACACTGAAACCATAACTTTACACAGAGAACAAAACCATAACTTCAACAGAGAACAAAACCAGCTTGCATACCTTATAATTTGGACAACCCCAAAAAAGTTTTTCCATTTTCTTAACAGTAGTTGCCCTTTGAAGAACAACCATGTCTCCACAATGGCACGTGGGCTTCCATCGTGACCGACTACAAACATCCGAATCCCGACTTTTGGTTTTTGACATGGAAGAGGAACATCCAGATTTCATGCTTGCCCTAGATTAATTAACGGATTTGTGATTAGGATTGGGATTGAGATTTGGGATTTGGAATTTGGGAATAGGAATTTCAACAGAAGGAAGAGAGAGAGAACGCAGACACATCATGAACAAGATTGCCATCTCAGCTGCCAGCTATACAAAACAAACGGACGTTTGGGGGCAACTGACGGTGTGGACTAAAATGACACCATTTTAAAAGTTAAGGGACCAACTTAGTACTTTTTAAAGATAAGAGACCAAAGTGGACCCCGAGTTAAAGTTAAAGGACCAAAAAGGTTATTTTACCTTTTAAATCCATGACATATACAATATCTATTCCACTCTCTCCGTTTGAGGCTGAACAAAATTAAACAAAAATTGTTTATTTGTCATCCGTAACCATCCTACAACAATTAATATCAAAATAAAATGTCATATATTTTTAAATACTAAAATAAATAAATAAAATTATAAAATCAAAATTAATAGGGGAAATCATGAGATTTTGAATGATAGTTATTTATATTTTTTAGACTCATTAATTGCATATTTTAATCATAAATAAATTAAGAAAGATCAATGAATATAACCGATAATTTTACAAACAAATAATTATAATTTTGTATTAATTAAAAAAAAAATTCTCCTTCATAATCACCACCACTCTATGATTCAAATTATAAAAAAAAGTTAAATTTAAAATAAATTTAATTTTTTTTCTTTGTTCTTATTAATTGTTTTTAATAATATAGGTATAGATGAATTTTTATTTCTCATAGATTAAAGATACTGAACCAACATCTATAAATTTTAATTTTTAACCACTGATAACAATATTTTAAAAATAAATGCGTGATGTGATATTTGCCCTCATTAGTTATAAGAATATTTTATATTCTTTTTTCTCAATTTATAATAATCTTAAATTTATCTATATATTTTTTAATTAATAAATTTATTTTAAAAGTTAATACGGTAGCTTGCCAATTGGCTGCACTTGAAGGTGAGTGAGATTTGTAACCTTATACTTGTAATTTGGCTCACTTGTCAACTGCTTTAGACATATTAGTGACGGAATGTAGTGTGTTGTAGAAAAAAGAATTAAATTAATTATTGATATAAATTTAAATAACATAATGATGATTAAATCAAATATATATATATATATATATATATATATATATATATATATATATATATATATATATATATATATATATATATATATATATATATATATATATATATATATATTGTTGAATTAAAATTAAAATTGTGTTCATTTATAATAATAATATTTTTGTTGTATATAAAAAAATTTGAAACAAAATTAAAAGTGTGCCCGTTTATAAAAATAGTATTTTTTCTCGTGTATAAATTAATTTGAATCAAAATTAAAGTTGTGTCTGTTTATAACAATAGTATTTTTTTTGTATGTAAAAAAAATTTGAATCAAAATTAAAGTTGTGTCCGTTTATAACAATGGTATTTTTTCGTATATAAAAAAATATGAATCAAAGGGAAAGGTGTGTCCGTTTATGACAATAGTATTTTTTTTGTATATAAATTCATAATTTGAATCAAAATTAAAGTTGTGTCTGTTTATAACAATAGTATTTTTTTTGTATGTAAAAAAATTTGAATCAAAATTAAAGTTGTGTCCGTTTATAACAATAATATTTTTTCGTATATCAAAAAATATGAATCAAAGGGAAAGGTGTGTCCGTTTATGACAATAGTATTTTTTTTGTATATAAATTAATTTGAATCAAAATTAAATTTGTGCTTGTTTATAACAATAATATTTTTTTCGTATATCAAAAAATATGAATCAAAGAGAAAGGTGTGTCTGTTTATGACAATAGTATTTTTTTTTTTTGTATATAAATTAATTTGAATCCAGATTAAATTTGTTCTCGTTTATAACAATAATATTTTTTTTATATATAAAAAATTTGAATTAAGATTAAAGTTGTGTCCGTTTATAACAATATTATTTTTTTTTCGTATATAAAAAAATATGAATCATAATTAAAATTGTGCCTATTTATAACAATACTATTATTTTCGTATATAAAAAATTTAAACCAAAATTAAAGTTGTGTCCGTTTATAACAATAATATTTTTTTCATATATAAATTAATTTGGATCAAAATTAAAGTTGTGTCCGTTTATAACAATAATATTTTTTTCATATATAAATTAATTTGGATCAAGATTAAAGTTGTGTCCGTTTATAACAATAGTATTTTTTTCCGTATATAAAAGAATTTGAATCAAAAGTAAATTTATGCATGTTTTTAACAATAATATTTTTTTCGTATATAAAAACATTTGAGTCAAAATTAAAGTTGGGGCCGTTTATAATAATAATATTTTTTTCGTATGTAAAAAAAGTTAAATCAAAATTAAAGTTGTGTCCGTTTATAACAATACTGTTTTTTCCGTATATAAACAAATTTGAGTCAAAACTAAAGGTGTATCCGTTTATAAAAATAGTAATTTTTTTTATATAAATTAATTTAAATCAAAATTAAAGTTGTGACCGTTTATAACAATAATATTTTTTTTATGTAAAAAAATATGAATCAAAATTAAAGTTGTGCTGGTTTATAACAATAATATTTTGTTCGTATGTAAAAATATTTGAATCAATAGTAAATTTATTAATTTTTATATTATTTATAGAAAAAATTAAATCAATAATAAAATTATTTCTGTATATAAAAATATTTAAATCAAAAATTTGGTTATATCAAAAAATGAAAGTATGTAATTTTTGTATCGTTAAATTGAAGTGTTAGATACAAATAAAATGTTATAGGTTATGTACATAATAAAAAACACAAAAAAATATATCTACATGTATGGATCATTTACATATCAGCTTAAACATATAAATGAATAAGATATCTAAAGATTGAACAAAATTTTGTAGTTTCTCATAAGATTTTGTAGATTGAACAATATATGGAATGAAAAATTCAATGAAGGACCTAGTACTTAAATTAGAAGATGAGAACAAATTGGAATAAGTTGTAATCTTTCTGCAGAATTGTCTTAATATACATTTCAATTTCTAAATCTGAAATTAGAAATACACGAAAAATTGGTTGGGTATTGATACACCATATTGATGCTAATTTAACTAAAATATTATGAAAGTGGTTATAAGTGTATAATTGAAATTTATATGAAAGACTACCAAAAATAACAACACACACCTAAGCACAACAGCAAATCACCAAAAGCAACTAAACCACCAAATAATCTGGGATTTGTAATAGTCAAATAGATCAATGGAACTGGCCAGTGATTTTAGATGGCTTACAAAGTCAAATAGATCAATATAATATGGCTATTTCTTTGTATTGATTGGAAACAAATTACATGTATAATGTACCAATATGTAGTTCTTAAACTTTATGTACATACCATTTTGTATAATCTCTCTCACAACATCAACTCATAATCACTCAACACATTTAAATTAACAATTAGTATTTAAATTAACAATTAATAATCTACAACAGCACCTGATGAAATTCCCATATACGAAAGACATATATAATATCATCATATTTGCAGAACCAAATAGCAAGAATTACAAGTTACGATAAAAAATCACATATTTTCCATGAAATAAAACCAGAAATCCTTAATATACCATATTGACATACCTTTGACATGAGAAGAATGGTCTTAGCATGTTTTCCTAGCAACTTTCGAACTAGGACCAGATTAGAACCTTTTTCGAACAAAAGAAAGTGACAATTCCTTCTAAATGGACTATTAAGAATAAATTTTAGATAGTATCATAAGATACTTACAGAAGCATCAAATCTATGAATAACCGTGACAGGAAAATACATACCATAGTCTAATTTTTTCTACAATTCAGCAAAAAAAACTATAATAAGTATATACTGCTAAAGATAGTTTAAACCAGAATAATACGAAATAATAAAAATATGTTAACCTTTACAGTAAAAATCAACACAATATGGTGAAGAAAAATATACTTGATGAATGGTGTGGAATTTTCGATCATGATAGTTTCACTACTTGGTCGAATAGCAAGAGAAATGTCTATGGTAATCAAATAATAATCGTCACAATCTAGTCATTCAGTAGAACTATAAAAACTATGAACAACCAGTAGAACTATAAATAATAATCGTCACAATCTAGTCATTCAGTTGAAGATCCCGTTTGAAATTTTCGTTATAGGAAATTTTCTCATCTGGTTATCCCCAGTGAGATTCGTGTCTTCGTTCCGTCTTTTCCCCGATGAAGCTTCACTTCCCTAGTGGATTTTGTTCCCCAACAAAGTTTTCCCCAGTAGGTCCCTTCCCCAATGTGGTGTGCATTTCTTTTCTTTCGTTTTCCCATTGAAGAATTGTTATCTTCCCCGATGGGCTTCCTCATCTGGTTATCCCCAATGAGGTTCGTATATCCTTTCCCCAATGAAGATGTGTCTTCCCTGGTGGAATTTGTGTCCCCTGCATGAAAGATTTCCTTGAACAAGCATCTTTAGTCATGTCTGAACTATCTTGCTTACTTTGCTTGGAATCTTTTCCAGTGTGTCAGGTCCTCGTGAGTGGTTACTCGTTGTTTTGCCGTTCTTTTATATTTGCTCGTGTGTCTGCATCTGTCTTGCATTAAAGCATCATAAAACACCATTTAGAACTCATTGCATTTCGGTATTGGTCCTTTTGCATACCATCGGATCTAAGAGACAAAATTTCTGGTTTGCTATATTTAAATACCTTTCACTACGATTCAATGAGGATTGTCATCTCTCATTGCCATCTAGTGAAGATATTTAAATAGGGGCAACTGTTGCACCCCAAATTTTGACCCCTTAGATCCTCATCACCATTGTAGGATCATGTTCATTTTATTAACTAACCTTAACCCATTTTCAGTTTATCTTTGTTAAGATGCAGACGAATTAGGGTTTCGTACCGTCAAAGTCGAGATTTCGGTGGTCTAATCGATCAATGTTTTGGATTGATTCAACTTCAAACAAGTATCCACAAGATCAAATATAATACATTGGATCAAGAATGAGTTCAATTTGAGGTGGTCACCAAGGGATTGAGAACAGTGCAATTTGAGATACCCGATTAGGGTTTCCGATCAGGAAAGGTCAACCGTAGTTTGACTTTTGTTTTAAAGAGTATTTCAATGGTGGGATCAAGGTCCATTAAGCTCCTATGGCTTAGTAAAGTCCATCCAAAGAGTTTCAAGTCCTCAGAACGTCTGGATCATCGACAGTCTACTCGGTAGGCACCGATCGGTCGAACAGTTAACCGAAAAGTCAACTCTTCAACAATAAAGAATTTGACTTCAAGATGTGAATAAACAATGTTCCTTATGTCATATTACACCTCCCCATAAAATTTCATGACCATTGGATCAAGGGTTAAGAAGTAATTGCAAAAGTCGGGAATTAGGGTTTCGAAAGGGGCAAGACCATAACTCCTCAACCACACATCCAATTGAAGTGGTTCAAAGCTCATTGGAAATATCTTGACAAATCCTACAAAAGCCTCAAATTGGTCCATGGTCAAAAAATGCATAGAATTGGAGTTATAGCAAAATTCATTTTTGAGGGGGAAATAACTTAGAAAATTTCTAAGTTATTTGGCACTTTTAAGTGGTTTTTTAAGAAACTTTGAAGGGTTTTTCAACCTAGTTCCATCAAGAATTTGGAAATTCCCAAAACATGAAAGATGTAGATCTACTTAATGGCTTTCCAAATTGTGGTAGAACTCCTCAATAGCATGTTTGAGCAGGAAGTTAGGCACCATAGAAGTTGGGCCTGTCACACTTGAAATCACTTTGTCAAGAATTCTCAAACTTGGATTTTCACAACTTAAGCTACTCTCAACCCTTGGATCTTGATACAAACTGATAATGTGAGGCATGGATTGAAAGAAAACCAGAAAAAAGGAGGAATTTGGTGAACATAGCAAGTTGTTGCAACTTGACAATTAAATAATCAATTAAATGAAGAAGAAAAAGAAACTTTTTGAGATGATTTGAAGCAGCTGCAGTCCCCTACAGCCTAAGCTTACCTCAGTCACTTCATGTCCACCTCTACACTTTATTTTCTGATCTTCTTTGGTCCATGGAACTGATGTATAGAGATCTTGGCAAGATTGTTCAAAAACTTCACAAATCTCCCTCCAAAAGTGGTAAATGACCAAGGCTGACCTCATTCTTGTTTGGCTATAAATAGAGGCCTCTTCTATGAGTCTAGACACACCAGAGCAATCTCAAAAAACCATAGAAAACATAGCTCTCACTCTCCTCTCATTCCTCAAGAATTTCAAAAACACCAAAATCTCCATTTTCACTAAAAAAACTGTCTTGAGCAAAACTCTGCTCGAGACCAGTTCCATCACTTCCAAACCTCTAAAAAGCATCCACACAAACCCTAAATATAATATAGAAGGTGTCTATATCTTCAAACCTCTCAAAAATACCATTTTTCCAAAAGTCAACTTTCACACTAAGAAAGTTTGACCACCACCCTCAAAACTTGCCAAATCCTTGCACAAGCTGATTCTTGCTATCCTAAGCATCCACACACCTCACATATGCCATATTACAACTGTCTAAAGCATTAAAAACCAACTGGAAAGCCTCTAACTCCAACTGTCTTAAGCTTTGGTCTTGTTGCTTCAAGAGGAAGTAAGCTTCATATCATTGCAAAGGAAGGAGCATCTCTGGGTTTCTAAGCTTTTTAGCTTGTTCAAGGCTGGTCAACAAGAGGTATGTGATATTCTAACTGTCTAAAAATCATACATTGTCATATATTGTCATTTTATGGTGATTTATGTGAAAATGTACCATGGCTGCCCTATTATGTTTCTTTGTCAAGAATCCTAGTTTTATGTTCATGATGTTTGTTTTGTCAAATATTTTGTCATTTGTAAATGATGTATGGATGTTAGATTGTAAGTTTGTGCCTTATTATCATGTTTAGGCTTGTTAGTGAGTTTTTGGTCATTTGGTAGTTTTTAGGATCCAAACTTGAAAAAGTAGTATGCTTGCCCTATAACTATAAATCTTGGCTCACTATTAGGATAGGTAGATGACTTGTAAGTTGTTCATAGGATCCCCCTGCCCTAGATCATGTTTGGATCTATTGTGGCATTTTGTTTTCACTTATGCTATTTTTGTGTCATCTTGCTTATCATTACTATGGAATTGTGTAGTGGACTGTTGTGCATACCATGGTTGCATCTCATTGTTCCAAATCATTGTTTATTGCTTACTTGATATTGCTCATGATGTTTGATTGGTTGAAATTTGAGAAATATGAGACTTTGCCATTAGGGCCTGTCATGAATTTTTGTTGATTTTGCTGTCAGAATTGGGTAAGCATATCATTTCTGGTTAGGAGCAATTGTTACTTGTTTCTAAGTTGGAGAATCCTTTGTCATTATGTTTTGGGATTGTATGAGGTGTTTGTGAGTTTAAAATATCCTTATGTGTTCAAACTGTTTAGCTATGCCTCATTTGCATTTTTCAAACCTCATTGATGCCACACACATACCACTTTCTGTTTCAATCAATTTCTACTTGACCTATGTGCCTAATATCATTCCCTTACTTATTTGAAATGTGTGTGTGATACCAAAACCTCCCATTTATCATGAACTGGCTAGCTGCCCTAATATGTTGATGTTTGTGCATTTCTTGAGCCTCAATGTGCTTCCTTTTGTGTGATGTTGATTTGAACTGGTGTGTAAGCATAGAAATGTCTATTATCATATTTATAATGTGTGTGGATATTTATTTTGGTTTGAAACTCATCAATTTGAAAAATGCCCCTGCTGCCACATTCTTGCCAAGATAGTTTTTCTCACTAAATACCACAACATGCCAATTTTCATTCCAACTGTTGTATGCTTATTTTGTGAGTTCAAACTCATTCCTTGTCATGACAATGATGTGTACACTTGGTTTATTGGATCTTTTCTGGCCTGTTTTCACAATTCCACTCACAATTGCATTTTTACACCAAATGTGCCACAACATACCAAATTGTTGATCTGTTTGTGTATGCCTATTGTTTTGAGTTGTGACTCATTTATATTCATGATTATAAGGTGTGAGGATGATTGGATTGACCTATGTTCACCTGTTTTCTTATTTCACCCTCAAACTGCTCCTTTTAAGTTAAAACATACCATGAATATGCCAATTTCTTTCTTGCTTGCAAGGTGCCTAGTTTTTGAGTTGTAACTCATTGTTCTATGCATCTATGATGTGTGTGTGTGTGTGATGTTTGTCAACATGAGACCTTGATTGCAGATAGACCATGCTAGTACCCCTTGACTGTCAAACTGTTTTGAAAACATTTGTGCCCCTTATGCTGCCTACTGCCCTAAGTTAGTAAACTTACATTAGAGTTGGTTTTTTTTAAGTGTTTGATGTAGGAATTTATCATGCTAAGTTACATTTGTGCCATTGACCTGTTTAGGATTAGTTGGAAGTTTGTCAGCCTTCTTTCAAGTGGCAGGTTTTTGTTTAATTTTGGTGTGGTATTGCTATCAAGACCTGTTGTGAGTTTGATTAAGGAGCCTTTTGATATTCAATTCATGTTGTTCAAGTCATAAGTGATTGATTGGTGTGCATCTGCTCATACTGTTTTGAAATTGTTCTTTTTGCAACTTATGTAACAAATTGCAAATCATGAGTCACTTTGTATTTAAGTTGGATTTTTGGACTTCATCTATTTTGAACTTCATGTATGTTGTATTTGGAGTGTGTGAAGACTTTCTATTTGATTTAAGCACGAGCAATTTGGACCGTGGCTTTGAAAATGCATGTCAATTCACCAACATTGCAGCTGTCATAGGTTTTTGAAATTCACTTGGTTTGTAAACTTCCTTATGGTTTAGACACATTCTATATATTGTTTTGAGCATGTATGTATGGTTTTTTCACTCTAATTTGGCCTGTTTTCATATCTCACTATCTCACTTGCAATATTTTGATTTTCATCTCATTTGCATATGACAGTTGGACTTGCACCTCATAAGCAGTTGGTTTGAATGCATGAACATGATATATAGGATACTTGAATTATGTTTGAGCCTTTTCCCAAACCATAGCATGACTGGTTTAACCTTTTGCTTTGAAAATGCATTTTCATCAAAAATGCAACTACCATTCGTGTTTTCATTTCCAGACATGTTTTCAAAATTCCACCTGGACCATCCTCTTCCTTGTTTAAAAACACCCAAAATTGATCTAAGGATTGCTTGATTTGGTTGAGAAATGAGTGAGTTTGATATCAAAATGTATTTGTGAAATTGCGTTGTTTTGCTTCATTTTGTGCCCAGAAATTCTTGAAAGCATGCCATATATGTTTTTAGGGGTGGCTATATCAACGGATGTATAGCCACCCTAGTGGTAGAAGCCTTGCCCATAAACACGCCTATCATTGCCTGAACCTGGGTTCGATCCCTGAGGAGGATCAACCCTTTTATTCTTTTTCCTTTTTTCTGCGCGCGCATGTGCAAGCTGGAGGGCGTGGGTTCAACTCCCACCCCTTGTATTCTCTTTTAATTTTCAGTTGTTAATATTGTTTTGTGCATTTAATTCATGAAATTTCAAATGATCACAACTCTTTCATTTTTCATCCTTTTTTGCTCATTCTTTTTGCATTGTGCTTGTTATAATGTCTACTTTTATATGATGTGAAAATATTACTTGTTGTCATAATTTGTGATATATTTTGCCCACGTGGAAATTTACTTCTTTATTGTTATTGTGATCCTATTTGCTGTTGAATTCCTTTGAGCATGCTTGAATTTCCTGTGAGATGTTTATTCCCCTTGTTAGTTAACATGCTAGGGTACCCCCCCTTTGGTTGTCACCATAATCTTGTCTCATTTATTCCTCCTAAATTATGAGGTTTAAACTGATTTATGTTCAATTATCATCTATGCATTCTGTTGTTACATTTGCTATGTTTTGAACTTATGATATGCTTACTTTCAAATTATGATTTGTTCATATGGTTGTTACCTTTATCATGCTTCAATCTTTGTTAAGATATGCCCCAAATCTTTGTTAAGATGTTTGACCATTAGTTGTAACCATTGATATCATTTGAAGTATATGCTTATTGTAATTTGCATGCTTACTTGTCTTAATGTTATTTCATCTTGCTCATTTGTTTATTGCTTTGTTAAGTGCTCTTTTCCCCAAGTGATGAAACTTTTTAGTTCTCATCCAAGTTGTCTCTCTCTCTCTCTCTCTCTCTCTCTCTCTCTCTCTCTCTCTCTCTCTCTCTCTCTCTCTCTCTCTCTCTCTCTCTCTCTCTCTCTCTCTCTCTCTCTCTCTCTCTCTCTCTCTCTCTCTCTCTCTCTCTCTCTCTCTCTCTCTCTCTCTCTCTCTCTCTCTCTCTCTCTCTCTCTCTCTCTCTCTCCTTCCAAAGGAAAAGTCTCTCCCTTGACCCTTGTGTCATTGGATAGCTCATTACCCTCCATTGACTTTGTGAAGTCATCTTGAACATTAGTATAAGCCTTAAACTTTGCCTTAAGTCTAAAGGACCCACCTATAATAGGAGTGTTCTTCAACTAGAACCCTAGGATAGAGTTTGTAAACTCTATGTAAGAATCATGGACATGATTACTTACTTCCCTTTCTTGAGAGTTCAACATAGATCTAGAGAGTTTTGTGAAACTCTATACAAACATTGTTATGTTTGTTCCCCTGTGAACCTTGATCATAATCAAGTGTTCTTCAACCCTAGTGAGGTGAACTACGATTGCTCTGATTCTATCCTAGTTAGGATACGTAGGCAGAGGACGCGATGTCTTTGCGAGCAAACTTAGAAACTATCATTAAGTTTTAACCTACACCTTTTACCCAATCCCAAACCTTAGCAAACATTTAGCAAACTTAGCATGCAATCAAACAAAAGGTTCCTGTAGAGTACTATAGATGTTTAGGATGTGAAATACCCACCCTAGGCATAACCAACCCCCGATCCCCGAATATTTTAGCGTTGTTGTTACATCGCGAAAAGGGTTTTTCTTTCTTTAGACCTTTCCTTTGGATAAATTAAAGTCTGGTTGTAATTTAAGAATTAAAGATTCAAGTTAATCAATAGCTTGGTATCACGATTCTCACCGCAACAGTAAGAAGAGAAATAAAATTTTTATAATGGTTTTTCTGATTCTTCATCTTCTCCCTACATTGAAAATCTAATAGTTTTTGTTGAAAGTCATTATTGCTTCTTTTATTCAAAAACCATTGTTGGTTATTGAATAATAATGGTCAAGTTACTCGTTTATTTTTTATTACATTGTTATTTAAGATGAACCATTGGAAATCAAAACCTTAAATAGACTAATAATGGGCCCAAATTCTATTTACATAAGAAGTGGTAATGTGTGTTTAAGGATTAATGGCCCTAAGATGCCACACCATGATGTTGTTGTAAATTATTATAGGGCTTTCACATACATTTTTGTTATGTATAAAACATTACTAAAATAACCTGTCACAAAACATTAAATAATGATGATATAAAAACATTCATTGATGATGCATGTACATGGTTACGATGACAAAATTTAGATTAGAAGTTTTAGTAGATAAACATCAAACTGGACCAAATTATGAATAAATTAAGTTCGGAATACAAGAAAATATAATTGACATGCTTATTTCTCGGACTGCTACACGAAAAAGACGCACGGTCTTCTTGGAGCTCATTGTTCCATTCAATCCTGGAATAGCTTCCTCAACATTCTTTCTGTTACAGAAACAACTAAAGGCATTGAAACACAACGTATATTGCAAGCGAGGCATAAATAACACACTATTGATGATATTGGCAATACCACAAGTTTTACCTAACACCAACTTGAACAAAGCCACATCCTTTACCAATTAGATTTTTCACAGAGACAACATCGCCATATGGCAAATACAATATGAGCATCATGGTGTCGCTTCCGCGAAAATAAGGTGCCGGCAAAACAGAAGAGTCGCCACCTTTCGTTATTTATCCCTCGGAACGGGAACGGAAACGATCGGAAAAACCTGACGAAAAGGGTATAAGACAAGGTCATCGCAACCGTTGTCTGGGTTCGGGAGTCGGTTACGCAAGGGGAAGGTATTAGCACCCCTCACGTCCGTCGTACTCGACGGGATCCACGCTTGTTGTGTTTACTGGACGGGTTGGTTTATCTATCTACCTATCAAGGCTGGCTTAAACAGAAAAGAAAATGACTCGGCAAAGCGTCGCGCTTTATGCCTACGTATTCTCATCAGAGAACGAGAAATCAGAGTCAACGTAGTTCGACCTACTACAGGTTATGGGGAAGGTGGCTCGCCAATATGTCAGTATTGTGCCTACGTACTCTCAACAGGTATGGGAGATCAGAGCTTACGTAGTTCGGGGTAATACGGATTACGGGAATTCAGATTCATCTGTTTTATCGAGTAGGGTTAAACAATAGTTCCAGCAGTTAGGGACAAAGCTTGTTTGCGGTGGCGCTGAAGTTTAACGACACTCTTTTCTTCAGAAAAGCTTCCTTTGACTTATGGGCCCGCGGGGCAAAAAGGTTTGAAGTTTGTTTTCTGTCTTTTACGAAAGAACTGTTTTTTATGGATGTTTGCAACCAATATCGCACTAGAGACTATGACCTGAGAGTGAATGCGTCGCATGTCACCCAAAGGGTACCATACTAAACATCCAGACTGTTGAAAAGAAACTCTCCAACAACCCTTTCTCAAATAGCTTAAGGCTCGTAACGCACGACGTCAGTTAACCTTTATTACTGTATTTTGACTTGTTTTGAGATGAGAAGAGAGAACGAACAAGTTCAACTAAGAGGGAGACTATCAAGTGCTAATGTTGTTATGCCAAGGATTCATCCTATAGTTGAAGTTCGAAACAGGGAACTCCTAGAAGTTATCATGCATAGGTTTCAACCTAAAGTTCTAATCATCACTTCCTTATCAAAGGGAGTGAGAGTCCTAAGGGATCATGTCAATGAGATACGGAAACAGATAAAGCATCATCTTAAACAGTAATACAGTAAAACAGTAAACGACTGTAAAATGCATGCAATGCAAGTGAGGGAGGAAATGTGTGTGGGGTGTCAGCCTCCACAAGCTCATCTCAACCTCAAGCCAGATATGAATAACAGTAATCATACAGAGGAAATAAAATGCTATCAAGCAAGATATCAGTGACTGCAATCATACAGAAGAAATAACATGCTATCAAGCAAACATAAACCACATGGGCAAGGGAGCTGGGCTCTACCGAATACCCACAAGCAAAGCCATACAGTAACAATACAATCAGAGGGAGCAACTCAACCTCTAGTGCAATCATGCTCCTAGATTAAAGTCAGTCTAGATATGGACTTATTCTAATGCATCAAGCAAGTCAAACAAGGCACATTAATACAAAAAAGAAAATAGACAAGAAAGAAAGCAGATCAACCCCTCTCTTCCCATTCCAAACTTCATCTCTTCTGACAGCAACCCAGTCTTCAGACTTCAATCACCCTTCAAGACTATCACTTCTCAGGATAAATATCACTTTGTTTCTCCAGGTTTCAACCCATCAGACATATAAGTTTCAACTTATCTTCCTTTCTCCAAGCTTCAGCTCCTTAGTCAATTCCACCTTCAGGCTTCACTCTTAACCACAAGTGTCAACTTGATTCGTTCAGGATCTCCAAGCTTCAAAGTAAGTATCAACTCATCCTCTGTTCTTCAAGCCTCAGCTCTACACTCAATCTCAATTGAATCCTCTTCATAAGTATCGACTCAGTCTTCAAGCTTCAGCTCTCTTACTTTACCAGTCTCAACTTGGTCTTCTCTTCCTACAAGCTTCAGCTTCTCAGAGTAGTCCTCAACCATCTGGGAATGTCAACTTCATCCTTCAGTCTTTAAGCCTCAGCTCTTCATTCAGTCTTTACTGGATCTTCATTGGGTCTTCAAGTATCAACTTGTTTCTTCTTGCTCTTCAAGCCTCAACTGCAATGGCAATGCTCAGGGAATCATCCTCTTCCATACTCTTCAATGAAGTCCTCATATTCAAACTCAAGCCCAACATCTTCAAGATACTCAAACCAGAAGAAATCATTTAGCTGGATAAGCTAGGATATTAAACTGCTTATTGACCACCAAAGGAGGCCTATAAGGTTTTAACATCAGAAGAATGGTTCCCTCAAAAGTTCTACTTCTTAGGTACCATCACTTATCCCTCCAAAGTAGGGAGGTGAATACCATGGAAGGACCTTGAATCATGGGGAAGAATGGAGGTGAAAGATACCATCCATGTTTAAGAAAGAAATTAACTAAGTCTAAGCTCTACTTAATTCCTAACCCTAAAACAACAACAAAAAATACAAGTCTTCAATCTCTCAAGCTCCTTCTTCAATCTTCAAGTCTTCCACTATGCTCCTCCATGCTCCACAAAGCAAGACCAAGCCCACCAATCCAAGCAAAAGCCCACAAAGCAAAGCAGAACAAAATACAAGCCCACAAGGGCAACACAAACAACAATCAATTACAAATATCAATTAAAAATAGTATACTATTATATTAAAATCTAATATAATTTCTAGGGGATCCTATATAACTACCCTTAATACCCTATATGTCCCAATATCTAACTTGACCTAAAAACCCAAAATTCTAGTGTTATTGTGGACCTATGTTAAGGATTGACCTAAATCTACACAACCTAAAGTCATCTAATCAAAACTAATCAAAAACTAATCACAAAATTATGGAATAAATCCATAGTGGAGCTAAAGTCCTAATCTAACTATCCTAAAAAGAATGGTGCAAAAATATAAAGGGAACTAGCTAAACAAAATTCTACAAAACTATGCATCAACATAAAATGAATTAAAAAGCTATTAAAAGAGAAAATATACAAAAAATATTAAAAATGCATGAAATGCAAATGTTTTGATTTTATAATTTTCTAGACATAAATGTGAAATAGGAGGAAAAATCCCCATGCCAAAATCATTATTTTTCTATTTAATATGATTTTCTAAAGATTAAGGAAAAATAAAGAAAAAAGAAAATAAAATGTGAAAACATTTGGTGTGGTTAGCAATGAGATGCAGTACATTATATGAGTGGGCTTAAAATGGGGGTTCAGAAAGCAATGCGCGTAAGCCCATGATCTCAGTCAGAAAATAAAAAGAAAATAGAAAGAAAATAGATAAGGATGCGGTGCAGAAAGTAAGGATATCTAGTTCAAATCATCATGGGCCAAGACTTGGGGGTGTGATTAGCAATTATTTCCTTAAGCCCAAACGAAAAAATAAATGAAACGGCTGCGTTTCATCATTCTCAGAATCCCTCTTCACAAATTGAAAATAAAACACAGCCACACGATCTAGCTTTGGTCAATGGTCTACTCTCCATCCAACGACCAATTTATCATAATCTTCCTTTGAAATGAAAAAGGAGGGAAACAACCATGGGTGCAGAGATTCATCTGCCTCATCTTCCTCACTCGGACTCCATCAAAACCTTACCAAAAATTAGAATTCAAAACCCTAGATTGCTTGGTTTCTCACCCTGAATCTAACCATGACCTCAAAATACATTGAAACTTCTTCAAACCTAAAACACGAATCGAACCTCCAAATATGCTCAGGGATCAAAGTTCACCATTCTTGAAATTAAAGTGCTCAATCTCTTCCTCATGTTACACTGATCAATTCTTGCTATCACACCAAGATTATCTCTCAAGATTCAACAAGTTATGGTGCCAAACAGAAATGGTGTCATCATCTTGATCCTCTCCAAATGATCTCAAAGTCTCCAGAATCCATCTCCTACTCATCTCTAACCATTCTAACCTAACAAATCTAACTAAATGCGCTTAAATTAAGGTGTAGAGTAAAAGTTGCAAACCTGCCAATTCTTGAATACCAGATAGATCAAATCTTCGCTTCAGCACTTCAATCTCTCCAGAATCACTCCTTGTACCAAGACCTTGCTACTGTTTGCAAAAGTTTTGATAGAGGATGCTTGAAACTCAAAATCCGATAGTGACTTGCAGCTTCCAAAATCCAAATGCTAACTCTTCAATCCTTCATGATCTTGCTCTCAATTTGGTATGGATCCACTCAGTATGATCAATGGAAGATGTTACAATAGAAAGAATCAATGGAAATGGTGTGTAACTCTGAAAACGATTTCAATTTGCAAGGCACAAAATGAAATGGCAATCTCACTCTCCTCTCGCAACTCTCACCAACCTTGCATCTGAGCAGCTTCTAATCAATATATAGGATGGTTCTGAACCATCCATAACTTTCTAGAAGCATCTAATGAGAATTTGAGATTCTCATGTCATGAGTTTTTGAATCACTTATCATGCCATGCTCAATTCTGTTTGCAGCTTGAAAACCATCCTATTCTCTTTCAAAATCTCCCCTAGTGACATTTTGGAATGGTTTAGCTGGCCAAGTTCCTTGCCCATGCCTCAATTCTATGTTTTGCAAATGTTGCTTAATATGCAAGTAACCATTTTCCAAAGCAAGTCCATGATTTAGACCTCAAATCAAAAATGTGGCTAAACCATTGTTTCTAAAATGTTTTCTAGAGTCAAAATGATATATTACATTCCATGGTTTGGATGTGTAGCTTGAAAATTTCAATTTCCAACTTTGACTTATTTAACTTATGCCTTCATTTTAGGTCATTTTTACCACTTTGAGCTACAAGCCTTTTCAACATCTCATGACCTCTTTACTAGCCTTAAAACATCATTTTAAGCAAGTTTGATGTTGACATTTTTTCCATATGAAGCTTGGAAATAGGAGTTATGGCCTTATGCTTGAAATGACCTGTAATCTCCAAATGACCAAAATGCCCTTGACTTGTCAAAGCCATAACTTGAGTTCTACAAATCCTATCAAGGACTTCTAGTACTGTCTAGAAATCTAAGAGGATAAGGAACAACATTCATGTTGACCAAAAGTTCATAGGAATCATCCTTCTTGGGCAAAAGTTTGATGCAAGTTGGGCGACTTTCAAGGCCCCAGATTCACTTACCTCAGATGACCTGTAACTTGTCAAAGTCATAACTTGAGCTCTACAAATCCTATCAAGGACTTCTAGTACTCAAATTAAAGCTAAGAATAAGCTCTACAACATTCATGTTGGGGGTAAGATGAGATGACAATCACATCTTGAGCTAAACTTCCTTGAAGATAGGGGTCAAACTAGGGGATTTTACACTGTCAAGCCCTAGAAACCCTAGCTTGAAACTTCTCAAACTCTTCAATCATGATGAGTTGACCTTGGAATCATCCTTATAACATCTCAATGCATTAATCCATGATCACATGGCTCTTGAATTAGGTCTCAACCTTGCTCAAATCATCAGTTGACCTAGGGTCGACCCAGTCAAACCCTAACTGCACCACTCATGGCTGAGGCTTCTTATTCTTACACAATGATCTGTCTAGGCTTCATGATGGCTTTAAAGACATCTCATGAGCTCTATCAAGGCTTCAAGTCCACATTCTTGGCTTCAGAATCATCTGAGGAGCTCCCACAACTCTCAAGTTAGGAGGCACACAACCCTTGGTTTCAACCACTCTCTCTGAGGATCTTCTGACTTTTCTAACAAAGATATCAACCCTTGAACACTTGAATAGCCTTCTTAGATAGCTTCAAACTCTTGTGTAGCCCTTGATTGGTAGTCATACCTCTTGATCTCCTGCATACATGTCAATGAAATGCAAATGATAATACTAATGTGAATGAAATGAAACATAAGCTAGGTAAAGAAATGTTGGTCAAATTTTAGGGTGCAACACATGGCTACCAGATTTCTTGCATAACTATGTAAAACCCTGTTCTATATACCTGTAACTTCCACAAGAGAAATCAAAATTCTATCTATGAAAACCAACAAATGTCATATCATAGCCAATGAACTCAAATTACCATGATATGTATTAAAAATTGGTAACTTATACCAAAGTATAGACCATCAGACAATCAACCATCAAGTTTTCATTCATCCATTCATTACTTCAAAAGCTTTTGCAGAATCATACAATACAACCATAACAACTATATAACTTACAGGTATTAGCTTGTGAGGAACTGAACACCATCAACACCAATAAATGCACCTCTATTTATTCGTTTATCTGGTAGTGATTCACCTAAAACAAAATAAAAAGAATAGCAGGGAATATAACAATAACCGCTTATCAAGAAAAAGGGGATCTCCAAAGACCGTAGTTTTCTTTTTTCATTATAAATTATCTATTATTCATTTGGCTTGTCCATAAAAGAGAGCAATTTACTAAACTTATCAGCAGGTGCAACAACTGTCCCTTTAAGCAGCAATAACAGCTGAAAGGTGGAAAATATGTGAGTTCGAAAGGTGAAAATATAATAAAGAGTACATCTTCAAGGTTTAGAGTTGAAAAGAATTAAATAAAAGCATGCATATTCATGTTCATACACAATATACGACAGACAAATAAACTTACTCCACAAGTGTTAAACATTCATATTAAATAACCCTTCCCATGGTAGAAGTTCTAATATCAATCAACATAAGAAATTCATTCGATAAAGCATCATCAGAAATTCATCCAAATTGATTTTCTTTGCAACTTTCATTATTAAGACTGTTGGGAGGAGTTGTACAAGAACATTCAAAACTCAATGTTTCATATCCATACCTCGAGTACTTTTTTACCAAGATTCACCACAGATCTACCACCACGATACCAAAAGTGATATAATATACAAAATGAAAAGCATTTTAAGTGTCATCAAGCTTCAACAAAATGAGAAAATGGAAGATCAAAACAGTTACATGTAAAGCCTTACAAAAAAGTTCATTTTTTGTGTCAAGTAGCAAAAGGAATGCTTCATCACCATCATCCATAATACTTCATCACCTTCAAACAACAAAAACATTAACCACATAACATTAGAAAATTTTTGAACACAACACTAACAACACATATGGCCAAACGAACCAAATCCAGAAGAATGGAACAAAAGGGAAAAAAATGAGAAAGGTAAAGTTTACATGTGTCAGAAACTCTAGTGTTTCACTCAATCCAACCTTCGTACCACCGCAAACCGATGCACATGCCATTCTTTTTTCAGTTTCCTTTTTCGACCATGAAAGCTTACCCATTTTGAATCAAGTCGTCCCCATCATCAGCGCTCAGTCAACGTGATGCAAATGAAGCTTCTTTAGGAATTTTTGAGGCAAATAAAGCTTCTTTAGGAGATTGTATTCTCCAGACACAAATGAGGATAGAGAGAGATGAACAAAAAAAGTGAGGATCAGAGAGAGAAAGTGAGAGAGAGAGAGAGAGAGAGAGAGAGAGAGAGAGAGAGAAGTTGTGCAAATTTACATTGGGAACAACATTTGGTTATATTTGTTATTAGTTCAAGTTTGTTTGTAACAATTATCATGTTCAGACCATAAAAGACAAAAGCATATAGAAGAAAAAGTTAACTATGTCATTTGGAAATGTGATTTGGTTGCAAAAAGTTATTTAGACACAAAATACCCTTAAAATGATGGAGTGACAATTTCTAAGGTAAGGGCAAGGTTAGTATTTCCAGAACATCAACTTTTCTTATATTATAGAAGTTTCACGACTTTCATGGATCATAAATTTGGTAACTTTAGTTGATAAATTATTCTCTCTGACCAATATAATATACATTAATCTTTCATTAATTGTGTTATATGAATTTTTAAAACTTTTTACAAAGTATTGATTTTAACTTGGTTAATTTTAAAAATAGGGATGAAAGAGAGATTTTAATATGAAAGATAAAATGGAATAAAGTAAAAGAGAAGAGTTTGAAAAGTAACAGAGAAAGTTAGTACATTGGGAACTATTTATGTTTATTTATTTACTATTGATCCTAAACAGATAAGAATATACCAAGGCACAAGATCAGGTGAGATTTCAGAGAATTTAGTTTATTTGATGTTGATATTAGCATTTGAATTTCTTATCATTGCTTTTTGATGAACTTTAATATGTTTGTTCCTTGACGATGCTCATGATAATTTGATTTATTATTTTGTCGTCATTAACATCATAGTTGAATTCATAGTTACCGACACAACACATAAAACCACACTTAACTGGTCTTTGAATACTAGTTGTTCGGTCAAATATTTGTCATCTAATTCAGGATATGTTGTTCTCATACATAGTACTGCCATAAGCCAATAGTTTCCATACTTATTTTGGCAACCTCTCTGCTCCACATACATATCTAAGTTGAAGATTAGGCTGGTTATACGTACCATTTACCACTAAATGTCTCACATGATTAGCCGTGTCAAATGTACTAAGCTAGAAATTAAAATGAGTAAAAGGGTCTTGTTGTATACTAATATATTGGACTTGAAAAGGCCCCCATTGTCGTATTGGTCAGCTGGATTTGGGTAACAATGTATGTGTAATATAGATCAATTGATCTCCTTGAGTAGTTCACGTGATACATAGAAATACATAATCATTAACATTGGTTCCTCAGGTAGAGCAATAATCACAACTCTAAAAGTAGTGGGAAAAGGCATAATTATTGCTATTCATATGATTGTGAAGGTTTGTCTAGTAATTGTTAGCTTGACCTCATTGTAAATGATGGTGATGTTTTCTCCATGCTTCTTAGGCCCTTTCTAAACTGTAGATGCATATGTCAAGTGTAACCATGACTTGTGGTTGGAGATTTTTCATGGTATTGACCATAGTGCTCCATCGAGCATGCCAAATTTGTTATTGGATATTAGTAGTTATTCTATTTTTATTTAAGTGATTATGCTGAGGAGGAAACTTAGTCCTCAATGAAGGTGATAAAAATACACAAGAAGGGGGTTAAATTGTGTTATTTGTTTTCTTTACTTTGCTTCTGAACAGAGTTCAGATTCTAAACCATTGTTCAAATTCTGATAATTAACTACACCAGAATAATAACATAAGCAAATACATAACAACAAAACACACAAAGATTTATCGTGTTTCCTCTCCAATTGAGAGTAGCACAGTCCCCTTGCAACACAAGAGATTTTCACTATAAACAAATCATGATTATAATTTCTTATACCCTTAGCACAAGACTTTTTTACTCAAACCCTCAGCCCGAGACTTTTTGCCTAGACCCTTAGCCCAAGACTTTTTGCTTAAATCCTACATATTCAAGACTTCCATGCTCAAGCCCCTCTAGCTCAAGACTTTTACTCAGACCTTCAGTCCGAGACTTGCTTGCTTAGATTCCACGAACCCAAGACTTCTTCTCAAATCTCACTGATTCAAGACTTCTGCTCATACCCTTCAGGTATAAGACTTTCCTACTCAAATTCCACGAATCCAAGACTTCTGCTTAGACCTGCACTCCAAGACTCTCTTACTCAATCAACAACTGATCAAGACTTCACTGCTTTATCATATAGTAGGAGACTTACTTGGCTCAAGCTTCACAGCAATAGACTTTGATGCTCAAGCACATAGCAAGAGACTTTTTCTAAACTACTAAATAACTTGTTTAGAAGAATAGAGAACAAGGTGCACTTGATACATAATTAGAGGTACTAGGCAATAACCTTAACAAAGATCATAACACTTAAGATTTCTAAGATGCTCAATGTTTAAAAAATCTTAAGGATTTGTATAATTTACAACATATAACATAAATTCTGCATACTTGATTGTGTTGTTATTGTTGATATTGTTATTCTTCCATTCTGATAGAAGCGAGGAACGCTTCTATCCTTCTTGGCTCTTCTTATTTATTTTCCTTGTTCCTTGTTGAAAATCCATATTAAATCTTCAACTACTTATATAGCAGTTTCATAGGAACAGTTGTTGGAAGAGATGACTTGTACAAAAAGTGTCTTTGTTACTCCATAGTATAATAGACATTGAAGATAGATACAACAAAGATCTTGATCCAGTGTGTAACTTGTTAAACCATTGCGTATTTCTTGTATTCTTGTACTATAGATCCGTTGAGAGTAGATATTCATAAAGCATACCAACTCTTCTTGAGCTTTGTGAACACAGACTCTAGCTGACAATAGATTTGACAACGTAGCTTGCTTTCTGCAGTACAGATAACTTTAGCTTTATCGTTGGTTCTGAATGATCACCAGAAGCTGATACATTCAATAAGCTTAGAGACAATATATTGCTCTTCTTATGTCGAGACCTTCAGCTTCAGAGTCTATACAAACCTATATTATTAGTCTTCACTTAAAGAATGTTCTTCAGATTCTGAGCCAATAGAATCCAATAACTTAGCTTCTCTAAAGTGCGTCTTTATATCAGATTCTGAATATATTCTTCTTTAAGCTTTAAAACCTGCACACTTAGAACACATATTAGATAACATCATTGTTCTTTCAATACTTTCTTTATCATCAAAACCCAAAGGATATATGTCATGACCAAATCTTGTTCTAACAATCTCCCCCTTTTTGATGATGACAAACATAAGTATTTAAAGAACAACGTTGGACTATTTTAATTTTCTTGAAAATGTCAGAGTCTGACGTTTGTAAGCTACCTCTGAGTCTAAAAGTAAAAGGTTGAATTTTTTAAGCTCCCCATAAGTTCTATATTCAAGAAAACTAAAATATGTCAATGTTGGGTTATTTTAATTTTCTTAGCAACATTAGAGTCTGAGGTTTGTAAGCTCCATCTGAGTCTAATAGTCCATGGTTGAGGTTTTTAAGCTCCCCCTTAGTTCTATATACAAGAAAACTAAAATATCTTTTAATTTACTTAGCAACATCAGGGTTTGAGGTTTGTAAGCTCCTCCTAAGTCTAATAGTCCAAAAATTGAGGTTTATAAGCTCCACCTAAGTTCTACTATCAAGAAAACTAAAATATTTTTCCTAGGTAATAACCAAAATAATAGAGATAACGTAATTTTAAATTATAAAAATGAACAACATTAAAACAGAACGGGTTCAAATTCTCTATTAAATACTTCTATATCTTTCTTCCCTTTTTGTCACATCAAAAAGAAAAAAATAAACGAAAGACATACATTCATAAATGCAAAGAAGATCATCATTACATGATTCGTTCCCAAGGAAGAGAAAATGATTAAGTAACAGAGAGCATTAAAGGGTTGTACAGTGCATCTTTAATATTTATTGGTCGTAAAACTTCCAAGAATAAAAAAAGGATTTTATACCATAGATTAGGTTACCCCGACTCCATTATAAAAACAACCAAAGCATAAGTCATTTTCATCAACATTCTTCAACACAACATGGAGTCCTCAACTGAAAGTATCAACATCTCTATCATAACAGACATATCAGAAGGTGCTAAGAGTCTGGAGGTGCAAAGTCCTTAGAAGCCAGCAAGTTCTGAAACATCTGAGGCTGGTTCTTCGTCTTTTGTACTGAAATATTTTGAAGATGGTTCATCCTCAGCTGCAATGAGACCTTCTGAAGCAGGTCAATTGGCTATTGATTTGAAACCAAAAAAGAAATCAACGAAGAAGAAGAAGACGATCAAAGATGAGATATCTTATCAGCTGATTATCTCATATGCAGAGGATGAGGATGTGGATGAGGATGGACCTAGCATTTATTGGGGAAACTAGATGGATCATAAGGCGCTAGAGAAGTTAGATTGATTGTAATCTTTAGTACTCTCCATACTTTTTTTGTAATCCTTTTCTTTGATTAATGAAAATCTGTTATGACGAAATTAATTTGCAATAGTACAATTCTTTATTTTTCCTTTGATTTTCTGACAAATACATAAACAAAGTAAAAGATGAGCAGATGAAATAATAAAACCAACAGATAGCTGTTAAAATGACATTTACAGTTGTCTTAGAATAATATTTATTAGGATTATGTACTAGACATCATTTCCCAAGAGTCAGAGATTAATAGATTGATTTGACAAATCAATATTAAAACTCTAAACACTCAAGATAATGGATGAATAGTTACTATAAAATGTTCAGCAAACCATCATTTTGAATCACTTAATCTTTAGAACTCCAAAAATGTATAAGCAGAAGCAAATATGGGTTCCAAAGAGAGATTTTAGAAAGGCAGCAATGCAGAATGCAACAACTCAAGCAAACGAGATGAATATAAAAACTAAAGCATCTTCAAGCAAAAGGAGTCCTTCAGAGGCACATACATCTCCAGTAACTTTTGTTGAGACACGAAGAAGAAAAATAACTTTCAGGTTAAAACATAGGAATCTTCATAGAAAGGAAGCTGTTGAGTTTGCAAAGGAAGATTGAGAAGATTATTTAAACAATCTAGATATGTCAGATGAGCCTAGGGAGTTCCTTAGAATAGATCCAAATCTCTAGAAAGTTTTTCTTTGATAATATGTATTTGCTTCCAATCTTTCAATGAGTATGTTGCAAGTGTTGTAAGTTTTAGTCCTATTTTTCATTCTCCAAACAATATAAAAATATATATTTAACAATTAAGACACACAAGAAAAATGAACAATTTTTAACAGAAAGATTGCTTAATACAAGATATTTAACAATTAAAAGGCATATATTTGCAAAAATCCAACATCAGAATCTCTCATAGATTGCTTTAAGTTTCTCTCTCTAGATTTTAGAAGAATCATCATCAGAACTTATGACAACTCCTTGTTGGATTAGTAGTTCAGAAAGAACTCATCCGTAAGGAATGAAAAATATATTTCCTTTGTGAAAAGATGAAAGAGTCTTCTTCCGATAGTCAAACATAATTTGAGGAAGATCAATCTGTAAGTCAGAATTAAGAAGAAGTAGCAAATCGTTTTCAATAGAGTCCACAAGGTCTAGATCCTTGTCCTTAAGAAACAAGTTTGAGTTTAGAATCTGATTCCAAATAATTGCACCAGGACGAAGATTTGAGACCAGCAAAAGGTTTGATGGATCTACAAAAGTACACAAAGTAGGAAGATAGTTGTTTTGGACTGGGCCAACGCTTAACCCACAACCAAGTAAGCCCAAGCCCCACTGGGGTTGGGCCCAATAGGACCACGCTGACGGGCAGAAGACCCGTTGAGTACAACCTTCCCCCCCGTCGGGCATAGGCCAACAGCTGTTGGGCAGGACCATCGCAGCCGACCGGCCAGTCTCTTTCTTCCCCGTCGTCGGGCAGAGTTCAGTTTGCTCGGGGAGCTCCTCGGACCTTCCTCCATGTTCTCTATGTGTCCCTCATGCAGGGACACATCATAAAGTAACTACCCACGTCCTGGAGATTCGATCTTCCTCCTCCCGGATAGTGCAGAACAGTTACTCTAGGGCGAAGACCACGTGCTGGTCTTCACGATGCCACGTCAGCCCTAGCAGTTACTAACATTGGGCCTAACAGCCCATCCTAGTGCTAGGTAACCGTTGGCCCTGCGCTAGGGGCACACTATAAATACCCTTTTCACTAGAGGCTCAGGTAACTTAACTCTCTTACTCTCTCTCTGTACTTGCTCCCACTCTGCTCGTCACTTACTTTGGCACCAGAGTGTGTTTCAGATATACCCCCTCCTCTTCCATACCTTCGGTGAACAACTAGCAGATCAACAACGCGTGGCAGGTCACTGATTCCTTTCTGATCAGGTAAGATCAGTGGCACCGTCTGTGGGAACGTAAGCTTCCTTGTTCCTCCGAGCAGAGAACCTAAACATCCTCCGTTCAAATTTCAAGTTCATGACTAGCCCACGTCACGATGACGTTGTCCACAACTTCACCATCACCCCAGTCACCAACGGTGATAATCAGCCAGGGACATCTCAACCCCGCGAGACTGATGTCAGGGACAGCCAAACTACCTCCCCTTCATCCGAGGACACGGCACACCATGTCGTTCCTTAGGCGAGGAGCCCGACAGTATTCCATCTCGTTCCCACACCGGCTGGGGCAGACCCAACGATGGTTATCCTCTTCATAGCCATCAGCCAGACGAACATGATGTTGTTCCAATAGAATAAGTGCATCGACACGACACCTCGTCCCGCTCCCCTCCGCAGGGAAATCAGCATGGGAACTCTCGGAGCCCCTCTCCCCAACTACGGAAGCACCATCCACAGTTGGAGAGGCCTCAACCTGTGGCCTCCAAGAAAGGAGCAAGATCACCACCCCGGAAGGAGAGGCGTTCCCTGGAGCCAATGGCGAATAGGCCTGAAGCTCCGACCAGAAGAACAAGGAGCGTAACCCGCCTCCTTGACACGAATCGTCGCCTCCGCAATCCCTGGTTCACAGCGACGAGGATGACTATAGGATCCCTCTGTCACGGGAAATCATGGCAACCCCCATCCCCCACAGGATGGAGAAGCCATCCGTGCTCTCGACGTACGATGGCACCTTGGACCCAGACGACCATCTAGAGGATATCGAGGCAATGCTCGACTACAGGAACGTATGGGGAGCCATCAAATGCAAGCTCTTCCCGACAATGCTGAGGAAAGGTGCCATGGCATGGTACAAAAGCCTGGAGCCTGAGCCCGTCACGTCTTGGAGGGTCACGCTGGATGCAATCATCCAGGCCCCGGATGAGCCTCTCAAGAACTACATTGAGGCATCATTCGAAGAATTCGAAGACAGAGGCCACGCTGGATGCAACCATCCAGGCCCTGGATGAGTCTCTCAGGAACTATATTGAGAGGCTCACGATGGAGGCGGTCCAGGTAACGACTTCAGACGATATAAAGCGCTACCTGATGGAGCAAGACCTATGCCGAGGCTCCAAGTTCTACGAGGCTGTGGCCATCCACCGGCCAGACACCCTCCAAGACTTCCTCGAGAGAGCCCACCATTATATCTGGTTCGAGGAGACAGAGGTCGCCAACATTGCCCGTGAAACCCGCAACCGAGAAACCCCCCGCGGGTCCCGAGATGAAAGCGCGTCAGCCCCCCAGTGCGGGGGAGATCGGCGACAAGAGGATTGTCCCCGAGAACCCTGGGAGAAGAGGGGCCTCGTTGGCCGTTTTACTAAATACACGACCCTAGTCGCTTCCCGCGAGCGCATATTGGCTGAGTGCGCTAATTCAGAGTTTGTCCGAGGAGGTGTCCGTTTTCCAAAACCGGCACCCACCAAAGCCAACATGGATAAATTTAAATATTGTCGCTTCCACCGAAGCCACGGGCACGTGACGGAGGATTGCATCCACCTGAAGAGGTACACCATGGGAGGAGATGCCCCCCGACAGGAAGCTCCCGAGGCCAAAAGAGTCGAGGACCTTCCCCCTCGCGATAACGATTTTGGCCTGCAGGTGGCCCTTAGTGTTGGTCGGCCAGAGAATTGGTTTGCGCTAAGAGAACTCGGTCTCCCCACCGAGCTTCAGCTGCCCGAAGAGCCGGTGCGCCCCGTCAGCTGGTGGGAATACTTCCGAAGAGCGTTGGTCATTTTGGGCGGGACCCCGAGCAAGCTCACGATCGGGTCGGTTAAAAGAAAGTTCGACGAACTAATGAGCAACAGCTCAGGCAAGATAAGCATGCTCGGTAAGTTCCGCGGGCGATCTAACCCAATCACCTTCTACCTCAAAGAGTTCCCCGAGGGAGCCCCTAACTCGGCCATACCCTTGCTGATACGGGCACAAATGGCCAACTTCAACGTTTGCCGCATCCTGGTCGACGGAGGGAGCTCAGTGGATATCATGTATACCTACCTCTTCTCGGCGCTTCAGCTCGACGAGACCAAGCTGACTCCCTACCTGGGGTCCGACCTCCAGGGCTTCAACGAGATGATGACTAGGCCGTGGGGATACGTGGAGCTCAAGGTAACCTTTGGGGAAAAGGAAATGGCCAAGGAAATTAACGTCCGTTTCCTGGTCATTGAATTCCCCTCTCTGTACAACTGCATCCTCGGCAGGATAATGCTGGCCGAATTAACCGCGGTACCATCAATCGTCCACCTGAAGATGAAGTACTACACCAGGCTGGGAGCCGTCGTCACCCTCAACGGGGACATAGAAGCTTCCCGAAGATGCTTTGAAGCAGCGATGAAGGGCCTTAGTACAATCAGGCCCGTGACCAAAGCAACTAAGCCCTCCCCCGTCTAGGATAACAAATAGAAGGATCACATCGACGCTGTAGATCTCGATTGCCGTTTCGCCGAAGAACCAGACCATGAGGACAAAGCCGACGAAATTTGTCCAACCACCAACAGGCATCCTATCCACCCAACGCGCCCCATTCCAGACGGGGACTTCGAGATCGTAACCCTCAGAGCAGACGCGACGAGGACCGTGAAGATTGGGGTGAGGCTGCCTGACATAGCGAGGAAGCAGCTGAAGGTCTGCCTCCGTGAGAATGCCGACCTCTTCGCCTGGAGCGCTGCAGAGATGCCCAGACTCGACCCTGCGGTCGCCTGCCACCAGCTCTCCATCAACTCGACCGCTAGGGCCGTAGTACAATGTAGATGTAGGCAGTCCCCTGAAAAGTTGGCGGCGGCCGAAAAAGCTGTAAAAGACCTCCTAGAGGCAAATTTCATTTTGGAAGCCCGATATTCAACCTGGCTGTCCAACGTTGTATTGGTCAAAAAGTCTAATGGAAAATGGAGGATGTGCATTGACTACACTAATCCCCTCACTAACATTGACAAGCTCGTCGACAACTCGACGAGTTTCAAACTACTCTCCTTCATGGACGCTTACTCGGGGTAAAACCAGATCCTCATGGCCGAGGCTGACAAGCAGAGCACAACACTCATGACCGAGTCGGGCAACTACTACTACAACGTAATGCCCTTCGGCCTAAAAAACGTCGGCGCCACCTACGAACAGATGATGAACAAAGTCTTTCGGGGAGAGATCGGTGACATGCTCGAGGTATACATGGACGACATGATCGTCAAGTCCTGCACGGAGGTCGACCACACAATGCACCTCAAGAAAGTCTTCGATACAGGAAGGAAGTGCGGGATATGGTTCAACCCGTAGAAGTTCACCTTCGGGGTGCACGCAGGGAAGTTTCTCAGATTTTACCTGACCGAACAACGAACCAAGGCGAACCCGAACAAGTGTCGGGCCTTCTCCGAAATCGCAACGCCGAGCACGAAGAAATCGATACAATCCCACAACGTGATGCTTGCATTATTGTCCCGTTTCTCCGCCAAGTCCGCACAACACGCCCTCCCGTTCTTCAAGCTACTGAAAGGAAGCCGCGTTCGAATGGACAGAAGAATGCGAACACGCCCTCCTCCACCTCAAACGTATCCTGTCAGAACCGCCCATCCTAACGAGGCCCGATGTCGGGGAAGTCCTCTACTTGTACTTGGCCATGTCAAACAAGGCCGTAAGCACCGTACTTATCCGAGAAACCCCTTACGGGAAGAAATCAATCTACTTCACGAGCAAGGCCCTCCACGGCCTAGAAGTAAGATATCAGCGGATCGAGAAAGTCACCCTGGCTCTAATCAACACGGCCAGGAGGCTCTGTCACTACTTCCTGACCCACACCATCATGGTCATAACCGAATAGCCCATCAAGTAGCTGCTCGGACGACCCGACATGGCTGGGCGCATGTTGAAGTGGTCGTTGAAACTCTCAGAGTTCGACATCATCTACGAAGGCGGAAAAGCCCTCAAGGCCCAAGTCATGGCCGACTTCATCGCCGAGATGACCCCCGCGGCAGAGTCCACCCCGGGAACTCACAAGTGGACCATTTTTGTCGATGGCGCTTCAAGCCCCTCGGGAAATAGCGTGGGCAGCATCCTTAAAAACGAGGAGGGAACTATCGTGGAAGTCTCCCTAACACTGACCTTTCCAACAACGAACAAACAGGCCGAATACGAAGCCTTTCTAGTCGGACTCCGCCTGGCAGAGGATCTCGGAGCCAAGGAAATAAAGATCTTCACGGACTCCCAGTTGGTTGCATCCCAAGTCTGGGGCGAATACCAAGCGAAGAACGATAACCTGGTCGAATATTTGGCCCTTACCAGGGAACGGATGAAGAGTTTCGACTCTGCAAAAGTACATCACGTGCCTCGCAAACAGAACACACGGGCGGGCGTCCTCTCAAAGTTGGCGAACACCAAGAAAAAAGGCGGAAACAAATCTGTCGTCCAGGAGATCCTCGCTCAACCAAGCACAGAGAGGGCGGAAACGCTGCTCGACGTCAACGCCATCAGGGAAGTCGACTGTTGGACGACCCCAATACACGCCTACCTCAGTACGGGGCACCCCCCGGTGATGCTAAGAAGGTCAGTGTGGTCAAGCGACGATCCTGCTCGTATGTTCTGCTCAAGAACAAACTATACCAAAAGGGCTTCTCGATCCCTCTCCTCAAATGCGTCGACAGAACCCAAGCCTCGACCATCCTGCAAGAAGTCCATGAAGGAATCAATAGGCAACACCTCGGAGGGCGATCATTAGAGGAAAGCCTTACGGGCTGGGTATTACTGGCCGACAATGCAGGAAGACACGAAGGAACACGTCAGAAAGTGCGACAGGTGCCGGCGGCATTAGGACATACACCTCACCCCCCGAGCGAGCTCAAGCCCCTTTCCTCCCCTTGGCCGTTCGCATGGTGGGGGATGGATATCCTCGGTACGTTCACCTTGGGCTCCTATCAGAACAAGTATCTGATAGTAAGCGTCAACTACTTCACCAAATGGATCGAGGCCGAAGCCCTCGCCAAGAGCACAACGCACAACATACTTTGTTTCTACAAGAGAAACATCCTCGCCAGGTTCGGTGTCCTGCTCGCCATAGTCACCGACAATGGGACACAGTTCACCGAAAGAAATTTCCAAGACATTGTCACTAAACTCGGGACCAAGCACCACTTCACGTCAGTCGAACACCAAAACACAAACAACCAAGCCGAGGTCGCGAACAGAGTGATTCTCCGAGGTTTAAAACGAAGACTCGTCGACGCCAAAAAGGGATGGGTCGAGGAGCTCCACAACCTGCTCTGGGCCTACTGAACAACACCTCATTCGACCACCGGGGAAACCCCATTTCGACTCATGTACGAAACCGAGGTGGTAATCCCAGTGGAAATGAGAGAGCTGTCCAGGAGGACCGAATCTTCCCCCAGGGAGGAATCCAACGACGAGGCTCTCCGGGAGGAGAACGACCTGGTCGAAGAGATTCGATCGGGAGCAGCTCTCCGCGAAGCCGTGCTAAAACAAAAAATCGCCCTTCGCTATGACAGTAAAGTCCTAAAGCATGAATTCCAGGTCGGCGACCTGGTCTTACGAAGAAACCAGAAGGACTCGCGCGAGGGCAAACTCGCCGCAAACTGGGAAGGCCCCTGTCGTGTCCTGGACAAGATGGAGCACAAGGCCTACTACCTCGAGAACTTACACGGGGACGAAATAGCTAGACCATGGAACACTGAAAAGCTAAAGAAGTACTACAGTTAAACATTGCCCGCGAGGACACCCCTCACGACCACAAGAGTGTGACGTGGTACGACTGCGTCTCCCCAGAACTAACGAAATAGCAAGTGTCTGCCCTTTGTGTGTGCAAACAGAATGCTCTAATCAACGGCAACCACTCGGGCGAGAGTCGCCGCCGCAGTACCAAGACCAACAGAACACCCAGCTCGCGATGGGACGTTCACACCGCGGGGACTGGTCCACGACCGTGGTCCATCTCTGTAACTGACCAGGTAACCACATCGATTAATCGACCAGTTCCCTACACTTTCGGGCACAACGAATGTCGAGTTACCACTTCCAACATAGAAAACATACAAAGAAAGCATAACAAATGAATAAAATTATAAATCATGCATACATGAATAACCGAGCATACACACAAACTTAGAAGGAAAAGCAAAAATTCCATAAAATGGGCACAATCCCAGTAGTCATAACGTTACACTAAAAGGCCCTCGGCCCGAACAAAAGTCAAGACTTAGAAAAACATGGCACGCAGGGCGAAAAGTACTTAGCACGCAGGCCGAATGAAAAATAAGGGGCACGCAAGCCGTCATCCCTACTCTTAGTGATCCTCCTCCTCATGGGCAGCATGGTCTTCGTCCTCGTCATCCAAGCCTCCGGGCACAACGATCCGGCCTTACTGGATCTAATGGAAGGGACCAACCTCGTCGGTCACCAGGTCAGAGTTGATGAGCCTGAGTTGGTGTATAGCATGCTTAAAGCCCACCTCGACGACTCCCAGGCAGTCCTCATCTAGCTGACGAACTCTGTCCACGAGCTCCCGCCGAGACACCATCAACTGCTCCTCTTCAGACTCTTCCTCAATCGGGGCAACCAGATCCTCGAGCTCAATAACACGACCTCTGACCCCTTCGACTCATCATCTCTTTCCTTCAAGGCTTTCTCCAGCTCCCCAATACGCTCCCGGTGGAGCTTATCCTGCTTTTGGTATTCCTTCTGGTCGGCCTCCAACTTAGACCGGACCTCCTCGGATGCTGCGAGGTCGCTCCTAACAGTATCCAAATCCTTCGAGGAGCAGCCTTCCTCATTCAGCACGAGTGCCGTCTCAAAGACCCTCAACATCACGGCCAGGTCCGTGGACAACATCTTCCTTCGGGTCTCCTTGCCCGCAACCAGTATGTTCTTAGCCTCTACTAGGGCCACCCCGGGGTCGCTCCTCCCCGAAAAGAAATTCGGTCGAAGGCAGCAGGGGGCAGAACGAACCCGCGCTCCAGGGACCTGTTCGTGAGATCAATCGAAGGCACCTCGACCTCCCGTCGTCTCTTTGGGGCCGGGGGCTGCGCCGGGGAGCAGTTCTCTGCGGGGACGAGGTCGTTCCCGAAGGACCAACAACCAACTCCCTCCAAACAGTTGTGGTCCGACCTTAAGTACGACGGCTATCCCTGTTCATCAGCCTTGTCACACGTTCCTCCATGGAACCCGTGGTTCCTGGAAGAAGAGCACAAGAAAACCAATTAGAATCAAAATCGAAAACAAGTAACAAGATCAGTTGAGGAATCGCCCAAGCTACCTAAGAGCCGATGGGCCTCAGCCTCGGTCCAACACTCGAGCAGAGCCTTTGTGTTGATACACTGGATCTCTGTCTGTATCTGCCCGTCTGTGTTACGAATATATTCCCCGTCGGGAGACACGCACTTCCGAGGAGGAAGACGCCCGAGAAAGTTTGTAAGCTTTCGGAAGGCCAAACTATCTTCCTCGCCCATGAGGCTAGGCCGGTAGATGAAGCTGTCAATGCCCGAATGGAAGTGCAGGTCCGCCCAATCCAGTGGGAAGTTAGACTCATAACTATCCTCGAACCGCCCGTCCACCATGATCACCTCTCTCCAGAACATGGTGTCGTAGGCCTCGTCTGTCGCCGACATGACCATGAAATATCTGTCTTTAAATCCCCGCACTGATTTAGTGTATGGCCGGAGGATTCTGGTCGGTTGCTTCAAGGAGACCCAGTTATACCGACTAGACACCGTCTGGCGCTGCAGATGGAAAATGCAGAAGAACAGTGGGATGGTGGCGCCAAGCTCAAGGTAGTTGCAGACGATCTCAAACTCCCGGATGAAGGCCAAAGAATTAGGATGAAGTTGGAACGACGCCAGCATTAGATGGTTGAACATGCCCTGTTAAAATCTGGTGAAGGGCATGCGCATCCCCACCTCCTTGAAGGCAAACTCGTACATTGGAAACCGACCACCGTCATACCGTGAGCATATACGGTCTAACTCCCTTGGTTGGCAAGCGCGAAACTGGTGAGGGTTCCTGGCCCTCTTGTCTTCGACCACGGCTAAAATGTCGGAATCGTCGTGGATGAACCTCAACATATAATTTAAAGGCTCCTCCCCGAACCATTCCTTTAATGGTCTATCAGGGGGATCCATGTCGGCCTCATCCTGACAGCCTTCCTCATCCTCTGACAGATACCAGTGCACCTCCTCCTCAGCGTGGCCAGCCCTTTTTTACCTGAAAAGCAGAGGAACTTGGTGAATTCGATAGCCAAATCAAATCCACCCTTCCACCGCAGCTCAAGTGAAAGGGCGTGGTCGCCTAACCGCCCAGAAGACGACTTGGGGGAAATTTTAAAGCTCGAGGAGACCAGAGAGTACACTCTCTATCCTCAGCGCAAACATCCACTCGTGCCCCGGGCATTCATCCAATTACCCTCGGGGCATTCATAGTTTTACCAATCCTCCTCGGGCCACTCATTACAAGGTTCGGGGACAGTCATTTTTGTCGCTACGCGAAAAATGACACAGAGTCGCCACCAGATTTTATTTATCCCACGGGGGGAAAGGAAAATAGCGATAAAACCTTTGGGAGAAGAGCGTGGTCATCGCAACCAAGTCTTAGGGTTCGGGAGTCGGTTATGCGAGGGGAAGGTGTTAGCACCCCCTCGTATCCATCGTACTCGATGGGAACCTCCTAGGTTATTTAACGTGAATGGGTGTTTTTATTAAGAGTTTGCTTGTTTAGAGAAAAGAGGGGTTGGTTTATTTATTTTAATGCTCACCAAGGATTGTGGCCCTTGTGCCTACGTATCCTCACTTTAAAGAAGTGAAGAATCAGAGCTCCGTAGTTCGGAGACTTACGAAATAGTTGTTTGTTGGTTGATTTTATACCTTGAAAAAGGGGTTTTTGATTGATGCCCTAAGGTGAAAAATAGTTTGATGAGTTGATGTTATTTTTAGGTTTTTTCTTAGGAAAAAATGTTCTTGATTAGGATTATACACAAAAGACTTTGGATAGAAATGAATGTTTCGAATAACCAAGTCGAGCGCCTTGTATCCAAAATATTCGGAACGAGTGTAGGAGGACTCCATTCTCATTCCTTTTCCACCACTTTAAAGTTCGTGGTGCATAATTCTAATCATTTATGTTATTGTGTTTTGGATTTTTATGAGAAAAGAGAACCACTTGACGTTGGATCAAGGTTTATTGTTTGTAAAAGTATTTGAGGTGATACGAACAAGGTCGATGGCGGACGCACAAGGCGGCCGACTTACAAGGGTTGAAAATGGCTCGATAAAATCGAGAGTTTGCTTTTAAAAAAGGTTTTTTTGGAATCAAAGGCCAACAAGGACTACAACAACATTCACATACGAAAAACGTACAAACATATCGGGTTAGTCGTATAAAAAAAATCGAGACATGCAAAAAAAACAGAATTTTTTTTGGAGGTAAAAATAACAAAAATAAGTGAAAAATAGTGGTGTGACACGGGTGGCCGTGTTGTGTGACACGACCCGTGTCATAGGGTACATGCAATGTGGGTTTTGGAGCGTGACAGAGGTGTGACACGGGTGGCCGTGTTGTGTGACACGACCCATGTCATAAGGTCTGGGAGAAAAATGATTTTTAGGGCAAACAGAGGTGCAACATGGGTGGCCGTGTTATGTGACACGGCCCGTGTTGTGTGACACGGCCCGTGTTGTGAGGCCTGAGGTTTTTGGACGTGGAAACTCAAACAGAGGTGCAACACGGGTGGTCGTGTTGTGTGACACGGCCCGTGTCAGGCTACTAGAGTGAAAAAACCTAACTTTTTCTATGTTTTTCTTTCGTTTTTGTGGTTTCTTGAGAATGGTTTCTTGGTCCCTTTGGAACCTTACATGATACATACAATACAACAATACATAAAAGAGTAAACAAAATGAATGTAAGAGCAACAAAAATAAAGGGAGAAAGGTTGGAGGAAATGGATACCCAAGAGCTTTCTATCCTTCTTGCAAGTCCTCCTTGGTCTTGATTGAATGTACTTCACTCCTCTTCACTCTATGTTGTTAAGGTTTTATTTCTCAATGATCTTCTTGGTTCTATCTCACTCTCTTTTTCTCTGGTTTTGCAAAGCTTTCTATTTTTCTGGTTTTTTTTAGGGTATTGTTTGCTCTCTCTATTTTCTGGTTTTGCAAGTGTGTGTAGAATGGATGTTGAATGAATCAAGAGTGCCCCTTTTGTTTACAGCCCCCTCCTTTTATCTCAGCTCCTCTAGGGTTTTCTCTTCTCCCCACATATCAGATTTTTTCATGGGGTAATGTCTCTTACCATCTTTTCTCATGTCACTCTCTTTCTTTCCATTTTCATGCAAGAAGCTATGCTGCATTTTTGTTGTTGCACTTTGCCTATGTTGTTTTTTCTGCAGCACTTTGTGCCTTGCACCCATTTTGTTGGCTTGTGTTTGGACAGCTCCTCTTGGTCAATGCCACCAACTCTTGACAGCATTTTGAAATCTGATATTTAGATGCATTGTCACATGTTATTCCCTTGGTCTTGTGACATGTGATCTTGTGACATGAAGAAATTTGTCACCTCTTGCATGGGACTGTTTTGCCATGATTAAACATGCATATTCTTGGTCTTAAAACATTTCAATGTTGATTTAATCCTTGCATGTTTCTTGGATGTTTGTAAGCATAATGTAGACTTGGTGTGGCATTACCATAACATGAATTTGACTAGAGACTTGAATGAAGTATTAGAAATAAATTAATTTCTAAACATTACTAAGAGTTGGAAATCTTGCAACAAATGACATTCTTGTAATGTCATAAAATTTCTCTTTGTAATATCTTGCCTTTAATCTTGAATTCATGATGAATTTCCTTAGAACCATTAAGCTTGAAATGGATGAAGTCTTGAATTATGGACTTGTGATCTTGACTCATCCTTTGCAAATTTGAACTCCACTTGATCAAGAATTTAAAACAAAATTGGATGAAGCAATCTTGAATTATGCCTTGCATTTCATGATCATTAGGAATATATCTTGAATATCCTAATATTTTGTCAAGTAACTTCTCTTTGAAGAAATCTACAAGAGTAGACTTTCCAATTTAGATCAAACCTTAAATGATGAACCTTTCCTTCCATGTAGTCCAAGATAGATAAGTTATCTCATTCGAAATGGAAGATGACAAATCGACCCAATCCGTACCCACATGCTCGATATGCAATAAAATGATGTATGATATAGCGAATGTAGGGCATAAAGGCTAAAGGCAAAAATTAGGGTGTGACAATTTTCTACCCTAACTTTGAAGGATCCTCCGGCGTATTCGCCAAAAAACCCATGGTGATCCCAGCACCCCTAGTGGGGCCGCCGGAAACACCATTGTAAGCAGTAAAAACGCCAGGAAGGATGCAAAAACTTACTTGTTATGGTGGCGGAAAAGATGTCGTTGAGCAGAGAAATCATGGAAGTCGAGCAGAAGCGATCAAGGATGTCGGGCAGAGATCTTTGGATGTTGGGCAGCTGCAAAATAAGCGAATGAGCAAAAAAACGAGCTAGGTCAACATATATATACCCCTAGCACAGGAAACGAAGCGTCGTTAGGCACTCAAGTGCCTAGCCCGTAACCGTCACAGGAAGACACGTGGCAATCTTCCACCTTCCCTGTGTCTCTTCAAGTTCTTCCCTAGACCACAAGCTCCACCTCGTCATAAGTTCACCTAGCCAACACGATCATAACCTGTCCGACAGATCGACGCGTCCGACGCCATTCTCTGCTCAAGTCATAGCTCGCCTGACCGCAAACAACGACTTATGGGGCTACTATTCTGGACTGGGTCTACGCTTAACCTACAACCAAGCAGGCCCGAACCCTCTGGGGTTGGGCCCAATAGGACCATGTTGACGGGCAGAAGACCCATCGGGTATAACCTTCCCCCCTGTCGGGCATAGGCCAACAACTGTCGGGCAGGACCATCGCAGCCGACCAGCCAGTCTCTTTCTTCCCCGTCGTCGGCCAGAGTTCAGTCTGCTCGAGGAGCTCCTCGGACCTCCCCCCACGTTCTCTATGTGTCCGTCATGCAGGGACACGTCATAAAGTAACTACCCACATCTTGGAGATTCGGTCTTCCTCCTCCCGGATAGTGCGGAACAGTTACCCTAGGGCGAAGACCACGTGCTGGTCTTCACGATGCCACGTCAGTCCTAGCAGCTACTAACATTGGGCCTGGCAGCCCAACCCAGTGCTAGGTAACCGTTGGCCCTGCGCTGGGGGCTCACTATAAATATCCTCTTCACTAGAGGGTCAGGTAACTTAACTCTCTTACTCTCTCTCTCTGTACTTGCTCCCACTCTGCTCGTCACTTACTTTGGCATCGGAGTGTATTTCAGGTACACCCCCTCCTCTTCCATACCTTCGGTGAACAACTAGCAGCTCAACGACGTGTGGCAGGTCACTGATTCCTTTCTGATCAGGTAAGATCAATAGTATTCCCAAACAAGAATACCTGGGATTTCTCCAATCTCCTCACAGATGATTACATTAGCAATTGTCTTAGAGGTTACTGTTATAGAAACACCAGAAACCTTGGAAAGAATAGAATACTCATAACTTAGCTCAACAATGGAAGCATTAACCCAAAACTCTTTAACAAGATTTGGATAAGTAAAGCCACATAGCATATCAAAGTATCCATTACAAAATTTTTTAGAAACAGTCTTTTAGAAGTTAAAACCTTGCTTGAGCAGCTATTCAAAATTCACAAACTTTTCATTGATGATTACTAGTTGATTTGGTGAAAAATTGACTAGGGGATTCATCTCAGGTTCGGTTTGATAAAAAAAACAAAAGAAAAATAAATAACAAGAAAAGAACTGAACATGATTTTGACTACTGAGGAATAAAAATCTTGACAGAGGGACATAAAAGGTGACATGAAATAATGTTTCACAAAGACAAGAGATAGAGACCATAGACGTATAAAATAAGAAAACATCATTACCCAAGGGTCCTTACCTAGAAGACTTCTTGAATACACTAAATAATTTTCAAATTTATGGAATTTTAAGTAAGACAAGGATTTTAAAAGAATTCTTACTTAAATTGCTTCATCATAAGTAAAGATTCCTTCTCTAAATTTCAGAGACTGACTATTTTTCAGAAGCTATATGTCATCAAAGTCTTGTAGGATTAGACACCGAGTGAGACATATTCTATTTAATTATCAGTCTTTGATATTCTATTCATAGTCAAACATTTTTCTCTTGAAACTAGAGTCATGCTTGATTTATGAATGTTGAATTGGTTTCCTTGGCCACTAACTAGCAGAAGTATTATCACAAACGGTGAGAATATTGTTTTCATAAAAATGATCATCTTCTAGTTAATGACATATTCAGTACGGTCAAATACAATATAGTTTCTTTTCAAAGATTCTTTTGTTATTAACAAATATAAATTCTCTAGAGATCTAACCGAGACTTTGTATTTACTCATACTAAAATAGTTCATTGAGTCAAGAAGTTTGCAAAAGTGAAGGAACATAACATACTTTTTTTTGTTTTTCTTGGTCAGGCTTCAGATGAGCATTCAGATTTGACCATGAAATCTGAATTTTGTCTCGAGTGGACTCTGAGTCAATGACAGCTAAACCACTGATTCCAGTTTCTTCTCCAAACTCTATACTTTTGCATCCTTCAACTCTTGAGTTTGGTATGTAGGTATTTCTTCCATGAAATGTTGTAAGCAACCTTTGATCAAGTATCATGGAAGATGCATCGCTCCTTTCTTCTATGATATCTGTAGCAAATAAAATTTTAAATGTTGGTACCCATATTTCCGTGGATCCACAAATGTTAGTCCTGACAGGCTTTCTCTTACATCATGCCTTAGTCTGATAGAAGTACCAAGATTCATTCCAGAACAGAGTCTAGGATAAATTATGGCACTTAAGAAAATCTTATTCTTAGCAGAGTCTTTGATTTCATTGTCTTAGATTAAATCTATTGACTTCATAATCCTTGATTTTGACGTTTTTTGACTAGCATAGAACTAGATAGTGTTTGCTATAAGAGGTTGGCATGAGATAAGTTTTTAACACTGTCTTACTATTTCCAAAAAACAAAAGAAGAAATGAAAGGTTTCTCACATAATTGTCTTTTAACACAAATTCTATGATAACCTTCAATTTCCATAGGAGAAATGAAGTAACTTAAGATATTATCTTGAGATGCAAGCTCTTTATTATCAATATTGAAGCAAGATGAATTAGTCAATACATGTTTCTCTTTAATAATTGAGTTATTCCTGGATTCATATTATTTCTTCAGAAGAAGTAATGGCCAACAATGCCAAATTACTTTTTCATTGGATTCTGAATCCTCAATTATGCCAGCTTCATTAGAATATGCTTTGAAGATCTCTGACATTTTTGTTTTTGGGTTTTCATGTCTGGTAGTTTTTATCCTTGTTCTTAAGATTGGGATAATCATTTAAAATATGAATATTTCAAAAGCTTATGAAGTTACTCTTCCATCAACAGATATCACACTCCATTTAGCCAGATAATAAAATCTTTTGATAAAGAAGGCCAAATCCTTATCATCAGACATTCCATAGGAATTTTCTTCAACAAGCTTGAGGAAAGAGTGATCTCTTTGAAAGTTTTTCTTCATCTAGTTCCATTTCTTTACTTTTAAGAATGCTAATTAAACCTTCAAGACTCAGTCTACTTGAGTTTTTTTGACTTCTTGAATAGATGTGACTTTTTGGTTTAACACTGATAAGTCCAAGCTTTTGAGATTGACATTAATTTTGGTAAAACTAACTTAACATCAAGATGTTGGACAAGATTTCCTAACATGAAGAACAAACTAAAAAATAAGATGTTGGACAAGATGTCTTATCATGATGATTCGACATCTTTGTCTGTTAATTTGCAGTGTTGATACTGCTAATTTATTTCTAAATTTCAGAATATTATGGGAATATTTGTTTATCCTAGGTGGCGTTCAAGATTGAGGAATCAGAGATTCTATTTGAACTTGAAGATGCCGTTTTCTAAATGTGGAGACATTTTAGGAAACTTTGGATTGAAGAAACTATTCTTGAGGAGAATAAGTTGTAGATTATGTGTAACATGATTGCTGCATTTTTGAAGCCCAAATCCAATCTAGTTTATAGTTATAAATATGATGGATTTAACCTAATCAAGGTGTGGAAAATACATTGTTGCTTAGTAAGTTTTATGGTTTGTGTATTTGTGAGCCTATCTTGTATCATGTTGATACTAGAGCTAGATTGTTTGCATTGAGTTGTAATTTCTATCACTGTTGTGATTGAAAGGGAATTGAGAAGGGTCTCATACCTAGGAGAATCTTAGGTAGAAGTTAAGCACAGGTAGTGATTAAGTTATAAGTTATAAGCCAAAGGTTTTTTTAGCTTAGAATTAATACTATCTAGTGGGTTTCATTCTTGGCTTGGTAGCCCCCAGACGTAGGTGTCGTTGTACATGGAACTGGGTTAACAATTACTCTGTGTTCGTTTACTTTCTATAACTTTTATTGTGCTCCTTCTTATCATTGTCCTTAAAGTAGAGATTAAGTGTCTCGATATCTTTTAGTGTAGAAGCACACTTCAATCTCAAGGTTTTGAAGATGTCAACAAAGATTCAAGCTCATTCCATGATTGCAAAAAGTCAAAGCTTTCAAATGGATCAAGATACTTACACTATATACCCGTGGGGGTATACGTACTAAGAAGCTGCTTGCACTATATACCCGTGGGGGTATATACACTGAAGATAAAACCAGAAGCATATCATCTATGGAATATTGTCAAGCAAATCAAGCATCTTGTGCAAATGTTCCTACAACTTTCAAGATTTGGACTCAAGCTTCGGTATATCAATATTCACTTCTTTAATTGATATACAAGTGTTCAAATAATTTATCATGATAACATTTTGCATCTGCATGTTTTAAAAATCATTTGGATTGGTATAACACTTTTTAACTCAAGTATTTTTTTGAGTTTTAACAGTGTTAACCGATTAACCATATGGGTTAATCGGTTAACGGCCTTAAATTCTGAATTCTCTGGGCCAACGTTCAAGTGTTAACCGATTAACCTATATGGTTAACCGATTAACACTGAACGAATTTTGAAAAATTGTTTCTTTTAAAATTCAAATTTTGTTTGAATGTTATACCATTTCATTATTTGATTCATACTCAATTATACCTTTTTGAAATGGTGTTTGACTCATATAAATTCTGAAAATTTTCAAATTGAAAAACACCTCCAATAATTTTCAATGTAATCATTCAATCAAATTCACTACTTTTCAAATATTTTCAAATATTTCAAAAAGTGTTCATACCATTTCATATCCAGAATTTTTGAACACTTGTATTGATATTGAAAAGTGAATTCTGATCAAAAGGAGAAGATCAATCTTTGTATTGATATTACTATTGTATCACTCTCAAATTACAAATTACAAGAATTATTTCTTTGTGACTTGTGATCCAGGATTGTTGGACACAAGGGTTAGTGCTTGCAAGAGGATTGTTCTGGCTCACTAAGTTGTTGAAATAGTTGTTAGATAGTAGGCCTCACTGGTTTATGGTGTGATAGGTTGTACATTCTAAAACTATAGTGAAAACTCTCTTTCATATCGAAAGGGGAGTGGAGTACCTTCGGATTGTGAAGGGAACCACTATAAATCTCGGTGTTCATTTTTCATTCTGCATTTACTGCTTTCAACATCAAGATCATAACCAAGAAAAATTCAAGAATATCGAATAATCGGAAAAAGTTTCTAAAGCCTAATTCACCCCCCCTCTTAGGCATACTCTGAACTTACAATTGGCATCAAAGCAGGTTAAGGTAACCTGTTCCTAAGGATTCAATATGGCTTCCGCTAGCACCAACCCTGTTTTCAAAGATGGTGGGAGTAGTAACAAACCACCATTGTTCTCTGGAGAATATTTCGATTTTTGGAAAATTAGAATGAAGGCACATCTTGAAGCCCAAGGAGAAGGTATATGGGAAGCAATCGAAGAAGGACCACACAATCCAGTAAATATGGTCAATGGCGTTGGAACCGCAAAGTTGAAAAGCACGTATGCTGAAGACGATAAGAAAAAGATTCTTAATGAAAAGAAAGAAATCAACATACTCCAAAGCGCTCTTAGTATGGACGAGTTCTTCCGTGTATCATAGTGTAGATCGGCAAAAGAGATTTGGGACACCTTGGTGGAAACGCATGAAGGAACCGCAGAAGTAAAGAGATCAAGACTCAACACGTTAAGTCAAGAATATGAGATGTTCCGTATGCAACTCGGTGAATCTACTGTTGCCTTACAAAAAAGATTCATTCATCTAACAAATCACTTGATTGCTCTCGGGAAGACCTTCACCAATGATGATCTCAACCTAAAAGTCCTAAGATCCTTAACAAGAGAATGACAACCAAAAGTGACCGCTATTTTGGAAAAGAAGAGTCTCTCAACGATGACATTCGCATCCTTATTTGGCAAACTTCAAGAGGACGAATTGGAACTTGGAAGACTTGAGAAGCATGAAAGTCAAGAAAAGAAGTCCAAAGGAATTGCCTTGAAGATTGACACAAAGGATGACAAAGACGACGAGACTTCCGAAGATGAAAATTTCATGCTTCTTGTAAAGAAGCTTGGTAAGTTTTTTAATAATAATAAAAATTCCTCTTTTCCTAAAAAGAATAGACATTTCAGGAAAAAAGGATGCATCCACATCGAATCAAGAAGTCACATGCTACGAATGTGGGAAGCAAGGTCACATAAAGTCGGATTACCCGAAACTTGCAAAGAAAGGAGGATTCAAAGGCAAGAAGGATTTAAAAAATAAAAAGGCCTATGTTGCTTGGGACGATAACGAGATAAGTTCATCATCAGAATCAGAAAGCGATGAATGTACAAATTTTGCTCTTATGGCGTCACATCATTCCGATGAAGAAATTGATGAGGTTAGTAACAATTTTTCTATTTATGACAATGATGCACAAGAATTTATAGATGAACTTCTAAAAGAATGCAAGACTTTGTATAAAAGCATCTCATCCCAAAAGAAAAAAATTTCATTTTTAGAAGAACAAAATACTGCTTTTATAAAAAATATTGAAAATGAAAAACAAAAATTGGTGGATGAAAAACAAAGTCTTGTAGGCAAAAATTGTGAATCCTTATCTTTTCAAATTGTTCAACTTAAAAGAGTTTTAGAAAGATACGAAAAAGTTCATCTTGGCTTGGAGGAAATTCTTAGGCACCAAAGATATTCTAATGATAAAATTGGATTAGGATATTCTATGTTTTCCAAACCAAGCACAAATGAAACCATTTTTGGTGAAAGCAAGTGAACAAGTTGTTAAAGAAAAGGCAAACAATTCTAAAACTATGCATCAAAGTCATAAAAAGAAAAGAATTGTGAAAAAAAGAATTATGTTCCTAGATATAGAAGTCATTTTCAACCTACTTGTTTTTATTGTGGAATCAAAGGCCATACACCTAATGCTTGCTATGTGCGCAACATTGGTGTTGCTAAAGGGTATTATGTGTGGGTTGAAAAGGGTACTAACTACCAAGGATCCAAAGCAATTTGGGTACCTAACACTACTTGATTTTGTGTTGTAGGTATGATTGAAGACAACTTCTAATCAATGGTATCTTGATAGCGGTTGTTCTAAGCATATGACGGGAGACATAAACAAATTTTCAAGTCTATTACTAAAGGCCAAAGGATACGTTACTTATGGTGATGATAATAAAGGAAAACTTCTTGGAGTTGGAACCGTTGGTGCACCTTCATGTACAATAATTGAAGACGTTCTTTATGTGGAAGGCCTTAAACACAACCTACTTAGCATAAGTCAATTGTGTGACAAAGGGTTCCGAATCAACTTCACAAAGGATGAATGTTTGATAGAACATGAAGTCACCCATGACATCTTGCTAAAAGGTAAAAGATTTAATAATATTTTTATGATCTCTTTTGATGACTCATCCTTGAAGGTAAAATGTCTAATGGCGAACAACAATGAGGCGTGGCTATGGCATAAAAGATTTGCTCACATTCACATGGAGCATTTAAAAAAGTTGATAAAGCATGATCTAGTTGTTGGTCTTCCGAAGATAAAATTCATCAAGGATAAGTTATGCGATGCATGTCAAAAGGGGAAACAGACCAAGACAACTTTCAAATCCAAGCAAGTGGTTTCTACATCAAGACCACTTCAATTGTTGCACATGGATATTTTTGGTCCATCGAGAATAAAAAGCTTTGGAGGTAGTATTTATGCTTTAGTTATTATTGATGATTTCTCTCGATACACATGGACATTGTTTTTAGTGCAGAAAAATGATGCTTTCAAAGCATTCAAGAAGTATGCGAAGCAAATTCAAAACGAGAAGTCACTCACCATAGCCTCCATAAGAAGCAACCATGGTAGAGAATTCCAAAATTCAGACTTTCAAGATTTTTGTGAATAGCATAGAATTTCTCACAATTTTTCCGCACCAAGGACTCCTCAGCAAAACGGTGTCGTAGAACGGAAGAATAGGTCACTGGTGGAGCTTGCTAGAACGATGCTTAGCGACTCGAATCTTCCTAAATATTTCTGGGCAGAAGCGGTTAGCACGACGTGTTTCGTAAGCAACCGTGTCAATATTCGACCAATTCTCAAGAAGACTCCGTATGAGCTGTTCAAGGGTAGGAAACAAAACATAGCATTTTTCCACATATTCGAATGCAAATGTTTTGTTCTCAACAACAATAAGGACAATCTCGGTAAGTTTGATGAGAAGTCCGAAGAAGGTATATTTCTTGGTTACTCTCTTTCTAGTAGAGCTTTTAGAATTTTTAATAAAAGAACTCTTACTATTGAAGAATCCATTCATGTTTCTTTTGATGAAACTAACCCCTCGAAAGAGGATAATATTATTGTGGATGATGATGATATAGTAGGTTCTTCTTAACAACAAGAAGAGACTTCAAAGAATCAAGCAATACCACAAGAAGATGTCACTCAAATCATTAAAGTACATCAAGATCTTCCGAAGGAATGGAGAACGCATAAAGATCACCCGATAGATAAAGTTATTGGTGATATTAGCCAAGGCGTTGCAACTCGACTAAATCTTAAGGATGCTTGTCTCAACATGGATTTTGTGTCTCAAATTGAACCACCCAAGATTGATGAAGCCTTAGGTGATGACCAATGGATTATAGCGATGTAAGAAGAACTCAACCAATTCGAAAGGAATTAAGTTTGGAATCTCGTACCAAGACCGGACAACAAACACATCATAGGAACGAGATGGGTGTTTAAGAACAAACTTGACGAGAATGGGATCATAGTTCGTAACAAAGCAAGATTGGTCGCACAAGGCTACAACCAGGAGGAAGGAATTGATTTTGATGAAACGTTCGCTCCGGTAGCAAGGTTAGAAGCAATTAGATTATTACTTGCTTATGCTTGTTCTATGAATTTTCAGTTGTTCCAGATGGATGTCAAAAGCGCTTTCCTGAATGGATATATCAATGAAGAAGTCTACGTCAAATAACCTCAGGGTTTTGAAGACTTCAAGAATCCCTCGCATGTTTACAAACTGAAAAAGGCACTCTACGGACTGAAGCAAGCACCAAGAGCATGGTATGACCGCCTTAGCAATTTCTTATGTGAAAAGGGATTTACAAAAGGAAAGGTTGACAAGACGTTTTTCATAAAGAAGATCAAGGGTAACACCTTATTGGTTCAAGTTTATGTCGACGACATCATCTTCGGATCAACAAACAAAGAGCTTTGCGAAGAATTTTCACTTATGATGCAAGGAGAATTCGAGATGTCCATGATGGGAAAATTGAACTATTTTCTTGGACTACAAATCAAGAAAACAAAGGATGGCATCTTCCTCAACCAATCCAAGTATTGCAAAGAATTGTTGAAGAAATTCGATATGGATAGTTGCAAGGTGATGTCCACTCCTATGGGATCCGGAACGTACGTTGATCAAGATGAATCCAGTACTCCAATTGATATTACAAAATATCGAGGTATGATCGGTTCATTATTATATTTGACGGCAAGTCATCCTGACATTATGTTTAGCGTTTTTCTGTGTGCACGCTTTCAAGCAAGTCCGAAAGAATCATATCTCACCGCCGTGAAGAGAATCATAAAGTATCTCAAAGGGACAATGAACATCAGATTATGGTATCCAAAAGGTAGTACTTGTTCTTTAATTGGTTATTCTGACGCTGATTATGCAGGATGTAAGACCGATAGAAAAAGCACGAGTGGTACGTGTCACATTCTCGGGAATGCACTAGTGTCATGGGCTTGCAAGAAGCAAGCGTGTGTGGAACTCAGTACAGCCGAAGTGGAACATATTGCAGCAGGAAGTTGTTGTGCACAAATTCTGTGGCTCAAGCAACAACTCCTCGATTACGGTGTAGATCTCGGTTGCATTCCTCTTCGATGTGATAATACAAGTGCCATCAATATTAAAAAGAACCCGGTCATGCATTCAAGGACAAAGCATATAGATATCTGGCATCACTTCCTTCGAGATCACGTACTAAATGGAGATGTAGATGTTACTTTCATGGATACACACAATTAACTCGTCGACATCTTTACCAAACCATTGGCGAAAGAACCGTTCTTCAAAATTCAACGAAAACTTGGGATTCTCGATGAAGGTGATATCTGATCTCTGGTTTATATTTGCATAATGTATGTTTTCTAATCTGTGTGCATTCTATTTAAGTTGTTTAAGTTGTTATTTCTTGTGTAACCGTACAATATTTGCTGCATTGTTTATGTGCTGCATTTTATTTTGATCTATTATGCTATGCTTAATTATATGCTGTCTTGTATGCCGATATTGCTTTTGTTTGGTTTGAAAGCTCCTTCCTTTTTGCTAATGACAAAGGGGGAGAAGAGCTTGGCTGTCTAATATCTCCTTGTGCAGAATTTTTTTGCCTCTGTTTAGATAGGGGGAGTTGCTGAACATAGGGGGAGAAGCAAGCCAAGATCAGAACCAAACATCGTCAAGGATATTGCACAGACACAGTTGTTTGTCATCATCAAAAAGGGGGAGAATGTAGAAGCACACTTCAATATCAAGGTTTTGATGATGTCAACAAAGACTCAAGCTCATTCCATGATTGCAAAAAGTCAAAGCTTTCAAATGGATCAAGATACTTACACTATATACCCGTGGGGGTATATGTACTAAGAAGCTGCTTGCACTATATACCCGTGGGGGTATATACACTGAAGATAAAACCAGAAGCATATCATTTATGGAATGTTGTCAAGCAAATCAAGCATCTTGTGAAAATGTTCCTACAACTTTCAAGATTTGGACTCAAGCTTTGGTATATCAATATTCACTTCTTTAATTGATATACAAGTGTTCAAATAATTTATCATGATAACATTTTGCATCAGCATGTTTTAAAAATCATTTGGACTGGTATAACGCTTTTTAACTCAAGTATTTTTTTGAGTTTTAACAGTGTTAACCGATTAACCATATGGGTTAATCGGTTAACGGCCTTAAATTTTGAATTCTTTGGGCCAACGTTCAAGTGTTAACCAATTAACCTATATGGTTAACCGATTAACACTGAACGAATTTTGAAAAATTGTTTCTTTTAAAATTCAAATTTTGTTTGAATGTTATACCTTTTCATTATTTGATTCATACTCAATTATACCTTTTTGAAATGGTGTTTGGCTCATATAAATTCTGAAAATTTTCAAATTGAAAAACACCTCCAATAATTTTCAATGTAATCATTCAATCAAATTCACTACTTTTCAAATATTTTCAAATATTTCAAAAAGTGTTCATATTGTTCATACCATTTTATATCCAGAATTTTTGAACACTTGTATTGATATTGAAAAGTGATTTCTGATCAAAAGGAGAAGATCAATCTTTGTATTGATATTACTATTGTATCACTCTCAAATTACAAATTACAAGAATTATTTCTTTGTGACTTGTGATCCAGGATTGTTGGACACAAGGGTTAGTGCTTGCAAGAGGATTGTTCTTGCTCACTAAGTTGTTGAAATAGTTGTTAGATAGTAGGCCTTACCGGTTGATGGTGTGATAGGCTGTACATTCTAAAACTATAGTGAAAACTCTCTTTCATGTCGAAAGGGGAGTGGAGTACCTTTGGATTGTGAAGGGAACCACTATAAATCTCGGTGTTCATTTTTCATTCTGCATTTACTGCTTTCAACATCAAGATCATAACCAAGAAAAATTCAAGAATATCGAATAACCGGAAAAAGTTTCTAAAGCCTAATTCACCCCCCCTCTTAGGCATACTCTGAACTTACAATTAGGACATCTGAGATCTGCATACTAGAATTTTAAACACTAGCAAGCAAACTTCTTAGAATTTGCTTGGAAAGATTATATGAAGTGTAACTTGATAAGCTTATGCCTGATTCCCTTTAAATTTGAACATAAAGATTCAAAGATAGTCTTGAGCATTAGACATGTTAATGATGTTAATATACTCAAAATGAGATAAAGCACCCACCATAATGCATCTAACTCCAAGATGATTTATATAAAGCTTCTTCTGAGTTGGCGTGAGATATTTTCTATTATAGATCATCCCTACACCATCAACATATATAGTAATACCTTTCTCAAAGGTATTCCATAGACATTCATCAAAACCCTTTTATCAAAACCAATGATATAAGAATATATTTTGCCTTTTTCCCATTATTTAGATTCAGCGGAGTCACCCCTGAATATTGTAGGATTAGCAAAGTAATATTTTTCATATAGTACTTGATTCCTTCTTGAAGGAAAGTCTTTAACATACATATTTTTCTCATTGGATGTTTACCTGCACCATTATTAAATGTTATGCATAGACCATACTCTGATACCAACTGAAGGTGAGAAAAATACACAAGAAGGGGGGTTGAATTATGTTATCTGTTTTCTTTACTTTGCTTCTAAACAAAGTTCAGATTCTAAACCACTGTTCAGATTTTAATAATTTATTGTAGCGGGATAATAATAGAAGCAAATAAATAACAACATAACAAATATAAATTTATCATAGTTCCTCTCAACCGAGAGTAGTCCAGTCCCCTTGCAACACAAGATATTTTCACTATAATCAAATCATGATTACAATTGCTTAAGCCCTCAGCACAATAATTTTCTGCTCAAACCCTCAGCCCAAGACTTCCTGCTTAGATTCTCAACTCTGTTTGACGATAGCATAGATCTAGAAGGGGGGGGGGGGGGTTGAATAGATCTCTTGTTTAAAACAGAGTCGGCGCTACCAAAAATTGGTTTTTAAAAATGTTTTAGGCGGAAGCGGCCGAGGAACTATATTCGTCTAAAACGAACCTTTACCAAAAAAACCGGATACGCGTAAAGCCTATGGAATTCGATAAAAATGAGATTTATGAATCACTAATTTGATCATACTTCAATCAGATTTTGTTCACTATAAGGTGTGACTATTTCCAATTCTTTACAATATAGATAATTTGAAACGACAACACAATTGTTTTTAGTTCACGCAATTGGTCAAACACTTGGAGTGCAAGACACTACAAGTAAATTCCAATATGAAATTAAAATGCTCAAGTGTTCTATTATAATCAAGGATTGTAACAAGCTTAAAAATGATTCAGCACTACTCTCATCAGAGTTTGATTAACACAATTGTTTGCACTCAAAACTCAGAATTTAAGCAATGTAAAAGTAAAGAAAGAAACACCGATTTGTTGAGGCAGTTCCCGCGTCGTCCTCGCTCGGGGTAAGCCTGCCCTCAATTCTAACAATAGAATTGAGACCTGTATAGATATAACCTGTTGGTAAATGTTTACACAAGAAGCAAATAGAGATCAAATGATCAAACACAATTTGTTGATGTAGAGCCTATTTCTTCTCGTCCCTTGATTCAAGTTGAATAAAGTCCTCTGAACACGATGAGCAAACCTTCGACTACGGCATGCCCTTTGAACAACCCCACGGTCTTCAAATCTTGCCCAGCTGATTTCAGTTACCCATCTGTCGAACCCGAATCTTCCACTCACAATCCTTCGGTTACCGCTACTAAATCGACAAAACCACTCGTTCTTCGATTACCTTCGCTCGGCTGAATCTGTGATGGATCGATTCGTGCAAAAACCCCCAAAATCCAAGATTCTTAGAGGAAAAAACCTTAACAATTTTATTCAAGACAAACCTACTGATTAGTCAACCCAAAACAGATTACACCAATCCTATGTTTGGACGTTATCACCTCTAACAAGCAGAATGCACAATAAAAATGATTATGTGTAGTTGTTGAGAAAATGATATGAAGAGGATGAAGATGATGAGAACAAATTAGTATGTTATTTTCACTTTTCTTGTTTTTCTAAGTTGGTTGAAAGGAAGAGCAAAAATCATTTTATATACAAGACATAATTGATTAACAAACATAACAAATACCAAGACCGTTTCACATAACAGATTTTTGACTAAACATAAGCGAGCGGTCGACCTATGCAGAAAGGAGGGTCGACCTAAGCTTACCCAAATTCCTGATTATGCAAAAAATAGAACCTTGCATTGACCGGAGCAGGTCATGCATCGACGCAAAGCATGCAGATTTAGGCAAATAGAAATGGATATAGTATGAGTCGACCGGAGGGTCGACGCGATCCCTTCTGAGAGTAGACCATTAAAAAGACTATCTATATGAATCGACCGGAGCTAGCTTTGAGTCGACTCAAAGCTCTGAAATATGCAAAAATGCCTATTTTTCATGTATCAAGTCACTTTTGAGGAACTCTATTACATGGTAAGCTTGACGAGCTAGACCAACCCTACATGAAGCATAGGTTTAGCCATTTCTATATGTATCAATAATGTTTTTGACGAATGTTTGACTCATGAGGGATAAGACATGCATATGTGACACGATGATACCGTCCAAAGTACATTTTACTATCAATCTAAGTTTTGACATCATTGAAACAAGTCTAGCTACCTATGAGAATTGCCCTCACATACTCCCCCTTTTTTATGATAGCAAAATGATAGAAACTTGGTGTATGATGCATTATATCATCCTCCCCCTTGATGCCTTCATGATCCTCCCCCTTAGTTGATGCCTTCATCTATACACAATCTGCATGAGTAGTAAGTCTTCACATATGATGTTTCTGCTTGATATGTTTCTTCCCCTTTGACAACGTCAAAAATAAAGAAGAAAATTGTCAACGAATTGTATAAACGAAGAGAGATAAGCAAGTTCCAACCATTTGCAATAGGTTACACATTAACACGCATTCACATATAATGCAGTTAATGAAATCATATAAATGGATAAATAGATCAACACGTAATAGAACAAAAGTAATAATCACTATTTCAAAATGAACATTAAGCATGTCTTCAAAAACAAATAAGTACATAAACCATTCTACAAGAAATATTAATGAACACATGATGACATAAGATGAAAAATGTAATATGCAAGACATCCTCAGGGTCTCCTCCCCCTAAAATGAAGGCCACGTCCTCGAAAGGGATATTCTGGAGGCAGTTGTGCGTCAGCTCTTTCCGTGTACTCCAATACCGCTCTATTGGGTGTGTTGAAGCTGGTGGTAAGGGCCCGATGTTGACCGACTGCAGTTTTAACTATCCCATCTATCACCCTCATTATAGCTGATGTAAAAGCATTAAAATAATTTGTGTGAGCCTGAAATTGGTTCTGCAATTGCGAGAACCGCTCATCCTAGGCAGTCACGAAAGAACGTTGCTCAAGCTGCATAGTATCATCATATCGAGGAGTTCATTGGTATGTTGTTGGGGATGCGGAGATGGTTGAGGCACATAGCTCCAGTAATAAGTGTCTTCATGATCCCAATTTGGTTGTGGCATGTAGTTGGCACCTAGCATTGTCCAGCCCGTGTTTTGCCAGGCACCCCACCCTTGGTCATCCTCATGCGCCAAGTGAGGTGATTGGTTTAGCCACCCACTATCATATTGATCATCAGTCTCCATAGAATGTCCACCTACATGTTATTCTTCTTCTTCTTCTACTTCCTCTATCTGGTCATCACTTTCATCCAATTCTTCCAACCGAGAGGTAGTAGCCTTGACAATGAATCGACAACGGCTTTCTCTACCGGATTCCTTCAGCGAATAAGTTCTGCTTGCAATATAGTGAGGCCAACTTATCTTGATATCTTTTTTAAGAATGTAAATCAAGTGTATCTCGGCTTGATCCACTCGAGAGTAGTCGCCTTTCTTTGGTCGCAGAATGTGTGCCATAATCTATTGTAGTATTCTATCCACCGGTATCAATTTGCCTGTTGTGAAAGTTTTTGGAAAGAGGTCGCTAGCTACAATATCATCACCATGTGGTTTCTTTAGCATGGAGTTCAATGCTTCTTTGAACTCGTAGTCTATTACGGGACGTGCATCTGTGGCCTTAATAATGGGCTCAGCAGATATCGACGACATGTCAAACAAATTTTTCCACACCAAGTCATTCATACATACCTTGGTATTTCCCAGCTTTATGTTGAACTCAAACCCTTGAAATTTTCCTTGAATACCTGTGTAGACGATCCTCACTAGATCTTCGTTATACTTAATATCACACTCCAAAAAGTTGTTGAAACCTTGAGCATCCAAAAGATTAATTACTTCTGGAATATACATACGTTCAACAACCTTTCGATAGTAAGCACGTTGCTTAACCATAAATCGTTTGCTAAATTTCTTTTCCTATATTTCCAAAAATTCAGGAGGTAATAGAGATACAACAGTTACTAGTAAATTTCCTCTTGATGGACCGGCTTGAGAGGATGATGCTCTGGTGGTTCTCTTTCTGGTGATCCTTCTGGTAGACACGTTGATTTCTTGTGTGGAGATGAAGAACTTTGATGCACAAAGTTACTCTTGGAGATGGAGAGAAGATAATGACTTTAACCTTTTTATGTAGAGGCTAGGTTTTGAATGGAGTTTTGGGAAGAGGAGAGGAAGATATATAGCCTTGAATAGGTGAAATGCTCAATGCAAATGTTAATGATGATGAATTAGAATAGACAACATAATTTCGAATGCATTAAAGATGATAGAAAATGAACAGTTCATCAATAATTTTTCAGAAGTTTCGCGCAATGCGTCGACCGGAAAGGTCATGCCTCGACGCGTACTGTGTGAAAACTTACACTTTAGAAATGTTTAGGGTATGCGTCGACCTGAGCATACCCGATTTTCAGACATGAAAAATCTTAGTTTTGTGTGTCGACCGTAACACTGTGTAGGTCGACTCATGCAGGCAAAAACAACAAAAATCATCAAATTTATTCAATCAAGCATTCAACGATACATAAATACATAGCCAATCCATATTTCAAACATAAAAAGGGATGAAATAAGCGTAATCATGGAATAAACGACAATAATAACACACAATTTGATACATTACTTTATATGAACAAGGGAAGTGCGAGAGTTTCTAAATAAGGAAAGATAGTATCTCAACTCCAATTGTTAGCTAATGCCCTCACATATGGCTCTAAACTTTTTCATTTGTTAGATAAAAGATGAATAAAACAAATATAGAGATAGATATAAAGCATGCAGAAGTTATTTCCTAAACACGATCCAAAATGTCGAGAACACCGAGTTCCCTACGGATGTGAAAGAAAGGCTCTGTAGCGAGTGATTTTGTAAAGATATCCGCAAGTTGTTTTTTAGTGTCAACATGCTCAAACACCATGTTGCCCTTCTCCACATGATCCCTAAGGAAGTGGTGGCGAATTTCGATATGCTTGGTGTGTGAACGTAGCACGGGATTCTTGGTTAGGTTAATAGCACCCGTGTTATCACAAAAAATCAGAACACAATCAAGTTTTAGGTTGAAGTAGAGCAATTGTTGCTTAAGCCATAAGACTTGAGCGCAACAACTACCGACCGCAACGTATTCTGCTTTGGCTATTGACAAAACAACGAAAATTTGCTTCTTGTTATGCCAACTTACCAAAGAGTTTGAAAATAGATGAGACGTGCCACTCGTGCTTTTCCTATCTGATTTGCAACCCGCAAAATCAGAATCAGAAAAGCCAACCAAGGAGAAATCATTTCCCTTAGAATACCAAATCCCATACTTTGGAGTACTAGAGAGGTATCTAAGTATGCACTTTACTGATTTTAAGTGAGATTCTTTAGGAGATAACTGATACCTCACACACATACAGATACTAAACATAATGTCGGGTCTAAAAGCAGTAAAATAGATGAGAGATCTAATCATACCTCGATATTTTTTACCTCTACATCCTTACCATTTTCGTCTCGGCTAAGATTCGCACACATAAGCATTGGAGTGTCGATAGCCTTGGAGTTTGCCATGTCAAACCGCTTGAGAAGCTCAAGGCAGTATTTTGTCTGGCTCACAAAGGTACCCTCCTGCAGTTGCTTGATTTGCAATCCAAGGAAATAGGTGAGCTCCCCCATCATGCTCATTTCGAATTCTCCCTGCATTAATATAGAAAACTACCTTTCGAGATTCATGTTAGTTGATCCAAAAATGATATCCTCAACATATATTTGTACCAAAATAAGGTGTTTTCCTTGACGTATAATGAAAAGAGTTGTGTTAACCTTTCCTCTTTAGTACCCTTGATCAAGGAGAAACTTTCTTAGACGGTCATACCAAGCCCTAAGGGCTTGCATGAGTCCATACAAAGCACATTTTAATTTGTATACATGATCAGGATACTCATGGGATTCAAACCCTGGAGGTTGGGCAACATAAACCTCTTCATTTATAACCGTTAAGGAATGCACTTCTTACATCCATTTCAAATAGTTTAAAATCTTTCGCACACGCGAAGGCAAGTAGAAGACGTATAGCCTCGAGTCGGGCAACCGGCGCATAAGTTTCCTCATAGTCGATTCCTTCCTCTTGGTTATATCCCTGCGCGACCAAACGCGCTTTATTTCGAGTTATTACTCCATTCTCGTCCAATTTATTCCTAAACACCCATCGGGTGCCAATTACTCGATGGTCTTGTGGAGGAGAGACATGGTCCCAAACCTCATTTATTTTAAACTGATTGAGTTCCTCTTGCATTGATAGGAACCAATGTTCATCGAGTAATGCCTCTTTTCGGTTTTTAGGTTCTACTTGAGAAATGAAAGCGAAGCGATAACATAAATTACTTAGCTTCGATCGAGTTGTCACTCCCTTTGAGATATCACTGAGAATATTGTCGATGGCATGGCCTTTGAGAGACTTCCATGCTGGAGGAAGATCATTGTTGTTGGATGGATGAACTTCTTCAATCCCCTCACGATGGTGATCTTTTTCCTCCTCAACTTTGACTAGGTCAGGTTGATCAATTCCTGTCTCAGCACCCTTGAGTATGTCTTCAAAATATACACCAACACCATGAAATGAACTACCTTTTCCGACACTTTTCGGATAAGACTCATCAAGCGTGATATGAACAAACTCTTCAATTGTAACTAATCTCTTATTGTATATTCTATAGGCTTTACTTGATTGAGAGTATCCGAGAAAGATACCTTCATCTACCTTGGAGTCAAATTTTCCTAGACTTTCTTTTCCATTGTTTAACACGAAACACTTACAACCAAAGACATGTAGGTGAGACACATTTTGCTTCTGCCCCTTTAAAAGTTCATACAGAGTCTTGTTTAGAATAGGGCGGATGAACACCCTATTTAAAACGTAACAAGTCGTACTAATGGCGTTAGCCCAGAAATATTTAGGAAGCTCACTTTCATTGATCATAGCTCTCCCCAACTCTTCCAAAATTTGATTTTTGCATTCCACGACCCCGGTTTTTTTAGGGGTACATGGAGTGGAGAAGTTATGATCAATTCTGTGTCTACCACAATATTCCTCAAAAAGGTAATTCTCAAACTCATCCCCATGATCACTTCTAATTGATATGATGTTTGTGTTTAACTTATTTTGAGAAAGTTTAGCAAGTTTTTCAAAGGCGGAGAATGTATCGCTCTTGGTAGCCAAGGAGATAGTCCAGCAAAATCTAGAAAAATCATCGACTATAACAAAACTATAGTAGTTACCACCTAGGCTCTTAATTCTAGATGGCCCAAATAGATCCGTATGAAGAAGTTCAAGAGGTCTCATAGTTGAAATAATGTTTTTAGATTTAAACGAGATCCTTGTTTTCTTCCCCATTTGGCATGCATCACATAAGTGATCCTTGGTAAACTTGATTTTGGGTAAGCCAATAACTAGATCTTTTGAAACTATCTTGTTTAGCAAGTCAAAATTGACATGCGCTAAACGTCTATGCCACAACCATGAGTCCTCACTCATTGTCATGAGACATTTATCGCTAGTCAATGATACTTCACTCAAATTTAGCATATAGACATTATTTACCCTCAAGCCATTAAACACATCATTCATTTTATCATTGTGTTCAATTAAGCAACAATCTTTTGAAAAAGATGCTTTGTGTCCCTTGTCACATAATTGACTAATGCTAATGAGGTTGTGTTTAAGACCCTCGACTAGCAATACATCAGAGATAGTAGTAGATGAGGGATTATCTACACTACCTTTTCCAATTATTTCTCCCTTGTTGTTGCCTCCATAGGTTATAAATCCCTTATTCTTTGCCACAAAGACAATGAAGAGAGATATGTCTCCTGTCATATGTCTTGAGCATCCACTGTTGAGAACCCATCTTCTCTCGATAGTCTCAAGACTTTATACCTATGAACATAATTAAAGAGAATAGGTACCCAATTGTTTATTGGGTCCTTGGTTGTGAGTGAAAACATGGTTGCATTTAGGCAACCATTGATAAACCCCTTTAGGAACTAAAAATCTCCTAAAGCGACATTTAGCAATGGTGTGACCCTTCTTGCAACAATACAAACAAGTAAAGTTAACTCTTGTATCACTTTTGCTATCTTAATTTTTAACCACATATGTATGGTTTTTTATAGGGATTAACCATACTTTTCTAAAATGTGCTTTATCAATAGCAAACGTGATTTTGGGTTCTTGATCGCGACTTTCTATGTCTAATATAACTAACTGCAAGTGCACAGTCTATCGCGTAGTAATAAAAGATATCGATCCCACAGGGACTCGTAATCAAACTAGTGTTCTCGGGAGTTACTATGTTTAGCTAGGTAGAATATGTTTTAAGGGAATAAGATTGTCACTAAAAGGGGGAACTAAGATTACTGTTTAGATTTTAATTAATTGAATTGATACGTAGTAATTGTGTTCTTCAGGGATTTGATAAGTTACTGGTGTATGAAATAGTTTTCACAGTTTATTTAAGCAGAAAATGGAGATTTGAAGACTCTCGTCTCATGATGGTTATTAACGCTAATCATAATCCTAAGGGCCAAACGTACACTTTCGTATCCCGTTCGGGGTTAAAACTATTTTTTGGAAATCTCTAAGTTCTAATTCGTTTTAAAGTGCTTTCGCTGTTATTAAAACAAATGCCTAGTGTTTACTATCTGACCTTACCGCAGCTTTCGCTTGTTGGTTCGTATCTTAATTAATTTCCCACTTTCGTGGCAAAACTACTTTTAAATAAGTTCTCGCTTTCGCGACGAAGTTTATTTCGTGAATCAATTTTAAACACTTAGACCGTAAATTACTTTTGTGAAAAGAAAGTTTTCAAACAAGGGTTATCAAATCCCATTCGAATTATTACTACATATCGATTACCTAAGTTTAGCTAGACATGGAATTGGGAAAAACAAAACATAAATAATAATAATAAATAATAAATTGCATTATAATAAAACAGAAGTCGATCAAAATGAAAACCTGTAAATAATGCCAATTGGCCTTTGGGCAGATCCTCCACAGATGTTGGCAGAATTCTGGTCTTTAGTTCCAAATTGATCGTACAGTGCAATAGGTATTATAGAAGAGCGGAAATGAAAATGAGGAAATGAAAGGGAAATAAAGGAAAGGAGTACAAATAAAAACTGGAAAGTAAATTTGCTCTGGAAATTAAATTCGGCAGCACTTCGTGGTATGAATGCAGCACCCTTTTTGAAGTCCCCTGCTTCCCTTTTTATAGAAGTGGAATCCTAACGGTTATCTCTGAGGATGATGGACCCTGAGCCAGATAATTTAGGGAGTAGTGGACCACTTAATGGGAATTGGAACTGCTCTTTTGACGTGTAATATGAGTGGGGCGTTTTTGCCTGCATGACGGTCGTCACAAGGTGTGACGGTCGTCACCCGTGTGACGGTCGCCATGCATCTGTGACGGTCGTCACATCAGCAAAAACTGATTGCTGCGCTTTTCATTGTGTTTTCACTCCTTTTTCGTCCATATTTCATCTGGGATAGCTTCTTTTCTTCATGTTGCCTTGTTTAGACGTGATCGTTGAATACCTGCAAAAACATCAGACAAATACACGGAAATAAACCGAAATTGGATCGAAAACGGTTAGACTTTAGTTGAATTATGCATGAAAATATCTATATGATTTCGTGCTATCAAACTCCCCTAAGCTTGAATCTTTGCTTGTCCTCAAGTAAAACGTGGAAAAGTCGGCAAGCACGAGGCTGCTTCTCCGTTCGCAGAGTTTGGAAAAACCGGGATTCTTGGTAGGAACAAGACGAGTATCACGACGACACTGGACTACAAGTCTCCGGAGGTCTCCCTTTTATGCAAATCGGTCTCAGTCATGCTACCGTATCTTGGTGTCAAGGTTCTCGTGGATAGTTCACCCTGTTTGTTCTAGCGCAATCACATTAAGCTCGTTGTCCGCACACTTTCATGGCAAGTCGACCTGTTAGTGAATATGATCTCATTTTTTTGTTTTTGATCTTCTTCATTGATCATAATTTTATGTCATTGATTTTCAATGAGTTTTTCGTGCCGTTGGGCTAAGTGCTCGGGTGAGGAGCACCTAACTTAGAAGGAAACGTATCTTATCTTCTTGGGCTTTTTAGCTCTCTTTTCATGATTTTTCATCTTTTTGGAGATCATACACTTATTTGCATCGGTCGCTCGCTTAGAAGTGTTTTTAGGATGGTACTGACTGCTAGTATAAACTACTTGGGGTTGAGTTTGCGTAGACACTTGAGACTTTGGTACATGTAGGTGGTGAAACCGACTCGCATAAACTAGAGATCTAAGGTGTCTGGACGATACTGGTTTTGTTAGAACTGTCGTTTCCTCGGAGTTTCGAAACTTGTTTTGAACTCAGGTGCATTCTCGTGATGCTTTTGCTTTTGAGGAACAAATGAAAGTTTTTGTTTACGTTGAATAATGTGGGGATTGTTTGCGTAACGTGAAAAATATATAGACGAGCTTTATTTGCTAGAAATAGAAAGTGTAAAAATAGAAATTACTAAAATTCAAAGTGCAGTGAAATGGAAATACAAGAAATAAGGGAAGTTCAGAATACAGTGGAAATAAGGCTCCGCTCCCACACTATCTCGATCAGTGTCCTCACTGATTCTTGAAGCATGCGAGAGGGAGATACAACTGAAAATGAAAATACAAAGAACTGAAATATAGTAAACAATGAAGGAAAAAAATGAAAATCTAGTCGCGGCCTCTGTCACGTCCACGCTGGCGGCCTCTGGCTCTAGCAAGGGCTACTCTGTCCTCATAGCTCATGGCTCCGGTGTGGTAGACCGTGTCTCGGAGTCCTTCGACCTGCAGGGTCAGGTTCTCTAGGCTCTCAGTGATCGTAGCTTGGCCGGTGTGAAGTTGTTGCATTTGAGTGCGGTGCCAAGCTTCGAACTGGTCAGCTCGCTGGTTCTGCTGCTGCAGCATCGTGAGTATCTGTGCCTGCTGGTCTAGGGAGCGATGGAGGTCCTCTTCGGTGTAATCTGGCACGGGATGGTGACGGCGGCGGCGGGATGATGTACCTACTGGAGGAGGAGGCTGCGATGCCTCTGGCTGCTCGGACCTGTCCAACTCAGCTTGGATTTCATCTTCGGAATCATGAGTGGGCGCCTGAGTAGGAACAGCGGCAGCAGGAGGGGTAGTGAGGTCGAACAACCAGTTGGTACGGTCCTCTGGATGGATGCGGGTGCGGGACGGAAGGATGATGCTTCGGACGGTCTTTCCACGCACGACCGGATGGTATTTCCCGTCAGCTCGGGTGCGGATGAGATGGGAGGCCCTGTAGTGGTCGGTGTCAAGGAACACCGAGGGGATGGAATGGAGGTGCTGGAGGCGGTCGCCAAGGTTCAGCCCAAGTGCAATAGCCATGACAATCCCGCCAAAGTAGAATGGCTTCGAGCCACGGTTGCAGTTGGCCTGAATGTGGGCCAGCAGGAATGGGGCAGCGTTGACAGGTTCATTGTTGAAGACGCAATGAAGAAAGAAGAGCTCCTTGGAGTTCACTTTGTGGTTGCTGTCTCTGGCGAAGATAGTGTTACTCAACACTCTGTGAAAGTACCTGATGGCGGGGTTATGGATGTGAGTGGTGTGCAGGGAGTCCCAACCATCGGCATTTAGGCCGGTCAACTGATACCACAGCGTGAAGGCTTTGTGCTGGAACTGGTCGGTGATTCGGCGATGAGTGTTGTCACCGCGGGGTAGCTGTAGGATGCTGGCGATCTGATTCTGATTCACCTGATAGTTGACGCCAAACATTCGGAAACAAGCGGCACCTGTGTGCTGGTTGAGTTCGCCGCTGCTGGTGACGTACGTGAACAAACTCAAGAACTCAAGGGTGAGTTGTTCGTAGGTCGGCTGGGGGTTGGTGCAGAGGTTCCAGATGCCCGCTCGTTGAAGCATCCAGGTTACACCTTCAAGGAGTCCGAGCTCCGTAAGCGATGGAAGGTGCGGGTAGTGAGTTGGCTGGAGTGACCTCCGATGAAATGCAATGTACTGTGCTCGTTGTCTGTCGCCTAACTCGCCTTCAGGGAAGGAAATGTTGCTGACATCTGGGTTTCCGGCCATTGTTGAAGATGGAGAGGTTTCAGAGGTTTTGGGGTTTTTCGGCAGAGAGGGAAAAATGACAGAACGGTGGTTTGGAGGTTGAATTTGGAGTTGAGGTTTATAGTTCAATGTGGGGAGGACGAAAATCGTAGTGGGGTATGAATTTTGGAAGTTTGAAAGTGATAATGGGGGGAGTGGAAGGGAACACAAACCCTGTTTTATCAGATAGCAGTTCTGGGCTGCGTGACGGTTGTCACAAAGGTGTGACGGTCGTCACCCGCGTGACGCTCGTCATGGGACTGTGACGGTCGTCACCCGCGTGACGCTCGTCATGGGACTGTGACGGTCGTCACAGCAGCAAAATCTGCAGAACGTAGAATTTTGCTCTGAGGGCGTACTCGTGGTGATTCTAAAGCGTAGTATTGATACGGTGATGTAATATAACAGCCAACAAGCAACAATTAATGCGAAAACAAAATAATTGAATAAAAACTAGAATTGAAATAACATAAAATTGAAACAATTGTATGTAGTACATAATAGAAACGAACAATGCGAAAAATCCAAATGATTAAATTAAACTAAACTAGAATAGACTAAACTGAAACTACTGCTACGAGCTAATAACTAATCTTTTCGTGCCTTCAATTCATCGAATTTCTGTGAATAGTAGTCGAGTTGGTCGCAGACTAGATCCATGAAGCCTACCAGTTCGCTGTGCATGCCTGCGATATCAGCTTTTACATTAGTCAGAGCTTTATCAACGTCGTCCAATCTGAGTAACACGGCATCCATTTTGTCGGTGGTTTCCTCAGGGATAGGCTCAGGATAAGTATTGTAGTGTGGAGGAGTCATAGGGTCTACTTCAGTTTCAGAGGCAGCGTCCTCATAGTACATATAGTCGTGTGCCTCAGAGATGTGGTCACTGTCATACATATAGTTCTGGGGTGTTGACTGTGGTGAAGGAGGTCCCATAGGCTCATCCAATTCGTAGAGCCAGTTATCCTTGTTGTGGATGCTTGTCATCAGATGATCAGGCAGTGTGAATAGCTGTACTGGTTTTTTGTTAATAAGGTACTCATACGGTCCAGGTCCCATAGTCCCTAAGATGCGCCTGTTAAAGCATAATTGTATGTTCATGGGTCTGATGGTACCAAAACGAGTGCTGTCATTTAGATGGAATCTAAGGCCAAGCTCGTGGGCTATCATTGTTACTAGGCCTCCTATAAGAATAGGTGTCTGAGGTTCCAGCGTGAGGCGTTTGAAGGATCTCATCATGAAAGGCACTGCGTTTACTGTCCGTCCCTGAGAAGCACAGAGCATGATGAATAACTCTTCCTTAGACACTGCAGTAATATTTTCTTCTTTTCCAAACAAGGTGTGAGCTAGTATCTTATGGAAGTATCTGAAGGCTGGGTTATGAATGTCATCATTGTACATTCTGTCTGGTTCAGGGTGATAGTCGCCTGTGATTCTACCCCAGAAGTGCTCGAGTTGCAAATCAATATCGTCATCTTCTGCACTGATGAACACATGCGGTCCGCTAGGGAATCCTAGGAGGTTAGCTAGTGACATCCGGCTATGAGTTTGGTCCATTCCAAACAATCTGAAGGTAATCAATTCTGAGCGGGTTCCAAAACCATAGTTGGGTGTGTATCTGAAAGAACTAAGGAATTCATAGGTAAGATCCTTATAGGTAGCGAAATGTGTTTTCAGAGCAGTGTTCTCCCAACCTAGTTGATTGAACAGGTATTGAATGCTATATGTGATCCCTAGTTTATCCATAGTAGCCTTGTCATAATACAACGTTAAGGCGAATTCTCTTTCGGTCAGTGCTGCAAATCTTTCCTTTTGAGCGAGTCCTCGGAAGTGAACCTTTGTGAAGTCGTACTCGGCCATATTCGCAGGTAATTTGGAGAAAACAGGAGGAATGTTTTGAAGGCTTTAAAAATCCTGAAAAGTTTAAAACAAGAAATTGAAGTCAGGATTTTTAGAAACGAAAAGTGGTAGAAACAAAAGACAAAAGGGAAAAAATAAAATAAGAATAAAAGTACGAAAATGAACGAAAGTAGAAAGTAGTAGTAATTTTAGGATTTTTGTTGGATTTTTCAAAGTAGAATTTTAAGGAAAAAAAATGAAATGCAATGACGAGGGAAATTTGGGTTGCCTCCCAGTAAGCGCTGTTTTTAACGTCTAAAGCCTGACGATAGCTTGGTGAGAAGCTATTCGGGTGTCTGAGCTGGAGGCTCAAGCAATGTTATATTGCTGACTTGAGGACTGTTGTCGTTCTTATTGTAATGTTTTAGACGTTGCCCGTTTACGATGAATGGTGCATTCGTCTTATCGGTAATTTTGACAGCTCCACTCTGAAGTACTTTAGTCACTTCATAGGGTCCAGACCACCTAGATTTTAGTTTTCCTGGGAAGAGTTTTAATCGTGAATTGAAGAGCAATACGATGTCTCCCACACTGAATTGTTTCCTGATTGAACGTTTATCATGCCACTTTTTAGTTCGTTCTTTGTAGATACGGGCATTTTCGTAAGCGTCTAATCGAAGTTCTTCCAACTCGTGTAAGTTCAAGATTCGCTTTTCTCCTGCCTCGGTGTAGTTGAAGTTGAGTGTCTTAATGGCCCAGAAGGCCTTATGCTCTAACTCTACAGGGAGATGGCAGGATTTACCGTAAACTAATTTATAGGGGGTAGTACCTATTGGTGTCTTAAATGCGGTCCTATAAGCCCATAAAGCTTCTTGTAGCTTTGATGACCAATCTTTTCTCGAGGTAGCGACAGTCTTTTCCAAGATCTGTTTTATTTCTCTGTTTGAGACCTCTACTTGTCCGCTGGTTTGCGGATGATAGGGTGTAGCTACTCGGTGCCTGACTCCATATCTAGAGAGAAGTTTATCGAATATTCGTGATATGAAGTGAGATCCTCTGTCACTAATGATGAGTCTGGGTACACCGAATCTAGGAAAGATAGTGTTCTTGAAGAGTTTGATTACTACTCGTGCGTCATTTGTTGGAGCAGCTATGGCTTCTATCCATTTAGACACGTAATCGACAGCGACGAGTATGTAGTTATTTCCAAAAGAAGGTGGGAAAGGTCCCATGAAATCTATTCCCCAGACGTCGAAGATTTCTACCTCTAAGATTCCTTTCTGAGGCATTTCATCGCGTCGTGAGATGTTGCCAGTTCGTTGGCATCTATCGCACTTTTGCACAGCGATGTGAACGTCTTTCCAAATATTAGGCCAGAATAGGCCGGCTTGGAGAATCTTAGCGCACGTCTTGGACGTACTAGCATGACCACCATATGGTGCTGAGTGGCATTGGGAAATAATATTTTCTATTTCTTCCTCTGGGACACAACGACGATATATGTTATCGGCCCCTCTCTTGAAGAGTAGGGGTTCGTCCCAATAATAGTGTTTCAGATCGTGGAAGAATTTCTTCTTTTGCTGATAAGTAAGATCTGGTGGAAGCACGCCTGCAGCGAGGTAATTAACGATGTCAGCATACCAAGGTAATGTGACTTGGGCATAGGCGGCTTCTACGGCTTTTTCGAATTCTGGATCTTTCGAGATTGCATTGGGTGTGTCACTTTCTAATTTGGCTATCAGACGTTCGTACGGGAAATCGTCATTTATCGGTACTGGTTCGTGTCTGATGCCTTCTATTCGGGATAAGTGATCCACGACAACGTTCTCGGTTCCTTTCTTATCTTTGATTTCTAAGTCAAACTCTTGTAATAACAGGATCCATCTCAATAGTCTTGGTTTGGCATCCTTTTTGCTTATTAGGTACCTTATGGCAGCGTGGTCTGTGTATATGATAATTTTTGCTCCTACTAGGTAAGAACGGAATTTGTCAAGCGCAAATATAACTGCTAGAAGTTCCTTTTCTGTGGTAGCGTAGTTCATTTGGGCAGGATCTAAGGTTCTACTGGCATAGTAGATGGCATGGAGTTTCTTGTCCTTCCTTTGTCCTAGAACTGCGCCTACAGCGTAATCACTCGCGTCGCACATGATTTCGAACGGCAGTCTCCAATCTGGTGGTTGCATGATTGGTGCGGTGATAAGGGCTGATTTCAATGTTTCGAATGCTTTTAAACAGTCGTCGTCGAAGACGAACTCATCATCTTTCATTAACAGGCCGGTCAAAGGTTTTGTGATTTTCGAGAAATCTTTTATAAATCTTCTGTAGAAATCGGCATGTCCTAGAAAACTCTGTATTTCTCGTACGGATTTTGGAGGTTGGAGATCTTTTATAATCTCTATTTTAGCTTTGTCTACCACAATCCCTCTATCTGATATGACATGTCCTAGAACTATTCCTTGTCGGACCATAAAATGGCATTTCTCCCAATTTAGGACGAGGTTTACTTTTACGCAACGTTCTAGTATTCCGACGGGGTATTTTACTGATATGTCAGCTAATTGTACGGACATTTTGGTCGGCCTGAGGTCTCCCATATTCAGCTTTTTGCATATAGATAAGGGCATAACACTGATACTGGCTCCTAAATCGCATAGAGCTTTATCTATTACGAACTTTCCTATGACGCAAGGTATGGAGAAACTACCTGGGTCTTTTAATTTAGGAGGCATGCGGTTCTGAATAATAGCGCTACACTCTGCAGTAAGTGTAACTGTTTCGTTATCCTCGATATTTCTCTTATTCGACAGGATCTCTTTGAGAAATTTGGCGTATGACGGCATTTGAGTTATCGCTTCTGTAAAAGGAATAATAATATTCAGCTGTTTAAGGAGCTCTACAAATTTCTTAAACTGTCCTGAAGTTTTAGAGTTTATTAGTCTTTGCGGATAAGGAATAGGTGGTTTATATGGCGCTGGAGGTGCTTGAGTTTTTTCACTTGCGGTATCCTCCTTCTCGTTGTCCTCCTTCTTCTCTAACTCAGATTCCTTTTCTGCTTGTTCAGTTGGTTTCTGTTGCATGGTTGAGTTTTCGGTCCTCGGATCGATCGGTTCGTCCAATTCTTTTCCACTTCTTAGTATCACAACATTTGCTTGGCCTTTGGGATTCTGTTCGGGTTGTCCAGGAAATGTGCCAGCAGGTGCGGCAGCAGATGCTTGCTGTTGAGCCACTTGTGATATCTGAGTTTCTAACATTTTGTTGTGGGTGGCTAAAGCGTCTACTTTTCCTGTCAACTGTTTAATTTGCTCGCTAGTGTGTATGTTTTGATTCAGGAACTCTTTGTTCGTTTGAGCTTGAGTAGCTATGAACTTTTCCATCATCAATTCGAGGTTTGATTTCCTAGGTGCATTCTGAGCAGCTGGTTTTTGATATCCTTGCGGAGCAGTAGGCATTTGCAATGCATTTTCGCTTTTGTAAGAAAAGTTTGGATGATTTCGCCAACCTGGGTTGTAGGTATTTGCGTAGGGATTTCCTTGGGCATAATTTACCTGGTCTGGCGGGATTCCGGCTAGCAATGGGCATTCGGGTGCATTATGAGTGGTGCTTCCGCATAACTCGCAATTTGGAGTTACTGCAGCGACAGTTGTAGTGGGGTTAACGGTCAGACTATCTATCTTTTGTGCTAGAGCATCTACTTTAGCATTGAACTTTTCAAGGCTGCTGATTTCGTACATCCCACCTTTCGCTGTGGTTTTCTCATTTGGAGTGCGTTCACCTCCCCATTGGCAATGGTTTTGTGACATGTTTTCTATTAATTGATAGGCTTCATCGTATGGCTTATCCATAAGTGCACCGCCCGCGGCAGCGTCTATTGTCAATCTAGTATTGTATAGAAGCCCATTATAGAAAGTATGGATTGTCACCCAGTCTTCTAGACTGTGGTGAGGACATGTTCTCATCATATCTTTGAATCGTTCCCATGCTTCGTAGAGAGATTCAGTATCTTTCTGTCGAAATCCGTTGATTTGAGCTCTAAGCATAGCAGTTTTGCTTGGTGGAAAATATCTTGCTAAGAAGACGTTCTTCAATTGCTCCCACGTTGTAACGGAGTTGGATGGTAACGATTGTAACCATGTCCATGCTCTGTCTCTAAGAGAGAATGGGAAAAGACGAAGTCTTATCACGTCTGGAGTTACTCCATTTGCTTTCACTGTGTCTGCATATTGTACAAACTTCATTAGATGTTCGTTCGGATCCTCAGTTGCGTTTCCTGAGAATTGGTTTTGTTGTACAGCCGACAGCAATGATGGTTTCAGCTCAAAATCATTTCAGGTAATAGCTGGGGCAGCAATGCTACTTCTAGGCTCCATCTGAGATGGTGTAGCGTATGCCTTCAGCGGTTTGTTCGGAGGTCCTTCAGCCATCGTCGGTTCTTCTTCGGATTTGGGAATGGGAGTGAGAGGATCGGGAATGTTATGTTTGAGTTGGTACTCAATGATTCGGCTTCTTAGATGTAAGAAGCGTTCTAGTTCTGCGACTGAAGGTTTCAAGATATCGCCTTGTGGGCGATCACTTGGCATACAATCGACAACACTAGTAAAGGAAAAATGAAAATTGTTTACCTAGTCTATACGGCGTAACAGAAGGTTACACTATTGACTAAACGGGTCCCCGGCAACGGCGCCAAAAACTTGATCGCGACTTTCTATGTCTAATACAACTAACTGCAAGTGCACAGTCTATCGCGTAGTAATAAAAGATATCGATCCCACAGGGACTCGTAATGAAACTAGTGTTCTCGGGAGTTACTATGTTTAGCTAGGTAGAATATGTTTTAAGGGAATAAGATTGTCACTAAAAGAGGGAACTAAGATTACTGTTTAGATTTTAATTAATTGAATCGATACGTAGTAATTGTGTTCTTCAGGGATTTGATAAGTTACTGGTGTATGAAATAGTTTTCACAGTTTATTTAAGCAGAAAATGGAGATTTGAAGACTTTCATAGTAATCTTGGTCATTTCTTTCTCTTCAAGCGGAGGGCTTATCTGAGCTGCAATCTCACGCCATCTTTGCGCATATTCTTTAAAAGTTTCTTTCTCTTTTTGAGACATTGCGCGAAGCTGATCACGGTCTGGCGCCATATCGAGATTATACTTATACTGACGAACAAAAGCTTCACAAAGATCGTTGAATGTCTTGATTTGTGTACTATCGAGTCCCATATACCACTTCAGCGCAGCACTAGTAAGACTATCTTGAAAATAGTGGATCAACAACTGATGGTTGTCAGTATAGGTAGACATCTTTCTAGCATACATGATCAAGTGACTTTGCGGACAAGTGTTCCCTTTGTATTTTTCAAATTCCGGAACTTTGAACTTAGCGGGAATCTTCACATTTGGAACAAGGCAAAGCTCATGAGCATTCTTTCCAAATAACTCCTTTCCCCTTAAAGCCCTGATTTCTCTTTGCATTTCAGCAAACTGATCTTGAAAGTCATCTATTCGATCCATAACATCCAAACTCTCGCTCGGAGCAGTATGGAAAATCTGTTCTTCAGTATAAGGCATAGCGTGAGTTACAGGCGGTGGCACAGGTATGACAGTAGGAACAACCGGAACTTCAGCATTAGGAACAACATTAACCACAGGAGGTGGTACAGCCATGACAGCAGGGAGCCTAGAACCTTCGGGAACAGGAGGTCGATATCCCTCTGGCACATAATTGTTAGGCATGCCCCAAGGGAAACCAACAGGCATTTGATATTGAGAAGCATTAATCGGGGCCACAGAAATGGGCGTTGATCCGATTTCAGAAATCACAGTTCCTTGGACAGGAGAAGGAGGAGGTAGTGGTGGCTGATTCTGAGCAGCCACCAGAGCTTCCATTGCGGCAGTCAGTCTTTCCAAACCGTCTTTCAGAGTTGATACCTCTTCACGGAGCTCGCGGTTCTCTTGTTGCAACTGATCCATCTTTTTCTTAGAGTTAGCCCGAGTGTTGTAGTGATGCGACAGCTTGACTGAAGGAAGGCCAAAAGAAACAAATAAGACATCTGGAAAAGGCAACACACAATGCACGATGATGCGAATGCAAATGCAAAATGCAGGTGTTTCAACCAGTTTTCAAGGATCTTTAAGATATAAAGCAATTACAAACATCATAAAGAAAAATAACACTTCTTGACATACTGATAAACATCTCATTTCATTGAATATTGGAAAGAGTTACACTTGGAAGTACAAAATACAATAATATCAAAATAAGAAAAAGCTAGGTCCTAAGGAACATCTGATGACGATCCAAGCTGATACTTCCTTCGGAGTCTCTTAATCTCTTTCTCATAGTTGTGCTTCATGGTAATCTTCTCTAGCACAAGCTGATCCACAATACCCTTCCAAGCACCAAAAGTAGGAGGATGTGCTGATGGAGTAGTAGAGGAAAATAAATCCTCTGCATGCCTCTTCACAGCGCGCCGCTCAAGTAACTCTATCAAGTCATCTTTCTCCTTCATCTGTTTTTGCAATTCCATCTTTTCTTTGTCAGAAGCTTGAAACTTACTTTCCCACATCTCTTTCTCTTCCTTCATCTTAGCCAAAGCACCTTGAAGTGTTTTCACATCATCAGAAGAAACAGGGATTGCCGTAGGGAGTGGCGTAGAGATCACAGTAGTCAGAGGTTTCTCAATAGGATAAGGCATCTTAAGCTCCATAGCCCTCTTCTTCACCCAAAGTGTGTAAGGTTCCAAAGCAATGCAAACTTGTCTTCCAAGCTCCCCTCTACCCAACCTGTGAATCTTAGTCCAGGCATGAGCCATTTTTCTTCTCAAACCAAGAGAATCATCCCCTCCTTGAAAGAATAAACCCTCTAATAAAATATTCTTAGGCCTATCCTTCAGCATATAACCCAGCTGACGGCGAGCTAGACTCGGGTTGTAGTTAATTCCGCCTTGTATTCCAAGAAGAGGAACATTGGCGAATTCTCCACAGCTATCAATAATCTGGACATTATCGTAAACCGAAGAAGACCAAGTGATATCAGTATGCGTAAGAGACATAATCCTTTGAGACCACCTTAAGCAATCCTTGTTTTTCCTAAAAGCAGATGTCTGAGGTAAGTGTGAAACGAACCAATTATACAGCAGAGGTAGACAGCAAACAATGGTACCGTTTCCCTTAGAGGTCCTACTATGGATGGAAAAATAAGTATCACCCAGCAAAGTTGGAACAGGGTTCCCAATCGAGAAAATCCTAATAGCATTAATGTCCACAAAATTATCAATATTAGGAAACAAGACTAGTCCATAGATGAGTAAAGCCAATATAGCCTCAAATGCCAATGTGCGACCAATGTCAGCAAATAAAGTAGCCTTCTCAATCAAGAACTTAGCAGTTAAACCCTTGAGGCCTCCCTTAGTCTTTAGATTTGCATCAATATCCGACTTCGTCAAATGGGTAACTTCAGCAATATCTTGAGGCTTAAGAGCTTCCTCCAAACCAGTATACGGAACTTTATCGGAAACCGGTACACCCAACAAATAAGCATATTCTTCCAAGGTCGGCATGAGCTGATAATCGGGAAATGTGAAGCATCGGTAAATAGGATCATAGAACTGCATAAGGGTATTCAGAATTCCGTCTTCAATATTGGTAGAAAGAACAAATAAAAGTCTCCCATAACGAGATAAGAAGCCTGAACGATCATCTACCAAGGACACTAGCTTTCTCAGCTCTGTAAGATCAGGAGCCCGAAAACCGTACTTCTGAGTGTTTCTCCTTCCAATATCCATAATCAACAATATCTGCGATGTTTGCAAAAGAAAATCTCTGAGATCCTTAAAAACCAGCTGAAACACAATGCTCATGAATGCATGAGTGCAAGATGCAACACCCACAAACAAGTCATACAAAGCACACAGGTTCAAAGGTTCGGCACGAGCATGGAGCCAAAGGTAAGAATCAACCAACCCACAATGGTATGTACTATGGTTATATCATCACCTGTAGAACAAGGTTCTAAAAAGTTCCCAGAATCATAATTCCATCTTTTGGATATTATCGGCTTAAACGACTACTCGTCGGCCAACAATATTCTCAAGAGAAACTCATCTGAGTGTGGTATCGCGTAACGACCAATTCAAGTCTACACCTGAACAGCCACCGCACCACGTCCTAATAAGGCCAAGATGGGTTAAAGGGTTCTAAGGTCCTCAGCTTCTCAGGCTCCCAGTCGGAAAAAGTAATATCAATTACGACTACTCGTAAGACATCAGTAATTTCCAAAGGGGCCTCCACCGAGCGGGGGATCTCAAGTCAGCTTAGTAAGGACTACTCCACGTAAGCCAACAAGACTATACCACCCTCCTATCATAAGTGCACTCAAGTCCGGGTTAGGACTTATCTCACCACACAGATTACCAGGCACCAAAACAGAACAATCAGTAACAAACAAGTCAAACAGAAAGCGATAAATAAATCAAAGTAGGCGAAACCCACTAGGAACCGTTGGAGTCCCCAGCAGAGTCGCCAATTTTCTGTAGCGGTAAAAATCGTGAGTATAAGTTATTGACTAACTTAACTCAAAGAAAACAAGAGTCGCCACCGCACTTTTATTTTTATCCAAATAAAGGAAAGGAAAAAGAGCGAACAAAACCAAAGAGTTCTAAAATAAGAACACGAGACAAAGATCGGGGTAAGGGGGTTGGTTACGCAATGGGAAGGTGTTAGCACCCAAAACGTCTATAGTACTCTATAGGAGCCCTTTGAAATATTTACGCTTTTTGGTTTGAAAGTGGTTTGTTTAAAAAGAGATTGGGGAGATGAGAAGAGAATTATTTTTTTATATTTTTGTGTTTGGAGAGACTTATCGTCTCATGCCTACGTACCCATAAAGTGCAATATGGAATCAAAACCCCGTAGTTCGTGGTACAAATGACAAAATTTTGTTGGTTTTGATTGATTTTAGATGTTCAGACAAGTCGTCATTTCAAGGAGAAAACTGCGACTATCCACCCACGAGTATTAAGACAACATTTGCGTCACATAAAGATGGAGGATTTGCTTGGATTATCAACAAGACTATCACTCAACATCAACGTGGAAAATGTCAAAGTCTTAATAATATGGGGAATAGGAGATTTACATCTCAACTATAGAAATGAATCATGTCTAAACTTTATGAAAAAAGTTTTAAAGTGAAAAAGTGCATAAAGGCACAAAAAGAGTTGATGAGTTTTTGTATTTTTTATGTCTTTTGAAATTGGTCAAAACATGATTAACATTGATTGACTTTTATTAAGAAAAACAAAGCTTAAAAATCACTTGACGAAAGTCAAGGTTTTATTGCGAAAGCGGTTTTGAAGTTTGAAACCAAGAAGGTTTTGAAAAAGGGAGAAAGTTTTGAAAATTTAAGAAGGGGAGGAGATGAAGTGACTATCCTAAAAAACAAAATAAGAGCTAGAGATAAGAAAGATCTAACCGACTTGTAGCACACTCCAAAGCAAGCAAAAAGAATTCCATCCGATTTAAAGTATAAGCCAGTGATCGAGCCAAATAAAGGCTAAGATTCAAAATTCTCCAAGCATAGGGAAGAAAGTCCTAATCCTAAGTCCAAAATGTCCATGAAGTCCCAAGGTCTAAGAATGGTCCAAGAGTATAACCACAAAATTAATAGCACCAAATTTTTTAGATGTTTTATCCTTTATTAGTGTTTTGAACAAAGTATGGTCCAAGTGGACAAAAGAAAAATGACATAAACATAAACAAAGATATGGTATGAAATGATAAAATGGAAGCATAAAAGTAAAAAATAAAGAGTAAGAAGAGAATATAAACAAAATTAAACAAGGATATTGTTAGTGAATTAGTGGTTAGTGGTTAGAACATATGATCAATGATGATTAATTCTTGCACTTAGACCAAGATTAATGAAAATTCATTAGAGGATTGATAGAATCAAAGCCTCCTAACAATGATTTTCATAGGTATTGGAGTTAAGACAAGCAACTAAACATACTTGGACTTTTAAACGTAAGTTTGAGCCACGAATGATCATTTTCCGATTAAGGGACAATTTAGCGCTATGTTAAGCAATCGTAATCGGGTTTATGTAGAAACCACGACTATCTGAGGCCGGTCAATAAAATGTTAGTGTTAATACATGTTAGAGAAATGATATATAAATCACTCTCCTAAAACATGCCACACAAAAAGAAAAGAGGTGGTGATCTCATCATAATCAAGATTTTTCATCAATTAATCAAAGGTAATCTATCACTATTCCAAAGTAAGGAGAATTATCTCAATGATTATTCGTCCATAGTTTTGAAATAATGAAGATTAATCAACCTTGATAATCAACAATCTATGATCCATAGATTTCATCGATCAAAAGAAAAATAAGAAGAAGAACTAAAATGAAAAGAAACCACAATTTGGATCTTAAATCGATTAAATCATCATCAATATCAATCACCTCTTTTGGTGGATAAAATCGACACCCAAAGTCCATTGAAATTGATGAGATCTTATCAAAATTTAAAATCCAAAACAACCAACAATTAGCTCATAACAAAAGTTTTTTTTAAATAAATTTTTTTAAGAGCTCTCTTTTTTTTTTAAAAAAAACTATTTAAAATATTAACTAGTAAAAAAAAGAAATAACAAAATAAAAGGAATAAAGAAAAATATATTTAAAATAGTAAAGAAAAACGAAAAGGAAAAAGAGAAATAGAAAACCAAAACATCAGAACAACTTTCTTCTTCAAAGCTTCACGCGACACCGTTCACCGTGGCTATGGATTCAAGCTCAAATCAAAACGACGGGATGCGAAACTAACACGGTTGTGATCGGAATCAAAAACTCTTCACAACAGTATAAACAATCCAAGGAAATATGCAATGACGAACTCGAATCGAGAAAACGAAATCCATCGAACTACCTTCAAAATCACAGGTAAGAAATCAATCCGAACTTCTTCTTGCTTCTCTTCTTCTTCTGAACGAATCTCTGGTTGAATTGCTGTGTTTGAGGTTGATTTGAAGTTAATTTGGTGGAATGAAAGTATGAGAAGAGAATGAACGAAGGTTTTTCTGGTAGTGAGGAATTTGATGAAGAAAATCAGCAGAGGTTTTTTGGCTTGAAAAGCTTGAAGAATAGAGTGAGGGATGAATTCTATTTATAGATGAGAATGGGTGAAAAATGATTTGCCGTTGTGAGATTTTTTTCTGCGTTTTGAAGTAGGTGTGTTGTGCGTGATATTTTTTGCTGGTATTTGACATGTCGTTTTGCAATTTTTCTCTTTGTAGCTCATTACATGTTATTCTTTCTTTTCACTTTTCAACTCACTTGGGTGACGTGGATTATTTTTCAGCTGGCTCATATGCTATTTATTTTTTGTTTCAGCTTGTGAATATGGCTTGGTTCATGGCTTGAATACGTGAAAATAGTCTGGATAAAAACAAAGCTTTTGCTACCGCAACATTCTATTTTCTGCCGCTTCTTGACGCCGCCATTTCCCATTAATAATATTGAAGCTTCCACGTCGCAACTGATGTGCAATCATTAAAACCAAGATGCGGCAAGCCGAGCTGAGTCGGGAACAGATTTACTAACTTCATTTGATGCAGGATCACATAATGCAGAATTTGAATCCTCCTTCACTTGCCTATAAAGGATATAGAATTTCCCATCAAATACTTAACTGCTTGTGGTGGCCTTCCTTCTTACGACGGCAACGTTTGGTTGCGTTTTCCGGTCAATGGAATTCAGCGCGACTCCGAACAAGATTGAAGGGCAAAGGTACGGGCTAAAATGCTGGATTAGAGCATCCATTGCAGCAGGTTCACCATAAGTCATGGCGATGGCGAATTACACGTCCAACAGCTTGATTCACAGCTCGAGAAGCTTGTTGATTACCACTCATCTCCGGCTCGCACATTGTCATTGTCCACGATCTCATATGACAGATCAATATTAGGAAAACGATTGCAAAATCGGGCAATATCCAAAAGCTGAGAATCAGTCATGTTCAACAATTCTCGTCTCTCGTCATCTTCCATCTCTAATAAATCAAAGATAGTTTCTATACTCCTCGCTGGGTTCTCCTGGTTCAATAACTGACATTCCTGATAGAATGAAGTCTAACAAAAATGTGCTTCTTACAAGTCTATCTATTCTGCCAAAGTGCCTCTGACTATATGGTATAAGACCTTCGAGCAGTTCCCCGATCCCTTTAATCTGAACAATATCGGTTGGAGGAAAGATGTTGAAAACTCTGAAAAGCACGAACTGTGAGACATAACAGAGCTTTGGTTTTGTATTCCATTCTCGAATATAGTTAAATAATAAACGAAGCTCTTCATTGCCAAAGGCCTTAAGTGCTCTGTCAACATGATCTTCAGCTCCTTTCTTTCTGCAAAGTTCTGCAAATAACTCCAAAAGTTTATGGGGTCTGCGCAATTCAAATGCAATTTGGACTGCCTTGGTATAGTCAGCATCTGACAGGGCATTCTCTAGCTCTTGGCCTTTCAAAACCCCCTCTTCCTCTTTACGAAAAGCTTCTTCTTTATCAGCTGCAGTGGAATCGAGCCACAGATTGACAACAGCATCGCTACCACCAGTTGCAAGCAGCTCTGTTTTGCTGCCTACAGCCAAGGCCCAAACCTTGTCTTCGTGATGGTCATACGTGGCAACACATTCATTTGATTTTACAGTCCAAAGTTTTACTAAACCATCAGCGCCACAAGAAACAATCTGTGTTCCACGAGTAACAAACAGTGCTCTTAACACACTTGAGGTGTGTCCTTCAAATGTCTTCAAACACGAGCCATCAGATATAGCCCATATCCTTATTGCCTCTGATGTTTTCTCAATCTCTTCCTTTGTCCAATCTTTAGCATTGTCACGTTCAAGAAGGGAAGCTTTACAGCGCCGTTTAGCTTCATTAAGTAAATCAACCAAATGAACTGTCTCGCTGCTGCGACTCCGGAACCGCTCTTTTCTGCCCCGGATTTGGACAGGTCGCCCATCTCAAGTGCATATCTATCTGAGCATAGACGGGAATCTGATGCCAACAACTTTCTAGGAGCAGTGTCAAAGCTGTTTATTTTGTGAGCAAAATGTGTATACTGGAATTTATCATTTGGAGGAACATCAGCAACATGCCAAACCTCTTTCAATTCTGTGTTTGGAAGAGGCTCTCCTTCTGAATCACCAGGTTGATAACTCATTGACTGATTCCACTTCCCAGTCATCAAAATTTTAGGATCTTCAGAGGAATTATAAACATAACCATCCACTTCATAGCGACCGGCACCAAACCATCCACAGGGTTACTACTTTCTGATGAGAAATACTTTTGCGAAGATGGCAATTTTGATTGGAAGTCATCTTCTGGAGAGGAGCTAAAAAGTTACAGTGGCAAATTCACTCGAACATCCTCCTGGCAATCTGAATCATCATTTGGAGACTGGGAACTGCCACTACTTCTTTCTCCACCAACTGAAGTGAATTGTTGTTCTCTAATCTAATCAGCACTAGTCGTGGACTTGTTGCCACCATTTTGAGAGTGTAACGAAATTGCATTTTGATCAGGCGCTGATGGAGTGGTGGAAAGTATGCCAAGAAAGTCCATCGTTAATGGAGCCGAGGGGACATTACTAGGTTGACCATCACGATGATGATAGAATGATGAAGTTTGTATTTGCACATTACCGTTTTTCCCATTCAAGTTATTACCAACATCCAGCAACTTTGCTGTAAGATCAGCAGGTAATGGGATCCTATTCAGAATCTGCGCAAGATGCTCTTAATGCTTCAGGTGGCACACTCCCAGAAATTCTATGTGACAGCAACTTTGACTTCAAAACTGCAAGCAACTTCTTATGACGTGATTCCTTTCTCTTTAACACTTGTATAAAAGCATGAAATCCAAGCCATTCAATTTCTCCCTTCTTCAATTTGAGAATTGGTCGGATACTAGAATTCATACGCATGGAATGCATTCTTCTCTGAATCAGCATGTGCATGTATCTTAAAGATTTCTGAATAATGTCCGAACAATATCTTTTGTGAAATTTGCAAACAAATGATAGGTCGCGGATGTAACAATGAAACTTCATTGCACATATCAGAAACATTTGATAAATATTTAATCTGACAACTTCTGCTGAATTGATATTTGAATCGAAGAACAAAGGATGGCATTTAGGTCTTAGAAAGAGACGTATCTTCTCCTTTAGACGAGTCCCTGGTTTGTCTTGCCAGCAAACAGTGAGCGTCGAGCTTAAATGGTTATTTAAGTACTTTGTGTAATCAGCCTGAATTTCCATAGTGGAACAATTGATAAGAAGACCGCTCCATGGAACGAATGAGGTAGCACCGCCTTTGCCCGCATAAACCCTGTTCAATGAGGAATCTGGTGTCTGGGTGATGATAAGTTACAAGTGGTGAAGCATGCTCGGCAACTACATCTGCTCTATCTGCTTCAAAGTCACATGCAGCCAAAGATGCTTCCTCTGGTGATACATTCTCTTCTATGCTGCTAATGCTCTCTTTAATTTCTGTGTCATTTTCAGGTCGGCCTCGCGCCTTCTGTTCTTTCTGCCTAAGCTTTTTCTGGCGTTTTCTCTCCAAAATCTCAGCTTGTCTTCTTTGAGCAGCTTCTTCCTCCTCCACCAGCAGCTTCTGGCATCTCAATGCTTCAGCATCCTTGTCTGTGAGCCGTGCCTTTACCAATTTCTGCTCTAGCAAGAAACTTGTGCAAGCAACTAGGTTTTTCGGTTCAAGACCAATCTTTCCGGCCTCTCCATCAAAAACATGTCTTTGCATTGATACTGCTGATCCACACAAAAATGTTTTTTCACTGGAATCATCAAGAATATCGAACAACTTCTGTGAAGATATAGGGAAACTAGAAGGCCTGGGTTGAACAATATCCAAAAGGGCAAAACCAGCTCTGAGGTAACCATGCGGAAAAGAATAGAATCCTTGTTGTGTTCTAAGAGTTGAGAGAGCTTGTAAGACTGAAGAGCCCGGAACCTCCTCAAGCATTACATTCTTAAATGACACAACTTCCTTGGCCTCTTCTACAGAGAGCTTATCCCAATATGCCTCTAAAAGCTCCCTATTTTTCGTAGAGTCCTTATCAAGCTTTTTCAACCGATGGTGTACACGTTTATGTCTTCTATAATTAATTGGTGAGCAAAACTCTTTGGTACACTTGTAACACTTATGTATCTGAACCTTTGCAGGAGAAAACACAGGCCACCCTGGAATTTCTTGCTGCTGTTCTAAAGCATGAAACAATTGAATCCACTGTGCTGGCCTTGCGCATCAACAATAATCCCCACATTGTCCACTAACAACAACACCCTCCACTCTCTATACAACAACTTCAACCGTGGCGGCCGCGACACATCCTGCAAAGAAAATATAACACTACTCTGTCCACTAACACACGAAATCAAACTATAACCATTCGCAGTCCCAACAACAATCGAAACATCAAGCCAAACCATAGTACTAACAACACCATCAACACATTGAATCTCTTTCAAAACAACAAATGAAGCATTATTAACATCTTTATCACTCTTCCTGCTTTTACCCCCTAAAACAAGCTCCACAATCACTAGCCTTTTGAAGTCCTTGCACCTTTACGGCTTCTCCTTGCAGGTGAGGAATCCTCTATAGTTTGTAATTCAGGCTCTTCTTGAAGCAATTGGAACACAGTCAGCAATAGATCATCACCATCAACATGATCTGAATCAGTCCATTCAGGAATTTTTTCTTTAAGGTACTGCCTGCATGCACCTTTCCCCCATCTGCAACAATTTCAAGAATGAGATTCATCATGATTTCCATCAGTGGTGTTTCCAGCCTTTCCATATATAAACAGCTTGGCTTCCATCAATGCCCCATTTATAACAATGTCAGCTGTTTTTGAATATGTGGTATTAAGAGCATTGTAGGAAGCAGCAGCACCCTCTGAATTACCTAGCACATCAACTGATAGGGGCGTAAAGGCTTGATATGTAGCTTGGATGAGTCCTTTGAACCATAAACCCTTCTCCTCTTCTTCCCGAAAGTCTAAGATCCAGGTGCTAGAAGACTCCAGAGCCTTCTGAATGTCCATTCCCCTAGTGCTTACAGCAATACAAAATAGGGAGCCACCAACATTCATTGGAGGAATATCAAGGACTTGCCTCCCAGCCATGCTTAAGTATCGCTGGTAACTCTGGGACTTTGCTGATTCAAATACATAAAGATATGATCCTGAAAGCACCAAGAAACAAGGATGCCATGTAGCAACGGAATTGCCAATTCCCTTCCATACTAGGATTCTACCATGAGTGGCAAGATCCACAGAACTCCAAGGAGTAACTTTAGATTGGAAACTATCTGACGTAGGTTGACTACAATTTTCCATAGTCTTATATAATATGTTTAGCAGTTCATTGATTCTGAAATATCTCTCTGACGAAAAGTGAATGCCAAGGTTCGGCACTTGAATGGAAATAAGAGTGGAGGGGAAACGTGGATGAGGCACTTTAATCTGATTAACTAGTACTGCCATTCCACACCTATCAATCAGAGAATAAACATTTTCAACCGTATCAGTAATGGGTGAATTCACTATTTGGCCGTCATAATTTGGCTTCACCAAACTGCAATTCCCAAAATCAGAGCCACAGTCGGAAAAAAGCAATATCTCGTCCAGTAATCCAAAATCGAGAATAAAGATTCTGCCTCTGCTCATCAGACTGGCTTTCCGCGGTGTGTAGGGTGAAATGACCAAAATCCAAAAGGAAATGACTATCACATCGGTATGAACCACTAGTTCGGAGAGGAACTCTTACTTTAGGAGCATCGAGATCAATATCAAATGCAAATCTGCTCTGCTCCTCTAAAGCTATTTGAAATTGCTCCTGCGCTCTACGAGTCACTTTCTCAAACTTCATCTGTAAAGCAGTAGCTGTCTCCAATGCAACAGTAGGACTAATTGCCTTACTCCGCTTTAAAAACTCAAAGACACGGTCAATACTATCCATCAAAATTGTAACATGGCATGGAGCAATTGTAGCTGACAATCTCCAATCAATATTCTCCCCAATTGGCAAGTGCACAAAACTAGCCACTAATGCATTTACCTTCTGCTCACTATAGACACTCTGGGTAAGTGAACCTTCAGGGGCAGATAAGCCATAGAACTTTAGTAACACATCACAGTAAACACTGCGGTGCCTAAACTTGGTTTTCACATCAAGTTGCTCAAGACGACCACATACAATTTCCACCTGATTCACACTGATAATCCTGGCAGCAGCCTGACCAATAGATACAGTTACCAGAAACTGGACCATATTCTGCATATCTTTTGCAAATCGTACCATCAACTCATCCTCGGGCTGAACAAGTTGATGAAATGTTAACTGAACTAAGGCTTGTTGAAGGTTAGCATCAAATCCTTGAATCAGGCGAGTGACGTGATGCTGAGAGAGGAGTTGAAGCAAAAAGAGAGCTTCACCGGACCTAAGGAGCAGCTGCCTAATACACTCCATTGCTCTCACCTCCATGGCTGCTAATTTTGCAGGACTATATGGTAACCTTTGCCTTTTATTTGTGGCTCCACCACCATTGGATTCCATATTTCTGAAATATGCACCAAACAAGTCTCTTACCATATTTCGGTCACCAGCACCCAATGCAGAACCACTACCATACAGAATGGAACCACTAACATCTCCTAAACCTGCTACACAGCCATAAAGTCCCCTCCTCTGGTTCCTTCTAGATCTTAAGAAATTCTCTAAAGATCGAAGTTTGTGTTCAAGGACTTGCATAGCCCCAATGAAAATTATCAATTCCCACAATCACACCATTGACTTTACTTGAATTTTGACAAACCTTGAATCTTGCCCCCCAATTTAATTCTTGAACCAAAATTTGTCTTTGATCAATTTTGAATTAAGCTTGAGAGTGAAGCCACCCTGACTCCAAACAACATCTTCTTCAACTCTCTATAGCCAATACTCAAACTACAAGCCCGTCAAAATTATTGGATCTCTGAATCTTTGATTAAAACTGGTTCAAACTTCTCATAGAACACACTTGATAAATCAATGAATTTCAAAACAAGACAATTTGATCTTAAAAAATCACATTTCCTGAGAAAATAGCCCACCACCACGGGTAACTTATGGTTGAAGCAAACTCTTGATAGTTTGACCAAGATGAGGTCAAACGTCCATCTGATTTAAACTTGAATGAATTTCTTTGCCATTAATCTCCTTTCAAAACCCTAAACACACAGAGAAAAAGAAGAAACAAACAAATTGAAAAAATATTTTTGATATTTTGGTTAGATGTTAGTAAACAGAAACAAACATAAAAAAAGTAAAAAAAACAACAAGGGACCTGAGAGAATCAAAAAGTATGGTCCTGTTTGTGGAATGATATGCAAATGAAATGTGGGATCTTAGGGGTAAAAATTAGGGTATTACACCTAGTGTTTACTATCTGACCTTACCGCAGCTTTCGCTTGTTGGTTCGTATCTTAATTAATTTCCCACTTTCGTGGCAAAACTACTTTTAAATAAGTTCTCGCTTTCGCGACGAAGTTTATTTCGTGAATCAATTTTAAACACTTAGACCTTAAATTACTTTTGTGAAAAGAAAGTTTTCAAACGAGGGTTATCAAATCCCATTCGAATTATTACTACATATCGATTACCTAAGTTTAGCTAGACATGGAATTGGGAAAAACAAAACATAAATAATAATAATAAATAATAAATTGCATTATAATAAAACAGAAGTCGATCAAAATGAAAACCTGTAAATAATGCCAATTGGCCTTTGGGCAGATCCTCCACAGATGTTGGCAGGATTCTGGTCTTTAGTTCCAAATTGATCGTACAGTGCAATAGGTATTACAGAAGAGCGGAAATGGAAATGAGGAAATGAAAGGGAAATAAAGGAAAGGAGTACAAATAAAAACTGGAAAGTAAATTTGCTCTGGAAATTAAATTCGGCAGCACTTCGTGGTATGAATGCAGCACCCTTTTTGAAGTCCCCTGCTTCCCTTTTTATAGAAGTGGAATCCCAACGGTTATCTCTGAGGATGATGGACCTTGAGGCAGATAATTTAGGGAGTAGTGGACCACTTAATGGGAATTGGAACTGCTCTTTTGACGTGTAATATGAGTGGGGCGTTTTTGCCTGCATGACGGTCGTCACAAGGTGTGACGGTCGTCACCCGTGTGACGGTCGTCACATCAGCAAAAACTGATTGCTGCGCTTTTCATTGTGTTTTCACTCCTTTTTCGTCCATATTTCATCTGGGATTGCTTCTTTTCTTCATGTTGCCTTGTTTAGACGTGATCGTTGAATACCTGCAAAAACATCAGACAAATACACGGAAATAACCCGAAATCGGATTGAAAACGGTTAGACTTTAGTTGAATTATGCATGAAAATATCTATATGATTTCGTGTTATCAGTTCTAGAGCCTTATTAAGTTTGGCATTGAGATTTCTAACCTCATTTTTCCAAATGTAACAAGTATCACACCCGAAGTTAGCCACTCTTTTTCTTATTTCCTCATAATCGACCTTTGTTCCTTCCACTATGGAAGCCTCTAGAGCCTTTAATTTCCTTTCGGAATCCAGAATCTTTTGCTCTAAGTGGGCAACAATTTGTTTGTTTAAGGTCAGCCGTTTAAAGGCTTCCTTGGCTTCATGGTGTAAGGTATCAAAGGAAATTTGTAATTTGGAATGACACAATCTAGTAGAGTTTTCGTATTTTGCATGTCGTACCTTTTTTTCCCCTTCTTTTGATGAGCAGAGAGACAAAAGTTGACGGATTTTTCTTCGTCATTAGAACTATCATCCTTGGATGACTCGCTATCACTTTCCCATGCGATGTAAGCTCTTCTCGGATAAACTTGCTTCTTGTGTAGCCGATTACTCTCCTTTCCTTTGTCCTTTTCATCAAAGGACTATCTGGCTTGTAATATCCGGCTTTTCCGCAATTGAAGCACGGTCCTCTAACTCTACTTCCTTTTTTGTCCTCATTCTTAGAAGATCTTGATTGTTATCTGAAATTGACTAGATTCTTTTTGCAATGTTGGATACCATTTTTCCTTACATAGCGATTACTCTCCTTTCCTTTGTCCATTTTTTCTCACAAACAACCCCATATCCTCATTCTTTTCGTCATCTTCGTCATCACTTGAATCGCAATCACTCAGCTCTTTTGCATAGGACTTTGAACAAGAAGCCTTTAGAGCTATATACTTCTTTTCCGCATTTTTGGTATTTTCCTTCTTTTCCCTTTTCTCAAATTGCTCGAGACTAAGAAGAACTTACTCGTGTTCTTGAAGCTTCCCAAAGAGTGTTGTAAGGTCCAAGGTCATAACATCATTTGCTTCCTTTATGGCAGTGAATTTTGGTTGTCATTCCCTGGTAAGACATCTTAAGACTTTGTTAGTAGTGTCGCATCGCTGCAAAGAGGGGCCGACAAAGATAGAAGAGTCGGTTACGAAAATGAGGGAAAGGAAACGATCATAGAAAATGAGGGAAAGGAAACGATCCGAGAAAACCTACGAAAACGGGAGAAGACAGGTCATTGCAACCATATCTCGGGTTTGGGTGTCGGTTACGCAAATGGAAGGTGTGAGCACCCTTCACGTCTGTCGTACTCGACGGGATCCACGCTTTGTTGTCTATCTAAAAGGGTGTTTACTATCTATGCCTACGTATTCCCTCGTGCAATGGGAAAGTCAGAGTCAACGTAGTTCGGCTAACTATGGGTGAAAGTGGGGAAGGTTACTCGCCAAGTCATCGCCGTCTTCTGCCTACGTATTCCCGTCTGGTACGAGAAATCAGAGCAAACATAGTTCGGGCTGACAAGACCACCGGTTGGTTCAAAATGTTTTAGGTGTATGCAGCTCGACTATTGGAGACTTAGGCTTTACCTGTTTGCGTTAGAACCAAGAGTTAACAACACTCTCCTTATGAAAAAGGTTTTCCAAATTAAGATCCCGAAGGATAAAAAGTTTGAAGTTTGTTTTTGTGTTTTTTAGAGAAGAAGTGCATTAATTATTGTTTGTAATTCATGTTGCACTAAAGACAATGACCTAGGAGCGAATGTGTCGCATATCGTCCAAAGGACATACGCTAAGCACTCTAGATAATTGAGAGGAGGCCCCCCAATAACCATTTCCCAAGTACTTAAGGCTCGTAATGTACAACAATCCTTAACCTTTATTAGATGTTTTGAGAAAGTTTTAAGATGAGAAGAGAGAGACACTCTAAAGGGTGACTAAGACTCAACCTAATGTTCTCATGTAAAGTGTACCTATGATTGGATGAAAGGGAATACTACCTAATGTTACCATGCATGGATTCAAACCTAAGGTCTATCATAATCTCTCTTAAACAAGAGAGATTAGAGGTCCTAAGGGAACATGGCAAAGAAGAAAGAAGAAGGAAACAAAAGATAAAGAAAGTATACAAACATGCAATGCAACACAAAGATGAAATTAACCAAAATTTGAAGTGGTTTGGAATGTGGTTTGCGAAAACAAGGAATGGGAATTTGGAGGGAAAATGAAATTAACCAAAATTTGAAGTGTTTCTAGATCCTTTCGAGGTGTAAAATCAACTCACAAGTGATCAAAATTGGACCCCAAAGTGACTTCACTTGAAAATTCACGCGCAGAGCTGAAATTTGCACTGGTTAATCGATTAACCATATGGTTAATCGATTAACACCCTCAAAACTTCAAATTTGACCTGATTTTGACTTGGTTAATTGGTTAACCATTTCGTTAATCGATTAACACCTTAAAAATTTGAATTTTGGTGCCTTTTGGAGGGAAACATGCACACTTGTCCGTTTTCAATCGTTTTGAGCCCTGTGAAACATCTGATGCTTGCTCTTGAATACTGTAACTGTGAGAATGCTTGAGATAGCTTAACTTCTGTCTCTTGAGCTGAAAATAACCTGCAAGATAAAATAAAATCGACCGCTCAATCGTTGGACAAAAAACGTCGGAGCCTCCGATGCTCGCTGTTCAGTCTCCTGCACTAAGAGCGAATTATGAGCCACAGAAAAACCTTGATCCCCTGTCTCAAGAACAAATACTATAATATGCAAAAATGCAAAATTAAAATAAGACATAAGCCAGTCAAGGAAAAGGTTGGTCAAATTTTGGGGTGCAACAGCTGCCCCTATTCAAGCGACTTGAACCTGACTGAGTGAAAAGCGAACGACTTTCAAACAATTAAGGTAAAAGACGGTTGAATACCAAAGAACCCATAAATTTGCCAACCGCATAAATAAACGACAAACTCTGATTGGGGATAAAAATCTCCGGAAATAACTGAATTGATAGTTGCAACGGTAACAAGCGAACTGATTACCAATTTCAAATTGTCGACACTAAGTCGGAAAGATCATCTGATATCACGTAACGGATACTGAACCTCTGAATTCGCCGTCAGGCCTCTGCATCAATTTGAGAAAACATCTGACATCACCGTCAGGCATCTGACCTCGCTGTCAGGCATCGACATCAAGTCGGTAAATCATCTGACATCGCCATCAGGCAACGACATCAAGTCGGTAAAACATCTGACATCGCCATCAGGCATCTGACCTCGCCGTCAGGCAATGACATCCAGTCGGTAAAACATCTGACATCACCGTCAGGCATTCGATGTTAGAACACAAATTGGTTCCTAATAATATCTCTATGTTTTGATGATAACTATTATGAAATTTTGTATTAAAGAATTATATACTCTAAAACTTATTTAAGATTGTTTGCTGCAGATGTTAAAGTGAATATTACTCTGGAAGCAAATTAGATCTGAACATGAAAAATATGCAAGGCTCTGAAGCGTCAGAAGCATCTCTTAGAAGATTCTGAGTGCTGCCTCCAGAAGACTCTGAGCACTGTCTACAGAAGGATCTGAAGCAGAAGCTACAGAAGGATCTGAAGCAGAAGCTACAGAAGAATCTGAAGCAGAAGCCAGAAGAATCTGAAGCAGTGAAGAATTATGTATGAAGAGTTTCAAGCACAGTTATTTCAGAAGACTCTGATAGGACTAATGTTGCCAGTACTGAGGATCTGATTCCAAACTCTGCTCTGATCAATTACACGCTGAAAGCACACTTGCTACAAAGACTCTAATTCAGCAAAATCTGATGAACATCAAAAGGCTCTGATCAATCTAGACTCTGATGATTCTTGCTGAAACTTGTTGAAGAAGAATTCAAAGTTATGTCCGTTGGAATAACCAAACGACTCTTTCCTCATTTATGCTAGACACAAGAACACAGACAAAAAGGATTTCTCTGTGCATTCTACTTCTAGGAAAGGTCATGTGATGTGAAGACAAAAAGGCTCAGACCTTTTTGGGGCAGATAAGCCATAGAACTTTAGTAACACATCACAGTAAACACTGCGGTGCCTAAACTTGGTTTTCACATCAAGTTGCTCAAGACGACCACATACAATTTCCACCTGATTCACACTGATAATCCTGGCAGCAGCCTGACCAATAGATACAGTTACCAGAAACTGGACCATATTCTGCATATCTTTTGCAAATCGTACCATCAACTCATCCTCGGGCTGAACAAGTTGATGAAATGTTAACTGAACTAAGGCTTGTTGAAGGTTAGCATCAAATCCTTGAATCAGGCGAGTGACGTGATGCTGAGAGAGGAGTTGAAGCAAAAAGAGAGCTTCACCGGACCTAAGGAGCAACTGCCTAATACACTCCATTGCTCTCACCTCCATGGCTGCTAATTTTGCAGGACTATATGGTAACCTTTGCCTTTTATTTGTGGCTCCACCACCATTGGATTCCATATTTCTGAAATATGCACCAAACAAGTCTCTTACCATATTTCGGTCACCAGCACCCAATGCAGAACCACTACCATATAGAATGGAACCACTAACATCTCCTAAACCTGCTACACAGCCATAAAGTCCCCTCCTCTGGTTCCTTCTAGATCTTAAGAAATTCTCTAAAGATCGAAGTTTGTGTTCAAGGACTTGCATAGCCCCAATGAAAATTATCAATTCCCACAATCACACCATTGACTTTACTTGAATTTTGACAAACCTTGAATCTTGCCCCCCAATTTAATTCTTGAACCAAAATTTGTCTTTGATCAATTTTGAATTAAGCTTGAGAGTGAAGCCACCCTGACTCCAAACAACATCTTCTTCAACTCTCTATAGCCAATACTCAAACTACAAGCCCGTCAAAATTATTGGATCTCTGAATCTTTGATTAAAACTGGTTCAAACTTCTCATAGAACACACTTGATAAATCAATGAATTTCAAAACAAGACAATTTGATCTTAAAAAATCACATTTCCTGAGAAAATAGCCCACCACCACGGGTAACTTATGGTTGAAGCAAACTCTTGATAGTTTGACCAAGATGAGGTCAAACGTCCATCTGATTTAAACTTGAATGAATTTCTTTGCCATTAATCTCCTTTCAAAACCCTAAACACACAGAGAAAAAGAAGAAACAAACAAATTGAAAAAATATTTTTGATATTTTGGTTAGATGTTAGTAAACAGAAACAAACATAAAAAAAGTAAAAAAAACAACAAGGGACCTGAGAGAATCAAAAAGTATGGTCCTGTTTGTGGAATGATATGCAAATGAAATGTGGGATCTTAGGGGTAAAAATTAGGGTATTACAACTGCCCCTATTTAAGATTCTTCTATCCGGAGATATGGAGATTGACATCTTTGTCTCGACTAGATAGAAGAGACTTAAATATAACAATTAACCCAATTTTTAGCCCTAAGAGACCACAAAATGATATGATTATGCTAATGATATGCGAACATAAGACTTCTGTGGGGAAATAATGCCACAGGAGACAAACAAAAGCTCGGGAGAAAAAGAGAGACTCCACATGAGAAAACAAAAGAGCAAGATCCTATTCCAATAAGGGAAAGGAAACGACTCAATGGGGAAAGAGATACCAACCGCCAGCTACTGGGCGAAGATATTCGAACCGAAGAGAATAGGTAAAATACTCTCTACTGGTTACTGAGTAGAAAATAAGTGCAAAAGCACAAGAGAATTGTTATCTACCAGTTACTGGGTAGAAAACAAAGAAATGTATTACTTATTACCAGTTACTGGATAAAAAGTAATCCACTCGTTGAGATATAATCAACTACCTGTTACTGGGTAGGAAAAGAAGCAACGCCAACTACTGGTTACTGAGTAGTTTAGCGAGAATAATAAACTTGAATGAAAGGGGTTACCAACTATCGGTTACTGGATAGGGTAAACAACATGTCAACTACCTGTTACTGGGTAGGACAGACTCGACTACCTGTCACTGGGTAGGAGAAGAAAATAAAGGTCAACTACCTGACACTGGGTAGGACAAACATGCTCGACTACCTGTTACTGGGTAGGGGAAAGAGATACATCATCAGCTACTTGTTACTGAGCAGCTCCAAACACACAACAAACTTCTCAAATAAAGAGACAATCATTTGTTGGAAAAAGATATTAACAACTCTGTCGGGGATCTTTAAAAGAGATACGAGCAGGTTGAACCATGCAATAGAATTCTTATCGGGAGTTATTCCACAGAAATTCCAATTGACAGAAAAGCTGGTCGGATAAAGATCCATCATTTCACAATAAACTTCTCTGTTGAGGATGAACTAGAGAAATGTTATTTATTGCGAAGGTAAATTTCTGGAGATTACACAAGCTGCTCAAATAAAGAGGCTTCCACATGAAGTTGCATAAGTAATTATCAAGAGAGTGTTATCAAAACACTACTGGGGAAATCAAATCTTCACCTTCTATTGGGGATTAGTAACAGATTCTGCTGAGGAAAATAAATCCTCAAAACTACCTTCTCGTCATCCCGGTTTCACAGCCCAAGGAAAACCAAAGTAACTGCTGCAAGAGACCAAAGTTCCATCCAGGAACAAACTGGAAAGAAACGGTCAAACAAGACTCGACCCAATGAGGAAATAACTCAACTGGGGAACAATTCCATCCAGATAAAAAAAACTGGGGAGGAAAGCTAAACAAAGCATCTTCCACGAGGCATAAACTCAGTGGGGAATTAAAAAATGATAGGTATTTTCTGCTTAGAGGTCGACACTCTAATGAAGAGAGGACACACGCATTCTGCGAGATAACACCATCGGGAAAAGGGAAATACCAACAAAAAATGCAGGATGCACAATGCAGCAAAGACATGCTATGCTCAACCAAAATGAATGCGCATGCAATGAGTATGAATATGCTGATAAATCAGACAAAAAGGGCAAACAGAGGGTGAACAAAACACCACAACACCACTGAAATATTCGGCTAATCTCTGCGAGTTAAAGATATCATTGGAGATCGTGCTGGGGATCAGCAACAGAAAATCTGCAAGAGATACACAAGAGCCATCAAAGGAAAATAAATCCTACCACAAGGCTTAAATCTCGCTGAATAAATGAAGATATTGCTTGGGGAAAAGACCCCAAAGATCAATCTTCAACCATTAATGATTCAACAAGAGGAAACAACAATATGAACTCTGCTTTGAGAAAAAAAATTGTTGGAGAAAAACATAGCAACACAAATCTTCCAACCCTGCCAGGGGAAAAAGAAGTTAACATCATAGCAAAAAGTCAAACTGTGGGGGATTTTAAATCAACACCCAATCACAAGGTGAGAGAAAACCCGACAGGTGACTGCTATGTCAACACTTCTCAACATTGTTCTCTACTTGGAGAATAATTCAAAGCAAATGCATAACCTCCGCTAGGAATCATCAAAGACAAATCTCCGCCTGGGCAAAAACATCAAGGAGAAGTGGTCTTCAAATTTCTCAACTGTCCTATCATTTGAATCAAGACTTTGCTGTGGAAAACCGTTCAACACTAGTCTGGTTTATCCAAAGAAACAAAACTCTGCTAAGGGAATATCAGCAAACTCTACTGAAGAGACCTCAATATAGCTCAAATGGGGAAACATCAACACAACTCTACTGGGGAGCTGCCAATAAATTCTACCAGAGAGGCAAGAAAGAACCCTGCTAAAGAGAACACTTTTCGCTTCAAGATTCTACCATTCTTGGGATTACTGTTGACATTCTTTCTTTTATTTTCACAAATCAAAGAAAAATGTTTTTATAATTTTCAAAATTTAAATCAATTATTCACATTTGTTTCAAAAATCATTATCAAAAATAAAATGAAATTCTATAAACAGAAACAAAATAAGAATTGCAAACAAAGGGACAAAGGCCCAAATTCTATTGATAGAATGGTAGTCCGCAAATGGCGTAACTCCATGGATCATTACAAAGTTTGAAAAATGGTAAGTACAATGGAAAGTTCTACATTGAAATACAATGACCATTATTCTCCCTAACAACTTTGAATTCCAACTGTGCTTGAGACTTCAGCGGAGAATATCTGAAGTAAAACCTTTGATAGGAAATGTTGCTTCAAACGATCAAGACTGGCCAGATGCAGTTACTTGCCATGATCCCTAACTTTTTCCTAGATTGCCCTCTCGGGTTTTCAATCTACCGGGATAATTATTTCTATTTTTGTCTCTAATTTTTGCCTGGACCGCCCTTTCGGGTTTTCAATCCACCGAGACGCTCATTTTTGCCTAAGCCGCCCTTTCAGGTTTTCAACTTAGCGAGCTGTTCTTTTATTTTTTAGGCAAAGTATTTCTTGACTGCATCGGCATTCACAGGACGAGTGAACTCTTCTCCATCCATAGTTGTAAGAATTAATGCACCGCCAGAGAAGGCTCTCTTAACAACATATGGGCCTTCATAATTAGGAGTCCACTTGCCCCTAGAATCAGTAGTAAAAGTCGAGATCTTTTTGAGCACGAGGTCACCTTCTCTGAACACACGGGGTCGAACCTTCTTATCAAATGCTTTCTTCATTCTTTGTTGATATAATTGGCCATGACACAAAGCCGTCATTCTTTTCTCTTCAATCAGATTCAACTGGTCGTATCTACTTTGACACCATTCAGCCTCAGCCAACTCAGTTTCCATCAAAACTCTCATAGAAGGGATTTCAACCTCTATCGGGAGCACTGCTTCCATGCCATAAACAAGAGAAAAAGGGGTTGCCCCTATTGAAGTGCGAACGGATGTACGATACCCATGCAGAGCGAAAGGAAGCATATCATGCCAATCCTTGTATGTAACAACCATCTTTTGAATAATCTTCTTAATATTCTTATTAGCAGCTTCAACAGCCCCATTCATCTTGGGTCTATAAGGAGAAGAATTATGATGCTCAATCTTAAACTCATCACATAATTCCTTCATCATCTTGTTATTTAAATTCGACCCATTATCAGTGATGATCTTGCTCGGAACACCATACCGACAGATGATTTGATTCTTGATAAACCGGACCACTACTTGCTTAGTCACATTTGCATATGATGCAGCTTCAACCCATTTGGTAAAATAGTCAATAGCCACCAATATGAAACGGTGTCCGTTCGACGCTTTAGGCTCAATCATTCCAATCATATCAATGCCCCACATTGAAAAAGGCCATGGAGAAGAGATAACATTGAGAGGAGTTGGAGGCACATGAATCTTGTCAGCATAAATCTGGCATTTATGGCACTTTTTCACATATTTACAACAGTCAGATTCCATTGTCAGCCAATAGTAACCTGCCCTTAACATCTTCTTAGCCATCGCGTGTCCATTGGCATGGGTGCCAAAGGATCCTTCATGGATTTCTTTCATCAACATATCTGCTTCGTGTCTATCCACGCATCTGAGCAAGATCATGTCATAATTTCTCTTATACATCACATCATCATTCAAGAAGAAACTACCAGCCAATCTTCTCAAAGTTTTCCTATCCTTTTTGGATGCCCCAAGTGGGTACTCTTGATTCTGAAGAAAGCATTTAATATCATAATACCATGGTTTATCATCAACAACTTCTTCAACTACAAACACATGAGCTGGTCTATCAAGACGCATCACATCAATCTTTGGCACATCATTCCAATGATTCACCACAATCATGGAGGATAAAGTCGCTAAAGCATCTGCCATTTGATTCTCTGCTCTTGGTATATGGTGAAACTCAACTTTATTGAAGAAAGTTGACAACCTTCTTGCATAATCACGATAAGGAATCAAATCAGGTTGACGTGTCTCCCACTTCCCTTTAATCTGATTAATCACTAAAGCTGAATCTCCATACACATCCAGAATCTTGATTCTTAAATCGATAGCTTCTTCCAAGCCCATAATACACGCTTCATATTCAGCCGCATTATTTGTGCAATTGAAAACCAACCTTGCAGTGAAAGGAATATGAGAACCATGAGGAGTAACAATAATTGCACCAATACCTCTGCCATATTCATTAACCGCCCCATCAAAAATCAAACCCCAACGGGATCCAGGCTCAGGTCCTTCTTCATGTAATGGCTCCTCACAATCTTTAACCTTTAGATACATCACATCCTCATCAGGAAAGTCAAACTGAATAGGTTGATAATCATCAATTGGCTGGTGTGCCAAATGATCAGCCAAAACACTTCCTTTTATCGCCTTTTGACTTCGGTACTCGATATCATATTCTGATAACAACATTTGCCAACGAGCAATCCTCCCAGTTAAAGCAGGCTTTTCAAAGATATACTTGATTGGATCCATTTTAGATATCAACCAAGTTGTGCAATTCAACATATACTGACGGAGGCGCTTGGCAGCCCAAGCTAGAGCACAACATGTCTTTTCAAGCATCGTGTACCGAGACTCACAATCAGTGAATTTCTTGCTTAAATAATAAATGGCAAATTCTTTTCTCCCGGATTCATCTTGTTGACCCAGAACACAACCCATAGACTCTTCTAGCACGGTCAAATACATGATCAAAGGTCTTCCTTCTACAGGAGGAGACAAAATAGGAGGTTCAAGCAAATACTCTTTAATTCTTTCGAAAGCTTTCTGACAATCTTCTGTCCAGACACAACCCTGATCTTTGCGGAGAAGTTTGAAAATCGGTGCACATGTGGCAGTCATATTGGATATAAATCGGGAGATATAGTTCAAACGTCCCAAGAATCCTCTTACTTGTTTTTCCGTTCTGGGTGCAGGCATCTCCTGGATAGCTTTAACTTTACCAGGATCGACTTCAATGCCTTTCTGACTGACAATAAAGCCTAACAATTTTCCAGAACGAACACCAAAAGTGCATTTATTAGGATTCAGACGGAGCTTAAACTTTCTCAAACGTTGAAACAACTTCAATAAATTTTTAATATGATCTTCTTCAGTCTTCGACTTACAAATCATATCATCCACATAGACCTCAATTTCTTTATGCATCATATCATGGAACAGGGTGGTCATAGCTCTCTGGTACGTTGCACCAGCATTTTTTAAACCGAAGGGCATCACTCTGTAACAGAATGTTCCCCAGGGTGTAATGAATGTTGTTTTTTCCATATCCTCAGGTGCCATTTTATTTGATTATAACCGGAAAATCCATCCATAAATGAAAAGATATTGAACTTAGCAGTATTATCTACCAACAAATCAATGTGTGGTAGTGGAAAATCATCTTTTGGACTTGCTTTATTCAAATCTCTATAGTCAACACACATTCGGACTTTTCCGTCTTTCTTTGGAACAGGCACGATATTGGCCACCCATTGAGGATATTCTACGGTCACAAGAAAACCAGCATCAATCTGCTTTTGAACCTCTTCTTTAATCTTCACTGCCATGTCAGGATGAGTTCTTCTCAATTTCTGCTTCACGGGTGAACATTCAGGCTTTAATGGCAAATGGTGCTCCACAATACCGGTATCAAGACCAGGCATGTCTTGATAGGACCAAGCAAACACGTCAACATATTCTCTAAGAAGCTCTACCATCCTCTTCTTAACATCTGACTGAAGCAGTGCCCCAATCTTGACTTCTTTTTTATCATCATCGGAACCCAGATTAACCAATTCCACCGGCTCTTCATGAGGCTGAATGGCCTTCTCCTCGTGCTCAAGCAATCGAGAAATCTCATCAGGAATTTCTTCAATATCCTCCTCTTCCGCTTCAAACACAGGGAACTCGAAGTTGGGAGGGGGCATATGGTCATTGTTTCCAATGGGTTTAACAATCAATCTGCACAATGATTTTATGTTTGATTTTAGAATATGAACAAAAAAAATGAAAATATTATGCAGATAAGAGTGATTATAACATTATTATATTTTTTTTCGGTTTTTTATGTTACCATTTTTCAGAAGTAAAACAAAAAAGGAAAACAACATATGGATAAACAGAAAAACATTTTATTGATGATGATAAAAATTGAAACAAAGCCCTCACAAATTCACTTTCACCTTGGGCAGAGTGAAAGGATTTTTGAAAGAAACAAAAACAAATTACTTTGAAACATGAACAACAGTAGGAACATCAACAGCAATCCAATTCTGGCATATCAATCCACGTGTCACAAAGTTGGGCATTTCTTCCTCTTGGTCATCTTCGAGAATTGCAGCTGTAGAATGATCTTTGCAATGGATGAACCCAGCACTTCGAAAGACTTCATGAATACTCTTCAGCTCATTTTGGGTAGAACCAGATGTAAAACCCAAACCAGCTCTATCTTTTTTCTCAGCAACTTCAATGATTCGGCCCCATCCATCAGCTTGGCCATTATCCACTACACGTTGTGCATCTTTTAGAGAAGACATGGACGCCCCATCCTTCTTAACAGCTTTATCAACCACAGAAAGAGCCTGAAACGGAGTTCCAATATCTTCTTCGGCATCGATATAAGAAAAAGACGACAAACTGCTTACCAACATAGCCTGTTCTCCACCAACAACGACAAGTTTACCATTCTGCACGAATTTTAACTTTTGATGCAGTGTCGAAGTAACAGCTCCAGCTTCATGGATCCATGGGCGTCCTAGAAGACAACTATAAGCAGGACGAATATCCATGACTTGAAAAGTGATCTGGAAAAAACACGGACCAATCTTGATAGGGAGATCAACCTCTCCAATCACGGTTTTCCTCGATCCATCAAAGGCTTTCACAATGACCCCACTGAACCTCATAGGAGTACCTTGGTAAGATAATCTGGACAAAGTAGATTTTGGCATCACATTCAACGATGACCCAGTATCAACCAGCACATTGGATAGAGCGTCTTCCTGGCAATTCATGGAAATATGGAGAGCCAAATTATGATTTCTTCCATGATCGGTCAACTCTTCATCACAAAAACTCAGATTGTTACACGCAGTGATATTGGCAACAATGCTATCAAACTGGTTAACAGTCACATCATGATCTACATAAGCTTGTTCCAATACTTTCTGCAACGATTCACGATGAGCCTCAGAGCTCATTAACAGAGATAAAACAGATATTTTTGACGGTGTATGTAACAATTGATCCACCACATTATATTCACTCTTCTTGATCAATTTCAATACCTCATCATTATCTGACTTCTGATTTACATCACTTGATTGACCAGACTCCACAGTAGTCCTCAACTGAATTGGCTTACTCCCAGTATCTTCACTTGTCTTTGAAGGCACATTATCAAATACTCGACCACTTCTGGTTACACGTCCGACATCAGCGATAGTCCCAACTGAGGGAAGAGAAGGAATGGGAACCTCTTTTCCATCCTCCAACATAGTAGCATTGTATTTGTAGGGAACAGCTTTATCGGATTCATACGGCGTCGGGCCAGGCAAACGGATAACCAAAGGCGTCACAGCAGATTTCTGACTATTGTAAGAAATTACAACCCGCTCAGGAATATTGAAACGTGGGACTATGACATTCACCTCGTTCTCCACTTCATTTCTGTTTGCAGTAACCTGAATCAAATTCTCATCTATCATCTTTTGTAAGTCCCTTTTCACAATCACACACCCTCGAGGGTTCACAGAACAAATACAACAGGCGGCATAATCATGCTCAATATCATGGAACTCACTCAAAGTAGCATGCATTTCAACAAGCGATCTCCGAATCCAGCGAATGTCGAAAATACGGTATGTACCATATTAACGGTTGCATTACCATGCTTAGGAAACGGATTTGATTGCACATTAGGGTTGGTATCTTCAAAAGACAGAATACCGCTTTTTACGAGCTTTGCAACTTCATGCTTCAGAGGATAGCAATTTTCAATATCGTGTCCAGGGGCACCTTGATGAAATGCGCAATGAGCATCTGGCTTATACCACCATGGAATTTCAGTTGGAACAGCCGGCGGATCACGAGGTTGAACCAAATTATTCTTTATTAAAGCCGGAAAGAGCTCAGTATACGTCATTGGAATGGGATCAAATTGTGTTTTCCTCTGTGTACGACCTTGTTGAGTTGTCTTCTCTTGGAAACGTGGTTGATAACTTGCAGTAGCTTGAGCGGTAGGGGTGTTACTGACAACAGGCATAACAGATGCTACTTGTTGCTGACGACGACTACCATTGTTGTTCACAACTCTGCGTCTTCTAGACCTTTCCTGAGATATAGCATTAGTTTCTCCCTCTTTTTTCTTAGGGAACCCAACACCAGGTTTTTTTGTACTTCCAGAATTTCCTTCTTTTATCAGACGTCCCTCACGGACAGCTTCCTCTAATCTCATCCCCATATTAACCATTTCCGTGAAATCACTAGGAGCGCTCGCAACCATCCTTTCATAGTAAAATGAATCCAGAGTCTTCAGAAAAATCTTGGTCATTTCTTTCTCTTCAAGCGGAGGGCTTATCTGAGCTGCAATCTCACGCCATCTTTGCGCATATTCTTTAAAAGTTTCTTTCTCTTTTTGAGACATTGCGCGAAGCTGATCACGGTCTGGCGCCATATCGAGATTATACTTATACTGACGAACAAAAGCTTCACAAAGATCGTTGAATGTCTTGATTTGTGTACTATCGAGTCCCATATACCACTTCAGCGCAGCACCAGTAAGACTATCTTGAAAATAGTGGATCAACAACTGATGGTTGTCAGTATAGGTAGACATCTTTCTAGCATACATGATCAAGTGACTTTGCGGACAAGTGTTCCCTTTGTATTTTTCAAATTCCGGAACTTTGAACTTAGCGGGAATCTTCACATTTGGAACAAGGCAAAGCTCATGAGCATTCTTTCCAAATAACTCCTTTCCCCTTAAAGCCCTGATTTCTCTTTGCATTTCAGCAAACTGATCTTGAAAGTCATCTATTCGATCCATAACATCCAAACTCTCGCTCGGAGCAGTATGGAAAATCTGTTCTTCAGTATAAGGCATAGCGTGAGTTACAGGCGGTGGCACAGGTATGACAGTAGGAACAACCGGAACTTCAGCATTAGGAACAACATTAACCACAGGAGGTGGTACAGCCATGACAGCAGGGAGCCTAGAACCTTCGGGAACAGGAGGTCGATATCCCTCTGGCACATAATTGTTAGGCATGCCCCAAGGGAAACCAACAGGCATTTGATATTGAGAAGCATTAATCGGGGCCACAGAAATGGGCGTTGATCCGATTTCAGAAATCACAGTTCCTTGGACAGGAGAAGGAGGAGGTAGTGGTGGCTGATTCTGAGCAGCCACCAGAGCTTCCATTGCGGCAGTCAGTCTTTCCAAACCGTCTTTCAGAGTTGATACCTCTTCACGGAGCTCGCGGTTCTCTTGTTGCAACTGATCCATCTTTTTCTTAGAGTTAGCCCGAGTGTTGTAGTGATGCGACAGCTTGACTGAAGGAAGGCCAAAAGAAACAAATAAGACATCTGGAAAAGGCAACACACAATGCACGATGATGCGAATGCAAATGCAAAATGCAGGTGTTTCAACCAGTTTTCAAGGATCTTTAAGATATAAAGCAATTACAAACATCATAAAGAAAAATAACACTTCTTGACATACTGATAAACATCTCATTTCATTGAATATTGGAAAGAGTTACACTTGGAAGTACAAAATACAATAATATCAAAATAAGAAAAAGCTAGGTCCTAAGGAACATCTGATGACGATCCAAGCTGATACTTCCTTCGGAGTCTCTTAATCTCTTTCTCATAGTTGTGCTTCATGGTAATCTTCTCTAGCACAAGCTGATCCACAATACCCTTCCAAGCACCAGAAGTAGGAGGATGTGCTGATGGAGTAGTAGAGGAAAATAAATCCTCTGCATGCCTCTTCACAGCGCGCCGCTCAAGTAACTCTATCAAGTCATCTTTCTCCTTCATCTGTTTTTGCAATTCCATCTTTTCTTTGTCAGAAGCTTGAAACTTACTTTCCCACATCTCTTTCTCTTCCTTCATCTTAGCCAAAGCACCTTGAAGTGTTTTCACATCATCAGAAGAAACAGGGATTGCCGTAGGGAGTGGCGTAGAGATCACAGTAGTCAGAGGTTTCTCAATAGGATAAGGCATCTTAAGCTCCATAGCCCTCTTCTTCACCCAAAGTGTGTAAGGTTCCAAAGCAATGCAAACTTGTCTTCCAAGCTCCCCTCTACCCAACCTGTGAATCTTAGTCCAGGCATGAGCCATTTTTCTTCTCAAACCAAGAGAATCATCCCCTCCTTGAAAGAATAAACCCTCTAATAAAATATTCTTAGGCCTATCCTTCAGCATATAACCCAGCTGACGGCGAGCTAGACTCGGGTTGTAGTTAATTCCGCCTTGTATTCCAAGAAGAGGAACATTGGCGAATTCTCCACAGCTATCAATAATCTGGACATTATCGTAAACCGAAGAAGACCAAGTGATATCAGTATGCGTAAGAGACATAATCCTTTGAGACCACCTTAAGCAATCCTTGTTTTTCCTAAAAGCAGATGTCTGAGGTAAGTGTGAAACGAACCAATTATACAACAGAGGTAGACAGCAAACAATGGTACCGTTTCCCTTAGAGGTCCTACTATGGATGGAAAAATAAGTATCACCCAGCAAAGTTGGAACAGGGTTCCCAATCGAGAAAATCCTAATAGCATTAATGTCCACAAAATTATCAATATTAGGAAACAAGACTAGTCCATAGATGAGTAAAGCCAATATAGCCTCAAATGCCAATGTGCGACCAATGTCAGCAAATAAAGTAGCCTTCTCAATCAAGAACTTAGCAGTTAAACCCTTGAGGCCTCCCTTAGTCTTTAGATTTGCATCAATATCCGACTTCGTCAAATGGGTAACTTCAGCAATATCTTGAGGCTTAAGAGCTTCCTCCAAACCAGTATACGGAACTTTATCGGAAACCGGTACACCCAACAAATAAGCATATTCTTCCAAGGTCGGCATGAGCTGATAATCGGGAAATGTGAAGCATCGGTAAATAGGATCATAGAACTGCATAAGGGTATTCAGAATTCCGTCTTCAATATTGGTAGAAAGAACAAATAAAAGTCTCCCATAACGAGATAAGAAGCCTGAACGATCATCTACCAAGGACACTAGCTTTCTCAGCTCTGTAAGATCAGGAGCCCGAAAACCGTACTTCTGAGTGTTTCTCCTTCCAATATCCATAATCAACAATATCTGCGATGTTTGCAAAAGAAAATCTCTGAGATCCTTAAAAACCAGCTGAAACACAATGCTCATGAATGCATGAGTGCAAGATGCAACACCCACAAACAAGTCATACAAAGCACACAGGTTCAAAGGTTCGGCACGAGCATGGAGCCAAAGGTAAGAATCAACCAACCCACAATGGTATGTACTATGGTTATATCATCACCTGTAGAACAAGGTTCTAAAAAGTTCCCAGAATCATAATTCCATCTTTTGGATATTATCGGCTTAAACGACTACTCGTCGGCCAACAATATTCTCAAGAGAAACTCATCTGAGTGTGGTATCGCGTAACGACCAATTCAAGTCTACACCTGAACAGCCACCGCACCACGTCCTAATAAGGCCAAGATGGGTTAAAGGGTTCTAAGGTCCTCAGCTTCTCAGGCTCCCAGTCGGAAAAAGTAATATCAATTACGACTACTCGTAAGACATCAGTAATTTCCAAAGGGGCCTCCACCGAGCGGGGGATCTCAAGTCAGCTTAGTAAGGACTACTCCACGTAAGCCAACAAGACTATACCACCCTCCTATCATAAGTGCACTCAAGTCCGGGTTAGGACTTATCTCACCACACAGATTACCAGGCACCAAAACAGAACAATCAGTAACAAACAAGTCAAACAGAAAGCGATAAATAAATCAAAGTAGGCGAAACCCACTAGGAACCGTTGGAGTCCCCAGCAGAGTCGCCACTTTTCTGTAGCGGTAAAAATCGTGAGTATAAGTTATTGACTAACTTAACTCAAAGAAAACAAGAGTCGCCACCGCACTTTTATTTTTATCCAAATAAAGGAAAGGAAAAAGAGCGAACAAAACCAAAGAGTTCTAAAATAAGAACACGAGACAGAGATCGGGGTAAGGGGGTTGGTTACGCAATGGGAAGGTGTTAGCACCCAAAACGTCTATAGTACTCTATAGGAGCCCTTTGAAATATTTACGCTTTTTGGTTTGAAAGTGGTTTGTTTAAAAAGAGATTGGGGAGATGAGAAGAGAATTATTTTTTTATATTTTTGTGTTTGGAGAGACTTATCGTCTCATGCCTACGTACCCATAAAGTGCAATATGGAATCAAAACCCCGTAGTTCGTGGTACAAATGACAAAATTTTGTTGGTTTTGATTGATTTTAGATGTTCAGACAAGTCGTCATTTCAAGGAGAAAACTGCGACTATCCACCCACGAGTATTAAGACAACATTTGCGTCACATAAAGATGGAGGATTTGCTTGGATTATCAACAAGACTATCACTCAACATCAACGTGGAAAATGTCAAAGTCTTAATAATATGGGGAATAGGAGATTTACATCTCAACTATAGAAATGAATCATGTCTAAACTTTATGAAAAAAGTTTTAAAGTGAAAAAGTGCATAAAGGCACAAAAAGAGTTGATGAGTTTTTGTATTTTTTATGTCTTTTGAAATTGGTCAAAACATGATTAACATTGATTGACTTTTATTAAGAAAAACAAAGCTTAAAAATCACTTGACGAAAGTCAAGGTTTTATTGCGAAAGCGGTTTTGAAGTTTGAAACCAAGAAGGTTTTGAAAAAGGGAGAAAGTTTTGAAAATTTAAGAAGGGGAGGAGATGAAGTGACTATCCTAAAAAACAAAATAAGAGCTAGAGATAAGAAAGATCTAACCGACTTGTAGCACACTCCAAAGCAAGCAAAAAGAATTCCATCCGATTTAAAGTATAAGCCAGTGATCGAGCCAAATAAAGGCTAAGATTCAAAATTCTCCAAGCATAGGGAAGAAAGTCCTAATCCTAAGTCCAAAATGTCCATGAAGTCCCAAGGTCTAAGAATGGTCCAAGAGTATAACCACAAAATTAATAGCACCAAATTTTTTAGATGTTTTATCCTTTATTAGTGTTTTGAACAAAGTATGGTCCAAGTGGACAAAAGAAAAATGACATAAACATAAACAAAGATATGGTATGAAATGATAAAATGGAAGCATAAAAGTAAAAAATAAAGAGTAAGAAGAGAATATAAACAAAATTAAACAAGGATATTGTTAGTGAATTAGTGGTTAGTGGTTAGAACATATGATCAATGATGATTAATTCTTGCACTTAGACCAAGATTAATGAAAATTCATTAGAGGATTGATAGAATCAAAGCCTCCTAACAATGATTTTCATAGGTATTGGAGTTAAGACAAGCAACTAAACATACTTGGACTTTTAAACGTAAGTTTGAGCCACGAATGATCATTTTCCGATTAAGGGACAATTTAGCGCTATGTTAAGCAATCGTAATCGGGTTTATGTAGAAACCACGACTATCTGAGGCCGGTCAATAAAATGTTAGTGTTAATACATGTTAGAGAAATGATATATAAATCACTCTCCTAAAACATGCCACACAAAAAGAAAAGAGGTGGTGATCTCATCATAATCAAGATTTTTCATCAATTAATCAAAGGTAATCTATCACTATTCCAAAGTAAGGAGAATTATCTCAATGATTATTCGTCCATAGTTTTGAAATAATGAAGATTAATCAACCTTGATAATCAACAATCTATGATCCATAGATTTCATCGATCAAAAGAAAAATAAGAAGAAGAACTAAAATGAAAAGAAACCACAATTTGGATCTTAAATCGATTAAATCATCATCAATATCAATCACCTCTTTTGGTGGATAAAATCGACACCCAAAGTCCATTGAGATTGATGAGATCTTATCAAAATTTAAAATCCAAAACAACCAACAATTAGCTCATAACAAAAGTTTTTTTTAAATAAATTTTTTTAAGAGCTCTCTTTTTTTTTTTAAAAAAAACTATTTAAAATATTAACTAGTAAAAAAAAGAAATAACAAAATAAAAGGAATAAAGAAAAATATATTTAAAATAGTAAAGAAAAACGAAAAGGAAAAAGAGAAATAGAAAACCAAAACATCAGAACAACTTTCTTCTTCAAAGCTTCACGCGACACCGTTCACCGTGGCTATGGATTCAAGCTCAAATCAAAACGACGGGATGCGAAACTAACACGGTTGTGATCGGAATCAAAAACTCTTCACAACAGTATAAACAATCCAAGGAAATATGCAATGACGAACTCGAATCGAGAAAACGAAATCCATCGAACTACCTTCAAAATCACAGGTAAGAAATCAATCCGAACTTCTTCTTGCTTCTCTTCTTCTTCTGAACGAATCTCTGGTTGAATTGCTGTGTTTGAGGTTGATTTGAAGTTAATTTGGTGGAATGAAAGTATGAGAAGAGAATGAACGAAGGTTTTTCTGGTAGTGAGGAATTTGATGAAGAAAATCAGCAGAGGTTTTTTGGCTTGAAAAGCTTGAAGAATAGAGTGAGGGATGAATTCTATTTATAGATGAGAATGGGTGAAAAATGATTTGCCGTTGTGAGATTTTTTTCTGCGTTTTGAAGTAGGTGTGTTGTGCGTGATATTTTTTGCTGGTATTTGACATGTCGTTTTGCAATTTTTCTCTTTGTAGCTCATTACATGTTATTCTTTCTTTTCACTTTTCAACTCACTTGGGTGACGTGGATTATTTTTCAGCTGGCTCATATGCTATTTATTTTTTGTTTCAGCTTGTGAATATGGCTTGGTTCATGGCTTGAGTACGTGAAAATAGTCTGGATAAAAACAAAGCTTTTGCTACCGCAACATTCTATTTTCTGCCGCTTCTTGACGCCGCCATTTCCCATTAATAATATTGAAGCTTCCACGTCGCAACTGATGTGCAATCATTAAAACCAAGACGCGGCAAGCCGAGCTGAGTCGGGAACAGATTTACTAACTTCATTTGATGCAGGATCACATAATGCAGAATTTGAATCCTCCTTCACTTGCCTATAAAGGATATAGAATTTCCCATCAAATACTTAACTGCTTGTGGTGGCCTTCCTTCTTACGACGGCAACGTTTGGTTGCGTTTTCCGGTCAATGGAATTCAGCGCGACTCCGAACAAGATTGAAGGGCAAAGGTACGGGCTAAAATGCTGGATTAGAGCATCCATTGCAGCAGGTTCACCATAAGTCATGGCGATGGCGAATTACACGTCCAACAGCTTGATTCACAGCTCGAGAAGCTTGTTGATTACCACTCATCTCCGGCTCGCACATTGTCATTGTCCACGATCTCATATGACAGATCAATATTAGGAAAACGATTGCAAAATCGGGCAATATCCAAAAGCTGAGAATCAGTCATGTTCAACAATTCTCGTCTCTCGTCATCTTCCATCTCTAATAAATCAAAGATAGTTTCTATACTCCTCGCTGGGTTCTCCTGGTTCAATAACTGACATTCCTGATAGAATGAAGTCTAACAAAAATGTGCTTCTTACAAGTCTATCTATTCTGCCAAAGTGCCTCTGACTATATGGTATAAGACCTTCGAGCAGTTCCCCGATCCCTTTAATCTGAACAATATCGGTTGGAGGAAAGATGTTGAAAACTCTGAAAAGCACGAACTGTGAGACATAACAGAGCTTTGGTTTTGTATTCCATTCTAGAATATAGTTAAATAATAAACGAAGCTCTTCATTGCCAAAGGCCTTAAGTGCTCTATCAACATGATCTTCAGCTCCTTTCTTTCTGCAAAGTTCTGCAAATAACTCCAAAAGTTTATGGGGTCTGCGCAATTCAAATGCAATTTGGACTGCCTTGGTATAGTCAGCATCTGACAGGGCATTCTCTAGCTCTTGGCCTTTCAAAACCCCCTCTTCCTCTTTACGAAAAGCTTCTTCTTTATCAGCTGCAGTGGAATCGAGCCACAGATTGACAACAGCATCGCTACCACCAGTTGCAAGCAGCTCTGTTTTGCTGCCTACAGCCAAGGCCCAAACCTTGTCTTCGTGATGGTCATACGTGGCAACACATTCATTTGATTTTACAGTCCAAAGTTTTACTAAACCATCAGCGCCACAAGAAACAATCTGTGTTCCACGAGTAACAAACAGTGCTCTTAACACACTTGAGGTGTGTCCTTCAAATGTCTTCAAACACGAGCCATCAGATATAGCCCATATCCTTATTGCCTCTGATGTTTTCTCAATCTCTTCCTTTGTCCAATCTTTAGCATTGTCACGTTCAAGAAGGGAAGCTTTACAGCGCCGTTTAGCTTCATTAAGTAAATCAACCAAATGAACTGTCTCGCTGCTGCGACTCCGGAACCGCTCTTTTCTGCCCCGGATTTGGACAGGTCGCCCATCTCAAGTGCATATCTATCTGAGCATAGACGGGAATCTGATGCCAACAACTTTCTAGGAGCAGTGTCAAAGCTGTTTATTTTGTGAGCAAAATGTGTATACTGGAATTTATCATTTGGAGGAACATCAGCAACATGCCAAACCTCTTTCAATTCTGTGTTTGGAAGAGGCTCTCCTTCTGAATCACCAGGTTGATAACTCATTGACTGATTCCACTTCCCAGTCATTAAAATTTTAGGATCTTCAGAGGAATTATAAACATAACCATCCACTTCATAGCGACCGGCACCAAACCATCCACAGGGTTACTACTTTCTGATGAGAAATACTTTTGCGAAGATGGCAATTTTGATTGGAAGTCATCTTCTGGAGAGGAGCTAAAAAGTTACAGTGGCAAATTCACTCGAACATCCTCCTGGCAATCTGAATCATCATTTGGAGACTGGGAACTGCCACTACTTCTTTCTCCACCAACTGAAGTGAATTGTTGTTCTCTAATCTAATCAGCACTAGTCGTGGACTTGTTGCCACCATTTTGAGAGTGTAACGAAATTGCATTTTGATCAGGCGCTGATGGAGTGGTGGAAAGTACGCCAAGAAAGTCCATCGTTAATGGAGCCGAGGGGACATTACTAGGTTGACCATCACGATGATGATAGAATGATGAAGTTTGTATTTGCACATTACCATTTTTCCCATTCAAGTTATTACCAACATCCAGCAACTTTGCTGTAAGATCAGCAGGTAATGGGATCCTATTCAGAATCTGCGCAAGATGCTCTTAATGCTTCAGGTGGCACACTCCCAAAAATTCTATGTGACAGCAACTTTGACTTCAAAACTGCAAGCAACTTCTTATGACGTGATTCCTTTCTCTTTAACACTTGTATAAAAGCATGAAATCCAAGCCATTCAATTTCTCCCTTCTTCAATTTGAGAATTGGTCGGATACTAGAATTCATACGCATGGAATGCATTCTTCTCTGAATCAGCATGTGCATGTATCTTAAAGATTTCTGAATAATGTCCGAACAATATCTTTTGTGAAATTTGCAAACAAATGATAGGTCGCGGATGTAACAATGAAACTTCATTGCACATATCAGAAACATTTGATAAATATTTAATCTGACAACTTCTGCTGAATTGATATTTGAATCGAAGAACAAAGGATGGCATTTAGGTCTTAGAAAGAGACGTATCTTCTCCTTTAGACGAGTCCCTGGTTTGTCTTGCCAGCAAACAGTGAGCGTCGAGCTTAAATGGTTATTTAAGTACTTTGTGTAATCAGCCTGAATTTCCATAGTGGAACAATTGATAAGAAGACCGCTCCATGGAACGAATGAGGTAGCACCGCCTTTGCCCGCATAAACCCTGTTCAATGAGGAATCTGGTGTCTGGGTGATGATAAGTTACAAGTGGTGAAGCATGATCGGCAACTACATCTGCTCTATCTGCTTCAAAGTCACATGCAGCCAAAGATGCTTCCTCTGGTGATACATTCTCTTCTATGCTGCTAATGCTCTCTTTAATTTCTGTGTCATTTTCAGGTCGGCCTCGCGCCTTCTGTTCTTTCTGCCTAAGCTTTTTCTGGCGTTTTCTCTCCAAAATCTCAGCTTGTCTTCTTTGAGCAGCTTCTTCCTCCTCCACCAGCAGCTTCTGGCATCTCAATGCTTCAGCATCCTTGTCTGTGAGCCGTGCCTTTACCAATTTCTGCTCTAGCAAGAAACTTGTGCAAGCAACTAGGTTTTTCGGTTCAAGACCAATCTTTCCGGCCTCTCCATCAAAAACATGTCTTTGCATTGATACTGCTGATCCACACAAAAATGTTTTTTCACTGGAATCATCAAGAATATCGAACAACTTCTGTGAAGATATAGGGAAACTAGAAGGCCTGGGTTGAACAATATCCAAAAGGGCAAAACCAGCTCTGAGGTAACCATGCGGAAAAGAATAGAATCCTTGTTGTGTTCTAAGAGTTGAGAGAGCTTGTAAGACTGAAGAGCCCGGAACCTCCTCAAGCATTACATTCTTAAATGACACAACTTCCTTGGCCTCTTCTACAGAGAGCTTATCCCAATATGCCTCTAAAAGCTCCCTATTTTTCGTAGAGTCCTTATCAAGCTTTTTCAACCGATGGTGTACACGTTTATGTCTTCTATAATTAATTGGTGAGCAAAACTCTTTGGTACACTTGTAACACTTATGTATCTGAACCTTTGCAGGAGAAAACACAGGCCACCCTGGAATTTCTTGCTGCTGTTCTAAAGCATGAAACAATTGAATCCACTGTGCTGGCCTTGCGCATCAACAATAATCCCCACATTGTCCACTAACAACAACACCCTCCACTCTCTATACAACAACTTCAACCGTGGCGGCCGCGACACATCCTGCAAAGAAAATATAACACTACTCTGTCCACTAACACACGAAATCAAACTATAACCATTCGCAGTCCCAACAACAATCGAAACATCAAGCCAAACCATAGTACTAACAACACCATCAACACATTGAATCTCTTTCAAAACAACAAATGAAGCATTATTAACATCTTTATCACTCTTCCTGCTTTTACCCCCTAAAACAAGCTCCACAATCACTAGCCTTTTGAAGTCCTTGCACCTTTACGGCTTCTCCTTGCAGGTGAGGAATCCTCTATAGTTTGTAATTCAGGCTCTTCTTGAAGCAATTGGAACACAGTCAGCAATAGATCATCACCATCAACATGATCTGAATCAGTCCATTCAGGAATTTTTTCTTTAAGGTACTGCCTGCATGCACCTTTCCCCCATCTGCAACAATTTCAAGAATGAGATTCATCATGATTTCCATCAGTGGTGTTTCCAGCCTTTCCATATATAAACAGCTTGGCTTCCATCAATGCCCCATTTATAACAATGTCAGCTGTTTTTGAATATGTGGTATTAAGAGCATTGTAGGAAGCAGCAGCACCCTCTGAATTACCTAGCACATCAACTGATAGGGGCGTAAAGGCTTGATATGTAGCTTGGATGAGTCCTTTGAACCATAAACCCTTCTCCTCTTCTTCCCGAAAGTCTAAGATCCAGGTGCTAGAAGACTCCAGAGCCTTCTGAATGTCCATTCCCCTAGTGCTTACAGCAATACAAAATAGGGAGCCACCAACATTCATTGGAGGAATATCAAGGACTTGCCTCCCAGCCATGCTTAAGTATCGCTGGTAACTCTGGGACTTTGCTGATTCAAATACATAAAGATATGATCCTGAAAGCACCAAGAAACAAGGATGCCATGTAGCAACGGAATTGCCAATTCCCTTCCATACTAGGATTCTACCATGAGTGGCAAGATCCACAGAACTCCAAGGAGTAACTTTAGATTGGAAACTATCTGACGTAGGTTGACTACAATTTTCCATAGTCTTATATAATATGTTTAGCAGTTCATTGATTCTGAAATATCTCTCTGACGAAAAGTGAATGCCAAGGTTCGGCACTTGAATGGAAATAAGAGTGGAGGGGAAACGTGGATGAGGCACTTTAATCTGATTAACTAGTACTGCCATTCCACACCTATCAATCAGAGAATAAACATTTTCAACCGTATCAGTAATGGGTGAATTCACTATTTGGCCGTCATAATTTGGCTTCACCAAACTGCAATTCCCAAAATCAGAGCCACAGTCGGAAAAAAGCAATATCTCGTCCAGTAATCCAAAATCGAGAATAAAGATTCTGCCTCTGCTCATCAGACTGGCTTTCCGCGGTGTGTAGGGTGAAATGACCAAAATCCAAAAGGAAATGACTATCACATCGGTATGAACCACTAGTTCGGAGAGGAACTCTTACTTTAGGAGCATCGAGATCAATATCAAATGCAAATCTGCTCTGCTCCTCTAAAGCTATTTGAAATTGCTCCTGCGCTCTACGAGTCACTTTCTCAAACTTCATCTGTAAAGCAGTAGCTGTCTCCAATGCAACAGTAGGACTAATTGCCTTACTCCGCTTTAAAAACTCAAAGACACGGTCAATACTATCCATCAAAATTGTAACATGGCATGGAGCAATTGTAGCTGACAATCTCCAATCAATATTCTCCCCAATTGGCAAGTGCACAAAACTAGCCACTAATGCATTTACCTTCTGCTCACTATAGACACTCTGGGTAAGTGAACCTTCAGGGGCAGATAAGCCATAGAACTTTAGTAACACATCACAGTAAACACTGCGGTGCCTAAACTTGGTTTTCACATCAAGTTGCTCAAGACGACCACATACAATTTCCACCTGATTCACACTGATAATCCTGGCAGCAGCCTGACCAATAGATACAGTTACCAGAAACTGGACCATATTCTGCATATCTTTTGCAAATCGTACCATCAACTCATCCTCGGGCTGAACAAGTTGATGAAATGTTAACTGAACTAAGGCTTGTTGAAGGTTAGCATCAAATCCTTGAATCAGGCGAGTGACGTGATGCTGAGAGAGGAGTTGAAGCAAAAAGAGAGCTTCACCGGACCTAAGGAGCAGCTGCCTAATACACTCCATTGCTCTCACCTCCATGGCTGCTAATTTTGCAGGACTATATGGTAACCTTTGCCTTTTATTTGTGGCTCCACCACCATTGGATTCCATATTTCTGAAATATGCACCAAACAAGTCTCTTACCATATTTCGGTCACCAGCACCCAATGCAGAACCACTACCATACAGAATGGAACCACTAACATCTCCTAAACCTGCTACACAGCCATAAAGTCCCCTCCTCTGGTTCCTTCTAGATCTTAAGAAATTCTCTAAAGATCGAAGTTTGTGTTCAAGGACTTGCATAGCCCCAATGAAAATTATCAATTCCCACAATCACACCATTGACTTTACTTGAATTTTGACAAACCTTGAATCTTGCCCCCCAATTTAATTCTTGAACCAAAATTTGTCTTTGATCAATTTTGAATTAAGCTTGAGAGTGAAGCCACCCTGACTCCAAACAACATCTTCTTCAACTCTCTATAGCCAATACTCAAACTACAAGCCCGTCAAAATTATTGGATCTCTGAATCTTTGATTAAAACTGGTTCAAACTTCTCATAGAACACACTTGATAAATCAATGAATTTCAAAACAAGACAATTTGATCTTAAAAAATCACATTTCCTGAGAAAATAGCCCACCACCACGGGTAACTTATGGTTGAAGCAAACTCTTGATAGTTTGACCAAGATGAGGTCAAACGTCCATCTGATTTAAACTTGAATGAATTTCTTTGCCATTAATCTCCTTTCAAAACCCTAAACACACAGAGAAAAAGAAGAAACAAACAAATTGAAAAAATATTTTTGATATTTTGGTTAGATGTTAGTAAACAGAAACAAACATAAAAAAAGTAAAAAAAACAACAAGGGACCTGAGAGAATCAAAAAGTATGGTCCTGTTTGTGGAATGATATGCAAATGAAATGTGGGATCTTAGGGGTAAAAATTAGGGTATTACACCTAGTGTTTACTATCTGACCTTACCGCAGCTTTCGCTTGTTGGTTCGTATCTTAATTAATTTCCCACTTTCGTGGCAAAACTACTTTTAAATAAGTTCTCGCTTTCGCGACGAAGTTTATTTCGTGAATCAATTTTAAACACTTAGACCTTAAATTACTTTTGTGAAAAGAAAGTTTTCAAACGAGGGTTATCAAATCCCATTCGAATTATTACTACATATCGATTACCTAAGTTTAGCTAGACATGGAATTGGGAAAAACAAAACATAAATAATAATAATAAATAATAAATTGCATTATAATAAAACAGAAGTCGATCAAAATGAAAACCTGTAAATAATGCCAATTGGCCTTTGGGCAGATCCTCCACAGATGTTGGCAGGATTCTGGTCTTTAGTTCCAAATTGATCGTACAGTGCAATAGGTATTACAGAAGAGCGGAAATGGAAATGAGGAAATGAAAGGGAAATAAAGGAAAGGAGTACAAATAAAAACTGGAAAGTAAATTTGCTCTGGAAATTAAATTCGGCAGCACTTCGTGGTATGAATGCAGCACCCTTTTTGAAGTCCCCTGCTTCCCTTTTTATAGAAGTGGAATCCCAACGGTTATCTCTGAGGATGATGGACCTTGAGGCAGATAATTTAGGGAGTAGTGGACCACTTAATGGGAATTGGAACTGCTCTTTTGACGTGTAATATGAGTGGGGCGTTTTTGCCTGCATGACGGTCGTCACAAGGTGTGACGGTCGTCACCCGTGTGACGGTCGTCACATCAGCAAAAACTGATTGCTGCGCTTTTCATTGTGTTTTCACTCCTTTTTCGTCCATATTTCATCTGGGATTGCTTCTTTTCTTCATGTTGCCTTGTTTAGACGTGATCGTTGAATACCTGCAAAAACATCAGACAAATACACGGAAATAACCCGAAATCGGATTGAAAACGGTTAGACTTTAGTTGAATTATGCATGAAAATATCTATATGATTTCGTGTTATCAGTTCTAGAGCCTTATTAAGTTTGGCATTGAGATTTCTAACCTCATTTTTCCAAATGTAACAAGTATCACACCCGAAGTTAGCCACTCTTTTTCTTATTTCCTCATAATCGACCTTTGTTCCTTCCACTATGGAAGCCTCTAGAGCCTTTAATTTCCTTTCGGAATCCAGAATCTTTTGCTCTAAGTGGGCAACAATTTGTTTGTTTAAGGTCAGCCGTTTAAAGGCTTCCTTGGCTTCATGGTGTAAGGTATCAAAGGAAATTTGTAATTTGGAATGACACAATCTAGTAGAGTTTTCGTATTTTGCATGTCGTACCTTTTTTTCCCCTTCTTTTGATGAGCAGAGAGACAAAAGTTGACGGATTTTTCTTCGTCATTAGAACTATCATCCTTGGATGACTCGCTATCACTTTCCCATGCGATGTAAGCTCTTCTCGGATAAACTTGCTTCTTGTGTAGCCGATTACTCTCCTTTCCTTTGTCCTTTTCATCAAAGGACTATCTGGCTTGTAATATCCGGCTTTTCCGCAATTGAAGCACGGTCCTCTAACTCTACTTCCTTTTTTGTCCTCATTCTTAGAAGATCTTGATTGTTATCTGAAATTGACTAGATTCTTTTTGCAATGTTGGATACCATTTTTCCTTACATAGCGATTACTCTCCTTTCCTTTGTCCATTTTTTCTCACAAACAACCCCATATCCTCATTCTTTTCGTCATCTTCGTCATCACTTGAATCGCAATCACTCAGCTCTTTTGCATAGGACTTTGAACAAGAAGCCTTTAGAGCTATATACTTCTTTTCCGCATTTTTGGTATTTTCCTTCTTTTCCCTTTTCTCAAATTGCTCGAGACTAAGAAGAACTTACTCGTGTTCTTGAAGCTTCCCAAAGAGTGTTGTAAGGTCCAAGGTCATAACATCATTTGCTTCCTTTATGGCAGTGAATTTTGGTTGTCATTCCCTGGTAAGACATCTTAAGACTTTGTTAGTAGTGTCGCATCGCTGCAAAGAGGGGCCGACAAAGATAGAAGAGTCGGTTACGAAAATGAGGGAAAGGAAACGATCATAGAAAATGAGGGAAAGGAAACGATCCGAGAAAACCTACGAAAACGGGAGAAGACAGGTCATTGCAACCATATCTCGGGTTTGGGTGTCGGTTACGCAAATGGAAGGTGTGAGCACCCTTCACGTCTGTCGTACTCGACGGGATCCACGCTTTGTTGTCTATCTAAAAGGGTGTTTACTATCTATGCCTACGTATTCCCTCGTGCAATGGGAAAGTCAGAGTCAACGTAGTTCGGCTAACTATGGGTGAAAGTGGGGAAGGTTACTCGCCAAGTCATCGCCGTCTTCTGCCTACGTATTCCCGTCTGGTACGAGAAATCAGAGCAAACATAGTTCGGGCTGACAAGACCACCGGTTGGTTCAAAATGTTTTAGGTGTATGCAGCTCGACTATTGGAGACTTAGGCTTTACCTGTTTGCGTTAGAACCAAGAGTTAACAACACTCTCCTTATGAAAAAGGTTTTCCAAATTAAGATCCCGAAGGATAAAAAGTTTGAAGTTTGTTTTTGTGTTTTTTAGAGAAGAAGTGCATTAATTATTGTTTGTAATTCATGTTGCACTAAAGACAATGACCTAGGAGCGAATGTGTCGCATATCGTCCAAAGGACATACGCTAAGCACTCTAGATAATTGAGAGGAGGCCCCCCAATAACCATTTCCCAAGTACTTAAGGCTCGTAATGTACAACAATCCTTAACCTTTATTAGATGTTTTGAGAAAGTTTTAAGATGAGAAGAGAGAGACACTCTAAAGGGTGACTAAGACTCAACCTAATGTTCTCATGTAAAGTGTACCTATGATTGGATGAAAGGGAATACTACCTAATGTTACCATGCATGGATTCAAACCTAAGGTCTATCATAATCTCTCTTAAACAAGAGAGATTAGAGGTCCTAAGGGAACATGGCAAAGAAGAAAGAAGAAGGAAACAAAAGATAAAGAAAGTATACAAACATGCAATGCAACACAAAGATGAAATTAACCAAAATTTGAAGTGGTTTGGAATGTGGTTTGCGAAAACAAGGAATGGGAATTTGGAGGGAAAATGAAATTAACCAAAATTTGAAGTGTTTCTAGATCCTTTCGAGGTGTAAAATCAACTCACAAGTGATCAAAATTGGACCCCAAAGTGACTTCACTTGAAAATTCACGCGCAGAGCTGAAATTTGCACTGGTTAATCGATTAACCATATGGTTAATCGATTAACACCCTCAAAACTTCAAATTTGACCTGATTTTGACTTGGTTAATTGGTTAACCATTTCGTTAATCGATTAACACCTTAAAAATTTGAATTTTGGTGCCTTTTGGAGGGAAACATGCACACTTGTCCGTTTTCAATCGTTTTGAGCCCTGTGAAACATCTGATGCTTGCTCTTGAATACTGTAACTGTGAGAATGCTTGAGATAGCTTAACTTCTGTCTCTTGAGCTGAAAATAACCTGCAAGATAAAATAAAATCGACCGCTCAATCGTTGGACAAAAAACGTCGGAGCCTCCGATGCTCGCTGTTCAGTCTCCTGCACTAAGAGCGAATTATGAGCCACAGAAAAACCTTGATCCCCTGTCTCAAGAACAAATACTATAATATGCAAAAATGCAAAATTAAAATAAGACATAAGCCAGTCAAGGAAAAGGTTGGTCAAATTTTGGGGTGCAACAGCTGCCCCTATTCAAGCGACTTGAACCTGACTGAGTGAAAAGCGAACGACTTTCAAACAATTAAGGTAAAAGACGGTTGAATACCAAAGAACCCATAAATTTGCCAACCGCATAAATAAACGACAAACTCTGATTGGGGATAAAAATCTCCGGAAATAACTGAATTGATAGTTGCAACGGTAACAAGCGAACTGATTACCAATTTCAAATTGTCGACACTAAGTCGGAAAGATCATCTGATATCACGTAACGGATACTGAACCTCTGAATTCGCCGTCAGGCCTCTGCATCAATTTGAGAAAACATCTGACATCACCGTCAGGCATCTGACCTCGCTGTCAGGCATCGACATCAAGTCGGTAAATCATCTGACATCGCCATCAGGCAACGACATCAAGTCGGTAAAACATCTGACATCGCCATCAGGCATCTGACCTCGCCGTCAGGCAATGACATCCAGTCGGTAAAACATCTGACATCACCGTCAGGCATTCGATGTTAGAACACAAATTGGTTCCTAATAATATCTCTATGTTTTGATGATAACTATTATGAAATTTTGTATTAAAGAATTATATACTCTAAAACTTATTTAAGATTGTTTGCTGCAGATGTTAAAGTGAATATTACTCTGGAAGCAAATTAGATCTGAACATGAAAAATATGCAAGGCTCTGAAGCGTCAGAAGCATCTCTTAGAAGATTCTGAGTGCTGCCTCCAGAAGACTCTGAGCACTGTCTACAGAAGGATCTGAAGCAGAAGCTACAGAAGGATCTGAAGCAGAAGCTACAGAAGAATCTGAAGCAGAAGCCAGAAGAATCTGAAGCAGTGAAGAATTATGTATGAAGAGTTTCAAGCACAGTTATTTCAGAAGACTCTGATAGGACTAATGTTGCCAGTACTGAGGATCTGATTCCAAACTCTGCTCTGATCAATTACACGCTGAAAGCACACTTGCTACAAAGACTCTAATTCAGCAAAATCTGATGAACATCAAAAGGCTCTGATCAATCTAGACTCTGATGATTCTTGCTGAAACTTGTTGAAGAAGAATTCAAAGTTATGTCCGTTGGAATAACCAAACGACTCTTTCCTCATTTATGCTAGACACAAGAACACAGACAAAAAGGATTTCTCTGTGCATTCTACTTCTAGGAAAGGTCATGTGATGTGAAGACAAAAAGGCTCAGACCTTTTTGGTACACAACCTTCAACGTGAAAAGCTCTTGGACCTCTGTGCCTATAAAAGCAAGACTCCATTCATCTTCTTCAGTTGACGAAATACTTGAAAGAATTCATTACAAGCTCTCATACAACTTATACTCTCTTGCTGAATTTATTTCATTGTTCTTAATCTTAAGTGAAAAATCACAGTTGTGATAAAGCTTTATTAGAAGCAAATCAAACACTTGTATTATTATTACATTTGATTGTAAGAGAACCTTAAGAAGATCCAGTTAGGATCAGTAGTTCTTGAGAAGACTTTGAACAGTTGTTCTTAGTGCTTACTATTGTAATCAGTTGATTTAATAGTGGATTAAGTCCTTGTTTAAGAAAGGCAAATCACTCTTGATAGGGTGGACTGGAGTAGTTGAGTTTAACGAACCAGGATAAAAATCCTTGAGTTTTTATTACTAAGTTTTTCTACATACTTATTCAACCCCCCTTCTAAGTATTTTCTCACCTTCAGTTGGTATCAGAGCCTGGTTCTGTGTGTGCTACCACTTCACAGTGACAGAAAAGATCCAGTGAAAAAAACTTTGATATATATTTGGTTGTTATTATGGATGAAACTTCAACATCTAACAGTAACAACAGATATGGAGAAAGGTCCAAAATCAACACTAAACCCCCTATGTTTGTTGGGGAGAAATTTGATTATTGGAAGGACAGGATAAAAAGTTTCTTCCTTGGCTATGATGCTGATTTATGGGACTTGGTCATAGATGGATATGTTCATCCCACTGATGAGAATGGCAAGAAAGTAGACAGAAAATCTATGACTAAAGCCCAAAAGAAGGAGTTTAGAAATCACCACAAGGCTAGAACAATCTTGTTAAATGCAATATCTCACACTGAGTATGAAAAGATCACAAATAGAGAAACTGCATTTGACATGTTTGAGTCCTTGAAGATGACTCATGAAGGAAACCTTCAAGTGAAAGAGACCAAGGCTATGGCGTTAATACAGAAGTATGAAGCGTTCAAGATGGAAGAATCTGAGTCTATAGAAACTATGTTCTCTAGATTCCAGATCCTTACAGCTGGTCTAAAAGTTTTGGACAAAGGCTACTCAACTGCTGATCATGTGAAGAAGATCATCAGAAGCTTTCCTATCAGATGGATACCTATGGTCACTGCTCTGAAGCTTGCCAAGGATCTGAACAAGATCACTCTGGAAGAGCTAATCAGCTCTCTAAGGAGCCATGAAATTGAACTTGAGGAAGATGAGCCTCAAAAGAAAGGTAAGTCTATTGCCTTAAAATCTAAAAAATATGTGAAAGCTTTGCAGGTGTTAGAAGAAAGCTCTGAAGAATCTTCTTCTTCTGAAGAAGAAGATGAACTATCCTTGCTGTCCAGGAGAATTAACAGACTCTAGAAGCACAAGCAGAGGAAGTTCAAGAACTTCAAAAAGCCAGATCAGCGCAAGGAGTCCTCTGGACCAAATGGATCTGGAAAGAAGGAAGTTGTTTGTTTTGAATGCAAACAACCTGGTCATTACAAAAGTGAATGTCCAAAGCTTCAGAAAGAAAAGCCTAGAAGAAAGCATGAGCACAAGAAGAAAGTTCTAATGGCTACATGGGATGACTCTGATGAATCTGGATCCTCATCAGAATCTGAAGATGAATGCGCCAATATGGCTCTGATGGCAGGCATTGGAGATCAGAATGAAGAATCATCTGGATCTGAGTCTGATTCTGAATCTGACTCGAAAGAGGTACTTTCTGATCTCACTAGGGAAGAGCTTATTAAAGTCTTATTAGAAGTCCTGAAAAATTATAATCAGATTAAGCTCAAATGCAAGAAGCTTAAGTGCAATCTTGGCTCTGAGAATAATCTGTTAAGATTAGAAATTGCTGAGCTAAAAGAAAATAATTTGAAAATGAAAGCCAATTTTGAAATAGCTCAACAAAACTCTGAATCTGAAAGTAAGTCTAAATGCAAAAACATTTTAGAAGAATATGACTTTAGCTTTCAGAAATTTCTTGCTAAAAGCATAGACAGAAGCAAGATGGCTTCTATGATCTATGGGGTTAGCAGAAATAATAGGAAAGGAATTGGATATGAATCTTCCTCTAGAAAGGATTTAAATCCAATGCCCGTTGATAAACTTGTTATTAAGAAAACTCCCTTGTACTATCATTTCAAGTTTGGTCATTTGAATGACATTAAACACACACGTTCTATTCTGTAAAACCATAAAGAAAGATCTTCTAATTTTCCAAATTTATGTAGATGATATTATTTTTGGATCAACAAATATTATGCTTGGAAAGGATTTTGCTACATGTATGCAGGCAGAATTTGAAATGAGCATGATGGGAGAACTCAGATTCTTTTTAGGAATCCAAATTAATCAAACTCCAGAGTGCACCTACATACATCAGACAAAGTATGTTAAAGAACTTCTGAAGAAATTCAACATGTCTGACAGCAAGGTGGCAAAGACTCCAATGCATCCTACTAGCTCTCTTGGCAAAGAAGAGGTAAGTAAGAAAGTAGACCAGAAGCTCTACAGAGGTATGATTGGCTCTCTTCTCTATCTTACTGCTTCTAGACCTGACATATTATTCAGTGTTTGTCTGTGTGCTAGATTCCAATCAGATCCTAGAGAATCACACTTGACAGCTGTCAAGAGGATTCTAAGGTATCTGAAAGGTACTTCTAATGTGGGTTTGTGTTACAGAAAATCTGATGATTTCAAATTAGTTGGATTCTGTGATGCTGACTATGCTGGAGACAGAGTGGAAAGAAAAAGTACTTCTGGAAGTTGTCAATTTCTAGGAAGAAATCTAATCTCCTGGTACAGCAAGAAGCAACCCACAATTGCACTTTCAACCACAGAGGCTGAATACATTGCTGCTGCTGGATGTAGCACGCAGATGCTCTGGATGAGAAGTCAACTAGAAGATTATCAAATTTTTGAGAGTAACATTTCTATCTTTTGTGATAATACTTCTGCTATATGTTTGTCCAAGAATCCCATTTTACATTCTAAGGCAAAACATATAGAAATTAAGCATCATTTCATCAGAGACTATGTTCAGAAGGGAATCATAAATTTAGCCTTTGTTGATACAGATCATCAATGGGAAGATATTTTTACAAAACCCCTTGTTGAAGATAGATTCAATTTTATTCTGAAAAATATTGGTATGGATGTTTGTCCAGAATGATATTTATCAGAAGCAAATTGTTGCAGATGCAAAATGCTTAATTCATCTGAAGTATTTCTTCTGTTCATTTATTCTATTCTGATTATTATTTCTGATGTGAAAATCTGAACTAATCATCTTTAGAAGATCTGAACGTTGGCTAACGTTTCATTTCTTGAGAGAATTCAGAACAGCATGCAAGCAAACACGTGTCCCACAAAATCTGATGAGGTGGCGTGTGCACAACTGAAAAGACGTTTGAGGTGAAATTTGAATAGTAAATATCTTGGTTTTCCCCCCAAATCTGTCAGAAGCATTTATTATTTGAAATGATTTTATTCTCTTCATTTAATGCTGCTCAAACGTGCGTTTCTCTCTAATTGTTGGTGTGCCTAAGTGGTTAGTATAAATACTTGTTGTGTATTCACTTTCACACTTTTCACTCTCAGAATTTACATGCGTTTTCATCTATTGTTCTCTCTGCATAAAAACTCAAAACCTAAGTGTTCTAAAAAGCATTCTTCAATGGCGTCTTCTTCATCAACGACTGCACAGTTTCAATCCACAATGGCTGCTGTGACTTCAGATAACCTAGGTGCTGCTCCATATACTCCTCCAAAGAGAACTCTTCTCACACCTATTGATAAACTAGAAGTGTTGTGTGAATCCATGGTTGAATTTGATTCTTTGGCTGACAATGGGTTTGATTTTCGCTCCATTGTTAGAGCTCAAGGTTGGGTGAAATACTTTGATAGATTGTTTGGACCAGTTTACCCTCTACTTGTTAAGGAATTTTGGATTCATGCATCTGTGTATCCAAAGTTTATTTTATCATCTGTGCTGGGAAAGGAGATTATCATCACAGAGGATCTGATTAGAAGACTGATTGGTTATGAAGAAATAGATGGTGTTTCACACTTGCCAGCTGGGCATGTGGATATGGATGAAGTTTATGAGGAAGTTATGACTGCTGGACAAGCCTCTAACAGATTCAAAGATCTGAAGCCTGATTACAAGATCTGGGCCAAGATCTTCATGGGATGCATACATCACAGAAAGTCAACAAATTCCCCAGATTATGTCAACAATGAACAGATCTATTTTATGTACTGCCTTAGTCAGAGCAATAAGGTAGATCTTCCTTACATTTTGTTCATGCATCTGTGGAATCACATAAATGCATCTAGAGAATCTGTAAAAGAAAAAGGCCAGAAGATCAGGACTTGGATACCTTTTGGAAGGTTGCTCTCATATCTTCTCACTGAAAATGGTTTAGTGGCTGCTCTGTATGATGCTGGTGTTATAGAGGAACTAGAGTTCATTATGGGAAAGCCTCTGAACGCTAAAAGCCTTCTGAGACTCAAGATTGTAGATGAACTTACTACTGCTCCAAAGAGGTTAAATATGTCTGATTTGAATAAAAGGGTTCTAGTATCAGACTTTCCTCTATTCTTTGCTGAAGAACCTAGACACATTATTCTGATGTATATAGAGGAATGCAAAAAGGAAGGAGTGCCTGTTCTAGCCAATGTGTTTCAACTTGTCAAGCAACCACTGCCAGATGCAGGAGAAGAAGAAGAAGAAGAAGTTCCACTTCAGAGGAAAAGATCTCAGCCTGCAGCAGAATCTGAACCTGTCCAGAAGAAGGCTAAGATTGCTGAGAAATCCAAGGATCTTCTGAAGAGAAAGGATTCTGGAGAAGCTGCCTCTGCATCTGCTAAGAGGATTAAACTCAAAGGTACAAAGACTTCTGCTATTTCTAAAACTGTTGTTATTAATGATTCATCTATTAAGTCTGTTCCAAAACCACCTGTCACTCAAACAACATCTGTTGCTGCCCCTAGTTTTGTCTCACCTCAAAAACAAACCACTGCCTCTGTATCAAAACCACCTCAACCCAAAATACACATCAAACACTTCACTCCACGTCCATCACCAACAGAACCACAACAATCAATTCCACAACCAACAGAACCACAACAAACAGAACCACAACCATCAGAACTACCACAAACTTCTGATCAACAAAACTCTGCTCAACCACAAACAGAAAATCAATCAAAAACTTCTGATCATCCAGAAAAACAAACCATAGAAGATCAACCAGAAAAAGACTCTGTCATACCACCATCAAACTTTCCATCTTCTGAACCTATTGCACCGGTTTCATCAGAACCACCATCACAACAATCTGATACCCCTTCAGAACCTACTCATATCCCTGAGACAGAAGTTCTTGATATCACTCCATTAAAAACAGTGTTTCAAGTTTCTTCTACCTCTTGTACACCTACAACATCCTCCAATTCATCTGAATCAGAAATTCATCCTGATTTTCTAATTAATCCATCTGACAAATACCCTGTACATGAACCTGAACTTGAATCAACCTTACCTGCTAAAACTACCATTCCAGACCCTATGCCTCCACCTGCACCTTCATCTGAGATGATTGTTCCTACTTCCAATCCATCATCATCTGGAATATCTTGTGCCCAAGTGTCTTCTCTTTATCATAATTTATCTTATGGTTTCAAACTGAAAGATTTTTATGATAGAGTTGAGCCTTCTGAACCCTTGAAACCTCTTAAACCAAAACTCAGACAGGCCCTTCCATCTGTAATCCTTTCATATATTCAATCTATGACCAATGAAGGATCCTTAGCCACCATATCTGCTACATCTGGTAAAGCTGCTGTTTCAGCTCTGCATCCTGCATCTGATAACACAGTTGCATCTGATAAACCATCAAACTCTGCTTTCATACCATACTCCAATGCATTCTTTGATGTTGTTTACCCATGCACAAGACCTCAACCAAATCTTCTTAATGCTTTAAACAGATCCTTACCTCAAAAACCAGAAATTCCATTCATTCCTTATGTTCCCCCTCCTCTGATTTCCATCTCAAAATCACTGATACCACCAACTCCAAAACCTAAACAGATGACTTTGGAAACCTTGCCTAAACCACCACCCAGACTTAATATTGAACATTTATTTCAAACGTTTTTGCAAGAAATACAGATGTCTTTAGGTACTTTTCAGAAAAGATGTTCTGAAACTATGGATGCAAATGAAACTGACATCATCTGGAAAGGGTTTATCAAGAGATTCAACACTGTAACTTCTAATCTGAAGAACATCTGTTCTGATGATGCAAAGCTCAGAGCTGAAAGAACTCAATTTTGGATTGTAAACAAGACTAAACCTCTGCTTTGTTTGGATGCTCCTCCTCCTCCTCCTCCACCAGAACCAACTGCCAATACATTGACTATGACTCTGGTAGAACCCTCTTCAGAATCTCCAGAACATATGGCAATTGACTCTGTTCAGGCTGTAGAACCTCCATTTCCTTCATCAGAGACAAAGACAGAAAATCCAGATTTTGGAGACAATATTGCTGCTCTGGAAGCTGGTCAATCTGAAATAAGATCTTGGATGGTGAAGCAAGACAAGAAATCTGAGGACATGTCAGAGTGGATGTCTAAACAAGATGAGAAGACTGAGACAATGACTAAGTGGATGTCAAAGCAAGAGCAATCACAATCTGAGATCACAGACCTATTGAAGATGCTTTTGTCAAAACACTCTTAGATTTTTTTTTCATACTTGTGCATTTGTTGTTTTGCATCTGAATGTTATTGTTATATCTTCTGATATTTTCCAATGTACTATTGCTCTATTATAATTAAATGAATCAGCTTGTTATTCTCCATTGAATTATCTGCTCTTGTTCCTTTTATTTGTCTTTATTAAAAGTTTTTACTTTTTGCTTATGACAAAAAAGGGGGAGAAAATAAATATCTGAACTATTTAATATAATTTCACTAGAATGAATCTTCAGACATATCTACTCTTTCTAATATCTAAATTGACTATTTCAGAACTTTTGATAAGAACACTCTATAAAAGAATCTCTGAGTTTCTCAGATCATTTATCTTTTATCAAACTCTGAATCTCATATCTGCAAGATAGTCTGATTCTTAATTATTACAAAGACAAACAAGATCTGACTCTGAAGATTACTCAAGATAAAAAGGGAAGTTTCTATTCCTTTTTCATATTCAACTCAGGGGGAGATTCATCATCTCAGGGGGAGTTATAATTCTTTATGTTCAATTAAATAAAATTTCTGATACTTTTTGTCATAATCAAAAAGGGGGAGATTGTTAGAACACAGATTGGTTCTTAATAATTACTCTTTGTTTTGATGATAACTGTTAGGAAATTTATATTTAAGAATTATATACTCTAAAATTTGTTTGAGAGTTTTACTGCAGATTGAAATTATATTAACTCTCTAGAAGCAAATATGCCTTGAATACAAGAAGTTATTCTTACTCTGAAGCGCCAGATGCACCTTACAGAAGAATCTGTTTGCTCCTTACAAAAGATCCTGAGCGTAGTCTTCAGAAGGATCTGAAGCAAGAAGCTCCAGAACATTCTGAATCAGAAGCATCTGAAGATAATCAGAAGCATCTGAAGCTGAAGCATCAGAAGTATAGAAGAATATTGATTGAAGAGTTTCTCAAAGCATTAGTCTACAGAAGTTTCTGAAAGTACCTACGCTGCCAAGTACTGAAGTTCTGTGTCAAAATGCTCAGATGATCAACACGCTAGAAGCACACACGCTGCAGAAGACTCTGATACAGCATAGTTCTGAATCTCATTAGAAGACTCTGATCCATTCAGACTCTGAAGAACTTGCTGAAACTGAAGAAGTTTTTTCAAGAATATATCCGTTGGAACTATTCAACGTCTCTTTCCTTATTTGTGCTAGACACACTTACACAGACAAAAAGGATTTTTCTGTGCCATCTATTTCAAGGAAAGGTCAGTGCATGTGAAGACAAAAAGGCTCAGACCTTTTGAGACTCTCTTTTCAACGTTCAGCTTGCATGTTTCAGCTGCCTATAAAAGGAGATCTTCACTTCATTCTTCAGTTACACACTTGCTGAAAAGAAATCATAATATTCTATAAGCTTTCATTCTTATTCTTCATAGAATCTCATTGTACTTAAACTTAAGAGAAAAATCACTGTTGTGATTAAAGCTTTATAGAAGCATCAAAAAACTCTTGTATTTAATTTACATTGATTGTAAAGGATATTCCTTAAGAGGATTCAGTTAGAATCAGTAGCTCTTGAGAAGACTAAGAACTGTTGTTCTTAGGTGATACTATTGTAATCAGTTTGATTTAATAGTGGATTAAGTCCTTGTTGAGAAAGGAAAATCACTCTGGAAGGGTGGACTGGAGTAGTTGTTAAACGAACCAGGATAAAAATAATTGTGTGATTATTTTCAAGTCTTAATTTTCCATACTTATTCAACCCCCCCTTCTAAGTATTATCTCACCTTCAGTTGGCATCAGAGCTCTGGTTCTGAGTGTGCTATCACTTAACAGTGTCAGTAAAGATCCAGAGAGATATACTTTGATAAATATATTTATTTGTTATCATGGCTGATAATTCAATGTCAAATATTAACAATAAATATGAAGAGAGGGATAGGATCAGCACCAAACCTCCAATGTTTGATGGAGAAAAATTTGACTATTGGAAAGATAGAATAGAAAGTTTTTTTCTTGGGTATGATGCTGATCTTTGGGATTTGGTCATTGATGGATATGAACATCCTACTGGTGAGGATGGCAAAAAGATTGATAGAAAATCAATGACTGAAGTGCAGAAAAGAGATTTCAAGAATCACCACAAAGCCAGAACTATATTGCTTAATGCAATCTCTCATACTGAGTATGAGAAGATTACTAACAGAGATACTGCTCATGACATGTTTGAGTCACTCAAAATGACTCATGAGGGAAACTCTCAGGTTAAAGAGACCAAGGCTCTGGCGCTCATACAGAAGTATGAGGCATTTAAAATGGAAGAGTCTGAAAATGTGGAAACTATGTTTTCTAGATTTCAGATTCTTACAGCTGGTCTGAAAGTTCTGGACAAGGGCTACTCAACGTCAGATCATGTCAAGAAAATCATCAGAAGTCTTCCCACCAGATGGAGACCAATGGTGACTGCATTGAAGATGGCAAAAGATCTGAACAAGATTTCTTTAGAAGAACTTATCAGTTCTTTGAGAAGCCATGAAATTGAGCTGGAGGAAGATGAACCCCAGAAGAAAGATAAAGGTAAATCCATAGCTTTAAAATCTAAAAAAACTGCTAAAGCTTTGCAGGTCATTCAAGAAAGCTCTGAAGAATCTTCTTCTTCTGAAGAAGATGAGCTATCCATGTTGTCCAGAAGGATTAACAAACTCTGGAAGCACAAAGGAAAGAAGTTTAACAACTTCAGAAGATCTGACAACAGAAAGGAATCTTTTAGTCACAGAAGATCTGCCAAGAAAGAAGTGGTGTGCTATGAGTGCAAAGAACCTGGGCACTACAAGAATGACTGCCCCAAACTTCTGAAAGAAAAACCTAAGAAGAAGTTCAACAAAAAGAAGAAGGTTTTGATGGCAACATGGGATGACTCAGATGAGTGTGAGTCATCTTCTGAATCAGAAGAAGAATGTGCAAACGTTGCACTGATGGCCAGGACAGAGGATCAAGAGGAAGGTACCTCAGGATATGAATCAGAATCTGAATCTGATGATGATGCAGAAGAGGTAATGGCTAAACTTACCAAAGAAGAACTCATTAAAGTTTTAACAGAAGTTCTTAAAAGTTATAACAACATCAAACTCAAATACAAGAAGCTGAAAAGCAATCTTGAATCTGAGATTGATCTTCTGAAAGCAGAACTTGTTGAGCAGAAAGAAATAAATTTAAAAATCAAAAATGACTTTGATAGAACTCAACAAGAATCTGAATCTGAGACTAAGTCATGTGAAAATATTTTAGAAAAATATGACTCTAGTTTTCAGAGGTTTCTCACTAAGAGCATAGACAGAAGCAAGATGGCTTCCATGATCTATGGTGTTAGTGGAAACAACAGAAGAGGCATTGGATATGAGTCTTCATCTGGAAGCAATCCAAAACCTGTTGACAAACTTTTCATCAGGAAGACACCTCTGTATTCTCAATTCAAATTTGGTCACTTGAATGACATTAAACACACAAGCTCTGAGAAGAGTACTTATATGTTTAAACCAAAGGCAAGTCAGAATAAACATTATGTTGCAAAACAGAAGTTTAGACAAACCTGCAAACCAACTAACCCCAAAGGACCCAAGAAGATCTGGGTACCTAAAAACAAAATAATTCCTGTTGCAGATGTTCTTAGCAGCAAGGTCAGGACACCAATCATGGTACCTGGACTCTGGATGCTCATGACACATGACAGGAGAAAGGTCTATGTTCCAAAGCCTGGAACTTAGATCTGGAGGGGACGTGAAGTTTGGAGGGAACCAGAAGGGCAAGATCATTGGATCTGGCACTATTGGAAATGGTAAACTTCCCTCTATTACTAATGTTCTGTTAGTTGAAGGATTGAAACATAATCTATTGTCCATAAGTCAATTAAGTGACAATGGTTATGATATAATCTTTAATCAAAAATGTTGCAAAGCTGTATGTCAAAAGGATGGTTCTATCCTATTCAGTGGAAAGAGGAAACACAACATTTATAAAATTAACCTTTCAGAACTTAAAGTTCAAAATGTAAAATGCCTCTTATCTGTGAATGATGAGCAATGGGTCTGGCATAGAAGATTGGAGCATATTAATATGAGACGTATATCTCAGATTAATAAACTCAATCTGGTCAGAGGACTTCCTAAGTTGAAGTTCAACTCAGATGCTCTGTGTGAAGCATGTCAAAGAGGTAAATTTTCAAAATCACATTTTAAATCAAAAAATGTTGTTTCTACCTCCAGACCATTGGAATTACTTCACATTGATCTGTTTGGACCAGTGAAAACTGCATCCATCAGAGGCAAGAAGTATGGGTTAGTCATTGTAGATGACTACAACAGATGGACATGGGTAAAGTTTCTAAAACACAAGGATGAGTCTCATTCTGTGTTCTTTGACTTCTGCAATCAAGTCCAAACTGAAAAAGATTCCAAAATTATTAAAGTCAGAAGTGATCATGGTGGAGAATTTGAAAATAAACATTTTGAAAAATATTTTTCTGAAAAAGGCATTGGACATGATTTCTCCTGCCCTAGAACTCCACAACAAAATGGAGTTGTAGAGAGGAAAAATAGAACATTGCAAGAAATGGCCAGAACCATGATCAATGAGACAAATCTGGCAAAACATTTCTGGGCAGAAGCAATTAACACAGCTTGTTATATTCAGAACAGAGTGTCTGTAAGACCTCTTCTGGAAAAGACTCCCTATAAATTGTGGAGAAACAGAAAGCCTAACATTGCTTATTTTCATCCTTTTGGATGTATTTGTTTTATGCTTAATACTAAAGATAATCTGAACAAGTTTGATTCTAAAGCACAGAAGTGTTTCATGCTTGGTTATTCTGAACGCTCTAAAGGCTACAGAGTATTCAATACTGAAACACAGATTGTGGAAGAATCTATTCATGTTAGATTTGATGATAAGCTTGGCTCTGAAAAGCCAAAGCAGTTTGAAAGTTCTGCAGATAGAGAAGTGATTCTCACAGACTCTGAAGGCTCAGAGGCAGAAAAGGCAAAAAGCAAAGAATCTGAAGCAACCCCAGATGCTACACCTTTGACCTCCCAACTAAACAACCTGCATATTTCTGAAAGACCAACTGTCAGAGGATCTTCTTCCAGAATCAAAGCTTCTCATCCAGAAGATGTGATAATTGGAAAGAAAGATGATCCAATAAGGACAAGATCATTTCTCAGAACTTCTGAATCTTCTTTATTTGGCTTAGTGTCAATGATAGAACCAACATCTGTAGATGAGGCTCTGGAAGATAATGAATGGATTATAGCTATGCAAGAAGAGCTGAATCAATTCACCAGAAATGAAGTTTGGGATCTGGTTCCTAGACCTAAAGGATTCAATGTTATTGGAACAAAATGGGTCTTCAGGAATAAGCTGAATGAAAAGGGAGAAGTAGAGAGGAATAAGGCAAGGCTGGTTGCTCAAGGATACAGTCAGCAAGAAGGTCTTGATTACACTGAGACATATGCTCCAGTGGCAAGGTTAGAATCTATACGCCTTCTTATATCTTTTGCTGCACAGAATAACATCACTCTGTATCAGATGGATGTTAAAAGTGCCTTTCTTAATGGTATTATAGAAGAAGAAGTTTATGTCCACCAACCTCCTGGTTTTGAAAATGAAAAACTTCCAGATCATGTTTTCAAATTAAAGAAATCTCTATATGGATTAAAACAAGCTCCCAGAGCTTGGTATGAGAGATTGAGTAATTTTTTTCTGGAGAAGAATTTTATCAGAGGCAAAGTGGATACAACTCTATTCTGTAAAACCATAAAGAAAGATCTTCTAATTTGCCAAATTTATGTAGATGATATTATTTTTGGATCAAGAAATATTATGCTTGGAAAGGAGTTTGCTACATGTATGCAGGCAGAATTTGAAATGAGCATGATGGGAGAACTCAGATTCTTTTTAGGAATCCAAATTAATCAAACTCCAGAGTGCACCTACATACATCAGACAAAGTATGTTAAAGAACTTCTGAAGAAATTCAACATGTCTGACAGCAAGGTGGCAAAGACTCCAATGCATCCTACTAGCTCTCTTGGCAAAGAAGAGGTAAGTAAGAAAGTAGACCAGAAGCTCTACAGAGGTATGATTGGCTCTCTTCTCTATCTTACTGCTTCTAGACCTGACATATTATTCAGTGTTTGTCTGTGTGCTAGATTCCAATCAGATCCTAGAGAATCACACTTGACAGCTGTCAATAGGATTCTAAGGTATCTGAAAGGTACTTCTAATGTGGGTTTGTGTTACAGAAAATCTGATGATTTCAAATTAGTTGGATTCTGTGATGCTGACTATGCTGGAGACAGAGTGGAAAGAAAAAGTACTTCTGGAAGTTGTCAATTTCTAGGAAGAAATCTAATCTCCTGGTACAGCAAGAAGCAACCCACAATTGCACTTTCAACCACAGAGGCTGAATACATTGCTGCTGCTGGATGTAGCACGCAGATGCTCTGGATGAGAAGTCAACTAGAAGATTATCAAATTTTTGAGAGTAACATTTCTATCTTTTGTGATAATACTTCTGCTATATGTTTGTCCAAGAATCCCATTTTACATTCTAAGGCAAAACATATAGAAATTAAGCATCATTTCATCAGAGACTATGTTCAGAAGGGAATCATAAATTTAGCCTTTGTTGATACAGATCATCAATGGGAAGATATTTTTACAAAACCCCTTGTTGAAGATAGATTCAATTTTATTCTGAAAAATATTGGTATGGATGTTTGTCCAGAATGATATTTATCAGAAGCAAATTGTTGCAGATGCAAAATGCTTAATTCATCTGAAGTATTTCTTCTGTTCATTTATTCTATTCTGATTATTATTTCTGATGTGAAAATCTGAACTAATCATCTTTAGAAGATCTGAACGTTGGCTAACGTTTCATTTCTTGAGAGAATTCAGAACAACATGCAAGCAAACACGTGTCCCACAAAATCTGATGAGGTGGCATGTGCACAACTGAAAAGACGTTTGAGGTGAAATTTGAATAGTAAATATCTTGGTTTTCCCCCCAAATCTGTCAGAAGCATTTATTATTTGAAATGATTTTATTCTCTTCATTTAATGCTGCTCAAACATGCGTTTCTCTCTAATTGTTGGTGTGCCTAAGTGGTTAGTATAAATACTTGTTGTGTATTCACTTTCACACTTTTCACTCTCAGAATTTACATGCGTTTTCATCTATTGTTCTCTCTGCATAAAAACTCAAAACCTAAGTGTTCTAAAAAGCATTCTTCAATGGCGTCTTCTTCATCAACGACTGCACAGTTTCAATCCACAATGGCTGCTGTGACTTCAGATAACCTAGGTGCTGCTCCATATACTCCTCCAAAGAGAACTCTTCTCACACCTATTGATAAACTAGAAGTGTTGTGTGAATCCATGGTTGAATTTGATTCTTTGGCTGACAATGGGTTTGATTTTCGCTCCATTGTTAGAGCTCAAGGTTGGGTGAAATACTTTGATAGATTGTTTGGACCAGTTTACCCTCTACTTGTTAAGGAATTTTGGATTCATGCATCTGTGTATCCAAAGTTTATTTTATCATCTGTGCTGGGAAAGGAGATTATCATCACAGAGGATCTGATTAGAAGACTGATTGGTTATGAAGAAACAGATGGTGTTTCACACTTGCCAGTTGGGCATGTGGATATGGATGAAGTTTATGAGGAAGTTATGACTGCTGGACAAGCCTCTAACAGATTCAAAGATCTGAAGCCTGATTACAAGATCTGGGCCAAGATCTTCATGGGATGCATACATCACAGAAAGTCAACAAATTCCCCAGATTATGTCAACAATGAACAGATCTATTTTATGTACTGCCTTAGTCAGAGCAATAAGGTAGATCTTCCTTACATTTTGTTCATGCATCTGTGGAATCACATAAAATGCATCTAGAGAATCTGTAAAAGAAAAAGGCCAGAAGATCAGGACTTGGATACCTTTTGGAAGGTTGCTCTCATATCTTCTCACTGAAAATGGTTTAGTGGCTGCTCTGTATGATGCTGGTGTTACAGAGGAACTAGAGTTCATTATGGGAAAGCCTCTGAACACTAAAAGCCTTCTGAGACTCAAGATTGTAGATGAACTTACTACTGCTCCAAAGAGGTTAAATATGTCTGATTTGAATAAAAGGGTTCCAGTATCAGACTTTCCTCTATTCTTTGCTGAAGAACCTAGACACATTGTTCTGATGTATATAGAGGAATGCAAAAAGGAAGGAGTGCCTGTTCCAGCCAATGTGTTTCAACTTGTCAAGCAACCACTGCCAGATGCAGGAGAAGAAGAAGAAGAAGTTCCACTTCAGAGGAAAAGATCTCAGCCTGCAGCAGAATCTGAACCTGTCCAGAAGAAGGCTAAGATTGCTGAGAAATCCAAGGATCTTCTGAAGAGAAAGGATTCTGGAGAAGCTGCCTCTGCATCTGCTAAGAGGATTAAACTCAAAGGTACAAAGACTTCTGCTATTTCTAAAACTGTTGTTATTAATGATTCATCTATTAAGTCTGTTCCAAAACCACCTGTCACTCAAACAACATCTGTTGCTGCCCCTAGTTCTGTCTCACCTCAAAAACAAACCACTGCCTCTGTATCAAAACCACCTCAACCCAAAATACACATCAAACACTTCACTCCACGTCCATCACCAACAGAACCACAACAATCAGTTCCACAACCAACAGAACCACAACAAACAGAACCACAACCATCAGAACTACCACAAACTTCTGATAAACAAAACTCTGCTCAACCACAAACAGAAAATCAACCAAAAACTTCTGATCATCCAGAAAAACAAACCATAGAAGATCAACCAGAAAAAGACTCTGTCATACCACCATCAAACTTTCCATCTTCTGAACCTATTGCACCGGTTTCATCAGAACCACCATCACAACAATCTGATACCCCTTCAGAACCTACTCATATCCCTGAGACAGAAGTTCTTGATATCACTCCATTAAAAACAGTGTTTCAAGTTTCTTCTACCTCTTGTACACCTACAACATCCTCCAATTCATCTGAATCAGAAATTCATCCTGATTTTCTAATTAATCCATCTGACAAATACCCTGTACATGAACCTGAACCTGAATCAACCTTACCTGCTAAAACTACCATTCCAGGCCCTATGCCTCCACCTGCACCTTCATCTGAGATGATTGTTCCTACTTCCAATCCATCATCATCTGGAATATCTTGTGCCCAAGTGTCTTCTCTTTATCATAATTTATCTTATGGTTTCAAACTGAAAGATTTTTATGATAGAGTTGAGCCTTCTGAACCCTTGAAACCTCTTAAACCAAAACTCAGACAGGCCCTTCCATCTGTAATCCTTTCATATATTTAATCTATGACCAATGAAGGATCCTTAGCCACCATATCTGCTACATCTGGTAAAGCTGCTGTTTCAGCTCTGCATCCTGCATCTGATAACACAGTTGCATCTGATAAACCATCAAACTCTGCTTTCATACCATACTCCAATGCATTCTTTGATGTTGTTTACCCACGCACAAGACCTCAACCAAATCTGCTTAATGCTTTAAACAGATCCTTACCTCAAAAACCAGAAATTCCATTCATTCCTTATGTTCCCCCTCCTCTGATTTCCATCTCAAAATCACTGATACCACCAACTCCAAAACCTAAACAGATGACTCTGGAAACCTTGCTTAAACCACCACCCAGACTTAATATTGAACATTTATTTCAAACGTTTTTGCAAGAAATACAAATGTCTTTAGGTACTTTTCAGAAAAGATGTTCTGAAACTATGGATGCAAATGAAACTGACATCATCTGGAAAGGGTTTATCAAGATATTCAACACTGTAACTTCTAATCTGAAGAACATCTGTTCTGATGATGCAAAGCTCAGAGCTGAAAGAACTCAATTTTGGATTGTAAACAAGACTGAACCTCTGCTTTGTTTGGATGCTCCTCCTCCACCAGAACCAACTGCCAATACATTGACTATGACTCTGGTAGAACCCTCTTCAGAATCTCCAGAACATATGGCAATTGACTCTGTTCAGGCTGTAGAACCTCCATTTCCTTCATCAGAGACAAAGACAGAAAATCCAGATTTTGGAGACAAGATTGCTGCTCTGGAAGCTGGTCAATCTGAAATAAGATCTTGGATGGTGAAGCAAGACAAGAAATCTGAGGACATGTCAGAGTGGATGTCTAAACAAGATGAGAAGACTGAGACAATGACTAAGTGGATGTCAAAGCAAGAGCAATCACAATCTGAGATCACAGACCTATTGAAGATGCTTTTGTCAAAACACTCTTAGATTTTTTTTTCATACTTGTGCATTTGTTGTTTTGCATCTGAATGTTATTGTTATATCTTCTGATATTTTCCAATGTACTATTGCTCTATTATGATTAAATGAATCAGCTTGTTATTCTCCATTGAATTATCTGCTCTTGTTCCTTTTATTTGTCTTTATTAAAAGTTTTTACTTTTTGCTTATGACAAAAAAGGGGGAGAAAATAAATATCTGAACTATTTAATATAATTTCACTAGAATGAATCTTCAGACATATCTACTCTTTCTAATATCTAAATTGACTATTTCAGAACTTTTGATAAGAACACTCTATAAAAGAATCTCTGAGTTTCTCAGATCATTTATCTTTTATCAAACTCTGAATCTCATATCTGCAAGATAGTCTGATTCTTAATTATTACAAAGACAAACAAGATCTGACTCTGAAGATTACTCAAGATAAAAAGGGAAGTTTCTATTCCTTTTTCATATTCAACTCAGGGGGAGATTCATCATCTCAGGGGGAGTTATAATTCTTTATGTTCAATTAAATAAAATTTCTGATACTTTTTGTCATAATCAAAAAGGGGGAGATTGTTAGAACACAGATTGGTTCTTAATAATTACTCTTTGTTTTGATGATAACTGTTAGGAAATTTATATTTAAGAATTATATACTCTAAAATTTGTTTGAGAGTTTTACTGCAGATTGAAATTATATTAACTCTCTAGAAGCAAATCTGCCTTGAATACAAGAAGTTATTCTGACTCTGAAGCGCCAGATGCACCTTACAGAAGAATTTGTTTGCTCCTTACAGAAGATCCTGAGCGTAGTCTTCAGAAGGATCTGAAGCAAGAAGCTCCAGAACATTCTGAATCAGAAGCATCTGAAGATAATCAGAAGCATCTGAAGCTGAAGCATCAGAAGTATAGAAGAATATTGATTGAAGAGTTTCTCAAAGCATTAGTCTACAGAAGTTTCTGAAAGTACCTACGCTGCCAAGTACTGAAGTTCTGTGTCAAAATGCTCTAATGATCAACACGCTAGAAGCACACACGCTGCAGAAGACTCTGATACAGCATAGTTTTGAATCTCATTAGAAGACTCTGATCCATTCAGACTCTGAAGAACTTGCTGAAACTGAAGAAGTTTTTTCAAGAATATATCCGTTGGAACTATTCAACGTCTCTTTCCTTATTTGTGCTAGACACACTTACACAGACAAAAAGGATTTTTCTGTGCCATCTATTTCAAGGAAAGGTCAGTGCATGTGAAGACAAAAAGGCTCAGACCTTTTGAGACTCTCTTTTCAACGTTCAGCTTGCATGTTTCAGCTGCCTATAAAAGGAGGTCTTCACTTCATTCTTCAGTTACACACTTGCTGAAAAGAAATCATAATATTCTATAAGCTTTCATTCTTATTCTTCATAGAATCTCATTGTACTTAAACTTAAGAGAAAAATCACTGTTGTGATTAAAGCTTTATAGAAGCATCAAAAAACTCTTGTATTTAATTTACATTGATTGTAAAGGATATTCCTTAAGAGGATTCAGTTAGAATCGGTAGCTCTTGAGAAGACTAAGAAATGTTGTTCTTAGGTGATACTATTGTAATCAGTTTGATTTAATAGTGGATTAAGTCCTTGTTGAGAAAGGCAAATCACTCTGGAAGGGTGCACTGGAGTAGTTGTTAAACGAACCAGGATAAAAATAATTGTGTAATTATTTTCAAGTCTTAATTTTCCATACTTATTCAACCCCCCCTTCTAAGTATTATCTCACCTTTAAGACCAACTTTCAAGGCAGCTAACCAAAAAGGACCCAAAAAAATCTGGGTACCTAAGGATAAGATTATCCCTGTTGCAGATGTTTTTAGCAGAAAAGTCAAGACGCCAGTCATGGTACCTGGACTCTGGCTGCTCACGTCACATGACGGGAGAAAGGTTTATGTTCCAAAGCCTGGAACTTAAATATGGAGGAGAAGTGAAGTTTGGAGGGAATCAGAAGGGCAAGATCATTGGCTCTGGTACTATTGTAATGGTAATCTTCCCTCTATATCTAATATTCTTCTTGTAGATGGATTAAAGCATAACCTATTGTCCATAAGTCAATTAAGTGACAATGGCTATGATATAATCTTTAATAAACAATGTTGTAAAGCTGTTAGTCAGAAGGATGGCTAAATCATATTTAATGGGAAGAGGAAGAACAACATTTACAAAATAAATCTTTCAGAACTTAAAGTTCAAAATGTTAAATGCCTCTTGTTTGTTAATGATGAGCAATGGGTCTGGCACAGAAGATTGAGGCATATTAATATGAGACGTATATCTTAGATTAATAAACTCAATCTGGTCAGAGGACTTCCTAAGCTGAAGTTCAACTCAGATTCTCTTTGTGAAGCATGTCAAAAAGGCAAATTTTCAAAATCTTCTTTTAAATCTAAAAATGTTGTTTCAACCTCAAGACCATTAGAATTACTTCACATTGATCTGTTTGGACCAGTGAAAACTGCATCCATCAGAGGCAAGAAGTATGGATTAGTCATTGTTGATGACTACAACAGATGGACATGGGTAAAGTTCTTAAAACACAAGGATGAGTCACATTCTGTGTTCTTTGACTTCTGCAAACAAGTCCAAAATGAAAAAGATTTCAAAATTATTAAAGTCAGAAGTGATCATGTTGGTGAATTTGAAAACAAATATTTTGAAAAATATTTTAATGAAAATGGAATTGCTCATGATTTTTCCTGTCCTAGAACTCCACAACAGAATGGGGTTGTAGAGAGGAAAAATAGAACTCTGCAAGAAATGGCCAGAACCATGATCAACGAGACTAATCTGGCAAAGCATTTTTGGATAGAAGCAATAAACACAACATGTTACATTCAGAACAAAGTGTCTGTAAGACCTCTTCTGGAAAAGACTCCCTATGAATTGTGGAGGAACAGAAAGCCCAATATTTCATATTTCCATCTTTTTGGATGTATTTGCTATATGTTGAATACTAAAGAGAATCTTAACAAGTTTGATTCTAAAGCACAGAAGTGTTTCATGCTTGGGTATTTTGAACGCTCTAAAGGCTACAGAGTATACAATACTGAAACACAGATTGTGGAGGAATCTATACATGTTAGATTTGATGATAAGCTTGGTATTGAAAAGCCAAAGCAGTTTGAAAGTTCTGCAGATAGAGAAGTAATTCTCACAGACTCTGAAGGCTCAGAGGCAGATAAAGCTCAAGTGAAGGAACCTGAAGTAATGCCAGATGCAATTCCTTTAGCTTTTCAGATGAACAACTTGAACATTTCTGAAGAATCAACTGTTAGAGGATCATCTTCCAGAATCAAGGCCTCTCACCCAGAGGATGTGATCATTGGAAAGAAGGATGACCCCATTAGAACAAGATCCTTCCTCAGATCTTCTGAAGCATCATTATTTGGGTTGGTGCCAATTATTGAACCAACTTCTGTGGATGAAGCTCTGCAAGACAATGACTGGATTATTGCCATGCAAGAAGAGCTCAATCAATTCACAAAAAATGATGTGTGGGATTTGGTTCCAAGACCAAAAGGATTCAACATAATTGGAACTAAATGGGTCTTCAGAAACAAGCTTAATGAGAAAGGAGAAGTTGAAAGAAATAAGGAAAGGCTTGTTGCTCAAGGTTATAACTAGCAAGAATGAATTGATTATACAGAGACTTATGCTCCTGTAGCAAGGTTAGAGTCTATTCGTTTACTCATTTATTTTGTTGCACATAATAACATCACTCTATATCAGATGGATGTTAAAAGTGCCTTTCTAAATGGTATTATAGAAGAAGAAGTTTATGTTCACCAACCTCCGGGTTTTGAGAGTGAAAAATTTCCAAAACATGTACTCAAACTAAAGAAATCTCTTTATGGTTTAAAACAAGCTCCCAGAGCTTGGTATGAGAGATTAAGCAATTTTCTTCTGGAGAAAAATTTCATCAGAGGCAAAGTGGACACAACACTCTTTTGTAAAACATTTAAGAAAGATCTTTTAATTTGCCAAATATTTGTGGATGATATTATATTTGGATCTACCAATGTTATGCTGGGAAAGGAGTTTGCTCAATGTATGCAGGCAGAATTTGAGATGAGCATGATGGGAGAATTGAGATTCTTTCTGGGAGTTCAAGTCAACCAAACTCCACAGTGCACTTACATTCATCAGACCAAATATGTTAAAGAGCTTCTGAAGAAATTTAACATGACTGATAGTAAGATGGCAAAGACTCCCATGTATCCAACAATTACACTTGGTAAGGAAGAGGTAAGTAAGAAAGTAGATCAGAAACTCTACAGAGGTATGATATGATCTCTTCTCTACTTAAATCCTTCTAGACCTGACATTGTGTTCAGTGTATGCTTGTGTGCAAGATTCCAATCAGATCCTAGAGAATCACACCTAATAGCTGTTAAGAGGATTCTAAGGTATCTGAAAGGAACTTCTAATGTGGGTTTGTGTTATAGAAAATCTGATGATTTCAAATTAGTTGGATTCTGTGATGCTGATTACGCTGGAGACAGAGTGGAAAGAAAAAGTACTTCTGGAAGTTGTCAATTTCTAGGAAGAAATCTAATCTCTTGGTACATCAAGAAGCAACCCACAATTGCACTTTCAACTACAGAGGCAGAATATATTGCTGCTGCTGGATGTAGCACGCAGATGCTCTGGATGAAAAGTCAGCTAGAAGACTATCAGATTTTTGAAAGTAATATTTCTATATTCTGTGATAATACTTCTGCTATATGTTTGTCTAAAAACCCTATTTTACACTCTAAGGCAAAACATATAGAAATTAAACATCATTTCATCAGAGACTATGTTCAGAAGGGTATTATAAACTTAGCCTTTGTTGATACAGATCATCAATGGGCAGATATTTTCACAAAACCCCTTGCTGAGGATAGGTTCAAATTTATTCTGAAAAATATTGGTATGGATTTTTGTCCAGAATGATATTTATCAGAAGAAAATTTCTCAGATGCAAAATGTTTAAAACTCTGAAGTATTTCACCTGTAATTTATTTGATTTATTGATTTATTATTATTTGTGTGTATCTGAACTAACCAATCTTAGAGAATCTGAATGTTGGCTAACGTTTCATTTCTCAAAAGAATTCAGAAGCACATGCAAGCAAACATGTGTCACTCTGAATCTGAAAAGATGGCGTGTACACTACTGAAGAGACATTTGAGGTATGGTTTGAATAGTGAAAATCTTGATTTTCCCCCCATTTTGTCAGAATCAATCAATGTTTGAAATTATTTTTATTCTTTTCATTAATTGTCATTTATTGCTATGTGAAAACGTGTTATTTGTGTCTGTTTGATTGCCCTAATTGCTTTCTCTATATATACCACATTTCACACCAAATTCACACTTTTCACTTCACAAACATTTTATGCATTTCTGCCTTCTCTTTGCTCTCCATAAAAACCCTAAACCTTCGTCCAAATCATCTCCATCTTCTTCAATGGCAACCTCATCCTCTACAACAGCTCAATTTCAATCAACTATGGCTGCAGTTATGTCAGCAAATATGGGTGTGACTCCATTCAAGGTACCTAAGAGGACATTGTTAACCCCTGTGGACAAACCTGAAGTTCTTTGTGAATCCATGGTGGAATTTGACTCGTTAGCTGAAAATGGGTTTGAGTTTCGTTCTATAATAGATGCACAAGGATGGGTTAAGTATTTTGATAGGTTGTTTGGACCAGTATACCCACATCTGGTGAAGCAATTCTGGATTCATGCTTCTGTTTATCCAAAATTTATACTTTCTTCTGTTCTGGGAAAGGAGATCATCATCACTGAAGATCTCATCAGGAAACTCATAGGGCATGAGGAGACTGATGAAGTGTGTCATCTGCCAGGTGGGCGTGTGGATATGGAAGATGTCTGTGAGGAAGTCATTACATCTGGACAGGCCTCTAACAAATTTAAGGATCTGAAGCCTGACTATAAGATCTGGGCAAATATTTTTCTGGGATGCATCCATCACAGAAAATCCACAAATTCTCCAGATTACGTAAACAATGAACAACTCTACTTTATGTACTGTTTGAGTCAGAGTACAAAGGTAGATCTTCCACACATTCTCTTCATGCATCTGTGGAATCATATCAATGCATCAAGAGAATTTGTAAAGGATAAGGGACAGAAGATTAGGACATGGATTCCCTTTGGAAGGTTGATTTCAGACATTCTGACAGAGAATGGTCTAGTAACTGCTATGTATGAAGCTGGAGTTAAAGATGAGCTTGAATCTATTATTAGAAAACCCCTGAATGCAAAGAGCCTTCAGAGGTTAAATATTGTGGATGAACTCACAGCTGCACCTAAGAAGCTAAATGTTTCTGAAGTCAGTCAGAAGAGGATTCCAGTTGAAGATTTTCCACTTTTTGGTGCTGAAGAACCAAGGGATATCATTGTTAGGTACATTGATGCATGCAAAGCAGATGGAACGCCTATTCCTGCAGATATTCTGATTCATGCCAGAGAACCAATGCCGAACATGTATAATGAGAACATGAGGAAGAGAAATCAATCAGAGGAAGAAGAAGCTGCTGCTCAGAAGAAGCCAAAAGTTGCTGACAAGCCACAGAAGCAGATCAAGAGAAAAGCTTCTGGAGAAGTTCCCTCTGTTCCCACTAAGCGTATAAAGACTAAAGGTACTAAATAATTTGTATCTTCTTTCTCTAAAATTGTTATAAATGAATCAACATTTAGTTCTATTCCTAAACCTCCTCCCACTCAAAAACAATCTATTCCTGCTCCATCTCAAAAATCTGAACCATCAAAAATTCCTTCCCCACCAAAATCATCTACTCTCATCTCCACTACTCAACTTAAAACTTCTGATATTCCTCAATCTGAACCAACAACAACAACACCTACAGAACAAATTCCAACACCTCAAACAAAACCAACAGAACAACCTACAACACAACAACCACCAGAAATACATCAACCAGAAATTCAACAACCAACTGCATCTGAACCTATACAATCTGACCCAGTTGCATATGAGCAAGTTGCATCTGAAAAAGTTGCACCTAAAACTGTTGCATCTGATCACATTGCATCTGACCCAGTAGTGTCTGAACCTCCTCCATCCAAAACTTCTGAGACTCAACCAGAACCATCCAATCCTATTGAATCAAACATACCTGACTATGAGATTCTAAACGTCTAACCTCTCAAGATTGTATTTGAAGTATCATCTACATCTTGTACCCCAACAACCTCATCTGATTCATCTGAATCTGATATCCATCCATATTTCATCTCACCCCCTTCTCTCAGAACTTTTGAATCTAACCAACCAGATCTACCCACTTCTTCTGAAACTACCAATCCTGAACCCATTCCTGAACCAAGAACATCTGAATTTGTTTCAGTTGTTTCTGCTAAACCTTTTCCATCTGATCCCCTTCCATCTGGACTTGAAATTGATAACTTTTTTGATCAACCACCTCAATCAGATTTTGTTCCTTTTCTTATTAAGGAAAAATAATCTGCGTTTGTTCCCTATTTTGATAACCCAAAAGTTGTCATACCTTCTATTCGCAGAATCAAACCATTCTTTCGTATTATGCCAACTCAGAAGAAACCAACATATCCTAGCCCTCTAATCATTATTCGAGAATTCACCATTCCACCACCACCTCAACCAAAGCCTTTCACTTTGGAAAACCTTCTGAAACCAAAATCTAGGCTGAATGTTGATAATTTATTTACAAGTTTTTTGAAAGAAATAAAGATGCATTTAGGCTCTGTTTAGAAGAGATGTCTGTCAATAATGGATGCAAATGAATCTGATGCTATTTGGAATAGCTTCATCAACAGATTCAATATTGTAGCCTCAAATTTGAAGAATGTATGTTCTGATGATGCGAAGCTCAGATTTGCTGAGACTGCTAGAAGCACGCTCTTGACTGTAAAAAGATCTGAACCATTGCTTCTTGAAGATGTTCCTTCATCTTCTGAAGTATTTGATACAGAGGTATCTGCTGAATCTACTTCTGAAGAAAATCCTCTGGCTATGACTATTGTGGAACATCCCACTGGATCTGTTGCCCCTGACTCTGCATCTCCTATGGAAATTGACTTTGTTCCTGCTTCAGACTCTGCCCCACCTTCTTCATCTGAGATTAAGAAAGAGAATCCAGATTTTGAAGATAAGATTGCAGTTTTGGAAGCTGGACAATCTGAGATTAAGTCATGGATGGCCAAGCAAGACCAGAAGACTGAAGACATGGCACAATGGATGTCCAAGCAAGATCAGAAAAATGACAACATGGCTAAGTGGATGACAAAGCAAGAAGAGTCTTCATCTGAGATCACCAACCTGTTGAAGATGATTCTGTCCAAACAAACCTAGTTTATGTTTTTTTTCTCTGTATCTGATGTTTGTGCACATGTACTTGAATTTTTTTTAATCTGATGATGTGTATCTTTTGCTCTGAATGAATGAATGACTCAGTGTTTTCTCTACATGATTTATCTTTTCTGTATTTCCTTTTATTTGTCTTTTAAAAGTTTTACTTTTTTATTATGACAAAAAAGGGGGAGAAAATGGATCTGACTGTTCATATAAACTCTACCTAAATGAAAATTCAGACATATAAATTTATATAATTTTTAACTAACGTGAACTCTTAGTATTTCAGAACATTTGAAAACTCTGACAAGTTCTTTAAGAGTAACTCTGAGATCCCCAGATTTAGTTTTAACCTATCAAGCTCTGATTCTGAAACATGCATCCAAACTCAAGATCTAATTTTTGGAACAATCAGGCTCTGATTCTGAAAAGAATACTCATGCAAAAAGGGAAGTTTCTATTCCTTCTAAGTATTCAATTCAGGGAGAGATTCATCATTTCAGGAGGAGTTATAATTATATTGTTTATTGAACAAAATTTCTTATGTTTTTGTCATCATCAAAAAGGGGAAGATTGTTAGAACACAGATTGGTTCCTAATAATATCTCTATGTTTTGATGATAACTATTATGAAATTTTGTATTAAAGAATTATATACTCTAAAAATTATTTAAGATTGTTTGTTGTCAGATGTTAAAGTGAATATTACTCTGGAAGCAAATTAGATCTGAACATGAAAAATATGCAAGGCTCTGAAGCGTCAGAAGCATCTCTTAGAAGATTCTGAGTGCTGCCTCCAGAAGACTCTGAGCGCTGTCTACAGAAGGATCTAAAGCAGAAGCTACTGAAGGATCTGAAGCAGAAGCTACAGAAGAATCTGAAGCAGAAGCCAGAAGAATCTGAAGCAGTGAAGAATTATGTATGAAGAGTTTCAAGCACAGTTATTTCAGAAGACTCGGATAGGACTAATGTTGCCAGTACTGAGGATCTGATTCCAAACTCTGCTCTGATTAATTACACGCTGAAAGCACACCTGCTGCAAAGACTCTAATTCAGCAAACTCTGATGAACATCAGAAGGCTCTGATCAATCTATACTCTGATGATTCTTGCTGAAACTTGTTGAAGAAGAATTCAAAGTTATGTCCGTTGGAATAACCAAACGAATCTTTCCTTATTTATGCTAGACACAAGAACACATAAAAAAAGGATTTCTCTGTGCATTCTACTTCTAGGAAAGGTCATGTGATGTGAAGACAAAAAGGCTCAGACCTTTTTGGTACACAACCTTCAACGTGAAAAGCTCTTGGACCTCTGTGCCTATAAAAGCAAGACTCCATTCATCTTCTTCAGTTGACGAAACACTTGAAAGAATTCATTACAAGCTTCCATACAACTTATACTCTCTTGCTGAATTTATTTCATTGTTCTTATTAAGTGAAAAATCATAGTTGTTATAAAGCTTTATTAGAAGCAAATCAAACACTTGTATTATTATTACATTTGATTGTAAGAGAACCTTAAGAAGATCCAGTTAGGATAAGTAGTTCTTGAGAAGACTTTGAATAGTTGTTCTTAGTGCTTACTATTGTAATAAGTTGATTTAATAGTGGATTAAGTCCTTGTTTGAGAAAGGCAAATCACTCTTGATAGGGTGGACTGGAGTAGTTGAGTTCAACAAACCAGGATAAAAATCCTTGAGTTTTTATTACTAAGTTTTTCTACATACTTATTCAACCCCCCTTCTAAGTATTTTTTCACCTTCATTCGACCTCGCCGTTAGGCAACGACATCAAGTCGGTAACTCATCTGACATCGCCTTCAGAACCATTGAACACAATAAGCATTAAACTCGAAGGCTTGATCAACCCGCAGCTGAGAAGAAACATTTTACATCACCGTCAGGAAACTGTTAAATAGAAACGTGTATTAAAACCAAAGACGCGGACCTCTGGCATCGCCGCCAGGTATTTGCTAAATAAAAGCGAGTAACAAAATTGAAAATTGGTTCAACACATAGCATTTGACATTGCCGCCAGGCCTCTATTGAGCTGATAAAAATATCTGATATCACTGTTAGGAATCCACGAAGTTGATACACATCTGGCATCGCCGCCAGGCATCTGCAGGGGATAAAACATCTGACCTCGCCGTCAAGTATCCATGCAGTTGATACACATCTGACATCGCCGTCAGGCCTCTATTGCAACCAATAGGCACCCAAAGGTAAGGGCATCTGACATCGCCACCAGACATTTGCTAAATAAAAGCGAGCAACAAGCCCAAAGGTAAGGACTTCTGACATCGCCGCCAGACATTCGCTAAATAAAAGCGAGCAACAAACCTAAAGGTAAATACTTTTGACATCGCCTCTAGACATTCGCTAAATAAAAGCGAGAAACAAACCCAAAGGTAAGGACTTCTGACATCGCCGCCAGACATTCGCTAAATAAAAGCGAGCAACAAACCCAAAGGTAAGGACTTCTGACATCGCCGCCAGACATTCGCTAAATAAAAGCGAGCAACAAACCCAAAGGTAAGGACTTATGACATCGCCGCCAGACATTCGCTAAATAAAAGCGAGCAACAAACCTAAAGGTAAGGACTTTTGACATTGCCTCCAGACATTCGCTAAATAAAAGCGAGCAACAAACCCAAAGGTAAGGACTTCTGACATCGCCGCCAGACATTCGCTAAATAAAAGCGAGCAACAAACCCAAAGGTAAGGACTTCTGACATCGCCGCCATACATTCGCTAAATAAAAGCGAGCATCGAACCCAAAGGCCGGATCAACCCAAAGTTGAGAAACATTTGCTGCTAAATCAACAGAAAACTCTGTTGGGGAAGAGAGAAACTTAACCAAGCAACTCTGGTGGGGAGAGAAAAGAGAAACTTAACCAAGCAATTCTGGTGGGAAACACCTGATGAGATGAACACATCCATTAAAAACCTTACCGGATGTCTGAATACCTATACGAGCTAGAGAATACGACACAAATGTTGTGGTCTGAACACCATACAGGCAAAGTTAATCATCCATTTGTTGGAAATATACCTGAAAAGCAAGAGGTGACAACCTGGCTTATGTTTTACATACACATGTTTGAAAATGGCATAATTCTCCATACGAAATGGAAATGCCACGCATTTAGGAGGATGCTATGCACGAATGCATATGTAACGGAATTGAATCAGTAAAATAAATGCTGGAGAGAGAAAACCACCCTGCTGGGGAAAACAGAGCGTGCCAATAACGATTGGACTCAAGTTGGGGAAACGAACCCTGGATGACTTCCTGAAAAAGAAATTATCGGGTGACAACATTCTTGCTTCTTCTGGGGATTAGATTAAATCTTGCTGAGAAAAATGCCCTGAACAACCTTCTAGAATGCAAACCTTCTGGGGAATAGGCAACCCTACTAGGGAAATAGAACCACATGCTAAACAACCATTCCATTCTGCTGGAGAACAACGCCCTGAACGACCTTCTAGAGTACAACTTTTTCGACGAAAGCCCACAACTCGGTTAAAGGAAGACAATCAGACATGAGAAAACATCCACCATGCGGGGAATCAACGAGTTTGCGGGAAAAGTACAACCAAACTCCCAAGTTGATCATACCCTACCGAGGAAATCAGCTATGAATGACCTGCCAGAATATAACATTCTGGTGAATAGGCAACTCTGCATGGGAAGCAATGCAAGCTGTAAAGACATAACTCCATTCTGTCGGGTTACTAAACTGGGGAAGAATCTAACTCTGTTGTAGATTACTTAGTGGGGGAAAATCTACTCATACTGACTTTGCTGAGGATAAAAATCTACTCACCCTGCTAGAGAAAACAACTACTCCGCCGACCTCGCTGGGGACTAAGCCACGAGGGAATCCGCATCAACCACTACTTGAGGAAATGAGTAACAAACTCATCAATGCCAACTCGAAATTTGAGGGGATACAAAATCACCTGTTCATACCCTGTGGGGAGAAATCCCATCTCGACTCTTTGGTAGGAAATAATCTCATACTTGTCTGTCGGAGGGAAACCTAATCTCAACTCGCTGGGGAGTATAGGCGCACCTGCAGGGGAACAAAGGTACATACCTGACCTGCGAGGGGGATATCAATTTGCCGGAGATCTCGGTCTAAACTACTGAGGAATGAGTGCATACAGACACTCTGCTGGGAGTAAGTGTACACAGTCAACTGCTCCTTCGATCTGTATATCTGACCCTGGCTAAGGATATGGAGGTGCACAACCTCCACTTGCTTGGGACTAATGAGTCTCTACTACATGCTCTTCTTTCTGGGGATATGAAGATCCTGCCGAGTATGTCTGGGCTCCAGGTTTTCTGTGAAAGGTCGGGTACAGGTGACGTTGATAAACATTTTGTCTGAATACAGGTCAGGGGATAATTTCTATGACTTCCTGATATTCATCTTGGACTTGAAGGATAATTTTGCCCCAGCATGTGGGCTCCTGTAGAAGTCTTCTTTGAAAGGGAATTTGAAATCTCCGTACCCTGATGGTTTGATATGAACTACCTCGGCATTTTGAACCTCGAAGAGGTGCTAGCTTCTGGATAAGGACAACTTTTGGGCTCTTAGGGTGACCTGCCCCAGCCTTGTGAGGACTTTTCCCCTGATTTCGAGAGATTTATCGAATCTCGACCTGATTTCCCCATATTAAATGACCTTCGTATGGCTGACTCCCTTGATATGAACATTTGATAAATTGCCCCGGTTCTACAGTGTAATAGGCGTTCTGCACTCTATCCTGATCAAACTTCCCACTGTGGAAACTCTCCTGATGCCAAGTGCTGACTCACAAGTAAAACAAATTGTTCTGCACAAAAGATATATTAATGCAATGCATATGACAGTTTTGAAATCCAAGTCTATTCATTAGGACAAAGTTATGACATATAGTGAACAAATCACTTATCAAAATGTCAACCTTAGTAACCACAAGTTGAGCAGAATCCTTTTAGGAGTTAGTTTCGACGCAATCTTTATCGAAGTATGCTTTCGAAACAAACCCACTTTAATTAGGACTTTTGAAGGTTTGAAAGAAAGGATATAAGGCTCAAAGTTTATTTTAACCCACCCATTCTCCTTGATGTTCTCCAGTCCTAAGTTCAACTAATTCGACACAAGCGTTCACCTTTCAAAGGTTGAGTGATATGAGTGATGATTCGAGACACTACAAGTTTTAAGAGTGACAGTAACTCGCTTTTCGTCTTTTGGTGCCTGGAGTCACACGACTTGTTTTTCCGAGGATTTTTCTTTTGTAATCCTCTTCGCTTTTCTACTTTTTTTCCTAACTTTTGTCTGGACTGGCTCTTTTGAGTTTCTTTTGATTTCAAAGTCCAGCGGGACGCCCTAATTTTTTCCTAAGCCACTTGTTCTCAAGTTATTGACTTAGCGGGCCTCTTCTTTTGATTCTTTTCTTTATTTTTCTTCTGATCCTCTTTTTTGTGAACAAATCGTATGACACCGGCTTGTCTGACTTGTTGAAGGGATTGTGACTGTTTCACTCCTTCGTCGGTGATGGATACCCATTGTGGTTTTTTAGGCACGACCTCTAGAGGTGTGATTGGTCCTTAAACGGGAACACTCCTTTTGCAATTTGAACGTTTGGTCAGATTAACTGACACCTACCCTGCCCCGGGTCAAGATTGAGGGTTTTTCCGTTTTTAGAAAGAAACTCTTATTACTAGGCTCAAAGGGGTTGACAAGGGATTATCATCCTTATATCTCTGGTGTTTAGGAATTTGAAATAATGCTTGTACATCATCAGTAGGTTTTATTCAAAAGCATACAATTGGAAGTTTTCGTCTTTCAATTTCGTCATCCTCCCCGGATTCCGCTTAAACGAACGTTTGATAAAAGCATAGAGTGAACACAAATGGATTTAATCAAAAACCTGCATATTCATTTCATTATCAATATCAATTGAAAACAACAAGTTTTATAGATGAAATTTGCACTTAAACATGAAAGAATCTACAAATGCAAAGAAATGACATGATAAAAAAAGATCTCCAGCTTCGGGGAACCGGGCTTTCAAATCTTGATTTATTGCTGGATCAGCCATCTTCAAACTCAATCAGATGAGAGGTCGACATGCACAACCAAATTTACTTCTGGAAAAGATATATACTCTCCATCCATAAATTGTTGTACTTTGGCTTAAAAGGCTTTGCAATCATCAGTTGAATGCCCCATGGATCCCCCATGAACACTGGGATCATACCCAGGAAGGTATGGCTCTGGCAACGACTTGAGAGTCTTAGGCTTCACCAATGAGTTATGAATCAGATGTGGCAGAAGTTGACTGTACGATACAGGAACTGGATGAAGAGGAGCATTCCTTCTTTCCAAATTGTTGCGAGGCCTATTCTGATTCTGGCGCCGATAGTATCGTTGTTGAGGAACATGAGGTTGTTGGAACTGATTAAGGCATTCCTCGTGTTCAGGAACTTTCATTCTCAAATCGGCCTAGGAATCGACAACAGTTGTGGGCATGGAGATTCTGAGGTCATAGACTCCAAGACAAAATCCTGACCTGAAACAACTTCAGGGGAAAGAGCAGGAACATCCACTATGAATGAAATAAGGCCACCTAGTATGCTTAGGTCGCCTGGTGCGAACTCGACTGCCTTTGAATCAATTAGATCCTGAACTTGGTGCTTAAAAGGTTTGCAATTCTCCACATCATGCCCCGGAATGGAAATCACAGTGAAAACTCACATCATAGCTGGGTGGTAGCTTGTCAGGCAACGGAGACAGAGTCCAAAGTTCGACCAATCGAAGTTGAAGCAAGAGTTGCAACAACTGAGCATAAGTCATGGGGATCTGATCGAAGATTTTGTCAAGTTGTTTCGTCCTTTGGCCATATCTCCTAACTCTAGGATTGCCTTGAGGAACAGGAGGTGGCTGTTGACGGGTAAATCCTTGAACCTCAGATTTTGCAGAAGATCTTATGGGCACATCACGCTTTGGGAAAGATTCCACAGACAACGGTGGAATAAGCGTCTCTACTGCAGCTTCAGGCGCCTGGCCGCTTTCCTTTCTGAGCACATTTCTTATCACTTCTGTGGTTGGGCCCATTTGAGCCTTCAGTCGCTGAACCTCCTCCTTAAGCATCTTCTGCTCCTGCCACAAATCTTGCATGTCCATCATGAATTGTCCCATCTGGCTTCGGACTTCCCTCAACTCCGCTTGCATTTGTTCCATAGCCATCTTCTGTCTTCTCTACAGGTTGAAGTCAGAAATTTTGAAGAAAAACCGGATTAGGATCACGAAACCCAGCCTCGAACACCTGCTATGCAAATGAAATGCAAATGCCATGTTCTAGTATTTCCAAGGAATTTGTCTGCTCTGATTCATGTTTTACACAGAGAACCACAAGAAAAAGATTTAATGCTCAACAGCGAGTCTCAGAGTTAAGATCCTTGGAAATACCAGAACATGTATGTAAAAATGCGAACATTTTATGATGATGTAGATGCAAAGACAAGGGATCAAAATTGTTGTGTTGCTGATTGAGAAGAACCGGCGCTCCACTTTGACAAGAATATAGCACTGATAATTAGGACCCACTGTGTCAAGATCAAAAGTTTGCACCGACGAGAAAAACCGGGTAGGTAGGAGGTAAAGGTTTCCTGCATAACCCTCCCAACTCACAGGTATGAACCTATCACTGACAAGGTACGATATCCTATGCGGTCATCAGCGTTACAGACTTTCGAGAAACGATGATACGTTCACCATTTCTGGTTTGGCATCATAGTCTAATGAAGTGGCCTCACTTAGATGACTTCGAAATGATCGGTTCCTAGAGTCGACAATCCTCAGATCCAAAATCCCCTCAAGCCCAAAGGGCCGGAAAAAAAGTCATCAAAGAGAATCTCGTCTGAGCACGAATTTCGTGGGAACTAGTGCATGCCAAACATACAGGTTCACCACTACTTTCCACTTCTAATGTTATGTTTGTACTCAAGCCTGGGTTTTGGCTTATCTCTCAATGGAACATTCCCCCCAACAGCACAGCAAAACTGATATATACAATGCTGAAAGTAAATGCAGAAAAATAAAGTACAACACATATACACACCCAATAGATAAACAACCAAGCGCTAGGATTGACTCGCATAGGGGATGCTTCTATCCGCAGCAGAGTCGCCAGCTGTCGCATCGCTGCGAAGAGGGGTCGACAAAGACAGAAGAGTCGCCACCGTTTGTTATTTATTCCAAAAGAGGGAAAGGAAACGATCCGAGAAAACCTACGAAAACGGGAGAAGACAGGTCATTGCAACCATATCTCGGGTTTGGGAGTCGGTTACGCAAGTGGAAGGTGTGAGCACCCTTCACGTCCGTCGTACTCGACTGGATCCATGCTTTGTTGGCTATCTAAAAGGGTGTTTACTATCTAAGCTACGGCCACAGGGACAAAAGAAAAGAAAAGAGACTCGATAGAGCATCGCCGCTCTATGCCTACGTATTCTCTCGTGCAATGGGAAAGTCAGAGTCAACGTAGTTCAGCTAACTACGGGTGAAAGTGGGGAAGGTTACTCGCCAAGACATCACCGTCTTGTGCCTACGTATTCCCGTCTAGTACGAGAAATCAGAGCAAGCGTAGTTCGGGATGACAAGACCACCGGTTGGTTCAAAATGTTTTAGGCCCGAGTAGGGTTAAAACTTAGTTTTAGCTTAGGTGTATGCAACTCAACCATTGGATACTTAGGCGTTACCTGTTTGCGGTAGAACCAAGAGTTAAAGACACTCTCCTTATGAAAAAGGTTTTCCAAATTAAGATCCCGAAGGATAAAAAGTTTGAAGTTTGTTTTTGTGTTTTTTAGAGAAGAAGTGCATTGATTATTGTTTGTAATTCATGTTGCACTAAAGACTATGACCTAGGAGTGAATGTGTCGCATATCGTCCAAAGGACATACGCTAAGCACTCTAGATAATTGAGAGGAGGCCCCCTAATCACCATTTCCCAAGTACTTAAGGCTCGTAACGTACAAAAATCCTTAACCTTTATTAGATGTTTTGAGAAAGTTTTAAGATGAGAAGAGAGACACTCTAAGGGGTGACTAAGACTCAACCTAATGTTCTCATGCAAAGTGTACCTATGATTGGGATGAAAGGGAATACTACCTAATGTTACCATGCATGGATTTAAACCTAAGTTCTATCATAATCTCTCTTAAACAAGAGAGATTAGAGGTCCTAAGGGAACATGTCAAAGAAGAAAGAAGAAGGAAACAAAAGATAAAGAAATTATGCAAACATGCAATACAACACAAAGATGAAGAGGGAGGAAACAAAGTGTGGGGTAACAACCACCACAAGCACATATCAACCTCTTCAAGCAAATAAGAATATGAAGAAAAAAATGAGAAGAGAGGGAGGAATAAAGTGTGGGGCAGTAGCCGCCACAAGCATATCTCAACCTCAAGCAATGCACGCAAACGCAATAATGCAAACGGTCATCACTTTGAACCACATCCATAAGCATGCATTCAAACGGAAATCGAACATGAGTGTCAACAAAATCATGATTAAATAATCAAGAACTTTGACATATATCCAAAACATCTCACTGCTAATGCATCACACTGATCTGTGAAGATTCGAAGTGAAACTATACCAAACAAGCATGAAAAACAGAAAACAGGCCTGTTGGCACAATGTTAATGTTGCACCCCAAAATTTGCTCAACCTTTTCTTACCTGGTTTATGTTTCGTTGCATTAACATTTGCATAGTTATATCATTTGCATATCATGATATCATTCATATAGTGGGGGATCAAGTGTGATTATTCTCAAGACAAGCCTAGCAAGAGGTCTCATTCAAGATTGAGAAGTTGTCAAAATCATCGGAAGGTGGTTTGAGTGCCTAAGGGTTTAGGTGTTTGAATGTGAATCTTCTCCTAACTTGAGGATCAGCTGAAGACCATCAGAGGGTTGTGAAGTGTTGAATGTGAGAAGAGGATGTGTATGGAGCTCATAGAATTCCTAGAGGGCCATGAGAGAGCTCAATCAAGTCATTGTGTCAAAAGCAAGAGCCACAATTGAGGTACAAGCAATCAGGGTTTCATCTGGGTCAATCTTAAGGCAACTGGGCAATTGAAGAGTATCAAGGCCTACTTTTAGGTTATGGAATTCATGAAATGATGTGATAAGACATTTGTGGTGTTGTGCCAAGATCAAATCAAGAAGATTCAAGAGTGTGGGAAGTTGCTAAATTAGGGTTTCAGTGTAAAATCCCCTGTTTAGTGCCTAACTTCAAGACCACATAAGTCAAGATACAAGTTTCAAATGGATCTTTGGTAAACATGAAACTTGTAGAGCATCTCAATGCCTTTAATTTGAGTACTAGAAGTCCTCCATTGGATTTATAGAACTCAAGGTATGGCCCAGACAAGTTACAAGTCCTCAAATGCCACTGAAATTTGTCTGTGAAAATCATCTGAGTTCAAGGCTATTTTTGACCTAGAAGGAAGTTTCACCTGAACTTTTGGCCAACATGAAAGTTGTTCCTCATGATCTTAGATTTCTAAATTGTACTATAAGTCTTCCATCTGATTTGTAGAACTCAAGTTATGAGGTTTACAAGTCAGGGGTACTTTGGGAAAGTGAGATTATAGGTCATTTTCAATCATTGGTCAAAATCTCCAACTTGCACTTGTCAAATGGATTTTTGTTCAACATGAAAGTTGTTCAAAATGGAGTTTTTAGGCTATCCAAGTGGTCATTTGGGATTAGTTTGGCTTGTATCAAAAAGTCACTTAAAATGGCCTAAAAAAGGGAATTTTTCAAATGGATTAAGGAGGGAAAATTGACTTTTTGAGTTAGATGACTAAAATATGTCATGTGAGTACATTTTTTTGAATGGAAATCACATTCTAAGAACATTGGCATTGGCAGAATTTTGAGCATATGCCAAGTTTTGGGAATTGTCATTTAGATTACTTCACCATGAAGTTACATAATCAAAAATAGCCATTGGACCAAATACAAGGATCAAATCCCATCCATTCACACTCCACATGCTGTTATTAGTTGAATTGAATCATTTTGGAGCCAAAATATTGCCATTTTCGTGTACACTCAAGAGCAAAAAGTGGTGAAATTTTGAAAATTCATTTTGGGCCTAGAGGCAAGGATTGGGCTTTCTCTTGATCAATATCCATTGTATATAAGATTTCTAACCTTCACAAATCATCAGTTTTCGAAATTGGAGCAGAATTGATCAAGAACAAGCTTGAAAAAGTGAAGAACACTCAAAAAGGAATTCTAAGATCTAGATCGTTTCAAGCCAAATTGTGAATTGAGAAAGCTTTATTGAAGATCATTGAATGATTTTGGAGAGTTTTGCGAAGCTTCATCAAGGATTAAAGGCTCAGTGGAAGTTCTCCACTAGGTACTTGAATTTCAACATATCTCTCTTAATACTTGATGATTCTTTGCCATTTTTGTTTCTTTGCACTCCTTGAAGCATGTAGATCATTTCTGGATGATAATTGTTGATGTTTATGACGTTCGAAATTTGGAGCTCCAAACTTGTGAAATTTTGTATGGACTGTTTTTGCACGATTTTGCTTAGTTTTTGCTTGATCTATAACCTCCATGACATAAGAATGAGTTTACAATTAATTTGGAGAGGTTTTGATGAACTTGAGTTTTTGGTGTCAAACTTTGTTTGCTTCGTTTCTCTTTGATCTTGCATTATTAATGATTTTTGTTGATGGATATGGAATCCTTGGGAAAAATCCTTCGATTTCGGTCCAAAAAACGTGCAAAACGGATAAGAATTGAAAGAGTTATGGTGCTTGGAAGTTCACCGGAGTATGTTTTCGGCCGCCGCGGTGAGTGTTGCGTTTTCCCTCTCATTTTATGTTCAAACGAAGGAGATGAACATCTGCCGTTAGATTACGTTAAAGATGAAGACTAAGTCTAGCGATCGGAAGACTAAGTACAGCTTCAAAACTACGTCGTTTTGGGAACGTGAGGGACCTGGAGCACTTGTGTTCGAATCCCCCTGAGCGCGTTTCTATTATTCTCACATATTTCCTTTGTTTTCTTTATTTCTTTCTTTTTTTCATTTTTCTTTTATTTTTCTGTTTTGGTAGCTGTTTGAATTAATTACGTAAAAAATAGTAAAACTAATCAAAAAATTATGAAATTGTTTTCTGTAGTTCCTGAATGTCTTAAGAAATTTTAGGTGTTGATTTTACATTTTTAGGATTTAATTTGAATTAGTTACAATTTTTATTTTGTACTAATGTCTATTGTTTTGCATATTTGACCATCTGTTTTGTAGAATTTTTTTCTTCCAATTGGTAATGAATTTGGCTCTGAGTTTTTAGTATGTTTTAGGGTAGATATTCATGCTCCCTTAGGATTTTTATTAGAATTTTAAAACAACTTTAGATTCTATTTTAGGTGTTGAGATTAGAGCCTTCCCAAACTTGTGGATTACCTTGATACCTTTCAATCTAGAAATTATTTAGGTGACTTAGAAGTTGAATTAGGCTTTAATATTTTAACCCTAGGCTGTTCAAACATGTATGTTCCCTTATGAATTTAATTATAATTTTACAACTTTGTTTGCTATTTTTGTTGAATTTTGCAAGTTTCTTGTGTTTGTGTTGTTCTCTCTTGAGTGCCTTTACTTGTTTGGTTTGGTTGGTGACTTTGGAGCTTGCTTGGCTTGGAATCCTTTTTGGTAGGTCTTCTGGACTTGATGTAGATGCTATGGCTTGAATATTGGAGCTTGGAGTTGGAGTTTTCTTTTCTTTTAGGAGTTGTTTTTAGAAGCTTAGGAATTAGGGTTTTAGGAAGAGCCATTAGAGCTAGTTTTGATTTCTTCATTAAACATAGAATGCATTGTGTGCTACTATTCCATCCAATGATGTAAAGTCCTCCTAGGGAAAATCCATCTCTCCTTTGGAGGGATGTGTGGTATGCCCATAGTTGAGTAGTACTTTGAGGATACCTTTCCATTTCAATGTGGGTACTTGATGATTTCCTTTGGTTTTCATTAAGTTTTCAACATTTCAACCTTGATCTTAGTGATTGTTCCTCTGCTTGGAGTGTGCTTGCTAGAGATTGAAGATGAAATTGGATGAAGCTTGAGATAGAAGCTAGCTTGAAGATGAAGTCTTGCTGTCAACTTTGCTGTCATTTCAACTGAGCTGTTTAGAGCTTGCTGTTGCTGTCTGTTGTAGGAGTTTGTTGCTGCTGCTTGGGCTGCCTCCTCTGTATCTTTTGTTTTTCTCTGTATTGTCTGCTTGCTTGTGCTGATTACCTCTAGGTTTGAGGTGGAGCTTGTCTCCTCTTGCCTGTTGTTTTCTCCCTTGCCTCTCTGGTATTGTTGCATAGCATACATTTTACTGTTTACTGTTTACTGCTTGCTTTCTTTTGTTGTTTCCCCTAGGATCTCTGATTTCCTCTGTGCAAGAGGAAATTATGACAGACATTAGGTTTTGACCCATGCATGATAACTGTAGGTAGATTCCCCTTTCAACCATAGTTTTTTTAGGGTGTCTCTCTTTTCTCATCTCAAAACAATTCAAAAACACAGTAATAAGGTTAATTGAAGTCGTGCGTTACGATCCTTAAGCTATCTGGGAAAAGGTTGGTGGAGGGTCTCTCTCCAGTAATCTAAATGTTAGTGTGGTACCCTTTGGATGACATGCGAAGCGTTCACTCCCGGGTCATAGTCTCTAGTGCGACTGAGATTGCAAACATCCTAAAAAACATTTCTTTCGTAAAAAACTCAAACAAACATTCAAACTCTGTTTTTGTCCTCTTGGACCTTTAATCAGGAAAACCCTTTCATAAGGAGATAAAAAACTACCAGACAAACTTGTGTCTTCCATAGCCCGAACTACGTTTTCTCTGATCTTTCATGCCGTATGAAAGTACGTAGGCACGAGATGCGACATCTCGGCGAGCAACCTTTTCCCATAACCCGTAGTTAGGCGAACTACGTTGACTCTGATTTCTCGTTCCAGACGTGAATACGTAGGCATAAAGTGCGATACTTTGCCGAGTCATTTTCTTTTCTTTTTAGACCAGACCATTAGAGTAGATAGATAAACACACCCTTAGATAGAAAACGAGCATGGATCCCGTCGAGTACGACGGACGTGAGGGGTGCTAATACCTTCCCCTTGCGTAACCGACTCCCGAAACCAGGATTTGGTTGCGATGACCATTCCTTTCCCTCTTTGCATTAGTTTTACTCTGAGCGTTTCCTTTCCCTCTTGTGGGATAAATAGCGCACGGTGGAGAGTAGTGGTTAGCCTGCTTTCTTTGCTTGCACCAGCTAGCTACGAAATTTACGCTCAGACGAGATTATCTTTGATGGCATCTTGCCTGGCCCTTTGGGCTCGACAGGTTGTTGGATTTGAGGGTTGTCGACTCTGGGAACCTATCATTTGGGATTCGGCTAAATGAGGCCTCTTCAAGGGATGATGATGCCACACCTTCTGGGTATCGTATCATCGCTCTTGAAAGTCTGTGACACTGATGACCGCATAGGATGCCGTACCTTGTCTACGAGTTAAGTACATACCTGTGAGAGGGTAGGTGGGTCTTTTTGTAGGAAAACTCTGGCCTCAGAACACCTGGTTTGTCTATGTCAGTGAGAATTGGTTGTGAGGGTTCTTGGTGGTTGGTTTGGTTTGAGGAGAAGATCTGATGGTTTTCAAGTGGCAGTACAGCACAACACAGTTCTTCATCATTGCACTTGATCCCCTGTTTGCATATGCATCTGCATTTTCATGTTTGCATTTCATTAACGTGTATTTATGTTGCAGGTGTGTTTGTTCCCCTTAGATTCTAGTGTTCTTCTTGCCAGACATGGAGTCCATGAAGAGAACAGTTTCTTACAAGTTGCCGTCTCCAGATATCAGTTCCTTATTGCAGTTGGTTGCTCTAGCAGATCAGAGAGTGAGGGTTGAGTTCAGAGAGTCTTATGGGAAACTGCTCAGTTTGTTGTGCAGACCTTCGATGTTTGAGATGACTGGATTGTATACCTTGATGCAGTTTTATGAGCCTCAGTTGAGATGTTTCTTGTTCCCTGATTTTATTCTGGCTCCTACTTTGGAGGAGTATTCTGATATGCTGGGAGTTCCTGTGTTAGATCAGATGCCCTTTGTTCATGAGGATACTGAGCCTGAGTTGGCTAGGCTTGCTGAGATTGTCATTTTGGATGTCTCTGAGTTCCCCGGAGGTTTGATCAAGCTGAATGGAGCTTATGGTTTTCATCTTTCTTACTTGGTTGAGAAGGCTACGCAGTGTGCGAAGGATGGATGTTGGATTGCCTTCAGTGCTATTCTGGCTGTTTGCATTTATGGGATTGTCTTGTTCCCTAACTTGCCTGATTTTGTTGATTCAGATGCTTTCTTTATTCTTGCCTCGAAGAATCCGGTGCCTACTCTCTTGGGTGACGTTTATCATTCTATTCACTATAAGAATGAGAAGCATCGGGGAAAGAATGTTTCTTGCTGTGTACCTCTTCTATCTAGGTGGTTTCAGGGACATCTTCCTAAGAAGGGACCTTTTGTTGATACTATTGGTACTTTAGATTGGTCTTCGAGATTGATGGGATTGTGTGCTGAGAACATTGTTTGGTTTGATCGAAACCTGCTCGGAGTGGATATTATATATAGTTGCAGTGGCTTTCTGAACGTTCCTTTGATTGGACGGAAAGGTTGTATTAACTATAACCCTTCTCTGCTTGTGAGACAGTTTGGCTATGCTCTAAGGGTCTCTCCGGTTAAAGACGAGATACAGGAATCTCTGTATCTCACAGGTTTATTAGATGGAGATGTTTTGGTCAGATTGAGGCGTGCTTGGGGTAATATTCACAGAAGAGAAAAGGAATTGCTTGGTAAGAGTGACAGTCGAGCTTATAATCCTTATCGGCTCTGGATTCATGAGAGAGTTAGGACTTCTTTGATTCCATATTCTGTTGCAGATCCTTTGTATCTTCCGGTGATTGAAGAACCTACTTCAGTAGAGATTGAGAAGTATAACAAGCTGCTAGCTGAGAAGGAAGAGTTGCAACGAGCGAATGAAGAGCTAGAGAAAGAGATTTTCCAGCTTAGGCATGAGAAGAATGAGGCAAATTTCACTTTGAAGAAGCAGACTGAGATGATTAATATGTTGGGCTCAGATTTGACCGAAGAGACCAGCAAGAGAGAGAAAGTAAGGGTAGCCCTGAATGGTGTTAGTAGTGTACTTTCTACTAAGAAAGAACTTCTGAACAAGGCTTATTCTCGACTTTCCAAGTGGGAATCTTTGTGGAATACAACGCTTACCAAACAGAAGGAGCATGAAGATGAGTTGAAGCTTCAGATTTCTCAGTTAGAGGAGCAGCTCAGTACTAAGGATGCGAAGATTGCTGAAGAAGTATCTCTTAGACGTGACGCTGAGTCTAGAGTGAGTAGCATGGTCAAAGAGACTAGGGGTGGTGAATTGAAGGCTGGCTCCAAGAGATGCAGGGTTGATGAGTGTTCTGGCAGAGGAACTTGTGAGGAGGACACCAAAAAGCTGAGATCCACTGTTGAGCGGCATGCATTACTGATACAGGAGCTAATCTCCAGACTAGGTCATTCGGAGACGTTGAGGATAGTGGAAGATGTCAGAGCTCGCCATTTGTCCTGATTTATCTTTGTTTTGATCTTGTTATCTGTACTTGTATTTTGACCATCGCCAGGCTTGTTGGCTGAGGTCTGTTCAGTTGTATTCAGTTGTACCTTTGTACTCTGCCTCTTGGCATTTGTTTATGTATGAGTTTTCTGATTCTGCGCTTGTTTACTTGGGACTCCATTGTCATTATGGCTTCTTCTCCGGAACTAGGATCAGGGGGGGGAAATTAACCTGTTGCATATTTACACGTGTGCATTTGCATATTCATATTGCATGACAGGTACATTTTTGAGCTCGAATCTTATCTCCTGCATCTTACAGGTTGTTTCAGGATTGACGAACAGAGAATTCATCGGTACGCTACAAGAAGCAACAGTAAGAAGATCATGGATCAAGTACAGTCTGAGACGCAGGAGATCCGGGATAGGTTGGCCCAATTCATGCAGACCATGGAAGTTGTGGCTAAAGGCCAGGAACATCTTCAAACTCTGGTGCAACCGCTGCTGGCGCGAGCGGCTGGTAATACTGAATACAATTTTGTGCATGTTGAGACTCCTCGCAGGGAGGAAGTGATACCAAATGCCGGTGAGACTGGTATTGGCAACGGCAACGGCAACGCTGGTAACAAAAATGTTGATAATGTTAATGGGAACATGGAAATCAACAGGAATGTTGGTATCAACACTGGGTTCGGTGATAACAATCAGGGTTTTGGCTTTGGCAATCGGGATGGCAATGATGGTTTCAATAATCAGGGCCTCGACAACGAAGGGTTTGGTGATAACAATCAAGGTTATGGTAATAATGGCTACGACAATGCTGGGTTTGGCAATGTGAATATCAATGGTGCTGGGATGGGTCCTTTCAATACTGGTTTTGGGACACTGGCTGCTAATCCAGAGCTTGGCAATCTGAGGTATGACCCCAGGTTCTTCCAAAGTGGTCATGGTCATGGTCGTAATGTTGCTTATGACGGATATGGTAATGAGGGTCCGTACTGGAATAGAGATCGTCAGGAAGATGCCTTTTCTGGGCAAGGCATGGGTTTTGAGGGTCCCACTGATAGTGATCGGAGGATTAATATGCTGGAGGAACAAATGAGAGGTATAGCCAATCAAAATTCTGCAGGTTTGGACATGGCTACCATGGGGCTGGTTCCTGGGCTGAAAGTGCCATTGAAGTTCAAAGCTCCCACTTTCGATAAATATAAAGGGGACACATGCCCACGGGTTCATGTGCATTCATACTACCGGAGGATGTCAGCTTACTCTGATGATGAGAAGATGCTCATGCATTTTTTTCAAGATAGTTTGTCAGGACCATCGCTGGAATGGTACATGGGACTAGAGCCTGCACAGGTCGGAAGTTGGAAAGAATTGGTTGATGCTTTCGTCAAACATTACCAATACAACAGTGATCTTACACCAAATAGGGTCCAGCTTCAAAGTCTTTCATAGAAGAACGGGGAAAGTTTCAAGGAGTATACTCAGCGCTGGCGGGATCTGGCGGCAAGAGTCCACCCCCCTATGGTTGAAAGGGAATTGATTGATATTTTTATTGGAACATTCTCTGGGATGTATTATGATAAATTGCTCAATTGCTCGATGGGTAGTTTCTCTGACATGATACTCATGGGGGAACGAATTGAAAATGACATCAAAATTGGTAAGATTCAAGCCAGTGAATCGACCTCAGCTGGAGGTGCAAAAAAGGTCTTTGGTGGTAAAAGACAAGGAGACGCCAGCGCAGTGTATGGTGGTCGAGGACGAGGTAGAGGTCGGAATCAGTATCTACAACAACAGGTTGCTAGTGTGATGATCCTTATACCACAACAACGACAACAACCACAACAGCAGCAGCAGCAACAAGAAAGGTATAATCCTGCTCAGAGAAGGATCCAAAATGGGAAGCTGAAGAGGGTATTTGATACACCTCTATCAACGTATGCAGAGCTGCTTCAGACGCTCTTAAGTTTGAATCTGGTTAAGAAGAGAACGTTGGACCCGCCCACAGGAGCGCTTCCTTACGGGTATGATACTAGTAAGCAGTGTGAATTTCATTCCGGGGCACCCGGACATGATATCGAGAGTTGTCATGCTTTTAAGCACAAGGTCCAAGATTTGATTGATAGTAAAGTCATTAACTTCAGTAATGATGGTCCCAACATTGTTCAGAAACCAATGCCGAATCATGGAGCGAATGTTGTTTTGACAGTGGAGGATTTGGATTTGGTTATGGATGTAAATGATCTGAAGACACCTTTAAGCTATGTTAAAAGCAGATTGTTGAAGGGGGGGTCTTCCCCGGATGTGATGAGTACTACTTGGATTGTTGGACCCGACCAAAGGGCTGTAATGATTTGAAGAGAGGTATTTAGGTCATGATTGATGAGGGAACTTTGCAGTTTGACCACACTGCTATTGAGAAACCTGATGAGGTAACATATGAAAAGAAGGGTGAGGTCGCAACAATTACAATTCCACGAAAGACTATTACGATATCAGCGCCCACCAAGCGGTCAACTATCACGATAACGAAAGTAGGACCCGTTTCTTATGAGAGTACGAACGCCATTCCATGGAATTATGGGTTGGAAGCTTTTTGCAACGGGGAAAAGATTAATGTGGATAGCCAGCCAGCAGGGGCAGTGGGCAATATTGTTGAAGCAGGAGGTACGACCCGAAGTGGTAGAATCTTCACTTCACCCAAAATTGAGGCTGAGAGGATTGTTAGAGGCAAAGCCAAAGTGAATGAAGGAGGACTTTCCCAGTCAAAAGAGAAGGAAACATCCATCAAGGATGTAGAAGAGTTTATGAGGTTGATTCGCAAAAGTGACTATAAGGTTGTGGAGCACTTGCAACAGACGCCCTCTAAAATTTCAATACTATCTTTGTTGCTTTGTTCAGAGGCCCATCGAAATGCCTTGTTGAAAATCTTGGACACGTCTTTTGTACCTCAGGAAGTAACTGTTAATCAGCTTGAGGGGGTACTGGCGCATGTGAATGCTGGCCACAACCTGGGATTTACTGACTTTGATTTGACGCCTAGAGGCCGGGACCATAATATGGCTTTGCACATTTCAGTGGAGTGTCGGGGCACTGTTATGTCGCATGTTCTTGTAGACACTGGATCATCTTTGAATGTGTTGCCAAAGAAGGCTATGATGAAGCTAGATGTCCGAGGAATCATATGCACGCCAAGTGATTTGGTCGTGAGGGCTTTTGATGGGACCAGAAGGTCGGTGTTTGGATCCATAACGTTGCCGCTCCAAGTCGGGCCAGAAGTGTTTGACACTGTGTTCTATATCATAGATATACATCTCGCTTACAACTGTTTACTTGGGCGACCATGGATACATTCTGCAGGGGCTGTGACGTCCACGCTGCATCAGAAGCTTAAATACATGGTCGGGGACAGTGTTGTTACTATTTGCGGAGAAGAGGACATTCTGGTTAGTCATCTGTTGTCATTCAAGTACGTCGAAGTGGATGGGGAGATCCATGAGACGCCATGCCAAGCCTTCAAGGGGTTGCAGATCAAGGACAAGTCTCCTGTTCCTAGCAAAGGGCCAGAGGTGGCCATGTCTTCGTACAAAGACGCTCAGGCAGTGGTTCAGGCTGGGGAAACCAAAAGATGGGGCCAAGTCTTGGAAATTCCGGTCAAGATGGACAAGTTTGGGTTGGGATATCGCCCGACATCGTCACCTTCCGCATCAGGCGTGCCAAAATTCAAAGGACCAGTGGTGATCACTCCGAGTGGGGTCTGCTATGAAACGATCAATGTTGTTTCCGATGCTGAAGACGAAGATAGTGACTGCGATATGGACTCGTGGATCAAGCCCGGCGTGCCAGGACAGAATCTGTGCAACTGGTCTATCCAGGAACTTGTTCCAGTGACTACAAAACAGTAATGATTTGTTTTCTCAATTATCTTACAATCCTGTGTCCTACCCAGGGCATAGTGATTTTGTTTTTAGGGCTACCTGCTTATGTGTGTACTTTGCTTAATCATTAATAAAGGCGTTTTTCGCATGCAAATTTTGTGATCCTTGTTTTTCCTGTTTTTGTTTAACAATAAAATGGCAACGTGGTTATGTGCTTTGTTTGCATTATTTGAAACATTTAACCATTCTCATTGCAGGATTCATATTTCAGACGATACCGATCACGACACCGATCACGAACTTCCTATGACTCGCTTCGACTTCGAGCACCCGATATTTCAAGCAGAAGAAGAGATTGTTGAGGATAGTGACTTATCAGAAGAGCTGACTCGACTTTTGAAACAAGAAGAGAGAATCATTCTACCTCATCAGGAGGAAATTGAAATTATCAATGTGGGGTTCGAAGAGGTTGTCAGGAATATCAGGATAGGGGCTGCACTACAGAGTGATATCAAGCAAAGGCTTATTGAGATGTTGCGAGAGTACAGTGATATCTTTGCTTGGTCTTACAAAGACATGCCTGGGTTGGATACTGATATGGTGGTTCACCGTCTGCCATTGCGTGAGGAATGTCTGCCGGTTAAGCAGAAACTCAGAAGAACTCGACCAGATATGGCTGTGAAAATTAAGGAGGAAGTTCAGAAACAATGGGATGCTGGTTTCCTAGCTGTTACAACTTATCCCTCATGGGTCGCTAATATAGTACCTGTACCAAAGAAAGATGGTAAGGTGCGGATGTGCGTGGACTATCGAGATTTGAATAAGGCGAGCCCAAAAGACGACTTTCCACTTCCTCATATTGATGTGCTGGTCGACAACACCGCTCAATTCTCCGTGTTTTCCTTCATGGACGGCTTTTCGGGCTATAATCAGATAAAGATGGCGCCGGATGATATGGAGAAAACGACTTTTATTACCCCGTGGGGAACGTTCTGCTACAAAGTGATACCCTTTGGTTTGAAGAACGCCGGGGCAACATATCAGCGAGCTATGACAACACTCTTTCATGACATGATGCATAAAGAGATCGAAGTCTATGTTGATGATATGATTGCCAAATCTCAGACGGAGGAAGAGCATCTGGTCAATCTTCTGAAATTGTTCAAGAGGCTTAGGAAATTCAGGCTGAGACTGAATCCTAACAAGTGCACCTTCGGGGTGAGATCTGGTAAGCTACTGGGGATCATTGTGAGCGAAAAAGGAATTGAAGTTGATCCTGCTAAAATAAGAGCCATACAAGAAATGCCAACGCCGAAAACAGAAAAAGAGGTTTGTGGCTTTTTAGGGAGGTTGAACTACATTGGCCGGTTCATATCTCATCTAACGGCCACGTGCAAGCCATTATTCAAGTTATTGAAAAAAGATCAGGCTGTGACCTGGAATGAAGATTGTCAAAGGGCGTTTGAGAAAATAAAAGAATATTTGCAGGAACCTCCAATATTGATACCCCTAGTAGCCGGGAGACCATTGATTATGTATTTGACGGTTCTTGAGAAAAGTATGGGTTGTGTTCTCGGTCAACATGACGAGACTGGACGTAAAGAGCATGCGACTTACTAGATTAAAAAGTTCACAGATTGTGAGTTCCGTTACTCAATGCTCGAAAAAACGTGTTGTGCGCTAGCCTGGGCTGCCAAACGTTTGAGGCAATACATGCTAAATCATACAACTATGCTAATTTCAAAGATGGATCCGATCAAATACGTATTTGCAAAGCAAGCACTTTCCGGAAGGATTGCCCGATGGCAGATGGTATTGACAGAATACGATATTCATTATGTTTCTCAAAAGGCTATTAAAGGTAGTGTTCTGTCAGAATACCTAGCTGAGCAGCCAATTGATGATTACCAGTCGATGAGTTTTGATTTTCCTGACGAGGATATCATGTACTTAAAAACGAAAGACTGTGAGGAGCCGTTGCCGGATGAAGGTCCAGAGTTGGGTTCCAAATGGCAATTGATATTTGACGGTGTCGTCAATTCGTATGGAAGTGGAATAGGGGCAATTATTACTACTCCCCATGGGTCGCACATCCCATTCACTGCTAGATTGACCTTTCCAGTTGCCAACAATGAGGTCGAATATGAAGCGTGCATTATGGGGCTCGAAGAAGCTATCGATTTGAGAATTAAAAATCTTGATGTGTACGGAGACTCTGCTCTAGTTGTGAACCAGATCAAGGGAGAGTGGGAGACTCGTCAGCCCAATCTGATACCTTATATGAATTATGCAAGAAGGTTGTTACCTTCTTTGACAAGGTGGAATTGCACCATGTACCACGAGCAGAAAATCAGATGGCAGAGGCTCTCGCGACTTTGTCTTCAATGTATAAGGTTAACTTCTGGAATGAGGCTCCCAGGATAGTTATCTCTCGCCTTGATATGCATGCCTTCATATTCTCCATTGAGGAAGCTTCGGATGGTAAACCGTGGTATTATGATATCCAGCAGTTCCTGAAGACCCAAGAGTATCTGGCTGGGGCATCCAGTCGTGATCAGAAGACTCTTAGGAGATTGGCTGGCAACTTCTATTTGAATCCGGATGGTGTTTTATACAAAAGAAACCACGACTTGGTGTTGTTGCGGTCTGTGGATGAAAAAAAGGCTAAGTTGCTCATGGAAGAGATCCACGAGGGTACATTTGGTACGCATGTCGGCGGACATGCAATGACAAGAAAGCTATTAAGAGCAGAGTATTACTGGCTAATAATGGAAATAGATTGTTTCAAATTTGCAAAGAAGTGCCATAAATGCCAGATTTATGCGGACAAGATTCAGGTGCCTCCGAGCCCTCTGAACGTTATGTCGTCACCTTGGCCTTTCTCCATGTGGGGAATTGATGTGATTGGAAAAATCGAGCCCACGGCATCCAACGGATATCGTTTTATCTTGGTAGCTATTGATTACTTCACCAAGTGGGTTGAAGCGGCATCGTATGCTAATGTTACCAAGCAGGTGGTAGCCAGATTTACCAAGAAGGATATTATCTGCAGATATGAAATCCCGGAGCGGATTATCATTAACAACGGTTCGAATTTGAATAACAAGATGATGAAGGAGTTGTGCCAGAATTTCAAAATTGAACATCACAATTCTTCTCCTTATCGGCCCAAGATGAATGGTGCTGTTGAAGCGGCCAATAAAAACATAAAGAAGATCGTTCATAAGATGGTTGTGACCTACAAGGACTGGCATGAGATGTTGCCTTTTGCTTTGCACGGTTATCGTATGACGGTACGCACATCAACCGGGGAGACTCCTTTTTCACTTATGTATAGTATGGAGGTTGTCCTACCATTGGAGGTTGAGATTCCTTCTCTAAGGGTTTTGCGTGATGTCCAACTTGATGAGGCAGAATGGGTGAAAGATAAATTGAATCAGCTTAGTTTAATGGATGAGAAGATATTGGCTTCTCTAGCATATGGTCGGCTGTATCAGAGCTGGATGAAGAAAGCTTATGATAAGAAGGTGTGCCCTCGAAGCTTTCAGACGGGCGATCTTGTGCTGAAAAAGATTCTCCCACCACAATCAGATCACAGGGGCAAATGGACTCCCAACCATGAAGGTCCATATTTCGTTAGAAAGGTTTTCTCTGGAGGAGCCTTATTGTTGTCCACCATGGATGGTGAGGATTTTACATCCCCTGTGAACTCGGACGCAGTTAAAAAATACTTTGCTTAAAGAGACCCGCTGGACAAAAAAAGAAAGTCCAGGCAAAAATGGGGCATCCCGGCGAACCATAAAAAAGGAATAAAAGGTTCGGGCAAAAGTTAGGGATAAAATTGAAAAAAATGTACACCCACGAAGTTGAAAACCTGAAAAGGGCAGCTTCGGAAAAAAAGGGTATCCCGGTGAATTGAAAACCCACAAAGGGCGGTTCACGCAAAAGTTAGGGATTTGAAAAAGCAAATGATTGCGGTCCGAGTTTGATACTACATTGCTTAAGTGGTTTGGGAGTACCTGAGGGTCGTATATCCAAAACAATCTCTTCTGAAGGTCGAGTATCGGTAAAGCGTCAGAGTCAGGCGAGTCATAGGAGGATCAGCTCATGGTTTTCGTCTGTACCATGTTGCCGACATGTATACAAATTTTCTTTGTGCTTCTGTAATATTTGTATTTTTGTTTGTACGTAACTTCCTCTTTTCAGGAGTTGCATCCAGTGTACAAAATTTTGCCTATTTACAGGCCCGTTATCAATAAAGCATGTTATTCAGTACTTGATGCTTGTTCTTTACTGTTTTGTTAGTGAAAAACGCCGATGTTTTTGATAAACTTGCATGTGCATAAACTTGCTGGCCCTTGCCAATAATTGCTAAAACTTCGAATTGACTGAACGAACGTCACGGATATTAACCGAAATAGATCTTGTTGTATAGATTTGTTTTGTCTCATTTGTGTTTTGCAGGGTTCTCACCTTTGGAGCAAACAGGTAGGGAAGTTATGTTCCCCAGCCAGAGTCTTGTGACATATTGATAGTATCATTCCTCAGCAGATGGAAGTCACATCTTATCTCAGAAGATTGGAGATAGCAATTACCTTTATTGGATGTGGGTGGTTCTCCCCAGAGGATTATCCCCAGGAAAGCTGCCAAAAGAGTATCCCCAGTGGATCTGGATGTCCCCAACAGAAGGAGTATTCCCAGTAGTGAGTATGTGCACACTCAATACCCAGCACGGGTAACTCCCGTAGAGTATAACCAAGTCGTATTTGGTTCAGAAGAATTATCCCCGTGCAAGGTTGTTTCTCCTTCTCCTCAGCAGGTTGTTTTCCTCCGACAGGATGAACATCCTCATCAGAGTTCGTAATTTCAAGCTTGTGAGTTGTTACCCCAACAGGATGATTATCCCCAGCGGAGTTGGTTGCGCCTTTCCAGCATTTATTTTGTTGGAATATGTCTGTAATACCTGGTTATCCCCAGCGGATTGGGTCTTGTCTTCAGCATTTATTTTGCTGAAGCGCCTCTTGGCATCTTTGCATTTTGCATATCATCACATTTGCATTTATCCAAACACGTAGCATTTCCATGCTGTATGGAGCATTACGCCATTGTTAAACATACGCATTCTGAAACATGAGCCAGGTTGGTTACCTCTTTGGTTTCAGGTGTTATCCCTTGCAGAGGAGTGGGATGCTTGCTCAGAAGGATTTCTAGATATTCAAATTCTCAGCGTGAGATAGGTGATGATAACATTCGTCCCCTAATAGGGTTGCTTGGTTAAGTAACTTGTCGTCCTCAGTAAGATTATTCTCAGGTTGCTGTTACGTCAGCATTAGAAGATTTCATGCCTTAAACTTCCAGAGTTGTTACTAGTGATTTCCCCACAGAGTTGTTTGGTTAAGTTTCTCGTATTTCCCAACAAAGTATTCTTTAAATGTACCCGTGCTGACGGTGATTCTTACCTGTGATGGACAGAGATCGTACCTGTGTTGACAGAGTTTGGTATCCGTGTTGATGGAATGGTACCCGTGCTAACGGTGATTCTTACCTATGATGGACAGAGATCGTACCTGTGTTGACAGAGTTTGGTATCCGTGTTGACGGAATGGTACCCGTGTTGATGGTAATTCTTACCCGTGATGGACAGAGATCGTACCTGTGTTGACAGAGTTTGGTATCCGTGTTGACGGAATAGTACCCGTACTGACGGTGATTGTTATCCGTGTTGACGGAATTGTACCCGTGCTGACGGTGATTGTTATCCGTGTTGACGGAATAGTACCTATGTTGACGGAATAGTACCTGTGTTGACAGCGATTGTTATCCGTGTTGACGGAATTCTTCCCTGTGTTGACAGAGATTGTTACCTGTGATTGACAGAGATTGTTACCTATGTTGACAGAGATTGTTACTTGTGATTGATAGTGATGATTACCTGTAATTGACAGAGATTGCACCTGTGGTTGACAGAGATTGTTACCTGTAATGGACAGAGATTGTGCCTGTGTTGACAATGATGATTACCTGTGGCAGACAGAGATTGTACCTGTGTTGACAGTGATTGTTACTCGTATGGACGGAGTCGTTACCCGTGATTGACGGAGTTGTCCCAGTGAAATCGCCGTAGATTGTTATCCGTGTTGACGGATTTGTTACCTGTGTTGACAGTGATTGTTGCCCATGTTGACGGAAGTGTTACCTGTGTTGACAGTGATTGTTACCCGTGTGGACGGAGTTATTATCCGTGATCGACAGAATTGTCCCCAGTGGAGTTGTTACCTGTGACTGACAGAGATCGTTATTGCAGTTATGGACGGAATTGTACCCATGGTGATGGAGTCTCTCCTCGTGTTGACGAAACTTAGTTCAGTTGTGGACGGAGTTGTTCCTTGCAAAGTTAATTTGATGCCTGTGGCGTTACACAGGGGGTTAATGTTGAAATCCCAAGTTTTATCAGATGATTGATCAGTTGTTGTCGTAACAACTTGGTTCAGCACAACGAATGTTGTTCCCCAAGCAGTTTTCGCTGTGTATTTTTGTGGTTGGAAAATATTCGGGTTTCTTTGTATTCAAACGTCTTCCACCTCGATTGTTTGAAGGCCGTTCGCTCTTCACCCAGTCGGGTCCAAGCCGTTTGAATAGGGGCAGCTGTTGCACCCCAAAATTTGCTCAACCTTTTGTTACCTGGTTTATGTTTCATTGCATTAGCATTTGCATAGTTATATCATTTGCATATCATGATATCATTCATATAGTGGGGGATCAGTGTGATTCTTCTCAAGACAAGCCTAGCAAGAGGTCTCATTCAAGATTGAGAACTTGCCAAAATCATCGGAAGGTGGTTTGAGTGCCTAAGGGTTTAAGTGTTTGAGTGTGAATCTTCTCCTAACTTGAGGATCAACTGAAGACCATCAGAGGGTTGTGAAGTGTTGAATGTGAGAAGAGGATGTGTATGGAGCTCATAGAATGCCTAGAGGGCCATGAGAGAGCTCAATCAAGTCATTGTGTCAAAAGAAAGAGCCACAGTTGAGGTGCAAGCAATCAGGGTTTCATCTGGGTCAATCTTAAGGCAACTGGGCAATTGAAGAGTATCAAGGCCTACTTTTAGGTTATGGAATTCATGAAATGATGTGATAAGACATTTGTGGTGTTGTGCCAAGATCAAATCAAGAAGATTCAAGAGTGTGGGAAGTTGCTAAATTAGGGTTTCAGTGTAAAATCCCCTGTTTAGTGCCTAACTTCAAGACCACATAAGTCAAGATACAAGTTTCAAATGGATCTTTGGCCAACATGAAACTTGTAGAGAATCTCAATACCTTTAACTTGAGTACTAGAAGTCCTCCATTGGATTGATAGAACTCAAGTTATGGCCCAGACAAGTTACAAGTCCTCAGATGCCACTGAAATTTGTCTGTGAAAATCATCTGACTTCAAGGCTATTTTTGACCTAGAAGGAGGTTTCACCTGAACATTTTGCCAACATGAAAGTTGTTCCTCATGATCTTATACTTCTAAATTGTACTAGAAGTCTTCCATCTGATTTTTAGAACTCAAGTAATGAGGTTTACAAGTCAGGGGTATTTTGGGAAAGTGAGATTATAGGTCATTTTCAATCATTGGTCAAAATCTCCAACTTGCACTTGTCAAATGGATTTTTGTTCAACATGAAAGTTGTTCAAAATTGGGTATTTAGGCTAGCCAAGTGGTCATTTGGGATTGGTTTGGCTTGTAGCAAAAAGTCACTTAAAATGGCCTAAAAAAGGGAATTTTTCAAATGGATTAAGGAGGGAAAATTGACTTTTTGAGTTAGAGGACCAAAATATGTCATGTGAGTACATTCTTTTGAATGAAAATCACATTCTAAGAACATTGGCATTGGCAGAATTTTGAGCATAGGCCAAGTTTTGGGAGTTGTCATTTAGATTACTTCACCATGAAGTTACATAATCAAAAATAGCCATTGGATCAAATCCCAGCCATTCACATTTCACATGCTGTTATTAGTTGAATTGAATCATTTTGGAGCCAAAACATTGCCATTTTCGTGTACACTCTAGAGCAAAAAGTGGTGAAATTTTGAAAATTCATTTTGGGCCTAGAGGCAAGGATTGGGCTTTTTCTTGATCAATATCCATTGTATATAAGATTTCTAACCTTCACAAATCATCAGTTTTCGAAATTGGAGCAGAATTGATCAAGAACAAGCTTGAAAAAGTGAAGAAAACTCAAAAAGTGAATTCTAAGATCTAGATCGTTTCAAGCCAAATTGTGAATTGAGAAAGCTTTATTGAAGATCATTGAACGATTCTGGAGAGTTTTGCGAAGCTTCATCAAGGATTAAAGGCTCAGTGGAAGTTCTCCACTAGGTACTTGAATTTCAACATATCTCTCTTAATACTTGATGATTCTTTGCCATTTTTGTTTATTTGCACTCCTAGAAGCATGTAGATCATTTCTGGATGATAATTGTTGATGTTTATGACGTTTGAAATTTGGAGCTCCAAACTTGTGAGATTTTGTATGGACTATTTTTTGCACGATTTTGCTTAGTTTTTGCTTGATCTATAACCTCCATGACATAAGAATGAGTTTAGAATTAATTTGGAGAGGTTTTGATGAACTTGAGTTTTTGGTGTCAAAATTTGTTTGCTTCGTTTCTCTTTGATCTTACATTATTAATGATTTTTGATGATGGATTTGGAATCCTTGCGAAAAATCCTTCGATTTCGGTCCAAAAAACGTGCAAAACGGATAAGAATTGAAAGAGTTATGGTGCTTGGAAGTTCACCGGAGTATGTTTCCGGCCGCCGTAGTGAGTGCTGCATTTTCCCTCTCATTTTATGTTCAAACGAAGGAGATGAACATCTGCCGTTAGATTACGTCAAAGATGAAGACTAAGTCAAGCGATCGGAAGGCTGTGAGCGCGCCACGCGTACAGCTTCAAAACTACGTCGTTTTGGGAGCGTGAGGGACCTTGAGCACCTGTGTTCGAATCCCCCTGAGCGCGTTTCTATTATTCTCACATATTTCCTTTGTTTTCTTTATTTCTTTCTTTTTTTTCATTTTTCTTTTATTTTTCTGTTTTGGTAGCTGTTTGAATTAATTACGTAAAAAATAGTAAAACTAATCAAAAAATTATGAAAAAATTTTCTGTAGTTCCTGAATGTCTTAAGAAATTTTAGGCGTTGATTTTACATTTTTAGGATTTAATTTGAATTAGTTACAATTTTTATTTTGTGCTAGTGTCTATTGTTTTGCATATTTGACCATCTGTTTTGTAGAATTTTGTTCTTCCAATTGGTGATGAATTTGACTTTGATTTTTAGTATGTTTTAGGGTAGATATTCATGTTCCCTTAGGATTTTTATTAGAATTTTAGAACAACTTTAGGTTCTATTTTAGGTGTTGAGATTAGAGCCTTCCCAAACTTGTGGATTACCTTGATACCTTTCAATCTAGAAATTATTTAGGTGACTTAGAAGTTGAATTAGGCTTTAATATTTTAACCCTAGGCTGTTCAAACATGTATGTTCCCTTAGGAATTTAATTAGAATTTTACAACTTTGTTTGATATTTTTGTTGAATTTTGCAAGTTGCTTTTGTTTGTGTTGTTCTCTCTTGAGTGCCTTTGCTTGTTTGGTTTGGTTGGTGACTTTGGAGCTTGCTTGGCTTGGAATCCTTTTTGGTAGGTATTCTGGATTTGATGTAGATGCTATGGCTTAAAGATTGGAGCTTGGAGTTGGAGTTTTCTTTTCTTTTAGGAGTTGTTTTTAGAAGCTTAGGAATTAGGGTTTTAGGAAGAGCCATTAGAGCTAGTTTTGATTTCTTCATTAAACATAGAATGCATTGTGTGCTACTATTCCATCCAATGATGTAAAGTCCTCCTAGGGAAACTCCATATCTCCTTTGGAGGGATGTGTGGTATGCCCATAGTTGAGTAGAACTTTGAGGATACCTTTCCATTTCAATGTTGGTACTTGATGATTTCCTTTGGTTTTCATTAAGTTTTCAACATTTCAACCTTGATCTTGGTGATTGTTCCTCTGCTTGGAGTGTGCTTGCTAGAGCTTGAAGATGAAATTGGATGAAGCTTGAGATACAAGCTAGCTTGAAGATGAAGTTTTGCTGTCAACTTTGCTGTCATTTCAACTGAGCTGTTTAGAGCTTGTTGTTGCTGTCTGCTGTAGGAGTTTGTTGCTGCTGCTTGGGCTGCCTCCTCTGTATATTTTGTTTTCCTCTGTATTGTCTGCTTGCTTGTGCTGCTTACCTCTAGGTTTGAGGTGGACCTTGTCTCCTCTTGCCTGTTGTTTTCTCCCTTGCCTCTCTGGTATTGTTGCATAGCATGCATTTTACTGTTTACTGTTTACTGCTTGCTTTCTTTTGCTGTTTCCCCTAGGATCTCTGATTTCCTCTGTGCAAGAGGAAATTATGACAGACATTAGGTTTTGACCCATGCATGATAACTGTAGGTAGATTCCCCTTTCAACCATAGTTTTAGGGTGTCTCTCTTTTCTCATCTCAAAACAATTCAAAAACACAGTAATAAGGTTAATTGAAGTCGTGCGTTACGAGCCTTAAGCTATCTGGGAAAAGGTTGGTGGAGGGTCTCTCTCCAGTAATCTGGATGTTAGTGTGGTACCCTTTGGATGACATATGAAGCGTTCATTCCCGGGTCATAGTCTCTAGTGCGACTGAGATTGCAAACATCCTAAAAAACATTTCTTTCGTAAAAAACTCAAACAAACATTCAAACTCTGTTTTTGTCCTCTTTGACCTTTAATCAGGAAAACCCTTTCATAAGGAGATAAAAAACTGTCAGACAAACTTGTGTCTTCGTAGCCCGAACTACGTTTGTTCTGATCTTTCATGCCGTATGAAAGTACGTAGGCACGAGATGCGACATCTCGGCGAGCAACCTTTCCCCATAACCCGTAGTTAGGCGAACTACGTTGACTCTGATTTCTCGTTCCAGACGGGAATATGTAGGTATAAAGTGAGATACTTTGCCGATTCATTTTCTTTTCTTTTTAGACCAGACCTTTAGAGTAGATAGATAAACACACCCTTAGATAGAAAACGAGCGTGGATCCCGTCGAGTACGACGGACGTGAGAGGTGCTAATACCTTCCCCTTGCGTAACCGACTCCCGAATCCAGAATTTGGTTGCGATGACCATTCCTTTCCCTCTTTGCATTAGGTTTACTCTGAGTGTTTCCTTTCCCTCTTGTGGGATAAATAACGCACGGTGGCGACTCTTCTGTCATAGCCGGCGCCGATTTTCGTAGTAGCGATAGTTGGCGACTCTGCTGGGGACTCTGGTTCCCTATGCGAGTCAATCCTAGTGCTTGTTTTCCCGTCTGGGGTTTTGTATGTATTTATCTTTCTGCCTTTACTTTCAGTACTGTATATTATTGTTATTATTCTGTTGGTAGAGGGTTAGTTTGAGAGATAAGTCGGACCTGGGCTTGAGTGCACATAGACTTAGAAGTAGAGAGTAGTGGTTAGCCTGCTTGCTTTGCTTGCACCAGCTAGCTACGAAATTTACGCTCAGACGATATTCTCTTTGATGGCATCTTACCTGGCCCTTTGGGCTCGACAGGTTGTTGGATTTGAGGGTTGTCGACTCTGGGAACCTATCATTTGGGATTCGGCTAAGTGAGGTCTCTTCAAGGGATGATGATGCCACACCTTCTGGGTATCGTATCATCGCTCTTGAAAGTCTGTGATGCTAATGACCGCATAGGATGCCGTACCTCGTCTACGAGTTAAGTACATACCTGTGAGAGGGTAGGTGGGTCTTTTTGCAGGAAAACTCTGGCCTCATAACACCTGGCTTGTCTCTGTCAGTAATAATTTGTTGTGAGGGTTATTGGTGGTTGGTTTGGTTTGAGGAGAAGATCTGATGGTTTTCAAGTGGCAGTACAACATAACATAGTTCTTCATCATTGCACTTGATCCCTTGTTTGCATATGCATCTGCATTTTCATGTTTGCATTTCATTAACGTGTATTTATGTTGCAGGTGTGTTTGTTCCCCTCAGATTCTAGTGTTCTTCTTGCCAGACATGGAGTCCATGAAGAGAACAGTTGCTTACAGGTTGCCGTCTCCAGATATCAGTTACTTATTGCAGTTGGTTGCTCTAGCAGATCAGAGAGTGAGGGTTGAGTTCAGAGAGTCTTATGGGAAACTGCTCAGTTTGTTGTGCAGACCTTCGGTGTTTGAGATGACTAGATTGTATACCTTGATGCAGTTTTATGAGCCTCAGTTGAGATGTTTCTTGTTCCCTGATTTTATTCTGGCTCCTACTTTGGAGGAGTATTCTGATATGCTGGGAGTTCCTGTGTTAGATCAGATGCCCTTTGTTCATGAGGATATTGAGCCTGAGTTGGCTAGGCTTGCTGAGATTGTCATTTTAGATATCTCTGAGTTCCCCGGAGGTTTGATCAAGCTGAATAGAGCTTATGGTTTTCATCTTTCTTGCTTGGTTGAGAAGGCTACGCAGTGTGCGAAGGATGGATGTTGGATTGCCTTCAGTGCTATTCTGGATGTTTGCATTTATGGGATTGTCTTGTTCCTTAACTTGCCTGATTTTGTTGATTCAGATGCTTTCTTTATTCTTGCCTCGAAGAATCCGGTGCCTACTCTCTTGGGTGACGTTTATCATTCTATTCACTATAAGAATGAGAAGCATCGGGGAAAGAATGTTTCTTGCTGTGTACCTCTTCTGTCTAGGTGGTTTCAGGGACATCTTCCTAAGAAGGGACCTTTTGTTGATACTATTGGTACTTTAGATTGGTCTTCGAGATTGATGGGATTGTATGCTAAGAACATTGTTTGGTTTGATCGAAACCTGCTCGGAGTGGATATTATATATAGTTGCAGTGGCTTTCCAAACGTTCCTTTGATTGGACAGAAAGGTTGTATTAACTATAACCCTTCTCTGCTTGTGAGACAGTTTGGCTATGCTCTAAGGGACTCTCCGGTTAAAGACGAGATACAGGAATCTCTGTATCTCACAGGTTTATTAGATGGAGATGTTTTGGTCAGATTGAGGCGTGCTTGGGGTAATATTCACAGAAGAGGAAAGGAATTGCTTGGTAAGAGTGACAGTCGAGCTTATAATCCTTATCGGCTCTGGATTCATGAGAGAGTTAGGACTCCTTTGATTCCATATTCTGTTGCAGATCCTTTGTATCTTCCGGTGATTGAAGAACCTACTTCAGTAGAGATTGAGAAGTATAACAAGCTGCTAGCTGAGAAGGAAGAGTTGCAACGAGCGAATGAAGAGCTAGAGAAAGAGATTTTCCAGCTTAGGCATGAGAAGAATGAGGCAAATTTCACTTTGAAGAAGCAGACTGAGATGATTAATATGTTGGGCTCAGATTTGACCGAAGAGACCAGCAAGAGAGAGAAAGTAAGGGTAGCCCTGAATGGTGTTAGTAGTGTACTTGCTACTAAGAAAGAACTTCTGAACAAGGCTTATTCTCGACTTTCCAAGTGGGAATCTTTGTGGAATACAACGCTTACCAAACAGAAGGAGCATGAAGATGAGTTGAAGCTTCAGATTTCTCAGTTAGAGGAGCAGCTCAGTACTAAGGATGCGAAGATTGCTGAAGAAGTATCTCTTAGACGTGACGCTGAGTCTAGAGTGAGTAGCATGGTCAAAGAGACTAGGGGTGGTGAATTGAAGGCTGGCTCCAAGAGATGCAGGGTTGATGAGTGTTCTGGCAGAGGAACTTGTGAGGAGGACACCAAAAAGCTGAGATCCACTGTTGAGCGGCATGCATTACTGATACAGGAGCTAATCTCCAGACTAGGTCATTCGGAGACGTTGAGGATATTGGAAGATGTCAGAGCTCGCCATTTGTCCTGATTTATCTTTGTTTTGATCTTGTTATCTGTACTTGTATTTTGACCATCGCCAGGCTTGTTGGCTGAGGTCTGTTCAGTTGTATTCAGTTGTACCTTTGTACTCTGCCTCTTGGCATTTGTTTATGTATGAGTTTTCTGATTCTGCGCTTGTTTACTTGGGACTCCATTGTCATTATGGCTTCTTCTCCGGAACTAGGATCAGGGGGGGAAATTAACCTGTTGCATATTTACACGTGTGCATTTGCATATTCATATTGCATGACAGGTACATTTTTGAGCTCGAATCTTATCTCCTGCATCTTACAGGTTGTTTCAGGATTGACGAACAGAGAATTCATCGGTACGCTACAAGAAGCAACAGTAAGAAGATCATGGATCAAGTACAGTCTGAGACGCAGGAGATCCGGGATAGGTTGGCCCAATTCATGCAGACCATGGAAGTTGTGGCTAAAGGCCAGGAACATCTTCAAACTCTGGTGCAACCGCTGCTGGCGCGAGCGGCTGGTAATACTGAATACAATTTTGTGCATGTTGAGACTCCTCGCAGGGAGGAAGTGATACCAAATGCCGGTGAGACTGGTATTGGCAACGGCAACGGCAACGCTGGTAACAAAAATGTTGATAATGTTAATGGGAACATGGAAATCAACAGGAATGTTGGTATCAACACTGGGTTCGGTGATAACAATCAGGGTTTTGGCTTTGGCAATCGGGATGGCAATGATGGTTTCAATAATCAGGGCCTCGACAACGGAGGGTTTGGTGATAACAATCAAGGTTATGGTAATAATGGCTACGGCAATGCTGGGTTTGGCAATGTGAATATCAATGGTGCTGGGATGGGTCCTTTCAATACTGGTTTTGGGACACTGGCTGCTAATCCAGAGCTTGGCAATCTGAGGTATGACCCCAGGTTCTTCCAAAGTGGTCATGGTCATGGTCGTAATGTTGCTTATGACGGATATGGTAATGAGGGTCCGTACTGGAATAGAGATCGTCAGGAAGATGCCTTTTCTGGCCAAGGCATGGGTTTTGAGGGTCCCACTGATAGTGATCGGAGGATTAAAATGCTGGAGGAACAAATGAGAGGTATAGCCAATCAAAATTCTGCAGGTTTGGACATGGCTACCATGGGGCTGGTTCCTGGGCTGAAAGTGCCATTGAAGTTCAAAGCTCCCACTTTCGATAAATATAAAGGGGATACATGCCCACGGGTTCATGTGCGTTCATACTACCGGAGGATGTCGGCTTACTCTGATGATGAGAAGATGCTCATGCATTTTTTTCAAGATAGTTTGTCAGGACCATCGCTGGAATGGTACATAGGACTAGAGCCTGCACAGGTCGGAAGTTGGAAAGAATTGGCTGATGCTTTTGTCAAACATTACCAATACAACAGTGACCTTGCACCAAATAGGGTCCAACTTCAAAGTCTTTCACAGAAGAACGGGGAAAGTTTTAAGGAGTATGCTCAGCGCTGGCGGGATCTGGCGGCAAGAGTCCACCCCCCTATGGTTGAAAGGGAATTGATTGATATTTTTGTTGGAACATTTCTGGGATGTATTATGATAAATTGTTCAATTGCTCGATGGGTAGTTTCTCTGACATGATACTCATGGGCGAACAAATTGAAAATGGCATCAAAATTAGTAAGACTCAAGCCGGTGAATCGACCTCAGCTGGAGGTGCGAAAAAGGTCTTTGGTGGTAAAAGACAAGGAGACGCCAGCACAATGTATGGTGGTCGAGGACGAGGTAGAGGTCGGAATCAGTATCTTCAACAACAGGTTGCTAGTGTGACGATCCCTATACCACAACAACGACAACAACCACAACAGCAGTAGCAGCAACAACAAAGGTATAATCCTTCTCAGAGAAGGATCCAAAATGGGAAGCCGAAGAGGGTATTTGATACGCCTCCGTCAACGTATGCAGAGCTGCTTCAGACGCTCTTAAGTTTGAATCTGGTTAAGAAGAGAATGTTGGACCCGCCCACAGGAGCGCTTCCTTACGGGTATGATACTAGTAAGCAGTGTGAATTTCATTCCGGGGCACCCGGACATGATATCGAGAGTTGTCATGCTTTTAAGCACAAGTCGAAGATTTGATTGATAGTAAAGTCATTAACTTCAGTAATGATGGTCCCAACATTGTTCAGAAACCAATGCCGAATCATGGAGCGAATGTTGTTTTGACAGAGGAGGATTTGGATTTGGTTATGGACGTAAATGATCTGAAGACACCTTTAAGCTATGTTAAAAGCAGATTGTTGAAAGGGGGGGGGGTCTTCCCCGGATGTGATGAGTACTGTTTGGATTGTTGGACTCGACCAGAGGGCTGTAATGATTTGAAGAGAGGTATTCAGGTCATGATTGATGAGGGAACTTTGCAGTTTGACCGCACTGCTGTTGAGAAACCTGATGAGGTAACATATGAAAAGCGGGGTGAGGTCGCAACAATTACAATTCCACAAAAGACTATTACGATATCAGCGCCCACCAAGCGGCCAACTATCACGATAACGAAAGCAGGACCCGTTCCTTATGAGAGTACGAACGCCATTCCATGGAATTATGGGTTGGAAGCTTTTTGCAACGGGGAAAAGATTAATGTGGATAGCCAGCCAACAGGGGCAGTGGGCAATATTGTTGAAGCAGGAGGTATGACCCGAAATGGTAGAATCTTCACTTCACCCGAAATTGAGGCTGAGAGGATTGTTAGAGGCAAAGCCAAAGTGAATGAAGGAGGACTTTCCCAGTCAAAAGAGAAGGAAACATCCATCAAGGATGTAGAAGAGTTTATGAGGTTGATTCGCAAAAGTGACTATAAGATTGTGGAGCACTTGCAACAGACGCCCTCTAAAATTTCAATATTGTCTTTGTTGCTTTGTTCAAAGGCCCATCGAAATGCCTTGTTGAAAATCTTGGACACGTCTTTTGTACCTCAGGAAGTAACTATTAATCAGCTTGAGGGGGTACTGGCGCATGTGAATGCTAGCCACAGCCTGGGATTTACTGACTTTGATTTGACGCCTAGAGGTCGGGACCATAATATGGCTTTGCACATTTCAGTGGAGTGTCGGAGCACTGTTATGTCGCATGTTCTTGTAGACACCGGATCATCTTTGAATGTGTTGCCAAAGAAGGCTATGATGAAGCTAGATGTCCGAGGAATCATATGCACGCCAAGTGATTTGGTCGTGAGGGCTTTTGATGGGACCAGAAGGTCGGTGTTTGGATCCATAACGTTGCCGCTCCAAGTCGGGCCGGAAGTGTTTGACACTGTGTTCTATATCATGGATATACATCCCGCTTACAACTGTTTACTTGGGCGACCATGGATACATTCTGCAGGGGCTGTAACGTCCACGCTGCATCAGAAGCTTAAATACATGGTCGGGGACAGTGTTGTTAATATTTCCGGAGAGGAGGACATTCTGGTTAGTCATCTCTCGTCATTCAAGTACGTCGAAGTGGATGGGGAGATCCATGAGACGTCATGCCAAGCCTTCGAGGGGTTGCAGATCAAGGACAAGTCTCATGTTCCTAGCAAAGGGCCAGAGGTGGCCATGTCTTTGTACAAACACGCTCAGGCAGTTGTTCAGGCTGGGGAAACCAAAAGATGGGGCCAAGTCTTGGAAATTCCGGTCAAGATGGACAAGTTTGGGTTGGGATATCGCCCGAAATCGTCACCTTCCGCATCAGGCGTGCCAAAATTCAAAGAACTAGTGGTGATCACTCTAGGTGGGGTCTTCTATGAAACGACCAATGCTGTTTCTGATGCTGAAGACGGAGATAGTGACTGCGATATGGACTCGTGGATCAAGCCCGGCGTGCCAGGACAGAATCTATGCAACTGGTCTATCCAGGAACTTGTTCCAGTGACTACAAAACAGTAATGATTTGTTTTCTCAATTATCTTATAATCCTGTGTCCTACCCGGGGCATAGTGATTTTGTTTTTAGGGCTACCTACTTATGTGTGTACTTTGCTTAATCATTAATAAAGGCGTTTTTCGCATGCAAATTTTGTGATCCTTGTTTTTCCTGTTTTTGTTTAACAATAAAATGGCAACGTGGTTATGTGCTTTTTTTGCATTATTTGAAACATTTAACCATTCTCATTGCAGGATTCATATTTCAGACGATACCGATCACGACACCGATCACGAACTTCCTATGACTCGCTTCGACTTCGAGCACCCGATATTTCAAGCAGAAGAAGAGATTGTCGAGGATAGTGACTTATCAGAAGAGCTGACTCGACTTTTGAAACAAGAAGAGAGAATCATTCTGCCTCATCAGGAGGAAATTGAAATTATCAATGTGGGGTCCGAAGAGGTTGTCAGGAATATCCGGATAGGGGCTGCACTGCAGAGTGATATCAAGCAAAGGCTTATTGAGATGCTGTGAGAGTACAGTGATATCTTTGTTTGGTCTTACGAACACATGCCTGGGTTGGATACTGATATGGTGGTTCACCGTCTGCCATTGCGTGAGGAATGTCCGCCGGTTAAGCAGAAACTCAGAAGAACTCGACCAAATATGGCTGTGAAAATTAAGGAGGAAGTTCAGAAACAATGGGATGCTGGTTTCCTAGCTGTTACAACTTATCCCTCATGGGTCACTAATATAGTACCTGTACCAAAGAAAGATGGTAAGGTGCGGATGTGCGTGAACTATCGAGATTTGAATAAGGCGAGCCTAAAAGACGACTTTCCACTTCCTCATATTGATGTGTTGGTCGACAACACCGCTCAACTCTCCGTGTTTTCCTTCATGGACGGCTTTTCGGGCTATAATCAGATAAAGATGGCGCCGGATGATATGGAGAAAACGACTTTTATTACCCCGTGGGGAACGTTCTGCTACAAAGTGATGCCCTTTGGTTTGAAGAACGTCGGGGCAACATATCAGCGAGCTATGACAACACTCTTTCATGACATGATGCATAAAGAGATCGAAGTCTATGTTGATGATATGATTGCCAAATCCCATACGGAGGAAGAGCATCTGGTCAATCTTCTGAAATTGTTCAAGAGGCTTAGGAAATTCAGGCTGAGACTGAATCCTAACAAGTGCACCTTCGGAGTGAGATCTGGTAAGCTACTGGGGTTCATTGTGAGCGATAAAGGAATTGAAGTTGATCCTGCTAAAATAAAAGCCATACAAGAAATGCCAACGCCGAAAACAGAAAAAAGAGGTTCGTGGCTTTTTAGGGAGGTTGAACTACATTGGCTGGTTCATATCTCATCTAACGGCCACGTGCGAGCCATTATTCAAGTTATTGAAAAAAGATCAGGCTATGACCTGGAATGAAGATTGTCAAAGGGCGTTTGAGAAAATAAAAGAATATTTGCAGGAACCTCCAATATTGATACCCCCAGTAGCCGGGAGACCATTGATTATGTATTTGACGGTTCTTGAGAAAAGTATGGGTTGTGTTCTCGATCACCATGACGAGACTGGACGTAAAGAGCATGTGGTTTACTACTTGAGTAAAAAGTTCACAGACTGTGAGTCCCGTTACTCAATGCTCGAAAAAACGTGTTGTGCGCTAGCCTGGGCTGCCAAACGTTTGAGGCAATACATGCTAAATCATACAACTATGCTAATTTCAAAGATGGATCCGATCAAATACGTATTTGCAAAGCAAGCACTTTCCGGAAGGATTGCCCGATGGCAGATGGTATTGACAGAATACGATATTCAATATGTTTCTCAAAAGGCTATTAAAGGTAGTGTTCTGTCAGAATACCTAGCTGAGCAGCCAATTGATGATTACCAGTCAATAAGTTTTGATTTTCCTGACGAGGATATCATGTACTTAAAAATGAAAGACTGTGAGGAGCCGTTGCCGGATGAAGGTCCAGAGTTGGGTTCCAAATGGCAATTGATATTTGACGGTGCCGTCAATTCGTATGGAAGTGGAATAGGGGAAATTATTACTACTCCCCATGGGTCGCACATCCCATTCACTGCTAGATTGACCTTTCCAGTTACCAACAATGAGGCCGAATATGAAGCGTGCATTATGGGGCTCGAAGAAGCTATCGATTTGAGAATTAAAAATCTTGATGTGTACGGAGACTCTGCTCTAGTTGTGAACCAGATCAAGGGAGAGTGGGAGACTCGTCAGCCCAATCTGATACCTTATATGAATTATGCAAGAAGGTTGTTACCTTTCTTTGACAAGGTGGAATTGCACCATGTACCACAAGCAGAAAATCAGATGGCAGACGCTCTCGCGACTTTGTCTTCAATGTATAAGGTTAACTTCTAGAATGAGGCTCCCAGGATAGTTATCTCTCGCCTTGATAGGCCCGCCTTCATATTCGCCGTTGAGGAAGCTTCCGATGGTAAACCGTGGTATTATGATATCCAGCAGTTCCTGAAGACCTAGGAGTATCCGGCTGGGGCATCCAGTCATGATCAGAAGACTCTTAGGAGATTGGATGGCAACTTCTATTTGAATCTGGATGGTATTTTATACAAAAGAAACCACAACTTGGTGTTGTTGCGATGTGTGGATGAAAAAGAGGCTAAGTTGCTCATGGAAGAGATCCACGAGGGTACGTTTGGCACGCATGCCGGCGGACATGCAATGACAAGAAAGCTATTAAGAGCAGGGTATTACTGGCTAACAATGGAAACAGATTGTTTCAAATTTGCAAAGAAGTGCCATAAATGCCAGATTTATGCGGACAAGATTTAGGTGCCTCCGAGCCCTCTGAACGTTATGTCGTCACCTTGGCCTTTCTCCATGTGGGGAATTGATGTGATTGGAAAAATCGAGCCCACGTCATCCAACGGACATCGTTTTATCTTGGTAGCTATTGATTACTTCACCAAGTGGATTGAAGCGGCATCGTATGCTAATGTTACCAAGCAGGTGGTAGCCAGATTTATCAAGAAGGATATTATCTGCAGATATGGAATCCCGGAGCGGATTATCACTGACAACGGTTCGAATTTGAATAACAAGATGATGAAGGAGTTGTGCCAGAATTTCAAAATTGAACATCACAATTCTTCTCCTTATCGGCCCAAGATGAATGGCGCTGTTGAAGCGGCCAATAAAAACATAAAGAAGATCGTTCAGAAGATGGTTGTGACCTACAAGGACTGGCATGAGATGTTGCCTTTTGCTTTGCACGGTTATCGTACGACGATACGCACATCAACCGGGGTGACTCCTTTTTCACTTGTGTATGGTATGGAGGTTGTCCTACCATTGGAGGTTGAGAGTCCTTCTCTGAGGGTTTTGCGTGATGTCCAACTTGATGAGGCAGAATGGGTGAAAGATAGACTGAATCAGCTTAGTTTAATGGATGAGAAGAGATTGGCTTCTCTAGCATATGGTCGGTTGTATCAGAGTCGGATGAAGAAAGCTTGTGATAAGAAGGTGTGCCCTCGAAGCTTTCAGACGGGCGATCTTGTCCTGAAAAAGATTCTCCCACCACAATCAGATCACAGGGGCAAATGGACTCCCAACTATGAAGGTCCATATGTCGTTAGAAAGGTTTTCTCTGGAGGAGCCTTATTGTTGTCCACCATGGATGGTGAGGATTTTACATCCCCTGTGAACTCGGACGCAGTTAAAAAATACTTTGCTTAAAGAGACCCGCTGGACAAAAAAAGAAAGTCCAGGCAAAAATGGGGCATCCCGGCGAACCATAAAAAAGGAATAAAAGGTTCGGGCAAAAGTTAGGGATAAAATTGAAAAAAATGTACACCCGCGTGTTGCACCCCAAATTTTGACCCCTTAGATCCTCATCGTCATTTTAGGATCATATTCATTTGATTAACTAACCTTAACCCATTTCAAGTTTATCTTTATCAAGATGCAGATGAATCAGGATTCCGTACCGTCAAAATCGAGGCTTCGATGGTTTAATCAATCAATGTGTTGGATTGATTCAACTATAAACAAGATTAAGGATACTACATTGGGTCAAGTATGAACCCAATTTGAGGTTGTCACCTAAGGATTAAGAACAGTGCAGTTCAGAACACCCGATTAGGGTTTCTGATCAGAAAAAGTCAACTATAGTTTGAATTTTGATTTAAAAGGTGTTCCAATGGTGGGATCATGGTCCATGAAGTTCCTATGGCTTAGTAAAGTCTACTCAAGAAGTTTCGAGGCCTCAAAATACCCGGAACATCAACAGTCGACTCGGTAGCCACCGATCGATCGTTCGGTTGACAAAAAAGTCAACTCTTCTACAATAAGGAATTTAACCTCAAGATGGGAATCAAAAATGGTCCTGATGACATATTACACCTACCCATGAAGTTTTGTGACCATTGGATCAAGAATTGATAAGTAATCGAAAAGTTGGGAAATTAAGGTTTTCAAAAGGGCAAAGTCATAACTCCTTAACCACACAAGGGTTTTTGACCTAGTTTCAAAGGGAATGAGTTCCTAAAACAAGCATAAATATTGTAGTACCTAATTGGGAATTTTTAAAAAGTACAAGTGGGTTCCATAACTCTTCCTGGTTAGAGAGAACCAAGATCCACAAGTTGGCAAAAACACACATTCACAAAACTAGGTCAGCATGAGTTTTTTTATTCCAAAACATATCCAAATCGATGCTAATCAAAGGCTAAACCTCATTTATGATGTTTGAATTGATAATGAACATTTTAATATCAATTCACACGAAAATGGCACAAAGATCAAAGAAAATCATTATTTAATGCAAGTTGCAAAAGTGAATAGTGAAGAAAGAGAAAAAAGGTGGCTACCCTTGTCAAATCATCAACTTTACTTCAACAAGTCACCTCCTAACTTATAAAGCATGATGAAAAAAATATATAGGGTATGGAGAATATCTTAGTAGAGTGGCTTAAAGACAAGTTTGAAGATTGCATTGGAAAACTCAAAGATTTTCATGATGGAAGGTTAAAATTGGCAATTTGCTTCACTTTTGCCCATACCTTGATCCAAGGCCTTTGGCTATAAATAGAACTCACTTCCTACATCAAACACAAGTTCCATGCTAGAAACCAGCTAGAACTTTCTTTCTTGCACAATCACAAGTTCTTACAAAATCTCATTAAGTTTCCAAAATCCCTCAAAATTTGCTTTTGAAAAACACCTTTCAAAACCATTTCCAAACTTCTTCCAACTCAAGAAACACTTCAAACACATAAAGTATGATGTATTGAAGCTATCCAAGTCACTTCCACACTTATGTAACAAGATCTTGGAAGAGCTCTCAAGATCTCTGGTTTTCTTATTGCTTAAGCTTGCTTCAAGAGGTAAACCTAAAACTCATAAATGTGAACTTTCCACTTGCATTCCACATGTTACCATGATTGTTTTTTTACCATGATGATCTTGAAAATTTTAAACTTGTAACTTGATTTTTATTGTGAGATTGATCTTGTATTATTCTTAAAATTTTGTTAACATGTTTAAATAATCAAATTTGTTTGATTCATTGTCTTACCATGTGCATTTTATTCCTTTTATCATTTAGATTTTCATGTTTTGTTCATCCAAACTTCAAAAAATCATAACTCATCCATTTTTCATCATTTTGAACCCATTCTTTTTGCATTGTGTTTGTCTTGATGCCTACTTTCATGTGATATTTTTTAATTCCATTTTTGTTCATATTTTCATGCCTTTTGGTTGCTTGTAAGTTGCCTTTATATTGAGATCGTTATCTCGCGTATGCAGATGAATTTCTTTTTCACCGTGATCATTTGTGTTATGATATTCACTCATTCTCATTTATAATATGTTAGTTAACATGTTAGGGTACTCTCCCTTGGTTGTTACCATTATTTCATATTGATTTCCTCCTAAATTATGAGGTTAAACTAATTTGCTTGTATTTGATTGTCATCGATACATGTGGTTGTTACCTTCAATCTTTGTTAAGATATACCTTTAATCTTTGTTAATATATGCTTTCATCTTTGTTAAGATACATGATCTTTGGTTGTAACCGTGCCCCTTTTGTTTAAAGTATTGATTACTTTGTTAATTATTTCTTCCCCAAGTGATGGAACTTTTTTAGTTCTCATCCAAGTTGCCTCATCTCCTCCCTTCCAAAGGAAAGTCTCTCTATTGACCCTTGGGTCATAGATAGCTCAATACCCTAATAGGCCTCGAAAGATCCTTAACCCCCTTTTTGGTCTGGATAGAACCAATAGGATATAAACTCATAGGTCTGGATAGAACCTTCCCCTCTTTTGGTCTGGAAAGAACCAATTGATTCCTTAGTTCGAGCCCGAACTACGACCGCTCTGATTTCTCATTGGACAATGAGAATACGTAGGCACAAGATGCGATATCTTGACGAGCAACCTTCCCCCTCACTAGGAGTGTTTACAACTAGAACCCTAGGATAGAGTTGTTAACTCTATGTAAGGATCATGGATATGATTACTTACTTCCCCCTTTGAGTGTTACAACATAGACATAGAGAGTTTTGTGAAACTCTACACAAACATTATTATGTTTGTTCCCCTTTGAACCTTGATCGCAATCAAGCGTTCTTCAACCCTAGTGAGGTGAACTACGATTGCTCTGATTCTATCCTAGTTAAGATACGTAGGCAGAGGACGCGATGTCTTTGCGAGCAAACATAGAAACAATCTTAGGTCTTCATCTATCATAACCTTCACCTTTTTACCCAATACCCAAACCTTAGCAAACATTTAACAAACTTAGCATGCAAACAAACAAAAGGTTCCTGTAGAGTACTACAGATGTTTAGGATGTGAAATACCTACCCTAGGCATAACCAACCCCCGATCCCCGAATCTCTTAGCGTTGTTGTTACATCGCGAAAAGGGTTTTTCTTTCTTTAGACCTTTCCTTTGGATAAATTAAAGTCCGGTTGTGAATTTAAAAATTAAGATTCAAGTTAATCAATAGTTTGGTATCACGATTCTCACCGCAACAGAAATGGCGACTTCACTGGGGAAGCAAAACTTGAGGGTTTAGCCTATTTTGTTTAATTGTATGCTATATTTGTGAATATTTGCTTAACATGTACATTTGTCAATATATTTGTTTGTGTGTTGGGTATTGGGTGCTTTGAGTGGTGAGACGGTCCTACACCCGGACTTGAGTGCACTTATGATAGGATGGTGGTATTCAAGAAGGCTTATAGGGAGTTGATTCCCGACCAAGTTAACTTGAGAAACCACCGCTCAGTGTAGGCACTCTTGAAAGTTTAGTATTGTTGATCGAGTATTCGTGAAAACAATGCTACTTTCAACGAAGGAGCCCATGACACTGTGGACTTTTAGAATACATTCTACCCCACTTTGGCCTTATTAGGACGTAGTGCGATGACTATAAGGAAGTATTTCCGAAATAGTTGATACGCGATACTACACTCAGACGAGATTCTCTTGAGAATATTATCGATTACCAAGTGATTTGGGAAGTTGATAATATCTGAAAGATGGGTTGATGACTCTGGGAACTCTGTAGAACCCGTTCGGCAAGTACAAATTAACCCATAGTACAAATCCTTGGGGATGGGTAAACCTCTGACTCCCTGCTTTGATCTTGAGCCTAGGAGGTCTTTGTGTATGCATTGTATTTGTGAATACTTGCCTTTGTGTTATGTGTGCATCATCCCGTCATATCACCATAAACATATCATGTCGCAACTAGTTTTATAAAACTCAGTCGATCTCTGGGTTTTTTTATATAAAAAAAAAAGTTGTAACTTTTTCCAATGATGAATGAAATGGGGGTTTTTAACCTAATCAAACTTCTGAGTTTTGTAAAACCAGTTGCGTTTTTGCACTCGCATCAACATTTTACATATCATACTTTGTTTCATTGGTTTTTTTGGTTCATTATGTGTTCCATTGACATCATAAGGGGGATATCTAGCGCAAATAGGCAACAATGGAAGGACTTTTGAAAGCTCAGGAAATGCTGAAAGAGGACATCAGAATTCTCAAGTGTCAGATGAATTGGGTACTTGAGACATTGCAGAATATGATGAAGAAAGAGGGTCACTCTGACCATGTTGCGTCCAGAGAAACGAGGGATGCATTATCTCCGATGATTCCTCCGACTCAAGGACATTCTTGGTATCAACGAACAAATAACCATCAATCACGTCAGTACGCCCAACATTCAGTGTTTGTTCCTCCTCAAGCTTCTCAAAGCCAAAAATTGAACAAGAAGGATCATGTCAGGAAAGATAAGACTTGCGGTAGACAAACTCCAGTACCGTTAAGCAAGCTTTACCCGCTACTGATTCAGAACTCACTAGTGACTCCACGATTATCCAATCCGGTGCCAGGACCATGGCATAATGCGAACCTAAACTGTGAATTTCACAAAGGAGCCGAAGGACACAACTTAGATGCATGTATAGCATTGGGTTATCTTGTACAAGAGCTAATCATTTACAAACACTTGATCCTCGAGGAAGACCACCCAGAAGTAGAATGTGGACATCATACTGGGACAACAGGGCACCTAGTTGAAGAGTGTGAAGGTTTTAAACTGAGACTGCAAGAGTTGCTGAAACCTCGGGAGGATAAATCAAATGACAATGCTGCGATTCCTAAATCCAAAGGCAAAGGACCCGTGAGACCCCTCATAATTCTATATCACAAGGAGAAGTGGTGGTTGAAGGTGTTTCCCCACATGGGCCTAAAATTTGAATTTTAATTCCCTAAGGCTGGCAACTGTAGACTGTTTCAGCATGTGTTGTAACTTCTTTGCATTTGAATTGCTCGTAAGCTGTTGTTTATTTGAATTTGGCAATATTAATGAAATGTTTGTGCATCTTTTGATTAAGTCCATTCGTTTCACTCTTTCTTTTTCCTTTCATTGTTATGAAATACGAAAAATGCAAAATTTTCTTTTCTTTACTAAACTGTTGTTTAAAGCAAAGATTGGGGAGGATGATGAAAATTATATCCATAACTGTTGTTGATATGCTTTCAATTTAACTTTGCTGATGATGTAAGGCATTGTTTCAATCCCTAAACACTGGAGAAATAAGGAAGATAATCCCTCGTTAACCCCTTCGAGCCTAGAAGTAGGAGTTTTTCCTTCTTTACAAAAACAAAACCTTAAATCTCGAACCTGGGGCGGGTAGTTCTCGGTTAACTCGAAGATATGTGCATACAAGACACTTTTCATATAAAGGTGGTGCACTCAGGTTTTCCTTCGTGCACAACAAGAAAGTGTCGAAGATGCTTTTCAGCATAAAAGACGATGATGGTTTACCATATCCATTAAATTAGGTAGTCACCTCCTTTCCCAAAAGGAAAAGTGAAAAAAAAAGCCCGCTAAGTCGAAACCTATGAAGGAGACTTAGGCAAAAATGGGGCATCCCATTGACTGTATATTCGAACAAAGCAGTTCAGACAAAAGTCAGGGATAACAAAAGAGAGGAATTCTGTAAGAGTTATCACTCTTAAAAATCCTCAAATAGCAAAAAGCTATCAAATACTGTAAGGGAGTTGTGACTACCTTAGGTTTGTAAGCCATCACCAACTATCATCAGTCCAATTCTTAAGCCTGTAAGAACCTGAATATATAGTTTGAGTTAACTGAGTGTAGGATTGGAGTTCATCATGGAGAGTGGGTGGGACAAATAACTTTTGAGCCTTTATCCTTTGTTTCATGAACCATGAACCAAGCCACGATACAACCCTTAAAAGACCTAATTGAGGTAAGGTTGTTTTGAAAGCATATTACAGCAAGGTTGGATAACCTGACTCCTAATGATCTTTGATTGTATGTGTTCATCACTTTATCCATCATTTGAAAAATGATTGGATCACTTTCACTTTGATCACTTGATCACTCCGCCGTGTGTGTTTTATTAAAAAAAATGTTTTCAAAAGATTGCATGAATTTTACATTGAAAATCGCCAAATTTTAATGAACAACATTGTGTGCAAAATAATCCAATGTCAAAGGAATCCCAACAAAAGCTTCCAGCTAGGGAAATTGACTTGATAAAAAAGGCTCAGCCTGGGGCAATCAATTTGAAGGATTTGTTAATCATTTGTTACAACGTTCAGCTAATCAAAGCTAACCAGGTCAAGATCAGATGAAGCTCTCAATGAACAGTTTAGTCTGGGGCAAACCTTTTGCAGTTACCAGCTAGCAGGGGCAAGTTTGTTCCCCAGTCGTTACTTTCACAGTCCGAGACTTTGTTGTGCAAGCACCGTTAAACTGGGGCAATCACGTCGAAATTTGTAAATCTCTCTCTATAAGAGTTTGAAGATAGTTGAAGCATCTTTATGCCAGTTCTTTTGTAAAAGCATCCTTATAACTTCTTCTCACAGACCAGGTAATCTGGGGCAGAAAGAGTTGAAGATTGTTTGTCGCAAGAGCCGTTGCTCACTGAAGAGGATTGTTATACTATCAAGGGGGCAGAAGGATTTTGGTCTCATGATACCCTTTGTCAGCTCTCCAATTAAGTTGTTACTTCAGTTGATCTGGGAATCTCTCGATATGATTTTCCTTCAGCAAAGAATTCAAGCTCATGATGGCAATCCAAGTGAAGTCATGATGTTTTGGCCTAAGAAGATTACTCTCTCCCAAAGAAGGTGGGTAACCTTGAAGTGGAATTATTGTTCTTCATGATCATCCCTTTGATGTCCAATTTTGGTGAAGTTGGTTAGGTCTCCGTGTTGAGATGTTTATTTCATCTCCTGTTTTGTTTTGTCTGTTTCGTCAGCATAAACATAAGCATGGCATAAGCATATGCATAACATCTGTGCATTTTTGCTATCTCTGGTTGTTACCTGTTCCTGTTTCACTTTGGTACCCTCCTCAGTGATTAGGTGTGTTGTCTCTCTCTAATAGAGTTGTCAACCCTTAAGCATAAAATGTCCATCCTTTCTCAATTCCCCACAGAGTTTAATCCTCGTGGATGATGGTTGCTTCGGTTATCTTTTTCCATGATTGGATAAGGTAAGTCACCATTCAAGTTCATTTCTCAATGGTTGGAGTCTTGTTTGACAGTTTCTTTCTAGCTATATTCTAGATTGAACTTTGGTCCCTGTCGGTCGCCAAACCTACCTGGACATGCATTTATTTTGCACTATCTATCAAAAAGAACATTTTACATTGTGATACAGATAAGTGGAAATCTTTGGCAAGAAGCTTATTCATCTCAGCGATAAGTGGCAGTCTCTGTAGAGAAGCTTATCAATAAGTGACAATCTCTTCGGAGAAGCTTAACCGTCATCAACAGGTGAGTGGCAGTCTCTTGGGAGAAGCTTAACCTTCATCAACGATAAATGGCAGTCTCTTCGGAGAAGTTTCATCGTCCTCGACGATAAATGGCAATCTCTTCGGAGAAGTTTAATCGTCATCAACAGGTGAGTGGAAGTCTCTTGGGAGAAGCTTAACCTTCATCAACGATAAATGGCAGTCTCTTCGGAGAAGTTTAATCGTCCTCAGCGATAAATGGCAATCTCTTCGGAGAAGTTTAATCGTCATCAACAGGTGAGTGGAAGTCTCTTGGGAGAAGCTTAACCTTCATCAACGATAAATGGCAGTCTCTTCGGAGAAGTTTAATCGTCCTGAGCGATAAATGGCAATCTCTTCGGAGAAGTTTAATCGTCATCAACAGGTGAATGGCAGTCTCTTGGGAGAAGCTTAACCTTCATCAACGATAAATGGCAGTCTCTTCGGAGAAGTTTCATCGTCCTCGACGATAAATGGCAATCTCTTCGGAGAAGTTTAATCGTCATCAACAGGTGAGTGGCAGTCTCTTGGGAGAAGCTTAACCTTCATCAACGATAAATGGCAGTCTCTTCGGAGAAGTTTAATCGTCCTCAGCGATAAATGGCAATCTCTTCGGAGAAGTTTAATCGTCATCAACAGGTGAGTGGAAGTCTCTTGGGAGAAGCTTAACCTTCATCAACGATAAATGGCAGTCTCTTCGGAGAAGTTTCATCGTCCTCAACGACAAATGGCAATCTCTTCGGAGAAGTTTAATCGTCATCAACAGGTGAGTGGCAGTCTCTTGGGAGAAGCTTAACCTTCATCAACGATAAATGGCAGTCTCTTCGGAGAAGTTTAATCGTCCTCAGCGATAAATGGCAATCTCTTCGGAGAAGTTTAATCGTCATCAACAGGTGAGTGGAAGTCTCTTGGGAGAAGCTTAACCTTCATCAACGATAAATGGCAGTCTCTTCGGAGAAGTTTAATCGTCTTCAGCGATAAATGGAAGTCTCTTCAGAGAAGTTTAATCGTCTTCAGCGATAAATGGCAGTCTCTTCGGAGAAGTTTAATCGTCTTCAGTAGTGAGTGGCAATCTCTTGGGAGAAGCTTAACCTTCATCAACGATAAATGGCAGTCTCTTCGGAGAAGTTTAATCGTCTTCAGCGATAAATGGCAGTCTCTTCGGAGAAGTTTAATCGTCTTCAGCGATAAATGGCAGTCTCTTCGGAGAAGTTTAATCGTCTTCAGCGATAAATGGCAGTCTCTTCGGAGAAGTTTAATCGTATTCAACGGTAAGTGGAAATCTCTTCGGAGAAGTTTAATCGTATTCAACGGTAAGTGGCAATCTCTTGGGAGAAGCTTAACATTCATCAGCGATAATGGCAGTCTCTTCGGAGAAGTTTAATCGTATTCAACGGTAAGTTGCAATCTCTTGGGAGAAGCTTAACATTCATCAACGATAAATGGCGGTCTCATTTGAGAAGTTTATTTTGAATATGTCGACGCGCGGTTGTGACCAGCATTGTTTGAAAATCCATTGGATACTGGTATAAGTCATTTGGTGGTGACCGATCATATTTTAAGTAAGGCCTGTTGGTAACCGGCATTATGAAAATCAACGGATGACAGATACTAACAATTTGGTTATGTATGATTCCAAACTAAGTCACGATGGTTTCTATCCCAAACTCAGGTTTCATACCTTTGGAGATGTATTGTTTGATTCCAAGCACAGGTTTTGTACCTTTGGAAGAGGTTTGTTTCTATCCCGAGCACAGGTTGTGTACCTTTGGAGGTAGATGAATTGTTTGATCCCAAGCTTAGGTTTCGTACCTATGAAGATGTATTGTTTGATCCCAAGCTCAGGTTTCGTACCTTTGGAAGATGTACTGTTTGATTCCAAGCACAGGTTTCGTACCTTTGGAAGATGTTTGTTGCCATCCTGAGCACAGGTTGTGTAACTTTGGAGATGTGTACTCTGGGTCCCGAGTTCAGAAATTCCCAGAGACTAAAGTGGTTGCATTTGCATGAAGTGTTCTATATCCTAATGTTTTGAGGGTATTATTTTTTCATTCCTAAGGTTTTGAGGGTCTTCGTCCAATCCTAACGTGTTGAGGGTTGTGTCTCTTCCATATCCTAATGTATTGAGGATGTTCAGCTTTCATTCCTAATGTTTTGAGGGTATTAGTTTTTCATTCCTAAGGTTTTGAGGGTCTTCGTCCAATCCTAATGTTTTGAGGATATTAGTTTCCAATCCTAATGTGTTGAGGGTTGTGTCTCTTCTATATCCTAATGTATTGAGGATGTTCAGTTTTCATTCCTAATGTTTTGAGGGTCTTCGTCCAATCCTAATGTGTTGAGGGTGGTGTCTCTTCTATATCCTAATGTATTGAGGATGTTTAGCTTTCGTTCCTAATGTTTTGAGAGCCTGGGTACAATCCTAACGTGTTGAGGGTTGTGTCTCTGCTGTATCCTAATGCTTTGAGGATATTAGCTTTTGTTCCTAAAGTATTGAGGGATATATTTATGCTTCCTGTTTGCAAACCTGGTCGTCACCAAACTCTTTGAAAATCCATTGGTCTCCTTGGACTCGGTCGTTACCAATTTCTCCAGTTAAGTCTAGTGGTTACTAGCATTATCCAGAACCAATTGTTATTGGTATATCCTGATTTGGTCATCACCAGTTCCCTCTAAGTCCAGTAGTTACTGGCATTGCTTGAAAACTAATCGTTATCAGTGCCGAAAGTTGATTATAACCAACTTCCCTGCCGAAGTTTTGTGTTTTATCAATATTGTTGGAAATTCCCAATTGAATTTGGAACTTCAATTTGGTTGTCACCATATCCCCAGGAAGTCTAGTGGTATTTAGCACTTTTTGGAAACTGTTGTTGATTTGGTTGTCACCATATCCCCAGGAAGTCTAATGGTATTTAGCACTTTTTGGAAACCGAACTTTGGATTGGTCATCACCATTCTTCCCTAGTAAGTCTAGTGGAAACTAGCACTGTTTGAAGCTATTTGTTATTCTGGTCGTCACCAGTCTCCCCAGTTGAAGCTTTTGCTTTTCCAGTCGAGTCTCGGAGAACTAGTGGATACTAGCTTCCCCGGCACGTCTAGCCTTGTTTCTAACCTTTTCCTGAAGATCCCGTTTGAACTCTTCGTTATAGGAAATTTTCTCATCCGGTTGTCCCCAGTGAGACTCGTTTCTTCATTCCGTCTTTTCCCCGGTGAAGCTTTGCTTCCCCAGTGGATTTGTTCTCCAGCAAATTTCTCCCCAGTGGGTCCCTTCCCCAGTGTGGTTTGCATTTCTTTTCTTTCGTTTCCCCAGTGAATAATTGTCATCTTCTCCGGTGGGCTTCCTCATCTGGTTATCCCCAGTGAGGTTCGTATCTCCTTTCCCCAGTGAAGATGTGTCTTCCCTGGTGGAATTTGTGTCCCATGTGTGAAAGATTCCCTTGAACAGCATCTTTAGTCATGTTTGAACTATCTTGCTTACTTTGCCTTGAATCTTTCCCCAGTGTGTCGGGTCCCTCGTGAGTGGTTACTCGTTGTATTGTCGTTCTTTTATATTTGCTCGTGTGTCTGCATCTTGTCGCTACTGCGAAAATCGGCGTCGGCTGACAGAAGAGTCGCCACCGTGCGTTATTTATCCCAACGGGAGGGAAAGGAAACGCTCGAAGTAAACCTCGCAAAAAACGGGAAAAGGTATGGTCATCGCAACCAAAACCTGGGTTCGGGAGTCGGTTACGCAAGGGGAAGGTATTAGCACCCCTCACGTCCGTCGTACTCGACGGGATCCACGCTTGCTTGGGTTGTCTAAAGGATGCAAAAACAATCTATTCTACGGCTGCTAAATCTAAACAGAAGGGAATTGACTCGGTAGAGCGTCGCACTCTATGCCTACGTATTCTCAAGAGAGAAAGTCAGAGTCAACGTAGTTCAGGACTACGGGGAAATTGGCTCGCCAAGACCTCGCGTCTTGTGCCTACGTACTTCCACACCGCATGGAAGATCAGAGCTTTACGTAGTTCAGACTAACTACGGCTAAACAAACATTCTCACACAGCAGTGAGAAAAACAACTGGTTTCACAAGGTCGGGAACCTATGGGCAAAACTACGGCTTGGTCTCAAATGCACTCGGGCAAGAGAGAAAAAGGGCTACAATTAGTCGTCAGCGGGAAAGTCTCGATCGCACAGTCGCGAGAGAACAAAAGGTTAGTCGTTAGTGTGCTCGCTAGGATATCGCATCCTATGCCTACATATTCTCGTCTGGTACGAGAAATCAGAGCAGCTGTAGTTCGGCTACTTCGGGACCACAGCTCAAATCTCGTTTTATTGATATTCTGAAAAATGATTACAATGAGTTGAATACTGAAAATAAATCTCCTAGGAAACGCTATCATATTCTATCCTGAAAAATCGAATGGAAAATAGCCCCCTAACAAGTGGACTTCTAAACTAACCTAAAATCGTAAAATAATTTCTATGAAAATATACCCTAAATGTACATAAAAAATATTAAGTCTACACTAATATTTTTTCTCTTTCTCCTTCTTTTCTTTTCTTTCAAATCTTTTCATATATTTTTTCTGTATTTTTCTATATATTTTTCTCCATATTTTCCTATGTATTTTTCACAATTTTCTCTCTTTTTTTCAATATATTTCCATTATTTTTCTATCTTTTTCAATATACTTTTTTCTCTTTTTCTATTATTTCTTTTTCTTTTTTAATATACTTTTCTTTTCTCCAATATATTCTTCTATTTATTTTTCTCACACGTATCAATTAAAAAATAGAAAAAACAAAAAAATACAAGGGAGGGGGGTGTGCTGTTACAGGGGAATTAAAAGAAATAAAACAAAAAACTGATGAGTTGGGCCCAACCCACAAAACTAAACCAGACCACACGCAGGGGGGGTGTATGAGTTGAACGGAGGGTGTGGCTGGCAAGGATCTCATTGGGCCCAGCCCACTCTCATCAGAAAAAAACGTGAGGGGAGGTGTCTCCCAAAAAACGTAGTTGGGCCCTGAGGCCCATTCTCTTCCTCCTCACTTTCTCCCTTCCCATTTACGTTTTCCAGAAACCCTAGAGCTCATCTTTCCCTGTTCATGGCCGCCGCCGTCTTCCTCCCTCAGACTCCCTCTCAGATTCCACCTCTTACAACTCTCAAACAACTTCTGAACTCAACCTTCTCAATACTTCGCTCCAACAAACCTTCATTCAAACACACTCCGTCGAAGCTCAGGGACGACGAGGATTATAGGATGTTCTGGGCAAAGATGCTTCAGATGAGGAAGATCTTCAAAGATCTTCACAGATCTTGAAGATCAATGATAAACATCGTGTCCAGAGAATTACACCTGACGAAGCTCCGTTTATGGATTGCACACTGATGATGTTCTTGTGAGGAAAATTCTGGAGATGAGGACGAATCATGGATGTTTCTGGAAGATTGTTCTTGATGGATGAAGGAGCTTCGAATCTGGGAAACGGTTATTGTTGGTGAAGACTGGAAACTGGAGACTCGTGTTGAAGGTGAAGAATCTTGATGATGAACGGACGAAAAAACTCATTGCTGGACGTTTGAAGAACTCTGGATCGTGATGAACACGGTGGATCTTGGATGAAATTTGAAGTGAATCTTGTTGATGATGATCAGCGAGGGATGTTTCTAGATTTGTTGTTTATGGAAGATGATTGTCTGTTGATGAAATTGGGACCGGAGAAGATGAAGATTGGCGGTTTCTGGGAATCTCTGGGGTTTTCCGGTGAAGTACGGCGGAGGGCGGTGGTGAATTGAAACGATGAGGTTGAAGGTTCATCGGAAACTGGAAAAGGATGAAGGGAGGATCAGAGTTCTGGTGTTTTCTGGGTTTGTTGGATTTTTCCGGCGAAGTACATGGTGGCCGCCGGCCATGCATGCCGGCCGGTGGGGTTTTCCGGTGAAGAATGGTGGAGGGACGCGTGGCTGAGGGTAGTGGAGGCAAGGGCTGCATGCACGCCACGTGGCCTGTGCGTGGCAGAGAGAGTGAAAATGGGGAAAACGCGTGGCGTGTGTGTGTTGTGCAGCGTGGGGCCTCCCTCGGTTTAACACGTGTTACTGAAGCTCTTATACCCTTGAGATGCTTCTGGATCGTTCTGGAAGCTGCTGGAAAATGCTGGATAGAACTTGGACAATTTATGGATTTTGGACGAATTGGACAACAAACTCTGGGCCTGCGAATTGGGCCCACGAAAAAAGATAATAAAACCTAAAAAACTGTAAATGAAATGAATTAGCCCAATTACACTAACTAGACCTAATTAACTAAACTAAACCCAATTAATTAAATCTGAAAACTAATCTAATTAAATTCTATAAATCCTAATAAAACTATATTATTTATTTAAATTCTATAAAAGAAAATAAAAGAAAAACCTATTTATTTCTATATTAAAAAAGACTATTAAATTCTACACTATTTAAAAGAAAATATTCAAAAATCAATTAATATTCTAAAAATCTATATTATTCTAAAAATCTATTAAATCCTAAAATGATTAAAAATCTATTTAAACCCTAAAATAGCCAATAAAATCCAGAAAAAATCACAGAAATTCTCAGAGGAACAAAATAAGCACCGAACGACACATAACACCGCGAGAGCGCACCAAAATAGCTGGTAACCATAAACGGGCACCGAAATATCCCAAAAATACGATTCTACCTATCTAAACTGATTAAAAAACACCTGAAACACGAGACGAGAGCTGTGATCCCAATAAAATCAAAACAAATGAAAAATGCAATGTATGCAATATGCAGATGCGAATGCGATTATGCGTCGAAACCTCGAGCCAGATACGAGACCCGGTTGGTCAAATTTTGGGGTGCAACAGCTGCCCCTATTCAAGCGGCTTGAACCTGATTGGGTGAGAAGCGAACGGCTCTCAGCCACTCAGGGTGCGAGACGGTTGAAAACCGGTAAACCCGAAATTTGCCAACTGCTCAACTTGTCGATCACTGGAATAATAGCTGCACGGCAACTATCTGGAGAAATATCGACCTGACATCGCCGTCGAACAATCAAAATACCCCGCATCGCCGCTGGAGAGAATACAACACTGAACAAAATACCCCGCATCGCCGCCGGAGAACTAAATCTGCATCACCTAACATCGCCGTCAGAGGACTGGATCAACTTAACATGCCCAACATCGCCGCTGGAAAACTGAATCTGACATCGCCGTCGGAAACAAACATCCTCTTAGAGACACTCGACATCTCCGTCGTACAAGCATCATCTCTACTGGGGATTTAAAGAGTCTGACCTCGCCGCCAAACAAATATCCAACCTTGCCGTCGAACACAAACCCGGTCCGGGAATCCGAAGTATACATCTCAAAGGTACAAAACCTGAGCTTGGGATGGAAACAAACACTTCCAACGGTACACATCCTAATATTGGAGGCAAACATATCCAAAGGTACGAAACCTGAGCTTGGAATCAAACATATCCAAAGGTACGAAACCTGAGCTTGGATTCAAACATATCTAAAGGTACGAAACCGGAGCTTGGAATCAAACATATCCAAAGGTACGAAACCTGAGCTTGGATTCAAACATATCCAAAGGTACGAAACCTGAGCTTGGAATCAAACATATCCAAAGGTACGAAACCTGAGCTTGGAATCAAACATATCCAAAGGTACGAAACCTGAGCTTGGAATCAAACATATCCAAAGGTACGAAACCTGAGCTTGGATTCAAACATATCCAAAGGTACGAAACCTGAGCTTGGAATCAAACATATCCAAAGGTACGAAACCTGAGCTTGGAATCAAACATATCCAAAGGTACGAAACCTGAGCTTGGAATCAAACATATCCAAAGGTACGAAACCTGAGCTTGGAATCAAACATACACGCTGCTAAGGACTTCAAGAATCATCTTGAACAAACAAATCCGTCAGGCACCTTCAAGAATCATCCTGAACTGATAACCTTTCTGGAGACTTTATTCTGCTGGGTATTCCAGGAATCTTCCTGGGCAACTCTTGCTGGGGACGCTATTGGGGAACTCAAGCATCATACTAGGCGAACAACTCGGGAAGCTGTACTGAGGTCTTAAGAATTATCTTAAGCAAACGGCTCTGCTGAGGAATTCAAGAATCGTCTTGAACTGAAGACTTCGCTGGGGATCTCAAAAATCATCTTGAGCGAGCGACTGTGGGAATTACGCCGGGGTCTTAAGAATCATATTAAGAAAGCGACCTTGTTGGGGAGAATGTCAGGAATCGTCTCGGGCAACTGGTCTCTTGGTGGAACACTTGTAAAACCAGAATAACAATGACCTAGATCATGTTTATGATGCGTATGCTTCTGCGCTATGCCCCACACGGTGGAAATGATATGCGTTTATGCTAAATGCCATGCAATCATGCATAATGCTATGCAACGTTAAATGCTATGCAGTGTTAGATGCTATGCAGCGTTAAATGCTATGCAGTCATGCACAATGATGCGATCCCGTCAGCAAAATAAATGCCGAGGGGGAAATTCTCCTGTCGAGGAGAAAGCACTACTCAGACAGAGGAATCATCCTGCTGAGGAGAACGTGGGCACGCTAATATCAATCAGGCTCTGTCTGGGGAACTGATCTTCTGGTTGACTGTTGCAGGGAAAACAACTTCAGCTGCTCAACACTCCACTGGGGGAAGAGGGAATCATCCAACTTCGGGAGAGAATATAACTCTGGTGGGGAATCTCAATTCCGCTGGAGACTTCAGTCTGGCACCATCGGTTACTGCATCCATCAGCGTATGAATAACTTCCTGCGAAACCTGCACTTGTGACCCGGTGCTGGGGAAAGAATCCTGCTTCGGTGACTTTACTGGGGAAAGAAAACAACTCTGCTTGGGGATGCTTCCTTCAAACCATTGACAACTGATTGTACTCTGCGGGGAATGACCCAAACTGGGATTGATTGCGCGCAGCACACTGCTGGAAATGCCCTTACTATCAAGGATGTCGATCTTAATCTGCTGAGGATCCTTCTGGTCCTACTCTGATACGGGGTAAAATACGATCTCGACTCTTCCGGGGATAATAAGCAACTTTCATCTGCTGAAGAGTAGCAATTCTGATTTAACAACATCCACAAGGAATTCAAACATTACTCGGAGCGCTGGCATCCGTCGAGCTTCGTATCGGGGAACATGACCACATGCGGGTCATTGGGAAATACTGTGTCAGATACCTTTAGGTTTTTTGTTTTTCTGGTTTAGGGTAAACACGGATTATGCACACAGTGGAAGACATGGAAAATACTAGACGAGAACTAGCATTCAAAGGTAGACTACCAAGCGAGAACTGGTAGCGAAACATGTTAGGTTGTCAAACGAGAACTGACTTACGGGTTCTGGATATCAGACGGGAATTGATTTGGTTTGGACATCAGACGGGCTGACGGGATAGCAGACTGAGGTATAGACAACCAGGCGAGAACTGGCTGAAAGCTGACGTACACCAGGCGAGAACTGGTATAACACATAGGTTAAAACACACGATGATCAGGAGAGAACTGGTTACGCGACGACGTGTACCAGACGAGAACTGATACAACACTTGAAGAAACGGTGACCAGACGAGAGCTGGTTGCAATAAACTGCACCAGACGGGAACTGATGCTTACAATAAACTGCACCAGACGGGAACTGATGCTTACAATAAACTGCACCAGACGGGAACTGATGCTTACGGGTTTGCCAGGCGAGAACTGGACTTTGGAAACGACTGGTTACTGACGCGCAACAGGTTTAAACTGCAGGATAATGATCCAACGACAGCAACACGGCTCTCTTAGGAGGTTAAGGTTTTTGATAAGGGTATTGACATGATTCCCCGATACTCAACTCCGGCTGGGGATAAACAAACTGGTTTGAACAACTTGCCCCAGTACAATTCAACTTGCCCCAATCTAATTCTTGGGAATACCTGCTCTGAACAGCTTGCTACGAGAAGACTTCGAGAATATTTGCTCCGGTATCTGCACGACAAAAGAATTCAATCTCCATTAAACCTCTATCAACCCAGTTGGTTTCAACACTCTCCGCAATGACTTGCCCCTGAATGAGCGTTCTAGCGACTTAACCCGATCTGATTATCCACTGGAAGTATCTGCTTTCAAATATCCGCATTCTGTATAACTGCCCCTGATTGGCTCTCGAGAAGACTCACTTCTGATCAACTGCCTCTCAAACAAAATGCCCTTGATCAACTAAAGCTTCGGGACTGGTCCTCAGACTAACTGAAACTGAACTTTACTGGAAGTCACTGCCCCTGATTCACAAGGCTTCACAACCTACACCGTTCTGGTTCAGACTACTGAATTACTCAGTCCTGCTTGATTATTCCCTGTTGGAATTTCTTTCATGCCAACTACTAACCTGCAATTAAAAATTGTCTATTTACGAATGGTAATCTTAATGCAGTGGTTATGCAGATTTTGAAAAAATTTGAGCTGTCACTCATTTACATGCATATGATTGTGAGTGACGAGTGAATCGAAGTTCAAACGTAGTGCTTACATGGTCAGTGAAAATTACAACAAGGATGTGACTAGCAAGTCAAGAAGGAGTCAGGCTACTCAACCTTATCGTAATGCGCTTCAGACTAACCTTACCTCAATTAGGTCTTTTAAGGGTTGTATCGTGGTCGGGTTCACGGTTCGTGAAACAAAGGATATTTGGCTCAAATTTTGATTTGTACCCACCCCTTCTACGTGATGATCTCCGATCCTAAGGTTCAATTAACCTGGCACAAGCACCCGCCTCTTCGAGAAGTATGTTGAATGGTAAGAACCACAATTAAGGAAATCACAAGCTTTTCTTCTAGAGTGATAGTTACTCCTTCTTTGCTTTCGGTGTCTGTGTACACGACTTTGACTTGCTGGGGAAAATTTCTTTTTAATCCCTCTTTTTTATTCTTTTGATTCCCTAATTTTTGCCTGGACTGACTCATTTTGAGTTCTTTTCGTTTTTTCTTTTGAAGTCCAGCGGGATGCCCTGATTTTTGCCTAAGTATTAGCTTTCTCAGCTTTTCTTTCTTTTTACTTAGCGGGCTTTCTTTCTTTCTTTCTTTTGGAACAAAGTCGTGTGACATTGGTTGTCTTGATTGCTCCGAAAGGATCGTAACTGTCTCACTCCTGATTGGTGAGGTTTAACCTCTTGAAAGGTGTAAACTGATTGGTCCTCGAAAGACAACACTCCTCTGCAAGACTTGAATGCTCAGTCAAGTTAACTGACAACTACCCTGCCCCGGGTTAAGATGTGAGGGTTTAAAAGTCCGAAAAAAACTTCTACTTCTTGGCTCGAAGTGGTTAACAAGGGACTAACTCCTTATTTCTCCAGTGTTTGGGGAATTTGAAACAATGCCTTGTACGTCATCGGTACGGTCTCATCTGAACGCATACGATCATTGGTTATGAGCATCAGTTTCGTCATCCTCCCTCCTAACTTTGCTAGTCGCAGGGATAAAGTGGAGTGAATAAAATGCAAGTGTCAGTGCAATGCAGTAAATGAGCGACAACGACATGATTAATTCAGAAAAATGCATAGTCACTTTATTATTATCACCATTCGAAACATACAATGTTTAAAGCAGGTAGTAACTAACAGAAAAGAAACTACAAATGCAAATGATATATAAAGGGTCTGAGGACTGCCAATGCTGAGGCGCCTGCCTGTCTGAATCACTGGCTTCTTTGCTGGGGAATACTTTCTGAGTCTACGAGCTTAGACAGCTGAACGGTTGGGATGAACAAACAGAAATCCTTCTCGAAAGGAAATGCGATCCTGATCAATCAACTGCTGTACCTTCGCCTGAAATGCTTTACAATCTTCCGTTGAATGCCCCGGAGAGCCACCATGGTAACCACAATGAACGTGGGGATTGTACCCTGGAGGGTAAGGCTCTGGCACGGGCTTGAGAGCTTTTGGTTCCACCAAAGAATTCTGAATCAAACGCGGAAGAATTTGGCTATACGGCACAGGTACTGGATGGAAAGGAGCGTTCCTTCGTTCCAAGTTGTTGCGAGGTCTGTTCTGATTCTGATAACCTCGGCCACGAGTTCGCTGATTTGCAAGGGAAGCGACATAAGGTTCCTGATAGGGTGCCCCAGGCACGGCTATCTGTTCAGAATAACAAGACACAGAAGATACTGACCGCTGAGAAGACGGAGAACCAACAGATTTCACCGATTCGACTTGAGGATATCCAACATCTGCCAGGACCGCATTGATCATAGTTTCATCTTCAGATTGAGAGCCATAGAGAGATTCAGTTTCACTGGCCTGACCTCTTGAAACATTCGGGATTCTTCCAGTTTTTACACCATACTCGATGCGCTCTCCCGTCTTTACCAACTCAGAGAAATTTGGTGCGGTTCCAAGCATTCTTTCGAAGTACGGGCTCTGCAAGGAGTTTACGAACATGCCTTTCAGCTCTTGGTCTAGGAGCGGTGGTTGCACTCTACCAGCAAATTCTCTCCATCTCTGAACATACTTTCTGAAAGATTCATTGTTCCCTTGAGACAATTCTTGCAGCTGCATGCGAATAGGAGCTTCGTCAAGATTATAGTCGTATTGCTTCAGAAAGGCATTGGCTAAGTCCATCCACGATCTGATCTGATCACGCTCTAACTGTATATACCAACTCAGAGGTGCCCTAGTCAGACTATCTTGAAAGCAATGAATCATCAGCTTGTCGTTGTGCACAAATGAAGTCATTCTTCGGCAGAACATCACCAAATGTTGCTTCGGGCAACTATCTCCTTTGTACCTTTCAAACCTCGGCATTCTGAACTTCGGAGGCAACACTAGGCCAGGAACCAGACACATATCTGCAGCACTAGGAGTAACAGCGTCTTTACCTTTCAAGGCTTTGAATCTCTCATCTAATGCACGAAACCTTTCAGCATACACGGGAGCTAATGGGTCTTCATTCTTTGCTGTTGGGACCTCTCTTCGGGGCTTTGGCACAGGGAAGGCAAAACCCTGGTAGTCTGAGACATCAACAGAAGGAGAACGTTCACCTCGGAAAACAAACTGCTCACGCAGACCTTTGGTCTTCAACAGATGGCTGCACAAGTTGAGCTGCAGTAAGGTTGTTCACTTGCGGAAAGTCTTCGTCGTGCGGAGATCCATACAGAGGATTGGACGTCACGGTGAAACCTGACAAGGTATCAACAAACTGGAAGCTGCTCTCTGACATAGCTACCAATGGTCTTCAGCTGACTTCGATGCTCGATTCTGCTCAAATCTACTTTAAATCTGCTTCAACCCCTTGGTCGTCTTCAATATTCACCTTCAGAAGCAAAATAATGGCTGGATAAGAGCTCTGACTAGCTGGCGAATGGTATGCAATATGATGCGAAGATGCCTATGCAAATGCAATGCAATGCAACAAACACGGGATCACAGCCCCCACACAATCTAAATACTGTTGCACTGCTGACGGAGTACGGTTGCTCTGAAGAGAAGACCAGAATAACGGGTAGGTTGGAAGTCAAGTTTCCTGCATAAAAAACCCCCCACTCACAGGTGTGGACCTATATCTGACAAGGTACGGCATTCTATGCGGTTGTCAGCGTCACAGACTTTCAGAACTGACGATACGATTCCCAGAAGGAGTGGCATCATCGAGTCCTGAAGAGGCCTCACTTAGCTAACTTCCAAATGATCGGTTCCCAGAGTCGACAATCCAACTAACCAGCAACCCGAACCACCCAAAGGGTGGGACAAGAGGCCAACCAGAAGAACCTCGTCTGAGCGTAGATTTCGCGGGACACTAGTACAAGCAAAGCCGGTACGCGCCCACTAATCTCTACTCTAAGTCTAAGGTGCACTCAAGCCCAGGTCCGGCTTCTCTCAATCATAGAACACCCGTAACACCCCAACAGCAACAGATAATCAATAAATAAGCCCCAATAGCCAAGCAAACAAGCGCTAGGATTGACTCTCTCTTAGGGGACGTTGGATCCCACAGTTGACTCGCTTTCGGGACGTTGGATCCCTAGGAAACTATCAAGTCCCCAGCAGAGTCGCCAGCTGTCGCTACTGCGAAAATCGGCGCCGGCTGACAGAAGAGTCGCCACCGTGCGTTATTTATCCCAACGGGAGGGAAAGGAAACGCTCGAAGTAAACCTCGCAAAAAACGGGAAAAGGTATGGTCATCGCAACCAAAACCTGGGTTCGGGAGTCGGTTACGCAAGGGGAAGGTATTAGCACCCCTCACGTCCGTCGTACTCGACGGGATCCACGCTTGCTTGGGTTGTCTAAAGGATGCAAAAACAATCTATTCTACGGCTGCTAAATCTAAACAGAAGGGAATTGACTCGGTAGAGCGTCGCACTCTATGCCTACGTATTCTCAAGAGAGAAAGTCAGAGTCAACGTAGTTCGGGACTACGGGGAAATTGGCTCGCCAAGACCTCGCGTCTTGTGCCTACGTACTTCCACACCGCATGGAAGATCAGAGCTTTACGTAGTTCAGACTAACTACGGCTAAACAAACATTCTCACACAGCAGTGAGAAAAACAACTGGTTTCACAAGGTCGGGAACCTATGGGCAAAACTACGGCTTGGTCTCAAATGCACTCGGGCAAGAGAGAAAAAGGGCTACAATTAGTCGTCAGCGGGAAAGTCTCGATCGCACAGCCGCGAGAGAACAAAAGGTTAGTCGTTAGTGTGCTCGCTAGGATATCGCATCCTATGCCTACATATTCTCGTCTGGTACGAGAAATCAGAGCAGATGTAGTTCGGCTACTTCGGGACCACAGCTCAAATCTCGTTTTATTGATATTCTGAAAAATGATTACAATGAGTTGAATACTGAAAATAAATCTCCTAGGAAACGCTATCCTATTCTATCCTGAAAAATCGAATGGAAAATAGCCCCCTAACAAGTGGACTTCTAAACTAACCTAAAATCGTAAAATAATTTCTATGAAAATATACCCTAAAAGAAAATGTACATAAAAAATATTAAGTCTACACTAATATTTTTTCTCTTTCTCCTTCTTTTCTTTTCTTTCAAATCTTTTCATATATTTTTTCTGTATTTTTCTATATATTTTCCTATGTATTTTTCACAATTTTCTCTCTTTTTTTCAATATATTTCCATTATTTTTCTATCTTTTTCAATATACTTTTTTCTCTTTTTCTATTATTTCTTTTTCTTTTTTAATATACTTTTCTTTTCTCCAATATATTCTTCTATTTATTTTTCTCACACGTATCAATTAAAAAATAGAAAAAACAAAAAAATACAAGGGAGGGGGGTGTGCTGTTACAGGGGAATTAAAAGAAATAAAACAAAAAACTGATGAGTTGGGCCTAGCCCACAAAACTAAACCAGACCACACGCAGGGGGGGGGGGTGTATGAGTTGAACGGAGGGTGTGGCTGGCAAGGATCTCATTGGGCCCAGCCCACTCTCATCAGAAAAAAACGTGAGGGGAGGTGTCTCCCAAAAAACGTAGTTGGGCCCTGAGGCCCATTCTCTTCCTCCTCACTTTCTCCCTTCCCATTTACGTTTTCCAGAAACCCTAGAGCTCATCTTTCCCTGTTCATGGCCGCCGCTGTCTTCCTCCCTCAGACTCCCTCTCAGATTCCACCTCTTACAACTCTCAAACAACTTCTGAACTCAACCTTCTCAATACTTCGCTCCAACAAACCTTCATTCAAACACACTCCGTCGAAGCTCAGGGACGACGAGGATTATAGGATGTTCTGGGAAAAGATGCTTCAGATGAGGAAGATCTTCAAAGATCTTCACAGATCTTGAAGATCAATGATAATAATCGTGTCCAGAGAATTACACCTGACGAAGCTCCGTTTATGGATTGCACACTGATGATGTTCTTGTGAGGAAAATTCTGGAGATGAGGACGAATCATGGATGTTTCTGGAAGATTGTTCTTGATGGATGAAGGAGCTTCGAAGAAGTTTAACATTCATCAGCGATAATGGCAGTCTCTTCGGAGAAGTTTAATCGTATTCAACGGTAAGTTGCAATCTCTTGGGAGAAGCTTAACATTCATCAACGATAAATGGCGGTCTCATTTGAGAAGTTTATTTTGAATATGTCGACGCGCGGTTGTGACCAGCATTGTTTGAAAATCCATTGGATACTGGTATAAGTCATTTGGTGGTGACCGATCATATTTTAAGTAAGGCCTGTTGGTAACCGGCATTATGAAAATCAACGGATGACAGATACTAACAATTTGGTTATGTATGATTCCAAACTAAGTCACGATGGTTTCTATCCCAAACTCAGGTTTCATACCTTTGGAGATGTATTGTTTGATTCCAAGCACAGGTTTTGTACCTTTGGAAGAGGTTTGTTTCTATCCCGAGCACAGGTTGTGTACCTTTGGAGGTAGATGAATTGTTTGATCCCAAGCTTAGGTTTCGTACCTATGAAGATGTATTGTTTGATCCCAAGCTCAGGTTTCGTACCTTTGGAAGATGTACTGTTTGATTCCAAGCACAGGTTTCGTACCTTTGGAAGATGTTTGTTGCCATCCTGAGCACAGGTTGTGTAACTTTGGAGATGTGTACTCTGGGTCCCGAGTTCAGAAATTCCCAGAGACTAAAGTGGTTGCATTTGCATGAAGTGTTCTATATCCTAATGTTTTGAGGGTATTATTTTTTCATTCCTAAGGTTTTGAGGGTCTTCGTCCAATCCTAACGTGTTGAGGGTTGTGTCTCTTCCATATCCTAATGTATTGAGGATGTTCAGCTTTCATTCCTAATGTTTTGAGGGTATTAGTTTTTCATTCCTAAGGTTTTGAGGGTCTTCGTCCAATCCTAATGTTTTGAGGATATTAGTTTCCAATCCTAATGTGTTGAGGGTTGTGTCTCTTCTATATCCTAATGTATTGAGGATGTTCAGTTTTCATTCCTAATGTTTTGAGGGTCTTCGTCCAATCCTAATGTGTTGAGGGTGGTGTCTCTTCTATATCCTAATGTATTGAGGATGTTTAGCTTTCGTTCCTAATGTTTTGAGAGCCTGGGTACAATCCTAACGTGTTGAGGGTTGTGTCTCTGCTGTATCCTAATGCTTTGAGGATATTAGCTTTTGTTCCTAAAGTATTGAGGGATATATTTATGCTTCCTGTTTGCAAACCTGGTCGTCACCAAACTCTTTGAAAATCCATTGGTCTCCTTGGACTCGGTCGTTACCAATTTCTCCAGTTAAGTCTAGTGGTTACTAGCATTATCCAGAACCAATTGTTATTGGTATATCCTGATTTGGTCATCACCAGTTCCCTCTAAGTCCAGTAGTTACTGGCATTGCTTGAAAACTAATCGTTATCAGTGCCGAAAGTTGATTATAACCAACTTCCCTGCCGAAGTTTTGTGTTTTATCAATATTGTTGGAAATTCCCAATTGAATTTGGAACTTCAATTTGGTTGTCACCATATCCCCAGGAAGTCTAGTGGTATTTAGCACTTTTTGGAAACTGTTGTTGATTTGGTTGTCACCATATCCCCAGGAAGTCTAATGGTATTTAGCACTTTTTGGAAACCGAACTTTGGATTGGTCATCACCATTCTTCCCTAGTAAGTCTAGTGGAAACTAGCACTGTTTGAAGCTATTTGTTATTCTGGTCGTCACCAGTCTCCCCAGTTGAAGCTTTTGCTTTTCCAGTCGAGTCTCGGAGAACTAGTGGATACTAGCTTCCCCGGCACGTCTAGCCTTGTTTCTAACCTTTTCCTGAAGATCCCGTTTGAACTCTTCGTTATAGGAAATTTTCTCATCCGGTTGTCCCCAGTGAGACTCGTTTCTTCATTCCGTCTTTTCCCCGGTGAAGCTTTGCTTCCCCAGTGGATTTGTTCTCCAGCAAATTTCTCCCCAGTGGGTCCCTTCCCCAGTGTGGTTTACATTTCTTTTCTTTCGTTTCCCCAGTGAATAATTGTCATCTTCTCCGGTGGGCTTCCTCATCTGGTTATCCCCAGTGAGGTTCGTATCTCCTTTCCCCAGTGAAGATGTGTCTTCCCTGGTGGAATTTGTGTCCCATGTGTGAAAGATTCCCTTGAACAGCATCTTTAGTCATGTTTGAACTATCTTGCTTACTTTGCCTTGAATCTTTCCCCAGTGTGTCGGGTCCCTCGTGAGTGGTTACTCGTCGTATTGTCGTTCTTTTATATTTGCTCGTGTGTCTGCATCTTGTCGCTACTGCGAAAATCGGCGTCGGCTGACAGAAGAGTCGCCACCGTGCGTTATTTATCCCAACGGGAGGGAAAGGAAACGCTCGAAGTAAACCTCGCAAAAAACGGGAAAAGGTATGGTCATCGCAACCAAAACCTGGGTTCGGGAGTCGGTTACGCAAGGGGAAGGTATTAGCACCCCTCACGTCCGTCGTACTCGACGGGATCCACGCTTGCTTGGGTTGTCTAAAGGATGCAAAAACAATCTATTCTACGGCTGCTAAATCTAAACAGAAGGGAATTGACTCGGTAGAGCGTCGCACTCTATGCCTACGTATTCTCAAGAGAGAAAGTCAGAGTCAACGTAGTTCAGGACTACGGGGAAATTGGCTCGCCAAGACCTCGCGTCTTGTGCCTACGTACTTCCACACCGCATGGAAGATCAGAGCTTTACGTAGTTCAGACTAACTACGGCTAAACAAACATTCTCACACAGCAGTGAGAAAAACAACTGGTTTCACAAGGTCGGGAACCTATGGGCAAAACTACGGCTTGGTCTCAAATGCACTCGGGCAAGAGAGAAAAAGGGCTACAATTAGTCGTCAGCGGGAAAGTCTCGATCGCACAGTCGCGAGAGAACAAAAGGTTAGTCGTTAGTGTGCTCGCTAGGATATCGCATCCTATGCCTACATATTCTCGTCTGGTACGAGAAATCAGAGCAGCTGTAGTTCGGCTACTTCGGGACCACAGCTCAAATCTCGTTTTATTGATATTCTGAAAAATGATTACAATGAGTTGAATACTGAAAATAAATCTCCTAGGAAACGCTATCATATTCTATCCTGAAAAATCGAATGGAAAATAGCCCCCTAACAAGTGGACTTCTAAACTAACCTAAAATCGTAAAATAATTTCTATGAAAATATACCCTAAATGTACATAAAAAATATTAAGTCTACACTAATATTTTTTCTCTTTCTCCTTCTTTTCTTTTCTTTCAAATCTTTTCATATATTTTTTCTGTATTTTTCTATATATTTTTCTCCATATTTTCCTATGTATTTTTCACAATTTTCTCTCTTTTTTTCAATATATTTCCATTATTTTTCTATCTTTTTCAATATACTTTTTTCTCTTTTTCTATTATTTCTTTTTCTTTTTTAATATACTTTTCTTTTCTCCAATATATTCTTCTATTTATTTTTCTCACACGTATCAATTAAAAAATAGAAAAAACAAAAAAATACAAGGGAGGGGGGTGTGCTGTTACAGGGGAATTAAAAGAAATAAAACAAAAAACTGATGAGTTGGGCCCAGCCCACAAAACTAAACCAGACCACACGCAGGGGGGGGGGTGTATGAGTTGAACGGAGGGTGTGGCTGGCAAGGATCTCATTGGGCCCAGCCCACTCTCATCAGAAAAAAACGTGAGGGGAGGTGTCTCCCAAAAAACGTAGTTGGGCCCTGAGGCCCATTCTCTTCCTCCTCACTTTCTCCCTTCCCATTTACGTTTTCCAGAAACCCTAGAGCTCATCTTTCCCTGTTCATGGCCGCCGCCGTCTTCCTCCCTCAGACTCCCTCTCAGATTCCACCTCTTACAACTCTCAAACAACTTCTGAACTCAACCTTCTCAATACTTCGCTCCAACAAACCTTCATTCAAACACACTCCGTCGAAGCTCAGGGACGACGAGGATTATAGGATGTTCTGGGCAAAGATGCTTCAGATGAGGAAGATCTTCAAAGATCTTCACAGATCTTGAAGATCAATGATAATAATCGTGTCCAGAGAATTACACCTGACGAAGCTCCGTTTATGGATTGCACACTGATGATGTTCTTGTGAGGAAAATTCTGGAGATGAGGACGAATCATGGATGTTTCTGGAAGATTGTTCTTCATGGATGAAGGAGCTTCGAATCTGGGAAATGGTTATTGTTGGTGAAGACTGGAAACTGGAGACTCGTGTTGAAGGTGAAGAATCTTGATGATGAACGGACGAAAAAACTCATTGCTGGACGTTTGAAGAACTCTGGATCGTGATGAACACGGTGGATCTTGGATGAAATTTGAAGTGAATCTTGTTGATGATGATCAGCGAGGGATGTTTCTGGATTTGTTGTTTATGGAAGATGATTGTCTGTTGATGAAATTGGGACCGGAGAAGATGAAGATTGGCGGTTTCTGGGAATCTCTGGGGTTTTCCGGTGAAGTACGGCGGAGGGCGGTGGTGAATTGAAACGATGAGGTTGAAGGTTCATCGGAAACTGGAAAAGGATGAAGGGAGGATCAGAGTTCTGGTGTTTTCTGGGTTTGTTGGATTTTTCCGGCGAAGTACATGGTGGCCGCCGGCCATGCATGCCGGCCGGTGGGGTTTTCCGGTGAAGAATGGTGGAGGGACGCGTGGCTGAGGGTAGTGGAGGCAAGGGCTGCATGCACGCCACGTGGCCTGTGCGTGGCAGAGAGAGTGAAAATGGGGAAAACGCGTGGCGTGTGTGTGTTGTGCAGCGTGGGGCCTCCCTCGGTTTAACACGTGTTACTGAAGCTCTTATACCCTTGAGATGCTTCTGGATCGTTCTGGAAGCTGCTGGAAAATGCTGGATAGAACTTGGACAATTTATGGATTTTGGACGAATTGGACAACAAACTCTGGGCCTGCGAATTGGGCCCACGAAAAAAGATAATAAAACCTAAAAAACTGTAAATGAAATGAATTAGCCCAATTACACTAACTAGACCTAATTAACTAAACTAAACCCAATTAATTAAATCTGAAAACTAATCTAATTAAATTCTATAAATCCTAATAAAACTATATTATTTATTTAAATTCTATAAAAGAAAATAAAAGAAAAACCTATTTATTTCTATATTAAAAAAGACTATTAAATTCTACACTATTTAAAAGAAAATATTCAAAAATCAATTAATATTCTAAAAATCTATATTATTCTAAAAATCTATTAAATCCTAAAATGATTAAAAATCTATTTAAACCCTAAAATAGCCAATAAAATCCAGAAAAAATCACAGAAATTCTCAGAGGAACAAAATAAGCACCGAACGACACATAACACCGCGAGAGCGCACCAAAATAGCTGGTAACCATAAACGGGCACCGAAATATCCCAAAAATACGATTCTACCTATCTAAACTGATTAAAAAACACCTGAAACACGAGACGAGAGCTGTGATCCCAATAAAATCAAAACAAATGAAAAATGCAATGTATGCAATATGCAGATGCGAATGCGATTATGCGTCGAAACCTCGAGCCAGATACGAGACCCGGTTGGTCAAATTTTGGGGTGCAACACATCTGTCTTGAATTCAAACATCATATAACATCATTTAGATTCATGGCATGTTTGCATTTTTCCTTTTGCATACCATCGGATCTAAGGGACAAAATTTCTGGTTTGCTATATTTAAATACCTTTCACTGCGATTCTATGAGGATTGTCATCTCTCATTACCATCTAGTGAAGATATTTAAATAGGGGCATCTGTTGCACCCCAAATTTTGACCCCTTAGATCCTCATCGTCATTTTAGGATCATATTCATTTGATTAACTAATCTTAACCCATTTCAAGTTTATCTTTGTCAAGATGCAGATGAATCAGGATTCCGTACCGTCAAAATCGAGGCTTCGATGGTTTAATCAATCAATATGTTGGATTGATTCAACTATAAACAAGATTAAGGATACTACATTGGGTCAAGTATGAACCCAATTTGAGGTTGTCACCTAAGGATTAAGAACAGTGCAGTTCAGAACACCCGATTAGGGTTTCTGATCAGAAAAAGTCAACTATAGTTTGAATTTTGATTTAAAAGGTGTTCCAATGGTGGGATCATGGTCCATGAAGTTCCTATGGCTTAGTAAAGTCTACTCAAGAAGTTTCGAGGCCTCAAAATACCCGGAACATCAACAGTCGACTCGGTAGCCACCGATCGATCGTTCGGTTGACAAAAAAGTCAACTCTTCTACAATAAGGAATTTAACCTCAAGATGGGAATCAAAAATGGTCCTGATGACATATTACACCTACCCATGAGGTTTTGTGACCATTGGATCAAGAATTGATAAGTAATCGAAAAGTTGGGAAATTAAGGTTTTCAAAAGGGCAAAGTCATAACTCCTTAACCACACAAGGGTTTTTGACCTAGTTTCAAAGGGAATGAGTTCCTAAAACAAGCATAAATATTGTAGTACCTAATTGGGAATTTTTAAAAAGTACAAGTGGGTTCCATAACTCTTCCTGGTTAGAGAGAACCAAGATCCACAAGTTGGCAAAAACTCACATTCACAAAACTAGGTCAGCATGAGTTTTTTTATTCCAAAACATATCCAAATCGATGCTAATCAAAGGCTAAACCTCATTTATGATGTTTGAATTGATAATGAACATTTTAATATCAATTCACACGAAAATGGCACAAAGATCAAAGAAAATCATTATTTAATGCAAGTTGCAAAAGTGAATAGTGAAGAAAGAGAAAAAAGGTGGCTACCCTTGTCAAATCATCAACTTTACTTCAACAAGTCACCTCCTAACTTATAAAGCATGATGAAAAAAATATATAGGGTATGGAGAATATCTTAGTAGAGTGGCTTAAAGACAAGTTTGAAGATTGCATTGGAAAACTCAAAGATTTTCATGATGGAAGGTTAAAATTGGCAATTTGCTTCACTTTTGCCCATACCTTGATCCAAGGCCTTTGGCTATAAATAGAACTCACTTCCTACATCAAACACAAGTTCCATGCTAGAAACCAGCTAGAACTTTCTTTCTTGCACAATCACAAGTTCTTACAAAATCTCATTAAGTTTCCAAAATCCCTCAAAATTTGCTTTTGAAAAACACCTTTCAAAACCATTTCCAAACTTCTTCCAACTCAAGAAACACTTCAAACACATAAAGTATGATGTATTGAAGCTATCCAAGTCACTTCCACACTTATGTAACAAGATCTTGGAAGAGCTCTCAAGATCTCTGGTTTTCTTATTGCTTAAGCTTGCTTCAAGAGGTAAACCTAAAACTCATAAATGTGAACTTTCCACTTGCATTCCACATGTTACCATGATTGTTTTTTTACCATGATGATCTTGAAAATTTTAAACTTGTAACTTGATTTTTATTGTGAGATTGATCTTGTATTATTCTTAAAATTTTGTTAACATGTTTAAATAATCAAATTTGTTTGATTCATTGTCTTACCATGTGCATTTTATTCCTTTTATCATTTAGATTTTCATGTTTTGTTCATCCAAACTTCAAAAAATCATAACTCATCCATTTTTCATCATTTTGAACCCATTCTTTTTGCATTGTGTTTGTCTTGATGCCTACTTTCATGTGATATTTTTTAATTCCATTTTTGTTCATATTTTCATGCCTTTTGGTTGCTTGTAAGTTGCCTTTATATTGAGATCGTTATCTCGCGTATGCAGATGAATTTCTTTTTCACCGTGATCATTTGTGTTATGATATTCACTCATTCTCATTTATAATATGTTAGTTAACATGTTAGGGTACTCTCCCTTGGTTGTTACCATTATTTCATATTGATTTCCTCCTAAATTATGAGGTTAAACTAATTTGCTTGTATTTGATTGTCATCGATACATGTGGTTGTTACCTTCAATCTTTGTTAAGATATACCTTTAATCTTTGTTAATATATGCTTTCATCTTTGTTAAGATACATGATCTTTGGTTGTAACCGTGCCCCTTTTGTTTAAAGTATTGATTACTTTGTTAATTATTTCTTCCCCAAGTGATGGAACTTTTTTAGTTCTCATCCAAGTTGCCTCATCTCCTCCCTTCCAAAGGAAAGTCTCTCTATTGACCCTTGGGTCATAGATAGCTCAATACCCTAATAGGCCTCGAAAGACCCTTAACCCCCTTTTTGGTATGGATAGAACCAATAGGATATAAACTCATAGGTCTGGATAGAACCTTCCCCTCTTTTGGTCTGGAAAGAACCAATTGATTCCTTAGTTCGAGCCCGAACTACGACCGCTCTGATTTCTCATTGGACAATGAGAATACGTAGGCACAAGATGCGATATCTTGACGAGCAACCTTCCCCCTCACTAGGAGTGTTTACAACTAGAACCCTAGGATAGAGTTGTTAACTCTATGTAAGGATCATGGATATGATCACTTACTTCCCCCTTTGAGTGTTACAACATAGACATAGAGAGTTTTGTGAAACTCTACACAAACATTATTATGTTTGTTCCCCTTTGAACCTTGATCGCAATCAAGCGTTCTTCAACCCTAGTGAGGTGAACTACGATTGCTCTGATTCTATCCTAGTTAGGATACGTAGGCAGAGGACGCGATGTCTTTGCGAGCAAACTTAGAAACAATCTTAGGTCTTCATCTATCATAACCTTCACCTTTTTACCCAATACCCAAACCTTAGCAAACATTTAACAAACTTAGCATGCAAACAAACAAAAGGTTCCTGTAGAGTACTACAGATGTTTAGGATGTGAAATACCTACCCTAGGCATAACCAACCCCCGATCCCCGAATCTCTTAGCGTTGTTGTTACATCGCGAAAAGGGTTTTTCTTTCTTTAGACCTTTCCTTTGGATAAATTAAAGTCCGGTTGTGAATTTAAGAATTAAGATTCAAGTTAATCAATAGTTTGGTATCACGATTCTCACCGCAACACCGCGAAGTTGAAAACCTGAAAAGGGCAGCTTCGGCAAAAAAGGGTATCCCGGTGAATTGAAAACCCGCAAAGGGAGGTTCACGCAAAAGTTAAGGATTTGAAAAAGCAAATGACTGCGGTCCGAGTTTGATACTGCATTGCTTAAGTGGTTTGGGGGTACCTGAGGGTCGTATATCCGAAACAATCTCTTCTGAAGGTCGAGTATCGGTAAAGCGTCAAAGTCAGGCGAGTCATAGGAGGATCAACTCATGGTGTTCGTCTGTACCATGTTGCCGACATGTATACAAATTTTCTTTGTGCTTTTGTAATATTTGTATTTTTGTTTGTGCGTAACTTCCTCTTTTCAGGAGTTGCATCCAGTGTATAAAATTTTGCCTATTTACAAGCCCGTTATCAATAAAGCATGTTATTCAGTACTTGATTCTTGTTCTTTACTATTTTGTTAGTGAATAACGCCGATGTTTTTGATAAACTTGCATGTGCATAAACTTGCTGGCCCTTGCCAATAATTGCTAAAACTTCGAATTGACTGAACGAACGTCACGGATATTAACCGAAATAGATCTTGTTGTATAGATTTGTTTTGTCTCGTTTGTGTTTTCCAGGGTTCTCACCTTTGGAGCAAACAGACAGGGAAGTTATGTTCCCCAGCCAGAATCATGTGACATATTGATAGTATCATTCCTCAGCAGATGGAAGTCACATCTTATCTCAGAAGATTGGAGATAGCAATTACCTTTATTGGATGTGGGTGGTTCTCCCCAGAGGATTATCCCCAGGAAAGCTTCCAAAAGAGTATCCCCATTGGATCTGGATGTCCCTAACAGAAGGAGTATTCCCAGTAGTGAGTACGTGCACACTCAATACCCAGCATGGGTAACTCCCACAGAGTATAACCAAGTCGTCTTTGGTTCAGAAGAATTATCCCCGCGCAGGATTGTTTCTCCTTCTCCTCAGCAGGTTGTTTTCCTCCGCCAGGATGAACATCCTCATCATAGTTTGTAATTTCAAGCTTGTGAGTTGTTCCTCCAACAGGATGATTATCCCCAGCGGATTTGGTTGCACCTTTCCAGTATTTATTTTGTTGGAATATGTCTGTGATACCTGGTTATCCCCAGCGGATTGGGTCTTGTCTTCAGCATTTATTTTGCTGAAGCGCCTCTTGGCATCTTTGCATTTTGCATATCATCACATTTGCATTTATCCAAACACGTAGCATTTCCATGTCGTATGGAGCATTACGCCATTGTCAAACATACGCATTCTGAAACATGAGCCAGGTTGGTTACCTCTTTGGTTTCAGGTGTTATCCCTTGCAGAGGAGTGGGATGCTTGCTCAGAAGGATTTCTAGATATTCAAATTCTCAGCGTGAGATAGGTGATGATAACATTCGTCCCCTAATAGGGTTGCTTGGTTAAGTAACTTGTCGTCCTCAGTAAGATTATTCTCAGGTTACTGTTACATCAGCATTAGAAGATTTCATGCCTTAAACTTCCGGAGTTGTTACTAGTGATTTCCCCATATAGTTGTTTGGTTAAGTTTCTCGTATTTCCCAACAAAGTATTCTTCAAATGTACCTGTGCTGACGGTGATCCTTACCTGTGATGGACAGAGATCGTACCTGTGTTGACAGAGTTTGGTATCCGTGTTGATGGAATGGTACCCGTACTGATGGTGATTCTTGCCTATGATGGACAGAGATCGTACCTGTGTTGACAGAGTTTGGTATCCGTGTTGATGGAATGGTACCCGTGCTGACGGTGATTCTTACCTGTGGTGGACAGAGATCGTACATGTGTTGACAGAGTTTGGTATCCGTGTTGACGGAATAGTACCCGTGCTGAAGGTGATTGTTATCCGTGTTGACGGAATTGTACCCGTGCTGACGGTGATTGTTATCCGTGTTGACGGAATAGTACCTGTTTTGACAGTAATTGTTGTCCGTGTTGACGGAATTCTTCCCTGTGTTGACAGAGATTGTTACCTGTGATTGACAGAGATTGTTACCTGTGTTGACAGAGATTGTTACCTGTGATTGACAGAGATTGTTACCTGTGTTGACAGAGATTTTTACCTGTGAATGACATTGATGATTACCTGTAATGGACAGAGATTGCACCTGTGGTTGACAGAGATTGTTACCTGTAATGAACAGAGATTGCGTCTGTGTTGACAGTGATGATTACCTGTGGCGGACAGAGATCCTACCTGTGTTAACAGTGATTGTTACCCGTGATTGACGGAGTTGTCCCAGTGAAATCGCCGGAGATTGTTATCCGTGTTGACGGATTTGTTACCTGTGTTGACAGTGATTGTTGCCTGTGTTGACGGAAGTGTTACCTGTGTTAACAGTGATTGTTACCCGTGTGTACGGAGTTATTATCCGTGATCGACAGAATTGTCCCCAGTGGAGTTGTTACCTATGACTGACAGAGATCGTTATTCCAGTTATGGACGGAATTGTACCCATGGTGATGGAGTCTCTCCTCGTGTTGATGAAACTTAGTTCAGTTGTGGACGGAGTTGTTCCTTGCAAAGTTAATTTGATGCTTGTGACGTTACACAGGGGGTTAATGTTGAAATCCCAAGTTTAATCAGATGATTGATCAGTTGTTGCCGTAACAACTGGGTTCAGCACAACGGATGTTGTTCCCCAAGCAGTTTTCGCTGTGTATTTCTGTGGTTGGCAAATTTCTGGGTTTCTTTGTATTCAACCGTCTTCCACCTCAATTGTTTGAAGGTCGTTCGCTCTTCACCCAGTCGGGTCCAAGCCGTTTGAATAGGGGCAGCTGTTGCACCCCAAAATTTGCTCAACCTTTTCTTACCTGGTTTATGTTTCATTGCATTAGCATTTGCATAGTTATATCATTTGTATATCATGATATCATTCATATAGTGGGGGATCATGTGTGATTCTTCTCAAGACAAGCCTAGCAAGAGGTCTCATTCAAGATTGGAAGTTGTCAAAATCATCGGAAGGTGGTTTGAGTGCCTAAGGGTTTAGGTGTTTGAGTGTGAATCTTCTCCTAACTTGAGGATCAACTGAAGACCATCAGAGGGTTGTGAAGTGTTGAATGTGAGAAGAGGATGTGTATCGAGCTCATAGAATTCCTAGAGGTCCATGAGAGAGCTCAATCAAGTCATTGTGTCAAAAGCAAGAGCCACGGTTGAGGTGCAAGCAATTAGGGTTTCATCTGGGTCAATCTTAAGGCAACTGGGCAATTAAAGAGTATCAAGGCCTACTTTTAGGTTATGGAATTCATGAAATGATGTGATAAGACATTTTTCGTGTTGTGCCAAGATCAAATCAATAAGATTCAAGAGTGTGGGAAGTTGCTAAATTAGGGTTTCAGTGTAAAATCCCCTGTTTAGTGCCTAACTTCAAGACCACATAAGTCAAGATACAAGTTTCAAATGGATCTTTGGCCAACATGAAACTTGTAGAACATCTCAATACCTTTAACTTGAGTACTAGAAGTCCTCCATTGGATTTATAGAACTCAAGTTATGGCCCAGACAAGTTACAAGTCCTCAGATGCCACTGAAATTTGTCTGTGAAAATCATCTGACTTCAAGGCTATTTTTGACCTAGAAGGAGGTTTCACCTGAACATTTGGCCAACATGAAAGTTGTTCCTCATGATCTTATATTTCTAAATTGTACTAGATGTCTTCCATATGATTTGTATAACTCAAGTAATCAGGTTTACAAGTCAGGGGTAGTTTGGGAAAGTGAGATTATAGGTCATTTTCAATCATTGGTCAAAATCTCCAGCTTGCACTTGTTAAATGGATTTTTGTTCAACATGAAAGTTGTTCAAAATGGGGTTTTTAGGATAGCCAAGTGGTCATTTGGGATTGGTTTGGCTTGTAGCAAAAAGTCACTTAAAATGGCCTAAAAAAGGGAATTTTTCAAATGGATTAAGGAGGGAAAATTGACTTTTTGAGTTAGAGGACCAAAATATGTCATGTGAGTACATTTCTTTGAATGGAAATAACATTCTAAGAACATTGGCATTTGCATAATTTTGAGCATAGGCCATGTTTTGGGAGTTGTCATTTAGATTACTTCACCATGAAGTTACATAATCAAAAATAGCCATTGGATCAAATACAAGGATCAAATCCCAACCATTCACACTCCACATGCTGTTTCACAAGCTAGGGATTAATCGATTAACCACTTAAAAACATTGTAAAATTTGAATATTTGCATTGGTTAATCGATTAACCAATTGGTTAACCGATTAACATTGTGTCAACAGTAGGAAACAACAGTTCATAAGCACTTTTTCTGCAACTTATCCAATGTGCAATCATTCCAATGATCATATAATCAATTAAGCACGCAATTAAACCAGAAATCAGTGATCTAATCAATATGTAAACACATTTAAACAACAAGATCACAAATCACATAAATCAAATCAACCAAAAGTCAATCAAAAACGAAGATCCACATCGAATATGCAAAATAAGCTCGAAATAGCAACGGATCTAGAATTCCAACCTACAGAGCGGAGAATTGCTTCGGTAATTGTTGATTCAACTTCAATTGATTAGATTCAAGCAAGAAATTCGGAAATCCTTCAAGATCCAATTGAGTTCTTGTAGTAGAAGTGAAGATCCACCAGAATTAAGCAAGAACACACCAAATAAGCTCCTCTAGATCAAGTTCAAAATTCAGATTCAAACTTGCATGAAAATTGAATGGATAATTGGATTTAATGAGGATGATGGATGAAGGTTTGAGCTCAAGAATTCATTAATTCCAATGGAGAATCAATGAATTCAAGCAAAGAGAGCTTTGGTGAAGTTTTGGGAATGAAGAAGTTGAGAGCCAATTGAGAGAATGAAAGTGAATTTTGAAAATGAGAATGAAATTATGAGGATTTTCTTCTTTGAGGTTTAGAGTAAATCAATTAAATACCCCTTAGGTTTGGAATGTGGTTTGTGAAAACATGGAATGGGATTAGGAATGGGAATTTGGAGGGAAAATGAAATTAACCAAAATTTGAAGTGGTTCTAGATCCTTTTTAGATGTAAAATCAACTCACAAGTGATCGAAATTGGACCCCAAAGTGACTTCACTTGAAAATTCACGCGCAAAGCAGAAATTTGCACTGGTTAATCGGTTAACCATATGGTTAATCAATTAACACCCTCAAAATTTCAAATTTGACCTGATTTTGACTTGGTTAATCGGTTAACCATTTGGTTAATCAATTAACACCTTAAAAATTTGAATTTTGGCGCCTTTTGGAGGGAAACATGCATAGTTGCCTGTTTTCAATCGTTTTGAGCCCCGTGAAACATCTAATGCTTGCTCTTGAATATTTTAACTGTGAGAATGCTTGAGATAGCTTGATTGCTGCCTCTTGAGCTAAAAAAACCTGCAAGATAAAATAAAATCGACCGCTCAATCGCTGGACAAAAAACGCCGGAGCCTCCGATGCTCGTTGTTCAGTCTCTTGCACTAAGAGCAAACTCTGAGCCACAGAAAAACCTTGATCCCCTGTCTCAAGAACAAAGGCTATGATATGCAGAAATGCAAAATGAAAAGAAGACATAAGCCAGTCCAGAAAAAGGTTGGTCAAATTTTGGTGTGCAACAAGTAGCAACATCATTGGAAACTGGTCTACCAAGTGAATTTAGTCTATTGATAAGGTGAGGAAATATCTTTTGCATGTCAGCAATTGTTTCCCCTTGCTCCATGTGAAAGAGATCAAACTCTTGTGTCAAAGTATTGATTCTAGCTAGTTTGACATCATTTGTTCCTTCATGGACAACTTGTAATGAGTATCACCTTGCCTTAGCAGTCAAACAATGGGAAACTTTATAGTATTCATCAACTCCCAGGGAGGAGATCAGAATATTTTTAGCTTTCCAATTGTAATTGTACTTTTTCTCGTCTTCATTATTCCATTGTGCTTCAGGCTTAGGCACAATCATGTTATTTTCATCGGTCATGGTTATTTCCATAGGACCATTCAAAATAACATTCCATACCTTCATGTCAATGGAATTTATATGCACACGCATACAGTCTTTCCAGTAAATCTAGTTTTCACCATTGAAACCAGATGCTCTATTATAAGCCCTTTTTGGTTCATTAGCCATTTTCTACTAAGTTATATGTGAAGCACGAAATGAACGAGTACTTCTGATATCACTTGTTAGACGATGGCGCAGATCTAGAAGGGGGGGGGTTGAATAGATCGCTTGTTTAAAACAGAGTCGGCGCTACCAAAAATTGGTTTTTAAAAATGTTTTAGGTGGAAGCGGCCGAGCAACTATATTCGTCTAAAACGAACCTTTACCAAAAAAAGTGGATATGCGTAAAGCCTATGGAATTCGATAAAAACGAGATTTATGAATCACTAATTTGGTCACACTTCAATCAGATGTTGTTCACTATAAGGTGTGACAATGCTTTAAAATATATACAATTTGAAACGATAGCACAATTGTTTTTATTTCACGCAATTGGTCAAACACTTGGAGTGCAAGACACTACAAGTGAATTCCTATATGAGATTAAAGTGCTTAAGTGTTATATTACAATAAAGGATTATAACAAGCTTAAAAATGATTCAACACTACTCACATCAGAATTTGATTAACATAATTGTTTGCACTCAAAACTCAGAATTTAAGCAATGTAAAAGTAAAGAACAAAACATCGATTTGTTGAGGCAGTTCCCCCATCCTCCTCGCTCGGGGTACATCTTCCCTCAATTTTAACAATAGAATTGAGACCTGTATAGATATAACCTGTTGGTAAATGTTTACACAAGAAGCAAATAGAGATCAAACGATCAAACACAATTTGTTGATGCAGAGCCTATTTCTTCTCGTCCCTTGATTCAAGTTGAATCAAGTCCTTCGAACGCGGTGAGTAAACCTCCGACTACGGCACACCCTTTAAAAAACCTCACGGTCTTCAAATCTTGCCCGACTGATTTTAGTCACCCACCTGTCAAACCTGAATCTTCCACTCACAATCCTCCGGTTACCGCTACTAAACCGACATAACCATCCGTTCTTCGATTACCTTCGCTCGGCTGAATCTATGATGGACCGATTCGTGCAAAAACCCCCAAAATCCAAGATTCTTGGAGGAAAAAACCCTAACGGTTTTATTCAAGAAAAACCTACTAATTACTCAACCCAAAACAGATTACACCAATCCTATGTTTGGACGTTATCACCTCTAACAAGCAGAATGCACAACAAAAATGATTATGTGTAGTTGTTGAGAAAATGCTATGAAGAGGATGAAGATGATGAGAACAAATTAGTATGTTATTTTCACTTTTCCTGTTTTTCTAAGTTGGTTAAAAGGAAGAGCAAAAGTCACTTTATATATAAGACATAACTGATTAACAAACATAACCAACACCAAGACTGTTTCACATAACAGATTTTTGACTAAACATAAGCGAGCGGTCGACCTATGCAGAAATGAGGGTCGACCTGAGCTTACCCGAATTCCTGATTGTGCAAAAAACAGAACCTTGCATCGACCGGAGTAGGTCATGCATCGACGCAAAGCATGCAGATTTAGGCAAATAGAAATTGGCACAATATGAGTTGACCGGAGGGTCGACGTGAGCCCTCCTGAGAGTAGACCATTAAAAAGATTATTTGTATGAGTCGACCAGAGCTAGCTTTGAGTTGACTCAAAGCCCTGAAATATACAAAAATGCCTATTTTCATGTATCAAGTCACTTTTGAGGAATTCTATTACATGGTAAGCTTGACGAGCTAGACCGACCCTACATGAAGCATAGATTTAGCCATTTCTATATGTATCAATAATGTTTTTGACGAATGTTTGACTCATGAGGGATAAGACATGCATATGTGACAGGATGATACCGTCCAAAGTATATTTTTCTATCAATATAGGTTTTGACATCATTGAAACAAGTGTAGCTACCTATAAGGATTGCCCTCACAAGCTCGATATTTCCTACTTAAATTCCAAAAATTCAATACTTCCTTGCTAAATATCTTGTTTAGCCGAATAGAGAACAAGGTGTACTTGATACATAATCAGATTTACATGGAAATAACCATAACAAATATCACAACATTTAAGATTTCTAAAATATTCAATGTTTAACAAAACTTAAGGTTTTGTACAATTTACAACATATAATAGAAATTCTTCATACTCGATTATGTTGCTATTATTGATCTTATTATTCTTCCATTCTGAGAGAAGCGAGGAACACTTATATCCTTATTCGCTCTTCTTCTTTATTCTCCTTATTCCTTGTTGAAAATCCATCTTGAATCTTCAGCTACTTATATAGCAGTTTCAGAGGAATAACCATTGGAAGAGATAACTTGTATAAGTGTCTTTGTTAATCCATACTATAAGAGACGTTGAAGATAGATACACCAAAATATCTTGACCAATTGTGTAACTTGTTTAACCAATGAGTCTTTCTTGTGATCTTGTATTATAGATCCGTTGAAAGAAGATATTAGTAAAGCACGTCAACTCTTCTTGAGCCTTATGAACACAGACTCTAGCTGACAACAAATTTGACAATGTAGCTTGCTTTTTGCAGTACAGGTAATTTTAGTTTTTTTCTGAATGATCACCAGAAAATGATACATTAAATAAACCTAGATACAATATATTGCTCTTATGATGTTGAGACCTTCAAATTTAGAGTATACACAAACCTATATTATCAGTCTTCACTTAAAGAACGTTCTTCAGATTCTAAGCCATTAGAAGCCAACAACTTAGCGTCTCTCAAGTGCGTTCTTATACTAGACTTTGAATATATTCTTCTTTAAGCTTTAGAACCTGCATACTTAGAACACATATTATATAAAACCTTGTTCTAACACTCAATTGGGGGTTTCATAACCATTATATGTTGGAACAAATTTGGTTTGTCCCATGTCCCTTAGGTTTTGATGATAATAAAGTATTTAAAGAATAATCAAGTATACTAATGTTTGTTCAAGTGTGTAGGACCATGGTCTAAAATTTAATATTGAATCCAAGTATTGGATCTGAATCCAATGAAAAACATGAAGATCAAAATTTGATGGATCAGAAGTTGAATACTAAACTCTGAAGAAATCAACTTCTAAAGAGGTCAACGTCCAAAGATCAGAGTCTGAAGGAGTCAGCCTCTGAAAATCATACTTTGAAGAAGTTTTCCTCTAAAGACCAGACTTTGAAGAAGTCTGCAGAACCTGAGCCATTCAAAGTTCATGGACCAAGGTGACACTGATAGGTCACTAATCATCCCTGAACATACTTTGTCACATGATGACCTAAGTTGTATTTAGTTCATCAAGTCAGGTTGGATTAAATTGGTTATTCCTTTTGTAGCAAAGGGTTTTCAAACTAGCTTTCACCTAACTTGACAATTTGGTGAAACATAACAACGTCTCTTTTAAAGCTTTTAAAGGACTCTACTATGTTGCATCTTCAACAAATATTTTTCTTCTCTATTTAAGAAGCTAAAAAGACTTGAAGAAAGACACATATATATGCCAATATACAATGATTGTCAACAAAAAGAGAAGTTACTCTGTCAAAGAAAAACACAAGTTAAACTTGGGATTTATTATATTTGTATATATTAGAAATCCCTAAGTCTTAAAGAGTCTATTTGTTGGGCATTATTTATACACCTCTTATTATATATCAAGTGTATTTTATCAACAATTATTTATCTTCTAGGTAGATTGTTAGAAGTCTCTTATTCGTGCTCTTGAGAAAAGGAAGTCTCTTACTAAGTTTTTGAGTATTGAATGTCTCTTACTTGTGTGCTTGAGCAAAGGAAGTCTCTTAATTTAGTGTTTAAGTAAAGGAAGTCTCTTGCTTGTGTGCTTGAGCAAAGAATCCTATTACTTATGTGTTTAAGCAAAGGAAGTCTCTTGCTTGTATGCTTGAGAAAATTGTAATCTAGTGTTATTATAGTGAAAATCTTTTACAAGTACAAGGGGGCTGATTAGTCTTGAGTTATGAGAGGAACCAGGATAACCCTCTGTGTGTTATTCTTCTTTCTTGCATTTTATATCTGCTGTCTACCTTTGACTGAATAAAATTTTATAACCTCTATGTGTTATTTTTCTTTCTTACATTTTATACCCGCTGCCTACCTACAATACAACCCTCTTTCTTGTGTTTTTCTCACCTTCAGTTGGCATCAGAGCACGTTCTGTGCTTAGCACTTAATAGTGGTACAAAAAAGATCATGAGAAAAATATATTGAATCATGTTTGGTGTTTTTGAATCTAGGAGTGGTACTCCTACTCCACATGCTGCTATAAATCATGGTTATAACAATCTAGAAAAGAACAATTATACAGCTAGACCTCTAACTTTTAATGAAGACTCTATTGAGTTTGAATGGTGGAAGAGTAAGATGTATACTCATATCATAGGCCTTATTGATGAGATGTGGGATATTCTAGAATATATCATTGATATTCTAGTCAATGGAGTCATAATGGTGTCTAATAGAAAAGCTCTCACACCATCTTAGAAAAAGGTTTATAGAAAACATCATATAGTTAGAGTCATTCTGGTTGATTTTCTACCTCATTATGAGTACATCAAAATCATTGATAAATCCACAGCTAATACCATTTTCAAATCCCTATGTGCTACTTATGAAGGGAATTAACAAGTTCAGGAAGCTAAGGTTAACCTTCTGGTTCAACATTATGAGTTGTTCCAAATGAAGGAGGATGAAGACATTGAAACCATGTTTTCTAGGTTTCAAGTTCTTATATTTAGATTTCAGGTTCTGAACAAGAGATACACTACATCTGATCATACCAAGAAGATTCTTAAGAGTCTTCATGTTAGATGCAGACCTAAAGTGACAACTATACAAGAGGCTAAAAACTTAAACACATTAAGTCTTGAAAGTCTTTTTAGTAATCTTTAGAGCCATAAGATAGAGCTCAATGGAGATGAACTTGTCAAAAAGTCAAAACCTCTTTCTTTGAAATCTATTTCTAAAACTATCAAGGCTCCTCAAGTGTAAGAGTCTGGAGAAACTTCTTATTCAGAAGGTTCTGAAGATGAATCAGATGATGAGGAAATGACCTTTATCATTAAAAGCTTAAACATCTAGCTAGAAAGAATAAGAGATTCTCTGGAAGAAGAAGTGGCTTTAGAGGATCTGGCTCTAGAGAGTAGAAGGATGATCAGAAAGGATGCTTTAACTGCAAGAAGCCTGGTCACATCATTGCTGAATATGCTGAACTACAAAAGGAGAAGCCAAAGAAGGGAAGCTTTCAAAAAGATAGCTTGAAGAAAAAAATCAAGAAAAGTCTCATGGAAACATGGATGAACTTGACAATGAGGAAGACTCTGAAAAGGATTAAGATGAATCCAAACTTGCATTGGTGGATCTTACATCTTCTGAAGTAGAATCAGAATCAGATTCTGGTTCAGAGTATGAGGAAGAGGACGTGATATTCTTAAAAGTAGAAGCAAAGCAGTAGTCATGGTTGTAGCACCCCAAAATTTGCCCATCTCTTCTTTTATATCTTGGATTATGTTTCATTGCATTTTCATTCTCATTTTTGCATAGCATAGTTCTAGACAAAGGATCAAGGTATCATGGCTTGTTTCTCAAGAAAGAGGGACTTATTTCTTCAACCTCAAGCAAGGTTTTCTTCTTGATTTTTTAGAATTCTCAAGCCCAAAGGTCCCTCATAATCAAGTGTGATTTAAGGAAACATCATTTCAAGATCATATATGATTCAACATGTCTTAGCTTGCAAGAAATGATCAAGAGATTCAAAGTTGGTTCAAAGTGTTTGACCTAATTTAGCAAAATGTGGATGTTATGATAAAATGGGCATAAATTCTTCAATTTTTAACATCTTGAGGTGGTTCTTTTTCTAATAAACTCTTCTTATCATCTCTAACAATTTCTCTTTGCAAGGAAATATCCATTTATGCTTGGAAAGTCATTAAAAGTGTGAAGACATTATAAGTCATTTTGAGTTTTGAAGAGATTTTCTAGTCAACTTCCAAAGCTCATAACTTGGTCAATTTTCATCATTTGGAGCCCATCCTTTTTCTAAAATTAACTTGTAGTTGTCTTCTACAACTTTGATTCAACATCGAAGTGCCAAAAACCTATGAAAGGCCTTGGATTTTATCAAAATATTATTGGTCATTTTTGGTCCCTAAAAAGACTTGAAATTTTTCTAAGTGTTTTGTAATTTTGAATCTTTTGATGTGCACAGGTGTGCACGAATTCACCTCAAATTGCATCATTCACCCTTCTTCATCATTCCAAACTTCTCTCATATAAATAAGGACTCGATTCCACCCATTTCCACAAGCTCTGATAGCTAGAATCACCCTGCTGAGATCCCATTTGAACTCTTAAGCTTGAATTTTGTTTCATTATTTCCACACCTTAAGCTTGAGGACTCCAATTTTAGAGCTTCAACAGGTACAATTCTCCACCATTTTGATTCAAATTTGTTGCTAAGATATAGTCCTTGATATGCTGATGCTGTTAAGATTGGTAGATTTTTGTTGTGGTTGATTTTAGCATGTTAATTTTCAAATCTATGTTTTGATTTTCTTCTGGTTTTTCCCAAATCGAGTGAGATGTGTTTTAAAGAAATTTGGCGCAATGATATGGTTGAGATCGTCTTGAAAAGACGCATCAAATGAAACCACTATGAGCTCCAATGGTTGTGGTTTGAAGAAACCACAAATTTATTCAAATCTCTGCAGATATCAAGTGGCTGAAGGTTGAAGATGATGATCTGACTGTCCATCATGCCACTTGTTTTAATCCCGCGCTTTTGACTTTCATTGGTTGGATATGATGAGTTTGACTCAGATCCACCGTGGATGCGCGCTTTCTGGCCTTTGGATTAGCCACATCATTTAATGAAAGCAGATCCAACGCGCTTTGTATTTTCTGTTTTATTTACTTTTTCAAAATTATTTTTAATTTCATTTTATTTTCAGAAATTCATATAAAATTCATTTTTCATCAGAAAAACACCAAAATATTTTGTAAATTTTCCTTTTATTTTTCTCTTTTTGATTTCATTTTTGTGCATATTTATTTTTTCATTTTGCTATTTTTCTTGATTTTTTATTTGTTTGGTCAATTTTAATTAGTTTAAAATTATTTTAAAGCTTTTTAAAATTATGATAAAAATATCATATGATCCTATGATGGTTTATAATCTATGGTGATTTTATTTGATTTTTTATTTGTGATCTTACTATTTTTCATGAATTTTTGGTTTACTTGCTTGATTTTAATTATTTTAAAATTGTTTTTTGGGCATTTTAAATTGTGAGAAAATTAGTACACGATCCTATGATGGTTTCTGACCTATGGTAATTTTATTTGATTTTTGTTTGTGTTTTAACTATTTTCCATCTTTTACGATGTAATTTATTTGCCTTTTTATTTGATTTTTAATTGATTTCAAATTGCAAAATTGTGTAAAAATGTTTTAGTCTATGTTTGAATGGCACTCTGTTTTTCTTCAAGTCATTAAGAACTTTGATGATTATTTGTTGTTGCCTCCCTTTTGTCGAGGTTTTTTGTGCTTGATTCTTCTTGAGGCATGTTCTTGAATTCAAACTTGAATGATCTCTCTTGTGTGTTCATGATTGGATGTTAACTTGATGATCATGTTGGTGTTGTGGCTTCTTCTTATGTTCATGTCTTAACCATTTGCCTTTCCCTTTTAGTTTGCGTGTGTGCATGCTTGTTGTAATTAGTTTTGACTTGTTTATGAATGGGATGCATGATTTGTTTCTTGTGTGCTCTCTCTTTGATCATTGACATGATTGAGTATAATGTGCTGTGCTACTACCCCATTTGATTTCTCATCTCATTTGACCTTATTCTACTTTGATTGGTGTTCAATATTGTTTCTGGTGAATCATTTGTTTGTGTGTGGGCACTTTGTTTTTCCATTGTGTCTCTGTTTGCAAATCTTGTGACGTGGTTTGACAATGTGAATGCTTCTTTGTTTGTTGTGACATGATGTTGATGTTCATCTTGCGTAGTTGAAGTATATGTTTGCTTGATGCCTCTTGTCTTGAATTGCCATGATTGCTTTTTGATTGCATCTTCTTTCTTCTCTGTCATCTCTTGTGATTTGTTTAAGTTTCAATATTGTTTTCATTTGTGATTGAACTGGATAGTGTTTACTTGTGCTTGCTCACATGATCCCTTAGGATTCCTAGTCCCTTTTAATTTCTGATTAATATGGGAGTAGGAGATACATTAGGCTTTCAATCCTTTGCATGATAACAATTAGGATAGTCCCTTTCACCTCAACTTTAGGTCCATCACTTGTATGATAAGATTTGGTAGACCTCCTTTTCATCCTAACTTTAGGACCATTTTGTATGACAACATTAGGGTTTTCAGTTTCCCTTTAGTATTTTTGTGTGTCTTCTCTTCTCATGTCAAACAACTTTATTGTTGAGAAGTTTTAAGATATGGACGGCTACTATAGGAGTTTTATCAAAGGTTTTTCTCAGTTGGCTCTACCAATGACTCGACTTACCCGGAAGAAGATTCCTTATAGTTGGGATTCGAGTTATGAACAAAGTTTTATGAGTTTGAAGGAAAGATTGACGGTTGTTCCTATTTTAGTTATTTTTGATCATAGTAAGCCTTATGAAGTATTTTGTGATGCCTCTAAGAAAGGATTAGGAGGAGTGTTACTGCAGGGTGGTCAAGTTGTAGCCATGGCTCTCCGAGTTGAAGACTCATGAAGAAAACTATCCAACTCATGATCTTGAATTAGCAGCAGGTGTCTTTACATTAAAGGTGTGGCGTCACCACTTGTATGGAGTGTGTTTTGAGATTTTTAGTGACTACAAGAGTCTAAAGTATTTATTTAACCAGAAGGAATTGAATATGTGTCAAAGGAGATGGATGGAGTTGTTGAAGGATTTTGACTTTGAACTGAAGTACCATCCAGGTAAAACTAATAAAGTCACAGATGCATTAAGTCGGGGGGAGGTACTGTTGACTGGAAGTTTTGACTAAAGAGAGGCGACACAAAGACTGGCTTATGGGTCGACAGGCTGGGAAAGATGGTGAAGGAAATAAGGTGAGCCGACGCCAGCAGAGGAAGGCTTGTGGGTCAACTCAGGAAAGTTTTGTCGACAAGGTCGACTTATGGGCAAGGAAGCTAATGCAAAGGAAGAAAACATTTGAGCGGGCAGAAGTTTCGAAAGCTGGGAACGTGGGAAGTTACAGAAGTAGTAGAAGGACACATGGCGCCACCAAACTCAACATGACAGTTATTTTATTTTCCTATTTAAGGGAATGTCCAGTTTCATTCTAAGGAGGGGCATATTGTAACATTGTAAGGGAAAAACACTCTGAGTACCAAGCGTTAAGAGAAAAGAGTCTTCATTCCTGCAAAATGTATGATCGCGTCCATATTTCATCTTAACAAGCAATTTATATCATTTTTAAAGATTTATTGTCTTGTTGTTTTTTTTCTTGTTTATGCATTCAACTTTATTTAAGTTTACAGAGTCTTTTTCAAATTTATCTTCAACCTACTCTAAACAACACCATTCCATCACCATCCCATACATTACAAAACATTATTATGTGACTTGTTTGGCCGGTCTCGCAAGTAAACTTGCGTTAAGAGGCCAAAGGTTATTCGTACGAAAACTGCATGCGAACAAATTGGCACACCCGGTGGGACACTTCGGTTTAGGTGTATGCATATGCGCAGTGGTAAGATGGTAATACTACGTCCAAATGAAGAACTGTCTTCGGAGGGAAATACGGTTGTGACTCAAACAACTGACGTTGGTGTTGACACTGTATCTGCGGTTTCGACTGCTCATAGTGGGCCTGTCGTGATGCCACATTGGCCCGAACCTAGGCCTATGGTGACAGGAACTGGGGGCAATATATGCCTAGTTTCACAATGCCCATACCCTGGGCCTTTGGGATGCCGACAGAACTCATGTCGATCCAGCATCACAGTGGCCCCCTATTTGGGGAAAGCTCTTCGTCAGCTTTTTCACTGTATCAGGGGTTAGGGCCTTTAAAACCAAGTTACTAGGCCCTCAGGGTTTAGTCTTCCGTCACTTTCATTTCCAACTTTTACTTCAAGTTCTGTCGCCATCATGAGACAGCAGATGGATGAAAGTAACAGAAAATGGTCCACATGTTGACCCAACAAATGGGCACCATATTAAGACCACTAATACACGATTTAACTCAGAGTTACCAATAATTGGCAACTCAGATGACATGGATAGGTGATTTTTTAGGCGCTTCTATGGCCTTGGGTCGACAGACGCCGCCGCCTTGACCGGAGACGCCAATTCGAGAAGACAATGTCTTCGATGAGACAATTAACTAGCAGCTCTATGAGGTTAAACACACACCTAGGGTGGCCCAAAAGCCTCCCGTTGTTTTAGTTCATAGAAACCAGGACCTAGACTATGTCGTCAGACAAGCTCGAAACGAAGCCATGGCTGGCGAACCCAACTTAGAAGCCATGGTGGAACAAATTATGGTTCGCAATAGGGCGAACCTAGGTCTTCGACGACCAACATATACGTCCCCACAACCAAACTTCATTCTGCAAACGAAGTTACCCAGAGGGTGGAAGGTGCCAAAGTTTACCAAATTCTCTGGAAAGACCGAGGAGTCCCCCTTCGAGCATGTTTCAAGATGCCAAACCGAAGCTGGCAACATAGCAAACAACAAGGACTTGAAAATTAAGTACTTCCCAAGTTCCCTCACCAAAAATGAATTTACTTTGTTCACCACCTTACCCCCATAGTCTGTCCATACCTGAGCATAATTGGAAATATTGTTTCATGAACAGTTTTACATGGGACAATCGGAAATTAGTCTGAAAGAGTTAGCCAGCTTCAAGCGAAAGGCTACAGAGTCGGTGGACCAATATCTTAACAGGTTTAGACTTTTGAAAGTGTGATGCTTCACGCAAGTCCCTAAACATGAGCTAGTAGAGATGGCGGCTTGCGGCTTAGATTATTCTATCAGGAAAAAGTTAGACGCACAATATCTCAAAAATGTGGCGCAGCTAACTAATAGGGTCCGACAGGTCGAACATTTAAAAAATGAGAAAACCCATGCTAACAGATATTTTAAGAAAGAGAAAGTTTCATACGTGGCCGCTGACGAATACTCTTCTAACGATGAGGAGCTCGTCGATGATAATAAGGTCAACATGGCTGAATTGAAGTTAGGGCCTCCGTACACATGCAAACCATTAAAACCATCAAATGGAAAAAATCCTGTTGAAACCGAAAAAACAGATAAGCATATCACAAAAACATATACTTTTGATGTATCTAAGTGCGATGAAATATTTGATTTATTAGTTAAAGATGGTTAGGTTATTGTCCCTCATGGGGCAAAAGACCCCCCTTTAGAACAAAAGAAGAAAAGAGGATTTTGTAAGTTTCATAATTTTCTTGGTCATAAGACATCTCAATGTGTTCTTTTCAGGGACTTGGTGCAGAAAGCTTTGAAAGAAGGTCGACTTCAATTTTGTGAAAGGCCAAAGATACAGGTGGAAACAGATCCTCTAAAAGTCGAAGAAGCCTTGTATTCTGAGTTATATGACTGCATGATGGTTGGGGCTACTGAAGGTCTCAATGAGCACTTGACAACTGAAGCATTTGAATGCATGATGGCCAAGACTACTGATGGTCCTTTCAAGAAGTCTGAAGAGAAACTCGACGCGTTCTACCCTCAGGCTGGCGAAAGTCTAATTGATCTTCAAGAGAAATGCAGGGTGAGCGGGTTGAAGGGTGCACTATACCTAAAGTGTAACACCTTGTTTGACGAAAAAGTTGCTGAGAAGTATGAAACGGGTAGGAAAATGGCACTGCAAGCCAGTAAGCTATCAGTCCCTAGGTTCGTGTTTGACAAGAATGGTGCTCCTCATCGGAACAAAGAATACAAGAAGTTATTCCAGCCTGCGCGGCCCAAGATCTTTGTGCCACCATCAGATACCTCACAAGATAAGTGGGTTGCATCTGTGAGCCAAAAAGGGAGCAAGCAGACGAAGTGGAAGGTATTAGATCTGGAAAAGGAGGCAAAGGCCTCAAACAAGAGTACTGAACCCAAGGGTTATGTGGTTTCCCCCAACTACAAAGGCAAGAATCCTATGACAAGGACCTAGTGGAGGTGATATCAACAAAACAAAAAGGCTACCAAAAAGGCTTCGACTTTACACCTGAAGCATGTGGGACCCTCTGGACTGAAAAGGAAATGCCTAAAGACAAGGTGGGTCGAGAAGGAGAAAATTGTGACTAACCAGACTACGGCATTGACTGTGGAGACTTTTGGAGAGTAGGAGGTGGTGTCAACCCAGAGCTCGAAGTACACGTTTGGAGGTGAAAATAAGAAAGAACCAAAATATACTCCATAGTCAGGTGAAAAAGAACCAGAGTACACTCCCCAGTCGGATGAGGAATACACCCCATCACCAGAAGACAATTTCGATGAAGACATGTATGACGACACCAATGATGATACATATGATGAAGACTTTATTGTAAACTGCGGCATCATGTCAATATTGCCGGCAGAATATGATAGGGTGTTAGAAGTCTCTAAAGCAGAAAAAGATTTCCTACTAGACGAGATTACAGAAGACAAGCCATTATGTTACTACATGATGAACAGTGGCGTGGTGGAAGAATGAACAACTATGTTTGAAAGACCTAGTCCTGGAATGATGTACCATTTAAAGCCATTGTTCATAAAAACGAAGGTCGACAGAGTGGCAGTCAACAAGGTGTTCGTAGACGAAGGCGCAACTGTCAATTTAATGCCTCATACGTTGTTCAAAAAGATTGGAAAGACTGAATCTGATCTCAGACAACACAATATGGTTCTATCCAATTATGAAGGGAAAACCAGCAACATTCTGGGAGTGGTCCAAGTTGATTTAGCTCTAGGTACCACTACCCGATCAACGCTCTTCATGGTCATAAACTTGAAGGTAAATTTCAACCTCTTGTTGGGTCGAGAATGGATCCATGGGATAGAGGTGGTTCCTTCAACTCTACATTAGAGGTTAAGCATTTGGAGGAAAGACGACATCATTGAGAATATCGAAGCCGACCAGAGTTATTACAGGATTGATGAAGCAAAGGGTGCAAAGAAATCTTTTGACCAGCACCCAGCAAATGTGGCACCTTGTGGCGATTTTACGGGATCTTATAATTCTGTCAACATGGGTCGCATCCTGAACTTGGGTCCTGACTATGGATTCGTTTGGGATGCTACTGACGCTACAATGAAGCCCATAGAGGAACTTCCACCCACAGGGGGGCCCACAATTAATGAAAATGACTACTGAGTCAGAGAGCTTGACTCGAATTTCGGCTTATTTGGCTGAAAACAAGCAAAAGTCGGTGCTAGAAGCAGGAAAGCAACAAAACATAGTTGGTGATACCAACAACAGTACGTAAGTAAGTGGCTGACAAGGCCAAACAACAGCTTTGGAAAGCCGGAGGCTTGATTGCATATATGAAAATGAGTCTTTGGGGTTTGAGAAAAGCCCATCCATTGAGCTGTAGAGAATACAGGCGTAAGACCCACTCGAAGAAATTGACTAGGGTGATGGGGCAATGAAGAGACCTACGTACGTAAGTGCTAAGATTGGGTCGAAAATGAAGGTCAAGTTGATTGAGGTGTTGAAGGAGTACAAAGATTGCTTTGCTTGGGATTATGAAAAAATGTCTGGCTTGAGTCAGAGTATGGTAGAACACCGACTACTAATTCAGCTAGGAAAAAAGCCAATAAAATAGTAGCCACGATGTTTCGCTCCAGAAATCACTTTAAATATCAAGCATGAGATCGAGAGACTGCTCAAAAGTCGGTTCATCAGAACTGCAAGGTACGTTGAATGGTTAGCAAACATAGTTCTTGTTATTAAGAAAAATGGGACTTTGAGAGTCTGTATAGATTTCAGAGACTTAAACAATGTTATCCCTAAAGAGGAGTATTCAATGTCTGTGGCAGAAATATTGGTCGATTCAGCCGCGGGTTTTGAGTATTTGAGTATGCTCGATGGGTACTCTGGTTATAACCAAATCCTCATAGCCGAAGATGTTCCCAAAATGGTGTTCTGGTGCCCTGGGGCTTTAGGAACGTACGAATGGATTGTAATGCCATTTGGTTTAAAAAACGACAGGGCAACTTATCAAAAAGCCATGAGTGCTATATTTCATGATTTTATTGAGAAATTTATGCAGGTGTACATTGATGACATTGTCATCCTCATCAGAGAAGGGTCACTTAGACCACCTTCGATGTTCATTTGAGAGAATGAGGAAATATGGATTAAAAATGAATCCACTAAAGTGTGCTTTTTTTATGTACATGCAGGAGATTTCCTGGGATTTGTAGTCCACAAAAAGGGCACCAAGATCAACCAAAATAAAACCAAGGCAATTTTGGATCTCAACACTACTTTGAAGAAGAAACAACTTCAGTCTTTGTTGGAGAAGATAAACTTTTTGAGAAGGTTTATACCCAAATCTAAGTGGTAAGACGAAGGTGTTCTTGCTATTTCTCAAGGCCAAGAAAGAAAGTGACTTTCACTGGAGACAGGAGCAACAAGAGGCTTTTGACACCATCAAAGAGTACCTCATGAGGCCTCCCATTTTATTGCCACCTAGTATGAATAAAAGCATGAAGTTGTATATTGCTGCGTCGGACACAACTATAGGAAGCATATTAGTGCAAGAGGACGATTGTGGCGTCGAAAGACCCATTTATTAACTTAGTCGAATGTTAATAGATGCTGAAACTAGATACACCATGATCGAAAAAATGTGCCTATGCTTGTACTTCTCATGTACGAAATTAAAATAATATATTAAACCAGTTGAGGTTTACGTTTCGTCGCATTTTGATATTATTAAGCATATGTTGTCTAAACCCATTATGCATAGTCAAATTAGGAAGTGGGCACTAGCGTTAACTGAATTTTCCTTGATGTATGTCCCTCTAAGGGCAATCAAAGGACAAATAGTGGCATACTTCATTGTCGACCATGCAGTGGTCGAATTATCATTGTGGATGGTTGATGCAGATCCTTGAAAGTTATACTTTGATGAATCAAGTCATAAGAATGAGACAGGTATTGGGATCTTGATAATATCCCTGCATGGCTATCCTACTATATTCAAATGTAGGGTCGACGAAAAATGTTCTAATAATGAGGCTGAATATGAAGCCTTGATCATTGACCTTAAGATCCTTAAGGATCTGGGTGCCAAGAGAGTCAAAATAAAAGGCGACTCTGAACTAGTGTAAACAGATCACGGGAGAGTATAAATGCACTAAGGAACACCTCGTGGTGTACTTCACGATGATGAAATGACTCTTTGAATGCTTCAAGGTTGTTAGCATTATACACGTGTCCATGATAGAAAATCAAGAGGCCAATGATTTAGCGCAAATCACCTCTGGGTACAAAGTGTCGGCGGGAAGGCTGAGAGACTTCATTGAAGTTAAGGAAAAGGTGGTATCTAAGGTACTACCATCATTAAGCTTGTTAGAAGCCCCGGGGGAAAATATCCTGGCAGAGAATTTAATTAAAAGTTTAGGGAACTGTGAAATCTTCACTATCAGCAATCTATCATCGTTAGACTGGAGAAAATCAATCGTTGAGTATTTGGAAAATCCAGTGAAAAGGGATGATAAAAAGATTAAGTACATAATTTTAAGTTACGTCCTAATGGGGAATGAGTTGTTGAAAAAGACCCTAGAAGGGGTGTTGCTTAAGTGTCTGGGGGATGCAGACGCATACTTAGCAATTTCAGAAGTCCATAGTGGGACATGCAGGGATCACCAAGCTGGCCATAAAATGAAATGGCTACTGTTTCGACAAGGTGTGAATTGGCCAAGGATGCTCAAGAGTTGCATTGACTTTTTAGAGGGGTTCCAAGATAGTCAAAGACACGCAAACGTCTAGCACGTGCCAGCCAACGAACTGCACACCATCATTAAGCCATGGCCCTTTTGTGGTTGGGCGTTGGATATTATAGGAGAGATTCGACCAGCCTCGTCGAAACAACAAAAATTCATCCTTATGGGAATAGACTATTTCACAAAGTGGATAGAGGTTGTATCTTTGGTAAAAGTAGACCAAGAGACTGTGATTGAATTTATCTAAAACCATATTTTTTACAGATTTGGGATTCCTGAAACTATCACGATGGACCAAGGTTCCGTGTTTGTTGGCCAGAAAATGTAGGAATTTGCAGCATAGATAGGTTTTAAGTTGGTCACTTCGACACCATATTATGCTCAGGCAAACGGTCAAGTCGAAGTTGTTAACAAAGTGGTAATTAGACTCATTAAGAAGCATATTTCCAAGAACCCCAAGAATTGGCAAGACGTTAGATCAAATTTTATGGGCCTGTCGAACGTCCCCTAAGGAGTCAACCAAATCAACTCTGTTTCGTTTGACATTTAGTCATGATGTTGTCTTGTCAACAGAGATTTGTTTATAGTCAATTAGAGTGCAATGTCAGCATGACATTCTGTGGAGAAATATTGGAGCATGATGCTAGACGAAATGGTGGACTTAGACAAGGAAAGGATGGTAGCACTAGACAGGCTATTACGCCAAAAGACACGGGTGGCCAAAGCATACAATAAGAAGGTTAGAAAAAATATCTCTGTCGTCAATGGTTATATATGGAAGGCAGTATTGCCTGTGGATCGATGGGATCGAATGTTAGGAAAGTGGTCACCAAATTGGGAGGGACCATTCCAAGTAACCCACACGTTCAGTAACAACGCGTACGGGGCCCAAGAGATAGGTAGGGACCAACAAATCATAAGAGTAAATGGGAGATATTTGAAAAAATATAGACCTATGTTACAAGAGGTTGAAATCCAAAAATAATGTTTCATTGATAATTGGCCTACGTTGGTGGAAGGCTAACACAATTTACAAAAGAGCTCCAGAATGGAGTTATAAGAAAAAGAAAAAAAATCCAACCAAAATAAAAATACGGCTATACTTGAAACTTTGACTTAAAGTCTTCAAAAAGGGTTCTCTCATGATCCACTTTACTTTCCAAGAGAAATTTTTTCTGCCGCATTGCTCGATGGTCTTCTTTAGCGCTAGGGCAGTTTCGATGTGGGTTGTCCCCTGGGAAACTTCCTGGTCGATAACCTCTTGAGCCGGTAGAGGTCCGTCAGAGTCCAAAGAAGCCTTATGTGTTTCAACTTCAGCAATCTTTCTCTCAAGTTTTGCCATCTGGGCTCGATAATCAAATATCTGCTGGTCGAAGGCGCGACACTTGTCGAAGCGCTCTTTCTTTGTGGTTTCAAAATCCTCAAGTTTTTTCTCACAAAGGGAGCTGAGATACCACTCTCATTTTATTTCATTAATCTTCGCCCTAATTTGAGCATCAACTTGCTTTCACATTGATAGGTCATTTTCCAGCTGAGTAAAGAAGGCCTCGAACTCAATGAAATACTTGGTTATAAGGGCAGGCACTTTAAAATGAGAGAGTTTATCCAATATTTTAATATGTCACAGGCTACAACTGAATCTTCTGCAACTGTGTCCAGGAACTCATCCTCAAACAAATACGTCCTTAATTCTTGAAGTTTTAGGGCAAAAGAATCATCCATCTCTAGGTTGAGAGTGGCCTTCGAACCAGCAGGGGTGGCATCCACAGTCGACTGGTGAAGCTTGAGAAGGGCCTTCAGAGTCTCTGTTGGGTTTGACTTTTTCATAGCCAGAATTTCCTCTGGGGTAGGCATCTTTTCAACAGTAGGGTTGCCTTCAGCGGAACCTAGGGGAGTCAGAGTTCTTTCGGCAACGGTTGGGATAATCACAGAGCTTTCTTTTCCGCTAGTGGCTGCACCATCCCTATTAGCCTCATTATTGGTGTGGTCAATAGGGGGTGTTTTCGCTGTTGGGTCTTCTACTGTCGACGCCCCTTGGAATTTGTCGACCTTTTGAGGGCTAAAAAGAGGCATCATTTCGAGGGGGGGGGGGGTTACCAGCAGTAGTTGTGGCATTATCAGCATTTACAGTAATGGTTATGTCGATCGTGATGTCGTGCAGAAGGCAACATAAATAAGAAAACACCCATGTAATATATGGACCAAAAGAATAAGAACAAAAAATACCTCAGCAGTATCTTGTGTTAGAGGGGTTTAGCAGCATCAACATGGAAAACTTCAATTAGATCCTTAGGAACAATATGTCTTACGATCGAGGTGACCGCTTTGGGGGGAGTCTGTTGCAGTGAGAATCAGATATCAAGCTATTAATTAACTTGAATCACAAAACATGAAGTTCACCACCGAGCTTTGATTTATCCAAAGGAAAGAGTAAAGATCGAAGAAAACCCTAAATGCGCTATGTAACAACACAATTAGAGATCTAAGGTTCGGGGGTTGGTTATACTTAGGGAAGGCGTTAGTATCCTAAGTATCTGTAGTACTCTACAGGAACCTCTTGCTAGTATTTGTGTTATGTTAAAGTTTTCTTGCTAAGGGAATTGTGCTAAGCTAACAATCTAGAGTATATACACTAAGTATGCTTGCCAAGACATCACATCTCGTCCCTACGTATCCTGACTAGGATGGAATCAGAGCAATCATAGTTCTCCTAACTAGGGATGCGGAAATCTTGATAAAGATCAAGGTTCTAGAGAGAAAGTAAGTATCCATAACCATGATACTTACACAAAGTTAACCAACTTTCTAAATCTAAGTTGAGAACTAACCTAACTAGGGTTGACTTTAACAAAAGTCAAAGAGGGGAAATGAGTACACATCACAATGGTACTCACATAGAGTTTACAAACTCTACACCTGATTCTAAGTTGCAAGACCAGTTGGTTCTAACCAGACCAAAAGGAGAGAGTTAAGTGTTAGTTGTTAGTGGTTATAGGGCTCGACAAGATATCGTATCTTGTGCCTATGTATCCTAACTAGGAAAGGGGAATCAGAGCCACCGTAGTTCGGCCTAACTAAGGGTGAGGAACTCTTGATAATGATCAAGGTTCCAAAGGGAGTAAGTGTTCATAACCATGACACTTACATGGAGTGTGGCGACTGCAAACCTAAACTAGGTTACAACAGGCAAGACTCTCACAAGGTCTCGGGGGAAAGATAGACAAGGCTATCCAACATGACATGGCAGTCAACAAATGCTTCTCTCCTTTGGAATCAGGGGAGCAATAACAAGGAACAAAGATGAAGCTTTAAGCATAAGTAATAATAATCAAGAGCGAACAAGAGAACACCAAACAACCATAAACAACTCATGGTCAACATTACAATGTCAGAAAAGTATTAGCAAGCATCAAGAGTAAACCAATAAACAAGGTAAGAATTTATCAATAATTTCTCAAGAACTAATTCAAACTACAAACAAAAAAGATTGATCAACACTTAGTCAAAAGCTTCAAAGGTATCGAGAATCAAATTCAAAATTGAACGTCGAGAATTAACCACAATGAGAATTGTCAAGTTTAACCAAATTCTAATTAAATCAAAATTTAATTAAAAAGCTAATTAACTAATTAAATTAAGACCTAATTTTAAAAAGATCTAATGAACTAAATTCTAATTAAAAATTAATTAACTAATGAAATGGAAATCTAATTAAAAATAATTAACAAATTCTAATTAAAAAAAAACTAATTAGACTAAGGGGTGCAGATCGCAGTTAAGGGTGTATATTTAGAAATTTCAAATGGGCTTTGAAGCCCATACCAACATAATAATGCAAGGTGTGATCTAAACATAAGGGTGGCAGTATAAACCAAAATGGATGGGCTAGAGAAAGCCCAATATTCATAATAATGGAAATGTAATTAAGAAAGAAAATAATTAAAAAAAAAAATTAAAAGGAAAAAAACGTAAACCTAAAATTCTCTCCTAGGTGCCACTCTCCTCTTTTATGTATCTCCACTTCTCAATTCAAAATGGATATCACAAACTCACTCTCAACTTTTTTCGATCTCAAACTACCGCAACTTTCAATCTTCTCCGCTTGCAACTTCCTTCGTTGTGCTTCTTTGTCATGGCGCGAAGGCGGATTGTAGCGTAAATTCTGGTGAGTTAAAGGAGGGTGATATGGAGTGTTGGTTTGATTTTTTGGCATTATGATAAAATGGAGTTTGGCAGGGTTTTTATTTACAAAAATTGATTGCTAGAGGTGCTCTTTTGTGTTAGGAGTTTTTTTTCACTGTGTGTGTTTTTGTATTGTTGTCCCTGATGCTAATAGTTGTTGTTGATTAAATGTAGGGGAAGGTGGTGAATTAAAAAGGGTGATGATGAAGGTTCAAAAGAAAATCGTCTTATGAATTGACATTCCCAAGTTGAAGAGTAATGTGCTCCATTTTGTAAGTTCCCTCTGTTTTTTCTTTTTCCTCTCTTTTTGTTTGATACAAAAACTTGGTCTGACCTGCCCCCCCTCTTTTTGTTACTTCTCTCTTTTAAAATGATTCTCGGCACCATCCTCTGTTACCTGTCCTGTTGGGTTATTGACATATCATTTTCAATGATAGGTCTTGTGGTAACTAGTCTTGTGCAGGTTGTGTGATGCAGAGGTTTGTAGCAGGATTCTTATTGTGTAGTTATAACTTTGTTGATGCAGGTTTTGGAGGGTTGTGGATTTTGTTTTCAAATGAGCATGTTTATGCAGAATTTTGATGTAGGTTCATCTGGAACATTGTTGTTGTCTTGTAGAAATTCTGCAGGTTTGTCTTTTAGTAGCAAAACTCCTTTTTTATGCTTTTATTTTGTAACAAAGGACATGTCTTTGCACTAGAGGAAGTAAGCCACTTTTGGTGCAAATGTTGTGTTGTTGTTTTGGTCTTGCAGTGGTACAAGGATGTGCAGATGATACAACTAGTGATGAGCATTTGTCTTCCTTGTCATAGGTAGGTGCAGGTTGGCAGCTGTTTGTTTAGAGTGGAGTGCATCATTGTATAAGCTTAAGGTAGCTTGTGTGGGGTGAGTTTCTGCTAAGGGTTATATACTACTTGTTTGTATGACTTGGCTAGCAATGGATTTTTGGTTTGGTTTGGTTTGTCTTGGTCAGAGTGTGCAAGTTACACTATTATTATTTTTGGCTTTTCTTGTAACAAAAAAAAGGGGCTCTTGTATATAGTAATCAAATGGATTAATAAAATGTGTGTTTTGGAGGATTTTGTGGAAATGGGCTAACAATGAAATGTTTGATGGGCCTTGAATTTGATTTATGAATTTGAATTGAAATTTGTATTTTGGCAAGAATAAGGAAAACTTGAATGTAAACTTGAAAATGAAATGGATGATATTAGCACATTGACATGAAACGGCGACTTAAATCTTTAATTGAGATGAGTAGAACTTTGATTCAATTCTTGACGAATAAGGGAAATCACCATAAATTGAAACAAATTGACACCTTGCATTCATGAATCAATCCTTAAAATTATTCCTTCAATTGAGACAAAATGAAAATTGTAATTTAAAATTTCATGTTCAAATGGTTCTCTTAACTTGAATATGAAAACAGTAGTCGAACAATTCTAAAGCAAACAGAAACCTTGAGCCCAAACTTGAGGAAAGAGATTAGGGCAATGAGTCCCCTTTGAAATGATCTTAAATTGAATATCATGCTCGAATCTTCACATGAAAAGGCAAGAACACAAACCATTGAATAAAATTTGCAAATAACCTGAGATGCCTCACTATCTTGACTTCCTTAATAGCATTGCAACTTGATTTAAAAAAAAAAAAAAACTTGAATTTCCATGAAACTTGGTTTGGTAATTGTTAAGCATGAAGTACATCTTCATGACAATATCCATCTTAAGAACGACACAATATTTTCTTTCTTAACCAAGATCAAGTCGCATTATGTTGTACTGAACCATACTGCATACACATTTAACCCTACTAACTTTAAGTGAACCTGAATTGACACAAGCTCATTTTGAACACAAAAGGTCCTTTCATCCGACACGCCACCTTCAGAGTCCTTTTGGTGGGAACCTTCTTCTTCTTGACCAAGGGGGTAGTAGGGGGAGAGTTCGACGTCTCAGAGGGAAAGACCCGGGGTTAGGTACTTTCATTCGACGCGCCACCTTTAGAGGCCGGCGCTTTTTCAGTAACCTAGAAGACAACATCGTAAGTTGGAAAGATGAGGCAAATATAAATATAAACCAAAGAACATGTGATACCTAGGGATTTGGGATTTTTTGTTTCTTTGTTAGCCTAGTCGAGGTCAACATAACGGGTGGTTCCCTTTTCCGACCATGAGGAAGGAAGCACAAAAAATAAGATGTTGGTAATCAATGAAAGGCAAACAAGAAAAATGGAGAAAGTACCTTATTGGAGGTGTGCTCTGAGACACCAGCTCCTGAGGGATTCTCGACAACTACAGTGATTGTCAGGGTAGGGACTTCACCCGCGAGTGCAGCAAAGGTGTTGACCATATTCTCCAAGAAGAGGTCACAGTTGAAACATTGGGCTTGGTATTCCGACCACCAAATATTAAAGTCGTCAGTGGTGAAGAAAGATGGTCGAAAAGAGAAAACTGACAACTCAAGACGTTGAGTCGACCTAGCAAATTTGAGGCAGCTCTAGTGGCATGCCAAGTTTAGTCGTCGACTAGCCTGTACAATGTCAGAAGAGTGTTGTACCAAAGACTTTGGCAGCATTTAGCTCAAGCCAAACTTTCAGGCCACCAAATTGGGTTGATAGTTCATGAACCCATAACAGTTGTTTCCCATCTCGATTTGGAACGACAACATGGTAGGTGTTAGAAACGCCCGCCATATTGAATTCGACATTGCTGTTTTCTTTGGAGAAGCGCCAGGAAAAGGAATTCTGAACCATGATGGACCAAATCGTCGATGCACAAAAGGATCCATGCCATGAACGAAGGTGTTTGCCTTAGCAAACATGGTGAGGTATTTCATGAAAAGAGTTTTGTTGGGGGTCTCCTGCGTGGTCATCAAGGCAAATCAAATGCCTTCTATGGGACGATCTTCATTTAGACGCTGCATTGTTGCAGAAATGGGATAACCCATTTGATGCTCGAAGGTGGCGTTGAGCCAATCCTGTAGCAACCACATAGGCCCTGGAACATTCAAGAACTTAACAATTTCATGGAGGAGTTATATTCTCAAGGTCGACAGACCAAGAGAATGCTAGAGGGAGGATAACATCAGCTTACCTAAAGATACTTGTCGACCCTCATATATCTGGATCGCCAGGATGATATAACTCTTGGCTATTTGTAGAGAGCCAATACAAAATAGGTATTAGGACAACCAGAGAGTCAGAAAGGCAGTGTACTCTTCGTCCAACACGTCGTTGGAACCTTTATTATGGTGATCCTCTATGAAGTTCTGGAAGCCAACATGGTCGAAGTCGAAGGCAACGTTCGTCTCTAGGGTCGAATCAAATGGCTTACATATCGAAGAGAGTCGGAATCAACATGCTACAAGGGAAGTGGAATGTGTTGGTCGAACCTTTCTAAAAAAACATTGACGCTAACAGTAGACAATGGTTGACCCTGTGTACGTTCCTGGAGAGCTGAATGGCATCGAAGATGTTAGTCGTCTTTCATTGGTCCTGACGTTTGTTTTGGACCTTATTTAACCAGGAAATATAGTCCTTATTTCCTGGGGTAGGCATCAACCGGAAAACACGGGCCTTTGGCGCCATGAATTTTAGGTCGAGAGTGCCACCCTTCTGGAAAGCAGGGGGATGGTGGCCAAAAAGCAAGGAAAGAATGCCTGAAGCTCCTCATGGATGGGCTTGTTAGCAGGATACGGCCCATGAAAAACATGCATCTTTCTAGCAACTGCAAAAGGGATGACCATTTGGCATTGCCAGACAGCCACCACCGCGTCATCAGCAGACATTGGGTTTGGAAGGGGCCTAAGGGAATCAACTTCACAGAAAACAAACGCGATAGGGTTGTTGTCGGTGGTGTGTGAAGGTGAGATAATACTTAGAAGGGGGGTTGAATAAGTATGAAAGATTAAATCTTAGAAATAAAACACAATTATTTTTATCCTGGTTCGTTAAACTCAACTACTCCAGTCCACCCTTCCTAGAGTGATTTGCCTTTCTCAACAAGGACTTAATCCACTACTTAATCAAACAGATTACAATAGTAACACCTAAGAACAACTGTTCTTAGTCTTCTCAAGTGCTACTAATTCCAACTGAATCCTCTTAAGGAAAACCTTTACAATCAATGTAAATTAAATACAAGAGTATGAATGCTTCTAAAAAGCTTTTATCACAACAGTGATTTTTCTCTTAAGTTTAAGTACAAAGAATTCTAAGAATGAATATGAAAGAATGAGAGCTTTGAATGTTTTGATTTCTTTTCAGCAAAAATGTCTAACTGAAGAATTTGGTGGAGTCTTCCTTTTATAGGCAGCTGATCCAAGGAAGCTGAACGTTGAGAAGAGAGTCCCAAAAAGGTCTGAGCCTTTTTGTCTTCACATCAAGTGACCTTGCCTAGAAGTAGAAAGCACAGAAAAATCCTTTTTGTCTGTGTTCTTGTGTCTAGCACAAATGAGGAAAAAGACGTTGGATTTACTCCAACGAATATATTCTTTGAATATTTCTTCTTCAGTTTTCAGCAAGTTCATCAGAATCTGATTGAGTCATAGTCTTCTAATGATGTTCAGAACTTTGCTGTATCAGAGTCTTCTGCAGCATGTGTGCTTTCAGCGTGTTGATTATCAGAGCATATTTGACACAGAACTTCAGTACTTGGCAGCTTTAGTACTTTCAGAAACTTCTGTAGAAACTATGCTTTGAGAAACTCTTCATACAATATTCTTCTTAGCTTCAGATGCTTCTGACTTGCTTTAGATGCTTCTGCTTCAGAATCTTCTGGAGCTTCTTGCTTCAGATCCTTCTGGAGACTACGCTCAGGATCTTCTGTAAACAGCAATCAGAATCTTCTAATGAATGCATCTGGCGCTTCAGAGTCAAGATAACTTCTTGTATACAATTCAAATTTGCTTCTAGAGAGTTAATTTCATTTCAGTCTGCAGTAAAACTCTCAAACAAATTTTAGAGTATATAATTCTTAAATACAAAATTTCCTAACAGTTATCATCAAAACAAAGAGATATTATTAAGAACCAATCTGTGTTCTAACAATCTCCCCCTTTTTGATGATGACAAAAAGTATCAGAAATTTTGTTTAACTGAACATATTAGAATTGTAACGCCCCCTGAGATGATGAATCTCCCCCTGAGTTAAATACAAATAAGGAATATAAACTTCCCTTTTGTCTTGAGTAATCTTCAGAGTTAGATCTTGTTTGTTCTTATAACATTTGAAGGTCAGAATGTCTTGCAGATTTAAGATTCAGAGTTTGATAATAAACAAATGATCTGAGAGACTCAGAGTTTCTTTTATAGAATGTACTTATCAAATGTTCTGAAATAGTCAGATTAAATGTTAGATAGAATAGATATGTCTGAAGAGCTATATTTTCTCCCCCTTTTTTGTCATAAGCAAAAAGTAAAAACTTTAAAAAGACAAATAAAAGGAAACAGTAAATAAGATAATTCAATGGAGAAAAACTTTGATTCATTCAAAAGATCAGATCAAGAGTACATAGGCAAACATCAGAAGATATGGCAATAAAGTACAGATGCAAACAACAGATGCAAAAACATTAGAAAGAAAATCTAAGAGTGTTTGGACAAAAGCATCTTCAATAGATCTGTAATCTCAGAGGATGATTGCTCTTGCTTGGACATCCACTTAGCCATAGTTTTATTCTTTTCATCTTGCTTTGACATCCATTCTGCCATATCCTCAGACTTCTTATCCTGTTTAGCCATCCAGGATTTTATCTCTGACTGTCCAGCTTCCAGAGCAGCAATCTTATCTTCAAAATCTGGATGTTCTTTCTTTATCTCAGATGAAGAAGTATGATGAGGTTCTGTAGCCTGAACAGAGTCAATTTCCATTTGGTTTGTAGATTCTAGAGCATTGGAATCAAAAGGAGGGTCTACCAGAGTCATAGCCAACGGATTTTCTTCAGATGCATTTTCATTAGATTCTGTTGATGGTGGAGGAGCATCTAAAAGAAGCAGAGGTTCAGATTTGTTGACAGTCCAGAATAGAGTCCTTGCAGCCTTAGCAAATCTGAGCTTTGCATCATCAGAACAGACGTTCTTCAGATTTGAAGCTACAGAGTTGAATCTGTTTATGAATCCATTCCAGATGATGTCAGATTCTTTGGCATCCATTGTTGTTGAGCATTTCTTCTGAACAGTACCTAAATACATCTGTATTTCTTGCAAAAATGTTTGAAATAAATGATCAACATTAAGTCTGGGCTTTGGTCGTAACAAAGTTTCCAGAGTTACAGGTTTAGGTTGGGGAGTTGGTGGAAAAAGTGATTGTTGGATGGAGATCAGAGGAGGAGGATAGTATGGAATGAAGGGTATCTCAGGAGCTTTTTCTTTTGATCTGAGTAAAGCATTTAGCAAATGAGGTTTTGCTCTTCTGTGAGGGGTAACTACATCAAAAGGTGCATTTGAGTAGGGTTTGAAAGCAGATTTTGGTGGTTCATCAGATGCAACAGTGTTATCAGATGCAATTGGCAGAGCTGAAACAACATCTTTATCAGATTTTGCAGAACAAGAGATGGTTGCTAAAGATCCTACATCTGACATAGATTTTAAGTAATCAAGAATCACAGATGGAAGGGTCATTGTGGGTTTTGGTTTCAGAGGGTTGATGGGTTCAGAAGGTTCAACTCTGTCATAAAAATCTTTTAGTTTGAAACCATAAAACAGATTATGAAATAGAGATGATACTTGGGCACAAGATATAGAAGATCTTGGGTTTGGATTGGGAATTAAAATCTCAGATGATGGTGTAGGTGTAGGTGTGGGAATAAGATCTGGAATGGAAGCTTTTGAAGGTATAGAAGGTTCAGGTTGGTTTATCTCAGAGTGTTTTTCAGATGGAGAGATAAGAAAATCTGGGTGGATTTCTGATTATGAGGAGTTAGAGGATGTGGTTGGTGTACAAGAGGTAGAAGATACTTGAAATACCGTTTTTAATGGTGTGACATCAAGAACTTCTGTCTCAGGGATGTGAGGTTCAGAAGTGTTGGTTTGTTCTGAAGGAATTTTAGATGGTTTGGATGCTTGTTCTGAGATGGGTGACACAGATGGAATGGTGATTGGTTCTGATGAAATGAGAGCAGAACTTACTTTTGTAGGTTCATAAGTAACAGGTGTAATGGGTTCAGATGATTTTGATGGTGGTTGATTTACAGAGGCTTTTTCTGGTTGAGATTCTGATTGTTTTTCTGGTTGTTCAGATGATTGTTGTTGTTCAGATTGTTGTGGTTGTTGTTCTGATGGTTGTGTTCGTGGAACAAACTGTTTGATATGGATTTTTGGTTGAGATGGTTTTGGTACAGAAACTGTTGGTGTTGGAATTGTTTGTGTTGTTGTTTGAGTTGGAACAGGTGTTTGTTTTTGTGGTGATATGGAACTGGGAGCAGTAACAGAAGTGGTTTGTGTAGAAGGTGGTTTTGGTACAGACTTAATATTAGAATCATTTATAACAATATTTGCAGAAGATACAGAAGATTTAGTACCTTTTATTTTGATCCTCTTGGCAGGTACAGAAGCAGCTTCTTCAGATTCTTTTCTCTTCAAGAGCTTCTTTGGCTTCTCAGCAATCTTGACCTTCTTCTGAGCAGGTGCAGAGTCAACAACTGGTTGAGTCCTTTTCCTCTGGAGTTGTGCTTCTTCTTCTTCTTCTGCATTGGGTAGAGGTTGTCTTGCTAGCTGAATCACATTAGCAGGAACAGGTTTTCCTTCCTTCTTGCATTCATCAATATACATAACCACTATATGTCTGGGCTCTTCAGCAAAGAATAAAGGAAAGTCATCTACAGGAACCCTCTTATTCAATTCAGACACATTCAGCTTCTTGGGAGCTGTTGTGAGTTCATCAATAATTTTGAGTCTCTGAAGACTTTTAGCATTCAGAGGCTTTCCCATTATAAATTATAATTCCTCTGTAACTCCAGCAGCGTACAGAGCAGTGACCAAACCATTCTCAGTAAGAAGATCTGAGATCAACCTTCCAAAGGGGATCCAAGTTCTGATCTTCTATCCTTTCTCTTTCACATATTCTCTAGATGCATTGATATGGTTCCACAGATGCATAAAAAGAATGTATGGAAGATCTACCTTGGTGCTCTGACTAAGGCAATACATGAAATAGAGCTGTTCATTATTGACATAGTCTGGAGAATTGGTTGACTTCCTGTGGTGGATGCATCCCATGAAGATCTTGGCCCAGATCTTGTAGTCAGGCTTCAGATCTTTGAATTTGTTAGAAGCTTGACCAACAGTCATTACTTCTTCATATACTTCATCCATGTCCACACGCCCAGCTGGCAAGTGGGAAACACCATCTGTTTCTTCATAACCTATTAACTTTCTTATCAGATCTTCTGTGATAATGATCTCTTTTCCCAGCACAGAAGATAAGATGAACTTGGGGTAAACTGATGCATGGATCCAGAATTCTTTCACAAGGAGGGGGTAAACTGGTCCAAAGAGCCTATCAAAATATTTAACCCATCCTTGAGCTCCAATGATGGAACGAAACTCAAACCCATTTTCTGCCAGAGAGACAAACTCAACCATGGATTCACATAGAACTTCCAATTTATCAACAGAGGTTAGAAGAGTTCTTTTGGGAGGAGAATAGGGAGCAACACCCATGTTTTCTGAAGTTACTGCAGCCATAGAAGATTGGAATTGAGCAGCTGTTGATGATGAAGTTGCCATTGAAGAATGCTTTGTCAAACGCTTAGGTTTAGGATTTTTATGTAGAGCAAATAGAAGATGAAAACGCATATAAATTTCTGAGAGTGTGAAAAGTGTGAAAGTGAATACAAGTCATGTATTTATACTAAAACATTTAGGCATATCAACAGTCAGAAATTACACGTTTTAACAAGCAATAAATGAAAAGAATAATAATCATTACAAACATTAATTGCTTCTGACAATTTGGGGGAAAATCAAGATTTTCACTATTCAAACTTCACCTCAAACGTCTCTTCAGTTATGTACACGCCACCTCTTCAGATTTGGTGTGAAACGTGTTTGCTTGCATGTGTTCTGAATTCTCTTAAGAAATGAAATGTTAGCCAGCGTTCAGATCTTCTAAAGATTGTTAGTTCAGAGTTTCACAACAGAAATAATGAACAGAATAAACTAAGCAATCAGAAGAAATACTTCAGAGCATTAAGCATATTTGCATCTGTAAAAATTTGCTTCTGATAAATATCATTCTGGACAAAAATCCATACTAATATTTTTCAGAATAAATTTGAATCTATCTTCAACAAGGGGTTTTGTAAAAATATCTGCCCATTGATGATCTGTATCAACAAAGGCTAAATTTATGATTCCCTTCTGAACATAGTCTCTGATGAAATGATGCTTAATTTCTATATGTTTTGCCTTAGAATGTAAAATGGGATTCTTGGACAAACATATAGCAGAAGTATTATCACAAAAGATAGAAATGTTACTTTCAAAAATTTGATAATCTTCTAGTTGACTCTTCATCCAGAGCATCTGCGTGCTACATCCAGCAGCAGCAATGTATTCAGCCTCTGTGGTTGAAAGTGTAATTGTGGGTTGCTTCTTGCTGTACCAGGAGATTAGATTTCTTCCTAGAAATTGACAACTTCCAAAAGTACTTTTTCTTTCCACTTTGTCTCCAGCGTAGTCAGCATCACAGAATCCAACTAATTTGAAATCATCAGATTTTCTGTAACACAAACCCACATTAGAAGTACCTTTCAGATACCTTAGAATCCTCTTGACAGCTGTCAAGTGTGATTCTCTAGGATCTGATTGGAATCTAACACACAGACAAACACTGAATAATATGTCAGGTCTAGAAGCAGTAAGATAAAGAAGAGAGCCAATCATACCTCTGCAGAGCTTCTGGTCTACTTTCTTACTTACCTCTTCCTTGCCAAGAGAGCTAGTAGGATGCATTGGAGTCTTTGCCAGCTTACTATCAGACATGTTAAATTTCTTCAGAAGTTCTTTAACATATTTTGTTTGATGTATGTAGGTGCACTCTAGAATTTGATTAACTTGGATTCCTAGAAAGAATCTGAGTTCTCCCATCATGCTCATTTCAAATTCTGCCTGCATACATGTAGCAAACTCCTTTCCAAGCATAATATTTGTTGATCCAAAAATAATATCATCTACATAAATTTGGAAAATTAGAAGATCTTTCTTAATTGATTTACAAAAGAGTGTTGTATCCACTTTGCCTCTGATGAAATTCTTCTCCAGAAGAAAATTGCTCAATCTCTCATACCAAGCTCTGGGCGCTTGTTTTAAACCATATAGAGATTTCTTTAATTTGAAAACATGATCTGGAAATTTTTCATTTTCAAAACCAGGAGGTTGGTGGACATAAACTTCTTCTTCTATAATACCATTAAGAAAGGCACTTTTAACATCCATCTGATACAGAGTGATGTTATTTTGTGCAGCAAATGAAATAAGAAGGCGTATAGATTCTAACCTTGCCACTGGAGCATATGTCTCAGTGTAATCAATACCTTCTTGCTGACTGTACCCTTGAGCAACCACCCTTGCCTTATTCCTTTCAACTTCTCCTTTCTCATTTAGCTTATTTCTGAAGACCCATTTTGTACCAATTATATTGAATCCTTGAGGTCTTTGAACTAGATCCCATACATCATTTCTGCTGAATTGATTTAGCTCTTCTTGCATGGCAATAATCCAATCATTGTCTTGCAGAGCTTCATCTACAGAAGATGGTTCAATTTCTGACACTAGTCCAAATAGTGATGCTTCAGATGATCTTAGAAATGATCTTGTTCTGATGGGATCATCCTTCTTTCCAATAATAACATCCTCTGGATGAGAAGCTTTAATTCTGGATGATGATCCTCTAATAGTTGACTCTTCAGAAATGTTTAGATTATTCATCTGAGAAGTTAAAGGAGTAGCATCTGGAGTTGCTTCTGGTTCCTTCACTTGAATTATGTCTGCTTCTGGAACTTCAGAGTCAATGAAGACTACTTCCCTATCTGCAGAGTTATCAAACTGCTTTGGCTTTTCAGAGCCAAGCTTATCATCAAATCTGACATGAATGGATTCTTCCACAAGCTTAGCATCTGGTGTTGTATACTCTGTAGCCTTTAGAGCATTCAGAATATCCAAGCATAAAACACTTCTGTGCTTTGGAATCAAACTTGTTCAGATTTTCCTTAGTGTTTAACATATAGCAAATACATCCAAAAGGATGAAAATATGAAATGTTGGGCTTTTTGTTCTTCCACAGTTCATAAGGAGTCTTCTTCAGAAGAGGTCTAACAGACACTCTGTTCTGAATGTAACAGGCTGTATTGATTGCTTCTGCCCAAAAGTGTGTTGCCAGATTTGTCTCATTGATCATGGTTCTGGCCATTTCTTGCAGAGTTCTGTTTTCCCTCTATACAACCCCATTTTGTTGTGGAGTTCTAGGACAAGAAAAATCATGAGCAATGCCATTTTCAGAAAAATATTTTTCAAAATATTTATTTTCAAATTCACCACCATGATCACTTCTGACTTTTATAATTTTGAAATCCTTTTCATTATGGACTTGCTTGCAGAAGTCAAAGAACACAGAATGTGACTCATCCTTGTGTTTTAAGAACTTTACCCATGTCCATCTACTATAGTCATCAACAATGACTAATCCATACTTCTTGCCTCTGATGGATGCAATTTTCACTGGTCCAAACAGATCAATATGAAGTAGTTCTAGTGGTTTAGAAGTATAAACAACATTTTTTGATTTAAAAGATGTTTTTGAAAACTTCCCCTTTTGGCATGCTTCACAAAGAGCATCTGAAGTGAACTTCAGATTAGGGAGTCCTCTGACAAGATTAAGTTTATTAATCTGAGATATACGTCTCATATTAATATGGCCCAATCTTCTGTGCCAGGCCCATTGCTCTTCATTAACAAACAAGAGGCATTTAACATTTTTAACTTTAAGTTCTGAAAGATTTATTTTATAAATGTTGTTTTTCCTCTTACCACTAAATAGGATAGAGTCATCCTTTTGACTAATAGCTTTACAACATTTTTGATTAAAGGTAATATCATAACCATTGTCACTTAATTGACTTATGGACAATAAGTTATGCTTTAACCCTTCAACAAGTAAAACATTAGTAATAGAGGGAAGTTTACCATTTCCAATAGTGCCAGATCCAATGATCTTGCCCTTCTGGTTCCCTCCAAACTTCACATCACCTCCAGATCTAAGTTTCAGGCTTTGGAACATAGACTTTTCTCCCGTCATGTGTCGTGAGCATCTAGAGTCCAGGTACCATGATTGGCGTCCTGACCTTGCTGATAAGAACATCTGCAACAGGAATTATTTTGTTTTTAGGTACCCAGATCTTCTTGGGTCCTTTGGGGTTAGTTGGTTTGTAGGTTTGTCTAAACTTCTGTTTTTCAACATAATGTTTATTCTGACTTGCCTTGGGTTTAAACACATAAGTATTCTTCTCAGAGCTTGTGTGTTTAATGTCATTTAAGTGACCAAATTTAAATTGAGAATACAAAGGTGTCTTCTTGATGAAAAGTTTGTCAACAGGTTTTGGATTACTTCCAGATGAAGATTCATATCCAGTACCTCTTCTGTTGTTCCCACTAACACCATAGATCATAGAAGCCATCTTGCTTCTGTTTATGCTCTTAGTAAGAAATCTCTGAAAGCTAGAGTCATATTTTTCTAAAATGTTTTCACATGACTTAGTCTCAGATTCAGATTCTTGTTGAGTTATTTCAAAGTCATTTTTGATTTTCAGATTAATTTCTTTTTGCTCAGCAAGTTCTGTCTTCGGAAGATCAAACTCAGATTCAAGATTGCTTTTCAGCTTCTTGTATTTGAGTTTGATATTGTTATAACTTTTAAGAACTTCTGTTAAAACTTTTATAAGTTCTTCTTTGGTAAGTTTAGCCATTACCTCTTCTGCGTCATCATCAGATTCAGAATCTGATTCATATCCTGAGGTTCCTTCCTCTTGATCTTTTGTGCTGGCCATCAGTGCAACATTAGCACATTCTTCTTCTGATTCAGAAGATGATTCAGATTCATCTGAGTCATCCCATGTTGCCATCAGAACCTTCTTCTTTTTGTTAAACTTCTTCTTGGGTTTTTCTTTCTGAAGTTTGGGGCAATCATTCTTGTAATGCCCAGGTTCTTTGCACTCATAGCACACAACTTCTTTCTTGCCAGATCTTCTGTGCCCAGAAGATTCCTTTCTATTATCAGATCTTCTGAAGTTGTTGAACTTCTTTCCCTTGTGCTTCCAGAGTCTGTTGATCCTTCTGGACAGCATGGATAATTCATCTTCTTCTTCAGAAGAAGATTCTTCAGAGCTTTCTTCAATAACCTGCAAAGCTTTAACAGATTTGTTAGATTTTAAGGCAACAGATTTACCTTTTTCTTTCTTTTGAGGTTCATCTTCCTCAAGCTCAATTTCATGGCTCCTCAGTGAGCTGATGAGTTCTTCTAAATAGATCTTGTTCAGATCTTTAGCCATCTTCAAGGCAGTCACCATTGGTCTCCATCTGGTAGGTAGACTTCTGATGATTTTCTTTACATTATCTGGTGTAGAATATCCCTTGTCTAGAACCTTCAGCCCAGCTGTGAGGATCTGAAATCTGGAGAACATGGCTTCAACAGATTCAGAGTCTTCCATCTTGAAAGCCTCATATTTCTAGATCAGAGCCAAAGCTTTTGTCTCCTTGACTTGAGAGTTTCCCTCATGAGTCATTTTTAGAGATTCAAACATATCAAAAGCAATTTCCCTGTTTGTAATTTTTTCATACTCAGTATGGGAAATTGCACTCAATAATATAGTTTTGGCTTTATGATGATTTCTAAAATCTTTCTTCTGAGCATCTGTCATAGATTTTCTGTCTATCTTCTTGCCATTCCCATCTGTGGGATGGACATATCCATCTATGACTAGATCCCATAGATCAGCATCATATCCTAGGAAAAAACTCTCAATTCTATCTTTCCAGTAATCAAATTTCTCCCCATCAAACATAGGGGGTTTGGTGCTGATCCTGTCCCTTTCTTCATATGTATTGTTAATGTTGGATATTGTATTATCAGCCATTGTAACAAATAAATATATATCAAAGTATTTCTCTCTGGATCTTTACTGTCACTGTTAAGTGGTAGCACACACAGAACCGGAGCTCTGATGCCAACTGAAGGTGAGATAATACTTAGAAGGGGGGTTGAATAAGTATGAAAGATTAAATCTTAGAAATAAAACACAATTATTTTTATCCTGGTTCGTTGAACTCAACTACTCCATTCCACCCTTCCTAGAGTGATTTGCCTTTCTCAACAAGGACTTAATCCACTATTTAATCAAACAGATTACAATAGTAACACCTAAGAACAATTGTTCTTAGTCTTCTCAAGAGCTACTGATTCCAACTGAATCCTCTTAAGGAAAACCTTTACAATCAATGTAAATCAAATACAAGAGTATGAATGCTTCTAAAAAGCTTTTATCACAACAATGATTTTTCTCTTAAGTTTAAGTACAAAGAATTCTAAGAATGAATATGAAAGAATGAGAGCTTTGAATGTTTTGATTTCTTTTCAGCAAAAATGTCTAACTGAAGAATTTGGTGGAGTCTTCCTTTTATAGGCAGCTGATCCAAGGAAGTTGAACGTTGAGAAGAGAGTCCCAAAAAGGTCTGAGCCTTTTTGTCTTCACATCAAGTGACCTTTCCTAGAAGTAGAAAGCACAGAAAAATCCTTTTTGTCTGTGTTCTTGTGTCTAGCACAAATGAGGAAAGAGACGTTTGATTTACTCCAACGGATATATTCTTTGAATATTTCTTCTTCAGTTTTCAGCAAGTTCATCAGAATCTGATTGAGTCAGAGTCTTCTAATGATGTTCAGAACTTTGTTGTATCAGAGTCTTCTGCAGCATGTGTGCTTTCAGTGTGTTGATTATCAGAGCATATTTGACACAGAACTTCAGTACTTGGCAGCTTTAGTACTTTCAGAAACTTTTGTAGAAACTATGCTTTGAGAAACTCTTCATACAATATTCTTCTTAGCTTCAGATGCTTCTGACTTGCTTTAGATGCTTCTGCTTCAGAATCTTCTGGAGCTTCTTGCTTCAGATCCTTCTGGAGACTACGCTCAGGATCTTCTGTAAACAGCAATCAGAATCTTCTAATGAATGCATCTGGCGCTTCAGAGTCAAGATAACTTCTTGTATACAATTCAAATTTGCTTCTATTGAGTTAATTTCATTTCAATCTGCAGTAAAACTCTCAAACAAATTTTAGAGTATATAATTCTTAAATACAAAATTTCCTAATAGTTATCATCAAAACAAAGAGATATTATTAAGAACCAATCTGTGTTCTAACAGTGTGAGTGATGGAAATGGTTGAAGAAGCCATTTGAAAGGAAGTTGAAGAAACTTTGAAAATCAAAGGTTGCAGGAAAGGTGAAGCGATAAGAGAGTTGGGAAAAAGAAACCAAGTATAGAAATGAGTTATTTATAGGCAAGCTTGTGCGTAGTTGAAAAAGCAAAAGGCGGTTCTAATTCTAAGAGTGAATTATTCAAAACCCATGACCCTGGGATGTGAGCAAACATGATTAGTTTTCTTGGAAATCGTGGCGCAGAAAGGCGTCATTATCACGTCAGACTATGGGTGACGTGTGGTTGGTTTGACATAAAACAATGGTGGTATTGCTGTTTCATAACCAAGACTTAGTCGAAACTCCATAGAACCAAAACGCAAAGTTTCTTGGTCGATAGAGTATTCCGTCGAAACTGGGTTTTGAGGGGACATCTTGTTGGCTGGAAGTTTCAACTAAAGAGAGGCGACACAAAGACTGGCTTGTGGGTCGACAGGCTGGGAAAGATGGTGAAGGAAATAAGGTGAGTTGATGCCAGCAGATGAAGGCTTATGGGTGGACTCAGGCAAATCCTATCAACAAGGTCGACTGATGGGCAAGGAAGCCAATGCAAAAGAAGAAAATATTTGAGCGGGAAGAAGTTTTGAAAGCTGAGAATGTGGGAAGTTACAGAAGTGGTGGAAGGACACGTGGCGCCTGTTACACCCCAAAATTTGCCTTCACTTTTTCTAAATTTTTGTTGGCTTATGTTTCGCATTCATATGCATCTTATTTAAGTCATATTCATACTTTGCATTGATCTTCTAAGACATGGGATTAAAGGATTTCCTTGGTATTTGTGTTTGCCCTATTCAGAGGTGATTTAGTTGATTACTACTTCAACCAAGTTGACACAATTCGAATTCACATTATCTTCCCCATTATGAGGATTCATTAGAGGCATTGGGTCAGGATTTCGTTGGTGTGAATCAAGGTTTTGATTCCTTTGGAAAATTCAAGTCATTTATGCATCAGTGTGCATTCAAGGAAGATCATGGTTTTCTCATTCATGGTTGAGTTTAGGGATATTTCATTAACTGAGGATATCAAAGTGCTCTTCTATGTTTCCAACTTTATCATTCATGGTTAAGGATTCAAAGCATTGATCAGTAAAGTCAATACAAGATATAAGATGTTGTTGTGGATTCATGTTATGGTCAAGACAATTGATGATATTTGTTGATTGTCATGAAAATTGGGTATGGATTATAAGATTGCATAGGATTCTTGAAGAAGTGAATTCTGATTTGGATTTATCATTGTGAGAAAGGTTCATGTGGATTGTTTTGAGTTCAAGTTATCAAGGCAAATAATGCATCACATTTTTATCCATTTTAAAGCCCATATCAAAGTCCACATTTGAAATTCATGTCCAACCCACATTCAAATCCTTTTTTAACCTCTTTTTCTTTTTTAAATCCACGTTTCAAACTATTATCCATTTTCCCTCACTTCCAAATTCATGCCTGAATATCCATTTTCATTTGAATCCATTATCTTAACCAATTTCCTATCCAAATTTTAATCCACTTATTCAAGTATCCATAACCTTTTTAGTATCATTGTTCATATTCATTTAACTAATCCAATTAAGTCTATTTTGTCTAATCCCAAAACCACATTTAAAGTATGTTTCAAGTGTCCACAGTCACATACACCATCAAGAACCATATGTTTACATGTCATCATAAATTCTCCTAACCGTGGCTAACCGAGAATGAGCAACACAAAGAGTGATGTCTTTGCCTTTGAGGTGTATGCACTTAAAATCACGGTTTACGCACAATGGTATGCCCAAGGAAGATCTAAGTAGGCTGCATCACTGGTTATCAAGCTTGAAGGAAATAACCGTGAAACTGCTACAATTCATAGCACTAAAGATAAGTGGAAAAACTTGATAGCAGTGAAATTCATAACAAGAAAAGTGAAAATTTTAGCATAGTGAAGAATATAATTACATAGCAGTAATAGTGGAAATTTACATAGCAGTAAATATACAAAAATGCAGGCAAAAAGTGAAAAGTGGAGGAATTCAAAAATTACCACTTCACTTCAGAAATCACACTCAAGAATTGACAAATAATCTCTTAACAAAATATTTTCCTCTAACAAACTTCCCTAATAGAATTCAATCAAAAAGCCAATTCTACCCTCCCTAAAATCCCCTATAAAGTCTAAGATGCAATTGAATTATAGAGGGTTTGATCAACTCCATTCTTCCCTCCATCATCTTCTGTGATTTACCATCTTTCCTCTCTCTGTTCACTTCATCACCAATTTAAACACAATTCTACAACTCTCTCATCAAATTCATAACCTATAAAAACCAGCAATTACACAAAGAATCAAAGAATACATAACAACTTTAGATTCAACAAGATTAAAGAAGAAGATTAAGAAATTGTAGGAGAGATTCATCATTTTCGAATCACGAACCATATGATCTTCAATTTCTCACAATAACCTGCAAAAAAATTCAAAGCAACGTATCACCACTTCAAGCATGGTCACAATGGCAAGATTTGACACAACAATTGTGTCAACCGCAACAACCTCAAATGCACAATAACAAAGAAGAAGATCTCAGACTCACAATAGAAGAAGATTCAATAAGAATACATTAAGTAACTTCGAGAGCAAAGGTTCGAATACTCACCTGATCAATTTACGTTTCACGTAAGCAGCTTCATCAACATTTTTTTTATTTCTTTTCTTGTGTGCGATTCATAGTCTGTGTACCAATCGAATTCAAATCTAGTTTGCGTATCAATCCGGTTAATGGTTTTGAAAGAGTGTTGCACCCCAAAATGTTCCCTTTTGTTTTTAACCTTAACTGGCTTTTGTTTCTCTGCATTTTCGCATTTCTGCATAGCATAGCATTTGCTCTTGAGGCATGGGATCAAGGTTTTTCTGTGGCTCGGGGCTCTTTTAGAGCAAGAGACTAAACAACAAGCATCAGGGGCTCCGGCATTTATTTTGCCTGACGATCTAGCGGTCGATTTTATTTTATTTTGCAGGATATTTTTAGCTCAGGAAGCAGCATTCAGGCTATCGCAAGCATTCTCATGGTTATAGCATTCAAGGACAAGTTTCAGACGCTTAGCAGAGCTCAAAACAGTTGAAAACGGGAAAATGTGCAGATTTCCCTCCAAAAGGCACCAAATTCAAAATTTTGAAAGTGTTAATCGATTAACCAAATGTGTTAATCGATTAACCAAGTCAAAATCAGTTCAAGTTGGAATTTTTGATAGTGTTAACCGATTAACCCAAATTGTTTATCGATTAACCAATGCAGGTTTTGCCTCTGCACGTGAATTTTCAAAGGGGGTCACTTTGGGGTCCAATTTTGATCATTTGGAAGTTCAATTTTACACTTAGGAATGATCTAGAACAATCTTGAATTTTGGTTAATCTCATTTTCCCTCCAAATCTCCATTCCTCATTTCAAACCAAATTTCAAAAACCACATTCCAAACCTCTCATTTGGATCCAAACCTAAGGGGTATTTAATTGGTTTACTCCAAACCTCACACATCTAAGCTTCATAATTTCATTCATTTTCAGAATTCGTCTCAATTCTCTCAAGTTTCTCTCAACTTTCCATTTTCCAAAACCTTCACCAAAGCTCTCTTCCATTAGAATTCCTTGATTCTTCATTGGGATCAATGAACTCTTGAGTTAAAACCTTCATCCTTTATCATCATCATCTCCATTTTTCCCTTTGATTTTCGTGCAAGCTTGGATCTGAATTTTGAAGTGGATCTAGAAGTGATTATTTGGAGTAATTTGGCTTGATTTTGGTTGATCATCACTTCTATTACAAGAATTGGCTTGGATCTTGAAGTATTCCGGATTTCTTGTTTAGATCTACACGTTCGAAGTAAATCAACATTAACCGAAGCAATTCTCTGCTTCGAAGGTTGGAATTCTAGATCCATTGCACTTTTGAGCTTATTTTGCATAATCATGTTGATCTTCATTTTTGATTGATTTGATTCATGTTGATTCATGTGAATTGTGATGGTGCTGTTTAGATGTGTTTACATATTATTTAGATTGTTGTTTGCTAGTTTAATTTCGTGCACAATTGTTTATGAGTTCATGTGGATGTTTGCTTAAGTGATAAGTTGCTGAAAAGTTCTTTTCTGTTGTTGTTTTCTGCTGTTGGAGCAGTGTTAATCGATTAATCTCTGGTGTTAATTGATTAACCAGATCAAACTTTAAATTTTTATGTTGTTCATACAGTGTTAATCGATTAACGTAATTTGTTAATCGATTAACACGTTCAAACTTTCACTTTTTCAACTGTTTTTCAATGGTTAATCGATTAACCCCTAGTGTTAATTGATTAACACTGCTCCAACAAGCTTGTTTTTGTTGTTTTTCATGCTTGCTTCGGTACCGTTTCACTTCAAATCATCATAGATCAGTGTGATGCATTAGGAGTGAGATGTTTTAGATATATGTCGCTGTTCGTGATTGTTTAATCGTGATTTCATCTACACGCGTGTTTGCTTTCCACTTGGATGCATACTCTCGTATATGTTGTTCGAAGTGATGTGCAGTTTTCTTTTGTTTTGCTTGAGTGTGAGAATCGAGTGGTCGAGATGCGCTTGTGGAGGCTGCTGCCTCACACTTCTTTTCCTCCCACTTTTCTTCGATGTTTGATGGCCAATAGTTGTAGGAGTCCGCTTCTCCCATCCTCTCTCTTTTGTGCTTGCATGTTCATGATTGTTTTCCTTCTTGCATTTCTTTGCTTTGTGTGCATTCTTTGTGCAGCTCCTTTCTTGCATTAATAAAGGTTGAGATGTGCTTGTGGAGGTTTTCACCCCACACTTTTTCCTCCCTTTACTTGTGTGTTGCATTGCATATGCATACTTGCATCTTTCATATCTTATGCTTTGCTTATGCTTTCTTCTTCTTCTTTTGTCTTCCTTTGCCAGGTTCCCTTAGGACTTCTAATATTTCTTGTTCAAGATGGATTATGATAGACCTTAGGACTTAAACCACACATGACAACATTAGGTAGCATTCCCTTTTGTCGCGGTGAAATTTGGATACCAAGCTATTGATGAGCTTGAACCTTATTCATTTGCAACCAAACTTTGATTTGTCCAAAGAAAGGGAAAAAGATCGAAATACCCACAATGCAATGCGAATGCAAGCTAGAGAGTTATAGGTTCGGGGGTTGGTTAAACTTAGGGAAGGTGCTAGCATCCTAAGTCTCTGTAGTACTCTACAGGAACCTCTTGTTTTATGTTTGTTTATTGCTAAGGTTTACCTGCTTAAAGGTTAAAAGACCTAGGGGGTTTATTTCTAAGTATACTCAACAAGATATCGCATCTTATGCCTACATATCCTTACGGGAGTGGAATCAGAGTATCTGTAGTTCCCCTAAAGGGTTTGAGGAGTTTTTTGACTGTGGTCAAAGTTCCTACGAGTTTAGGATAGTTGATTGATTGGTTTTAGTAGAAAAGACGAGTTGTCATTTTAAGAGAGATTACTTTGATTTAACCGCCACAACTTTGTAGGAAAATAGTCTTTGCATCTTCTTAAGAGAAGGGCTCAAGTACTCGGATTGTCAACAAGTACGCCTATATCTCTCTTAAGGCAAAGTCCCTACATATTGATTGTATTGATGTGGGGTGGAGATTCTATCTCGCTTAAGATGATTAACATCTTTCTCTATTGTGTTTGAAAAGAGTTTGAATTGAGTTGTTGGATTATTTTCCTATGTTGTAAAAGATAGAGGAAAGGTCCTTCCTATGGGGTAGGATCTATCTTAGAAGATCAACTTGAATGAGATCAAGGATCATAGGGGAGAATGATGCAAATGGAATGCATACGCACAAGTTTTTACGTTACGTGCAAGTTCTTCCTTTGGACGGATGCGATGCGGTAAGATAAATGCGGTAAATGTAAATTGCGAATAAAGTAAAAGCAAATAAATAAGGCATACACGGATGCATGAAAGCGCTGAAGTGTGTGAGAGTGAATGTGAGGTGTAAGCGTGCTCGATTGGATTGAGTTTTACGATGTTGATTCATTTTTTAGTCAAATTGATTTTAAGGGAGGGTTGAATTGTTTTGAGAAAGTGTTATATTGGACTTAAATTACGAATTGGTTTATGAGAAAATTAGGTATTAGTTTTAAGTCGATGAAGTTGATTTTTTTAGAAAAAAAGTTAAATTGAGAGATGAATTAGTTTTTTTTTTTAATCAAAGTTGATGTAGATTATTATTATTATTTTTCTAAAAAAGGTACTTGATTATTATTTAGCGAGATTAATTTTAGGAAAAAAACTAATTTTATTTGTTTCAATAAAAGGTTTAGGTTATTAAATTTCTAGTCGGAAATAATTTTTAATTAAATAAATAGTGACTTATTAGATAAAATGAGTTTGTAAGTGGAAAAAGTTTTATTATTATAAATAAATACAGTTAATTAAAAAAGGATTTCCTTATTAAATAAAATATTTTTGATTATTATTATAATATGAGATGGTTTTTTTAAAAAAGGTTTTTATTTAATATTATAGTTTTACTAAGAAAATGGACAAATTAGTAGTAAGTGAATTAGTTTAATTGGAAGATTAATTTAAATTGGAGAAAGAAAGTTAAAATATACAGGTCATTATATTAAATATTAAAACGGTTGATTAGGCAATGATTAAAATATGGTTAATTAATTAGTTTAATTAAATACGTGATAATTAGATTAATTAGGGCTGATTAATTAGGTTAATGAGGTGATTAAGGGGGCGGAATGATCGGGTGTGACGCAGGTGTAGCGTTACCGTGGGTGAGCGGGTGTGAGACGTATGATGTAGATCCGTTGGAGATCGTGTGTCTGTGATATGTGGGTGCATTATAGTTATGATGGGTATGTATACACAGGATTACAACCATTAAACAAAATTGAAAAGAAAAAAAACAAACCTTAATCCCTTACTTCTCCCCTTTGCGCCGTCTCTCTTCTTTTATCTTTCCTTCCCTTCTTTCTCCTCTTTCATACATCTACCTGCAATCAACCTTGAAATTCTCGGCGACGTCCATCATGGGGGAACAGGAGATATGAGATAGGCTTCGTTATTGGGTTCGCAAGCTATGGCAAATCCAAGCTCGATTGATTCGGAAATATCACCACTGTTGAATGTACTTCCTCACTTCTGCTTTCTCAATTTTTCCTCCCTTTTTCCTCCTCTTTCATACATCTACCTGAAACATTAACAAAGTTAGTAACAAAGACTAATAACGGTTAAAAATGGGTTCTCTGGCAAGGTCTCCGCGGTGGAGGGGAAAGGTGATGTGTTCGGAGCTATTCATGGTGAATCGTAGCAAGGTGATGACGATGGGGTTCGTTTTGTATGACGGAGTTTGAGATAAGTCTTCTCTTTCTGCGATTTATAATTTTAGGGTTTTGATCTGGGATATTGGAGTTTTATTTTAGATGTTGCATGTGTTTGGTGTTTTCGTTTGTGAATGGATTTGAGTAGGGTTTTACCAATTGGGATTTTCCGTTTTTTGGAAGGGGTTTTGTGTGGAATTTTGGGGTTTTGCTCTGAGTTCTCTCCCTTTGTGTGTTCTGATTTGGTTTCTTATATAGGGTTTCAGGAGGCAAAACGAATTGAAGAAGAATGAAGAGGTTTCCAAATCCGGTGATTCTTGTATGTGACTGTTTTTAGAAGTTGCTTGAAATTGTTTCCGTTTATATCTGATTGTGTCGAGTTTGCCTGATATAATTTCTATATTGAACATTTCCTATTTCAATGTTTGTGAGTTGTTTTAGAAATAATTTAAGGCCTTGAAAGCATTTACTTGGAAGGTTTCAATTGTCTGATTTTGTCTAATATGCTGTCATTAGCCGTTAATTAATGTTTGTGATTGTTTGCATAATGATGCGGTTGTGCCTTGCTGCATTGTGGTCAAAGCTCAATATTCTCCTCAGTTTGATTAATGACTTGATAACAACAACCACATCGAGAAAAAATTGTTGTGTTTTCAAAACTACCAGTTTCAGAAATGACATCTCTGACATGTGAAGTTTCTGAACTTTCATTGCCTTCAGCATCAGTTGGACCAAAAACAGTATTGGGGACTTTGTTTTGATTTTGCAGGAGATCAAATAATTCATTGTTGATCTCATGTTCAATGTTGGCATCTAGTCCATCAATCTTATCAAAGGCAAACACTTCTTCATGTAAATCAGAATGTAACATCTTATCAGTTTCACTTGCCATATCATCTTGACTATGGTCAATCCCTTCGGTATCTAAAGCAAAAGTTGTTACTCATTCAGACTTCGCATTGCTGCTTGTTGCAGATGATGAGGCGGGATCAATGGTGATGTTCTGTTGTTGTTTGTAGCTTGTTTCAACTTATATTCGCTGATGTTGCTCGCAGCTGACATCGTTGAGATTGTTCCGTTGCTGTGAATGCTTGTTTGCAATTGCCATTGTTGATGCTAACATTTTTCTTCTTCCTTCAGGTTGCTGCTGATCAGTTCAGAATCTACTGGTCTCAGCTTTGGTGTCGAGAAAGGTATAACGGTGATGATGACTCGATGGTCTGAACCGCGTTGGTGCTGTTGAATGCAGTCGTTGCCTGTGAATTATGTTGAGCTGTTTGAAACAGTTGCCTTTTATCCGAAATTGAATTCTTTCGATGCTCGGTAGGGAGTTGGTGACAACTTCGGTTGTTATCCTTCCGACCGCTCGAACTTTATCCCGATGATGAGTCAAAACTGAGGGCAGAAAATAAATTAATCCATCTCCTTTCTTAAACTTTGCTTCTTCTGTCATGGCTTTCAAAATACCGGTGCAATTATCAGTTTTATTCTTGTATTGTAGGTGAAGGTCTTACTGTTGTTGATTTCATCCTGAGAGCCGTTAACCCTGGCGGTAACTTGGTCCTTTTTGTAGGATAACAAACCAAGTAATGGCTGCTGATATGAGGATGGTGGTTACAAAGCTAACTCTGCTTAGATCTTCTTGTCTAATACACTCGTTTTGGAAGTGCAGGATTGCCGATTGTTGTTGTACTTTGTAACAGGACTGTGATGACTGACAACCGTTTTCCTTTGGTATGTCCTATAGGTAGCCTGATGGGAAAAGCAAGTGTAGTAGAAGATTATGGGGCGAGTTGAATTGGTATAGCCGAAACGAGTCATAGCCAACACGTCTGCCGTCATTGTACTTGATGGTTCACAGTTGAAAACCGGATCTATGCGCTTACTACCTTGGCCTGCCTATCAAGAAATGAAAAATAAAACTAGTAATTATCCATGCTATCTCTCATTTCGTCATATCTTAAGTTGCCGGCCAAGTTTGACGAGTCTCACGGCAACTCGAATTCTATGCAGGACAAAATGGCATCGTCAAAGCTTAAACCAACATTAATGGTTCCCAAGAACTGAAGATCGAAACTTGGCGGTAAACCATGGTCAGAAAGGGATTTGATTGTATCATGCTTGGGTTTTTACTAACACCCTCTTCTTTTGTTTTGCAGCAGCCGGAGTCAGATATGGGGAGGTACCATCGGTAAGGCCTGTGTAATAACATATCTTGAATATCAAGGTGTAGCAACCATGATACTCTCTCATGATTAACTCTGAAACAGGTGCAACAAAGGCGAACTTGATGGGAAAGCCGGCAGCGGAGTTACAGGTTGGTCTTGCCTCTGAAGGTGATGGCATGCTTACAATATCATCAATCTGTGGACCAATCTTCTACGCGACTATTAAATGCACCGGATTTTGAAGGAATTGAATGACCGGCGAGGAGCTCCGTCTTAAATCTCGAACGTGATCTTGGAATCAAATTCTGGAGAAAGTTTACTCACGACGTCCTACTATGATGCCTTTTGTCTGTGCTAACAAAGCCTTGTAGTCTTCCTAAAACAACCTTTGCACGTTTTTGATGTGAAATTGTATTTATGCTTTGAAATGAATGTAAGAATGTGCTTGACATGCTGTTGTAATAAATTCTTCTATTTACAGTATAAAGAGCTCATGAGCCTAACTGTGGCTTCTTAGGATTTAACAGTTCACACTGTACTCACAACCTTCGCATGCGTCTACCGCGTTTCTCTTTGATTTATCCTTGATTTAGCATATAATGGAAAATTATGAAGATTAATGATGACGACGGTGCCTTTAATTTGAATTGTGTCTGATGTAAATGGAGTTCTGCGGTTGTATATGTATTCGCAGGACTCGTCTTGTTGATAATATGTTGCACACATGTGGTTCCTCATAACTAACAATTTCATAAAATCATGCAGTGATATCCAGCACCACTCGTGCATTTGTGAAGAGTTTTATGAGCAATTAATTACATCCTATGACGTAGTCTATATCTGAACAAACAACAATAGCTTGAAAATACTAAAAGTATTAAACTTGAATTCGATGAGTTCCAAGGAGTCTCAGATTGTAAATCCCCCCAGTGTTATCTTCAATTAACCACACCGTCTTGAAACTAAAATAACAGCTTGATGCACACATAAACGCAATAGCAGCTCGTAAAGTCCAATGATGCGTAGAATAGAAACCATAAATCAAATGACACCACTTGATAAAAATATGACGGTTGAGCCCAAAGCGTACATGAATGAGCCTCAATTTTACATTCAAAATTATCTCGCGTGAGAAAGCTAAAAGGCCCCAATCCATGAGCCTGTGATCCTATCTCTGCATGAATCCTATCTTGACAAGCTTTTCTTGATAAAGAGGAAGAACTTGAGAGGGACCAAAGCCTTGATTTAAGGGGATATAGTCATAAGAGTCTGCTTAGTGACGCTTTTAGAGTAAAATAACCCTGCACACACCCGTTAGTCGCACGTAAAAGTGGAAAGATAAAACGTAAGAAAACACACACGGAGGTGGGATCTTACGATCAAAAATTAGGGTGCAACACCTTTTACCTCAATTATAGGTATACTTTGCATGAAAACTTTTAGGTTTGAGTTAGTCTCCCTTTAGTGTGTCCTTTCTCTTTGTTGCACCCTAATTTTTGACCACAAGATACCACCTCCTTTTTGCGTGTTTTCTATTATTAATTGGCTTTATTTTTAATATTTATGTTTTATGGCTAACAAGTTTGTGCAGGTGCATAATTTCGAAAATAAGCAATATTGAAATATGTTCGGAAGGAAGCAGTCCAAGGTTTTAAATCCCGAATTCGCCGATAAGGAGTTCGAGGCCCCGCTCGTATTTTGGTATCGTATAAGTTATGGACTCAAGAAGATGTGAATTATAAGTCTGCATTCTTAAGTCAACCTCAAGTCTATAAGAGGATTTATTATAAATCCAAAGACATGAACTCAAAGTTAACAATCCAAGTTATAAGAACAAGGGGATTCTTATGCAATTATTCAAGCCTATCCATGTTATTTATAAGGGCCCGAGTTGAGATTAGAAGACTCATTCAAGTGTGTTTATATTTCAACATTTGCGATTGACGGGGGGGGGGGGGGGGGGGGGGGGGGGCATAACCTAATTCAACCTGATTTATGATTTTCCTATTCAACCGTAAGATCATAAAACAGTATGCATGAATTACAAACCGTTTGAGAAACTCAGCTATTGCATTTTTGTTACAAGAGTTTAAATAATTAATACCAAGGTACCAGTAAGCCACTAGGATGTTTTCATTCGTAATGATCACTGCTGGTGCAAATTGTTGCCAAAAGAATTACAAAGTAAGCTAAAAAAAACAACTCGCTTAAAGAAGGACTGCTACTATCAATCATCACTCGGCATATACAACCATCATTTATTCAAGACATACACCCCAATGATGGGTACATATGGACAATTATATCAAACAGCCCGCCAAGGTAGACTACAGTCATCCGAGCACCCCCACAGACCCTTCGTCACGATCAAGAGATTCATCACATCAGCTTCGAGATAAGAATGGCAACGTGACATTGGTTATGGAGTGTCTCAAGTTAATTCCTCATCTTGGCCGGTTTTTATTCCTCAATACCTTATTAATATCACCAGTAGAGAAGGAATATCCCACCTGCAAAGTCAAGGAGAACCTGTTAGATCAAAAACTGCAGCACGCGTGGTCGTTGTATCACATAATGAGCAAACAACAGTACAAAGCAGAAAACGTTCAAGTTACAGTGATTTACCAACAGGAATTTTGGGGCAGATCAAGTACGACTCCAAACTACTTGAGGGGAATAAGCTGGCCGGCCACATTTGCCTCGCCGTCATGAGCAACAACCCGAGTATCCGTCGTAGCAACGACCTTGCACTTCTCTACATGACATATTCAATGTACGTCACCATCGTCACCATCACGATCAACTCTAGCTACGGGTATTTCCGGGTAACCCTGCAGGCTCTGACCCGCCCAGTTTTTCCGTTCGGTTTCGACCTGCATAACAGTGGTAGCATCATATTAGAAGAAGTTTGGAAATAACCATTTTGGGCAATACGCGAATGGTTTATCTAACGCACCAATAACCGTAGTATTATCATATAATATTCTCGAAGTGCCAGTTTTATTCGGTAACCGAAGATAGAAGTATCAGCTCTAAAGATAGCTTACCTATTTGTTAAATGTATAGTGGCCAAAAGTGTGGAAGCAGAAGCGAAGATTTTTAAACGCTCCTTATTGATGTAGCATGAATTCTCAAGCCGGCAACCTCTGAACTTGAGTCTTTTCCTGAAAAAGATAGAACAAGAACAACAGAGAAGAAAGATCAGGCTTTGGTGCATGAAGCTTTGAACGGTTAGCTCATTAACTCCTACCGCGGCCAACTTGTAACTTGCACAATTAAATAACATCATCAAGTGTACCCTCAACATTGACAATGGCAGAGCTCTCTACAAATCAAGTCAGTCAGTTACCTCCCATTAATTTGTTATACCGTCATCAGTTCTTTCAAGCGATAATATGCACATTGGGCTCTTTGCAGCTGCAGCCCATGCCTCTGCAACTGATGTTTGTTTTACAGTGTTCTAAATTCAAGAGCTTCTCCCGTTGGCAATCCGGTAAAGGGTCCCTTCCGCGTTGATTACACTCCAGGTGACAGTTTTCTCCTGAAAGTTGATACCAAACCAAAGATTCAGTCTATTAAAACACGATCGAGCTTGACTCATGACAATACTCATTAGGTTGTAACATTCAAACTCATGAACATGCCTGTCTCAAAAGGAGAAGTCAGGATAAGAAATTCACATACATACACACTACAATACATAACCATCATGCAAGAGTGGATAGGCAGCTAACGAGGCATACGATTTAGTTTCAACGTCATAAACCAAAAAACAAAATGGTTGTTACCACAGCATACACAGTCAAAGTATCCCAGTACCCGCACATCACAGGGGGAATATCATTGAAGAATTTTCACACACAAAGAATACGTCATAATATCATATGTATTGTAACAATATCCAAAAGAGTAAAGGAGCTAAGACTTATCTTAGAGAAATTTCCGACATCATCGAGTCACCGTTTACGCCGAAGCCTTCAAAGATTTGTCAAGAAACTTCCTCGGAGTCACCCCATTTCAACCTCCCACGACATCGGAGCTACTCCATCACGCCAATCCGCATCAAAAGCAGGACGATACATTTTGTCAAAGCTTCGCGTGTGGAGAATTGCCAAATCTTTTCCTTGTCATACGGTTCACCATGCCCCAAAGTTGCAACAAGCACATAAAATAAACTAAGACAAAGCGTTAGAAAGTGCAAGTCGGCGAGAACATGTATAATTCAACACCAATAACAATTCAAAGCATTGTTCAAAGCATGAGTGAAACATCCTCACCTACAGTTTTTGAATTTAATGGAGCCACAACTTGTAAACCCGACATCACCTTAACTCACGTCAAGCATCCAAGCGAAATCAGATTGTGAACAAACATGTTTAGACATGTTTTGACCAAAACAGAAACGATATTTACTTCCCGAAGATGCGCCCACAGCAGCTTAATTGTTTCCCAAAAGCATCCATAAGCCTGCCAAATTAGAAAAGGAAAGAAGTCAGGACCTGTCGGTACGGAAACAAAATTTTCTTTATCACACAGCCCAACTACCATCAATGCCTTCATTACGAAATCATGACCAAAACGGAATCAAATCACCTTTAAGGTCTATAAAAGAAGAAGATTAAAGAGTCACAAGAGGACAGAGTACACAATCGAACCCCATCAGAAACTCATTCAAAGAAAAAACCTCAAACCGAAAAAGGAGGAAAAATAAGAGCTTATCTTGATACAAGCTCTGCCGCAAAGCCATCTGGAGGTCGCCGGCGCCGGGAATTGCGAATCCACCGTCGAAACCCGCATATCCGCCTCCATTCACCGGGATCTCACACGAACTTTCCACACCGTGAGCTTTTTTTTGTGCTTTGTTCTTGATATATGCTTGATTTATGTTTTGTTTGTTTTCTTTCAGATTATATTTGGGAGAAAAAGAAAATGGAAAGGAGGATCGAGGAAGAAATAAGGGAATAGAAAAGTGGGAATGAGAAGAAGAAGCCAACGAGAGTGAGATCGATGAAATCGAAGGATTGAGGGGGAGATTTGGGGGCTAGGGTTCTTGCATTTCATTTCTGCAGTTATATTTTGATCCCTATAATCACCCATCACACTCACTAAACACACACACCACTAATCACCCCTTACAATCCTAATTAACCCTTTTTTTATCCAATCAACACGTTAAATCTTTTCCAAAATCAGTTTTTTTAAATAAAACAAATTAACAAGTATTTTATTAAATAATTAATTTAATATTAACCATTTTTATGAAATTAACTATTGATCTTTTCTTAAATTAATTGTCTAATTAATCAACCATTTAGTTAGTTTTCTTTTTAATAAACTTAATAACCTTTTATAAATAATAATATACCCTTTTTGTTTTGGAATTATCTCACGCTTAAAACAACTTTTAAAATAAATTAATAAGCTTTTTTTTCTTTTCTAAATTAACTTCTATCTCTTATGATAATATCTAAAAACCATTTTTAAATCTTATTTATTTAAAATCAATTCACATCCAAAAATCTTTTTGCTAATAAAATTAAATTAACTTTTTTTCTAAAATCAACTCTATCAATCTAACTTTTTATTAAAACCAATAAACAACTTTTTATAAAATTAATCTCCTTAATAGTCATAATGTCCTAAAAATGATTCAACGCCTCGCTTAAATCGACCAACTAAAATCAATCTCTTGCATAAAATTCAACCGTGCACACTCACATTCACGACACTTTCACTCTCACACACTTCAGCGCTTTCATGCGTACGTGTATGGCTTTACTTTCTGCAATTTATTTAATATTATCGCAACTTACATTTCCGCATCGCATCCGTCCAAAGGAAAACCCTACACATGATTCAACAATTGTGTGTAGTGCATTCACATTTGCATCATTCTCCCCACATGATCCTTGATCCCATTCAAGTTAATCTCTAAGTTAGATCCTACCCCATAGGAAGGACTCTTTTACAACTTAGAACAAACAAAAAAAATACAACTCAATACAAGTATTCAAACACAACAGAGAAATAGATGTTAATCATCTTAAGCGAGATAGAATCTCCAACCCACATCAATACAGTCAACACCATAGGAACTTTTCCTTAAGAGAGATAAAGGTGTACCTCATCGATCCCTATCCGAGTACTTGAGCCCTTCTCTTAAGATGATGCAAAGACTACATTCCTACAACTTGTGGCGGTTAAATCTCTCTTAAAATGACAACACACCTTTTCTCCTAAAATCAATCAATCAACTACCCTAAACCCGTAGGAACTTTGACCACAGTCAAAGAACTCCTCTAACCCTTTAGGGGAACTACAAAATACTCTGATTCCACTCCCGTAAGGATATGTAGGCATAAGATGCGACATCTTATCGAGTATACTTATAAATAAACCACTAGGTCCTTTCAACCATTAAGCAGATAAACACTTAGCAATAAACAATATAAAACAAGAGGTTCCTGTAGGATACTACAGAAACTTAGGATGCTAGTACCTTCCCTAAGTTTAACCAACCCCCGAACCTATAACTCTCTAAACCTTGCATTTGCATTGCATTGTGGAAATTTCGATCTTTATCCCTTCCTTTAGACAAATCAAAGTTCGGTTGCAAAATGAATTAAAGATTCAAACTAATCAATAGTTTGGTATCCGATTTTCACTGCGACACTCTTCTCATCTTCAAATCATGTCAAAACACTTAATAAAGGTTAAGGAATATTGTGCGCTACGAGCCTTAAGTACTTGGGAAATGGTGATTGGGGAGCTTCCTCTCAATGGCCTAGAGTGTTTAGTGTACACCCTTTGGGTGATATGTGACGCATTCGCTCCTAGGTCATAGTCTTTAGTGCAACATGAATTATAAATAATAATCAATGCACTTTTTCTCTAAAAAACACCAAAACAAACTTCAAATCAGTTTATCCTTCGGGATCTTAATAATGGAAAACCTTTTTCATAAAGAGAGTTTTGTTAACTCTTGGTTCTACTGCAAACAGGTAACGCCTAAGTCTCCAATGGTCAAGCTGCATACACCTAACTGCTAGAACTAAGTTTTAACCCTACTCGGGCCTAAAACATTTTGAACCAACCGGTGTTCTTGTTAGCCCGAACTACGTTTGCTCTAATTTCTTGTACCAGACGAGGATACATAGGCACAAGACGCGATTTCTTGGCGAGCAACCTTCCCCACCTTTCACCCGTGGTTAGCCGAACTACGTTGACTCTGACTTTCCCATTGCACGAGGGAATACGTAGGCACAAAGCGGCGATGCTCTGCCGAGTCTCTTTTCTTTTCTTTTGTCCCTGAGACCTTTAGGTAGATAGTAAACACCCTTTAGATAGACAACAAGCGTGGATCCCGTTGAGTATGACGGACGTGAGGTGTGCTAATATCTTCCCCTGGCGTAACCGACTCCCGAACTCGAGATATGGTTGCAATGACCTGTCTTTTCCTGTTTCGTAGGTTTTCTTCGCTCGTTTCCTTTCCCTCTCTTTTGGGATAAATAACGAACGGTGGCGACTCTTCTATTTTCCGCCGGGTGTTTTTCGCAGTTGCGACAGCTGGCGACTCTGCTGGGGAAAGGGACATCCCCTATGCGAGTCAATCCTAGCGCTTGTTTGTTTATCTGTTGGATGTGTATATATGTGTTGTACTTTATCTTTCTGCATTTACTTTCAGCATTGTATATATCATTATTGTTGTGCTGTGGGAAGGGAATGTTCCATTGAGAGATAAGTCAGACCCCGACTTGAGTACAAACATAGCATTGGCAGTGGAAAGTAATGGTGGGCGTGCACGCTTTGCATGTACTAGTTCACCATGAAATTCGTGCTCAGACGAGATTCTCTTTGATGATTTCTTTTCTGGCCCTTTGGGCTCGAGGGGATTTTGGATCTGAGGATTGTCGACTCTGGGGAACGATCATTTGTGATTCAGCTAAGTGAGGCCTCTTCGGGAGATTATGATGTCAAACCAGAAATGGTGAACGTATCATCGTTTATTGAAAGTCTATGACGCTGATGAATGCATAGGATGCCGAACCTTATCAGTGGATAGGTCTATACCTGTGAGAGGGATTGGGTTATACCGGAAACCTTGACTTTCAGACTACCCGGTTTTCTTTATGGTATGAATCTGTATTCTTGATACAAGGAGTTCCTATCAGTGATAGTGATATGTTCTTGTCAAAGCGGAGCACTGGTTCTTCTCAATTGGCAGCACATCAATCTTGATCCCCTGTTGCATCTTTGCGTTTGAATTTGCATTATCAGATTGCATTTTATTTGCATTTCATTATTGTGTATCCATCCTCAGCCGGAACAGGGAGCTTACATGTCTTTTGTCCAACTCGTTTCGTAATTGATTTCCTGACATTCGCATTGGACTTAAATTAGCCTTCGGAAGAATCATGAACTCAGCAGAGTAGAATCAGGTTGTTACGAGGGTTGAGTTTGAATTGATGAAGAATCAGCTAGACCAACTCATGAAAGCCATGACAGTTATGACCAGATGAGAGACCAATATTTAGAGGACTCCAGTGAACAATGTTGTACAAGAGCATACTATTGCCAGAGATAGAGATTCATCTTCTCTCCATGACACAGACTATCAGAATTTCACTTTCCCTGTGCCGGATTCCCAAGGGGTTGTTCTAAAGATTAATGTAAGGACCCACAAATTGTTGAGTTTCTGAGTAGATGTCACTTGTTGGAGGAAAAGCTTGACGCCTTGATGGGTCATGATAATCTGAATGCTTCGAGCATGTGTTTGGTACCAGGCCTTGTGATGCCTCCGAAGTTTAAGATGCCAAATTTCGAGAAATTCAAAGGAAATAGTTGTCCGAAACAGTATCTAGTGATGTTTTGCAGAAGAATGACCTTACATGTCCACAATGAAAAGCTTATGATTCAATATTTCCAGGACAGTCTGAGTGGAGCATCATTGGGTTGGTACATGCAGTTGGAGAGTGGTTGCATCCAACCGTGGTCAGATCTAGCAAATGCCTTTGTGAAGCAGTACAACTACAATCTCGACATGGCTCCCAGTCGCATACAGTTGCAAGAATTATCTCAGGCGGACAATGAATCCTTCAGAGGATATGTGCAGAGATGGAGAGAATTCGCAGCTCACGTTCGACCACCACTTCTGGACAGAGAACTGGTTGACATGTTCGTGGATACTTTGAAAGGCCATTACTTTGATAAGATGATTGGTAGTGGAGCAGCAAATTTTGCTGACCTGATGATAATGGGGGAACGCATTGAGAGCGGAATCAAGAGTGGGAGAATTCGAGACAGCTCAGATATCTCAGTTTATGAAAGTGAATCAGTTGTCAGTACATACGAGGAATGGGAGAAGGAAAGTAATGCCATCCCGGAATCTCCGACACCTCAGATTCAGTTTTCGGATATTTCAAGTGTTCAGAGTCAACGATCATACCGTCATCAACCGCGTCAGCACGCCCGACGAAGGCAAAGGAGGCCAGCGAGGCATTTCACTCAGTTGCCGATATCGTACAGTCAGTTGTTTCCAGATTTGATCAAAGGTGGATTGATAGTGCCAAAGAAGATTAATCCAGAGATTCCTCCGTATCAGCCAGGTTTCGATGTCAACGCCCGCTGTGAGTACCATGCTGGGGCACAGGCGCATTCAACCGAAGACTGTAAGGTGCTTAGGAGCAAGGTGCAAACTCTGATGGACTCCAATATATTCTCAATCACGCCTCAGGGTATTCAAATCAATGATCCTCCATCATCCAGCCACGTGGGCGTATCAGTTTATGGTATGGAGGAGTTCACCGAAAGTAGATCTTCAGAAGAGTATCAGACTGACTTCGACGAGCAATTCTGAAGATGGCTGGTTCAGCAGCAAGTCAAGACTTGAAAGCCCAGTTCCCCGAAGCTGGCAGTCTTCTTTTATCATGTCATTTCTTTGCATTTGTAGTTTCTTTTCTGTTTAAGTGCAAATCTCATTTGTAAAACTTGTTTGTTTTCGATTGATAATGATAATAAAATGAATATGCATGTTTTGATTAAATCCATTTGTGTTCACTTATGTTTTTAATAGATGTCTAACGCTTGTTTAAGCGGAATCCAGGGAGGATGCCGAAGTTGAAAGATGTGCAAGCTTCCGATTGTATGCTTTTGAATAAACCCTGCTTATGATGTACAGGCATTGTTTCAAATTCCTAAACACCGTAGATATAAGGATGATAATCCCTTGTCAACCCCTTTGAGCCTAATAGTAGGAGTTTCTTTCTGAAAAACGAAAAAACCTTTAATCTTAACCTGGGGCAGGGTAGGTGTCAGCTAATTTGATCAAGCGTCCAAATTGCAAAAGGAGTGTTCCCGTTTGAGGATCAATCACACCTCTATAGGTCTTGCCTAAAAAACCACAGTGGTTATCCCTCGCCGACCAGGGAGTGAAATAGTCGTATTCTCTGTCAAACAAGTCTGACAAGACGGTGTCACACAATTTGTTCCAAAAAAAGGAAGAGTGAGAAAAAGAAAAGGAAAAAAGAAGAAGCCCTCTAAGTTAATAACTTGAGAACAAGCGACTTAGGCAAAAATTAGGGCATCCCGCTGGACTTTGAAATCAAAAGAAGCTCAAAAGAGCCAGTCCAGGCAAAAATAGGGAAATCGAAAAAAGAATGGTGAAAAACAAGTCGTGTGACTCCAAGCACCAAAAGATGAAGCGAGTGACTGTCACTCTAAAACACTTGTGGTTTCTTGAACCATCACTCTTGTCATTCTAACCTTTGAAAGGTGAGCGCTTGTGTCACATTAGCTGAATATAGGATTGGAGAACATCAAGGAGAATGGGTGGGTTAAAATAAACTTTGAGCCTTATATCCTTTCTTTCAAACCGTGAACCTGGCCAAGTTACAACCTTAAAAAGACCTAATTGAAGCAGGTTTGTTTCGAAAGCATACTTAAGTAAAGATTGCGTCGAAACTGACTCCTAAAAGGATTCTGCTCAACTTGTGGTTTTAATGTTGACATTCTGATAAGTGATTTGTTCACTATATGTCACAAACTTTTTCCAGCGAACAAACTTGGATTTCAAAACTGTCATATGCATCACATTAATATATTTTATGTGCAGAACAATGTGTTTTACTTTCGAGTAAGCACTTTAATCAGGAGAGTTTCTACAATGGAAAGATTGATCGAGATAAGATGCAAAACGCCCGAGTACTTCGTGGAGAAGGGGCAAGACACATCAAAAGATCACATAATGGGAGTCAGCCATCCAAAAGTCAGCAAATCTGGGGCAATCAAGTCGAGAGTCGGCAAATCTTTTCTAAGATCAATCAGACAGGGGCAAAGCTACTTTGAAGGCTCATTTTGAAACAGATCATTTCAAGAACACGAAGTCCCCTAACAAGCTGGCATATGTGGTCATTTCCCCAACAGAGAAGCAAGGCTGGCATTATCCCCTAATGGAGTGGGTGTCATCTTGGGTTATCATTTCTCTCTCCCCACTAAAATCGCCAGAAATGGTAGGTTTCCCCGGCAAGTCATAACCTAATCATCCTTGGTGTTTCCTTAGCAAAGGTAATTCCTCATGGAGAGGCAGAAGATCGAATCTCAGTGATCTTCCCCCAGAAGTCGTTTGTTGTTCCTTCTGTTTCGCAGAATGGAAGTTTGGTTGGGATACTGAGCAGGGTTGTGATCCCAGAGACATTTCAGTTTGTCATCCCCAGCGGAGTTGGTTTCGTCTCTTCAACATTTATTTTGCTGAAGTGGTTCTTTTGCGTCCAGCTTACCCCGACGGCCCGAGCCTGCATCTGCATTTTTGCATATAGCTATCATATTTGTATTGCATTGCATTTTTGTATGGAGCATTATGCCATCTCAAGCATGTGCATGCGACGCATAAGCTCGTTTTTATTAGCCTTGCGTGGCAACCTGAATCACTCTTTAGTTAAGACAGTGGTATGTCTCCAGCAGCCTGGTTCAGTCAACTCATCTGCGTGCTTACTCTTGGGTTCCAGATCATACGTCGGTCGTACTTTGTCCCTCAGCCCTCTGATGATGACATCCCCCAACAGATTTTTCTTCTGTCAATTCCTATTGATGAAGTGATATTTTGGATATGGATGATTTTCCTTCTGTTAATTCCTATTGACGAAGTGATATTTTGGATATGGACGATTTTCCTTCTGTCAATTCCTATTGACGAAGTGATAGTTTGGACATGGTTTTCCTTCTTTTGATTCCTATTGACGAAGGGGTTCTGAGGTTAGACGAAGTGACATTTTGGGATATGGATATGATTTTTCTTCTGTCAATTCCTATTGACGAAGTGATATTTTGGACATGATTTTCTTTCGGTCAATTCCTATTGACGAGGTGATTATTCTGTGTAGGTTTCTCTCCGTCTATCCTTAGACGATGCGAGATGTGGATTTGGTTTTCTCTCCGTCTACCCTTAGACAATGTGGTTCTTTGAAGATGGTTTTCTTTCCGTCGATTTCTATTGACGAAAAGATTCTGAAGTTCTTTGACGTGATCTGCGGGTTTGGCATTTCTTTCTGTCGATTCCTATTGACGAAAAAGTTCTAAAGTTCGTTGTTGTGATTGTTTCGGATAGGATGTTTGATTTCCGTCTACCATCAGACGAGGTAATATTCTGGATGATTTTCTTTCTGTCAATCCCTATTGACGATAGGATCTCCAGATGGTATTTCTCTCCGTCTATCCTTAGACGATGTGAGTTATGGATATGGTTTGCCGTCTGTCAATTCCTATTGACGATGCGGTTTGTTGGATATGGATATTTCTTTCTGTCTACCATTAGACGATGTGAATGATGGATATTCTTTCTGTCTACCATTAGACAATGTGAACGATGGATATTTCTTTCTGTCTACCATTAGACGAGGTAATATTCTGGATGGTTTTCTTTCTGTCAATCCCTATTAACGACAGGATCTCCAGATGGTATTTCTCTCCGTCTATCCTTAGACAATGTGAGTTGTGGATATGGTTTGCCGTCTGTCAATTCCTATTGACGATGCGGTTTGTTGGATATGGATATTTCTTTCTATCTACCATTAGACGATGTGAACGATGGATATTTCTTTCTGTCTACCATTAGACGATGTGAACGATGGATATTTCTTTCTGTCTACCATTAGACGATGTGAATTTTGGTTTTCTTCATGTATACCATTAGATGATTTGAACTTTGGATATATTTCTTCCTATCTACCATTAGACGACGTGGGTGTCAGGTATCGTTCTTTTCGTCGATTCCTATTGACGAAAGGATTCTGAAATTTGACGGTATGTTTACATTGGGTATGTTTTCTTTCTGACAACGTGTGACCAGGCTCCAATTGCATCCCAATCAGACTACAAATTTCTGGGTTCTTTTTGTATTCAATCACCTTCTACCTTGAATGTTTGAAATTCGTTCTCTTTTCAACCTTTCAGGTCCAAGTCGATTGAATAGGGGCAGCTGTTGCACCCCAAAATTTTCCCTTCCATTTTTAACCTTAATTGGCTTTTGTTTCTCTGCATTTTCGCATTTCTGCATAGCATAGCATTTGCTTTCGAGGCATGGGATCAAGGTTTTTCTGTGGCTCAGGGATCTTTTAGAGCAAGAGACTAAACAACAAGCATTAGGGGCTCCGTGTTGCACCTCAAAATTTGCCTAATCTTTTCTTACTGGGTTTATGTTTCATTGCATTGGCATATCATTAATCTAACATTTGCATAGCATAGCATTGTTCATTTGTGCAGGGGATCAAGTGTGGTTTATATCCAGAGGATCCTAGCTAGAGGTCTTGTTCAAGCTTGAGAAGTCACCAAAGTCATCAGGAAGAGGGTTAGGTTCTTGAGAGGTCAGTTGTTTGTATGTGGTTAATCTCCTAATCTGAGGACCAATTGAAGACCATCAGTGGGTTGTGGAGCCTTGATCAAGGAGAGAGCATGTGGATAGAGCTCATAGAGTGCCTTGAGGGTCATGTTGGAGCTCAATCATGTCATTGTGTCAAGAGCCACAGTTGAGGGTGTTGCAATTAGGGTTTTCATCTGAGTAACCCTAAGTCAATTGTGCAATTGAAGAGGATCAAAGCTTAATTATAAGTCTTTTTAATCATGGAGAGTTGTGTTGATATGTATGAAATGATATTCCAAGATCAATCTAAGAAAAGTTCACAGTGTGAGGAGTTGCTAAATTAGGGTTCTCAGGGTAAAATCCCCTACTTAGTGCCTAACTTCAAGACCACCCATCTCAATATTCAAGTTTCATCTCCACTTTTGGTCAACATGAAACTTGTAGAGCATGCTCTTAGCTTTAATTTGAGTACTAGAAGTCCTCCATTGGATTTATAGAACTCAAGTTATGATCCAGACAAGTTACAGGTCATTTGAGGAATGTGAAATTTGTCTGTGAAAGTTCACCAAATTCCAAGGAACGTTTGACCTAGAAGGGTGTTTCCCATAAACTTTTGGCCAACATGAAATTTGTAGTTCTTGATCTTTGCTTTCCAAATTGTATTAGAAGTCTTCCATCTGATTTGTAGAACTCAAGTTATGAGGTTTACAAGTTAGGGGTATTTTGGGAAAGTAAGATTATAGGTCATTTTATCCATCTTGCAAGCTTCAAATGAAATTTTGTTCAACACAAAACTTGCTCAAAATGATGTTTTTTAGGTCAACCATGTCCTCATGATGAATTGATTTGGCTTAGGGTGAGACTTGGTTTGAGAAATTTGGCAAAAGGGAGAATTTAAAGGCATTTAAGTGAAAAATCCAAGATTAATTCATTTGTGTTCAAACAAGGCCAAGTGAGTACTCATTTTAATCAGAAAAATCATTCTAAACACTTTGGCATTTTTAGAATTTTCACTTGAGGCTTATTTCATGGTGGTTTGACTTGTAACTTCATGAATAAGCAACATATCATAACTTGGTCATGAGAGGAGTTCAATCTCTCTAATCACTCTCTACACTCTCACCAGACCACAAGGAATAGAATTGAATCTTCCAAGGGAAGATTTGAGTGCAAATTCGTGGATACCATTATTGAAGTTTTGGAGGAAATTTGAAAATTGGATATTCTGATTTGGGCCTCCATTGGATCTCTAAAGCCCACAAATCACTTCTATATAAGTTCCATGTTTGATTCAAAGCAATTTTGGAGATCATTTCGTGCCATAGCCAGAGATTGAAGTTGGAGTTTCAAGAGAAGTGAAAATCGTGATTTCATTTCCAAAGCAAACCAAGGCAATTCTTGGATTGAAACATCTTCTACATACTTCATTGAATAAACCTGCACAGTTTGAAGCCAAGAATCACTCTGTAGATACCTCAATTTCAAGCTACATTCTAGGTTTTTATTTCTCACGATTGCACTAGTTTTATCATGATCTAGCATATTTTGACATGTGGTTAGGCTTTAGGAGAGATACTAGATGGATTCTGGATCATTAATTGGAAGTTTAGAGACAAATTAGGTTGATGTGTGATTTCTGTTTGGAGTTGGTTTGACCTGATCTTAAGGATTCAGCATGATCTAAATGGTTTAGGATGATTAGTGAAGCATAAGGAGTAGATATGTGGTTTTAGATTAAGATTTGGTGATGATCAGAATTATGGTGTAATTTCTGTTTGTGTTCGAATTTCAAAATCTATGAGGAATTAGAGGAAATGAAGGTGATATTTGGACTCTACATGAAATTTGGAGTGAGACTGGGTAAGATTTGTTAAGCTTCCATGACCTGCAACTTTGGGACCGCCGGAGAAGATGACCGAAAGTCATCTCCGGCCACCATGCTTGATCTCCCTCCTTTTTTAAGTTTAAACGAGGAAGATGACTCCTCCACCCTTGGATCAGCCTGGAGATTGGAATTTGTATGCAAATCGTGTGGCCAGGTTTTAACTCAGAAATTGGACTTTGGCCTTGAAACGCTGCGTTTCATTTTATGCGCTGGCAGCTCCACATCCCTTGGATTAGCTTACTTAGTCTAACCATCCTGCGCTCCTCATTTAATCTTGCATTTTATTTGTTTTTAATTTATTTTCTTTTATTTTAATTGCTTATTTCATTCTAAAATTCATTTTAATTTCAATATTCATCAGAAAAATAAAATGAAAATATGTCCAGGATCCTGATTTTATTCTTGATTTTATGATGCTTTAACATTTGATGTTTGCCTGATTTTCATTTTATTTGGCATTTTCTCATTTTTGTTATTTCTTTAATTTTGCATATTTGATACATGATTTTGTTGATTTTTGTTCTTGAAATTGGTATTGAATTTGGGGCTTATTTTTTGCTAGCTGGTAGATTAGAGATGCATGATCCACTATGATTTAATGTAGATTTTTTAGACAACATTAAGTTCTGTTTTGGATTAGGATCATTAGACCTTCCAGTTTAGGGTTTTCATTAGATACCTTGTGATTTAGAATTTTTTAGGTGACCTTCCCTTTTGATTTGATCCCTGAACTTTCTACTATAGGTCCATAACATGTTTAGGTTCCCTTAGAAAATTTCCTAGGATTTTAGTAGGTGTTTTAGTATTTTTCATAGATTTGATACTTAGGCTAGTTTTAAGTTGCTTTCAACATAGCACTTGCTTTAGAATTACCCTAATAGTGGCCTTTAGTGCATAATAGGTTTGCTAATCTTCTTTGATGGTGTTTTAGACATGTATAAGCTTCTGTTTGCTTGATGGTGGTGCTTGATGGTGGTGCTTGATTTGGTGTTTAGACCTTCCTTTAGAAGCTTTCTTTGAGTTTGTTCAATTAGGGTTTAGGAAGAGCTTAGTTGCTTTCTATTTCTTCAAATAAACATGGATTGCTTTGATTGCTTTCCATTCTCATCCTATGATTCAAGGTCCCTATTTGAAAGCCTCATATTTCCTTTGGAAGGATGTGTGGCATTTCACAAGAGGTAGAACCTTTAAGGGTGCATATCTCTGATGACTGGTTGAGTGTCAGGTGGGATTCCTTTGGTTTCCTTCCTGCTTCCCATCATCAATCCAATAATCTTGATGTTAATTCTCTTCCTTTTTTTTGGATATTGTTGAGGCATGAAGATGGAGCTTTCCTTCTCTTGAAGATGGCTTGGGTTTGGAGTTTATTTGCAGACTGTTTGATTGTTTGTTGTTTATCTGCTTTGCTGTTGAGTTGTTTGTCTGCTAGTTTGTCTGTTGTTTTTCTGACTGCTCTGCTTTGCTTGTGTGACTGATTGACTGTGTGTTGCATTAGACTAGGTTCTCATATAGTGATCTAGGCCTAAGATCATCCTAAAGGTTGAGAATAGCTCCCTTTGCTTGTCTTCATTTAGAGGTTGAGTCTGGCTCCCTCTGCTTGACTGTTATTGATTGGCTTTGCTTGCTGGTTTAAGGTTGAGTCTGTCTCCCTTGCCTGTGCTTTGTATGTTGCCTTTGGGCTTGCTTGTTCTAGAAGTTGAGCTTGACTCCTTCTGCTTGTTTGTTGCATTGCATGCATTTTATTTACAGTAATTTCTTTACAGTTATTTCTTTTGCTGTTGTTTTCCTTTGCCATGTTCCCCTAGGAATTCTGACTTCTCTTGTTCAAGAGAAGTTATGACAGACCTTCGGGTTCTAACCATGCATGATAACATTAGTTAGCTTCCCTCCTAACCTTAACCATATGTTCAATTTTGCATGACAACTTTAGGATTGGATCAGTTCCCCTTTAGTGCGTCTTTTCTCTTCTCATCTTCAAACAAAATCAAAATACAGTAATAAAGGTTAATTGACGTCGTACGTTACGAGCCTTAAGCTACTTGAGGAAGGGTTGTTGGAGAGTTTCTTTCCAACAGTCTGGATGTTTAGTATGGCACCCTTTGGGTGACATGCGACGCATTCACTCTCAGGTCATAGTCTCTAGTGCGATATCAATTGCAAACATCCATAAAAGATACTTCTCTAAAAAACAGAAAACAAAGATCAAACTCTTTTTGTCCTCTGGACCTTTAATCCCTTGGAAACCCTTTTCAGAAGGAGATGTTAACTCCCGGTTCTACCGCAAACGGTAAACGCCTAAGTCTCCGTCAAGCGAGCTGCATACACCAAAATGCTGGAACCGTCTGTTAACCTTACTCGGATAAAAAAGACAAACCTGTGTCTTTCGTGTCCCGAACTACGTTTGCTCTGATCTTTCGCGCTGTGTGAAAGTACATAGGCACGAGATGCGATATCTCGGCGAGCATCCTTCCCCCGTAGTTAGGCGAACTACGTTGACTCTGATTTCTCGTTCCAGACGGGAATACGTAGGCATAAAGTGCGACGCTTTGTCGAGTCATTTTCTTTTCTTTTCAGACCAGACCTTTAGTGTAGATAGATTTAACAAACCCGTCAGATAAACACAACAAGCATGGATCCCATCGAGTACGATGGACGTGATGGGTGCTAATACCTTCCCCTTGCGTAACCGACTCTCGAATCCAGACATTGGTTGCGATGACCTTGTCTTATACCTTTTCGTCAAGATTTTCTGATCATTTCCTTTCCCGTTCTGAGGGATAAATAACGAAAGGTGGCGACTCTTCTGTTTTACCGGCCTCGTTTTTCGCAGCAGCGACAGCTGGCGACTCTGCTGGGGAATCTGGTTCCCTATGCGAGTCAACCCTAGCGCTTGTGTGTTTACCTGTTGGGTTTTATTTATCGCACTTTACTTTCTGCATTTTATTTTTCAATATATTATAATTATTGTGCTGTTGTGGGAAGGGGCTCTGATGAGTGAGAAGCCAGACCCAGGCTTGAGCGTACTTAGCATTAGTTGTGGAAATTAGTGGGCGCGTGCTTGCTTTGCAGGCACTAGTGTCTCATGAAATCCATGCTCAGACGAGGTTCTCCCGATTGACTTCTTTTCTGGCCCTTTGGGCCTGAGGGGTTGTTGGTTTGGAGGATTGTCGACTCTGGGGACCGATCATTTGTGACTCAGCTGAGTGAGGCCACTTCAAGAGATGATGATGCCATACCTTCTGGATATCATATCATCGCTCTTGAAAGTCTGTGACGCTGGGAAACGCATAGGATGCCATACCTTGTCTGTGATTAGGTCCATACCTGTGAGAGGGGTCGGGTTATTGCAGGAAACCTTAACCTTCAGACTACCTGGTTTTCTTGACAGTGAATCAGTGTTGTTGGGTTCAGAGGGTTCTTATCGTCAGATATGTGGTTGTTCTCGACAGTGCATATTTATTGGTCCTCTTCAGGGTTGTGCTATCAGAGCAGTGTTGTGATTGTGTTGGATCAGAGCCTCGGTCTTCTCAGCACCATCTTGATCCCCTGTTGCATGTTTGCATTTTGCATTTTGCATACCCATTTGCATATCATTAACGTGTGTATGTGTTGCAGGTACCTTATCCCCCGGTTCCGGTTTTCTTTCCTTCTGTTGTGCTATCATGGGATCTCTGAAGAAGAATGTGGCCTACAAGCTCCCTACTCCAGATGTTGCTCTGTTGTCCAGTCTGATTGCTTTGGCAGATGATACAGTGAGAGGGGAGTTCAAAAAATCTTATGGGAAGCTGCTCAGTTTGGTTCGTAAACCTTCTGTGTATGAGTTGAATGGGTTGTATGCCTTGCTACAGTTCTATGATCCTCCTTTGAGATGCATCACTTTCCCGGACTTCATTCTTGCACCTGCATTAGAGGAGTATGCTGAGTTGTTGGGTGTGCCTATCAAGAGTCATATGCCATTTGTTCATATGGATGCTAAGCCTAATCTGGATAATCTAGCTCTTTCTCTTCATCTGGATGCCTCTGAGTTGATCTTGTCCAGTTGGAATGGGGTTCCTGGATTTTCTCTGCAGTTTCTAGTTGGGAAAGCCCAACAGTGTTCCAAAGATGGTTGTCGGATCGTATTCAACGCCATTCTTGCTCTCTGCATATATGGTATCATTTTGTTTCCTAATATGCCTGATTTTGTAGACTTAGATGCCTTTCATATCTTTGCATCAGGGAATCCAGTTCCTACCTTGATTGGCGATGTGTATCATTCCGTCCATTACAAGAACGAGAATAGAAGGGGTAAGAATGTATCATGTTGTGTGCCCTTACTCTACAGATGGTTTGATAGTCACCTACCCAAGAAGGGTCTCTTTGCTTCATCTGCAGCCACAACTGAGTGGTCTGAGCGCTTGATGGGTTTATCAGCAGAGAGTGTTGTTTGATTTGATAGAGATATGTTGGGTACTGAAGTCATATTCAGCTGCAGTGGGTTTCCAAATGTGCCTTTGATTGGAAGAAAGGGTTGTATCAACTATAATCCGTCTCTACTTGTCAGACAGTTTGCATATGCTTTGAGAGTTCCGCCAAAGGATGAAGAGATGCAGGAATCTCTGTACCTCACCGGTCTTCTAGAGGGGGATATGTTAGCTAAGCTTCAGCAGGCCTGGAATGATATCAGTAGACGAGGGAAATCATTGTTGGGTAAAAGCAATAGTCAGGCTTATGCTCCGTATGTGACCTAGGTCAAGACCAGAGCAGAGACCATAGGGATGCCTTTTCCACCTGCTAAGTAGGAGTTCCCTCCAATGGTGGAAGAGCCTACTACCGTGTCTATTCAGCAGTATAATCAGGTGTTAGCTGAGAGAGAAGAGCTGAAAAAGGCCAATGAAGAGTTGGAGAAAGAGTTGGCACAGATTAGAAGCGAGAGAAACGAAGTCGTCCACTCCTTCAAGAAGCAGACAGAGTTGGTGAACAGGTTGGGCACAAACTTGACTAAGCAGATAGCTGATCGTGAACGTTTGGGCCTGGACTTCAAATCTGTCAATGATGTATTGGTCACTAAGAAGCAGAATTTGGATGAAGCATACCGAAGAATCTCCAAGTTCAATCAGCAGTGGAATGCCACTATAGCCAACAACAAAGAGAGGGAGGATAAACTGAAACAGCAGATCTCCAAATTGAAGGCTAAGGTGAAGGCTAGTGAGAAGATGTTTGATGAGGAAACTGCTCGCAGATATGCTACTGAAGACATGCTGAACAAAGCTATCGCTAACCTGAAAGATCGCAAGTAGAGGTTCGAGTCTAAGAAGCGAAAGTTAGAAGATTGCTTTGGCCAGGGAGCATGGGAAGATTCAGTTGAAGGTCTCCAGTGCACTATTATGCAGAGAGAGTTTCTCGTTGAAGGGTTACTCACTCGACCTGATCACCCCAAGACAAAAGAGTTGCTAGAGGAGTTTCGTGCCCGTTGTCGCACTTGATTATCTTTGTAACTCTTTGTATTTTTTCTGATTCTTTGTTGTACGCTGACCATCACCAGACTTGTTGGTTGAGGTCGTGCTTTTGATTCTCCATGTATTCATTAACATTGTACTACTGCCTTGTTGGGCCATCTATATATGAGATGTTATTTCAGTGACTAGATCTAGACTTCTTGTTATCAGCACTGACACTCTGGCACTCGAATCGGGGAAAAAATCTCCCTAACACACAGACACACGTTTGCATTTGCATAAATCATTTGCATAGCAGGTACCTTATACTGTGTTTCCTAACCCTCTGTTGATGCAGGTTCCAGGATTGCCGATCAGTGAATTCATCGCTACTCTATCAGAAGCAACTGCAAGAAAGCCATGGATCAGATGCAAACTGAGATGCAAGAGATGCGCGATAGGATTGCGCAGTTCATGCAGGTGATGGAAACTGTGGCCAAGGGCCAGGAACAGCTGTAGACTCTGGTGCAGCCTCTGATTGCTAGGGTTGACAGTCAGGGTGTGTTACATGGCGGAATTTCTACTGATCCTCCTCATGGTGAGACTCTCCAAGCTGGTGATGTTGTACCAGTGGTTGTCCTTAATGCGACTGAAAACGGTAACAGAGCTGGGAACGTAAATGTGACTGGTAACGATAATGGGCATGTGGAAACTAATGGAAACATTGGTGCTGGAAATGTTAGGTTCAATGTTGGCACTGGGAACGCTGGTCTTGGTGCTGGGAATACTGGTCTGGGTATTGGTATTGGCAATGCTGGTTTTGGTAGTAATCAAGGCTATGGTAATCAGGGTTACGGAAATCATGGTTACGACAATCAGGGCTTCAGTAACGTAGGTTTTGGCAATGCAAGTCACAATGGTGTTGGAATGGGTGCTCAAAATGTTTGTTTTGGGCCAGGTGCTGGAAATCAGGGTTTTGGTAACATGGGGTATGGTCCCAGGATCAATCAGGCTGGTTTTGGTCCTAATACTGCTTATGCTGGGTATGACAACGGGGATTCTCACTGGGGCGAAGATCTTCAGGAAGATGCTTTCCCTCCGCCAGGCAAGGATCTTGAGATGCCCACTGGCAATGATAGAAGGTTCAGGTTGTTGGAAGAACAGGTGAGGAATCTTGCTAATCAGAATTCCACGGGGTTGGACGTGGCTAACATGGGATTGGTTCCTGGTTTGAGGGTGCCACTCAAATTCAAAGCGCCCATGTTTGACAAGTATAAGGGGGATACCTGCCCAAGGGTTCACGTGCGATCTTACTATCGGAGAATGTCCGCCTATTCTGATGACGAAAAGATGCTGATGCATTTTTTCCAGGATAGCTTGTCGGGACCGTCATTGGAATGGTATATGAGGTTAGAGCCTACTCAAATTGGTAGCTGGAAGGAGTTAGCAGAAGCTTTTGTCAAGCATTACCAATATAACAGCAACCTTGCGCCGAACAGGGTCCAACTCCAAAATCTTTCTCAGAAGAATGGCAAGAGTTTCAAAAAATACGCCCAGAGGTGGCGTGAGCTTGCAGCCAGGGTGCACCCACCCATGGTAGAGCGTGAGTTGGTGGATATGTTTGTGGGCACTTTCTCTGGGTTGTATTATGACAGGTTTATCAATTGTACGACGAGTAACTTTTCTGAGTTGATACTCTTGGGGGAACGTATAGAGAATGGTGTTAAGATTGGTAAGATTCAAGCGGGAGAGTCGACCTCAGCTGGAGGTGGTAAGAGAGCTTTTGGAAACAAGAGACAGGGGGATACTAACTCAATATACAGCTCTCGAGGAAGAGGTAGAGGTCGAAACCAATACCGTCAGCAACAAATTGCTAGTGTGACAATTCCTGTGCCTCAACAGCAACAACAACAGCCACAACAGCAACAGGGACGACAAAATGCTGCTCCACAGAGATATCAAGGTCGGGATAGAGCTATGAAAAGGGTATTTGATGCACCTCCGTTGCCGTATGCTCAGCTTCTTCCAACTTTGTTACAGTTGCAGCTTGTTGAGAAAAGGACATTGGCTCCGTTAAAGGGCACGCCTCCTTTCGGGTATCACGCCAATGCACATTGTGACTTCCACACCGGGGCACCCGGTCATAGCATAGAGAACTGTCATGCTTTCAAGCACAAGGTGCAATATTTGTTAGATAGCAAGGCTATAAACTTCGGTAATGAGGCACCCAATATTGAAAAGAATCTGATGCCAGCTCACGGATCTACGCAGGTGGGTGCAATTTTGGAAGATGCTAGTCTGAATCTAGTTATGAATGTGGATGAATTGAAAACGCCTTTGAGTTATGTCAAGAGCAGATTGCTGAAAGGGGGAGTGCTCCCTGGTTGTGATGCAGAGTATGTTGTTTGTTTGGCCCGGCCTGAGGGTTGTGATAACCTGAAAAGAGGTATTCAAGGGCTGATTGACGAAGGAACGCTGCAATTCGACCGTACTGCTGAAGAGAAGCCTGTTAAGGCAATAGTCGAAGAGTAGGGTTGTTGTACCCCAAATTTTGACCCCTTAGATTCTCATTATCATTTTAGAAGCATGATCATAAATTGTCTAACCCTAAATCAGTGTAAGTTCATTATTGTCAAGTTACAGGTGAATCAGGGTTTTCGCACCGACAAATTCAAAACAACCAAGGAATGATCAACCAATGATTTAGGCCAATTCAATCATGGAATGAAATCAAATATAATATCAAAGTCAAATGAGAAGTCAATTTGAAGAAATCAGTTCAGAATCAAAGACAGTGCAGTCAGGAGGCCCCGGTTAGGGTTTTTAACTAGTGAAAAGTCAACTGTGGTTTGACTTTGATGTTGGAAGGTGTTGTAATGGTGGGATTGAGGTCCATGAAGTTCATATAGATTATTAAATACTATTCAAGAAGTATCAAAGCCTCAGGATGTCCAGAATGTCAACAGGCGACTCAATCGGCACCGATCGATCGTACGGTTGACCGAAAAGTCAACTCCTCAAATTTTGAGAATTGGAATCCAAGTGTGAATAAAAGTTGTTCCTTATGTCATAATGTACTTGCATATCAATTTTCATGATCATCGGATCAAGGATGAGAGAGTAATCGAAAGATCGGGAAATTAGGGTTTTAAAAGGGGCTAAACCCTAACTCCTTAACCACACACTCAATTGAGTTGATTCCAAGCTCATTGGAAAGCTCTTGACAAGTCCTACAAAAGTCACATACTAGTCCACCACCAGAAAATGCATACTTTTTGAGATAGAAGCAAAAACATTCATAGAAGGGAAAATAACTTAGAAAATTTCTAAGTTATTTTCACTTGAAAAGCTTGTGTGCAGCCAACTTTGAGAGGATTTTTCACCTAGTTCCAATTGGAGTTTGATTCCTTGACAAACATGAATGTTTTAGAGCTATGTAAGAGCTTTCTAAATTTTACTAAAACATCTCAAGAGGAGTTATGAGCAGGAAGTTACATAGGTGCAAAGTTGGAGGTTTCACATGTTAAGTCCCACATTGGCTGAATTTTCAAAATGACTTACTTCACTAAATCTGCCAAAATTTCTTGATTCAACTTGTTGTATGTGATATATCATATGTGTGTAGCATGAAGCAAGAGCAAGTTGTGGAGAAATATCACAAAATCAAAGGATTGAGTTCATTGCCATACAAGTGGGCAAGTGGACAATTTGAATCCTCCAAGCATGAGGTGGAAAGGTAAAGGCTGTACCAGCCCCTTCCCTATGGTTTCTAGGCTGCAAATCATCTCAGAAATTCAGTAGAAATGTTGAAAAAAATGGTCTTCCATCAGAACAAGTGGAAAACCCTCCAAGGGAGGTTTGCTCCAAAATATCCAAAGCTTGCTTCATGGTGAAGAAAGGTCCCTAGCAAGCACCTCAATCTCTTTTCCTATAAAAGGAGGACTCATTAACCTCATTCCACACAAAAATCCATCTGATAAAACCTACAAAGAAGCTATGTCATTACAATTCCTTGACCTTGCTTCAAAATCTCAAAAACACCAAAGTTCATGAAAACTCCAAAATTGGTCATGAAGTGAAAATAGCCCAAATTCATTTCTATCCTTTCTAACACCTCAACCACCCTCCACACAACTTCTAAATAACATATAGAAGGTGTGTAATCCATTAAACCACCAAGAAACCTCAAAAATCAAAAAGTCAAACCCCTACCTATCATACTTTGACCAAAAGCCACAAAAATCACCAAACTTTGTTCTAAGCCTTTCCTTGAGGTTTTGAACATCCACACACCTCATAAATACCATATCTCAACTATTCAAACATTCACCAACCATTAGAAACTCACTCCTTGTCTTTTGGCATTGAAAGTACATTGTTGCTTAAAATTGAAGAAAAGTTCAAAAGCAAAAAGTGAGGAAAGATATCTCTGGTTTTCTCAACTGATTTAGCTTTCTCAAAAGAGTCATCAAGAGGTATGTGACTGGTTTCTATTGTTTTTTACACTAGTTTTCATGAATTGGCATATTTGAGTATTATGTGTAAGTTTGAAATTTGAACATTATGTGGTTTCATGACATTTTGTTGTTGTTGCTACATATGGACATCATGTGTGTTTAGACATGTTTTATACTATATATCTGTGGTGTTCTTGTGTTTGTTTGCTTGGAAATTGCTGTTTGTGATGAAAGCATCTTGCGGTGGCATTTTAAATCAAAGTTGTGCAGTCACATGGCCATTAGGTTATAAGCTAGTTTGTCAACTAGTTTGGTAAGTTAAAGTTGTTTACTATCATGTGCTAAGTGTGTATGTGTATCTAGATTAGTCAGCTTGTGCCCATGGTGGTTTTGATTGTTGATTATGCTTGATTAAAACACTAGCAGCCAGCTCCAAAACCAGAATTCTAGTACAGTCCAATTTAAGCCTTGCTACTCGCTTGAACCTCATCAAATAGGTGTATGTGTGATGTATGGATAATTACCTTGCTTGTTTTTTTGCTCACTCTTGGATTCAACATGACCTTTGCACTTGCATTCTTCACATATTTTCAAGCATAACACCAGTTCTGGTTTTTGATACACTTTAATCTCATTTAGTTGTTAAAACATCTCATATACATCATTTTAAACATGCCTAAAACCTGGTTTAAGTGTTATAACAATTAATGTAGATTTTGAATTTCAAGTGTATGTTTTCAAGCACTTCCTTGCATATCACATGACAGATTTTGTTCCAATGCATTTCTACTTAAACCACTTGTCTAGACACCTCAAATATATCATTTTAAATATGTTCAAACCATCACTTAATGGTTATAACAAGTATCTCAAGTTTTGACTCTTAAAATGCAAGTTTCAAGTGTGTTTTGCAAATCAAGTACCACTTTCTCAAGCTGTCAATTTCCATGGTATTTGGAGCTTTAAACTCTTTTCATATGATATATAGGAAGTGCAGAACCATTCAAAAAGAGATGGAAAGACCTGAAACCAAACTGTCCAAAAACTCATCTTGAAAATGTCACATTTTGTACTTAACTTCTAATGGTGGAAGTTATGTGTTATTTTTGACTTTTTTTTCAAAAATGTCACTTTTTGCTCAATTTTGCAACTGTCATGCTAACTGTCATGTTAATTGTTTTTGTATACAAATGATGGTTGGTACACTTTATATTGATCATTTGTAACATGTTTGCATAATCATTTCATTGAAAATCACCCTGTCATGAAAAATCACTTTGCAAATGCATGATTGTCACATACACATCCACATACTATGCTACTTTCTGCATAAACTCATTTTCCACCAAGGACACATCACACACACTTCACATTAAACATTTTTAAGATGTGGACATGATCATTTTGCATCAAAACTGGCTGCACCTAAATCTCACTCTTCATATGCTCATTTTCATCACAAAGTGACATAGCACACACCATTTTTTGCATTATCTTATTTTGAATTGATTTGCTTGCTCTAACAGCTTACATTAGTCATTTGTAATGTGTGTGTATGATCAAAAGACTTTAAAACCATTTGAACACAAACACACACCACATAATGCACATGATCACACAATGAGCATGATGAATACTAAAACACTACACAGTCAGTACAGACCTTTGTTTCTCAATTAAACTCACTCATTAACATGTAATAAAGGTGTATGGAAGTTTGTCATGATCCATTTTTGCTTTGAAACTGAGATACCTCAAATCATGCATATCACTTATGTCACTTTTTTGCAAATTACACATGACTTTTCATAACAGTTCAATTTTAACCATAAATTTAATTTGGATTCACTCATTTTTACTTACCTGTGATGTGTGCATAGCTGTTTTGGTTTGAGGTCAAGTGTATCATAGCATCTGCATGAAAATGCATCTCATTACACATTAAGAACAACAGCTATCGGGTTTTGCAGAGGTTTGAGAATTTTCAGAAACTGAGACCACCATTAGATTCCTTGTTTGATTCTACCCTAAATCCATATAAATTTTGTTCCATTCTGATAAACGGTTAGGGAGATACGATACAAAACGTAAATGCTCGGTTTATGCTTTCTTGCCCAACCTATCATGAAACTTACCCTTATAATTAATTAGGGGTGGCTTCATCAATGGATGTATAGCCACCCCAGTGGTATGACCATGCGCCTTTCACCCCTTGTTCCTGAGTTTGACCCCTGAGGAGGGCAACTCTTTTATCCATTTTTGTGATTTTTTACATAAACTTAAAAAATTCGTATCTCACTCGTTTTTTATCGTTTTTCGTCCGTTCTTTTTCTGTTGTGCTTGTATTAATGTGTACTTTCATGTCATGTTTTTAATTTTCATGTTTGCACATTTTATCACTTACTTTGTTTAGGTGTACGTTGTGCGCATTTACGCGATCGTGTACGTAGTTGCAGATAAATGTTCATGTGGTTCCTCATGATATTTTTCTTGATAATTGTTTGAATCCATGTCTATACATGTTAGTTAACATGCTAGGATTTATTTCTTGGTTGTTACCATTTTTTCATCTGTTAATTTTTCAAGTGCGAGCTGCCGTCGCAGTATCGGTCGTTTACATCTGTTAACTGTTATCAGCATGTTCCACTCTTACCATCTCTTATCATTTATTTGTTTGTCACCATAAGCATGCTTTATCTGGATTGTTATCTTGTTTAGAATTTTATTTTCCTTTTTTCCCCAAGCGACGAAACTCGTTAGTTCTCGTCCAAATCACCTCCCAGTCTCCTTCCAAAGGAAGGTCTGTCCACTTGACCCTCAATGTCATGAACGATTCAATCACACTCTCTTGACTTTGTTAAGTCATTTTTCACCTTAGATTAGAAACCTTAGACTTTGCTTAAGTATAAAAGACCCGCCCGTACTAGGAGCGTTCTTCAACTAGAACCCTAGGAAAGAGTTCATCAACTCTGTGTAAGAATCATCGTCATGATCTCTTACTTCCCCCTGTTACAACTTAGATTAGGGAGTTTTGTCAAACTCCACACAAACATTGTCGTGTTTGTTCCCCATTGAACCTTGATCATCATCAAGTGTTCCTTCCCCTTGTGAGGTGAACTACGATTGCTCTGTTTCTATCCTAGTCAGGATACGTAGGCAGAAGACGTGACGTCTTTGCGAGCAAACTTAGAAAACCACTTAGGCCTTTGTTTATTTTACCTTATCCCAAACCATAGCACAATTCACAAACTTAGCAATCAATCAAACAAAAGGTTCTTGTAGAGTACTACAGATATTTAGGGTGCTAATACCTTCCATAGATATAACCAACCCCCGAATCCCCGAATCTCTTAAAGCGTTGTTGTCACATCGTGCAAAAGGTTCTTTCTTTCTTTAGACCTATCCTTTGGATAAATTAAAGATCGGTTGTAAAAAGAAATACGGTTCAAGTTAATTAATAGCTTGATATCAAATTTTCACCGCAACAAGGGTGAAGTTGCAACGATCACGATTTCGTTTAAGACTGTCACGATATCCGCGCTTCCCAAGAGGCCGACTATCACAATAACCAAAGCTGGACCTATTCCATATGAAAGCACTAAAGCCATCCCTTGGAACTATGGGGCGGAAGTTTACTGCAATGGGGAGAAGATTAATCTGGCAAGCCTGCCAGTAGGGTCAGTGGATAACCTTGTAGGGGCAGGGGGCATAACCCGCAGTGGCAGAATCTTTGCGTCACCAGAAGTAGAAGCTGAGAGAATTGCCAAAGGAAAAGGTAAAGTCAATGAAGAGGGACCTTCTCAAGAAAAGGAAAAAGAGGCTTTGACCAAAGATGTGGAAGAATTCATGAGATTAATTCGGAAGAGCAATTATAAAATTGTCGATCATCTGCAGCAGACGCCTTCCAAAATCTCTATCTTGTCATTGTTGCTTTGCTCCGAAGCTCACCGGAACGCGTTGCTGAAAGCTCTTGACGCTGCCTATGTACCCCAGGAGATATCCGTGAACCAGCTCGAAGGAGTGATTGCGCACGTGAATGCGGGGCATGGCCTTGGCTTTACAGATTTTGATTTGACACCCAGGGGCCGCAACCACAACAGTGCGTTGCATATTTCAGTTGAGTGTAGGGGCACTGTTATGTCTCATGTCCTGGTTGACACTGGTTCGTCTTTGAACGTTTTTCCCAAGAAGGCATTGTTGAAGCTAGATACCCGAGGTATAATATGCACGCCAAATGACTTGGTAGTGAGAGCATTTGATGGGACGAAAAGGTCTGTATTCGGAGAATTGACTTTGCCAATCCAGGTTGGTCCAGAGGTGTTCGACATTGTGTTATATATCATAGATATACAGCCAGCTTATAGCTGCTTGCTCGGACGTCCTTGGATTCACTCTGCAGGGGCTGTAACGTCGATGTTGCACCAAAAGCTTAAGTATATGGTCGGTGGTAGCATTGTCACCATATGTGGGGAGGAAGACATCCTAGTTAGTCACCTGTCGTCGTTCAAATATGTCGAAGTGGATGGAGAGATCCATGAGACATTGTGCCAAGCTTTTGAAGGAGTGCAGATCCGAGACAGATCTCCTGTCATAAGCAGTTGGCCAGAGGTGGCTATGTTGTCGTACAAAGAAGCCCAAGCGGTAGTTCAGGCCGGGAAGACCAAAGGTTGGGGGCAAGTTCTGGACCTCCTGTTAAGCAGGACAGGTTTGGCTTAGGGTATTGCCCGTCGTTGTCATCTTTGTCACAGAGCGCACCAAAGTTCAAAAGGCCGATTGTGTTTACTCCAGGAGGAGTCAGTTTTGAACAGATCAATGATGTGTCTGACAGTGAGGATGGAGATAGCGACTGTGACATGGATTCATGGATCAAGCCCAGTGAGTCAGGACAGAGCCTATGCAACTGGTTTATCCAGGACTTTATTCAAGTGACGCCGAAACAGTAATGCCTTGATTTTTCAATTATTGTACAATCCTGTGTCCTACCCGGGGCATAGTGATTTTATTTCAGGGCCTACATGCTTATGTGTATGCTTTGTTTTAATCATTAAATAAAGGCGTTTTCCTCATGCAAATTTTGTGATCCCTGTTTTTTCTATTTTGTTTTTACAATAAAATGGCAACATGGTCGTATGCTTCATTTGCATATCATTTGAAGCATTTAACCCTTTCTCTTGCAGGATCCATATTTCAGATGACATCGATCAAGATATCCCTATGACTCGCTTTGACTTTGAGCACCCGATATTTCAAGCCGAAAAAGAGATTGTTGAGGACGACGACTTACCAGAAGAGCTGACTCGTCTGTTGAAACAAGAGGAAAGAATCATTCTGCCTCATCAGGAGGATATCGAGGTCATTAATTTGGGTTCGGAAGAGGTTGTCAAGAATGTCCGGATAGGGGCTGCACTGCAAAGTGATATCAAGTAGAGACTTGTCGAGATGCTTCGAGAGTATAGTGACATCTTTGCTTGGTCTTATGAAGATATGCCTGGGCTAGACACTGATATTGTGGTCCACCGCTTGCCATTGCGTGAAGACTGTCCGCCGGTCAAGCAAAAGCTCAGAAGAACGAAACCAGATATGGTCGTAAAGATTAAAGAGGAAGTACAGAAACAGTGGGACGCTGGTTTCCTAGCTGTTACAACTTACCCTCCTTGGGTCGCCAATATAGTACCTGTACCAAAGAAAGATGGTAAGGTACGGATGTGCGTTGATTATCGGGATCTGAACAGGGAGAGCCCTAAGGATGACTTCCCGGTTCTTCATATTGACGTGTTGGTCGACAATACTGCTCAATTCTCTGTGTTTCCCTTCATGGACGGCTTTTCAGGCTATAATCAGATTAAAATGGCGTCGGAGGATATGGAGAAAACAACTTTTATTACCCCGTGGGGAACGTTCTGCTACAAAGTGATGCCCTTTGGTTTGAAGAACGCTGGAGCAACATATCAGCGTGCTATGACGACACTCTTTCATGACATGATGCATAAAGAGATTGAGGTCTATGTTGACGATATGATTGCCAAATCCCAGACGGAGGAAAAGCATCTGGTGAATCTTCTGAAATTGTTTGAGAGGCTTAGGAAATTCAGGTTGAGGCTGAATCCTAATAAGTGCATCTTCGAGGTGAGATCTGGTAAGCTACTGGGGTTCATTGTTAGCGAAAAAGGAATAGAGGTTGATCCTGCTAAAATAAAAGTGATACAAGAAATGCCAGCGCAAAAAACAGAGAAAAAGGTTCGTGGTTTTTTGGGGAGGTTGAACTACATTGCCCGGTTCATATCTCACCTTATTGCCACGTGTGAGCCAATGTTTAAACTGTTGAAAAAAGATCAGGCGATTGTCTGGAACGAAAATTGTCAAAAGGCGTTTGAAAGAATAAAAGAATACTTGCAGGAACCTCCAGTATTGATACCCCCAGTAGCCGGGAGACCACTGATCATGTACTTGACGGTTCTTGAGAACAGTATGGGTTGTGTTATCGGTCAACATGACGAGACTGGACGAAAAGAGCATGCAATCTATTACTTGAGTAAAAATTTCACAGACTGTGAGTCCCGTTACTCAATGCTCGAAAAGATGTGTTGTGCACTTGCTTAGGCTGCCAAACGTTTGAGATAATACATGCTAAATCATACAACCATGCTGATTTCGAAGATGGATCCGATCAAATACGTCTTTAAGAAGCAGGCACTTTCCGGAAGGATTGCCCGATGGTAGATGGTACTGACAGAGTACGATATACAGTATGTCTTGCAAAAGGCTATCAAAGGTAGCGTACTGTTAGAGTACCTGGCTGAGCAGCCAATCGATGATTACCAGCCAATGAAGTTTGATTTTCCTGACGAGGATATCATGTACTTAAAGATGAAAGATTGCGAGGAGTCGTTGCATGGTGAAGGTCCTAAGCCGGGTTCCCAATGGCAATTGATTTTTGACGGTGCTGTAAATTCATATGGAAGTGGAATTGGGGCAATCATCACGACTCCCCATGGGACGCACATCCCGTTCACTGCCATATTGACATTTCCAGTTACCAACAATGAGACTGAATATGAGGCGTGTATCATGGGTCTCGAGGAGGCTATTGATTTGAGGATTAAAAATCTTGATGTGTATGGAGACTCCGCGCTAGTCATGAACCATATCAAGGGAGAATGGGAGACTCGTCAGCCCAATCTGATACCGTATATGAATTATGCAAGGAGGTTGCTGCCTTTCTTTGACAGAGTAGAGTTTCACCATGTACCACGGGCAGAAAATCAGATGGCTGACGCTCTTGCGATTTTCAATGTACAAAGTTAACTTCTGGAATGATGCTCCCAGAATAGTCATCTCTCGCCTCAATAGGCCCGCCTTCATATTCGCCATTGAGGAAGCTTCCGATGGCAAGCCGTGGTATTTTGATATCCAGAATTTCCTAAAGAACCAAGAGTATCCGACTAGGGCATCCAGCCGTGATAAGAAGACTCTTAGGAGATTGGCTGGCAACTTCTACTTGAATCCAAATGGTGTTCTGTACAGGAGAAACCATGATTTGGTGCTTTTGCAATGTGTTGATGAGAAAGAAGCTAATTTGCTCATGGAGGAGGTCCACGAGGGTACCTTTGGCACGCAGGCTAGCGGACACGCTATGTTTCGAAAGTTATTACGGGCAGGGTATTATTGGCTGACAATGGAAAGGGATTGTTTCAAATTTGCAAAGTTCCATAAATGCCAGATTTATGCAGACAAGATTCAGGTGCCGCTGAGCCCTTTGAACGCTATGGCGTCCTCGTGGCCTTTCTCCATGTGGGGCATAGATATGATTGGCAAAATTGAGCCCACCGCATCCAATGGACACCGGTTCATCTTGGTAGCTATCGATTACTTCACCAAATGGGTTGAAGCAGCGTCTTATGCTAATGTTACCAAGTAAGTAGTAGCCCAGTTTATCAAAAAGGACATCATCTGTCATTACGGCATCTCTGAAAGAATCATTGTTGACAATGGTTCGAACCTGAATAACAAAATGATGAAAGAGTTGTGCCAGAATTTCAAGATTGAGCATCACAATTCATCTCCCTATCGACCCAAGATGAATGACGCTGTCGAAGCGGCCAATAAGAACATCAAGAGGATAGTTCAGAAGATGGTTGTGACATACAAAGACTGGCACGAGATGTTGCCCTTTGCTTTACACGGTTATCGTACGACAGTACACACATCGACCGAGGCAACACCTTTCTCACTGGTGTATGGTATGGAGGTTGTCCTACCATTAGAAGTTGAGATTCCTTCTTTGAGAGTATTGCTCGATGTCCAACTCGATGAGGAAAAATGGGTAAGGAATAGGCTGAATCAGCTCAGTTTGATAGATGAGAAGAGACTTGCATCTATCGCATATGGTCGGTTATACCAGAGCCGGATGAAGAAAGCTTACGACAAGAAGGTGCGCCCTCGAAGCTTTCAGACGGGCGATCTTGTGCTAAAGAAGATTCTCCCACCACAATCAGATCACAGGGGCAAATGGACTCCCAACTATGAAGGTCCATATATCATTCGAAAGGTCTTCTCTGGAGGAGCCTTACTGTTGTCCACCATGGATGGTGAGGATTTTTCATCCCCTGTAAACTCGGACGCAGTTAAAAAATACTTTGCTTAAAGAGACCCGCTGGATAGAAAAAAGAGAGTCCAGGCAAAAATGGGGCATCCCGGCGAACCAAAAAGAAAAAGAAAAAGGTTTGGGCAAAAATTAGGGATAAAATTGAAAAGATGTACACCCGCGAAGTCGAAAACCTGAGAAGGCGACTTCGGCAAAAAAGGGTATCCCGGTGAATCAAAAACCCGCAAAGGGCGATTCAGGCAAAAGTTAGGGATTGAAAAAGCAAATGACTACGGTCCGAGTTTGATACTGCATTGCTTAGTGGTTTGGGAGTACCTGAGGGTCGATTATCCAAGTCAATCTCTTTCGAGGACGGAGTATCGGGAAAGCGTCGAAGTCAGGCGAGTCATAGGAGGATCAGCTCATGGTGTTCGTCTACCACGTTGCCGACATGTATACAAATCTCTTTGTACCTCTGTACATATTCATATTTATTTTGTAGCTTCCTCTTTTCAGGAGTTGCATCCATTGTACAAACTTTGCCTATTTACAGGCCCATTATCAATAAACGCATATTATTCAGTACTTGATGTTTGCTTTTGTTTTAACTTTTACTATTTTGTTTGTGGAAAACGTCGATGTTTTGATAAACTTGCACGTGCATAAACTTGCAGGCCTCGGCCAATAATTGTTTAAACTTTGAATTAACTAAGCAATTGTCACGGCTATTGACCTGGATAGTTCCTTTCGTATAGAATATCTTGTCGTTGCTCATGTTTTGCAGGGTCGCTACCTTCGCAGCAAACAACCAAGGGATCGTGCTTCCCCAGTCAGAGTCCCTTAATGTAGGAGCAGGCTTTAGGTGATTATATTCCTTCCTAGCAGATGGAGGTCGCATTTCTCTCCCCAGAAGAGTTGGATGCAAGCTAGCAGGCGATCGGGCAATAATGTGTATCCCCAGTAGGTGGTCGTGGGTACATTTAATCCCCAGTGAAGTCCTCGCAGGGCACAACCAGGTTTTCCATAGTTTGAAAAGTTCATCCTCGTGCAGGATGGTTTTTTTTTTATTTCTCCAGCAGGTTGTCTTTCCTCCAATAGGTTGATCATCCTCAGCAGAGTTCGTAACTCCGGATCGTAAAACTATCCCCCAGCAGGATTGTTTCTTCCCCCCGCAGAGTCGGTTCACCTTTTTAGCATTTATTTTGCTGGAATAATTCTGTGATACCCAGTTATCCCCAGCGGAGTTGGCTTTGTCTTCAACATTTATTTTATTGGAGCGGTTCCGTATCCAGCCTTTTCTCCGGCAGCCCGAGCCTGCATTTGCATTTGTATATCTGCATCATATTTGCATTTACCCAAATGCGTAGCATTCCATCTTATATGGAGCATTACGCCATTTTGAAACAGGTGCATTCTAAAACATAGGCCAGGTCAGTTACCTTTTTGTTTTCAGGTGTTCTTCCCTGCAGATAGTTGGAATTCTTGTTCAGGATGGTTTTCGGATATTCAAATTTTTTTGGCATGAGATATGTGATGATAATGTCCGTCCTATCATGTGTTCCCTCATTAGAGTTGCTTGGTTAAGTTTCTCTTCTTCCCCAGTGGAGTTTTCCTTAAACGACTTCATAATTAGACTTTGGAGTTGTTGTCAAAAATTCCCCAGTGGAGTTTTCCTCGGGTTGCTGTCACGTCAGCATTTCAAAAGAAAATTTTAGGGATTAGACGGTTGAGGTAAGTACTCGTCGTCAAGGTTAATGTCTGGAAGTTGACGTCAGAATTTCCCCGGCAGAGTTCTCCTCAGGTGGCTGTTACGTCAGCATTACAACGGCTTCATAATTAGACCTTGAAGTTGTTGTCAGAAATTCCCTGGCAGAACGGCTGTCACGTCAGTGTTGGACGACTTTATAATTAGACTTTGGAGTTGTTATCAGCATTGGACGACTTCATAATTAGACTTTGGAGTTGTTACCAACATTACACGACTTCATAATTAGACTTTGGAGTTGTTGTCAGTTCTAGACGGCTTCATAATTAGACTTTGAAGTTGTTGTTAGAATTTCCCCGGAAGAGTTCTGGACGGCTACATAATTAGACTTTGGAGTTCGGCAGAGTTTCCTCGAGTAGCTGTTACGTCAGCATTAAGCGGCTTCATAATTAGACCTTGGAGTTCGGCAGAGTTTCCTCGGGTAGCTGTTACGTTAGCATTGAACGGCTTCATAATTAGACTTTGGAGTTGTTGTCTGCATTAAACGGCTCCATAATTAGACTTTGGAGTTGTTGCCATATTTTCCCCGCATAGTTGCTTGTTCAAGTCTTCGGAGGGATACCGCGCTTTTATTTAGTGTGATGCCCGTTTTCTTCGGAAACGGAAGATCCCGGATAGTACAGGGATGACTCGCTTTACGTAGCGTATGCCCGTTTCTTCAGAAATGGAAGGTCAAAAGATAGTACATTGACATACCGCGCTTTTATTTAGTGTGGTGCCTGTTTCTTCGGAAATGGAAGATCCCGGATAGTACAGGGATAACGCCCTTTACGTAGTGCCCGCTTATTGTAGCGTATTTTGAAGTTGATTGTTGGATTCAATGCTTGTGGCGTCACACAGGTGGTTGATGTTGAAATCAGTTTCTTTATCAGATGATTGATCAGTTGTTGCCGTGACAACCAGATTCAATTGTCTGGATGTGTTGTTCCCCCAAGCAGTTTGTGCAGTTTATTTCTTTGGTTGGCAAATTTTCGGGTTCTCTAGTATTCAACCGTCTTTTACCTCGATTGTTTGAAAGCCGTTCGCTTCTCACCCAGTCGGGTCCAAGCTGCTTGAATAGGGGCAGCTGTTGCACCCCAAAATTTGCCTAACCTTTTCTTACTTGGTTTATGTTTCATTGCATTGGCATATCATTGATCTAACATTTGCATAGCATAACATTGTTCATTTGTGCAGGGGATTGTCGCTACTGCGAAAATCGGCGCCGGCTATGACAGAAGAGTCACCATCATGCGTTATTTATCCCACAAGAGGGAAAGGAAACGCTCAGAGTAAACCTAACGCAAAGAGGGAAAGGAATGGTCATCGCAACCAAATCCTGGATTCAGGAGTCGGTTACGCAAGGGGAAGGTATTAGCACCCCTCACGTCCATCGTACTCGATGGGATCCATGCTTGCTGGTTTGTCTACGGGTGAAAAAACAATCTATCTACGGCTGATAAAGCTAAACGGAAAGAATTGACTTGATAGAGCATCGCACTCTATGCCTACGTATTCCCTCGTGCAATGGGAAAGTCAGAGTCATCGTAGTTCGGGAAACTACGGGGAATGGGCTCGCCGAGATATCGCATCTCATGCCTACGTACTTCCGCACAGCGTGAAAGATCAGAGCTTACGTAGTTCAGGCTAACTACGGCTAGACAGGGTGTTCTCGATCACACAAGAGTGAGAGAAAGGATTGACGATACTAGCGTGCGCATTCTAGCAGTTAGGTGTATGTTGCTCGCTCGACAGAGACTTAGGCGTTACCTGTTTGCGGTAGAACGGACGTAGTATGTCGAGTTTTGAAAGGTATGGGAACCTACGGGTTCTAGAACTACGGTCTGGTCTCGATTGCGCTCAGGCAAGAGAAAGGGAAACATCAGTCGTCAGCGGGAAAGTCTCGATCGCACGGCAGCGAGAGAACAGAGAAGTTAGTTGTTAGTGTGCTCGCTAGGATATCGCATCCTATGCCTACATATTCTCGTCTGGTACGAGAAATCAGAGCAGCTGTAGTTCAGCTAACTATAGGAAAAAAGGGGGAAAAGAGAGCTCGCTAGGATCATCGCAATCCTATGCCTACGTACTCTCGTCTGGCACGAGAGATCAGAGCAAATGTAGTTCGACGGGAAAACGAATCTCAATTGCACAGGGGCAAGAGAAAGGGTCTCAATCGCCTGAACGCGAGAGAAAAAAGGGTTTTGATCGCCAAGGGCGAGAACAACGAGGAAGCAGGCTTACGCCTAAATGGGAAGAAACTCGGGACACACACGCCCAAACCTAATACGTAGGAGCGAATGCGTCGCATGTCACCCAAAGGGTACCATACTAGACATCCTAGACAATTAAGAAGAAAATCCTCAACTGTCATTTCCTGCGTATCTAACGATACAGGTCACAACGCTCGACGGTTGCTTGAAGACTTGAATAAGATGATGTTGAACGAAGCAGCTCCTGTTGGCTCCTGACATGCGCGCCAGCTCCATTCCAATCTTTTCCTCTCTGGATCCTTGATGATGACACTCAAATCAGGAACAATGTAATGCTTAGACCGTCATGGTTCGACTTATACGATAAATCGAACTCTCAGAGGTAGCGTATTGATGTCCGTGTCAAAGACAAGATAGAGAAATGATATCGACCATCATTCTCCAATTGAATTGTGTCACACGGCCAGCCAAGCATAAAATCGAGAATAAAATCGGATAAGAAAACAAAAATAGGAGAGAAAATAGGAGAAAAATCCACTAACAAATGGAAATAAAAGTCTACTCCTAAAATTAATAATTAAATTCTACTAGAAAAATATTCTAAAGAAAATAAAAAAAATGCATATGAAAATAGCATAGAAAATTTCTATCTAAAATACTATAATATTCTATAAAGAAAGTAGAAAAAAATCTATATTAAATCTATATTAAAAAAATGCATGATACTATAATCCCTAAAAATAATTTCCTAAAAGAAAATAGAAAAATAAAACTAAACTATTACAAGCATTCATCCAATACAAAGGGAATTAAAAATCCAAAGGGGAGGGGGTACAATCTGCAAAACTGGGTGTATGTAGTAAAAAAACCACTCTGGGCTTTAAGCCCACAATACATTAAATTCAGAAAATAAAAGAGAGTAAAAAAAAATGGGTGCGGTAGGATATAGGGTGCATGGCCAGAAAATGTGAGTTGGGCTCAGGCCCACTACAATCACAAAAAAAACAACCAAAAAAACTAGGGACGGGGAGTGTGAATAGGAAATATGGGAGTATGATCCAACAACTCGTTGGGCCTGAGGCCCAATCCCCCAATCCATCTCCCTTCTCCCACTCAGAAACCCTAATTCTCTCCTACCTTCTTCACCCGTCGCCGTCAACCAATAACAAACTTCTCCGTTCTCGCCGTCTCAACCTCCTCCTTCATTCTTGAAGCTAGAGATGGATGAAATCTGGTTGAAGACTATTGAATCCACTCGAAGATGATGAATATTCTGAAACCTGGAAACTCGCTTGAGATCTAACAAAAAAATGGTGGAGATCGAGTGAAGTCTTGAAGTTTGATGACTTCTGAAACCTGGATGAAGACCATAGAGGTTTGATGATAATTCTGAAACGGTATGAAGATCTGATGAACGAACGGTGATTGATTTAATGAAGGTCCTCAAGAACACAATGAAGATTGATGGTGACGAAACAGATCTGGAAACAGTGCGAGGGCGTTGGATGAAGATTCGTATGGATCTTTGAAGAAAATCTGGAGAAAAGCTGAAGGTGATGATGAACACCACGAACGGTTGGAATATGAATGAAAATCATGACGATCTGTTGAGTTTTTGAAGAAAAACTTGAAGGTTTGAAGAACGCGATGAACATTGATGAAGATCCAGATCTAGATCGTTGACGAACAAAGGAAGAGGTTCTGTGAAGTTGTGGAGGATTTCTGGATCGTTCTTGGAGAACAAAGAACACGCTTGATGTTCTTGATCTAGATGTGGCAAAAACGTTGAATCTGGGATGAGGTTCTTGAGTGTTTCTGGGATTTCTGATGATGAACTGGAGGAAGATGAAGATCGTTGGTGAATATCTTCATAGATCTGGAAAACTCGTGAAGAACACCATGACGTTCTTGAAGATCCATGGAAGTTGATCGGAGAATGATGAACGCAGGATGAAGATGAGGAAGATGATGAATCTTCCGGTGTAAAATGCAGTTTTTGGTGACCGTTGCGGCGACTCCGGTGATGGTTACGGCAGTCCTCCGGCACATGCATGCCGACCGGTGAGGGGAAGACGGCGAAGCCAGTGAGAGACACGTGTGGCTATGAGAGAGTGAGAGAGAGACAAGTATGCAGAGAGGTGGCAAGTGCTGGTGATATGGAGGGGTGAGTTGGCAAAGAGAGAGAGTGAAGTGTGGCACCTTTATACTGTGACAAGTGTCACGAACTTTGGACCTGGGCCTCCAGAAATCAGACACATGGCCCACTGAAGTGAGATTAAAGGGATTAAACACTGATTAATGGACAATAATTAATGAATTAATGATTAAACCCTAATTAAACTCCACTAAATTCAGACTTAATGCTAATGATTAGACTCTAATTAAAAGTTGACTCAAATTAAAACTTCTAATTAACCCTAACTAACAAAATGATTAATATCTAATTACTCTATGAATTAATTCTAAAACTATTAAACTCTAATTAACCCTATTAAAAAATAGTAAAAGAACTATCCTATTAAAAAACCAATTAAAAAACTACTTAATTGTCTAGAAACAAATATCTATTTAACTATTTAAAAAAAAGAATTATCTATTTAAAATTCTAGTAGAACAATTAAATCTATTAGAAAATATTTAAAAAACCTATTTAATATCTAGAAAAACTCAAATAAATCTATTAAAAACTATTAAAATCTAGAAAATAAAAGGGAAAATTCTAAAAATGCAGGGAAGCCAATTAAATCGATTAAAAAACAAATGTGCAACTATAGCGAAATAAGCGGTAAAAACCGGACACCGAAATGTCCTCAAAAACAACAACGAGAGCTGAAAACACCGAGACGGGCACAAATTCTCAAAACAGCTTATTCGAACTGGCCGGAAATGCCTGAAGCGTCAGGAGAGGCTGTAATCCCGATAGAATCAATCTGACTGCAAAAATGCAATGGATGTGGTATGTAAGTGCAGAATGCAAAATGAGTCGAAACATAAGCCAAATACAATAATTGGTTGGTCAAAATTTGGGGTGCAACAGCTGCCCCTATTCAAGCGGCTTGGACCTGAAGGGTTGAGAAACGAACAGCTCTCAAACATTCAAAGGTAGAAGACGGTTGAATACAAAAGAAACCCAGAAATTTGCCAACCTGCAGAAATAAACTGGACAACTGCTTGGGGAACAAATATAAAGAAAACCGAATCCAGTTGTCACGGTAACAAACTGATCAATCATCAGACAAAGAACCTGACTTTAGCACCAATTACCTGCGTGACGCCACAGATAACAAACCCGAAGGTTGGATCAACATGCACTTGATCCTCTCACGTCGTCTAAAGATAGACAGGAAGAGAAATACTCACATCGTCTAAAGAAAGACGGAAAGACACGATCCCGAAGGAGAACAATATCCGTACTCACCTCGTCTACTGATAGACGGAAAGGCACCATCCCAAAGGCTCACACTGTCTAATGATAGACAGGAAGAAAAACAATCTTGATCTCGTATCGTCTAATGATAGACGAGAGGAAAACCTTATCCGAAGAGCCATATCGTCAGTGAGAACTAGCGGAAGGAAAGCCATATAAACTTCAACACTACCCATCAAATTTCAGAATCCTTTCATCTACAGGAATTGATGGAAAGAACAATATCCTCAAAGGGGCCACATCATCAATAAGGATTGACAGGAAGAAAACCACCTTCAAATAGCCATGTCGTCGATAAGGATCAACAACTAGGAAAGCCAAACATTCTTCAAAGAGCCTCGACTTCAATAAGGATCAACAGTCAGAAAAACCTCTCTTGAAATGTCATCTCATCCAATAAACAGAAAGAAAGCCAATATCTGAAAGATCGCCTTGAAACCTCTCAACATCTCAAGATAGACGGAGAGAACACCATACCCAAAACTCATGATGTCTAATGATAGACGGAGAAAACTCGCTGGGGAGACACATCATCAATATGAAATGACAGTAAGAAACCCGCTGAAAAAATCACCTGAAACTTCACGTCGTCTAAAGATAGACGGAAAGAGAACCATACCCGAACTCACGATGTCTAATGATAAATGGAGAAAAACATGCTGAGACTCACGACGTCTAAAGATAGATGGAGAAAATTCATAATCGAACTCATGACATCTAAAGATAGACGGAGAAAATTCCTGTTGGGGGAAATGCCTCGTCAATAAGAATTGACGGGAAGAACAGTATGTCCTTATCAAATGATCGATAGACAAAGCATAACCGTCGTATGATCTGAGAATCAAATACCAAAGAGTTGTCTGATCAAAGCTGCTGAATAAATGCCCCTGAACTGATTACAGAGTACTTCATGTTGCCACGTAAGGCTGATAAAAACTGGCTTATGCTTCGTATGCATATGCGTATGTTTGAATTTTTCTTTGGCGTAAATGCTCCATATAAGATGGAATGCTACGCATTTGACGATGAAATGCAAATATGATGCAAATATGATGATATGTGCAAGATGTAAATGCAGGCTCAGGCTGCTGGAGAAAAGTTGTACGCAGAAGAACCATTCCGGCAAAATAAATGCTGGAAAGGTGAAGCCAACTCCGCTGATACGGAACCACTTCAGCAAAATACATGCTGAAGACAAAGCCAACTTCGCTGGGGATAACCAGATATCACAGAATTATTCCAGCAAAATAAATGCTGGAAGAGTGACATCCACTCTGCTGGGGGTAACCAACTGTGCTAAGCATGATCGGACTTCCCTGGGGATAACTCACACGTGCCAATGAAGATTGGACTTTTGCTGGGGAAAACAGACGGAGTCTTCCTACATACCAATGAAGCTTGGATTTTGAAACTGATGCGCCAACACGGATGGGCCTCACAGTGATTGCCAATATGGATTGGGCTTTAGGAATGGCTCGCCAATGAGAATTGGGCTTCCTGAAAATTGCCAATAAGGATTGGGCTCTTGGGCTATCCATGATGGGTCAGGCACGACTGACTCTAGAAAACATCCTGTCTGAATTCACAGTTTCTGATTGAAAGGTCAAAGGATAATACGACTTCCCGACATTCGTCTCACACTTGAAGACCGGCTGAACCTGCTCGAGTAGCTCTGATTAGCTCTGATGACACGGAGAGGAACAATTCCTTCGCTTCCGATATGCCCCAGCCTGTGGGATCTCTGTGGGGATATTCCTCGAATGGAAATCTAAAACTCTGTACCTTGATGGTCTGATATAAACTTCCCCAGCACTCTGAACCTTGGAGAGATGCTTCAGATCAAATGCCCCTCGGACGAGAAACAACTTCGGCGCTTTTCTTAGAGTGGCCTACCCCTGTCTGCGACGACTCTGCCCCTGATAGGCTGATCTGCGGGGAGATACACTGGTTGTCCTCGAGATATTCATCAAATCTCGACCTGACTGCTTCAGAATAACCGACTTTGGATGGCTGACATCACCAAGGATTATAACTTTCCCCAGTTCACGGAGTATTCGTGCGTTCTACATTCTATCATGATCAGACTTTCCACTGTAGAAACTTTCCTGCTGTCAGGCACTTACTCGCAAGTAAAACAAGTTGTTCTGCATAAAGACATATTAATGCAACGCATATGACAGTTTTGACATCCAATCTGTTCACTTGAAAAGGAAAAAACAGTTTATGGTATGTAATGCACAAATCATTAATCAGAATATCAACATCAGTACCAACATGGTAAGAAGAACCCTTTTAGGAGTCAGCTTCGACACGATCTTTACCGATGTATGCCTTCGAAACAAACCTGCTTCAATTAGGACTTTTTCTGGTTGTAACGTGGTCCGGTTCACGGTTTTGAAAGAAAGGATAAAGGCTCAAAATTTATTTTCACCCGCCCGTTCTCCTTGATGTTCTACAATCCTATGTTTAGCTAATTCGACCTTAGCGTTCGCTTCTCAGAGGTTGAAGGATAGGAGTGATAGTTCGAGAAACCATGAATTTTTTGGAGTGACAGCCACTCACTCTTCGTGTTTGACACTTGGGGTCACACGACTCGTATTTTGTTCGAGGATTTTTCTTTTATGATCCTTTTCGTTTTTTCTTTCTAGTTTTTCGCTTTCCCTAATTTTTTTCCTGGACTGGCTCTTTTAAGCTTCTTTTGATTATTAAGTCCAGCGGGATGCCCTCTTTTTTGCCTAAGTCATTTGCTTTCAAGTTTTGACTTAGCGGGCTTTTGATTCTTTTTGCTTTCTCTTTTTTTCGAACAAGTCGTGTGACACTGGCTGTCTGACTCACTAGGGAACAATGTGACTGTTTCATTCCTGGTGCTTAACCACTGTGGTTTTTTAGGCACGACCTCTAGAGGTGTGATTGATCCTCGAACGGACACTCCCTTCTGCAATTTGGACACTCGGTCAAATTAGCTAACACCTACCCTGCCCCGAGTTAAGATTGAGGGTTTTTTCGTTTTCCGAAAGAAACTCCTACTACCAGGCTCAAAGGGGTTAACAAGGGATTATCTTCCTTATATCACCGGTGTTTAGGGATTTGAAATAATGCATGTACATCATCAGCAAGTTTTATTTTCAAAAGCATACTATCGGAAGCTCGTGCATCTTTAAACTTCGTCATCCTCCCCAGATTCCGCTTAACCAAGCGTTGGATATCTGTAAAACATTATTAGTGAACATGAATGGACTGAATCAAAACATGCATACTCATTTCATTATCAATATCAATTGAAAACAATACAAGTTTTACGAATGCAATTTGCGCTTTTAACAGAAAAGAAACTACAAATGCAAAGAAATGACATGATAAAACGCAGATTGCCAGTTGCTGGGAACCGGGCTTCTCGATATCGATTTGCTGCTGAGCCAGCCCTCTTCAGAATTACTCGTCGAAGTCATCCTGATACTCTTCCGAACATCTGCCATCAGTGAACTCTCCCATGACCTGAACTGATTCACCCACTTGGCTGGATAAAGGAAGGTCGACACCATGAGGCGTGACAGATATCCTGTTAGAATCTATCAAGGCTTGAATCTGGCTTCGAAACACCTTACAGTCATTTGTTGAATGCCCCTATGCCCCAAAATGGTACTCACATCGAGCGTTGGCATCAAAACCTGGGGGATAAGGCGGGATCATTGGATCGGTCTCCTTCGGCATTATCATCCCCCTTTTGACCAAATCCGACAACAATTAACTATACGACACCGGTAGCTGAGTAAACTGCCTTTCAGGTTTCCTTGGTCTTCATCGGGCATGCTGACGCGGCTGACGATGATACGGCTGTTGATTCTGGCGGGTAACAGATATCTGACATACAGACCCAACAAGTTGCTGACTCTGAGCACTCGAAGTGTCAGGATACTGAATCTGAGGTACGGGAGATTCTGAGACAACATCACTTCCTTTCTCCCATTCTTCTTGAGAACTGACAATTGACTCATCTTCATAAATGCAGTATAAGGAATGTCTTGAATCTTTCCGCTCTTGATTCCGCTTTCAACATGTTCTCCTACTCTTATCAAGTCCGCAAAGCTTGCATTTCCACAGCTGAACAATGCATCATAGTAACGGCCCTTCAAAGTGTCCACGAAAAGGTCAACCATTTCTCTATCCACAAGCAGTGGTTGAACACGAGTAGCCAATTCTCTCCATCTCTGCACATATCCTCTAAAGGATTCGTTATCCGCCCGAGATAACTCTTGCAAATGCACGCGACTAGGAGCCATATCCAGGTTGTAGTTGTATTGCTTCACGAAGGCATTGGCTAAATCCGACCATGACTTAATGTTGTCATTCTTCAACTGCATGTACCAATCCAAAGATGCTCCAATCAAACTATCTTAGAAACAGTGAACCATAAGCTTGTCGTTAGTGACATGTGAAGTCATTCTTCTGCAGAACATAACCAAATGTAGCTTCGGACAACTATCCCCTTTGTATTTCTCAAAATTTGGCATTTTGAACTTCGGAGGCAACACAAGACCTGGCACCAAACATATGCTCGCAGCATTCAGGTCAAGAGTATTCTTGTTTATCAAGGCAGCCACCTAATCTTCCAACAGCTGAAGTCTTCTCGTATCCTCAGCAGCCCTAGTGTTCTCAGCGTTGACCCTCGGAGCGGCCCTCTGACGATCTGTCACAGGGAAAGTGAAACGCTGATAGTCTGCGTCACGGCGAGAAGATGCATCTCTGTCTCCGACAGGAATCTGCACATTCTGGGCTACATTGTTCACCGGAGTCCTCTGAATGTTGCTCTCTCCTCTAACCATAGTTGTTATGGCTTCCATGAACTGACTCACCTGGTTCTTCAACAGTTCAAACTCGGCTCTGGTAACAAACTGATTCTGCCCTGCTGAGTCCATGATCCTTCCAGAAATTAACTCAAGTTCAATGCAAATGTCGGGAAGTCAACTGCGAGTTGGACAAAAGACTGGTAAGCTCTCTGTTCCAGCTGAGTACGGACATGCAAGCATGAGATGCACATGAAATGCAATGCAAAATGCAACAAACACGGGATCATAGCCCCCACAAAGCTCTGAATATTGCTGCGCTGCTGACGGGAGAAGTTTGCTCTGACGAAAGAAAACCAAAATACCGGGTAGGCTGGAAGTCAAATTTCCTGCAAAAACCCTCCCACTCACGGGTATGGACCTAAACTGACACAGGTTCGGCATCCTATGCGGTCATCAGCGTCACAAACTTTCAAGAGGGACAATATGATACCCAGAAGGTGTGGCATCATCATCTCTTGAAGCGGCCTCACTTAGCTGAATCCCAAATGATCGGTCCTCAGAGTCGACAATCCTCGGGTCAGAAAACTTGCCGAGCCCAAAGGGCCAGGCAAGAAGCATCAAAGAGAATCTCGTCCGAGCGTAGATTTCATAGCTAGCTGGTGCGAGCAAAGCAAGCAGGCTAACCACTACTCTCTACTTCTAAGTCTATGTGCACTCAAGCCCAAGTCCGGCTTATCTCTCATCAGAGCTCCCCTCCCACAACAGCGCAATAGCAACAGATAAAAATAAGTGCGGGAAATGTAAATACAGCAGTATGCAAAATACAACATACAAATACACATACCCAAAGACAAACAAACAAGCGCTAGGATTGACTCGCATAGGGGATGTTCCTGTCCCCAGCAGAGTCGTCAGCTGTCGCTACTGCAAAAATCGATGCTGGCTATGACAGAAGAGTCGCCACCATGCGTTATTTATGCCACAAGAGGGAAAGGAAACACTCAGAGTAAACCTAACGCAAAGAGGGAAAGGAATGGTCATCACAACCAAATCCTGGATTCGGGAGCCGGTTACGCAAGGGGAAGGTATTAGCACCCCTCACGTCCATCGTACTCGATGGGATCCATGCTTGCTGGTTTGTCTACGGGTGAAAAAACAATCTATCTACGACTGCTAAAGCTAAACGGAAAGAATTGACTTGATAGAGCATCGCACTCTATGCCTACATATTCCCTCCTGCAATAGGAAAGTCAGAGTCATCGTAGTTCGGGAAACTACGGGGAATGGGCTCGCCGAGATATCGCATCTCGTGTCTATATGTACTTCCACACAGCGTGAAAGATCAGAGCTTACATAGTTCAGGCTAACTACGGCTAGACAGGGTGTTCTCGATCACACAGGAGTGAGAGAAAGGATTGACGATACTAGCGTGCGCATTCTAGCAGTTAGGTGTATGCTGCTCGCTCGACGGAGACTTAGGCGTTACCTGTTTGCAGTAGAACAGACGTAGTATGTCGAGTTTTGAAAGGTATGGGAACCTACGGGTTCTAGAACTACGGTCTGGTCTCAATTGCGCTCGGGCAAGAGAAAGGGAAACATCAGTCGTCAGCGGGAAAGTCTCGATCGCACAGCAGCGAGAGAACAGAGAAGTTAGTTGTTAGTGTGCTCTCTAGGATATCGCATCCTATGCCTACATATTCTCGTCTGGTATGAGAAATCAGAGCAGCTGTAGTTCAACTAACTACAGGAAAAAAGGGGGAAAAGAGAGCTCGCTAGGATCATCGCAATCCTATGCCTGCGTACTCTCGTCTGGCACGAGAGATCAGAGCAAACGTAGTTCGACGGGAAAACGAATCTCAATTGCACAGGGGCAAGAGAAAGGGTCTCAATCGCCTGAACGCAAGAGAAAAAAGGGTTTCGATCGCCAAGGGCGAGAACAACGAGGAAGCAGGCTTACGCTTAAACGGGAAGAAACTCGGAACAAACACGCCCAAACCTAATACGTAGGAGCGAATGCGTCGCATGTCACCCAAAGGGTACCATACTAGACATCCTAGACAATTGAGAAGAAACTCCTTAACTGTCATTTCCTGCGTATCTAACGATACAGGTCACAACGCTCGACGGTTGCTTGAAGACTTGAATAAGATGATGTTGAACGAAGCAGCTCTTGTTGGCTCCTGACATGCGCGCAAGCTCCATTCCAATCTTCTCCTCTCTGGATCCTTGATGATGACGCTCGAATCAGGAACAATGTAATGCTTAGACCGTCATGGTTCGACTTATACAATAAATCGAACTCTCAGAGGTAGCGTATTGATGTCCGTGTCAAAGAAAAGATAGAGAAATGATATCAACCATCATTCTCCAATTGAATCGTGTCACACGGCCAGCCAAGCATAAAATCGAGAATAAAATCGGATAAGAAAACGAAAATGGGAGAGAAAATAGGAGAAAAATCCACTAACAAATGGAAATAAAAGTCTACTCCTAAAATTAATAATTAAATTCTACTAGAAAAATATTCTAAAGAAAATAAAAGAAAATTCATATGAAAATAGCATAGAAAATTTCTATCTAAAATACTATAATATTCTATAAAGAAAATAGAAAAAAATCTATATTAAATCTATATTAAAAAAATGCATGATACTATAATCCCTAAAAATAATTTCCTAAAAGAAAATAGGAAAATAAAACTAAACTATCACAAGCATTCATCCAATACAAAGGGAATTAAAAATCCAAAGGGGAGGGGGTACAATCTGCAAAACTGGGTGTATGCAGTAAAAAAACCACTCTGGGCTTTAAGCCCACAATACATTAAATTCAGAAAATAAAAGAGAGTAAAGAAAAAAAGGGGTGCGCTGGGATATTGGGTGCATGGCCAGAAAATGTGAGTTGGGCTCAGGCCCACTACAATCACAAAAAAAACCACCAAAAAAACTAGGGACGGGGTGTGTGAATAGGAAATATGGGAGTATGATCCAACAACTCGTTGGGCCTGAGGCCCAATCCCCCAATACATCTCCCTTCTCCCACTCAGAAACCCTAATTCTCTCCTACCTTCTTCACCCGTCGCCGTCAACCAATAACAAACTTCTCCGTTCTCGCCGTCTCAACCTCCTCCTTCGTTCTTGAAGCTAGAGATGGACGAAATCTGGTTGAAGACTATTGAATCCACTCGAAGATGATGAATATTCTGAAACCTGGAAACTCGCTTGAGATCTAACGAAAAAATGGTCGAGATCGAGTGAAGTCTTGAAGTTTGATGACTTCTGAAACCTGGATGAAGACCGTTGAGGTTTGATGATAATTCTGAAACGGTATGAAGATCTGATGAACGAACGGTGATTGATTTGATGAAGGTCCTCAAGAACACAATGAAGATTGATGGTGATGAAACGGATCTGGAAACAGCGCGAGGGTGTTGGATGAAGATTCGTATGGATCTTTGAAGAAAATCTGGAGAAAAGCTGAAGGTGATGATGAACACCACGAACGGTTGGAATATGAATGAAAATCATGACGATCTGTTGAGTTTCTGAAGAAAAACTTGAAGGTTTGAAGAACGCGATGAACATTGATGAAGATCCAGATCTAGATCGTTGACGAACAGAGGAAGAGGTTCTGTGAAGTTGTGGAGGATTTCTAGATCGTTCTTGGAGAACGATGAACACGCTTGATGTTCTTGATCTGGATGTGGCGAAAACGTTGAATCTGGGATGAGGTTCTTGAGTGTTTCTGGGATTTCTGATGATGAACTGGAGGAAGATGAAGATCGTTGGTGAAGATCTTCATAGATATGGAAAACTCGTAAAGAACACCATGACGTTCTTGAAGATCCATGGAAGTTGATCGGAGAATGATGAACGCAGGATGAAGTTGAGGAAGACGATGAATCTTCCGGTGTAAAATGCAATTTCCGGTGACCGTTGCGGCGGCTCCGGTGATGGTTACGGCAGTCCTCCGGCGCATGCATGCCGGTCGGTAAGGGGAAGACGGTGAAGCCAGTGAGAGACACGTGTGGCTATGAGAGAGTGAGAGAGAGAGACAAGTGTGCAGAGAGGTGGCAAGTGCTGGTGATGTGGAGGGGTGAGTTGGCGAAGAGAGAGAGTGAAGCGTGACACCTTTATACTGTGACAAGTGTCACGAACTTTGGACCTGGGCCTCCAGAAATCAGACACATGGCCCACTGAAGTGAGATTAAAGGGATTAAACACTGATTAATGGACAATAATTAATGAATTAATGATTAAACCCTAATTAAACTCCACTAAATTCAGACTTAATGCTAATGATTAGACTCTAATTAAAAGTTGACTCAAATTAAAGCTTCTAATTAACCCTAATTAACAAAATAATTAATATCTAATTACTCTATGAATTAATTCTAAAACTATTAAACTCTAATTAACCCTATTAAAAAATAGTAAAAGAACTATCCTATTAAAAAACCAATTAAAAAACTACTTAATTGTCTAGAAACAAATATCTATTTAACTATTTAAAAAAAAGAATTATCTATTTAAAATTCTAGAAAAACAATTAAATCTATAAGAAAATATTTAAAAAACCTATTTAATATCTAGAAAAACTCAAATAAATCTATTAAAAACTATTAAAATATATTTAAAAATCTAGAAAATAAAAGGGAAAATTCCAAAAATGCAGGGAAGCCAATTAAATCGATTAGAAAACAAATGCGCAACTATAGCGAAATAAGCGGTAAAAACCGGACACTGAAATGTCCTCAAAAACAACAGCGAGAGCTGAAAACACCGAGACGGGCACAAATTCTCAAAACAGCTTATTCGAACTGGTCGGAAATGCCTGAAGCGTCAGGAGAGGCTGTAATCCCGATAGAATCAATCTGACTGCAAAAATGCAATGGATGCGGTATGTAAGTGCAGAATGCAAAATGAGTCGAAACATAAGCCAAATACAATAATTGGTTGGTCAAATTTTGGGGTGCAACAGGGATCAAGTGTGGTTTATATCCAGAGGAGCCTAGCTAGAGGTCTTGTTCAAGCTTTAGAAGTCACCAAAGTCATCAGGAAGAGGGTTGGGTTCTTGAGAGGTTCAGTTGTTTGTATGTGGTTAATCTCCTAATCTGAGGACCAATTGAAGACCATCAGTGGGTTGTGGAGCCTTGATCAATGAGAGAGTATATGGATATAGCTCATAGAGTGCCTTCAGGGTCATGTTGGAGCTCAATCATGTCATTGTGTCAAGTGTGAAGAGCCACAGTTGAGGGTGTTGCAATTAGGGTTTTCATCTGAGTAACCCTAAGTCAATTGTGCAATTGAAGAGGATCAAAGCTCAATTCTAAGTCTTTGTAATCATGGAGAGTTGTGTTGAGATGTATGAAATGATATTCCAAGATCAATCCAAGAAAAGTTCACAGTGTGAGGAGTTGCTAAATTAGGGTTCTCAGGGTAAAATCCCCTATTTAGTGCCTAACTTCAAGACCACTTATCTTAAGATTCAACTTTCATCTCCACTTTTAGTCAACATGAAACTTGTAGATCATGCTCTTAGCTTTAATTTGAGTACTAGAAGTCCTCCATTGGATTTATAGAACTCAAGTTATGATCCAGACAAGTTACAAGTCATCTGAGGAATGTGAAATTTGTCTGTGAAAGTTCACCAACTTCCAAGGAACGTTTGACCTAGAAGGGTGTTTCCCCTAAACATTTGGCCAACATGAAAGTTGTAGGTCTTGATCTTAGATTTCCAAATTTTATTATAAGTCTTCCATCTGATTTGTAGAACTCAAGTTATGAGGTTTACAAGTTATGGGTATTTTGGGAAAGTAAGATTATAGGTCATTTGGCATTATAGGTCATTTTCTCCATCTTGCAAGCTTCAAATGAAGTTTTGTTCAACACAAAACTTGCTCAAAATGATGTTTTTTAGGTCAACCATGTCCTCATGATGAATTGATTTGGCTTAGGGTGAGACTTGGTTTGAGAAATTTGGCAAAAGGGAGAATTTAAAGGCATTTAAGTGAAAAATTCAAGATTAATTCATTTGTGTTCAAACAAGGCCAAGTGAGTACTCATTTTAATCAGAAAAATCATTTTAAACACTTTGGAATTTTTAGAATTTTCACTTGAGGCTTATTTCATGGTGGTTTGACTTGTAACTTCATGAATAAGCAACATATCATAACTTGGTCATGACAGGAGTTCAAGCTCTCTAATCACTCTCTACACTCTCACCGGACCACAAGGAATAGAATTGAAGTTTCCAAGGGAAGATTTGAGTGCAAATTCGTGGATACCATTGTTGAAGTTTTGGAGGAAATTTGAACATTGGATATTCTGATTTGGGCCTCCATTGGATCTCTAAAGCCCACAAATCACTTCTATATAAGTTCCATGTTTGATTCAGAGCAATTTTGGAGATCATTTTGTGCCATAGCCAGAGATTGAAGTTGGAGTTTCAAGAGGAGAAGTGAAAATCGTGATTTCATTTCTAGAGCAAATCAAGGCAATTCTTGGATTGAAACATCTTCTACATACTTCATTGAATAGACCTGCACAGTTTGAAGCCAAGAATCACTCTGTAGATACCTCAATTTCAAGCTACATTCCAGGTTTTTATTTCTCACGATTGCACTAGTTTTATCATGATCTAGCATATTTTGACATGTGGTTAGGCTTTAGTAGAGATACTAGATGGATTCTGGATCATTAATTGGAAGTTTAGAGACAAATTAGGTTGATGTGTGATTTCTGTTTGGAGTTGGTTTGACTTGATATTAAGGATTCAACATGATCTAAATGGTTTAAGATGATTAGTGAAGCATAAGGAGCATATATGTGGTTTTAGATTAAGATTTGGCGATGATCAGAATTATGGTGTAATTTCTGTTTGTGTTCGAATTTCAAAATCTATGAGGAATTAGAGGAAATGAAGGTGATATTTGGACTCTACATGAAATTTGGAGTGAGACTGGGTAAGATTTGTTAAGCTTCCATGACCTGCAACTTTGGGACCGCCGGAGAAGATGACCGGTAGTCATCTCCGGCCACCATGCTTGATCTCCCTCCTTTTTTCAGTTTAAACGAGAAAGATGACTCCTCCACCCTTGGATCAGCCTGGAGATTGGACTTTGTATGCAAATCGTGTGGCCACGTTTTAACTCATAAATTGGACTTTGGCCTTGAAACGCTGCGTTTCATTTTATGCGCTGGCAGCTCCACATCCCTTGAATTAGCTTACTTAGTCTAACCATCCCGCGCTCCTCATTTAATCTTGCATTTTATTTGTTTTTAATTCATTTTCTTTTATTTTAATTGCTTATTTCATTCTAAAATTCATTTTAATTTCAATATTCATCAGAAAAATAAAATAAAAATATGTCCATGATCCTGATTTTATTCTTGATTTTATGATGCTTTAACATTTGATGTTTGCCTGATTTTCATTTTATTTGGCATTTTCTCATTTTTGTTATTTCTTTAATTTTGCATATTTGATACATGATTTTGTTGATTTTTGTTCTTGCAATTGGTATTGAATTTGGGGCTTATTTTTTGTAGCTGGTAGGTTAGAGATGCATGATCCCCTATGATTTAATGTATATTTTTTAGACAACATTAAGTTCTGTTTTGGATTAGGATCATTAGACCTTCCATTTTAGGGTTTTCATTAGATACCTTGTGATTTAGGATTTTTTTAGGTGATCTTCCCTTTTGATTTGATCCCTGACCTTTCTACTATAGGTCCATAACATGTTTAGGTTCCCTTAGAAAATTTCCTAGGATTTTAGAAGGTGTTTTAGGATTTTTCATAGATTTGATACTTAAGCTAGTTTTAAGTTGCTTTCAACATAGCACTTGCTTTAGAATGACCCCAATAGTGGCCTTTAGTGCATAATAGGTTTGCTAATATTCTTTGATGGTGTTTTAGACATGTATAAGCTTCTGTTTGCTTGATGGTGGTGCTTGATTTGGTGTTTAGACCTTCCTTTAGAAGCTTTCTTTGAGTTTGTTCAATTAGGGTTTAGGAAGAGCTTAGTTGCTTTCTATTTCTTCAAATAAACATGGATTGCTTTGATTGCTTTCCATTCTCATCCTATGATTCAAGGTCCCTATGTGAAAGCCTCATCTTTCCTTTGGAAGTATGTGTGGCATTTCACAAGAGGTAGAACCTTTGAGGGTGCCTATCTTTGATGACTAGTTGAGTATCAGGTGGGATTCCTTTGGTTTCCTTCCTGCTTCCCATCATCAATCCAATAATCTTGATGTTAATTCTCTTCCTTTTGTTGGAGCTTGTTGAGGCATGAAGATGGAGCTTTCCTTCTATTGAAGATGGCTTGGGTTTGAAGTTTGTTTGCAGACTGTTTGATTGTTTGTTGTTTATCTGCTTTGTTGTTGAGCTGTTTGTCTGCTAGTTTGTCTGCTATTTTTCTGACTGCTCTGCTTTGCTTGTGTGAATGATTGACTATGTGTTGCATTAGAATAGATTCTCATATAGTGATCTAGGCCTAAGAGCATCCTAAAGGTTGAGAATATCTCCCTTTGCTCGTCTGCATTTAGAGGTTGAGTTTGGCCCCCTCTGCTTGACTGTTATTGATTGGCTTTGCTTGCTGGTTTAAGGTTGAGTCTGTCTCCTTTGCCTGTGCTTTGTGTGTTGCCTTTGGGCTTGCTTGTTCTAGAAGTTGAGCTTGACTCCTTCTGCTTGTTTGTTGCATTGCATCCATTTTATTTACAGTAATTTCTTTACAGTTATTTCTTTTGCTGTTGTTTTCCTTTGCCATGTTCCCCTAGGAATTCTGACTTCTCTTGTTCAAGAGAAGTTATGACAGACATTAGGGTTCTAACCATGCATGATAACATTAGTTAGATTCCCTCCTAACCTCAATCATAGGTTCAATTTTGCATGACAACTTTAGGATTGGATCAGTTCCCCTTTAGTACGTCTTTTCTCTTCTCATCTTCAAACAAAATCAAAATACAGTAATAAAGGTTAATTGACGTTGTACGTTATGAGCCTTAAGCTACTTGAGGAAGGGTTGTTGGAGAGTTTCTTTCCAACAGTCTGGACGTTTAGTATGGCACCCTTTGGGTGACATGCGACACATTCACTCTCAGGTCATAGTCTCTAGTGCGATATCAATTGCAAACATCCATAAAAGACACTTCTCTAAAAAACAGAAAACAAAGATCAAACTCTTTTTGTCCTCTCGGACCTTTAATCCCTTGGAAACCCTTTTCAGAAGGAGAGTTTTGTTAACTCCCGGTTCTACCGCAAATGGTAAACGCCTAAGTCTCCGTCGAGCGAGTTGCATACACCAAACTGCTGGAACCGTCTATTAACCTTACTCGGATAAAAAAGACAAACCTGTGTCTCTCGTGTCCCGAACTACGTTTGCTCTGATCTTTCGCACTGTGTGAAAGTACGTAGGTACGAGATACGATATCTCGGCGAGCAACCTTCCCCCGTAGTTAGGCGAACTACGTTGACTCTGATTTCTCGTTTCAGACGGGAATTCGTAGGCATAAAGTGCGACGCTTTACCGAGTCATTTTCTTTTCTTTTCAGACCAGACCTTTAGTGTAGATTAAACACAACAAGCGTGGATCCCATCAAGTACGATGGACGTGAGGGGTGCTAATACCTTCCCCTTGTGTAATCGACTCCCGAATCCAGACATTGGTTGCGATGACCTTGTCTTATACCTTTTCGTCAGGATTTTCTGATCGTTTCCTTTCCCGTTCTGAGGGATAAATAACGAAAGGTGGCGACTCTTCTGTTTTTCCGGCCTCGTTTTTCGCAGCAGCGACACTCTGGCATTTATTTTGCTTGACAATCGAGCGGTCGATTTTATTTTATTTTGTAGGATATTTTTAGCTCAGGAAGCAGCATTTAGGCTATCGCAAGCATTCTCATGGTTATAGCATTCAAGAACAAGTTTCAGATGCTTAGCAGAGCTAAAAACGGTTGAAAACGGGCAAATGTGTAGATTTCCCTCCAAAAGGCGCCAAATTCAAAATTTTGAAAGTGTTAATCGATTAACCAAATGTGTTAATTGATTAACCAAGTCAAAATCAGTTCAAATTAGAATTTTTGACAGTGTTAATCAATTAACCCAAATTGTTAATCAATTAACCAGTGCAGGTTTTATCTCTGCACATGAATTTTCAAAGGGGGTCACTTTGGGGTCCAATTTTGATCATTTGGAAGTTCAATTTTACACTTAGGAATGATCTAGAACAATCTTGAATTTTGGTTAATCTCATTTTCCCTCCAAATCTCCATTCCTCATTCCAAACCAAATTTCACAAACCACATTCCAAACCTCTCATTTGGATCCAAACCTAAGGGGTATTTAATTGGTTTACTCCAAACCTCACACATCTAAGCTTCACAATTTTATTCATTTTCAGAATTCATCTCAATTCTCTCAAGTTTCCATTTTCCAAAACCTTCACCAAAGCTCGCTTCCATTAGAATTCCTTGATTCTTCATTGGTATCAATGAATTCTTGAGCTAAAACCTTCATCCTTTATCATCATCATCTCCATTTTCCCCTTTGATTTTCATGCAAGCTTGGATCTGAATTTTGAAGTGGATCTAGAAGTGATTATTTGGACTAATTTGGCTTGATTTTGGTTGATCATCACTTCTATTACAAGAATTGGCTTGGATCTTGAAGTATTTCGTATTTCTTGTTTAGATCTACACGTTCGAAGTAAATCAACATTAACCGAAGCAATTCTCCACTTCAAAGGTTAGAATTCTAGATCCATTGCACTTTTGAGCTTATTTTGCATAATCATGTTGATCTTCATTTTGATTGATTTGATTCATGTTGATTCATGTGAATTGTGATGGTGTTGTTTAGATGTGTTTACATCTTGTTTAGATCACTGTTTGCTGGTTTAATTTCGTGCACAATTGTTTATGAGTTCATGTGGATGTTTGCTTAAGCGATAAGTTGTTGAAAAGTGCTTTTATGTTGCTGTTGGAGCAGTGTTAATCGATTAAGCTCTGGTGTTAATCGATTAACCAGATTAAACTTTTAATTTTTGTGTTATTCACACAGTATTAAACGATTAACATAATCTGTTAATCGATTAACACGTTCAAACTTTCACTTTTTCAACTGTTTTTCAATGGTTAATCGATTAACCCCTAGTGTTAATCGATTAACACTGCTCCAGCAGGCCTGTTTTTGCTGTTTTTCATGCTTGCTTTAGTACCGTTTCACTTCAAATCATCATAGATCAATGTGATACATTAGGAGTGAGATGTTTTAGATATATGTCACTGTTTGTGATTGTTTAATCGTGATTTCATCGCCACGCGTGCTTGCTTTCCACTTGGATGCATACTCTCGTATATGTTGTTCGAAGTGATGTGCGGTTTTCTTTTGTTTTTCTTGAGTGTGAGAATTAAGTGGTCGAGATGTACTTGTGGCAGCTGCTGCCCTGCACTTCTTTTCCTCCCACTTTTCTCTGATGGTTGTAGGAGTCTGCTTCTCCCATCCTTTCTCTTCTGTGCTTGCATGTTCATGATTCTTTGCCTTCTTGCATTTTTTTGCTTTGTGTGCGTTCTTTGTGCAGCTCCTTTCTTGCATTAATAAAGGTTGAGATGTGCTTGTGGAGGTTTTCACCCCACACTCTTTCCTCCCTTTTCTTGTGTGTTGCATTGCATATGCATACTTACATCTTTCATATCTTATGGTTTGCTTATGATTTCTTCTTCTTCTTTCGTCTTTCTTTGCCAGGTTCCCTTAGGACTTCTAATCTTTCTTGTTCAAGATGGATTATGATAGACCTTAGGACTTAAACCATGCATGAAAACATTAGGTAGCATTCCCTTTTACCTCAACTATAGGTATACTTTGCATGACAACTTTTAGGTTTGAGTTAGTCTCCCTTTAGTGTGTCCTTTCTCTTCTCATCTTCAAATCATGTCAAAACACTTAATAAAGGTTAACGAATATTGTGTGTTACGAGCCTTAAGTACTTAGGAAATGGTGATTGGGGGGCTTCCTCTTAATGGCCTAGAGTGTTTAGCGTACACCCTTTGGGTGATATGCGACGCATTCGCTCCTAGGTCATAGTCTTTAGTGCAACATGAATTATAAACAATAATCAATGCACTTCTTCTCTAAAAAACACCAAAACAAACTTCAAATCAGTTTATCCTTACGGATCTTAATAATGGAAAACCTTTTTCATAAAGAGAGTTTTGTTAACTCTTGGTTCTACCACAAACAGGTAACGCCTAAGTCTCCAATGGTCAAGCTGCATACACCTAACTGCTAGAACTAAGTTTTAACCCTACTCGGGCCTAAAACATTTTGAACCAACCGGTGTTCTTGTTAGCCCGAACTACATTTGCTCTGATTTCTTGTACCAGACGAGGATACATAGGCACAAGACGCGATGTCTTGGCGAGCAACCTTCCCCAACTTTCACTCGTGGTTAGCCAAACTACGTTGACTCTGACTTTCCCATTGCACGGGGGAATACGTAGGCACAGAGCGGCGATGCTCTGCCGAGTATCTTTTCGTTTCTTTTGTCCTTGAGACCTTTAGCTAGATAGTAAACACCCTTTAGATAGACAATAAGCGTGGATCCCATCAAGTACGACGGACGTGAGGGATGCTAATACCTTCCCCTTGCGTAACCGACTCCTGAACCCGAGATATGGTTGCGATGACCTGTCTTTTTCTGTTTTGTAGGTTTTCTTCGCTCGTTTCCCTTCCCTCTCTTTTGGGATAAATAACGAACGGTGGCGAATCTTCTGTTTTACGCGGGGTGTTTTTCGCAGTTGCGATAAAGAGGAGATATTGAAACTTGTGGTTTCGATTTGATTATATGCTGAAACATTATGTTGAGAGAGAGAATGGGCACGAAGATGGTGCGTGAAGATCAGAAAGAGAGATGAAATGTAGAGAGGAAGCATGACTGAGTTTTTTTTTTAGGTTTTCCTTTCTAACCCTTACCAGCATGGGTCGGGCTCTTAGGCCCACTTGTTATTTCTCTTCACCACACCCCCTAATCACTTGTATACCCCGTTCGATTTGTGTGGAAAACTTTGGGCCTAAAGACTGCTGAGCCCAGGCGCCTGGCTCTACCCACACCTATATTTTCACTTCTTCACCCTCCCTGTACTGCCTTGTTAAGAGTTGTTAGGCCCGATTTTTGGAGCCCATACGCCTGGATTTTTAGCAATTCTTTTTGTCTATTGCACCTCTTCCTCTTTATTTGTTTTTTTAAATTAGGGTTGTATTAGTAGTTTTGTTTAATTAGTTAGTTTCTTTGGTTAGTTGTTCTTAATATTTGATAATTGTTTTGATTTTTAATAATTGTATTTTAATCTTGACTTAGCTAATTAATTTTAGTTATTTGGTTTAGGATATTTAGTTTAGTTATTTTGTTTATATTTAGATTTAGATTAGTTTCTAGTTTTGTTTCAATTCTATCTTAATTAGAATTTTATTTTAGCTTAATTTATTTAGAAATTAATTAGGCTTAACCTTTGTTTAGGATTTAATTAATTAACTTTAGTTTTAACTTTAACTTAGGATTAACTTTTGATTAGAATTTAGTTAATTAAGCCTTGATTTTAATTTTAACTTAAATAACTTTGTTTTTAATTTTGATTTTAGTGTCGATGCTAGTTTAATCTCATCTTGATCTCGATTTTTTTAATTCTATTTGATTAAGGCTTGTGGTAAATTTTGGTTGAGTTTTGAATTCTAGAAATGTTGACTAATTCTTGATGATACTTGTGAACATTTTCTTTGATGATTTTTTTTTAAATCTTGGTGTTGTTTGTGATTGAGTTGTCTTGTGTTTACTTGCTGACTACTTTGTACTTGCATGTTCCCTTAGGGATTTCTAGTCCAACTTAATTTTTGATTAAGTTTGGAGTAGGATAGACATTAAGCTTTCAATCCAAGCATGACAACATTAGGTAGACCTCTCTCCTAATCCTGACCTTAGGGCCACCTTGTATGATAAAAGTTAGAATTCAGTTTCCCCTATACCTTCTATGCGTCTCTCTCTTCTTTGTCAAAACAATTATCAAAATACTTTATAACCATGATGAGTATTATGCGCCACGAGCCTTAAGTATATAGGAAATGATGATTGAGGGGTATCTCCTTACTTGTCTAGAGTGTTTAGCGTATGCCCTTGGGCGATATGTGATGCATTCGCTCCTATTTCATAGACTTTAGTGTGATACACATCACAAACAAAGTCAATTCACTTTTGTTAATGCGCTTCAGACCCAGAATATTTTCTATTACCCTCGTGCGATCGAGACCCCGTTTTCCCATAGTACCGTGAACTACGGATGCTCTGATTCCTTATTCCCTAATGAGGGTACGTAGGCACGACGATTTCTATCCTTGGCGAGCACACAAATAACTAACTTCCCTTTTCTCTTGCCCTAGTGCAATCGAGACCATCCTGTTATTCAAACCTTTTCTCTCGCCCCAGTGCGATCGAGACCCTTGTCTCATAGTTACCTGAACTACGTTTGATCTGATTTCTCATACCAGATAAGGATAGTAGGCACGAGACGACGATGTATTGACGAGCAACCTTCCCCCATCACCCGTAGTTTTCCGAACTATGTTGACTCTGACTTTCCTATAGCACGAGGGAATACGTAGGTATAAGGCGGAGATGTCCTATCGAGTCTCTATCTGTTGCTTATTCTCATTTAGCAGCATCTTTTAGATAACTTACACCTTTGATTAGACAACAAGCATGGATCTCGTTGAGTACAACGGACGTGAGGGGTGCTCATACCTTCCCCTTGCGTAACTGACTCCCGAACCCAATATTTGGTTGCGATAACCTTGTCTTCTCCTTTCTTTTAGGTTTTTTTGATTGTTTCTTTTCTCTCTCTTTGGGATAAATAACGTTCGGTGGCGACTCTTTTGTTTGTTTCTTTCGGTTCTATTCGCAGTTGCGACAGCTGGCGACTCTGCTGGGGACCGAACCCAGAGTCTTTGGTTCCCTATGCGAGTCAATTGTAGCGCTTGTTTGTGTTGTACCTTTGGGGTTTTACTTTTGTGCAGTTATTTGTATTTATATGTTTACTATTGTACATTATTGCATATTCATTTTATTGTTTTCCTATCATGAGAGATAAGCTCAATACTCAGGCTTGAGTATACACATAGGATTATTATAGAGAGTAGTGTGAACTTGTGTGGCATTTAGTCACGCAAGAGTTCACGCGAAATTCACGTTTGGACGAGGTTTTCTTTGAAGACATCCTATCCTGCATATTTAGGGCAGTTGATGGGGTGTTGAATTAGAAAGCTAACGACTATGAAGATCGTTCATTGGGAAGTCAGTTGATACCTCCTTGATTGACCATGATGCCAAACCAGAAATGTTGAACGTATCATTGTTTCTCGATCTGAGAGTCCGTGATACTGATAACCTGTTAGGATTGCCATGTCATCCAAGACTAGAACCCACACGTGAGAGGGGATGGGTGTTTGTAGGAAACCTTGACTTTCAACCAATCTAGTTTTCTGGTATTCTGGTTATTCTGGTTTCATGTATTTTCTCATCAGAGCAGACTCATAAGCTTATTCAGCCAGCAGCGCAGCAATTATTCAAAATATTTTTGGAAGCTTTGATCCCATGTTTGTTGCATTCATATTAAATTGTATAAGCATTTATGCATATTTTTGCATTTCTTTCCTCGGCCATAAACAGAAAGCTCATCCGTCTTTCGCCTAACCCGCAGTTGACTTCCCGACACTTGTATTGAACTTGAATTAGCTTTTGGAAGAATCATGGACTCAGGAGAGCAGAATCAGGTTGTTACAACAACAGAGTTTGAATTGATGAAGAATCAGTTGGATCAACTCATGGAAGCCATGGCAACTATAACAAGGGGAGAGGCCAATATTTAGAGGACTCCAGTTACTAAGAGTGTTATTCCACCTCCAACGAACAATATTGCTCAGGCTCAGCATGTGCGGATTCCTTTTGAGGATAAAGTTATACAAGAGCACACCACCGTTCGGGATGGACATTCCTCTTCTCTTAATGACATGGACTATCAGATTTTCACATTCTCTGTGCCAGATGTCCAAGGGGTTGCTCCAAAGATGAAACCTAAAGAACCATGGACTGTTGAGTTTATGAGAAGATATCGTTTAGGGAAGCTTGACGCTCTAATGGGTCGTGATGCTCTTAATCTGAACGCTTCAAGTATGTGTCTGGTGTTGCGCCTTGTGATTCCTATGAAGTTTAAGACACCGAATTTTGAGAAGTACAAAGGGGATAGTTGTCTGAAGCAGCATTTGGTAATGTTTTGCAGAAGAATGACCTCGTATGTCCACAACGACAAGCTTATGATTCACTGTTTCCAAGACAATTTAAGTGGGGCATCATTGAGTTGGTACATGCAGTTAGAGAATGGTTGCATCCGATCATGGTCAGACTTAGCCAACGCCTTTGTGAAGAAATACATTTACAACCTCAACATGACTCCCAGTCGCATGCAGTTGCAGAACTTATCTCAAGCAAATAATGAATCCTTCAGAGTGTATGTTCAAAGACGGAGAGAGTTAGCTGCTTGCGTTCAACCACCACTTCTAGGCAGAGAATTGGTTTACCTGTTCATGGATACTTTGCGAGATCCATACTTGGATAAGATGATTGGTAATGAGGCATTAAACTTTTCCGACTTGATAGTAGTTGGGGAATGTGTCGAGAGTGGACTCAGAAGTGGAAAGATTCAAGGAGTCTCAGACATCTCCACTAGTGAAAGTGAATCAGTTTCCAGTTCTTAAGAAGAATGGGAGAAAGAAAGTAATTCCATCTGGGAATCTCCGATACCTCAGTCTCAGGCCACAGATATTTCAGTTGTTCAGAGTAAGCAATCTTTTGGGTCTCTATATCAAATACCATTCTCTTCATAGGGATAGTACCCTTCTCTAAATTAGATACCTCCTTAGAGTCAACGATCATATTATCGTCAGTCGCGTCAGCGTGCCTGACAAAGACCAAGGAAGCCGGAGAGGCACTTCACTCAGTTGCCAATGCCATACAGTCAGATGTTGCCAGATTTGATCAAAGGTGGGCTGATAGTGCCAAAGAAGATTAATCTAGTGATCCCTCCATACCCACCAGGTTTTGATGTCAATGCCCATTGTGATTAGCATATTGGGGCACAGAGGCATTCAACCGAAGACTGTAAGGTACTTAAGAGCAAGATTCAGACTCTGCTTGACTATAATATGTTCTCAGTCACACCTCAGGGTATTCAGATCAACAATCCTTCTTCATTTAGTCATGTGGGTTCATCAGTCCTCGTTATGGAAGAATTCAGTGAGAGCAGATGTTCAGAAGAGTATCAGAATGACTTCGACGAGCAATTTTGAAGATGGTTGGTTCAGTAGCAAATAAATATTGGAAATCCTAGTTCCCCGAAGCTAGCAGTCTTTTATATCATGTCATTTCTTTGCATTTGTAGTTTCTTTTCTGTTAAAGTGCAAACTTATTTGTAAAACTTGTCTGTTTTTGATTGATAATGATAATGAAATGAATATGCATGTTATTATTAAATCCATTTGTGTTCACACATACTTTTTTATTGATGTCAAACGCTTGTTTAAGCATAATCCGACGGAGGATGACGAAATTGAAAGACGCAAAACTTTCGGTTGTATGCTTTTGAATAAAACTTTTACTAATGATGTACAAGCATTGTTTCAAATCGCCAAACACCGGAGATATAAGGAAGATAATCCCTTGTTAACCCTGTTAAGCCAAGAAGTAGAAGTTTCTTTCTGAAACGAAAAACCTACAATCTTAACCTGGGGTAGGGTAAGTGTCAGTTAATTTGACCAAGCATCCAAATTGCAAAAGGAGTGTTCTCGTTCGAGGATCAATCACACCTGTAGAGGTTATACCTCACAAACTTATAGTGGTTATCCCTCACCAACCAAGGAGTGAGGCAGTCATAACCCTTGTAAACAAGTCAGAAAAACCAGTGTCACACGATTTGTTCCGAAAAAGAAAAGGAAAAAGAAAAAGCCTGCTTAGTTGAAAACGTGAAAACAAGTGACTTAGGCAAAAATTAGGGTATACCACTGGACCTCAAAATCGAAAAATTCAAAAGTCAGTCCAGGTAAAAATGACGGAAAATAAAAATAATGATAAAAATGAAAAGGATTACAAAAGAAAAATCCTCGATATAGAACAAGTCGTGTGACTCCAGACACCAAAGACGAAAAGCGAGTGATTGTCACTTCGAAAACCTTATGGGTTCCGTAACCATCATTCCTGCCATTTAATAATCTTTGAAAGGTAAGTGATTGTTTCGAATTAGCTGAACATAGGACTGAAGAACATCAAGGAGAATGGGTGGATTAAAACAAAACTTTAAGCCTTGTATCCTTTCTTTCTCAAACCGTGAACCAGACCAAGTTACAACCCCCAAAAGACCTAACTAAAGCATGGTTGTTTTGAAAGCATACTTCAGTAAAGATCGCGTCAAAACTGACTCCTAAAAGGATTTTCTTACCATGATGGTATTGTGGTTGACATTCTGATAGGTGATTCATTCACTATACGTCACAACATTTTTTCTAGTGAACAGACTTGGATTTCAAAACTGTCATATGTGTTGCATTAAGATTATCATTTTCAAAATAATTTGTTTTATTTGCGAGTAAGTACTTGACATCAGGAGAGTTTCTGCAATGGGAGGATTAATCAAGATAAGATGCAAAACGCCCGAGTACTCCATTGAGCATGGGCAAGTCATGTCAAATGATCACACCAGGAGGGTCAACCATCCAAGGTTCAGCTAATCTGGGGCAATCAGGTCGAGATTCAATAAATTTCTTGACGGTTAGCTGATCAGAGGCGATTCATTTGCAAATTAGCCCGTCAGGGGCAAAACCACTTCAAGGTTGGGGCAGGCCACCCCAAGAGCACAAAAGTTATCCTTATCTAGAAGGTAATTATTCTGAAACACTTATCTGAAGGTCAGAATGCTGAGGCAGTTCACCTTAAACCATCAGGGTACAGAGATTTCAGGTCTCCTTTTGAGGAAGATTTTTACAAAGATCCCACAATCGGGGGCAAGATTGGAGACATATGAGCATTTCCTTACCATATTCTTAGAGCTACTCAATCAGGTTATGTCAACCTTCAAGTTCAAGACGAACGTCAGGAAGTCATGTTAACCATTCCCTAAACCTTCAACCAGAAACCTTGTATCCAGACAAGACACTTTCCAACGTCAGTCGTACCTGACCTACCTTAAAAGCATTGGTTGAGTCATCATATCATTGCATAATCATTGCATATCATCTATCATAGCATAACACGAAGTCTTGTGAAATTGAGAAGATAACCCCAAAGCCCAATCCCCATTGGCAACCACCAAAAGTCCAATCTCTATTGGCACCTCATTTCAAAATCCAATCTCCATTGGTACCCAAAAAAATCTCACTTTCGAAAAAACCAATCACCATCATGTTTCACCCGTCTTTCCCAGCAAAGTCCAATCATACTTGGTGTATCCTTCTTTCCCTAGTAGCCTGCATCTGCATTTCTGTATATAGTTATCATCTTTGCATTACATCCTCAAATGTGTAGCATTTCTATTACATATGGAGCATTACGCCATATTCAAACATACATGCGAAACATAAGCCAATTTTGGTACCTTGGGCAGAAGCCCAAATCAACTTTTCGGTCAAATCAGTGACATATCCTCGGAGAGAATGTTGAGTCATTCCCTAGTAGACATTTCAGTCAACTCATCTGCTTACTTTCTCTTGGGTTTTAAATCATACGTCGATCTTACCTTGTCCATCAACCCTTTGATGACGACATCCCAAGCAGGTCTTCTTCCCATCAACTCTTTGATGATATTTTCATTCTGACAAGTTTTTTTCCCGTCAACTCTTTGACGATGTATCTATTCAAGCAAACCTTCTCTTTGTCAACTCTTTGACGAGGTGCTCCTTTCGTCAAGTTTTTCTTTCTGTCAATTCTTTGATGACGCGTCTCTTTAGTGAAGTTTTTCTACTTTGTCAACCCTTTGACGAAGTCAGTTTTTCTTGCCATCAACCCTTTAATGGCGACATTCCAAATGTTATTCTTCCGCCAACTCTTTGATGAGGTGTCTCTCTAATGAAGTGTTCTTGCCATCAACCCTTTGATGACGATGTTCCAGGTTTTCTCCCCGTTACCCCTTTGGCGATGTCAGCTTCTTTTCCATTAACTCTTTGATAATGTGTCTCTCTGATGAGGACGGTTGTCTTTCCATTAATTCTTTAATAGATAGAATTAGTGTTCTTATAATCCCCAAATTAGTCGTTTTGTGGATGTTATCCCAAATTTTGGTTGGTAGTCCGTCGTTTTGTGGATGTTATCCTAACTTTTGGTTGGTAGTCCTTCGTTTCATGGATGTTATCCCAACTTTTGGTTGGTAGTCCTTTTTTGTTTCCCCAACAGAGTCATCTTCCTTTCAGGTTGTAAGTCGATTAATGCTACTTCCTATGAATCCCATCTTTTGGTTGGTATTGTATGTCTGTCGGCTATCCTAACTTTTAGCTGGTGCCCGCTACTTCTTTTAAGTCCACCTTCGGCTGGAAATCTTTGCACTGTGTCCATTCCCCCAGATTGCAAATTTCTGGGTTCTTTTTGTATTCAATCACCTTTTACCTTGAATGTCTGAAATTCGTGGCTATCATTCCTTCAGGTCCAAGTCGATTGAATAGGGGAAGCTGTTGTACCCCAAAATTTGCCCTCATTTTTTCTAACTTTTTTCTGGTTTATGTTTCGCATTCATCTGCATCTTATTTAGGTTATAGTCATACTTTGCATTGGTATTCTAAGACATGGGATTAAAGGATTTCCTTGGTATTCGTGTTTTCCCTATTCAAAGGTGATTTAGTTGATTACTACTTCAGCCAAGTTAAAACAAGTTGAATTCACATTATCTTCCCCATTTCGAGGATTCATCAGAAGCATTGGGTCAGGATTTCGTTGGTGTGAATCAGGATTTTGATTCCTTTGGACAATTCTAGTCGTTTATGAGTCAGTGTGCATTCAAGGAAGATCATGGTTTTCTCATTCATGGTTGAGTTTGGGGATATTTCATCAACTGAGGATATCAAAGTGTTCTTCTATGTTTCCAGCTTTATCATTCATGGTCATGGATTCAAAGCATTGATTAGTAAAGTTAATACAGGATATAAAGATGTTGTTGTAGGTTCATGTTATGGTCAAGACAATTGATGATATTTGTTGATTGTCATGAAAATTGGGTATGGATTAGAAGATTGTATAGGGTTCTTGAAGAAGTGAATTTTGATTTGGATTTATCATTGTGAGAAAGGTTCATGTGGATTGTTTTTAGTTCAAGTTATCAAGGCAAATAATGCATCACATTTTTATCCATTTTAAAGCCCATATCAAAGTCCACATTTCAAATTCATGTCCAACCCACATGCAAATCCTTTTTTAACCTCTTTTTCTTTTTTAAATCCAATTAATTCCACATTTCAAACTATTATCCATTTTTTCCCTCACTTCCAAATTCATGCCCGAATATCCAATTTCATTTGAATCCATTCTTTTAACCAATTTCCTATCCAAGTTTTAATCCACTTATTCAAGTATCCATAACCTTTTTAGTATCACTGTCCATATTCATTTAACTAATCCAATTAAGTCCATTTTGTCTAATCCCAAAACCATATTTAAAGTCTGTTTCAAGTGTCCACATTCACATACACCATCAAGAACCATATGATTACATGTCATCATAAATCCACCTAACCATGGCTAATCGAGAATGAGCAACACAAAGAGTGATGTCTTTGCCTTTGAGGTGTATGCACTCAAAATCATGGTTTACACACAATGGTATGCCCGGGGAAGATCTAAGCAGGTTGTATCACTGGTTGTCAAGCTTGAAGGAAATAACCGTGAAACTGTTGTAATTCATAGCACTAAAGATAAGTGGAAAAACTTGATAACAGTGAAGTTCATAACAAGAAAGTGAAAATTTTAGCACAGTGAAGAAAATAATTACACAGCAGTAATAGTGGAAATTTACATAGCAGTAAATATACAAAAATGCAGGCAAAAAGTGAAAAGTGGAAGAATTCAAAAATTACCACTTCAATTCAGAATCACACTCAAAAATTGACAAATAACCTCTAACAAAATATTTTCCTCTAATAAACTTCCCTGACATGATTCAATCAAAAAGCCAATTCTACGCTCCCTAAAATCCCCTATAAAGTCTCAGATGCATTTGAATTGTGTAGGGCTTGATCAACTTCATTCTTCCCTCTATCATCTTCTGTGGTTTACCATATTTCCTCTCTCTGCTCACTTCATCACCAAATTAAACACAATTCTGCAACTCTCTCATCAAATTCATAACCTGCAAAAACCAGCAATTACACAAAGAACCACAGAATACAGAACATCTTTAGATTCAATAAGTTTGAAGAAGATTAAGACATTGTAGGAGAGATTCATCATTTTTGGATCACGAACCTTACGATCTTCTATTTTTCACAATAAACTGCAATAGAATTCAAAGCAACGTATCACCACTTCAAGCACGGTCACAATGGCAAGAATTGACGCAACAATTGTGTCAACTGCAACAACCTCGCATGCATAAGAAAAAAGAAGAAGATCTCAGACTCACAATAGAAGAAGGTTCGACAAGAATACGTGAAGTAACAACGAGAGCAAAGGTTTGAATACTCACCTGATCAATCTGTGTTTCATGTAAGCAGCTTCATCAACATTGTTTTTATTTCTTTTCTTGTGTGCGTTTCATAGTCTGTGTATCAATCGAATTCGAATCTAGTCTGTGTATCAATCAAATTTGAATCTGGTTTGTGTATTTGAGTGAAAGCCGAAGCAAATTGGAGAGGATTTGAGGGAAATGTATAATTTGCTCTCCGCCGCAGCCGGCGTTGAGCCACGGCGTGAAGGAGATCTCCAGAGTTCCGGTTAATGGTTTTGAAATAGGAGATATTGAGACTTGTGCCTTCGATTTGATTATGTGTTGAAACATTGTGTTAAGAGAGAGAGAGAGAGAGAGAGAGAGAGAGAGAGAGAGAGAGAGAGAGAGAGAGAGAGAATGAGCGCAGAAATGGTGCGTGAAGATAAAAAAGAGAGATGAAATGTAGAGAGGAAGCACGACTGAGTTTTTTTTAATTTTTAGGTTTTCCTTTCTAACCCTTACCAGCATGGGTCGGGCTCTTAGGCCCACTTGTTATTTCTCTTCACCACACCTCTAGTTACTTGTACACCCTATTGGACTTGTGTGGAAGACTTTGGGCCTAAAGACTGCTGAGCCCAGGCGCCTGGCTCTACCCACACCCATATTTTCACTTCTTCACCCTCCCTGGAAAGCCTTGTTAAGAGTTGTTGGGCCAGATTTTGGAAGCCCATATGCCTGGATTTTTGCCTACCCTTTTTGTCTGCTGCACCTCTTCCTCTTTATTTGTTTTTAAAATTAGGTTTCTATTAGTAGTTTTGTTTAATTAGTTAATTGCTTTGGTTAGTTGTTCTTAATATTTGATAATTGTTTTGATTTTTAATAATTGTATTTTAATCTTGACTTAACTAATTAATTTTAGTTATTTGGTTTATGATATTTAGTTTAGTTATTTTGTTTTTATTTAGATTTAGATTAAGACTAGTTTCTAGTTTTGTTTCAATTCTATCTTAATTATAATTATATTTTAGCTTAATTTATTTAAAAATTAGTTAGGATTAACCTTTGTTTAGGATTTAATTAATTAAATATAGTTTTAATTTTAAATTAGGATTAACTTTTGATTAGAATTTAGTTAATTAAGCCTTGATTTTTATTTTAGCTTAAATAACTTTGTTTTTAATTTTGATTTTAGTGTCGATGCTAGTTTAATCTCATCTTGATCTCGATTTTATTAATTCAATTTGATTAAATTTTGGTTGAGTTTTGAATTCTAGAAATGTTGACTAATTCTTGATGATACTTGTGAACATTTTATTTGATGATTTTTTTTAAATCTTGGTGTTGTTTGTGATTGAGTTGTCTTGTGTTTACTTGTTGGCTACTTTGTACTCGCATGGTCCCTTATGGATTCCTAGTCTAACTTAATTTTTGATTAAGTTCGGAGTAGGATAGACATTAGGCTTTCAATCCAAGCATGACAACATTAGGTAGACCTCCCTCCTAATCCTGACCTTAGGGCCACCTTGTACGATAACAGTTAAGATTCAGTTTCCCCTAGACCTTTTGTGCGTCTCTCTCTTCTTTCTCAAAACAATGATCAAAATACTTAATAACTACGATGAGTATTGTGCGTCATGAGCCTTAAGTACATAGGAAATGATGAGTGAGGGGTCTCTCCTTATTTGTCTAGAGTGTTTAGTGTATGCCCTTTGGGTGATATGTGATGCATTCGCTCCTATTTCATATACTTTAGTGCGATACACATCACAAACAAAGTCAGTTCACTTATGTTAAGGCGTTTTAGGCCCAGGATATTTTCTTTCGCCCCCGAGCGATTGGGATCTTGTTTCCCCGTAGTACCGTTAACTACGGATGCTCTGATTCCTTATTCCCTAATGAGGATACGTAGGCACGAGGATTCCTATCCTTGGTGAGCACACTAACAACTAACTTCCCTTTTCTCTTGCCCTATTGAAATCAAGACCAGCCTGTTATTCAAACCTTTTCTCTCGCCCCAGTGCGATCGAGACCCTTGTCTTATAGTTACCCAAACTACGTTTGCTCTAATTTCTCATACCATATGAGGATACGTAGGCATGAGACGACAATGTCTTAGCGAGTAACCTTCCTCCATAACCCGTAATTTTCCGAACTACGTTGACTCTGAATTTCCCATTGCACGAGGGAATACATAGGCATAGGGCGGCGATGTCCTATCTGAAGGTTTGAAAAATGCACAAGAAAGGGGGGGGTTGAATTGGGTATTTGCTCCATTAATACTTTTTCTCTTTTCTTCACTTGTTGCTTTCTATAGAGTTCTTTAAGATGCATTGTAGAAGCATATATAATAAAGCATAACACAAGTAAAGAACACATGATATATCCTGGTTCACTTGAGCAACTCTCAAGCCAATCCAGTCCACCCTTCCAAGGTGATTTCGCCTTACTCAAGCAAGGACTTAATCCACTATAACCAAACTGATTACAGTTGCACAAACTAATTGCAGATGACTAACAAATAGACAATGACACGTTCAGGGATCCCTTAGGATATAACGTTCATTGACACCTAATAGAATCCGATCAATTAAGATCTTCTATTAGTTATCACAAAGGACAACTGTCACTTGTCATCTCAAGTATTCTGATCTTCACAAGATCACTTGAGGAACCACTAATTCTAAAATGAATTTGTGTTGCCGGAGATTACATGATTGCTTCTTGTCAAGCATATTACTCCTAATTAAGTACACAGTAAGTATTGAGCAACAACTCTTTCCTTCATAATACAAAAACTAATCTAAAGATAAATCTCTATGAGATTATAAGAACACTAGTTTCCATATGCTTAAAAGATTTTCTTATGTGAGCACTAAGGCTTCTTTTCATTAAGCTTTTCTTTATCAGCTTCAACTACATTACTTGCTCAACAACGACAACAACAGCAACAGCCACAACCATTTGAAATAAACAAATGATCTTCTTTTATAGTGCAACTTTGTGAGGGTAGAAATGTCATCTCTAATTCCAACGGTTATATCCCAACAGATAGAATAAGCTCACGTGTTGGAACAATGACTTTTGCTTGTAACTTTAATATCTCAACATTAAAAACCACGCTTATGAGTATTACCAACGTCTTTGTCATAGTGAAATGTTTGCATGTGTTGTACTGTAGTCTTCTTGACTTGGTTCTTCTGATGATTCAACTGATGAGTAGTTCAGCAACTACTTTGGTATGAAAGTTTCAGCATTAGAGTTGTTTAAGCACACATTTATCAGATTTAATAGCAGCAACTTATCTGATGAGTAATACGCCTCTGTTTGGGTGAATCTTCTTCTGACACAATCTTCAACTTCAGAATCTAGTCTTCAGCATTCCAAGATTTAAGTTTCTTCTAAAACAGTCTTGAGAATCTTCGTGACTGATTCTTCAGAAATCATGTCTTCAGAATCTTCAGATTCTTGATCTTCAGAACACGTCTTCAGAGTCTTTCTGCACTTGGTCTTCAGAGCCTTCAGCCTTCAGAACTTCAAGTCATCAGAGTCTTTAGAGTAGTTCTTTAGAGGACTATATCTTCAGAGTCTTCAGAGTCTTGATCTTCAGAACCCCTAAGTGTTCAGAGTCTTTATGGACTTGGTCTTAAGAGCCTTCAGCCTTCAAAACTTCAAGTCATCAGAGTCTTCAACACTTAGTTCTTCAGAGGACTCACTCTTTAGTGACGCTTGTTAGCTTCCAGATCAAATGCACTTCTCAGAACATAATCCACAGGAGCATTGCAACTGCAATATCCAGCATCCTTGAATCTTTCTGATCGTGACCAGATACAGATGCATACTTGCTTCTTCAATATGCTTTGTTTGCTTTCAGATCAGATGCACTACTCAAAGCATAATCCACAGGAGCATTGCAACTGCAATATCCAGCGTCCTTGGATCTCTCTGATCGTGATCAGATGCATAAGCAAACTAGCTTCTCCCATAAGCGCTTTATGATACGTCACACATAGTAACTCTCATATTATATTAGCTGCACACGTTGATATTTGTTTGTTTGATCTTATATATTTAATTATCATGATCTGCACATAACAAACATTAGAACATAAAATGGTTCTTTCACAAATACTTAATTGTTATCATCAAAACATAGAAATAATCCTGTAGAGACAAATATTGCTCTTACAATCTCCCCCTTTTTGATGATGACAAAAACATGTATTTTGATAGAATATTTTATATAGTGTAATCACCAAGCATTAACATATTCAGAGTTTCAAGCAACAGCTCCCCCTGAATGTGTTAACCTTAAAAATTCTTTTTATGCTTGTTCAGAGACTTTCTCTGATCCCAAGACTCACAAAATAGAAGTATTTAAAAACACGAATCAAATTAAAGATTAGGAATACTTCACTATGATATAAGAGAGCATAAGTCTTCAGCATCTGGACTAATTCAGTAGAACTTCCATCTTTAGATCTTTAGAACTTGTTTTCTCTAAATATCGCATCAGAGCCATATAACTTCAGAGCCTTCTGAAGCATTTACTACTGTTTATCAAAAACATTTGTAGCATAGCAACTTGACAATTCTTTTCTGAAGCAGAACTTAGTCTTTCAGATGAGAAACTCCCCCTAAGTTTCAGACTGGGTGAATATCAAATATTCTGACTTGTGAACCTTTCTGGGAGAACTCCCCCTGGCTACAATAGGCCAAATGTTTAGATCTTCAGAACGTGATACAGTCTTGATCCTTGATCTCTTGAAGCTAATTGATTCTGACTTTGATACCAATTAGTTTAATACTGAGTCTAATACTAATTCTTGCTTCTATGAACAACCAGTTCATTTGATGTCAGAGTTCATTCATTTGACCTGTCTTTAGAATGCCTAGTGAACTTGTTCAGAGTTCCTCGGTAAAACATCAAACATACAGTTAGTGATAAACGCAGTTTATATCAGAGTTGATGTTTTGTATTCTCTTTACATATTCTATTTCTCCAGGTTATATCAAAATCATATTCTTTTTCTCCCCCTTTTTGACATCATCAAAAAGGTGAGTTTTCATTAAAAACAAGATTTAAAATATATTCTATTTCTCCCTCTTTTATATCAGAATTAAAAAAACATTCAATTGATAGAGTCAAGAAATAAAACCTGAGTACCTAATTCTTATAGGTTGACATCTTTTCCAGAATTTGTTGACGCATGCTGTTGCGGTGAAATTTGGATGTCAAGCTATTGATTAACTTGAATCTTAATTCATTTACAACCGGTCTTTGATTTATCCGAAGGAAAGGTTAAAGAAAGGAAAAACCTAAAAGGGAGAGATCTAAGGTTCGGGGGTTGGTTAAATTTAGGGAAGGTATTAGCACCCTAAACTTCCGTAGTACTCTACGGGAACCTTTTGTTTATTTTTTTTTATTTATTTCATTAATTATTTTGCTTTAGGGTATATACAAAGGATTGAAAATTAAAAAAAAAGACCTAGGGGTTAATTCTAAGTTTACTCGGCAAGACATCGCATCTTGTGCCTACATATCCTTACGGGAATGGAATCAGAGTAATTGTAGTTCCCCTCAAAAGGGAGGTTAGAAACGTCTTGACTGTGGCCAAGGTTTGTTCAGAGACTCCAATCTCTATGTTAAAAAAATGTTAATTAAAATTAAAATAGGGTTAAATTAGGGATTCCACGGCGAAAAACCTTAAAACAGAGTACGGCGACTCTTTTGGCCTAACACTAGGATAAAAGCAATTTTGCCCACGGCGGGACACCTAGGCTAAACAGGGTTTGATTCATTAAAGGGGTAAGGCTATTGACTCAGCGGCCAAAAGGCTGGACCTAATCCTTCGGAAGGATAAAACTGTAAAAAATGTGAAAATATGACAAATCATTATATGGAGGAATAATTAAGGTACAGAAATAAGAAAAGTAATAAAGGCAGAGGGTATAAAGAAACAAAGAAACATTTCTGAAAACATGAAGAATATGAAAATATGTAATGACACTTAGAATGAAGTGAGGGAGGAAAATAGTGTGGGGATGTGGCCACCACAAGCACATCTCAACCTCGAGCATGCACATGAAATGCCAAAAGAAAGAAAAGTAATAAAAGGGTACATAAAATGACACGACAAACATCAAACACCAGGAGTTCCTTGCGAAAAGGTTTTAATTTTTTAATATTTTAATTATAAAAAAAAAATTTAATTTTTTAATAAAAAATATTTAAGTTAAAATTATAAAAAAAAATTAAGTTTAAATTATAAAAAAAAAGTTTTGGGGGGAAAAGTCTTTTCAGTTTTTTAGAACAAAAAAGGCTTTTCATCCCAAAAAAAGGCTTTTCAGTTTTTTGGGAAAAGGCTTTTCAGTTTTTTTGGGAAAAGGCTTTTCAGTTTTTTGGGAAAAGGCTTTTCAGTTTTTTTTTGGGGAAAAGGTTTTTTGGGAACAAAAAGGTTTTTTTTTTCTTCGGAATAAAAAGGCTTTTCAGTTTTTAAAAAAGGTTTTAATAATAAATAAAAAGGGTTTTGATTTTAAAAAAAAGGTTTTGTTAAAAAAGGGTTTTGATACTAAAATCTACGGACCTAAACACACATGGAGATTAACATGGCAAAATATGCACATAAACATGAAAAAGCAAAATGTTTAGTAATTTAACGGACCTAAACACATTAACATGGCAAAATATGCACATAAACATGAAAAGGCAAAAGGTTTAGTAATTTAACCTACGAAGCGGAGGTTTGCTTCGGTAAATGTGAAAAAGGTTTGAATAAGGGAACACTAGAGAGCTCCAATCTTTCTGACGAGTTGTGGGAACGACCGCCTTTCTTCTCTGGGGATCTCCTTTGTTACTCTCTTTCTCTCTCCTCTTTTCTGAAGAAAAACCTTCTTACCCCCTTTCAACAAGGCAACACATGTATATATAGGGAACAAATTAGGGTTAACACCAAATTGTCAATAATGTCCCTAAAGCCCATTTTAAAGCCCAAACTAAATAATTAGTTAAGAAAAAAAATAAAATTTAAATAATTTAAAATAATTAAAATAAACTTAAAATAAAAACTAATAATCCTATTGATTCCTAAAATCAAAAATATTATAAAAAGAACAAAATTTTTTCAATATTTTTTATTTTATGATTTTTTGGATATTTTTATGAATAATTTAGAAAAAAGTGAAAACAATAATATTTTAAAAAATGATTTAATTAAAATACGAAAATAATAATTAAATAATAATAAAAAACTATTTTTGTTATTTTTTAATGAAAGATAGAAAAATTTAGAGTAAAAATAATAAAAAACAAAAAAAAGTGACAAAGGTGAGATTCGAACTCTCAACCTCTCACACTCACAACTCCTTACACATGTCCTCTTGCCAATTGTGCCATTTTATTTATTAGAGAAAAAAATGCATGCCATATGATATTTACCTGCAAAAAGTCAAACGACTACACAAATTTGTTAGTAATTGATTAAATGCAATAAAAATGCAATGAAATGCGATGACAAATCTTAGGGCAAAATTTGGGGTATTACAGTTGCCCCTATTTAAATAACTTCACCGGGTGATTTGAGCAACGGAGACTCGAGAAATCATGGTGGAGGGATTTAAATACAGATAACCGAAAATTTTGCCTTTAGACGCAGTGCTATGCAATGATATGGACAAAACAAAACGAACTATAATGCTAAATATGATATGAATCTGATATGATGCGTATGATGAAAATGACAAATGCACGGATACAGACGAAACAACGTCACAGGGGACGACCCATCGAGGAATTGCACTAGGGAAGAAGACATGTCATATCTGGAAGAACGTCGGGTAGACACGACACAGAATTGTTGATAGGTGCCAAGTAAATTAGAAATTGTCCGCAAGGTAAGACGCGGGTAAAACACGAGCTCAGGAGAAAAACGCAAATGGGGATAAAACACCCATGATGCCAAGTAAATAAATTTTGCCCACAAGGTAAGACGCAAGTAAAACACGACCTCAGGGAGAAAAAAGCAAATGGGGGTAAAACACCATGATGTTAGGTAAACCCAGGAATATCTGGTAAACGGGGAATAAAACACCCGGGATAAAGGTACATGGGGGATAAAACACCCAAGGATAGAAGGTAAGTGGGGAGTAAAGCACCCAAGATAGACATGTAAATGGGGAGTAAAGCACCCAAGATAAAAATGTAAATGGGGAGTAAAGCACCCAAGATAAAAATGTAAATGGGGAGTAAAGCACCCAAGATAGAAATGTAAATGGGGAATAAAGCATCCAAGATAGAGAGGTAAATGGGGAATAAAGCACCCAAGATAGAAATGTAAATGGGGAGTAAAGCACCCAAGATAGACACATGTATAGGAATTATGCTATGAGATATGATCAAATGCAAATGCAGACATCGACGACAAGGCTCGACTCTTTCGGTGAGATGACAAAACTGGAGGACTGATTCCTCAACACGGAGATCACTGTCATTCTGTTAAACTGTATCAAGTTGATAGTCACTGTAGGAATGATGAATAACTGCTTGGGGATTATGCAAGTAAACTGCCCCAGGTCAAATGAACTGATAATTGCTTCAGCTGTCTAATTCATGGAATCAACTGTTTTGCTGTATCCTCGGAGGGCTTGCCCCAGTCTGGGTCTTGAACAATTCTCTGGATAAACCAAATCTGAGAAGATATTGCCTTGAACAAATCTTGAACTGATTCTTTGACAGGATGTAAAAGGAACTTGCCCCTGATAAGATCACTTGACCAAGTTTCTCATTGTTTGAAAATTCCTTAGAGGAAAGCCAGTTTGCAAACAAAAATATTCATACAAACATGGTAATGCAAAGTTCATGCGATTTTTGAAAAATTATTTTTGAAAGATGGAAAATACATGAGTCGTTAGTCAGAACAAGGCGGTTCAAGACACTCAAAGTTTAAAATAAAAGTGTATTGCCAAAATAAATGATTCACAAGGATCTTTTGGAGTCAGGTTACGCAATCTTGTTGTAGTATACTTTCAAAATAACCCTGTTTCAGTTAGGTCTTTTGAGGGTTGTAACGTGGCCTGGTTCACGGTTTATGAAACAAAAGATAAAGGCTCAAAATTTATTTGTACCCACCCAATCTACGTGATGATCTTCAATCCTATGCTCAGTTAACTCATACTATGCATTCAGGTTCCCATAAGTTAGGGATTTCATTGATCGTAGCAGTGATGATTCAGAAGTCAAAGGGACCTATGAAAAGGCAGCCACTACTCCCCTATAACATTTGATTGTTTTGACATTGAGGATTTTCAAGATAAGGATTTAAAAATCTCTTTGTATTATCCCTAAATTTTTCCTAAACTGTTTATTTTAGAGTTTACAGTCAGCGGGATGCCCCAGTTTTGCCTAAGTCTCCTTCATAGGTTTTGACTTAGCGGGCTTCTTTTGCTTTTTTTATATTATTTTTTTGTGTGAAGGAAAGTGACTGTTTGATTTTAATGATTACGGTGAACCATCATCGACCTTTTGATTAGAAAACATCTTCGACACTTGTTTGACGTGTGCGAAGGAAAATTTGTTAATGAAAGGTGTATCGTATGAACACACAACCAAGTTAACTGAGAACTACCCATCCCAAGGTTAAAATTGTGGGTTTTTTGTAACGAAAGAAACTCCAACTTCTAGGCTCGAAGGGGGTAACAAGGGATTAACTTCCTTATTTCTCCAGTGTTTGGGAATTGAAACAATGCCTTACATCGTCAACAAGGTTTGATTGAAAGCATACTGACAGCAATTATGGGTATAACGTTTTCATCATCCTCCCTCCGATCTTAGCATATCAAAATTTTGGACAAGAAGTAAACATTTGAAAAATAAAGCATAAAGATTCAAATAAATGGACGGAAATGAATTGAATCAAAAGTCGCAATGCTTATTAATGAAAGTACAAACATAATTGAAAGCAAACAACTTAAACAAAATAAGGAAAATGCAAACAACGAGAAAAAAAAAGGCCCAATGACAAAGCTTCAATTCTGATGTGTTGGCAAGGGATCTGTCTGGACGCTCGGACGACTATTCGTAAAATCTAGTATTCCGGCTCTAATCAGTTCACGCACCCTAGCTTTCAATGCAAAACAATGCTCCAAGTCGTGGCCTAAGGCACCCTCATGAAAAGCACACTTTAGATCAGCCCTAAATCCAACTGGAGGATTAAGAGGAGGTGGTAAAGCCTTTGTAGTAATCAGTCCTTGCCGGACTAAGTCAGGATATAGCTCTGTGTAAGTCATGAGAATAGGATCAAAGTGACTCCTGTTCCGTTTCTGGTCTGATATCTGTGTCGAGGAATCAGCTTGACGACTCAAAGGTACACTGGAAGACGATAGGACCAAGAATGAGAAACCGGGGGACAAATGCAATGCAAAAATGTTATGCTGATGCCATGCAATGGTCTCAAGAATTTCAACGGTCGATTGCAAACATTCCCTTTTAGGAAAGCGAGAAAAGCTGTTAGACTTTAAAATGTAGGACTTCTTGAATTTGCAAAGGACTTTTGAATTCCTTGAAACTAGAAATGATATGATGCTTTATGGATGCAAAGCACGAACACACATAAGCAAACAAAGGTCCTAATTTTAGAGGAACAATGAATGGAGTAAAGGTCTACCCTTCCCAAAGTGGTGTGTACTATAGGTTAATTGTACCTGCAGAACAAGGGTTCTAAAAAGTGCCCAAAATCATCAGTCCATCCTTCGGATATTATCAACTTCCCAACTGACTTGAGGGTCGATAATATTCTCAAGAGAACCTCTTTTGAGTGTAGTATCGCGTAGCAACCATTGTAGGACTACTCCCATATAGTTCCCGCACTACGTCCTATATAAGGTCAAGATGGTGTAAAGGTACTACGGTTCCCAGTATCACAGACTCCAATCGATAACGGTAGAAGTTTTCACGACTACACTCGATCAACCGAACCATTTTCGAAAGTGTCTCAACTGAGCGGTGATTCTCGATTTAGCTTAGTCGGGACTCACTCCCTATAAGCCTCGTCGAATATATCGCCATCCTATCATAAGGTCGCTCAAGTCCGGGTGTAGGACTTATCTCACAACACAGTAACTCCAAGTAAGGTACCCCAATATATACATATAAGTGAGCAAAATATATAATAAAACAAATATATAAAGAAAAATAAACAAAATAGGGATAACCCTCAATAGTTAGGACTCCCCAGTGAAGTCGCCATTTTCTGTTGCGGTGAAATTTGGATGTCAAGCTATTGATTAACTTGAATCTTAATTCATTTACAACCGGTCTTTGATTTATCCGAAGGAAAGGTTAAAGAAAGGAAAAACCTAAAAGGGAGAGATCTAAGGTTCGGGGGTTGGTTAAATTTAGGGAAGGTATTAGCACCCTAAACTTCCGTAGTACTCTACGGGAACCTTTTGTTTATTTTTTATTTATTTATTTCATTAATTATTTTGCTTTAGGGTATATACAAAGGATTGAAAATTAAAAAAAAGACCTAGGGGTTAATTCTAAGTTTACTCGGCAAGACATCGCATCTTGTGCCTACATATCCTTACGGGAATGGAATCAGAGTAATTGTAGTTCCCCTCAAAAGGGAGGTTAGAAACGTCTTGACTGTGGCCAAGGTTTGTTCAGAGACTCCAATCTCTATGTTAAAAAATGTTAATTAAAATTAAAATAGGGTTAAATTAGGGATTCCACGGCGAAAAACCTTAAAACAGAGTACGACGACTCTTTTGGCCTAACACTAGGATAAAAGCAATTTTGCCCACGGCGGGACACCTAGGCTAAACAGGGTTTGATTCATTAAAGGGGTAAGGCTATTGACTCAGCGGCCAAAAGGCTGGACCTAATCCTTCGGAAGGATAAAACTGTAAAAAATGTGAAAATATGACAAATCATTATATGGAGGAATAATTAAGGTACAGAAATAAGAAAAGTAATAAAGGCAGAGGGTATAAAGAAACAAAGAAACATTTCTGAAAACATGAAGAATATGAAAATATGTAATGACACTTAGAATGAAGTGAGGGAGGAAAATAGTGTGGGGATGTGGCCACCACAAGCACATCTCAACCTTGAGCATGCACATGAAATGCCAAAAGAAAGAAAAGTAATAAAAGGGTACATAAAATGACACGACAAACATCAAACACCAGGAGTTCCTTGCGAAAAGGTTTTAATTTTTTAATATTTTAATTATAAAAAAAAAGTTTTAATTTTTTAATAAAAAATATTTAAGTTAAAATTATAAAAAAAATTAAGTTTAAATTATAAAAAAAAAGTTTTGGGGGGAAAAGTCTTTTCAGTTTTTTAGAACAAAAAAGGTTTTTCATCCCAAAAAAAGGCTTTTCAGTTTTTTGGGAAAAGGCTTTTCAGTTTTTTTGGGAAAAGGCTTTTCAGTTTTTTGGGAAAAGGCTTTTCAGTTTTTTTTTTGGGAAAAGGTTTTTTGGGAACAAAAAGGCTTTTCAGTTTTTAAAAAAGGTTTTAATAATAAATAAAAAGGGTTTTGATTTTAAAAAAAAGGTTTTGTTAAAAAAGGGTTTTGATACTAAAATCTACGGACCTAAACACACATGGAGATTAACATGGCAAAATATGCACATAAACATGAAAAAGCAAAAGGTTTAGTAATTTAACGGACCTAAACACATTAACATGGCAAAATATGCACATAAACATGAAAAGGCAAAAGGTTTAGTAATTTAACCTACGAAGCGGAGGTTTGCTTCGGTAAATGTGAAAAAGGTTTGAATAAGGGAACACTAGAGAGCTCCAATCCTTCTGACGAGTTGTGGGAACGACCGCCTTTCTTCTCTGGGGATCTCCTTTGTTACTCTCTTTCTCTCTCCTCTTTTCTGAAGAAAAACCTTCTGACCCCCTTTCAACAAGGCAACACATGTATATATAGGGAACAAATTAGGGTTAACACCAAATTGTCAATAATGTCCCTAAAGCCCATTTTAAAGCCCAAACTAAATAATTAGTTAAGAAAAAAAATAAAATTTAAATAATTTAAAATAATTAAAATAAACTTAAAATAAAAACTAATAATCCTATTGATTCCTAAAATCAAAAATATTATAAAAAGAACAAAATTTTTTTCAATATTTTTTATTTTATGATTTTTTGGATATTTTTATGAATAATTTAGAAAAAAGTGAAAAAAATAATATTTTAAAAAATGATTTAATTAAAATACGAAAATAATAATTAAATAATAATAAAAAACTATTTTTGTTATTTTTTAATGAAAGATAGAAAAATTTAGAGTAAAAATAATAAAAAACAAAAAAAAGTGACAAAGGTGAGATTCGAACTCTCAACCTCTCACACTCACAACTCCTTACACATGTCCTCTTGCCAATTGTGCCATTTTATTTATTAGAAAAAAAATGCATGCCATATGATATTTACCTGCAAAAAGTCAAACGACTACACAAATTTGTTAGTAATTGATTAAATGCAATAAAAATGCAATGAAATGCGATGACAAATCTTAGGGCAAAATTTGGGGTATTACACATGCACAGAAGAGAGTTGTTGACAAGTTTCTGCTTAGCAAAGCTTTCTCTGAAAAATTGTTGTTATTTCTTCATAGCTTGTTGATCTTCTTGAATCTCACTAACGTCACATTTTCAATGTACAAGAGTAGTTTCAGAAGAAGAACCAATTACAGCTTCTTGTGTCAATCTGACATTTTCTTTTCTGGAATCTTTCTAAGCTAAACTTCTCTCTTCTTCAGCAGCTCTTTCTTCAGCTTCTTTTTGCTTCTAAGAAGTTTGAAGTTTCTTATCCTTTCTAGCTTGTCTTCTCTTTCCTTAACCAGTTAAACTTCAGCTTCTAGTAACTTTGAAAAGCGTCCAGATTCAAAGTTTAACCACTTTCAAAGAAATGAATAGTGCTTAGAGGTGAACTGAAGGTGTGAATGGTGAAGTGATGAGGGGACTTCATCAGAGTTGGTTTCCTGAGGAATACCAATTGAAGGAGGTGTAGGAATTTTTGAAACCATATTCTCTTTTAACAGAGCAGGTGCAGATGGAGAGGAGCTTTCAAAATCAAGACTTTCACTTTTCAGAAAGCTCATATATCTTTGAGATTCTGAGATCTTTAGAGTTATTCTTTTTCTGAGAGCTTTCCATTCTGACTTTTACCTTTCTTCATCTTGTTTCTTCAACATCAAAACACTATACTTCAAAAGTATCAGAGTTTGATTTGACAAAACTTTTTCTAATTGAATGTTTTATCTAGATCTCTAGATAATCCAAACCTTCAGATGATTTACGACATCGGATTTGTTCAGGACTTTAGAAGAGCATCTTTGACACCAATAGAAGGTAATGTGCAAAAAATGCGTTCTGATTCTTCAGTCTTATGCATATGATAGTTCTCCAGTTGATTCTTCATCCAGAGCATCTGATACTTTAACAAGCAGCAACAACATATTTTTCTTCTGCAGTAGAGAGTACTATATTGAGTTGCTTCTTGCTGTAACAAGGATCAGATTGTCTAACAGCTTTCAGAGGTACTCTTGCATTCAACTCTGTTTCCAGAAAAATCATCATTGCAGAAACCTACTAAATTATATTCATCTGATTTTCTGTAACACAGAGCCATGTTAGTAGTACCTTTCAGATACCTCAGAAATCTCTTAATAACTGTTAAGTGAGATTCTCTAGGATCTGATTGGAATCAAGCACATAAACATATACTAGAAAGAATGTCAGGTCTAGAAGTAGTAAAATACAGAAGAGAACAGCTCATACCTCTGTACAACTTTTCATCTACCTTTTTACTAACCTCTTCTTTTCCCAGAGTGTACATTGAATGTATGAGAGTCTTAGCTGGCTACTCTCTGACAGATTAATCTTCTTTCTGCTGCATTCTTCTTTTGAATCATAATGACTTCTTCAACTTCCTTTCTTTTGAATAGAAACATATCTTCTCTGAAGTTGTATCATCTTGAATAATAGTTATGAATTCCAGATTCTTCTTTTGGTCTTCATCTTCTGATCAACCATCTTCTTATACCAATGATCACGTCTCTTTATTTTCTTCCAGACAACTTGCTGACTTCTTGCAGCATAAGAACATATCCTTTGAACAGACGAGTTGATCATCACAAACTATCATCAAACCAAGATGTATTTATAGCATCTATTTGAATGACAATCTTGCTCTTTATCAATCAGTATCAGTATATCTGAGGGTGACTTCTTCTGCTAGAATTCTCGTACCAATGAAGGTGTGAGAACTTCTGCTAATCCACCTTTGGTTTCTCCGCCTTTGGTTTCTGATTCCAAGCTTGTTATCAAATCAATCATGACTTGAATCTTAGTAACAGTGCTTTAATTTTGAGTCCTTGATACCAATTTGAATTTCCAGAATAGTTTCTTCAGACTGTGAAGTTGCAATTCTACTTATCTTGATTGGCATCTATTGAGTGAGAAAACATGGAAATGTTTCCTTGCATTAGATCCTCTAATGAAGTTCTATCTCTCCCCTTATCAGAGTGATCCTCAGATCTTCTGATGAAGTTCCAGAGTAAGCTTCAGATCTATGCAGCTTAGCTCTAGCGAATGTTTCAGCAAACAGTTCATCCAAATGTAAGCTTTGTTGTTGACGTTTCAGAGTCATGTGTAATCTGATTCTCATAGCCTCTGCAGTTGCAGCATTTGAGATCAGTGCACTCAGAGTCTTCTGAAACAATTGAATCTTTACATTCTTCGCTCAGAGTCTTCTGTAGAGTTGCTTCTCATCAAACGATCAGAATCTTCTATAGCTTTGCTTCCTCAGAGTCCTTTGTAGCTTCTGTAACTTGTCTCTGTAGCTGCGCTTCAAAGGCTTCACTTTTGTAGCCTTGCTTTTGAGTCTTCTGAGGTTTCTGAATCTTTACACTCTTAGCTCAGAGTCATCAACTTAAAATCAAGTTCAGCATAGGGGGTTTCTTTGACAAGGTTTTCTCTCCTTTTCCCAGAGTGCTTATTTCAGCTTCTTCCTGCATACACTTAGAAAACTCCTTTCCAAGCGTAATATTTGCTTCCAAAGAAAAATATCATCAACATAAATCTGTCAGATTAAAATATATTTCTTAATTGATTTATGAAAAAGAGTGTTATCAATCTTTTCTCTTATAAAATTATTTTCCAGAAGAAGATTTCTCAGCCTTTCCCACCAAGCTCTGAGAGTTTGTTTTAGGCTAAAGAATGATTTCTTTAATTTATAAAACGTGTTCTGGAAATCTTTTCATTTTCAAAAATAAAAGATTGATGGACACGTACTTCTTTTTCATTTAAACCATTTAAAAAATAATTTTAATATTCATCTGATTTAGATTGATGTTATTCTGAGCAAACAAAGGAAACAAGAGTATGGATTCTAACCTTGTCACAGAAGCATATGTCTTCTGTGTAGTCAAAGCCTTCTTGCTGACTAGCCTTGAATATATGAGGAAAAACCTTCTTGTTCTTGTGAGAGGATCCAGTAACAACATCTGAAGTATGATCTTCTGAATTTCTCTTCTGAGCTAATCACAAATCCTTTGGTTGCATTCTGTAACATCCTCATCAACATATCATCCATCTGATTTCTGAGAGACATCTTCAGAGCACAGATATTCTAATCTTCAGGATTTAGAGCATCTAACTTCTGAGGGAGGATGTCTACTGACTTATGCATTCTGAATAACACCAGAGATTTAAATCCCTTTTAAAAACAGATTGAATTACTTCAGTCAGTGTATCTTTTTGAACAACTAGACTTCAGGATCCAATCATTATGAACTTCTGATAAGGAAAGTTTGATAACATCTGATCAAAAACAGTTTGTTCAACTGAGATAAAATCTCAAGTTTAACAGAACTTAATTATCCATGCTACTTCTTAATAAAATCTCATAGTTCATCTTACATCATATCCATGATGAGTTAGTGAACTTCTTTACACGAAGCATCTACATATTTCTTTGAAGCTTCTCAAGAACAACAACATTCTGATGCCTTGAGTCAGGAGGATCAATGCTTCAAATTTTGAACTATCTCTGTTCCAACCCTTTTCTGTAGATTTTTATTCTGAAGTTCTTATGAGTCAAATTCATTAGCCAACAATATTTCTTTACTTACTAAAGATAATTCCCAATGAGCTTTTCATGAGAAAGTCAAGAGTGGACTAATATGTTTCTTGAAAACATCTCATACTCACATAGAAATAATCTTCAGCAAACAAGATTTCTTGCTTTCTGATGATTTGATCTTTTTGAGTAAATACGTTGATTATCTAAACGTATTACCAAATAAGCATTCAACATAAAACTTCTTCTGATGAATCTCTCTTGTCAGTTGATTCTTCAATCTTCTTCCAAGCTCTAGTGGAGAACATTTTCTAGTTGAAAACTTCCAAACTTCAAACTTCAACTAATCACTGACTTGCTCAAGCTAACCCATTTGATTACAATTTTAGTACTCATCTTCATCAAAAACTTATATGAGACTGAAATTGTAAGAGAGGTGAAAAATCCCCAATAGTATTTCTTCACACAGCTTATGGATCTTTATCTGACACTGTTAGGTGTTTGATATCCATCAATAACAGAACCAGGCTCTGATACCAATTGAAGGTGTGAAAAATACACAAGAAAGGGGGAGGGGGGTTGAATTAGGTATTTGCTCCATTAATACTTTTTCTCTTTTCTTCACTTGTTGCTTTCTATAGAGTTATTTAAGATGCATTGCGAAAGCATATATAATAAAGCATAACACAAGTAAAGAACACATGATATATCCTGGTTCACTTGAGCAACTCTCAAGCTAATCCAGTCCACCCTTCCAAGGTGATTTCGCCTTACTCAAGCAAGGACTTAATCCACTATAACCAAACTAATTACAGTTGCACAAGCTAACTGCAGGTGACTAACAAATAGACAATGACACGTTCAGGGATCCCTTAGGATATAACGTTCATTGACACCTAATAGAATCCGATCAATTAAGATCTCCTATTAGTTATCACAAATGACAATTGTCACTTGTCATCTCAAGTATTCTAATCTTCACAAGAACACTTGAGAAACCACTAACTCTAAAATGAATTTGTGTTGCCGGATGTCGCTACGTGAAAAAATGACACAGAGTCGCCACCAGATTTTATTTATCCTACGAAGGGAAAGGGAAATAGCGATAAAACCTTTGGGAAAAGAGCATGGTCATCGCAACCAAGTCTTAGGGTTCGGGAGTCGGTTATGCGAGGGGAAGGTATTAGCACCCCCTCGCATCCATCGTACTCGATGGGAACCTCCTAGGTTATTTGGCGAGAATGGATGTTTTATTCTAAAAGTTTGCTTGCTTACGGAAAAGAAGGGTTGGTTTATTTATTTTAATGCTCGCCAAGGATTGTGGCCCTTGTGCCTACATATCCTCACTTAAAAGAAGTGAGAATCAGAGCTCCGTAGTTCGGAGGCTTATGAAATTGTTGTTTGTTGGTTGATTTTATACCTTGAAAAAGGTTTTTTGGATTGATGCCCTAAGGCGAAAATAGGTTTGATGAGTTGATGTTATTTTTAAGTTTCTTAAGAGAAATTGTTCTTGATTAGGATTATACACAAAATACTTTGGATAGAAATGAACGTTTCGAATAACCAAGTCGAGCGCCTTGTATCCAAAACATTCGGAACGAGTGTAGGAGGACTCCATTCTCATTCCTTTTCCACCACTTTAAAGTTCGTGGTGCATAATTCTAATCGTTTATGTTATTGTGTTTTGGATTTTTTATGAGAAAAGAGAACCACTTGACGTTGGATCAAGGTTTACTGTTTGTAAAGATACATTTGAAGTGATACGGACAAGGTCGATGGCAGTGCGCAAGGCAACCGACTTACAAGGTTAAAAATGGCTCGACAAAATCGAGGGTTTATTTTTAAAAAAGGTTTTTTAGAATCAAAGGCCAACAAGGATCACAACAACATTCACATACGAAAAACATACAAACATATCGGGTTAGTCGCATAAAAAAAATCGAGACATGCAAAAAACAGTGGTGTGACACGAGTAGCCGTGTTGTGTGACACGGCCCGTGTCATAGGGTACATGCAATGTGGGTTTTGAAGCGTGAAAGAGGTGTGACACGGGTGGCCGTGTTGTGTGACACGGCCCGTGTCATAAGGTCTGGGAGAAAAATGATTTGTAGGGCAAACAGAGGTGCAACATGGGTGGTCGTGTTGTGTGACACGGCCCGTGTTGTGAGGCCTGGGGTTTTTGGATGTGGAAACCTCAAATAGAGGTGCAACACGGGTGGCCGTGTTGTGTGACACGACCCGTATTGGGCGACACGGGTGGCCGTGTTGTGTGACACAACCCGTGTCAGGCTACCAGAGTGAAAAAAAAAACTAACTTTTTCTATGTTTTTTCTTTTGTTTTTGTGGTTTCTTGAGAATGGTTTCTTGGTCCCTTTGGAACCTTACATGATACATACAATACAACAATACATAAAAGAGTAAACAAAATGAATGTAAGAGCAAAAAAAAATAAAGGGAGAAAGGTTGGAGGAAATGGATACCCAAGAGCTTTCTATCCTTCTTGCAAGTCCTCCTTGGTCCTGGTTGAATGCACTTCACTCCTTTTCACTCTATGTTGTGAAGGTTCTGCTCTTTAATGGTCCTCTTGGTTCTATCTCACTCTCCCTTTTTCTGGTTTTTAGGGTTTTGTTTGCTCTCTATTTTCTGGTTTTGCAAATGTGTGTCTAGAATGGATGTTGAATGAATTCTCTTGTTTACAGCCCCCTCCTCTTATCTCAGCTCCTAGGGTTTTCTCTTCCCCCCAAACATCAGATTTTTTCATGGGGCAATGTCTCTTGCCACCTTTTCTCATGTCACTCTCTTTCTTTCCATTTCCATGCAAGAGCTATGCTGCATTTTTGCTGTTGCACTTTGCCTATGCTGTTTTTTCTGCAGCACTTTGTGCCTTGCACCCATTTTGTTGGCTTGTGCTTGGACAGCTCCTCTTGGTCAAAGCTACTACCTCTTGACAGCATTTTCAAAATCTGATATTTAGAAGCATTGTCACATGTTATTCCCTTGGTCTTGTGACATGTGATCTTGTGACATGAAGAACTTTGTCACCTCTTGCATGGGACTGTTTTGCCATGATTGAACATGCATAATCTTGGTCTTAAAACATTCCAAACTTGATTTAATTCTTGCATATTTCTTGGATGTTTGTAAGCATAATGTGGACTTGGTGTGGCATTACCATAACATGAATTTGATTAGAGACTTGAATGAAGATTAGAAATAAATTAATTTCTAAACATTACTTAGAGTTGGAAGTCTTGCAACAAATGACATTCTTCTAATGTCATAAAATTTCTCTTTGTAATATTCTTGCCTCTAATTCATGAATTCATGATGGATTTCCCTAGAACCATTAAACTTAAAATGGATGAAGTCTTGAATTATGGACTTGTGATCTTGACTCATGCTTTGCAAATTTGGACTCCACTTGATCGAAAATTTGAAACAAAATTGGATGAAGCAATCTTGAATTATGCCTTGCATTTCATGGTCATTAGGAATATATCTTGAATATCCTAATATTTTGTCAAGTAACTTCTTCTTGAAGAAATCCACATGAGTAGACTTTCCAATTTAGATCAAACCTTAGATAATGAACCTTTTCTTCCATGTAGTCCAAGATAGACAAGTTATCTCATTTGAAATAAAAAATGACAAATCGACCCAATCCGTACCCACATGCTCGATATGCAATAAAATGATGTATGGTATGGCGAATGTAGGGTATAAAGGCTAAAGGCGAAAATGAGGGTGTGACACCGGAGATTATGTGAGTGCTTCTTGTCAAGCAGATTACTCCTAATTAAGTACACAACAAGTATTGAGCAACAACTCCTTGCTTCCTAATACAAAAACTAATCTAAAGATAAATCTCTATGAGATTATAAGAACATTAGTTTCCATATGCTTAAAAGCTTTTCTTATGTGAGCACTAAGGCTTCTTTTCATTAAGCTTTTCTTTATCAGCTTCAACTGTATTACTCGTTCAACAACAGCAGCAACAACCATAGCCATTTGAAATAAACAAATGATCTTCTTTTATAGTGCAACTTTGTGAGGGTAGAAATGCCATCTCTAATTCCAATGGTTATATCCCAACGGATAGAATAAGCTCATGTGTTGGAACAGTGACTTTTGCTTGTAACTTTAATATCTCAACATTGAAAACCACGCTTATGAATAGTACCAACGTCTTTGTCATAGTGAAATGTTTGCATGCGTTGTACTGTAGTCTTCTTGACTTGGTTCTTCTGATGATTCAACTGATGAGTAGCTCAGCAACTACTTTGGTATGAAAGTTTCAGCATCAGAGTTGTTTAAGCACACGTTTATCAGATTTAATACCAGCAGCTTATTTGATGAGTAATACGCCTCTGTTTGGGTGAATCTTCTTCTGACACAATCTTCAACTTTAGAATCCAGTCTTCAGCATTCCAAGATTTAAGTTTCTTCTGAAACAATCTTGAGAATCTTCGTGATTGATTCTTCAGAAATCATGTCTTCAGAATCTTCAGATTCTTGATCTTCAGAACACGTCTTCAGAGTCTTTATGCACTTGGTCTTCAGAGCCTTCAGCCTTCAGAACTTCAAGTCATCTGAGTCTTCAGAGTAGTTCTTCAGAGGACTATATCTTTAGAGTCTTCAGAGTCTTGATCTTCAGAACCCCTAAGTGTTGAGAGTCTTTATGGACTTGGTCTTCAGAGCCTTCAGCCTTCAGAACTTCAAGTCATCAGAGTCTTCAGCACTTAGTTCTTCAGAGGACTCACCCTTTAGTGACGCTTGTTAGCTTCCAAATCAGATGCACTTCTCAGAACATAATCCACAGGAGCATTGCAACTATAATATCCAGCATCCTTGGATCTTTCTGATCGTGACCAGATACAGATGCATACTTGCTTCTTCAATATGCTTTGTTTGCTTTCAGATCAGATGCACTACTCAAAGCAGAATCCACAGGAGCATTGCAACTGCAATATCCAGCGTCCTTGGATCTCTGTGATCGTGATCAGATGCATAAGCAAACTAGCTTCTCCCATAAGCGCTTTATGATACGTCACACATAGTAACTCTCATATTGTATTAGCTGCACACGTTGATATTTGTTTGTTTAATCTTATATATTTAATTATCATGATCTACACATAACAAACATTAGAACATAAAATGGTTCTTTCACAAATACTTAATTGTTATCATCAAAACATAGAGATAATCCCGTAGAGACAAATCTTTCTCTTACACTATCGAGTCTCTGTCTTTTTCTCATTCCCTTTTAGCAGCAGATTTTAGATAACTCACCTCTTTGATTAGACAACAAGCGTGGATCTCGTTGAGTACAATAGACGTGAAGGGTATTCATACCTTCCCCTTGCGTAACCGACTCCCGAACCCAAGATTTGATTGCGATGACCTTTCCTTCTCCTTTCTTTTAGGTTTTTTTAGATCGTTTACTTTCCCTCTCTTTGGGATAAATAACGTCCGATGGCGACTCTTCTGTTTTTTTCACCGGTTCTTTTCACAGTTGCGATAGCGCCACTAAACTTAACATGGCTGTTACTTTATTTTCCTATTTAAGGTAATGTCCAATTTCATTTTAAGGGGGCATATTGTAATATTGTAAGGGAAAAACACTCTGAGTACCAAGTGTTAAGAGAAAAGAGTCTTCATTCCTGTAAAATGTATGATCGCGTCCACATTTCCTCTTAATAAGCAATTTATATCATTTTGAAAGATTTATTGTCTTGTTGTTTTTTTTCTTGTTTATGCATTCATATTTATTTAAGTTTACACAGTCTTTCTCAAATTTATCTTCAACCTACTATAAACAAAATCATCTCACCACCATCCCATACATTATAAACCATCATTTTGGGACTTGTTTGGTCGGTCCCACAAGTAAACCTGCATTAGGAGGTCAGATGTTATACACGCGAAAACTACTTGCGAACAGGTACCCAAAGCTGAGTTAATGACGTTAGAATATGCGTTGTTGGAAAAGTTAAGAGATCTTAATCTTTAATTTGTTTGGACTCAAAGTGGTGTGATAATGGGAAATTTAAATATTACTTCCAACCTAAGAGAAGAAATCCAATAAGGGCAGATGCTAGATGTGAAGTTACAGGAGATGTTGATTCAACCAGGTTTCACGCATGCCACATATGGAGTTGTTCTTTCTAATCAAAGAATTTGTGTTTCGAATGATGCATAGTTGAAAAGGAAAATTTTGGAAGATGGTCATAAAGGCGCTTTTACCATACATCTAGGTTCTTCAAAGATGTATCAAGACTTGAAGAAGGACTATTGGTGGTCTGGGATGAAATGGGATATTGCTAAGTATGTGTCTGAATATGTAGTATGCCAACAGGTAAAGATTGAAAATTAGAAGCCAAGTGGTTTACTACAACCCTTAGAGGTTCCAGTATGGAAATGTGATTGCATTTTAATGGATTTTTCAGTTGGGTTACCTCACACACAAGGTGGCTATGATTCTATATGGGTGATTGTGGATCGATTGACAAAGTTTGCACATTTATTAGCAATGAAAACTGATTACAAGGCAAGTCAACTTGCACGGTTGCTTATTGTAGAAATTATGAGACTACATGGTTTCCTCCCTAGTATTGTGTTTGATAAGGATCTGAAGTTTACTTCAAGATTTTAGAGAGCTTTTCAACAGGCCATGGGATCTAAGTTGTGTTTAAGTACGTCGAATCACCCTCATATGGATGGTCAGATGGAAAGGACGATACAGACATTGAAAATATATTAAGAGCTTGTGTGCTTGAAAATGGAGAAAATTGGAGAGAGTTCTTACCATTGATTGAATTTGCATACAATAGTAGTTACCACGCAAGTATCGAATTGGCTCCTTATGAAGCTTTGCACAAAAGGAAATGTAGAACACCCTTGTGTTGGACGTAAGTTGGTGAAGAACGGATTCTAGGTCCAGAAATTGTTCAAGTGACCATAGAGAAGATAATAATGATTCGTGATAAGGTGAAGAAGGCAAAAGATCGTCAGAAAAGTTATACAGATAACAGAAGATGACCATTGGAATTTGAGAAAGGTGATCATGTATTCTTGAAGGTTACTCCAAGGTTCAGATTGAAAGGACCATTTATGTCCTAGAAGTTAAGTCTGGTGTACATGAGACCATATCAGATTATAGAAAGGTTTGGTGAAGTAGATTACAGATTAGCCTCACCTCCTTTTCTATCTGAGAAGCATGATGTTTTCACGTATCTCAACTCCGAAAGTTCATTTCTGATCCTCTTCAGCCAATTCTCCCAGACTTAGTGGAAATAGAAGCAGACCTAGCTTTTAAACCTCAACAAAGTAGTGTTATAGGAAGGGAAAACAAGATATTGAGAAGCAAGGAAATTCCTCTTGTTAAGGTTCAACGGGACATGTCGCATCCGGGTGATGCTACTTGGGAACTTGAGTCAGAAATCAGGAAGCTTACCTTCACCTTTTCCAGGTAACCTTTAAATTTGAGGACAAATTTTATTTAAGAGGGGGGGAGGATGTAATACCTCATGTTTTCTAAAATACTCTAAATAATATTAGTTGAGATCAACTGAGTTCCTATATGCTCCGAAAGTCATCAGTTGGGATAATTAGAGTAATTAGTGAGCTTAGATTGACTTAATTAAAATTACTCAAGATCGACCTTTTATTAATTGGTACAATAGAGGCATTTTGATAACATTTATAATGAGTCAGTTTCTCTAGTAGAACAAATATCATGTATTGTACCACTTAATATATGTGTTACTACTAATTGGTTCACTTTCTACCACAAGTTGGTAACCACCTTATGACCACACAAGCCACAAAGTTTTACCAACTTTCTCCATGTGATACCTCTATGTATCATTTCACTTCTTTTTTTCTTTCCAACAAAGTAGGAGGACTTGGAAGAGGAAATATAGAAAGGAGGGAAAAAAAACCTAGTAGATGAAGAAAGGGAAGAAATTAGAGCTCTTTATCATCCATCATCAACATCATTTCCTCTTCATCATTCAACCACTTCTTCTTCCTCGTTGAAAGGTGGGTTCTAGATAGAAACCATAATTTTAGAAATGAGAAATTTTAGGTTTTAAGATAGAAATTGATGATATTGAAGTTTGACATGTTTTCTTCCATTTCTCATGAAAATCCTATAATTATTGTTGTTGTTCATATTTCTTATAACCCAAAGTGGCTATGGTTGTGTTGAATGTTGTGTTTCATGTTGTGGAAGAATCGAGTGTGGGGTTGTTGATCGCGACTTTCTATGTCTAATACAACTAACTGCAAGTGCACAGTCTATCGCGTAGTAATAAAAGATATCGATCCCACAGGGACACGTAATCAAACTAGTGTTCTCGGGAGTTACTATGTTTAGCTAGGTAGAATATGTTTTAAGGGAATAAGATTGTCACTAAAAGGGGGAACTAAGATTACTGTTTAGATTTTAATTAATTGAATCGATACGTAGTAATTGTGTTCTTCAGGGATTTGATAAGTTACTGGTGTATGAAATAGTTTTCACAGTTTATTTAAGCAGAAAATGGATATTTGAAGACTCTCGTCTCACGATGGTTATTGACGCTAATCATAATCCTAAGGGCCAAACGTACACTTTCGTATCCCGTTCGGGGTTAAAACTATTTTTTGGAAATCTCTAAGTTCTAATTCGTTTTAAAGTGCTTTCGCTGTTATTAAAACAAATGCCTAGTGTTTACTATCTGACCTTACCGCAACTTTCGCTTGTTGGTTCGTATCTTAATTAATTTCCCACTTTCGTGGTAAAACTACTTTTAAATAAGTTCTCGCTTTCGCGACGAAGTTTACTCAGTGAATCAATTTTAAACACTTAGACCATAGATTATTTTTGTGAAAAGAAAGTTTTCAAACCAGAGTTATCAAATCCCATTCGAATTATTACTACATATCGATTGCCTAAGTTTAGCTAGACATGGAATTGGGAAGAACAAAACATAAATAATAATAATAAATAATAAATTCCATTATGTTAAAACAGAAGTCGATCAAAATGAAAACCTGTAAATAAGCCAATTGGCCTTTGGGCAGATCCTCCACAGATGTTGGCAGGATTCTGGTCTTTAGTGCCAATTTGATCGTACAGTGCAATAGCAATTACAAAAGAGCGGAAATGGGAATAAGGAAATGTAAAGGAGAAATGGATACAAATAAAAACTGGAAAGTAAATTTGCTCTGGAAATTAAATTCGGCAGCACTTCGTGGTATGAATGCAGCACCCTTTTTTGAAGTCCCCTGCTTCCCTTTTTATAGAAGTGGAATCCCAACGGTTATCTCTGAGGATGATGGACCTTGAGGCAGATAATTTAGGGAGTAGTGGACCACTTAATGGGAATTGGAACTGCTCTTTTGACGTGTAATCTGAGTGGGGCGTTTTTGCCTGCATGACGGTCGTCACAGGGTGTGACGGTCGTCACCCGTGTGACGGTCGTCATGCATCTGTGACGGTCGTCACATCAGCAAAAACAGTCTGCTGCGCTTTTCATTGTGTTTTCACTCCTTTTTCGTCCATATTTCATCTGGGATTGCTTCTTTTCTTCATGTTGCCTTGTTTAGACGTGATCGTTGAATACCTGCAAAAACATCAGACAAATACACGGAAATAACCCGAAATCGGATCGAAAACGGTTATACTTTAGTTGAATTATGCATGAAAATATCTATATGATTTCGTGTTATCAAACTCCCCTAAGCTTGAATCTTTTCTTGTCCTCAAGTAAAACGTGGAAAAGTCGGCAAGCACGAGGCTGCTTCTTCGTTCGCAGAGTTTGGAAAAACCGGGATTCTTGGTAGGAACAAGATGAGTATCATGACGACACTGGACTACGAGTCTCCGGAGGTCTCCTTTTTATGCAAATCGGTCTCAGTCATGCTACCATATCTTGGTGTCAAGGTTCTCGTGGCAAGTTCACCCTGTTTGTTCTAGCGCAATCACATTAAGCCCGTTGTCCGCACACTTTCATGGCAAGTCGACCTGTTAGTGAATATGATCTCGTTTTTATTTTTGATCTTCTTCATTGATCATAATTTGGTGTCATTGATTTTTCAATGAGTTTTTCGTGCCGTTGGGCTAAATGCTCGGGTGAGGAGCACCTAACTTAGAAGGAAATGTATCTTATATTCTTGGGCTTTTTAGCTCTCTTTTCATGATTTTTCATCTTTTTGGAGATCATACACTTATTTGCATCGGTCGCTCGCTTAGAAGTGTTTTTAGGATGGTGCTGACTGCTAGTATAAACTACTTGGGGTTGAGTTTGCGTAGACACTTGAGACTTTGGTACACGTAGGTGGTGAAACCGACTCGCATAAACTAGAGATCTAAGGTGTCTGGACGATACTGGTTTTGTTAGAACTGTCGTTTCCTCGGAGTTTCGAAACTTGTTTTGAACTCAGGTGCATTCTCGTGATGCTTTTGCTTTTGAGGAACAAATGAAAGTTTTTGTTTACGTTGAATAATGTGGGGATTGTTTGCGTAACGTGAAAAATATATAGACGAGCTTTATTTGCTAGAAATAGAAAGTGTAAAAATAGAAATTACTAAAATTCAAAGTGCAGTGAAATGGAAATACAGGAAATAAGGGAAGTTCAGAGTACAGTGGAAATAAGGCTCCGCTCCCACACTATCTCGATCAGTGTCCTCACTGATTCTTGAAGCATGCGAGAGGGAGATACAACTGAAAATGAAAATACAAAGAACTGAAATATAGTAAACAATGAAGGAAAAAAAATGAAAATCTAGTCCCGGCCTCTGTCACGTCCGCGCTGGCGTCCTCTGGCTCTAGCAAGGGCTACTCTATCCTCATAGCTCATGGCTCCGGTGTGGTAGACCGTGTCTCGGAGTCCTTCGACCTGCAGGGTCAGATTCGCTAGACTCTCAGTGATCGTAGCTTGACCGGTGTGAAGTTGTTGCATTTGAGTCTGGTGCCAAGCTTCGAACTGGTCAGCTCGCTGGTTCTGCTGCTGCAGCATCGTGAGTATATGTGCCTGCTGGTCTAGGGAGCGACGGAAGTCCTCTTCGGTGTAGTCGGGCACGGGATGGTGACGGCGGCGGCGAGAAGATGTACCTACTGGAGGAGGAGGCTGCGATGCCTCTGGCTGCTCGGACCTGTCCAACTCAGCTTGGATTTCATCGTCGGAATCATGAGTGGGATCCTGAGTAGGAACAGCGGCAGCAGGAGGGGCAGTGAGGTCGAACAACCAGTTGGTACGGTCCTCTGGATGGATGCGGGTGCGGGACGGAAGGATGATGCTTCTGACGGTCTTGCCACGCACGACCGGATGGTATTTCCCGTCAGCTCGGGAGCGGATGAGATGGGAGGCCCTGCAGTGGTCGGTGTCAAGGAACACCGAGGGGATGGAATGGAGGTGCTGGAGGCGGTCGCCAAGGTTCAGCCCAAGTGCAATAGCCGTGACAATCCCGCCAAAGTAGAATGGCTTCGAGCCACGGTTGCAGTTGGCCTGAATGTGGGCCAGCAGGAACGGGGCAGCGTTGACAGGTTCATTGTTGAAGACGCAATGAAGAAAGAAGAGCTCCTTGGAGTTCACTTTGTGGTTGTTGTCTCTGGCAAAGATGGTGTTGCTCAACGCTCTGTGAAAGTACCTGATGGTGGGGTTATGGATGTGAGTGGCGTGCAGGGAGTCCCAACCATCGGCATTTAGGTCGGTCAACTGATACCACAACGTGAAGGCTTCGTGCTGGAACTGGTCGGTGATGCGGTGATGAGCATTTTCGCCGCGGGGTAACTGTAGGATGCTGGCGATCTGATTCTGATTCACCTGATAGTTGACGCCAAACATTCGGAAACAAGCGGCACCTGTGTGCGGGTTGAGTTCGCCGCTGCTGGTGACGTACGTGAACGAACTCAAGAACTCAAGAGTGAGTTGTTCGTAGGTCGGCTGGGGGTTGGTGCAGAGGTTCCAGATGCCCGCTCGTTGAAGCATCCAGGTTACACCTTCAAGGAGTCCGAGCTCCGTAAGCGATGGAAGGTGCGGGTAGTGAGTTGGCTGGAGTTACCTCTGATGAAATGCAATGTACTGTGCTCGTTGTCTGTCGCCTAACTCGCCCTCAGGGAAGGAAATGTTGCTGACATCTGCGTTTCCGGCCATTGTTGAAGATGGAGAGGTTTCGGAGGTTTTGGGGTTTTTCGGCAGAGAGGGAAAAATGACATAACGGTGGTTTGGAGGTTGAATTTGGAGTTGAGGTTTATAGTTCAATGTGGGGAGGACGAAAATCGTAGTGGGGTATGAATTTTGGAAGTTTGAAAGTGATAATGGGGGGAGTGGAAGGGAACACGAACCCTGTTATATCAGATAGCAGTTCTGGACTGCGTGACGGTCGTCACAAAGGTGTGACGGTCGTCACCCGCGTGACGCTCGTCATGGGGCTGTGACGGTCGTCACAGCAGCAAAATCTGCAGAACGCAGAATTTTGCTCTGAGGGCGTACTCATGGTGATTTTAAAGCTTAGTATTGATACGGTGACGTAATATAACAGCCAACAAACAACAAATAATGCAAAAACAGAATAATTGAATAAAAACTAGAATTGAAATAACATAAAATGGAAACAATTGTATGTAGTACATAATGAAAACTAACAATGCGAAAAATCCAAATGATTAAATGAAACTAAACTAGACTAGACTAAACTGAAACTACTGCTATGAGCTAATAACTAATCTTTTCGTGCCTTCAACTCATTGAATTTCTGTGAATAGTAGTCGAGTTGGTCGCAGACTAGACCCATGAAGCCTACCAGTTCGCTGTGCATGCCTGCGATATCAGCTTTTACATTAGTCAGAGCTTTATCAACGTCGTCCAATCTGAGTAACACGGCATCCATTTTGTCAGTGGTCTCCTCAGGGATAGGCTCAGGATAAGTATTGTAGTGTGGAGGAGTCGTAGGGTCTACTTCAGTTTCAGATGCAGCGTCCTCATAGTACATATAGTCGTGTGCCTCAGAGATGTGGTCACTGTCATACATATAGTTCTGGGGTGTTGACTGTGGTGAAGGAGGTCCCATAGGCTCATCCAATTCGTAGAGCCATGTATCCTTGTTGTGGATGCTTGTCATCAGATGATCAGGCAGTGTGAATAGCTGTACTGGTTTTTCGTTAATAAGGTACTCATACGGTCCAGGTCCCATAGTCCCTAAGATGCGCCTGTTAAAGCAGAATTGTATGTTCATGGGTCTGATGGTACCGAAACGAGTGCTGGAATTTAAATGGAATCTAAGGCCAAGCTCGTGGGCAATCATTGTTACTAGGCCTCCTATAAGAATAGGTGTCTGAGGTTCCAGCGTGAGGCGTTTGAAAGATCGCATCATGAAGGGCACTGTATTTACTGTCCGTCCCTGAGAAGCACAGAACATGATGAATAACTCCTCCTTAGACACTGTAGTAATATTTTCTTCTTTTCCAAACAAGGTGTGAGCTAGTATCTTATGGAAGTATCTAAAGGCTGGGTTATGAATGTCATCATTGTACATTTTGTCTGGTTCAGGGTGATAGTCGCCTGTGATTCTACCCCAGAAGTGATCGAGTTGCAAATCAATATCGTCATCTTCTGCACTGATGAACACATGCGGTCCGCTAGGGAATCCTAGGAGGTTAGCTAGTGACATCCGGCTATGGGTTTGGTCCATTCCAAACAATCGGAAGGTAATCAACTCTGTGCTGGATCCAAAACCATAGTTGGGTGTGTATCTGAAAGAACTAAGGAATTCATAGGTAAGATCCTTGTAGGTAGCGAAACGTGTTTTTAGAGCAGTGTTCTCCCAACCCAGTTGATTGAACAGGTATTGAATGCTATCCGTGATCCCTAGTTTATCCATAGTAGCCTTATCATAATACAACGTTAAGGTGAATTCTCTTTCGGTCAGTGCTGCAAATCTTGCCTTTTGAGCGAGTCCTCGGAAGTGAACCTTTATGAAGTCGTATTCGGCCATATTCGCAGGTAATTCGGAGAAAACAGAAGGAATGTTTTGAAGACTTTTAAAAATCCTGAAAAGTTTGAAACAGGAAATTGAAGTCAGGATTTTTAGAAATGAAAAGTGGTAGAAACAAAAGACAAAAGGGAAAAAATAAAATAAGAATAAAAGTACGAAAATGAACGAAAGTAGAAAGTAGTAGTAATTTTAGGATTTTTTGTTGGATTTTTCAAAGTAGAATTTTAAGGAAAAAATGAAATGCAATGACGAGGGAAATTTAGGTTGCCTCCCAGTAAGCGCTGTTTTTAACGTCTAAAGCCTGACGATAGCTTGGTGAGAAGCTATTCGGGTGTCTGAGCTGGAAGCTCAAGCAATGTTATATTGCTGACTTGAGGACTGTTGTCGTTCTTATTTTAATGTTTTAGACGTTGCCCGTTTACGATGAATGGTGCATTCGTCTTATCGGTAATTTCAACAGCTCCACTCTGAAGTACTTTAGTCACTTCATAGGGTCCAGACCACCTAGATTTTAGTTTTCCTGGGAAGAGTTTTAATCGTGAATTAAAGAGCAATACGATGTCTCCCACACTGAATTGTTTCCTGATTGAACGTTTATCATGCCACTTTTTAGTTCGTTCTTTGTAGATACGGGCATTTTCGTAAGCGTCTAATCGAAGTTCTTCCAACTCGTGTAAGTTCAAGATTCGCTTTTCTCCTGCCTCGGTGTAGTTGAAGTTGAGTGGTTTACTGGCCCAAAAGACCTTGTGCTCTAACTCTACAGGGAGATGGCAGGATTTACCGTAAACTAATTTATAGGGGGTAGTACCTATTGGTGTCTTAAATGCGGTCCTATAGGCCCATAAAGCTTCTTGTAGCTTTGATGACCAATCTTTTCTCGAGGTAGCGACAGTCTTTTCCAAGATCTGTTTTATTTCTCTGTTCGAGACCTCTACTTGTCCGCTAGTTTGCGGATGATAGGGTGTAGCTATTCGGTGCCTGACTCCATATCTAGAAAGAAGTTTATCGAATATTCGTGATATGAAGTGAGATCCTCCGTCACTAATGACGAGTCTGGGTACACCGAATCTAGGAAAGATTGTGTTCTTGAAGAGTTTGATTACTACTCGTGCGTCATTTGTTGGAGCAGTTATGGCTTCTATCCATTTAGACACGTAATCGACAGTGACGAGTATGTAGTTATTTCCAAAAGAAGGAGGGAAAGGTCCCATGAAATCTATTCCCCAGACGTCGAAGATTTCTACCTCTAAGATTCCTTTCTGAGGCATTTCATCGCGTCGTGAGATGTTGCCAGTTCGTTGGCATCTATCGCACTTTTGCACAGCAATGTGAACGTCTTTCCAGATATTAGGCCAGAATAGGCCGGCTTGGAGAATCTTAGCGCACGTCTTGGACGTACTAGCATGACCACCATATGGTGCTGAGTGGCATTGGGAAATAATATTTTCTATTTCTTCCTCTGGGACACAGCGACGACATATGTTGTCGGCCCCTCTCTTGAAGAGTAGGGGTTCGTCCCAATAATAGTGTTTCAGATCGTGGAAGAATTTCTTCTTTTGCTGATAAGTAAGGTCTGGTGGAAGCACGCCCGCAGCGAGGTAATTAACGATGTCAGCATACCAAGGTAATGTGACTTGGGCATAGACGGCTTCTACGGCTTTTTCGAATTCTGGATCTTCCGAGATTGCATTGGGTGTGTCACTTTCTAATTTGGCTATCAGACGTTCGTACGGGAAATCGTCATTTATCGGTACTGGTTCGTGTCTGATGCCTTCTATTCGGGATAAGTGATCCGCAACAACGTTCTCGGTTCCTTTCCTATCTTTGATTTCTAAGTCAAACTCTTGTAATAACAGGATCCATCTCAATAGTCTTGGTTTGGCATCCTTTTTTCTTATTAGGTACCTTATGGCAGCGTGGTCTGTGTATATTATAATTTTTGCTCCTACTAGGTAAGAACGGAATTTGTCAAGCGCAAATATAACTGCTAGAAGTTCCTTTTCTGTGGTAGCGTAGTTCATTTGGGCAGGATCTAAGGTTCTACTGGCGTAGTAGATAGCATGGAGTTTCTTGTCCTTCCTTTGTCCTAGAACTGCGCCTACAGCGTAATCACTCGCGTCACACATGATTTCAAACGGTAGTCTCCAATCTAGTGGTTGCATGATTGGTGCGGTGATAAGGGCTGATTTCAATGTTTCGAATACTTTTAAACAGTCGTCGTCGAAGACGAACTCAGCATCTTTCATTAACAGGCCAGTCAAAGGTTTTGTGATTTTCGAGAAATCTTTTATAAATCTTCTGTAGAAACCGGCATGTCCTAGAAAACTCCGTATTTCTCGTACGGATTTTGGAGGTTGGAGATCTTTTATAATCTCTATTTTAGCTTTGTCTACCTCAATCCCCTATCTGATATGACATGTCCTAGAACTATTCCTTGTCGGACCATAAAATGGCATTTCTCCCAATTTAGGACGAGGTTTACTTTTATGCAGCGTTCTAGTACCATTTCTAAGTTTTGTAAGCATCCTTCGAAACTTTGTCCACATACCGAGAAATCGTCCATAAACACTTCCATAATGTCGTCTATGAAATCTGCGAAGATTGCCATCATGCATCTTTGGAAGGTTGTTGGAGCGTTATAGAGTCCGAACGGCATTCGGCGGTAAGCAAAAGTATCGTAAGGACAGGTGAATGTAGTCTTTTCTTGGTCATCAGGATGGATGGGAATTTGGAAGAATCCTGAGTAACCATCTAGATAGCAGAAATATGAATGTTTGGCTAATCTTTCCAACATTTGGTCTATGAAGGGTAGCGGGAAGTGATCTTTGCGCGTAGCCTTGTTAAGCTTCCTATAATCAATACACATCCTACTTCCAGTCACGACTCTTTTTGTTATTGATTCGCCTTTTTCGTTTTTAACTACTGTGACTCCTCCTTTCTTTGGTACGACGTGAACTGGGCTAACCCATTCACTATCGGAGATCGGATAGATGATTCCTGCATCTAGTAATTTCTTTACTTCATCTCTGACTACAGTGCTCAGGATGGGGTTTAGTCTTCTCTGATGCTCTCGAGAGGTTTTAGAGTCTTCCTCTATTGTAATTCGATGCATACAGATCGAAGGGCTTATACCTTTTAGATCGCTTATGTTATAGCCTAACGCGGTGGGGTACTTCTTTAGGACTTCTAATAACTTTTCGGTTTCTGGTTGTCCTAAGTCGGCGTTGACTATCACTGGTCTTTTTAGTTCATCGTCTAGAAATTCATATCTGAGGTTTTTGGGTAGTGTTTTAAGTTCTAAAGATGGGTTCTTCGGACCTGGCATATGATTTGGTGTCAGTGCTAAGCTTTCACTTAGGATGTCGTCTTTATACGGTTTACGCCAATTGTCGTCTTCAGAAATGTCGGGTATTTGAATCTTTATTATTTCTGAATATGTGGTCTCTTCATTTTCAAGTTCTCTTATGCATTCGTCGATTTCATCCACTAAATAGCAGGTATCGTCTATTGCTGGTGCTTGTAAGAACTTGGTGAGAATGAACTCTATCTTTTCTTCTCCTACTTCGAATGTTAGCCTTCCTTTCTTCACGTCTATAATCGCTCCGGCTGTAGCTAGGAATGGTCTTCCTAGGATAATTGGGGTTACAGTGTCCTCCTTTATGTCCATGATTATGAAGTCGGTTGGGATGTAGAATTGTCCTATGCGTACTGGAACGTTTTCCAGTATTTCGACGGGGTATTTTACTGATCTGTCAGCTAATTGTACGGGCATTTTGGTTGGTCTGAGGTCTCCCATATTCAGCTTTTTGCATATAGATAAGGGCATAACACTGATACTGGCTCCTAAATCGCATAGAGCTTTATCTATTACGAACTTTCCTATGATGCAGGGTATGGAGAAACTACCTGGGTCTTTTAATTTAGGAGGCATGCGGTTCTGAATAATAGCGCTACACTCTGCCGTAAGTGTAACTGTTTCGTTATCCTCGATCTTTCTCTTATTCGACAGGATCTTTTTGAGAAATTTGGCGTATGACGGCATTTGAGTTATCGCTTCTGTAAAAGGAATAGTAATATTCAGCTGTTTAAGGAGCTCTACAAATTTCTTAAACTGTCCTGAAGTTTTAGAGTTTATTAGTCTTTGCGGATAAGGAATAGGTGGTTTATATGGCGCTGGAGGTGCTTGAGTTTTTTCACTTGCGGTATCCTCCTTCTCGTTGTCCTCCTTCTTCTCTAACTCAGATTCCTTTTCTGCTTGTTCGGTTAGTTTCTGTTGCATGGCTGAGTTTTCGGTCCTCGGATCGATCGGTTCGTCCAATTCTTTTCCACTTCTTAGTATCACAGGATTTGCTTGGCCTTTGGGATTCTGTTCGGGTTGTCTAGGAAATGTGCCAGCAGGTGCGGCAGCAGATGCTTGCTGTTGAGCCACTTGTGATATCTGAGTTTCTAACATTTTGTTGTGGGTGGCTAAAGCGTCTACTTTTCCTGTCAACTGTTTAATTTGCTCGCTAGTGTGTATGTTTTGATTCAGGAACTCTTTGTTCGTTTGAGCTTGAGTAGCTATGAACTTTTCCATCATCAATTCGAGGTTTGAGTTCCTAGGTGCATTTTGAGCAGCTGGTTTTTGATATCCTTGCGGAGCAGTAGGCATTTGCAATGCATTTTCGCTTTTGTAAGAAAAGTTTGGATGATTTCGCCAACCTGGGTTGTAGGTATTTACGTAGGGATTTCCTTGAGCATAATTTACCTGGTCTGGCGGGATTCCGGCTAGCAATGGGCATTCAGGTGCATTATGAGTGGTGCTTCCGCATAACTCGCAATTTGGAGTTACTGCAGCGACAGTTGCAGTGGGGTTAACGGTCAGACTATCGATCTTTTGTGCTAGAGCATCTACTTTAGCATTGAACTTTTCAAGGCTGCTGATTTCGTACATCCCACCTTTCGCTGTGGTTTTCTCATTTGGAGTGCGTTCACCTCCCCATTGGCAATGGTTTTGTGACATGTTTTCTATTAATTGATAGGCTTCATCGTATGGCTTATCCATAAGTGCACCGCCCGCGGCAGCGTCTATTGTCAATCTAGTATTGTATAGAAGCCCATTATAGAAAGTATGGATTGTCACCCAGTCTTCTAGACCGTGGTGAGGACATGTTCTCATCATATCTTTGAATCGTTCCCATGCTTCGTAGAGAGATTCAGTATCTTTCTGTCGAAATCCGTTGATTTGAGCTCTAAGCATAGCAGTTTTGCTTGGTGGAAAATATCTCGCTAAGAAGACGTTCTTCAATTGCTCCCACGTCGTAACAGAGTTGGATGGTAACGATTGTAACCATGTCCATGCTCTGTCTCTAAGAGAGAATGGGAAAAGACGAAGTCTTATCGCGTCTGGAGTTACTCCATTTGCTTTCACTGTGTCTGCGTATTGTACAAACTTCGTTAGATGTTTGTTCGGATCCTCAGTTGCGTTTCCTGAGAATTGGTTTTGTTGTACAGCCGACAACAATGATGGTTTCAGCTCAAAATCATTTCGGGTAATAGCTGGGGCAGCAATGCTACTTCTAGGCTCCATCTGAGATGGTGTAGCGTATGCCTTCAGCGGTTTGTTCGGAGGTCCTTCAGCCATCGTCGGTTCTTCTTCGGATTTGGGAATGGGAGTGAGAGGATCGGGAATGTTATGTTTGAGTTGGTACTCAATGATTCGGCTTCTTAGATGTAAGAAGCGTTCTAGTTCTGCGACTGAAGGTTTCAAGATATCGCCTTGTGGGCGATCACTTGGCATACAATCGACAACACTAGTAAAGGAAAAATGAAAATTGTTTACCTAGTCTATACGGTGTAACAGAAGGTTACACTATTGACTAAACGGGTCCCCGGCAACGGTGCAAAAAACTTGATCGCGACTTTCTATGTCTAATACAACTAACTGCAAGTGCACAGTCTATCGCGTAGTAATAAAAGATATCGATCCCACAGGGACTCGTAATCAAACTAGTGTTCTCGGGAGTTACTATGTTTAGCTAGGTAGAATATGTTTTAAGGGAATAAGATTGTCACTAAAAGGGGGAACTAAGATTACTGTTTAGATTTTAATTAATTGAATCGATACGTAGTAATTGTGTTCTTCAGGGATTTGATAAGTTACTGGTGTATGAAATAGTTTTCACAGTTTATTTAAGCAGAAAATGGAGATTTGAAGACTCTCGTCTCACGATGGTTATTGAAGCTAATCATAATCCTAAGGGCCAAACGTACACTTTCGTATCCCGTTCGGGGTTAAAACTATTTTTTGGAAATCTCTAAGTTCTAATTCGTTTTAAAGTGCTTTCGCTGTTATTAAAACAAATGCCTAGTGTTTACTATCTGACCTTATCACAACTTTCGCTTGTTGGTTCGTATCTTAATTAATTTCCCACTTTCGTGGTAAAACTACTTTTAAATAAGTTCTCGCTTTCGCGACGAAGTTTACTCAGTGAATCAATTTTAAACACTTAGACCATAGATTATTTTTGTGAAAAGAAAGTTTTCAAACAAGAGTTATCAAATCCCATTCGAATTATTACTACATATCGATTGCCTAAGTTTAGCTAGACATGGAATTGGGAAGAACAAAACATAAATAATAATAATAAATAATAAATTCCATTATGTTAAAACAGAAGTCGATCAAAATGAAAACCTGTAAATAAGCCAATTGGCCTTTGGGCAGATCCTCCATAGATGTTGGCAGGATTCTGGTCTTTAGTGCCAATTTGATCGTACAGTGCAGTAGCAATTACAAAAGAGCGGAAATGGGAATAAGGAAATGTAAAGGAGAAATGGATACAAATAAAAACTGGAAAGTAAATTTGCTCTGGAAATTAAATTCGGCAGCACTTCGTGGTATGAATGCAGCACCCTTTTTTGAAGTCCCCTGCTTCCCTTTTTATAGAAGTGGAATCCCAACGGTTATCTCTGAGGATGATGGACCTTGAGGCAGATAATTTAGGGAGTAGTGGACCACTTAATGGGAATTGGAACTGCTCTTTTGACGTGTAATCTGAGTGGGGCGTTTTTGCCTGCATGACGGTCGTCACCCGTGTGACGGTCATCATGCATCTGTGACGGTCGTCACATCAGCAAAAACAGTCTGCTGCGCTTTTCATTGTGTTTTCACTCCTTTTTCGTCCATATTTCATCTGGGATTGCTTCTTTTCTTTATGTTGCCTTATTTAGACGTGATCGTTGAATACCTACAAAAACATCAGACAAATACACGGAAATAACCCGAAATCGGATCGAAAACGGTTAGACTTTAGTTGAATTATGCATGAAAATATCTATATGATTTCGTGTTATCAGTTGTAGTCAAAACCCCATTCCTTATTGTCCTACTTCTGCAAAATTTATGTAGAGTTTAACGTTATCGCCGAGCAACCAAAAGAACGGGTTCAAAAGCCGGTTATGCGAAGGGAAGATATTAGCACCCCTCACATCCATCATACTCGATGGGAACCATTTGTTTGTCTATGTGTGAAAGTATCTGCTAAAGATACTGCTTTAAGAGTGTTCCAAGGGGAGAGGCGAAGGTTAGAAACAAGGAAAAGAGAGTACGAAAGAGGGAAGAGAGACTCAGTAGGACTTCACGGTCCTATGCCTACGTATTCTCAACAAGTATGAGAAAGTCGGAGTCAACATTTTTCGGAGAACTACGGATAAAAGACGGGAAAATGCTCAGTAAGGATTGGGGTCCTTGTGCCTACATATCTTCACTTAAAGAAGTGAAGAATCAGAGCAGACGTAGTTCGGCCTACGGTTTACTGGTGTTTTGGTGGATGATGCTAACATGCGCATTCTAGCAGTTAGGTGTATTGCAGCTCGCTTGTGGAGTCTTGGGCGTTACCTGTTTGCGATACAACGGACATAACATATCCTTTTGAAAAGAGATAGTTTTCGCCATCAAGGCAAGATGTCACATTTGATTTGTGGAAGTTATTTTTAACGGTGAAATAGGTCCTCGGATAGTAACCCCTTGCGGGTAGTACCTAATTCTCTATCTCAAAAGATTTACTGTGAAAATGGCTTGGTGAATATAGTCACGTCTTCGTATTGAAAGATGAGTGTCGAGACCACACACTCTACAGTGAGTATCCTGACACTCGGAGAGGAAGAAGTCTGCACTCAATCCTCTCTCTCTTTAGTTCAATACAAAGAGAACTTCATTCTTTTATTAAAGATGTTTTGATCTTGGATGGTAAGTGTTTTACGACAGTGAACCCTAAAGGTAATGTCAAACACTCGGGATAGGAGAAGGCCTTCGCCTAACCACTCCACAACCATCCAAGTTTTATTAGGAAAAGAGTTTTGAAAATGCACTTGGTACAAAACCAAAGTTTTTTAGACTTAAAAGAGAAAAGTTTAAAAAGAAGTTTTTAAAAGAGAGGGTGGTGAATAGAGCATGGTAGGTTGATGGCGATGCGCGAAGTAATCGACTTACATGGTGAACTACATACAAGGTTGGTGTGATGAGGGAAGAGGGGTGAAATGAAAAGGAGAAACCCTAAGGTGATCCAATTTGAAATGGGTTTAAAAATGACTTGACGTTGGATCAAGCCTCATTTGTTCTTTGTTTTAAAAATATGTTCTAGCCTAGTTCATTTTTATCTTTCTTAACAAGTAGCAAGCAAGCGTGAAAATAACTAAGCTATTAAACTGTAACAGGAGAGGGATACATATAAAATACAGGGGATTGCGAGAAATAAATGTTCTCGTTGTCAGGTAGCCCAAGAGAAAGTCGTGTGTGTGCGAGGTGTCCTAAACTAAGCAACAGAGAAGAGTTCAGACAAAATAAGCAGACTAGGGTTTATGTACAAGGCCTAAGCTTCAATACCCCAAGATAATGATCAATAGTCCACTAATTTAAGATTTTTAGGGTTTCGATAGTTTTATCGTATTTTTAGTATTTTGAATGACATAAACAAGAGAAGGGTTAGATGACAGTATATGTAATATGACAGGATGAAATATGAACGATGATGATAAGATGAGGAGGGTAGTAAATAAGATAATAATATCAACAGTAACGTAAACAAAGAATATGTGCGATAATATAAAACAGTGATATATTAACAGAAATTAAATCAAGGGTATATTCGACTAAAAAGTAAAGCAATTTTATATTGAACAAAAATTAAAATCAAGAAGTAATGTTTGAAGATCATTCTCCGATTTAACCGTGTAGCACGGACCAAAAAGAGTGGGATCTCGTCTTAATCATAAACTCGTGTCGATTAATCAAAGGTAATCTCTCACAATCCCAAAGTATAAAAAAATGATCCAAATGATCATTTTCTACAGATTTGAAATAATGAAGATTATCGACTTCAATAAATTGACGTTTACAAATGTAAAGACTTCATTGGCCGATAAAATAAAACAAACTCGAGATGAAATTGAAACTAAGGTTAAATCTCGTCTTAATCGCAAACCTTATGTTAATTAATCGAAGGGAACCTCTCACGATCCTAAAGTATAGAAAAATGATCTGAATGATCATTTTCTACAGATTTGAAATAATGAAGGTTTAGCAACCTCGAAAACTAACCTTTGTGAATCAGAGACTTCATCGATTCGAAAAATGTAGTCGAGAATGAGAAAGAAAATGAAAAGTGAAAAAGTGGGTGGTCTCGGATAAATTATTATCTATCAATAATTTGACCGATAACAATTTATGGAGGTCTCGTCATCGGCCAAAATGAAAACAAAATTAAGGCAAAATCGAGAATGGAAAGAAACTAATGATATATTAGATTATTTAATAATTAAACTATTTAGCAAAAAAAATCTCTTAACAAAAGTATTATCAAAATAAATAGACCAAAAACTCCAAATTAAAAAAAAAACTAAAAGAAGAATCTATACATGCTAAAAAAGGCAATAAGAAAATTGGGGGTATATAGTAAACTGATAGGTATAAAAATAATAAAAAAGTAAAAAAATAAAATAAAGGGAATCATTTGGGCTTTGCATCAGCCCATCATTCCTCACAAAAACAAATACCATGCCAAAAAATAAAAAGAGTAATGGTAATGAAAAAAAATAAACGCAATGGGTCATAAGCCCATCGTCCCAAAACCTTAAAGCATGGATCAATACAAAGGAAACGTGGGTCCAGTTTAAAACTCAATTTTTCACAAAAAAAAAAAAGAATTTCAAAAAAAACGAAATGTAAATAAATCTATACCAATACAACACTGTTATTCAAAATAAAATGAAAAGAGAAAACCAAGGCAATGCTATCTGGAAAAGAAAAGCTTAGATTCATCACTCTAACAAGAAGAAGAACAAGATAGCGAGAAGTGCATCAACTCGAATTTCAACCTTTCCGCCGTGCCTGATTCGCTCTCCCTCGTCTTTCGCCCACTTTCAGCACTGTGTTAGATTCTGTTTCAATCTTTGTCTCAATCTCTTTCTCGCTTTTCGCTCGCGGTTTTGGTCAGGTTCGTTCACAAAAGGTTTGTGTTTTAACCTTAAACTCACTTCATCTCCTCTCAACTCGATTCATGGTTCTATTTTGATTTTTGAGATCTGGGGATTTGGGTTTCTGAAAGTTATGTGTGAAGGGTCTATTGAAGGTAAAGAGAGGCGTTTGAATGTTATGGTTTTTTAGGTTATGTTAAATAAGGTTGGGGGTTTGATTTGAGATCGAGGCTGTGGAAAGGCTTGAGAGGGTTTGAGGAGATGAAGATTGTGGTTTGTGGTTGATTGTCACGTTTTTTTGCGAATACAGGTTCGTGGAGTCCCCTTTGGGGTTGCCGTTGTGACGTCTTTATGGTAGTGGAGGGATTATGAGTTGGATTTTTGTTATTACAATACGGTGAGGGTGTTGTTGTGGGATGCGGTACGAACTAAAAACCTCTGCAACGCGAGAATCTCGGTAGATATTTGAAGACCAAATTTGAAAGGTAACATGTATTTTTGTTTTTTTACTGGTCTTCTTTCCCTTTCTCAATTGTAGGTTGAGATACTGCATTTTTATGGCAATGTTTCTCAGATCGTAGTCTCTTTTTTTTACTATTGTAACTCCCATTTTTACTTCTTCTTCTGCTACAGATTATGGATATGGGTGTCGTGCGTTGCAATTCGGTGAATCGTGGTTTGTTGTTGTGTTGTGCTAGGTGTTATATTGCTTTGTGTACAGGTTGGCTTGGTGTGTAAACTCATTGGCTCAGCTGCGGCATGCGTTGCATTTTGTTGTGGCTTCAATGTGATGGAAAGGTTGTTTCCATAAGCTGCTTGCGTAGTGTACTTCGCTGCAGCAAAATGCAAGCACTCCTTATTTCTTCTTCTTTTTTTGTTTAGTGTGATTTTGCCATATGATGTGTGGGGGTAACCTCATTATGAAATGGGCTCCATATTTTGTGTAACACTTTTTTTTTAATGAATTTTGTATGGGCTTTACACATTTGACATGGACTTATGTATTTAGGCCTTGTAGCAATTCTTTTTGGAGCATATGAAATTTGATTTTTTTTTCATGGACTTGGTTGATCAATTTTTTGTATGAGTGTGAACTTGTGAATTTTGGAATTTGTGCTTTCTATAATCTTTGAATAATGTGGCTCTTGAATAACATTGAATCTTGAATACCAACACCTTTGCACTAACAATAAACCTGTGACCCCACAAATGCCTTGAGATCAGAAGATAATGAATCGTACTACGACTTCTCTAAACCCTAATTGAGAGGAATATATTCCATATGACTCTCCTTCGTGAAATCTCTTAACTCAACATAGTCTGATGTCCTGATTCATACACTTGTAACTGAACTAATTCCACTTTGGCCAAGATCAAATTAAATCCTGTTGAAACTCAGCTGTTACTGCATACACCTAACCTGATGACCTCAAATGAATCTTGCGATAACTTGAGTTATACAAGAAAAATTGAAGCAGAGCTAATATATTTTTGGAATCTTTTAATAATCGTTAGTGAATGTATAAATGAAAGTTATGTAAAGGTATGACAAATTTAGGGTATGACAGATACCCCTATCTAATTGGCTTAGACCGTGTAAGATGAACGACTATGTTATTCATTCTTTCAAGGTAGAAGATGATTAGATATGAAGAAAATCCTGAATTTATCCGAAAAGAAAAGTGTTTGGGAAGTGAAATATTGGATAATTCGCAACGGTTGTTGTAACACCCTTTTTCTACCCCAAGATTATCAAGGAAAAATAACACATAAATCAGAGTGAATAAATAAATCTCATTAAAAAGCCACAAAAGGGCGTACATTTCTCAAAGTCAACAAAATTGGTCAATACTCCATAACGACGGGTTTTCCTCAAAGTACATCAAACAACATAAAACAGCGAAACTCAAAGCATAAATCAAGGTTTCTACTCAAAAGGGAACATCAGTAAAATAACTCAATGATATAAAATCAACTCAAAGAACCCAACCTGATGTTACATATCAGAGCAAGACCCTTTAAATTAACCATAAAGGCTAACGACTCTAAAACTTCAAAATACTCCTCGACGGCATCCACGGCTAAACTTGCTCATCTGCACGTTACCCACGTGGAGGTAACATTCAAACAGGAAGAGTGAGTAAAACAATTCATAATAATCAATGTATAACAATTAATGCATAAACGACATATTACTCATAATTATATTCAACACATTGATATCCTTCGAATATGCCTCAAAGGCCATAACGTCATAATTCATACAAAAAGACTCATAGATGCAATGTGACACAACTCAATGCATGTGGTACCAATCATCACAGTGCGATGGACATTGGGCCATCAACCCATAGATCCCTATCAATAGGATCGATTCTACTATAGAACCGGAGCACATCAAAATACTTCACATCCGCACAGTGGGATTGAAGCCAAAGTAATCGAGGTCCTGAACCGAAGTCCGGATGCACATGAATGCATGATACACACTTCACCAAATATCCTCATAATAACATCATAGGTGCATCATGTTCATCACCATCAAACGTTGTAATTCATCATATTAATCATCATACAACATATCATCATAATTCATCATATTACTCATCATACAACATATCATCATAATTCATCATATTAATCATCATACAACATATCATCATAATTCATCATATTAATTAATCTCACACATCATGTCATCATATAATCACGTATAAATCACATATTAGCTCATAGTCATATTATCCCATATTAATTTATCAAATTATACTCATGGTAATCCTCACACTATCGCCTATCAATCACATAAACTTCACATTTCTACTCATGTTAATTTGTCATATCATCACATAATATTCACATATTAATCCCTAATATCATCTCACATTGCCTCATATTAATTCATCATAATTACACTCACGGTAATTCTCATACTATTACTTATTACTCGCGCAACCTCACTGCCATACTGATAATGCGAAATCGTATATATATAATGACATACATTTTAACTAATCTATAACTGGTTTCACTCCGATTTCAGGTTTTTCCATGTTATTTGTCTAGTATTTTGCAGGTATTTAAAGTTCATGTTTAAATGGAGCAAGATAAAGAAAATAAGCAATTACAGATGAAAACCAAATGAAAATCAGATGAAAAACAGATAAAAACAGCAGATACAGATTTTTCTGATATGACGGTCGTCACATGACCATTACGACCGTCATGCGTGTTACGACTGTCACATTCCATGACGACCGTCATGCAGACAAAAAATGCAGAAAACGTGCACGTGCTGTAAGTGCCTTAAAAGACCAAAAAGAATGGACCACTAGCTCCTACTTTTTCTGACATCAATCCCACTTCCTGAAGCAACTAACCGTTGGAAATTCCAGCTATAAAAGGAGGAAGCTGAGACCAGAAAAGGGGAGCCACATTCAAGACACGAAGTGCTGCCAAATTATTTTTCAGAGCGAATTTGAGTTTCAGATTTCTTTATTGTTTCCTTTTCCTTTCCTTGCAATTCTGTTTGTACTTTTCAAATTCTATTCTGTACGAGTTATTGGTACCGAGACTAAAATCCTGCCGACATTGTGGAGGATTTCCCAAAGGCCAATTGAATTATTTACAGGTTCTTATTATAATCGTTAATTGAATTTTATTTTTCATTATGATGCATGCTTATATTTTCTGCCATTATTTACGTGTTATTAGTTTATATTCCATGTCTGGCTAAATTAAAGCAATCGGTATGTAATAGGTAGTCAGATGGGATTCGATAATAACCGGTGTATTCTTTCCTTTTCAAACTTATTTCTGGCTTTAGTTTTTTAAATTGATTTTCTAAATAAATGTTCGTCGTGACAGCGAGAACTTATTTAAAAGTAGTTTTGCCACGACAGTGGGAAATTCATAAAGGTATGAACCAATAAGCGACAGCTGAGGTTAGGACCAGATAGTAAAAACTAAGCATCCATTTTAAAAATAGTGACAGCGCTTTAAAAAGGATTAGAACTTAATGGTTTTCAAAAAGTAATTTTAACCCCGAACGGAATAGCGACAGCATACGTGTGCCTTAGAGTTGCGACTAGCGTCAACAACCATTGTGAGACAAAGGTCTTTAAACCGTCATTTTCTTCTTAAACTATTTTTGAAAACACCCAAAACACCGGTAACTTGTCGAATCCTTGAAGAACCAACATATTGCATACCGATTCACGCATTTATACCTTAAGTAACGTTTTTAGTTTCCCTTTATTATACACACTTCTTTTGCTTTTATTCCCTTAAAACCATACCGACCTAGCTAAACATAGTAACACCCGAGAATACTAGCTTGATTATGAGTCCATGTGGGATCGATATCTTTTATTACTACGCGATAGACTGTGCACTTGCAGTTAGTTCAGTTAGACATAGAAATTCGCGATCAAGTTTTTGGCGCCGTTGCCGAGGACCCGTTTAGTCAATAGTGTAATCCTCTGTTACACAGTATAGACTAGGTTAACTATTCTCTCTCCCTCTACTCGTTCGTCGGTTGTATGCCAAGTACTCGCTCACAAGGTGACATCTTACAACCTACAATCGTCGAACTAGAGCGCTTCTTACACTTAAGAAGGTGCATCCTCGAATATCAACGAAAACACAATATTCCTGATCTTCTAGCTCATACTCCTGTTGAAGAATCGAAGATGGTTGAAGGACCTCAGAACAAACCGCTGAAGGACTACGCTACCCCATCTCAGCTGGAGCCTCGAAGTAGCATTGTTGCCCCCGCTATTAATCGGAACAATTTTGAGCTGAAACCGTCATTGCTATCAGTTGTACAACAACATCAATTCTCAGGAAATGCAACTGAGGATCCGAATGAACACTTAACGAAGTTTGTGCAATACGCGGACACAGTGAAGGCAAATGGAGTAACTCCAGATGCAATAAGACTTCGTCTCTTTCCTTTCTCTCTTAGAGATAGAGCTTGTACTTGGTTACAATCCTTACCATCCAACTCCGTTACGACGTGGGAATAGTTGAAGAACGTTCTCTTAGCAAGATACTTTCCGCCAAGCAAAACTGCTATGCTTAGAGCTCAAATCAATGGATTTCGACAGAAAGATGCTAAATCTCTCTATGAAACATGGGAAAGGTTTAAGGATATGATGAGAGCATGCCCTCACCATGGTTTAGAAAACTGGGTGACGATCCATACTTTCTACAATGGGCCTCTATATAACACCAGATTAACGGTAGACGCCGCCGCAGGCGGTGCACTTATGGATAAGCCATACGATGAAGCCTATCAACTTATCGAAAACATGTCTCAGAACCATTGCCAACGGGGAGGTGAAAGAACTCCATCAGAGAAACCCGCAGCGAAAGGTGGGATGTACGAGATCAGCAATCTTGAAAAGTTCAACACTAAGGTGGATGCTCTAGCGCAGAAAATCGACAGTCTGACTGTAACACCACCTGTAACCGTAGCTGCTGTAACTCCAAATTGCGAGTTATGTGGAATCGCCACTCAAAATGCGCCCGAGTGCCCATTATTGGCAGGAATTCCACCAGACCAAGTAAACTACGCTCAAGGTAACCCTTACGCAAATACTTACAACCCAGGATGGAGGAACCACCCAAACTTTTCCTACAAAAGCGATAATGCCTTGCAAGCACCGGCTGCTCCGCCAGGATATCAGAAACCAGCCGCAGCTGCCCAGACTGCCCCTAGGAAATCAAATCTCGAAGTGATGATGGAAAAATTCATAGCTACTCAAGTTCAAACAAATAAAGAATTCCTGAATAAAAACATACACACTAGCGAGCAGATTAAACAGCTGACCGGAAAAGTAGACGCTTTAGCCACCCATCATAAAATGCTTGAAACACAGATATCACAAGTGGCTCAACAACAAGCCTCTACGGTCGCACTAGCTGGGACATTTCCAGGTCAGCCAGAACCTAATCCGAAAGGTCATGCAAACGTTGTTATATTGAGAAGTGGAAAAGAATTGGAAGGCCCAACAAATCCTAGGCATGAAGACTCAGCCATGCATCAGAAATCTGATAAACCAACAGAGAAGGAGTCTGAAACCGAAAAGAAGGAAGGTGACGAGCAAGAGGCCGCCAAAGATGAAAACTCATACGGGCCTCCACCGCCATATAAACCACTGATTCCTTATCCTCAAAGATTCATAAATTCCAAAACTTCAGGACAATTTAAGAAATTCGTTGAACTTCTGAAACAACTAAATATCACTATTCCTTTCACAGAAGCGATAACTCAAATGCCGTCATACGCTAAGTTTCTTAAAGAAATCTTGTCTAACAAAAGGAAAATCAAGGATAACGAAATAGTTACACTTACTGCCGAATGTAGCGCAATCATTCAAAATAACATGCCTCATAAACTAAAAGACCCATGTAGTTTCTCCATACCATGCGTCATAGGAAAGTTTGTCATAGACAAAGCTTTATGCGATCTAAGAGCCAGTATAAGTGTCATGCCCTTATCTATATGCAAAAAGTTGAACATAGGAGAACTAAGACCAACTAAAATGTCCGTACAATTGGCTAACCGATCAGTCAAATATCCCGTCGATATGCTGGAAAACGTTCCAGTACGCATAGGTCAATTCTATATTCCAACCGACTTCATAATCATAGACATCAAAGAGGACTTTGCAACCCCAATTATCCTAGGAAGACCGTTCCTAGCAACAGCTGGAGCTATCATAAACGTAAAGAAAGGAAGGCTAACATTCGAAGTAGGAGAAGAAAAGATAGAGTTCATCCTTACTAAGTTTTTGAAGGTACCAGCCATATATGACACATGCTATATAGTATATGTCATTGACGAATGCATGCGAAAACTGGAGAAGGAAGAAACTAAATATTCTGAAATCATGAAGATCCAAATCCCTGATATTCATGAGGATGACAACTGGCGTGCGCCATACAAAGATGATAGTCTGAGCAAGATCTTAGCACTAACTCCCAATCACATGCCAGGTCCAAAAAACCCAGTTTTAGAACTTAAAGAACTACCTAAAACCCTCAGGTACGAATTCTTAGACACAGAATTCAAAAGACCAGTAATAGTCAACGCAAATTTAGGACAGTCAGAAACTGAGCAATTACTAGAAGTCCTAAGGGAATACCCAACTGCGTTAGGCTATATTATAAGTGATCTTAAAGGCATAAGTCCCTCCATCTGTATGCATCGAATCATGCTAGAGGAAGACTGCAAAACTTCAAGAGAACATCAGAGAAGGATAAATCCGATCCTAAGCACTGTAGTCAAAGACGAGGTGAAAAAGTTACTAGACGCAGGAATCATATACCCGATCTCCGACAGCCAATGGGTCAGCCCAGTGCACGTAGTGCCAAAGAAAGGAGGCGTTACTGTAGTAAAGAATGCGAAAGGTGAATCGATAACCCAAAGAGTTGTGACTGGAAGCAGGATGTGTATCGATTACAGAAAACTGAATAAGGCGACTCGGAAAGATCACTTCCCTTTACCTTTCATAGACCAGATGTTGGAAAGACTAGCGAAACATTTGTACTTCTGCTATCTAGATGGTTATTCAGGATTCTTCCAAATTCCTATTCACCCTGATGACCAAGAAAAGACAACATTCACCTGTCCTTATGGCACTTTTGCTTATCGCCGAATGTCGTTTGGACTATGCAATGCTCCAGCAACCTTCCAAAGATGCATGATGGCAATCTTTGCGGATTTCATAGACGACATCATGGAAGTGTTCATGGATGACTTCTCTGTATGCGGACAAAGCTTTGAAAGCTGCCTGTCAAATTTAGAAATAGTACTCGAAAGATGCGCTAAAGTGAACCTTGTTCTCAATGGGGAGAAATGTCATTTCATGGTCCGACAAGGCATCATTTTAGGACACGTCATATCTAAAAATGGGATTGAGGTTGACAAAGCTAAAATAGAGATCATAAAGGATCTTCAACCTCCAAAAACAATACGAGAAATACGAAGCTTTTTAGGACACGCTGGATTCTACCGAAGATTCATAAAGGATTTCTCGAAAATCACAAAACCTCTGACAGGATTGTTGATGAAAGATGTCGAGTTCGTTTTCGACAAAGAATGCTTGGAAGCATTCGAAACTCTAAAGACAACACTCATTACCGCACCAATCATACAACCCCCAGACTGGCAACTACCATTCGAAATCATGTGCGATGCGAGTGATTATGCTGTAGGCGCAGTTCTAGGACAAAGGAAAGACAAGAAGCTTCACGCAGTCTACTACGCCAGTAGAACTTTAGACCCTACCCAAATGAACTACGCCACAACGGAGAAGGAACTTCTAGCAGTTGTGTTTGCACTTGACAAATTCCGTTCCTACTTGGTAGGAGCCAAAATAATCATATACACAGATCACGCTGCCATTAGGTACCTAATAAGCAAAAAGGATGCCAAACCAAGATTATTGAGATGGATCCTATTATTACAAGAGTTCGACTTAGAAATTAAAGATAAGAAAAGAACCGAAAACGTAGTTGCAGATCACTTATCCCGAATAGAAGGCATCAAACAAGAATCAGTTCCTATCAATGACGATTTTCCCTACGAACGTCTGATAGCCAAATTGGAAAGCGATATGTCTAACTTAACCTTTGAAGAACCAGAACTTGAAAAAGTCGTGGAAGCTGTCTATGCCCAAGCCACTTTGCCTTGGTATGCCGACATCGTTAATTACTTAGCCGCGGGCGTGCTTCCACCGGATCTAACTTATCAACAAAAGAAGAAATTCTTCCACGACTTAAAGCATTATTATTGGGACGAACCTCTACTCTTCAAATGAGGCGCCGACAAAATATACCGTCGCTGTGTCCTAGAGGATGAAATAGAAGACATCATTTCCCAATGTCATTCAACACCTTATGGTGGTCATGCTAGTACTTCAAAGACGTGCGCTAAAATTCTACAATCTGGCCTATTTTGGCCCAGCCTCTAGAAGGATGTCCATATCGTTGTACTCAAATGCGACCGGTGCCAACACACTGGCAACATCTCATGACGCGATGAAATGCCTCAGAAAGGAATTTTAGAAGTAGAAATCTTTGACGTATGGGAAATAGACTTCATGGGGCCTTTCCCGTCTTCTTTTGGAAACAAATATATACTCGTCACTGTCGACTATGTATCTAAATGGATAGAGGTCGTTGCCGCTCCAACAAATGACGCGCGAGTAGTCGTCAAACTCTTTAGCAACACAATCTTTCCTAGATTTGGTGTGCCCAGACTCGTCATTAGTGACGGTGGTTCACACTTCATATCGCGAATCTTTGACAAACTTCTCTCTAAATATGGAGTCAAGCACCGCGTAGCTACACCGTATCATCCGCAAACTAGCGGACAAGTGGAGGTTTCGAATAGAGAAATAAAACAAATATTGGAAAAGACTGTCACAACCTCTAGGAAAGATTGGTCATCGAAACTGAACGAAGCTTTATGGGTCTATAGGACCGATTTTAAGACACCAATAGGTACCATACCATTTAAATTGGTTTACGGAAAATCTTTTCACCTGCCAGTGGAATTAAAGCATAAAGCCTTTTGGGCCATTAAGACGCTGAACTTCAACTACACTGAGGTAGGGGAGAAACGAATCTTGAATCTTCATGAATTAGAAGAACTCAGGTTGGACGCATATGAGAATGCCCGCATCTACAAAGAAAGAACCAAGAAATGGCATGATAAACATTCAGTCTGGAAACAATTTAGTGTGGGAGACGTCGTGCTCCTATTCAACTCAAGATTGAAACTTTTCCCAGGAAAATTAAAATCTAGATGGTCTGGACCTTTTGAGGTAACCAAAATCCTTAAAAGTGGAGCTGTTGAAATTAGTGATAAAACCAACGCACCGTTTATAGTAAACGGACAACGTTTAAAGCATTATAATCAAAACGAAAACAGTCACCACGTGAGCAGTGTGCAATTGCTTGAGCTTCCCGCTCAAACCCCCGAATAGCTTGTCACCAAGCTATCGTCAGGCTTTTGACGTTAAAAACATCGTTGATTGGGAGGCAACTCAATTTTCCCGTTTTTCCCTTTTGATATATTGAAATTATGTTTTCATTTTAATTTATAATTTTGCATAAAATTCTATTTTCTGATTTTCTACTATTTCCTTTACTTTATTTTTCTTTCTTTTATCACCTTTTGCTTCTTAAAAATCTAATATGCGTAAATGTGATTTCAACTTTTCCAGGATTTTAAAGCCTTCCTACCTTTCTCTTATTTTTATCTGACTAACTTCCGAGTATGGCTGACATCGATGTTACGACCGTTGTATTTAGAGGACTAGCTCACAAGGCCAGATTTGAGGCACTGACTCAGAGAGGCATCGCTTTGACTCTGTACTATGATAGATCCACCATGGAAAAGCTAGGAATCCACGATAGCATTCAGTACCTGTTTAACCAATTAGGTTGTGAGCAAACTGCTCTAAAGACCCGATTTGCTACCTATCGCGAACTCACGTTCGAATTCCTTAGCTCCTTAAGCTACTTACTCGAATATGGCTATGGATCCACCAAAGAGCTGATAACCTTTAGAATGTTTCGAATAGACCACACCCACAACCGTATGTCGTTAGCTAACATCCTAGGATTTCCTAGCGGACCTTATGTGTTTACCGACACCGAAGAGGATATTGATATCGAGTTAGAACAATTTTGGGGTACCATCACAGGTAACTATCACCCTGAACCTAATGACATGCACAATAACGAGATACATAATCCAGCACTCCGTTACTCTCATAGGATTTTAGCCCATACCCTCTTTGGGAAGGAGGAAAACATTACTACAGTTTCTAAGAGTTGTTCATCCTGTTATGTGCTTTACAAGGTCGTCCTGTCAATGTTGTACCTTTTATGATGAGATCATTCACACACCTTAATCAGGAACCAAATTTACCCATCTTAATAGGAGGCCTAGTCACCATGATTGCCCATGAAATCGGCCTTAGGTACCACCTGAATGGAGCCATTCGTTTTGGCACCATCAGACCAATGGACATTCAATTTTGCTTCAACAGACGTATCTTAGGTAACTTAGGACCAGGAGCCTACGAATACCTTATCACTAATCGACCTGTCCACCTTTTCACATTGCCTAACCATGAGCTGACGAGTATCCACAACAGAAACAATTGGCTTTATGAATTGGACGAGCCTATGGGACCTCCATCACCTCAATCCACACACCAAGCCTACATGTACGACAGCGATCACATATCAGAAGCACATGACTACATGTATTACAAAGATTATGTGTCTGAAGTGGAGACAGATCCTGAGACCCCTCCTAATTTCCATAACTTCCTTGATCCTACTCCTGAACAATGCACAGACAAGTTGGACAATGTTCTGAAAACTATGGACGATTTCAAGCTGGAATTAACCACTGTAAAAGATGAACTAACACAACTTCACGTGGATGTCATTACTTTTATGGACGTAGTTAGCGACCAATTTGATGACATTATTCAGCAGATCAACAAATTGAAGCAACAAAAGGATTGATGTTTTAGTCTCTTTCTTTTGTTTAGTTTACTGCATTTCGCGTTATTTCCCATTTTTAAATTTCACAATTTTTTTTCTGATTATTGTACTACATTAAACAAGTATTTCAATTAATGTTATTTTATTTTCGTTTTGGTATTACTTTAATCTTGGTTGTTCCGTTAATTTCCATCTTTTATCTAGTCTCTTATACTGCAATATCACAAAAAGCGCCATTTAAAACTGTGAAAAACTCCTCATATGCAAAATTCTGCAATTCTGCAGAATTTGTTGATGTGACGGTCGTCACACATCCCTTACGGTCCTCACGCGTATTACGACCGTAACAATCTGTAACTGTCGTCACGTGTACAAAACCCCACTTCTGTCAAAAACAGGGGTTACGAACCTTTCCCCCTTCACTCTCTTAACTTCCCATTTTCTCACATTCAAATCCCACTACCACGTTCCAAATCCCTCATTACTCAGCCACTCCTTCAAACTTCCATTTCACCCCTATAAATCAACCTTCCCATTTCTCTGTTCTCCATTCACAGAACCCTCACTACTTTCCCTCTCTGAACCACTCTCACGAAAATGGCAAGGCAAAACCGTGAAATCCCCAATCTGAGCAACATCCTCTTCAGAGAAGGTGAGTCCGGAGAAAGGCAAAGGACCAATTACATGGCTTTCCATCAACGGTCGCTTCAACCGACCCGCTATGCTCATATTGAGTCTTTAACAGAGCTTGGAATTCTGGATGGTGTCATCTGGATGCTGCAGAGGGCCGGCATTTGGCATCTCTGCACAAACCCTCAACCTACCTACGAGTCACTCATATTGGAGTTCCTCAGTTCCTTCACATACGTGACTTCAGCCAGCGATACAAATCAGCTTACCGGCGCCGCTTGCTTCCGCATGTTCGGCACTGAATACCAAATCAACCAGAATTGAATCACCGACATGCTGCAGTTTCCTCACAGCGATGATGCTCATCACCGCCCCTCCGATCAGTTCTACCATGAAGCCTTCACTCTTTAGAACCAACTGACCGGCACCACAACTGACAGTTGGGAGACTCTGAATGCCACCCACATCCACAATCCAACCATCAGATACTTCCATCGGGTGTTGAGCAACACTATCTTCGCTCGTGATAGTAACCACAAAGTCAATTCGAAGGAGCTGTTCTTTCTCCGTTGCGTGTTTGCTTCGGAACCCATTGACGCCGCACCGTTCCTCTTGGCTCACATTCAAGCCAACTACAACCGTGGCTCAAAACCGTTTTATTTTGGTGGCATCATCACTTCCATCGCCTTAGGCCTCGGCCTTGGCAACCACCTCCAGAACCTTCGCTTGATGCCTCCTGTTTTCCTCGACACCGATCATTGTCACACTTCTCACCTAATCAGATCCCGAGCAGATGGCAAATATCATCCGGTAGTGCGAGGCCGCACTATCCAAAGCATTATCATGCCCACTCGTACCCGAATGCATCCTCAGGACAGAGCCAACTGGCTCTTTGATCCGAATGCCCCTGCTGCTACTACTGCCCCAACTCAAGAAAATGCCCAAGGGCCTATGGATGAAGTTCAAGAAGAGTTGGACAGAGCTGACCAAGTTGAGTCATCACAACCACCTCCTGCCGAAGGTCCCTCCTCATGTCGTCGCCGCCGTCCTGAAGCCGATTTCACAAACACGGATCTCCTCCGCTCCATCGAACAACAGAATCAGATGATGGTTATGATGGAACAACAAAACCGACGGGCTGAACAGTTCGAAGCTTGGCAGAGAGCACAACTTGATCAAATGAGGACCTCCATGCAGCAGCTCCAAGACGTCCAAGTCGGCCTGATCGATGACATGGCCAATCTCACAGTGCGAGTCGACGGCCTCCGAGACTACATTTACCACACAGGAGCTTTGAACCTCGACGCACGCGACAGAAGAGCCAGAGGTAGAGGTAGAGACAGAGGCAGAGGCCGGGACTAGTAGTATTTTTCATTTCTTATATTTCGTTTTTCTTTCCATTGTACTTTCCCTTCCGCATTCTTTTCAAATTAGTGAGGACGCTGATTGAGATAGTGTGGGAGTGGAGCGTTATTTCCCTATTTCCCTGTTATTTCTTATTTCGCTTGTACTTTCATTCAGAATTTTCAATTTAAAGTATTTTAATTTTGGCAAATAAAGCTCATTTATATACCTCTCTCCGTTACGTGAACTCCCCGCGCTTTATTCGAAATATACAAAAACTTTTATCCTCCTCAAAGCATCACGTGATACGCTAAAGTTTAACCAAGTTTGGAATTCCCGAGAAGAAAATTCCAACAAAACCACTACCGCCCTGACACCTTAGACCTCCGGTTTATGCGAGTCAGTTTCACTACTTACTTGTACCAAAGCCTCAAGTTTCGACTCAAACGGAGCCCCCAGTAGTTTATACGAGCAGTCAGCACCATCCTAAACACTTCTAAGTAAGAAACTGATGCAAATAAGTGCGTGATCTCTAGTATGAAATGAAAAATCATGAAAAAGAAAAGCCATATAGCCTGAATATAGAGACATGTTCCTTCTAAGTTAGGTGCTCCTCACCCGAGCATTTAGCCCAACGGTACAAAACTCTTCAAGATCAATAGCAGAATAAACATATGTGCGAAGAAAAAATTGAATTAGCAAAGAGATCATAGCCACTAACAGGTTTACTTGCCATGAACGTGAATAGACAACGGGCTTAATGTGATTGCGCCAGAACGAAACCGGGTAAAACTTGTTACAAGAAACTTGACGCCGAGCTGCAGTAGCATGATTGGGACTGGCTTGCATAAAAGAGAGGCCTTCGAAGACTTACATTTTAGTGTCATCGCCGTATACGTTTTGTTTCCATTGGACTCTCGATCTCCTAACTTAACGTCTGAGAAGTCTTTTCGAAAGAAGAGTGTGTCGTGTGCTTGCTAAATTTTTAAATTTTTCCTACCTTTACTTGAGGACAAGAAAAGATTCAAGTTTAGGGGAGTTTGATAACACGAAATTGTATATATATATATATATAATGACATACATTTTAACTAATCTATGACTGGTTTCACTCTGATTTCGGGTTTTTCCATGTTATTTGTCTAGTATTTTGCAGGTATTCAAAGTTCATGTTCAAATGGAGCAAGATAAAGAAAACAAGCAATTACAGATGAAAACCAGATGAAAATCAGATGAAAAACAGCAGATACGGATTTTGCTGATATGACGATCGTCACATGACCATTACGACCGCCATGCGTGTTACGACCGTCACATTCTATGACGACCGTCATGCAGACAAAAAATGCAGAAAACGTGCATGTGCTGTAAGTGCCTTCAAAGACCAAAAAGAGTGGACCACTAGCTCCTACTTTCTCTGACATCAATCCCACTTCCTGAAGCAACTAACCGTTGGAAATTCCAGCTATAAAAGGAGGAAGCTGAGACCATAAAAGGGGAGCCTCATTCAAGACATGAAGTGCTGCCAAATTATTTTTCAGAGCGAATTTGAGTTTCAGATTTCTTTATTGTTTCCTTTTCTTTTCCTTGCAATTCTGTTTGTACTTTTCAAATTCTATTCTGTACGAGTTATTGGTACCGAGACTAAAATCCTGCCGACATTGTGGAGGATTTCCCAAAGGCCAATTGAATTATTTACAGGTTCTTATTATAATCGTTAATTGAATTTTATTTTCCATTATGATGCATGCTTATATTTTCTGCCATTATTTACGAGTTATTAGTTTATATTCCATGTCTGGCTAAATTAAAGCAATCGGTATGTTATAGGTAGTCAGATGGGATTCGATAATAACCGGTGTATTCTTTCCTTTTCAAACTTATTTCTGGCTTTAGTTTTTTAAATTGATTTTCTAAATAAATGTTTGTCGCGACAGCGAGATCTTATTTAAAAGTAGTTTTGCCACGACAGTGGGAAATTCATAAAGGTATGAACCAATAAGCGACAGCTGAGGTTAGGACCAGATAGTAAAAACTAAGCATCCATTTTAAAAACAGCGAAAGCGCTTTAAAAAGGATTAGAACTTAATGGTTTTCAAAAAGTAATTTTAACCCCGAACGGAATAGCGACAGCATACGTTCCACCTTAGAGTTGTGACTAGCATCAACAACCATCGTGAGACAAAGGTCTTTAAACCGTCATTTTCTTCTTAAACTATTTTTGAAAACACCCAAAACACCGGTAACTTGTCGAATCCTTGAAGAACCAACATATTGCATACCGATTCACGCATTTATACCTTAAGTAACATTTTTAGTTTCCCTTTATTATACACACTTCTTTTGCTTTTATTCCCTTAAAACCATACCAACCTAGCTAAACATAGTAACACCCGAGAATACTAGCTTGATTACGAGTCCTTGTGGGATCGATATCTTTTATTACTACGTGATAGACTGTGCATTTGCGGTTAGTTCAATTAGACATAGAAAGTCGCGATCAAGTTTTTGGCGCCGTTGCCGGGGACCCGTTTAGTCAATAGTGTAATCCTCTGTTACACAGTATACACTAGGTTAACTATTCTCTCTCCCTCTACTCGTTCGTCGGTTGTATGCCAAGTCCTCTCTCACAAGGCGTCATCTTACAACCTACAATCGCCGAACTAGAGCGCTTCTTACACTTAAGAAGGCCTAGTCTTCAGCATTCCAAGATTTAAGTTTCTTCTGAAACAGTCTTGAGAATCTTCGTGACTGATTCTTCAGAAATCATGTCTTCAGAATCTTTAGATTCTTGATCTTCAGAACATGTCTTCAGAGTCTTTCTACACTTGGTCTTCAGAGCCTTCAGCCTTCAGAACTTCAAGTCATCTGAGTCTTCAGAGTAGTTCTTCAGAGACTATATCTTCAAAGTCTTCAGAGTCTTGATCTTCAGAACCCCTAAGTGTTCAGAGTCTTTATGGACTTGGTCTTCAGAGCCTTCATCCTTCAGAACTTCAAGTCATCAGAGTCTTCAGCACTTAGTTCTTCAGAGGACTCACCCTTTAGTGACGCTTGTTAGCTTCCAAATCAGATGCACTTCTCAGAACATAATCCACAGGAGTATTGCAACTACAATATCCAACATCCTTGGATCTTTCTGATTGTGACCAGATACAGATGCATACTTGCTTCTTCAATATGCTTTGTTTGCTTTCAGATCAGATGCACTACTCAAAGCAGAATCCACGGGAGCATTGCAACTGCAATATCCAGCGTCCTTGGATCTCTCTAATCGTGATCAGATGTATAAGCAAACTAGCTTCTCCCATAAGCGCTTTATGATACGTCACACATAGTAACTCTCATATTGTATTAGCTGCACACGTTGATATTTGTTTGTTTGATCTTATATATTTAATTATCATGATCTGCATATAACAAACATTAGAACATAAAATGGTTCTTTCACAAATACTTAATTGTTATCATCAAAACATAGAGATAATCCCGTAGAGGCAAATCTTGCTCTTACACTATCGAGTCTCTGTCTTTTGCTCATTCCCTTTTAGCAGCAGATTTTAGATAACTCACCTCTTTGATTAGACAACAAGCGTGGATCCCATTGAGTACAATAGACGTGAAGGGTATTCATACCTTCCCCTTGCGTAACCAACTCCCGAACCCAATATTTGATTGCGATGACCTTGCCTTCTCCTTTCTTTTAGGTTTTTTTAGATCGTTTACTTTCCCTCTCTTTAGGATAAATAATGTTCGATAACGACTCTTCTGTTTTTTTTTCACCGGTTCTTTTCACAGTTGTGACAACGCCACTAAACTTAACATGGCTGTTACTTTATTTTCCTATTTAAGGTAATGTCCAATTTCATTTTAAGGGGGCATATTGTAATATTGTAAGGGAAAAACACTCTGAGTACCAAGTGTTAAGAGAAAAGAGTCTTCATTCCTGCAAAATGTATGATCGCGTCCACATTTCCTCTTAATAAGCAATTTATATCATTTTGAAAGATTTATTGTCTTGTTGTTGTTTTTTCTTGTTTATGCATTCATGTTTATTTAAGTTTACACAGTCTTTCTCAAATTTATCTTCAACCTACTATAAACAAAATCATCTCACCACCATCCCATACATTATAAACCATCATTTTGGGACTTGTTTGGTCGGTCCCACAAGTAAACCTGCATTAGGAGGTCAGATGTTATACGCGCGAAAACTGCTTGCGAACAGGTACCCAAAGCTGAGTTGATGACGTTAGAATATGCGTTGTTGGAAAAGTTTAGAGATCTTAATCTTTAATTTGTTTGGACTCAGAGTGGTGTGATAATGGGAAATTTAAATATTACTTCCAACCTAAGAGAAGAAATCCAATAAGGGCAGATGCTAGATGTGAAGTTACAGGAGATGTTGATTCAACCAGGTTTCACGCATGCCACATATGGAGTTGTTCTTTCTAATCAAAGAATTTGTGTTTCGAATGATGCATAGTTGAAAAGGAAAATTTTGGAAGAGGGTCATAAAGGCGCTTTTACCATACATCTAGGTTCTTCAAAGATGTATCAAGACTTGAACAAGGACTATTGGTGGTCTGGGATGAAATGGGATATTGCTAAGTATGTGTCTAAATATGTAGTATGACAACAGGTAAAGATTGAAAATTAGAAGCCAAGCGGTTTACTACAACCCTTAGAGGTTCCAGTATGGAAATGTGATTGCATTTTAATGGATTTTTCAGTTGGGTTACCTCACACACAAGGTGGTTATGATTCTATATGGGTGATTGTGGATCGATTGACAAAGTTTGCACATTTCTTAGCAGTGAAAACTGATTACAAGGCAAGTCAACTTGCACGATTGTTTATTGTAGAAATTATGAGACTACATGGTTGTTTCACCCCAAAATTTGACCAACTTTTCTTTACCTAGCTTATGTTTTATTTCATTCACATTAGCATTATCATTTGCATTTCATTGACATGTATGCAGGAGATCAAGAGGTATGATTACCAATTAAGAGCTATACAAGACTATGAATCTAGCTAAGAAGGTTATTCAGGTGCTCAAGGGTTGATATCCTTGTCAGAGAAGTTAAAAGATCCTTAGAGAGGGTGATTGAAGCCAAGTGTGTAGGTCTCCTAACTTGAGAGTTGTGGAAATCCATCAGATGATTCTGAAGCCATGAAGTTGGACTCGATGTCTTGAGAGAGCTCATGAGAAATGTTGAAGCTCATTTTAAGGTCTAGACAGGTCATTGTGCAAAATTAAGAAGACTCAACCATGAGTGGTGCAGTTAGGGTTTGACTGGGTCAACCCTAAGTCAACTGATGATTTGAAGGAAGTTGAGACTTAATTCAAGAGCCATGTGATCATGGATTGATACATTGAGATGTTCTAAGGATGATTCCAAGGTTAACTCATCATGATTGAAGAGTTTGCGGAATTTCAGGCTAAGGTTTCTAAGACTTGACAGTGTAAAATCCCCTAGCTTGACCCCTGACTTCCAGGCCATTTAACTCAAGATATGATTGTCATCTCATCTTGACCCCAACATAATTGTTGTAGAGCATGATCTTAGCTTTAATTTGAGTACTAGAAGTCCTTGATAGGGTTTATAGAACTCAAGTTATGAGCCAGACAAGTTACAAGTCATCTGAGGCATGTGAATTTGGAGCTTGAAAGTTACCACACTTGCATGACACTTTTGCCCTAGAAGGATGATTTCTATGGACTTTTGATCAACATTAATGTTGTTCCTTATCTTATTAGCTTTCCATAGAGTGCTAGAAGTCCATGATTGGATGTGTAGAACTCAAGTTATGGCTTTGACAAGTCAAGGGTATTTTGGGTATTTGGGCATTACAGGTCATTTTGAGCCATAAGTCAATTTCACCATCTTGCAAGCCTCAAATTTTGTTCAACATGAAAGTTGTTCAAAATGGTGTTTTTAGCTTTTCTAAGTATTAAGAGTCCATTGATATGGATTACATCAAGCATTTGTGGAAGAAAGTTCATATAAATGCCATTTTAATGAATTAAAATGAGAAAATTCAAAACAATTGAGAATAACATGTTTTCAAGTCAAATTTGTAGTCAATTTGAATGGAATTAAGGTTTTAGAGAGATTGGCATTATTACATTTTTGGTTTGAAGTCCATAACATGGCCTTTTGGAAGGTTGCTTCACAAATAAGAAACATACCCCACATACTCCATAGGTTGAAATCAAAGGAAGGAAACCACTTCATTACACTCCATAAGGCTTAAGTGAATCATGTTGAATGAATTTGGAGTATGAACAAAGCTTGAAAGCACATATCCACATTGAAAATTTTGAAGGAAGGTGAAAATCCAAAACTCATGAATGGGCTTGGTTTGGGCCTCCAACCCATTGAAACAGATCATAAATAGGATTTAGAACAGAATTGGAAGCTTCTGGTGATCATTTTCGTGGAGAATCCATTGGAGAGAAGTGGAGCAAGAAGCTTGAAGTTGAGATTTGATTTTGGAGTTCAAGAGCGAATCAAGATCAATTGAGGATTTCATCACCTTCATCAAGCATCTTGGAGTGAATCTTCACTTTCTTGGAGGTTGAAGAGTGCAAGAACTACTTCTGTTACAAGCTTGAACACAGGTTGGTACATTTTACGATTGTGCTTAGTTTAGGCAGTGTTAGATAGAAATTCATAGGTGGTTAGGATCCTGATGATGTGTAGTTGGAATTAGGATGATCAATTGCATGATTAGAGACGATTTAGGTTGAACACCATTTTTGGTTGAGATTATGATTTTGAGATTCGTGCGTTTTTAGAGTGAATAAATGGTAGGGTTAGATTCCTGGTGAAATTCTGGACAGGTTTCATGTAGGGCTCGTGGCCATTGGTGGCCTGTAGATGAACTTAGGGTTGCACCAGAGTGGCCGGAAAAGCCACCGGCGATTGGCTTCGCGCGCGCAGGTTGCAGGTTCAAAGGGTTGAAGATGGAATCTTCACCATCCATTTGCGTTGAAAGCTTGACTCAATCAAGTGATCCTAGCGTCCTCGTTGAGCCACGCGTACTCCCCTCTCAACGCAGCGTTTTGTTTATTTGAATTTCAGGCTTTGTTGGATACGCTATGTGGACCAAGCACGCATGGGTTCGAATCCTGGCGTGTATTCTTTTTCCTTTCATTACAATTTCTGAAGTGAACATGAATGAATTCAGGCGCTTGGGCCTTGGCACTCTCTTGCTATCCTCACCCCCATCTGCAGGCCCAAGGTGGAGTTTCAAGGCAATTGGCTTACTCAACACACCCCCTCCCCTGGCTTTTTTTTGGTGACTGAGTTGATACTCAGATAGGCCTCACGCCCTGTTGCTATGCGCGCCCCCATGGTGATGGGCCCAGGCGTTTTGAACTGGCTTTATTTGTTGACTGCACCCTCTTTTCATCTTCTTTTTAATATTGTTTTATTATTTTTGTGCATTTCATACTAGTTTGATTTTAATCCATTAAAAATAGGAAAATTAGTCAATAAATCTTGAGGTTTTTTCCCCTGATTCATGAATGAATTTAGAAATTTTAGGAACACAAAAGATTAGGATTAGCATTTATTTTCATTTTATTTGAATTTTTCACATTTTATTTGACAATGAGATTGTGTTGTTTGCCTCTTCTGTTTGGTGAATTGTGTTTGAGCATTTGGTATTGAGTTTTTGCTTGATTTTTGGCTTGTGATTAGGCTAGATATGTATGCTCCCCTCAGATTTTTCTCACATTTTTGTAATGAAGTTAGGTGCTGTTTTAGGACTAGAACTTTAGGAGTTCTCTTTTAGGGTTTATTTGTGATACCTTGAGGTTTAGGATTTTATTGGAGGACTTAGAGAATGAATTAGGTCCTGATTTTTTAACTATAGGTTATTAGTGAATGCATGTTCCCCTAGAAAAATAATCAGATTTTTAGAATGTTTTTTGGTATTTTTGATAGAATATTCTACTTGTGTGTTCATTTGGTGTTTCAATGTTGATGATTGATGTGGAATGGACTCAAAGTTGGGCTTCCTTGCATATTGGGCTTCTGGATCTCATTGGAGGACATCATGGACTTGATGAAGCTTGTGTGAAGTGGCTAGTGGATCTTGGATTGGAGCTTTTCCTTCTTTTTGTTAGCTTTGAGTAGCTTAGGAAATTAGGGCTTTAGGAGAGAGCTTTAGAAATAGATATTTCTTCAAATAATGGTTGGTTTTGTTCTCATTCCATTCTTATCCTATGATTCAAAGTCCTCATGTTAAAGTCTCATATCTACTTTGGAGGGATGTGTGACATTTACAATGAGTAGAACTTTTGAGGATGCCTTTCTCTGATGACTGGTTGAGTGTCAGACAGGATTCCTTTGGTTTACTGTCTGCTTCCCATTATCAAACAATCATCTTATTGATTCTCTTCATTCTTGGTGGAGCCTATTGAAGATTGAAGCTTGAAGATGGAGTACCTTTCATTCTCTTGAAGATGAAGTACTTGAAGAACAGTTACAGACTGTGGACTGGACTGCTGTCAGAAGATTGCTTTGTTGTGAAGCTGTGGAAGCTGTTGATTTGCTTTCTTGACTGTCTGTTTTCTTTCTGTGCAACCATATTGATATGACTTGATTGGTGTGATGCATTTAGATTAGGTCATGTAGTTGAATAAGCCTAAGAGCATCCTAAGGGTTGAGTTTCTCCCCTTGCTTGTATTGCATTAGAGGTTAAGTTGCTCCCTCTGCTTGTATTTTTACTGTGTGGCTTTGCTTGCTGGTATTCGGTAGAGCTCTGCTCCCTTGCCTGTGTGGTTTGTGATTTGCTTGATGGAATTTTTATTTTCCTTTATGACTGCAGTTATTCATATCTGGCTTGAGGTTGAGATGAGCTTGTGGAGGCTGATGCCCTACACACATTTCCTTCTCACTTGCATTGCATGCATTTTACTGTATACCTATTTACTGTTTAAGCTGATGCTTTATCTGTTTCTGTACCCCTTTGGAATGATCCCCTAGGAATCTCACTTCCTTTGATAAGGAAGTGATGATTGGAACTTTAGGTTGAAACCTATGCATGATAACTTCTAGGAGATCCCTGTTTCAAACCTCAACCGTAGGATGAATCCTTGGCATGACAACATTAGGACTTGATAGCCTCCCCGTAGTTGTCCCTCTCTCATCTTGTCTTTAAACAAATCAAAATACAGTAATAAAGGTTAACTGATGTCGTACGTTACGAGCCTTAAGCTATTTGAGAAAGGGTTGTTGAAGGTTCACTCTTCAACAGTCTGGATGTTTAGTATGATACCCTTAGGGTGACATGCGACGCATTCACTCTCAAGTCATAGTCTCTAGTGCTGTACGAACTACAGACAACTAAAAAAAAGTTCTTCCATAAAAGACATAAAACAAACTTCAAATCTTTTTTTGCCCCGTGGGCCCATAATTCAAAGGAAGCTTTTCTGAAGAAAAGAGTGTCGTTAACTCCCAGTTCTACCGCAAATGGTAACGCCTAAGTCTCCAAGGGTCGAGCTGCGTACGCCAAACTGCTGGAACTGTTTGTTAACCCTACTCGGAAAAACAGATGAATCTGAATCCCCGTAATCCGTATTATCCCAAACTACATAAGCTCTGATCTCTCATGTCTGTTGAGAGTACGTAGGCACAATACTGATGTATTGGCGAGCCACCTTCCCCACCTGTAGTTAGTCGAACTACGTTGACTCTGATTTCTCATTCTCTATTTTCATTCTTTGCCGAGTCATTTGATTTTCTTTTCAGACCGGCCTTGATAGGTAGATAGTAAAACCAACCCGTCAGATAAACACAACAAGCGTGGATCCCATCGAGTACGATGGACGTGAGGGGTGCTAATACCTTCCCCTTGCGTAACCGACTCCCGAACCCAGACAATGGTTGCGATGACCTTGTCTTATACCTTTTGCGTCAGGTTTTTCCGATCGTTTCCTTTCCCGTTCTGAGGGATAAATAACGAAAGGTGGCGACTCTTCTGTTTTGCCGGCACCTTATTTTCGCGGTAGCGACAGCTGGCGACTTTGCTGGGGACTTGATAGTTTCCTGGGATCCAACGTCCCTTATGCGAGTCAATTTGGGGATCCAACGTCCCCTGCGAGAGTCAATCCTAGCGCTTGAATGTTTACTTATTGGGTTGTTTTTATTTATCGCATTTTATTTCCTGCATTTTATTTTTCAGTATGATATGATTATCTGTGTTGTTGTGGGAGGGGCATTCTGATGAGTGAGAAGCCAGACCCAGGCTTGAGAGCTACATAGTATTAGAGTGGGTTAGTGGAGGACGTGCTTGCTTTGCTTGCATCAGTTCCCATGTAATCCACACTCAGACGAGGTTCTCTTTGATGGCTTCCAATCAGTCCTTTGGACTCGAGGGGTTGTTGGATCTGAGGATTGTCGACTCTGGGAACTGATCATTTGGAATTCAGTTAAGTGAGGTTGCTTTAAGAGATGATGATGCCACACCTCCTGGGTATCATCGTTTCTTGAAAGTCTGTGACGCTAATGACCGCATAGGATGCCGAACCTTTTCCGTGATTAGGTCCATACCTGTGAGCAGGGTCGGGTTTGTTGCAGGAAACCTTAACCTTTAGACTACCTGGTTTTCTTGACAGTGAATCAGTTTTGTTGGTATCAGAGGTTCTCATCATCAGATATGTGTTTGTTCTTGGTAGAGCAGATTTATGGTCTGGTATAAGGGGTTCTTCTCATCAGAGATATGGTTGTTCTTGACAGAGCAGTGTTGTGGTTTTGTTGATACAGAACCTTCATCTCCTCAACAGCACAATCATCTTGGTCTCCTGCTGCATGATTGCATTTTGCATTGTTTGCATCCTTATTTGCATGTCATTAACGTGTGTCTGTGTTGCAGGTGCATATTTCTCCCCTATTTCTAGTGATCTTGATCCTCATGGCAGATATGGCATCTCTGAAGAAGACTGTGGCTTACAAGCTACCAACACCTGACATCCGAGAGTTACGAGCTTTGATTTCGTTGGATGATAAGACAGTGATGGAGAGTTTCAGAAAGAGTTATGGGAGACTTCTGGGTATTGTGTATAAGCTTCCTACGTATGAGTTGAATGGCCTCTATGCTCTACTACAGGTTTACGACCCACAGCTCAGATGCTTTGTGTTTCCAGACTATGTCCTAGCCCCGACCTTGGAAGAGTACTCTGACCTGTTGGGGGTGCCTTTGTTGAATCAAATGCCTTACTACCGTGTTGAGGGCGAACCCAAATTGAGTAAGTTGACTAACGCTCTTCATGTAGATGAGTCTGAGTTGAAAGGGATGGTATCCAGAAAGATCGGAGTTCATGGTTTCCCTTTGCCTTTCCTGATGGAAAAAGCCCAAAAGTTTGTCGAGAAAGGTCGTTGGGATGTATTCAATGCCTTCTTATCCCTTTGCATTTATGGGATCGTGCTATTCCCAAGTCATCCAGACTTCATAAGCATGGATGCTTGCCATATATTTGCCTCCGGGAATCCAGTGCCCACGCTCCTCGGAGACGTCTACCATTCAGTTCACAGCAAGAATGAAAACAGAAAGGGGAAGAACGTGGCATGTTGTGCTCCTTTACTGTATAAGTGGTTTGCTAGCCATCTTCCTAAGTCGGGGTCGTTCATTGATTCTGCTGAGTCTTCACCTTAGTCCACGCGTTTGATGGGTTTGACCGCTGACAATATTATCTGGTTTGATAGAGATCTACTGGGCAAAGATATTGTACATAGCTATTGTGGCTTTCCTAACGTCCCCTTGGTCAGAAGGAATGGATGTATCAACTACAATCCATCTCTACTGGTACGACAATTTGGGTATGCACTACGAGGTCCTCCTGAAGAGGAAGAGATACAGGAATCTCTGTATCTCACAAGGTTGCTTGAAGGTGACACTTTGGTCAAGGTACAGAATGCTGGGAGCAAAATTCACCGAAAGGGGAAAGTCTTACTAGGAAAAAGCAACAACAAGGCCTTTGATCTGTATGTGGCTTGGGTCCGAGAAAGAGCCGCCAAGTTTCTAATGTCGTTTCCCGCCGTGGAACCATTGTATCCTCCTGTGTACAAAGAGCCTACCACAGTTGATATTAAGAGATTCAACCAGGTACTCCAAGAGAAGGAAGAGCTACGAAAAGCCAACGAAGAGTTGGAGAAAGAGATCGCTCAACTTCGGAAAGAGAAAAGTGAAGCCGTTTATACCTGCAGGAAGCAGACTGAGATGATCAACCATCTAGGCTCCAACCTGACCAAAGAAACTGATGCTAGGGAACGTCTGGGGTTGGACCTGAAGTCAGTACATGGCGTGTTGACAACCAAGAAACAGGATCTGGACAGAGTGTACCGGAAGTTAACCCAATATGAGAGGGTCTAGAGCAGCACCTTAGCCAAATACAAAGAGCAGGAAGAAAAGCTGAAGCAGCAAGTAGCCGAGCTAGAAGCTCAGATCATGGGGAAAGACAAGAAGATAGAGGCTGAAGCCTCCCTGCGACGAGACGTCCAGTATAGATTGGCTGAGGCCGAGGCGAATTTACAAGACTTTCAACTTCGGGCTGATGCTAAGAGGAGTAGAGTCGAGAACCATTCTGACGAAGGTGTTTCTAGGAGCGTTGCCGAGAACCTCCCAGAGTCCATCAGGCAGAGGGACCTGTTGGCCCCGGGTTTGCTTACTCAGCCAGGTCATCCCGCTACAAAGAAGTTGGTAGAAGATTTTCGTGCCCGTGGCCGCACCTGATCTTTTGTATCTCTTTTTGTACATTTTATGCATTGATATGCTGATCACCGCCAGGTCTGTTGGTTGGGGTCATGCCTTATTGCTTCAGGTGTATACGATTACGGTTGTACGCTACCCGAGCGGGCTTTTCAGATGAATATATGAGGATTTCTTTTCCATGATGGGATGATAGACTTTATTTGTCTCGGAAACTAGGATCGGGGGGGGGGGGGGGGGGGGGGGGGGTCTCCCCAAGGCACAGACACACGTTTGCATTTGCATGAAGCATTTGCATGACGAGCACCTTGTCGTTTTTTTCTAACCCTTTGTGTATGCAGGTTGTTCCAGGATTGACCGAAGACTGATCCACCGCTATCCGACCAGAGCGAATCAAGCTAGAGCAATGGAACAAGTGAAAACTGACGTCCAGGAACTCCGAGAGAGGATGGACCGCTTCATGGAGCTCATGCAAGTGGTTGCCAACGGCCAAGACCAGCTCAGAACATTGGTTCAGCCTCTAATCTCAAGGGTTGACACCAACGGTGTACTTCATGGTGGGAGCGTTCCAGTCCCCCCACCTGTTGAAACTCCTCAGGGCGGCATCCTTGTGACTGGGGGGAATGGAATTGGAAACGACAATGTGATCACTAACATCGGGCCCAATGGTAATACGACTGGCGTCGGTAACGGAAACTTTGAGGCTAATGGCAACACCGGACTAGGCAATGGCAACACAGGTGTTGGAAATCTGTATGGGCCTCAGCCATGGCTAGAAGATTGCCAAGAAGATTTGTTCTCACAGAGGAGTGCTGAAGGAGAACTGACTGCTGAAGCACGTCTGAGGTTTCAAGCACTCGAGGACAAAATGAAGAATTTTGAGAACCAGAACACTATGGGTGTCGACATGACGAAATTAGGATTGATTTCTGATTTCAAGGTGCCTCCTAAATTCAAGGTACCCGACTTTGAGAAATACAAGGGCACCACTTGCCCTCGTGTCCACTTAAGGTCATACTACCGAAAGATGTTCGCTCACTCTGAAGACGAGAAGCTGCTGATGCACTTCTTTCAGGATAGCTTGTTCGGGCCATCCTTGGAATGGTACATGGGTTTGGAACCCACCAGTCTGCGCACATGGAAAGAACTTGTTGAGGCCTTTGTGCACCATTATTAGTATAACAGTGACTTGGCTCTGAACCGGGTTCAACTGCAGAACTTGTCATAGAGGAACAACGAGGGGTTCAAAGAATACGCCCAGCGATGGCGTGAATTAGCAGCTAGAGTTCAGCCGCCGATGGTTGAACGAGAGCTTATTGAGATGTTTGTATCCATTCTCCCGGGGGTCTATTACAAGAAATTGGTCAGCGGTATGTCAGGGAGTTTCTCCGATCTCATCATTACTGGCGAGCACGTTGAAAATGGGATCAAATTGGGGAAAATTCAGGGTGTTGATCTATCCTCAGCTGGAGGAGGAAAGAAACCATACAGTAACAAAAGGTGTGAAGGAGAGACGAGCGTGGTGTCCAACGCTCGGAGAAAAGGTAAGGTCCAGCGCCAGCAGGTTGCTAGCATAACCATCCCTGTTGTCCAACAACCCCAGCAGCAGTAGCCAAATCAGCAAGGGTACAGAAGGTATCAGAACAGGGCACCTCTGGCAAGTCGTCACCTCGAGACACCACCCATGTCTTATGCTCAGCTATTACAAACTCTGCTTCAGTTACAGTTAGTCTAGAAAAGAACCCTAGTTCCCTTGACAGGGGCACCTCCGCAGGGTTATGATGCGAATGCGACATGTGATTTTCACTCAGGGGCACTCGGCCACACGATAGAAAACTGCAAAGCCTTCAAGCACAAGGTGCAAGATATGGTAGATGCTAAAATCATCAATTTCTCAGATAATGTGTCGAATGTCACAAAGAACCCTATGCCGAACCATAGGGGGGTGGGGTGAATGCCATTATTAAAGAAGAGAACTTAGATTTATTGACTGATGTCAAGGATCTGAAGACACCGCTTAGCTTTGTTAAAGCCAAGCTGATGAAGATAGGCTTCTTTCCGGGCTGTGGAGAATTGTGTATGGGCTGTGTGACTCGTCCTGATGGCTGTGAACAGTTGATAATAGGGATTCAGAGTCTGATGACCAAAGGAATCTTGCAGTTCAGCCGAAGGACCGAATGTGGATCTAGAGAGGTAATGCTGAAACAGGATGATGAGGTTGCCACCATCACCATCCCTCGCCAGACAATAACCATTTCTGCGCCCAGGCCGCCCATAATTACCATCACAAAGGCTGGGTCAATACCTTTTGAAAGCACCAACGCTGTCCCGTGGCACTATGGGGCAGACGCCTACTGTAACGGACAGAAGTTGGAACTAGAGCCATATGGGCAGTCTGTGGATAACCTAGTGGGAACTGGAGGAATCACACGCAGCGGAAGAGTATTTGCTCCACCTGAGATTGTGGTTGACAAAGCAGATAAAGTTGAGAAAACTGACAAGGGAAAGAGTGAAGTCATTGAGGAAACCCCTCGTGGGGTAGATAAGGACTTACTTGTAAAGGACGCTGAGGAGTTCGTGAGGTTGATCAAGAAGAGTGATTACAAGATCGTTGATCATCTCCATCAAACACCTTCGAAAATCTCTATTCTGAAGTTGTTGTTGTGTTCTGAGGCACATCGCAACGTGCTACTAAAGGTTTTGAATGCCACGTATGTACCGCAGGAGATCTCGGTCAACCAGTTGGAGGGGGTAGTCGCCCACGTGAATGCTGGAAACGGGTTAGGGTTCACTGACCTGGAGCTGACGCCGAAGGGAAGAAACCACAACAGCACCCTGCACATCTCGATAGAGTGTAGGGGAACAGTTATGGCTCACGTGTTGGTGGACACTGTGTCATCGCTCAATGTTCTTCCGAAGAAGGCATTGATGAAGCTAGACACGAGAGGATTGATTTGCACACCCAGTGATCTGGTTGTGAAGGCTTTCGATGGGACCAAGCGTCATGTCTTTGGAGAGGTAACTCTGCCAATCCAAGTCGGGTCGGAAACTTTTGACGTAGTCTTCTACATCATGGACATCATGTCAGCCTACAGTTGTCTCTTAGGCCGGCCATGGATCCATTCTGCTGGTGCCGTGACCTCCACGTTGCACCAGAAGCTCAAGTATACTGTAGGGGGCAGCGTTGTAACTGTATGTGGCGAGGAAGACATAATGGTGAGCCATTTGTCGTCCTTCAAATATGTTGAGATGGATGGGGAGATCCACGAAACCCTATGTCAGGCATTCGAAGCTGTTAAGGTCAAAGACGTGACTCCAGTCATGACTGAGAAACCAGAGATGACTCTCTCTTCCTTCAAGGAAGCTCGGGCCGTTGTTCAATCCGGATCTACCCCAGGCTGGGGGCAAGTTGTAGAAATACCTAACAAACAGGACAAGTTTGGGTTGGGATACACTCCTACGGCTGAAGCCTCCTCTTCTCACAGTGCGTCGCGAGGTAAAGGGCCGATCCAGTTTACCAGTGGTGGGGTGATATTTGAAAGTGTCAACGCAGTGTCTGAAGACGGAGAAGACAGCGATTGCGACCTGGATTCCTGGATCCAGTCAAGCAAACCAGGCCAAAGCCTCACCAACTGGTCCATCAGGGATACCATCCAAGTGACAGGCAAAGAGTAATGATTTACTTTCTCCAATTATTGTACAACCCTATGTCCTACCCGAGGCATAGTGGTTTTATTGTCAGGGCCTTGTTTGATTATGTACATGTATTTTACCAATAAATCAAAAAGGCGGTTTTTTTGCATTCAAATGTTGTGATCTCTGTTATTCCTGTTTTATAGTTGTTTTGAAAAAAAATAAAATGGCAATAGGGTTTGTGCTGACCTGCATATCCTTGTTTTAAGCTTAACCCTTGTTATTGCAGGATCCACATCACAGATGACATCGACTCTGGACCTTCTACGACTCACTTCGAATTCGATTGCTCAATCTATCAAGCCGAAGAAGAGATTGATGAAGACTAAGACCTTCCCGAAGAGTTAGCCCGCTTGTTGAAACAAGAAGAGAAAGTTATTCTGCCTCACGAGGAAGAGATTGAGATTGTGAATCTGGGTTCTGAAGAGCTGGTCAGGAACGTCAGGATAGGGGCTGCATTGCAGAGTGATGTCAAGCAGAGATTGGTCGAGATGCTTCGAGAGTATAGTGACGTCTTTGCTTGGTCATACGAAGATATGCCCGGACTTGATACTGACATCGTGGTCCATCACTTTCCGCTGCGAGAAGATTGTCCTCCCGTTAAGCAGAAGCTTAGGAGGACACGACCAGATATGGCCGTTAAGATCAAAGAAGAAGTGCAAAATCAGCTTGATGTTGGCTTCTTAGCGGTCACTACTTACCCTTCGTGGGTCGCCAACATAGTACCTGTACCGAAGAAGGACGGTAAGGTGCAAATGTGCGTTGATTATCGGGATTTGAATAGGGCGAGCCCTAAAGATGATTTCCCGCTCCCTCATATTGATGTGTTGGTCGACAATACATATCAGTTCTTCGTGTTTTCGTTCATGGATGGCTTCTCCTGCTACAATCAGATCAAGATGACGCCGGAGGACATGGAGAAAACTACGTTTATTACACCTTGGGGAACATTTTGCTACAAGGTAATGCCTTTCGGTCTGAAGAATGCAGGGGACACTTACCAACGAGCAATGGTCACTTTGTTTCATGATATGATTCACCATGAGATTGAAGTCTATGTTGATGACATGATTGCGAAGTCCCAAATAGAGGAGGGACACCTGGTCAACTTGTTGAAGCTTTTTGAGAGGCTTAGGAAATTCAGGTTGAGGCTGAATCCTAACAAATGTACTTTCGGAGTACGGTTGGGAAAACTACTGGGGTTTATCGTGAGTGAAAGAGGCATTGAGGTTGATCCTGCGAAGATAAAAGCAATACAAGAAATGCCAGCGCCAAAAACTGAAAAAGAAGTTTGTGGTTTCCTGGGGAGAATAAACTACATTTCAAGGTTTATCTCTCAGCTCACGGCCACGTGTGAATCGATGTTCAAACTACTGAAAAAGGATCAGGCGGTTGCCTGGAACGAAGATTGCCAAAGGGCATTTGATAAGATAAAACAGTATCTGCAGGAACCTCCCATCTTGATACCCCCATTGGCCGGAATACCTTTAATCATATACTTGACAGTTCTTGAGAATAGTATGGGGTGTGTTCTCGGTCAGCACGACGAGACAGGCAGAAAGGAGCATGCCATTTACTATTTGAGTAAAAAGTTCACAGATTGTGAATCCCGTTACTCAATGCTGGAGAAAACGTGTTGTGCACTCACCTGGGCTGCCAAACGTTTACGACAGTACATGCTCAATCACACAACCATGCTGATTTCGAAGATGGATCCGATCAAGTACGTCTTCGAGAAGCAAGCATTTTTGGGCAGGATTGCCAGATGGCAAATGGTGTTGACAGAATATGATATTCAGTACGTTTCCCAGAAGGCCATCAAGGGAAGCGTATTGTCTGACTACCTTGCCGAACAGCCGATCGAAGATTATCAGCCGATGAAATTTGAATTCCCCGATGAGGATATCATGTTTCTCAAAGCGAAGGATTATGATGAACCGTTGCCCGACGAGGGTCCAGATAGGAAATCCCAATGGAAATTGATATTTGACGGGGCGGTTAATTCTTACGGAAGTGGCATTGGGGCGATCATCACGACTCCCCATGGATCCCACATCCCGTTCACTGCTAGACTGGCGTTTCCGGTCACCAATAACGAAGCAGAATACGAAGCATGCATCATGGGTCTGGAAGAAGCCATTGATTTGAGAATCAAGAACCTAGATGTATATGGTGACTCGGCACTTGTGATCAACCAGATTAAAGGGGAGTGGGAGACTCGTCAATCGAATTTGGTGCCGTATATGAATTATGCCAGAAGGCTGCTTCCGTTCTTTGATCGAGTGGAACTCCATCATGTGCCCAGAGCTGAGAATCAGATGGCTGGTGCCTTAGCCACGTTGGCTTCGATGTATAAAGTCAATTTTTGGAATGAAGCTCCAAGAATTGTCCTTTCTCGTCTTGATAGACCTGCATTCGTCTTTGCGATCGAGGAAGCCTCTGATGGCAAGCCATGGTTCCATGATATCCAGACCTTCCTTATGACTAAGGAGTATTCTGCGGGAGCGTCAACCCAGGATAAGAAGACTCTGAGGAGGCTGTCTGGAAATTTCTATCTCAATCCTGATGGAGTTTTGTATAAAAGAAACCACGATCTCGTGCTACTCAAATGCGTAGATGAGAAAGAAGCGAGTATGCTCATGGAAGAAGTCCATGAAGGCACATTTGGTACGCACGCCGGCGGGCATGCTATGACGAGAAATATCCTGAGAGCAGGATATTATTGGCTGACGATGGAGTCGGATTGCTTTAAATTCGCGAAGAGGTGTCATAAATGCCAGATTTATGCTGATAAAATTCATGTGCCGTCGTGCCCGTTGAATGTCATGTCCTCCCCGTGGCCGTTCTCCATGTGGGGCATCGACATGATAGGCAAGATCGAGCCCACTGCATCTAACGGTCATCGCTTCATTTTAGTAGCCATAGACTACTTCACCAAGTGGGTGGAGGCAGCCTCGTATGCTAACGTGACCAAGCATGTGGTGGCTAAATTCATAAAGAGGGACATCATCTGTCGTTACGGAATTCCCGAGCGAATCATTACTGATAATGGTTCGAATCTGAATAACAAGATGATGAAGGAGCTATGTCAAAGTTTAAAGATTGAACACCACAACTCATCTCCTTACCGGCCGAAGATGAATGGCACCGTTGAAGCGGCTAACAAAAACATTAAGAAGATTGTACAGAAGATGGTCGTGACCTATAAGGATTGGCACGAGATGCTGCCATTTGCATTGCACGGTTATCGTACGACAGTACGCACATCAACCGGGGTAACTCCTTTCTCACTGGTGTACGGTATGGAAGCTGTCTTACCATTAGAAGTTGAGATTCCTTCTTTACGAGTTTTGGTTGACGTAAAACTCGATGAGGCGGAATGGATTAAGAACTGGCTAAACCAACTCAGCCTGATGGACAAGAAGAGATTAGCATCGATTGCATATAGTCGTCTGTACCAGAGCCGAATGAAGAAAGCTTACGATAAGAAGGTGCGTCCTAGAAGCTTTCAGACGGGTGATCTCGTCCTAAAGAAGATTCTTCCTCCACACTCCGATCACAGGGGCAAGTGGACTCCCAATTACGAAGGTCCGTATGTCGTCAGCAAGGTCTTCTCGGGAGGAGCCTTGTTGTTGTCCACGATGGATGGCGAAGGTTTTGCATCCCCGGTGAACGCGGACGCAGTTAAAAAATACTTTGCTTAAAAAATGACACACTGGAAAGAAAAAGAATATCCAGGCAAAAATGGGGCATCCCGGCGAACCATAAAAAAGGAAAAAGGTTCGGGCAAAAATTAGGGATATAAATGGAAAAATGTACACCCGCAAAGTCGAAAACCTGGAAGGGCGACTTTGGCAAAAAAGGGTATCCCGGTGAATCGAAAACCCGAAAGGGCGATTCAGGCAAAAGTTAGGGATTTGAAAAAGCAAATGACTGCGTTCCGCGTATGGACTTTCATTGTTTAGTGGTTTGGAAGACCTGAGGGCTGTTTATCTGAATCAATCTCTTCTGAAGCTGAAGCGTCAGAGAAGTATCGAAGTCGAGTGGGTCATAGAGGGATCAACTCATGGTGTTCGTCTATGCCACATTGCCGACATTTGTGTATATACTGATGTATATTTATGTTTTTATGCTTGCGCAGCTTCCTCATTCCAGGAGCTTGCATCTGTTGTAAAACATTTTTGCCCATTCAGGGGTTCGTTATCAATAAAAAGTATACTATTCAGCCATGCTGTGCGTTTGTTTAGCATTTATCTGTTTTGTTTGCGAAAAAGAACGCCGATGTTTTTGATAAAATGCGCATACATAAACTTAATGGCCTAGGCCACTAATTATTGAAACATTGAATTACTTGAAAATTATCACAAGATGATAACCTTGATAGGTCCCTTTGAGAAGGGTATGTTGTCTGTTTGTTTGTGTTGTTGCAGGTATAGCATATTCCGGACAGTATGATGTATGTGCTCCCGAGCAGGATGATTCCTTCCTCCCCAGCGAGTTCAACGGTGTTTCCCCATGGAGTCTGAACATGGGATGGTAAGCGTTGATATGTCTTCCCAAGCAGAGATAAATTCTCCCCAACCAGATGCGTCCTAGGCAGGATCATCGTTCCCCCAACTGAGTCGTACGCAGAAGCGTGTATTCATTCCCAGCACCGAGTCAATGTGCAGATCCTCGTAGAGACTATTCGCAAGTGTGCAACTTTTGATAGTTCAAGACTGAAGTCTCCAGCAGAATTGAAATTCCCCCACAGAGTTGTACTCTCCCCGGCAGGTAGGAGTGATTCCATCGTCCGATTACCATCCTCAACCGAGTTTGCAGTCCCCTAAGAGAGCCGAGTCCTTGGAAGCCGTTCGGGCCATGATTGGTTTTCCCTAGTAGAATGTTGAATAGCCGATGCTGTATTTCCCCATCGGAGTCGTTATCTCCAAGAAAGTTCTATCTGCGAATGTCGTGCAGTTTATTTCTGCGATTGATATTGTTTCCTCGACAGTTTATGGTTTGAATACCTGGTTGAGCGGGTTCAGGTTCTTGTAGAACTTTTTTCCCTTGCAGCAGTCGTCTGAAGTTCGTTGCCCCAGGCGGAGTCCAATTGAGATTGGTGTGACTTCTTCTCCTCGGCGGGATGATTCCTTCCGCCACCAGAGCGGTTCTTTCTCCTTAACAGGAGGATTCTCCCTTCAGCATTTATTTTGCTAATGGGGTCATAACATTTTGCATGATTGCATAGCATTTACCTAAAAATGTGTAGCATTTCCACCGTGTGGAGCATGGCGCCATAGTCAAACATATGCATACGAAACATGAGCTAGGTCGTAACCATTCTTGTTTTACAGGTGTTCCTACGCAGAATGGTTTGCTCAAGATGATTCTTGAATTCCTCAGTGAAGTTGTTTGCTTAAGATGATTCTTAAAATCCCCAGTGAAGTCGCCAGGGTTGGTTGCTCAAGTTGATTCTTAGAATTCCTGACAGAGTGTTTGCTCAGGATGGTTCTTGAAATCCCCAGCGGAGGTATTTGTCCAAGATGATTCTTGAAGTCCTCAGCAGAGTTGATTCACCCGGAATGATTTCTGGATCCCCGAAGCAGAGTTACTTGATAGTTCTCCAGAATCCCCAGCGGAGACGTGTCATCCCCAGCAGATTTCTGAATAGCGAAGTTGAAACTCCCCCTGAAGACTTGATGATTGAAGTCCAGCAGTAGTTCCAAATTCCCTGACTTATTGAGGAAGTCTAACCGCGACGTCGAAGCAGTTATCTCAGCTGATGCGGAGTGCCTGATGGCAGAAGTTTGGATATCCCTATTGGTTCATGATTGGCCGAGGAGTCTATTTCAGACTTGCTAACAAAGTCCGGCTGACGCCCGAGATTTCTTTGAATGCCCGACGACATGATTAACTTGGTTGTTAAAAAGTCCCTAACGACCTGATGAGTCCCGAGGAATCCTTCTGCCGCAGTGTCACAGAATGCCTGATGGCAATATCAGCTATGTACCGCCGGTTACTGAATAACCCGTGGTCCCTTGATGACTTGAGGAAGAAGCTGCATCGAAATCTGATAATCATCCCGATAGAGATTTGAGAGTAGCCCATCACCAGTTACCGAGTAACCGGTGATCCCTTATCGACTTACTGATGAAGTCCGACAAAGATATTGTCGACGTTCCTAGCGACATGATAAGTCCATAGGCGACGATAAGGAACTCTTCTGCTATGACGCAGAATGCCTGACAGCATAACTGACCATCCATTACCAGTTACCGTGTAACCGGTGACCCCTTGATGACTTGAGGACGAAGATCTACAGCAAAATCAGATGATCATCCTGACGAAGATTTGAGCTTTGACCCTTCACCAATTACCGTGTGACCAATTCCCCAGCAGGTTGCCGTGCAACTGTCGTGCTCAGTTTCGAAGATGTTCCTACCAATCAAAATATCGTTTACCTGTGCGGTGGCAGATCGCCTGTTGCCGTGTAACCAGTGATCCTTCAATGATTTGAGGAGGCAATGATATTAGATAAATCAGAGAATCATCCTAACGAAGGTTCAGATCAGTATTTCTCTAGCTAGTTTCCGCGCAGCTATCATTTCAGTTTCTGAAGATTTGTTCCCATCAGAGAACCGAGTACTTGTACAGTTGGCAAATTTCTGGGTTTGTTGGTATTCAACCGTCTTTTACCTTGATTGTTTGAGAGTCGTTCGCTTCTCACCCAGTCAGGTCCAAGCCGTTTGAATAGGGGCAGCTGTTGCACCCCAAAATTTGACCAACTTTTCTTTACCTAGCTTATGTTTTATTTCATTCACATTAGCATTAGCATTTGCATTTCATTGACATGTATGCAGGAGATCAAGAGGTATGATTACCAATTAAGAGCTATACACGACTATGAAGCTATCTAAGAAGGTTGTTCAGGTGCTCAAGGGTTGATATCCTTGTCAGAGAAGTTAAAAGATCCTCAGAGAGAGTGATTGAAGCCAAGTGTGTAGGTCTCCTAACTTGAGAGTTGTGGAAAGCCATCAGATGATTCTGAAGCCATGAAGTTGGACTTGATGTCTTGAGAGAGCTCATGAGAAATGTTGAAGCTCATTTTAAGGCCTAGACAGGTCATTGTGCAAAATTAAGAAGACTCAACCATGAGTGGTGCAGTTAGGGTTTGACTGGGTCAACCCTAAGTCAACTGATGATTTGAAGGAAGTTGAGACTTAATTCAAGAGCCATGTGATCATGGATTGATAAATTGAGATGTTCTAAGGATGATTCCAAGGTTAACTCATCATGATTGAAGAGTTTGAGGAATTTCAGGCTAAGGTTTCTAAGACTTGACAGTGTAAAATCCCCTAGCTTGACCCCTGACTTCCAGGCCATTTAACTCAAGATATGATTGTCATCTCATCTTGACCCCAACATGATTGTTGTAAAGCATGATCTTAGATTTAATTTGAGTACTATAAGTCCTTGATAGGGTTTATAGAACTCAAGTTATGAGCCAGACAAGTTACAAGTCATCTGAGGCATGTGAATTTGGAGCTTGAAAGTTACCCAACTTGCATGACACTTTTGCCCTAGAAGGATGATTTCTATGGACTTTTGGTCAATATTAAGGTTGTTCCTTATCTTCTTATATTTCCATAGAGTTCTAGAAGTCCATGATTGGATGTGTAGAACTCAAGTTATGGCTTTGACAAGTCAATGGTATTTTGGGTATTTGGGCATTACAGGTCATTTTGAGCCATAAGTCAATTCCACCATCTTGCAAGCCTCAAATGAATTTTTGTTCAACATGAAAGTTGTTAAAAATGGTGTTTTTAGCTTGTCTAAGTATCAAGAGTCCATTGATATGGATTACATCAAGCATTGGTGGAAGAAAATTCATATAAAAGCCATTTTAATGAATTAAAATGAGAAAATTCAAAACAATTGAGAATAACATGTTTTCAAGTTAAATTTGTAGTCAATTTGAATGGAATTAAGGTTTTAGAGAGATTGGCATTATTACATTTTTGGTTTGAAGTCCATAACATGGCCATTGGAAGGTTGCTTCACAAATAAGAAACATACCCCGCATACTCCATAGGTTGAAATCAAAGGAAGGAAACCACTTCATTACACTCCATAAGGCTTAAGTGAATCATGTTGAATGAATTTGGAGTATGAACAAAGCTTGAAAGCACATATCCACATTGAAAATTTTGAAGGAAGGTGAAAATCCAAAACTCATGAATGGGCTTGGTTTGGGCCTCCAACCCATTGAAACAGATCATAAATAGGATTTAGAACAGAATTGGAAGCTTCTGGTGATCATTTCCGTGGAGAATCCATTGGAGAGAAGTGGAGCAAGAAGCTTGAAGTTGAGATTTGATTTTGGAGTTCAAGAGCGAATCAAGATCAATTGAGGATTTCATCACCTTCATCAAGCATCTTGGAGTGAATCTGCACTTTCTTGGAGGTTGAAGAGTGCAAGAACTACTTCTGTTACAAGCTTGAACACAGGTTGGTACATTTTACGATTGTGCTTAGTTTAGGCAGTGTTAGATAGAAATTCATAGGTGGTTAGGATCCTGATGATGTGTAGTTGGATTTAGGATGATCAATTGCATGATTAGAGACGATTTAGGTTGAACACCATTTTCGGTTGAGATTATGATTTTGAGATTCGTGCGTTTTTAGAGTGAATAAATGGTAGGGTTAGATTCCTGGTGAAATTCTGGACAGGTTTCATGTAGGGCTCGTGGCCATTGGTGGCCTGTAGATGAACTTAGGGTTGCACCAGGGTGGCCGGAAAAGCCACCGGCGATTGGCTTCGCGTGCGCAGGTTGCAGGTTCAAAGGGTTGAAGATGGAATCTTCACCATCTGTTTGCGTTGAAAGCTTAACTCAGTCAAGTGATCCTAGCGTCCTCGTTGAGCCACACGTACTCCCCCTTCAACGCAGCGTTTCGTTTATTAGAATTTCAGGCTTTGTTGGATACGCTATGTGGACGAAGCACGCATGGGTTCGAATCCTGGCGTGTATTCTTTTTCCTTTCATTACAATTTCTGAAGTGAACATGAATGAATTTAGGCGCTTGGGCCTTGGCATTCTCTTGCTATCCTCACCCCCATCTGCAGGCCCAAGGTGGAGTTTCAAGGCAATTGGCTTACTCAACACACCCCCTCCCCTGGCTTTTTTTTGGTGACTGAGTTGATACTCAGATGGGTCTCACGCCCTGTTGCTATGCGCGCCCCCATGGTGATGGGCCCAGGCGTTTTGAACTGGCTTTATTTGCTGACTGCACCCTCTTTTCATCTTCTTTTTAATATTGTTTTATTATTTTTGTGCATTTCATACTAGTTTGATTTTAATCCATTAAAAATAGGAAAATTAGTCAATAAATCCTGAGATTTTTTCCCCTGATTCATGAATGAATTTAGAAATTTTAGGAACACAAAAGATTAGGATTAGCATTTATTTTCATTTTATTTGAATTTTTCACATTTTATTTGACAATGAGATTATGTTGTTTGCCTCTTCTGTTTGGTGAATTTTGTTTGAGCATTTGGTATTGAGTTTTTGCTTGATTTTTGGCTTGTGATTAGGCTAGATATGTATGCTCCCCTCAGATTTTTCTCACATTTTTTTGATGAAGTTAGGTGCTGTTTTAGGACTAGAACTTTAGGAGTTCCCTTTTAGGGTTTATTTGTGATACCTTGAGGTTTAGGATTTTATTGGAGGACTTAGAGAATGAATTAGGTCCTGATTTTTTAACTATAGGTTATTAGTGAATGCATGTTCCCCTAGAAAAATAATCAGATTTTTAGAATGTGTTTTGGTATTTTTGATAGAATATTCTACTTGTGTGTTCATTTGGTGTTTCAATGTTGATGATTGATGTGGAATGGACTCAAAGCTGGGCTTCCTTGCATAGTGGGCTTCTGGATCTCATTGGAGGACATCATGGACTTTATGAAGCTTGTGTGAAGTGGCTAGTGGAGCTTGGATTGGAGCTTTTATTTCTTTTTGTTAGCTTTGAGTAGCTTAGGAAATTAGGGCTTTGGGAGAGAGCTTTAGAAATAGATATGTCTTCAAATAATGGTTGGTTTTGTTCCCATTCCATTCTCATCCTATGATTCAAAGTCCTCATGTTAAAGTCTCATCTCTCCTTTGTAGTGATGTGTTACATTTACAATGAGTAGAACTTTTGAGGATGCCTTTCTCTGATGACTGGTTGAGTGTCAGACAGGATTCCTTTGGTTTGTTGTCTGCTTCCCATTATCAAACAATCATCTTATTGATTCTCTTCATTCTTGATGGAGCCTATTGAAGATTGAATCTTGAAGATGGAGTACCTTTCATTCTCTTGAAGATGAAGGACTTGAAGAACAGTTACAGACTATGGACTAGACTGCTGTCAGAAGATTGCTTTGCTGTGAAGCTGTGGAAGCTGTTGATTTGCTTTCTTGACTGTCTGTTTTCTTTCTGTGCAACCGTATTGATATGACTTGATTGGTGTCATGCATTTAGATTAGGTCATGTAGTTGAATAAGCCTTAGAGCATCCTACGGGTTGAGTTTCTCCCCTTGCTTGTATTGCATTAGAGGTTGAGTTGCTCCCTCTGCTTGCATTTTTACTGTGTGGCTTTGCTTGCTGGTATTCGATAGAGCTCTACTCCCTTGCATGTGTGGTTTTTGATTTGCTTGATGGCATTTTTATTTTCCTTTATGACTGCAGTTATTCATATCTGGCTTGAGGTTGAGATGAGCTTGTGGAGGCTGATGCCCCACACACATTTCCTCCCTCACTTGCATTGCATGCATTTTACTGTATACCTGTTTACTGTTTAAGCTGATGCTTTATCTGTTTCTGTACCCCTTTGGCATGATCCCCTAGGAATCTCACTTCCTTTGATAAGGAAGTGATGATTGGAACTTTAGGTTGAAACCTATGCATGATAACTTCTAGGAGATCCCTGTTTCAAACCTCAACCGTAGGATGAATCCTTGGCATGACAACATTAGGACTTGATAGCCTCCCCGTAGTTGTCCCTCTCTCATCTTGTCTTTAAACAAATCAAAATACAGTAATAAAGGTTAACTGATGTCGTACGTTACGAGCCTTAAGCTATTTGAGAAAGGGTTGTTGAAGGTTCATTCTTCAACAGTCTGGATGTTTAGTATGATACCCTTAGGGTGACATGCGACGCATTCACTCTCAAGTCATAGTCTCTAGTGCTGTACGAACTACAGACAACTAAAAAAAAGTTCTTCCATAAAAGACAGAAAACAAACTTCAAATCTTATTAAGGCCATGGGATCTAAGTTGTGTTTAAGTACGTCGAATCACCCTCATATGGATGGTCAGATGGAAAGGACGATACAGACATTGAAAATATATTAAGAGCTTGTGTTCTTGAAAATGTAGAAAATTGGAGAGAGCTCTTACCATTGATTGAATTTGAATACAATAGTAGTTACCACGCAAGTATCGAATTGGCTCCTTATGAAGCTTTGCACAAAAAGAAATGTAGAATACCCTTTTGTTGGACGTAAGTTGGTGAAGAACGGATTCTAGGTCCGGAAATTGTTCAAGTGACCATAGAGAAGATAATAATGATTTGTGATAAGTGAAGAAGGAAAAAGATCGTCAGAAAATTTATACAGATAACAGAAGATGACCATTGGAATTTGAGAAAGGTGATCATGTATTCTTGAAGGTTACTCCAAGGTTCAGATTGAAAGGACCATTTATGTCGTAGAAGTTAAGTCTGGTGTACATGAGACCATATCAGATTATAGAAAGGTTTGGTGAATTAGATTACAGATTAGCCTCACCTCCTTTTCTATCTGAGAAGCATGATGTTTTTCACGTATCTCAACTCCGAAAGTTCATTTCTGATCCTCTTCAGCCAATTCTCTCAGACTTAGTGGAAATAGAAGCAGACCTAGATTTTAAACCTCAACAAAGTAGTGTTATAGGAAGGGAAAACAAGATGTTAAGAAGCAAGGAAATTCCTCTTGTTAAGGTTCAACGGGACATGTCGCATCTGGGTGATGCTACTTGGGAACTTGAGTCAGAAATCAGGAAGCTTACCTTCACCTTTTCCAGGTAACCTTTAAATTTGAGGACAAATTTTATTTAAGAGGGGGGAGGATGTAATACCTCATGTTTTCTAAAATACTCTAAATAATATTAGTTGAGATCAACTGAGTTCCTATATGCTCCGAAAGTCATCAGTTGGGATAATTAGAGTAATTAGTGAGCTTAGATTGACTTAATTAAAATTACTTAATATCGACCTTTTATTAATTGGTACAATAGAGGCATTTTGATAACATTTATAATGAGCCAGTTTCTCTAGTAGAACAAATATTATGTATTGTACCACTTAATATATGTTTTACTACTAATTGGTTCACTTTCTACCACAAGTTGGTAACCACCTTATGACCACACAAGCCACAAAGTCTTACCAACTTTCTCCATATGATACCTCTATGTATCATTTCACTTCTTTTTTTCTTTCCAACAAAGTAGGAGGACTTGGAAGAGGAAATATAGAAAGGAGGAAAAAAAACCTAGTAGATGAAGAAAGGGAAGAAATTAGAGCTCTTTATCATCCATCATCAACATCATTTCCTCTTCATCATTCAACCACTTCTTCTTCCTCGTTGAAAGGTGGGTTCTAGATAGAAACCATAATTTTAGAAATGAGAAATTTTAGGTTTTAAGATAGAAATTGATGATATTGAAGTTTGACATGTTTTCTTCCATTTCTCATGAAAATCCTATAATTATTGTTGTTGTTCATATTTCTTATAACCCAAAGTGGCTATGGTTGTGTTGAATGTTGTGTTTCATGTTGTGGAAGAATCGAGTGTGGGGTTGTAGTCAAAACCCTATTCCTTATTGTCCTACTTCTGCAAAATTTATGTAGAGTTCAACGCTATCGCCGAGCAACTAAAAGAACGGGTTCAGAAGCCGGTTATGCGAAGGGAAGATATTAGCACCCCTCGTATCCATCGTACTCGATGGGAACCATTTGTTTGTCTATGTGTGAAAGTATCTGCTAAAGATACTGCTTTAAGAGTGTTCCTAGGGGAGAGGCGAAGGTTAGAAACAAGGAAAAGAGAGTACGAAAGAGGGAAGAGAGACTCAGTAGGACTTCGCGGTCCTATGCCTATGTATTCTCAACAAGTATGAGAAAGTCAGAGTCAACATTGTTTGGAGAACTACGGATAAAACACGGGAAAATGCTCAGCAAGGATTGGGGTCCTTGTGCCTACATATCTTCACTTAAAGAAGTGAAGAATCAGAGCAGACGTAGTTCGGCCTACGGTTTACTGGTGTTTTGGTGGATGATGCTAACATGCGCATTCTAGCAGTTAGGTGTATTACAGCTCGCTTGTGGAGTCTTGGGCATTACCTGTTTGCGGTAGAACGGACATAACATATCCTTTTGAAAAGAGATAGTTTTCGCCATCAAGGCAAGATGTCACATTTGATTTGTGGAAGTTATTTTTAAGGGTGAAATAGGTCCTCGGATAGTAACCCCTTGTGGGTAGTACCCAATTCTCTATCTCAAAAGATTTACTGTGAAAATGGTGTGGTGAATATAGTCACGTCTTCGTATTGAAAGATGAGTGTCGAGACCACACACTCTACAGTGAATATCCTGACACTCGGAGAGGAAAAAGTCTGCACTCAATCCTCTCTCTTTAGTTCAATACAAAGAGAACTTCATTCTTTTATTAAACACGTTTTGATCTTGGATGGTAAGTGTTTTACGACAGTGAACCCTAAAGGTAACGTGTATTTATGTTGCAGGTGTGTTGGTTCCCCTCAGATTCTAGTGTTCTTCTTGTCAGACATGGAGTCCATGAAGAGAACAGTTGCTTACAGGTTGCCCTCTCCAGATATCAGTTCCTTATTGCAGTTGGTTGCTCTAGCAGATCAGAGAGTGAGGGCTGAGTTTAGAGAGTCTTATGAGAAACTGCTCAGTTTGGTGTGCAGACCTTCTGTGTTTGAGATGACTGGATTGTATACCTTGATGTAGTTTTACGAGCCTCAGTTGAGATGCTTCTTGTTCCCTGATTTTATTCTAGATCCTACTTTGGAGGAGTATTCTGATATACTAGGAGTTCCTGTGTTAGATCAGATGCCTTTTGTTCACGAGGATACTGAGCTTGAGTTGGCTAAGATTGCTGAGATTGTCAGTTTAGATGCTTCTGAGTTCCCTGGAGGTTTGGTCAAGCTGAATGGAGCTTATGGTTTTCATCTTTCTTGCTTGGTTGAGAAGGCTACGCAGTGTGTGAAGGATGGATGTTGGATTATCTTCAGTGCTATTCTGGCTGTTTGCATTTATAGGATTGTCTTGTTCCCCAACTTGCCTGATTTTGTTGATTCAGATGCTTTCTTTATTCTTGCCTCGAAGAATCTGGTGCCTACTCTCTTGGGTGACGTTTATCATTCTATTCACTATAAGAATGAGAAGCGTCGGGGAATGAATGTTTCTTGTTGTGTACCTCTTCTATCCAGGTGGTTTCAGGGACATCTTCCTAAGACGAGACCTTTTGTTGATACTGCTGGTACTTTATATTGGTCTTCCCGATTGATGGGATTGTGTGCTGAGAACATTGTTTGGTTTGATCGGAACCTGCTCGGAGTAAATATTATATATAGTTGCAGTGGCTTTCCGAACGTTCCTTTGATTGGACGGAAAGGTTGTATTAACTATAACCCTTCTCTTCTTGTGAGACAGTTTGGATATGCTTTGAGGGACTCTCCGGTTGAAGACGAGATACAGGAATCTCTGTATCTCACGGGTTTATTAGATGGAAATGTTTTGGTCAGATTGAGACATGCTTGGGGTAATATTCACAGAAGAGGAAAGACATTGCTTGGTAAAAGTGACAGTCGAGCTTATAATCCTTATCGGCTCTGGATCCATGAGAGGGTTAGGACTTCTTTGATGTCGTATCCTGCTGCAGAGCCTTTGTATCTTCCGGTGATTGAGGAACCTACTTCAATAGAGATTGAGAAGTATAAAAAGCTGCTGGCTGAGAAGGAAGAGTTGCAGAGAGCAAATGAAGAGCTAGAGAAAGAGATTTTCCAGCTTCGGCATGAGAAGAATGAGGCAACCTTCACTTTGAAGAAGCAGACTGAGATGATTAATAGGTTGGGTTCAGATTTGACTGAAGAGACCAGCAGGAGAGAGAAGGTGGGAGTAGCCTTGAATGGTGTTAGTAGTGTGCTTTCTACTAAGAAAGAGCTTCTGAATAAGGCTTATTCTCGACTATCCAAATGGGAACTTTTGTGGAATACCACGCTTACTAGTCGGAAGGAGCGTAAAGATGAGTTGAAGCTTCAGATTTCCTAGTTAGAGGAACAGCTCAACGCTAAGGATGCGAAGATTGCGGAAGAGGTATCTCTTAGACGTGACGCTGAGTCTAGAGTGAGCAACATGGTCAAAGAAACTAGGGGTGGTGAATTGAAGGCTGGCTTCAAAAGATGCAGGATTGATGAGTGTTTTGGCAGGGGAACTTGTGAAGAGGACGCCAAAAAGCTGAGATCCACTGTTGAGCGACACGCATTACTGATACAGGAACTAATCTCCAGACTAGGTCATTCGGAGATGTTGAGGATATTGGAAGATGTCAGGGCACGCCATTTGGCCTGATTTATCTTTGCTTTTCTCTTGTTCTTCGTACTTGTATTTTGACCATCGTCAGGCTTGTTGGCCGAGGTCTTTTTCAGTTGTACCTTTGTACTATGCCTCTTGGCATTTGTTTATGTATGAGGTTTCTGATTCTGCGATTGCTTACTTGGGACTCCGTTGTCGTTATGGCTTATTCTCCGGAACTAGAATCGGGGGGGAAATTAACTTGTTGCATATTTACACGTGTGCATTTGCATATTCATATTGCATGGCAGGTACATTTTTAAGCTCGAATCTTATCTCCTGCATCTTACAGGTTGTTTCAAGATTGACGAACAGAGAATTCACCGGTACTCTACAAGAAGCAACAGTAAGAAGATCATGGATCAGGTACAGTCTGAGATGCAGGAGATCCGGGATAGGTTGGCCCAATTCATGCAGACTATGGAGGTTGTGGCTAAAGGCCAGGAACATCTTCAAACTCTAGTGCAACCGCTGCTGGCGCGAGCGGCTGGTAATACTGAATACAACTCTGCTCATGTTGAGACTCCTCGCAGGGAGGAAGTGATACCAAATGTTGGTGAGACTGTTATTGGCAACGGCAACGGCAACGCTGGTAACAGAAATGCTGATAATGTTAATGGGAACGTGGAAACCAACAGGAATGTTGGTATCAATACTGGTTTTGGTGACAACAATCAGGGTCTTGGCTTTGGCAATCGGGATGGCAATGATGGTTTCAATAATCAGGGCCTCGACAACGGAGGGTTCGGTGATAACAATCAAGGTTTTGGTAACAATGGCTACGGCAATGTTGGGTTTGGTAATGTGAATACCAATGGTGCTGGGATGGGTCCTTTCAATACTGGTTTTGGGACAGTGGATGCTAATCAAGAGCTTGGCAATCTGAGGTATGATCCCAGGTTCTTCCAAAGTGGTCATGGTCATGGTTGTAATGTTGCTTATGATGGATATGGTAATGAGGGGCCGTACTGGAATAGAGATCGTCAGGAAGATGCCTTTTCTGGGCAAGGCATGGGTTTTGAGGGTCCCACTGATAGTGATCGGAGGATTAAAATGCTGGAAGAACAGATGAGAGGTATAGCCAATCAAAATTCTGCATTGGACATGGCTACCATGGGGCTGGTTCCTGGGCTGAGAGTGCCATTGAAGTTCAAAGCTCCCACTTTCGATAAATATAAAGGGGATACATGCCCACGGGGTCATGTGCGTTCATATTACCGGAGGATGTCTGCTTACTCTGATGATGAGAAGATGCTTATGCATTTTTTTGAAGATAGTTTGTCAGGACCATCGCTGGAATGGTACATGGGACTAGAGCCTGCACAGGTCGAAAGTTGGAAAGAATTGGCTGATGCTTTTGTCAAACATTACCAATACAATAGTGACCTTGCACCAAATAGGATCCAGCTTCAAAGTCTTTCACAGAAGAACGGGGAAAGTTTCAAGGAGTATGCTCAGCATTGGCGCGATCTGGCGACAAGAGTCCACCCCCTATGGTTGAAAGGGAATTGATTGATATTTTTGTTGGAACATTCTCGGGGATGTATTACGATAAATTGCTCAATTGCTCGATGGGTAGTTTCTCTGACATGATACTCATGGGAGAACGGATTGAAAATGACATTAAAATTGGTAAGATTCAAGCCGGTGAATCGACCTCAGCTGGAGGTGCCAAAAAGGTCTTTGGTGGTAAAAGGCAAGGAGACGCCAGCGCAGTGTATGGTGGTCGAGGACGAGGTAGAGGTCGGAATTAGTATATTCAACAACAGGTTGCTAGTGTTACAATCCCTATACCACAACAAGGACAACAACCACAACAGCAGCAGCAACAACAACAACAAAGGTATAATCCTGCTCAGAGAATGATCCAGAATGGGAAGCCAGAGAGGGTATTTGATACACCCCCGTCAACGTATACAGAACTGCTTCAGACGCTGTTAAGTTTGAATCTGGTTGAGAAGAGAATGTTGGACCCACCCACAGGAGCGCTTCCTTACGGGTATGATACTAGTAAGCAATGTGAATTTCATTCCGGGGCACCCGGACATGATATCGAGAGTTGTCATGCTTTTAAACACAAAGTCCAAGATTTGATTGATAGTAAAGTCATCAACTTCAGTAATGATGGTCCCAACATTGTACAGAAACCAATGCCGAATCATGGCGCGAATGCTATTTTGACAGAAGAAGATTTGGATTTGGTTATGGATGTAAATGATTTGAAGACACCTTTAAGCTATGTTAAAAGCAGATTGTTGAAAGGAGGGGTCTTCCCCGGATGTGATGAGTATTGTTTGGATTGTTGGACCCGACCAGAGGGCTGTATTGATTTGAAGAGAGGTATTTAAGCCATGATTGATGAGGGAACTTTACAGTTTGACCGCACTGCTGTTGAGAAACCTGGTGAGGTAACATGTGAAAAGCAGGGTGAGGTCGCAACAATTACAATTCCACGAAAGACTATTACGATATTCGCGCCCGCCAAGCGGCCAACTATCATGATAACGAAAGCAGGACCCATTCCTTATGAGAGTACGAAATCCATTCCATAGAATTATGGGTTGGAAGCTTTTTGCAATGGGGAAAAGATTAATGTGGATAGCCAGCCGGCAGGGGAAGTGGGCAATATTGTTGAAGCGGGAGGTATGACCCGAAGTGGTAGAATCTTCACTTCACCCGAAATCGAGGCTGAAAGAATTGCTAGAGGCAAAGCCAAAGTGAATGAAGGAGGACCTTCCCAGTCGAAAGAGAAGGAAACATCGGTCAAGGATGTAGAAGAGTTTATGAGGTTGATTCGTAAAAGTGACTATAAGATTGTGGAGCACTTGCAGCAGACGCCCTCCAAAATTTCAATACTATCATTGTTGCTTTGTTCCGAGGCCCATCGGAACGCCTTATTAAAAATCTTGGACACGTCTTTTGTACCTCAGGAAGTAATTGTTAATCAGCTTGAGGGGGTACTGGCGCATGTGAATGCCGGACACAGCCTGGGATTTACTGACTTTGATTTGACGCCTAGAGGTCGGGACCATAATATGGCTTTGCACATTTCAGTGGAATGCCGAGGCACTGTTATGTCGCACGTTCTTGTAGACACCGGATCATCTTTGAATATGTTGCCGAAGAAGGCTATGATGAAGCTAGATGTCCGAGGAATCATATGCACGCCAAGTGACTTGGTCGTGAGGGCTTTTGATGGGACCAGAAGGTCGGTGTTTGGGTCCATAACGTTTCCACTCCAGGTCGGGCCGGAAGTGTTTGACACAGTGTTCTACATCATGGATATACATCCCGCTTACAGCTGTTTACTTGGGCGACCATGGATACATTCTGCAGGGGCTGTGACGTCCACGCTACATCAGAAGCTTAAATACATGGTCGGGGACAGTGTTGTTACTATTTGCGGGGAGGAAGACATTCTGGTTAGTCATCTTTCGTCATTCAAGTACGTCGAAGTGGATGGGGAGATCCATGAGACGCCATGCCAAGCCTTCAAGGGGTTGCAGATCAAGGACAAGTCTCATGTTCCTAGCAAAAGGCCAGAGGTAGCCATGTCTTCGTACAAAGACGCTCAGGCAGTGGTTCGGGCTGGAGCAACCAAAGGATGGGGCCAAGTCTTGGAAATTCCGATCAAGATGGACAAGTTTGGGTTGGGGTATCGCCCGACATCGTCACCTTCGGCATCAAGCGTGCCAAAGTTCAAAGGACCTGTGGTGATCACTCCAAGTGGGGTCTGTTATGAAACGATCAATGTTGTTTCCGATGCTGAAGACGGAGATAGTGACTGCGATATGGACTTGTGGATCAAGCCCGGCGTGCCAGGACAGAATCTGTGCAACTGGTCTATCCAGGAACTTGTCCTAGTGACTAGAAAACAGTAATGATTTGTTTTCTCAATTATTGTATAATCTTGTGTCCTACCCGGGGCATAGTGATTCTGTTTTTAGGGCTACCTGCTTATGTGTGTACTTTGCTTAATCATTAATAAAGGCGTTTTTCGCATGCAAATTTTGTGATCCTTGTTTTTTCCTATTTTTGGTTAACAATAAAATGGCAACGTGGTTATGTGCTTTGTTTGCATTATTTGAAACATTTAACCATTCTCATTGCAGGATTCATATTTCAGACGACACTGATCACGAACTTCCTATGACTCGCTTCGACTTCGAGCACCCGATATTTCAAGCAGAAGAAGAGATTGTTAAGGATAGTGACTTATCAGAAGAGCTGACTCGACTTTTGAAACAAGAAGAGAGAATCATTCTGCCTCATCAGGAGGAAATTGAAATTATCAATGTGGGGTCCGAAGAGGTTGTCAGGAATATCCGGATAGGGGCTGCACTACAGAGTGATATCAAGCAAAGGCTTATTGAGATGCTGCGGGAGTACAGTGATATCTTTGCTTGGTCTTACGAAGACATGCCTGGATTGGATACTGATATGGTGGTTCACTGTTATCCATTGCGCGAGGAATGTCCGCCGGTTAAGCAAAAACTCAGAAGGACTCGACCAGATATGGCTGTGAAAAGTAAAGAGGAAGTTCAGAAACAGTGGGACGCCGGTTTCCTAGCTGTCACAACTTATCCCTCATGGGTCGCTAATATAGTACCTGTACCAAAGAAAGATGGTAAGGTGCGGATGTGTGTGGACTATCGAGATTTGAATAAGGCGAGCCCAAAAGATGACTTTCCGCTTCCTCATATTGATGTGCTGGTCGACAACACTGCTCAATTCTCCGTGTTTTCCTTCATGGACTGCTTTTCGAGCTATAATCAGATAAAGATGGCGCCGGATGATATGGAGAAAACAACTTTTATTACCCCGTGGGGAATGTTCTGCTACAAAGTGATGCCCTTTGGTTTGAAGAACGTTGGGGCAACATATCAGCGAGCTATGACAACACTCTTTCATGACATGATGCGTAAAGAGATCGAAGTCTACGTTGATGATATGATTGCCAAATCCCATACGGAGGAAGAGCATCTGGTTAATCTTCTGAAATTGTTCAAGAGGCTTAGGAAATTCAAGCTGCGGTTGAATCCTAACAAGTGCACCTTCGAGGTGAGATCTGGTAAGCTATTGGGGTTTATTATGAGCGAAAAAGGAATTGAGGTTGATCCTGCTAAAATAAAAGCAATACAAGAAATGCCAACGCCGAAAACAGAAAAAGAGGTTCGTGGATTTTTAGGGAGATTGAACTACATTTCCCGGTTTATATCTCATCTAACGGCCACGTGTGAGCCATTATTCAAGTTGTTGAAAAAGGATCAGGCTGTGACTTGGAATGAAGATTGTCAAAGGGAGTTTGAGAAAATAAAAGGATATTTGCAGGAACCTCCAATATTGATACCCCCAGTAGCCGGGAGACCATTGATTATGTATTTGATGGTTCTTGAGAAAAGTATGGGTTGTGTTCTCGGTCAACATGACGAGACTGAACGTAAAGAGCATGCGATTTACTACTTGAGTAAAAAGTTCACAGACTGTGAGTCCCGTTACTCAATGCTCGAAAAAATGTGTTGTGCGCTAGCCTGGGCTGCCAAACGTTTGAGGCAATACATGCTAAACCATACAACCATGCTAATTTCAAAGATGGATCCGATCAACCGAGCCATTATTGACAGAATACAATATTCAGTATGTCTCTCAAAAGGCTATTAAAGGTAGTGTTCTGTCAGAATACCTAGCTGAGCAGCCAATTGATGATTACCGGTCGATGAGTTTTGATTTTCCTGACGAGGATATCATGTACTTAAAAATGAAGGACTGTGAGGAGCCGTTGCCGGATGAAGGTCCAGAGTTGGGTTCCAAATGGCAATTGATTTTTGACGGTGTCGCCAATTCATGTGGAAGTGGAATAGGGGCAATCATTACTACTCCCCATGGGTCGCACATCCCATTCACTGCTAGATTGACCTTTCCAGTTACCAACAATGAGGCCGAATATGAAGCGTTCATTATGGGGCTCGAAGAAGCTATCGATCTGAGAATTAAAAATCTTGATGTGTACGGAGACTCTGCTCTAGTTGTGAATCAGATCAAGGGAGAGTAGGAGACTCGTCAGCCCAATCTGATACCCTATATGAATTATGCAAGGACGTTGTTACCTTTCTTTGACAAGGTGGAATTGCACCATGTACCACGAGCAGAAAATCAGATGGCAGACGCTCTCGCGACGTTGTCCTCGATGTATAAGGTTAACTTCTGGAATGAGGCTCCCCGGATAGTTATTTCTCGCCTTGATAGGCCCGCCTTCATATTCGCCATTGAGGAAGTTTCCGATGGTAAACCGTGGTATTATGATATTCAGAATTTCCTGAAGAACCAAGAGTATCCGGCTGGGGCATCCAGTCGTGATCAAAAGACTCTTAAGAGATTGGCTGGAAATTTCTATCTGAATCCGGATGGGGTTTTGTACAAAAGAAACCACAACTTAATGTTGTTGCGGTGTGTGGACGAGAAAGAGGCTAAGTTGCTCATGGAAGAAATCCACGAAGGCACATTTGGCACGCATGCCGGCGGACATGCAATGACGAGAAAGCTATTAAGAGCAGGGTATTACTGGCTAACAATGGAAACAGATTGTTTCAAATTTGCAAAGAAGTGTCATAAATGCCAGATTTATGCGGACAAGATTCATGTGCCTCCGGGCCCTCTGAACGTTATGTCGTCACCTTAGCCTTTTTCCATGTGGAGAATTGATGTGATTGGGAAGATTGAGCCCAAATGGGTTGAAGCGGCATCGTATGCTAATGTTACCAAGCAGGTGGTAGACAGATTTATCAAGAAAGATATTATCTGCAGATATGGAATCCCTGAGCGGATTATCACTGACAACGGTTCGAATTTGAATAACAAGATGATGAAGGAATTGTGCCAGAATTTCAAAATTGAATATCACAACTCTTCTCCTTATCGGCCCAAGATGAATGGCGTTGTAGAAGCGGCCAATAAAAACATAAAGAAGATTGTTCAGAAGATGGTTGTGACCTACAAGGAATGGCATGAGATGTTGCCTTTTGCTTTGCACGGTTATCGTACGACGCACATCAACCGGGGCAACTCCTTTTTCACTGGTATATGGTATGGAGGTTGTCCTACCATTGGAGGTTGAGATTCCTTCTCTGAGGGTTTTGCGTGATGTCCAACTTGATGAGGCAGAATGGGTGAAAGATAGACTGAATCAGCTCAGTTTAATGGATGAGAAGAGACTGGCTTCTCTAGCATACGGTCGGCTGTATCAAAGCCGGATGAAGAAAGCTTATGATAAGAAGGTGTGTCCTTGAAGCTTTCAGACGGGCGATCTTGTGCTGAAAAAAATTCTCCCACCACAATCAGATTACAGGGGCAAATGGACTCCCAACTATGAAGGTCCATATGTCGTTAGAAAGGTTTTCTCTGGAGGAGCCTTATTGCTATCCACCATGGATGGTGAGGATTTTACATCCCCTGTGAACTCGGACGCAGTTAAAAAATACTTTTCTTAAATAGACCCGCTGGACAAGAAAAAGAGAGTCCAGGCAAAAATGGGGCATCCCGGCGAACCATAAAAAAGGAATAAAAGGTTCGGGCAAAAGTTAGGGATAAAATTGAAAAAATGTACACCCGCGAAGTTGAAAACCTGAAAAGGGCAACTTCGGCAAAAAAGGGTATCCCGGTGAATTGAAAACCAGCAAAGGGCGGTTCACGCAAAAGTTAGGGATTTAAAAAAAGCAAATGACTGCGGTCCGAGTTTGATACTGCGTTGCTTAGTGGTTTGGGAGTACCTGAGGGTCGTATATCTGAAACAATCTCTTCCGAAGATCGAGTATTGGGAAAGCGTCAGAGTCAGGCGAGTCATAGGAGGATCAGCTCATGGTGTTCGTCTGTACCACGTTGCTGACATGTATACAAATTTTCTTTATGCTTCTGTAATATTTGTATTTTTGCTTGTGCGTAACTTCCTCTTTTCAGGAGTTGCATCCAGTGTACAAAATTTTGCCTATTTACAGGCCCGCTATCAATAAAACATGTTATTCAGTATTTGATGCTTGTTCTTTACTGTTTTGTTTGAGAAAAACGTCTATGTTTTTAATGAACTTGCATGTACATAAACTTGCTGGCCCTTGCCAATAATTGCTAAAACTTCGAATTGACTGAACGAACTCCACGGATACTAACCGGGATAGATCTTGTTGTATAGTTTTGTTTTGTCTCGTTTGTGTTTTGCAGGGTTCTCACCTTTGGAGCAAACAGGTAGGGAAGTTGTGTTCCCCAGCCGAAGTCCTGTGACATAGTGATGGTATCACTCCTCAACAGATGGAAGTCACATCTTATCTTAGAAGATTTGAGATGGCATTTATCCCTATTGGATGTGGGTGGTCTTCCCCAGAAGAGTATTCCCCAGGAAAGCTGCCAAGAGAGTATCCTCAGTGGATTGTGATGTCCCCAACAGAAGGTGCATTCCCAGCAGTGAGTATGTGCGCACCCCATTCCCAACATGGGTAACTCCCGCAGAATATACCCAAGTCGTCTTTGGTTCAGAAGGATTATCCCCACGCAGGACTGTTTTTCCTTCTCCCCAGCAGGTTGTTTTTCCTCAGACAAGATGAACATCCTCATTAGAGTTCGTAATTTCAAGCTTGTGAGTCCTCCTCCAACAGGATGGTTACCCCCAGCGGAGTTGGTTGCACCGTTCCAGCATTTATTTTGCTGGAATATGTCTGTGATACCTGGTTATCCTCGGCAGATTCAGCTTTGTCTTCAGCATTTATTTTGCTGAAGCGCCTTTTGGCATCCTTGCATTTGCATATATCATCATATTTGCATCTACCTAAACGCGTAGCATTTCCATGCCGTATGGAGCATTACGCCATTGTCAAACATACGCATTTTGAAACATAAGCCAGGTTGGTTACCTCTTTGTTTTCAGGTGTTATCCCTTGCAGAGGAGTGAGATTCTTGCTCAGAAGGATTTGTAGATATTCAAATTCTCAGCGTGAGATAAGTGATGATAATGTTTGTCCCCAAACAGAGATGCTTAGTTAAGTTTCTCTTTGTCCCTGGCGGGATTCTTCTCAGGTTGTTGTTACGTCAGCATTGAAAGATTTCATGCCTTAATCCTTCGGAGGTGTCACTAGTGATTTCCCCACAGAGTTGTTTGGTTAAGTTTCTTGTATTCTCCAGCGAAGTATTCTTCAAATGTGTCCCTGTGTTGACAAAGATTGTTATCCGTGTTGACGGAATCATACCCGTGCTGACGGTGATTGTTATCCGTATTGACGGAATTGTACTTGTGTTGACAGTGATTGCTACCCGTGCTAACGGTGATGGTTATCCGTATTGACGGATCGTACCCTGTGTTGACATTGATTGTTATCCGTATTGACGGAATTGTACCTGTGTTGACAGTGATTGCTACTTGTCACTACTGCGAAAATCGGCGCCGGCTAAACAGAAGAGTCGCCACCGTGCGTTATTTATCCCAAAAGAGGGAAAGGAAACGCTCGAAGTAAACCTACCGCAAAGACGGGAAAGGAATGGTCATCGCAACCAAATCCTGGATTCAGGAGTCGGTTACGCAAGGGGAAGGTATTAGCACCTCTCACGTCTGTCGTACTCGACGGGATCCACGCTTGTTGGTTTGTCTAAAGGATGCAAAAACAATCTATCTACGGCTGCTAAATCTAAACAGGAAGAAACTGACTCGGTAGAGCGTCACACTCTATGCCTACGTATTCTCAAGAGAGAAAGTCAGAGTCGTCGTAGTTCGGGAAACTAAAGGGAATTGGCTCGCCAAGACTTCGCATCTTGTGCCTACGTACTTCCACACAGCGTGAAAGATTAGAGCTTACGTAGTTCAGGCTAACTACGGCTAGACAGGGTGTTCTCAATCACACAAGGGGTGAGAGATTAAGTTGGCTTGAAAGGTACGGGGACCTACGGGAACTAGAACTACGGTCTGGTCTCAAGTGCGCAAGGGCAAGAGAAAAGGATAACATCAGTCGTCAGCGGGAAAGTCTCGATCGCACGGCAACGAGATAACAGAGAGGTTAGTTGTTAGTATGCTCACTAGGATATCGCATCCTATGCCTACATATCCTCGTCTGATACGAGAAATCAGAGCATCTGTAGTTCGACCTACTACAGCTAAACGGGGAAACGGGAAAAGGGAAAAAAAGGGAGCTCGCTAGGATAGCGCATCATATGCCTACGTACTCTCGTCTGGTACGAGAGATCAGAGCAAACGTAGTTCGACGGGAAAACGAGTCTCGATTGCACAGGGGCAAGAGAAGGGGTCTCGATCGCCTGAACGCGAGAGAAAAGGGGTTTCGCTCGCACGGGGGCGAGAACAAAGAGGAAGCAGGCCTACGCCTAAACGGGAAGGAACCCGGACACACACACAAGAACCTAAGGCGAAACTCCTCAACTGTCATTTCCTTCATATCTAACGATGCATCTCACAACACTCGACGGTTGCCTGAAGACTTGAATAAGACGATGATGATGTTGAACGAAGCAGCTCCGTTGGCTCCTGACATGCGCGCAAGCTCCATTCCAATCTTCTCCTCTCTGGATCTTTGATGATGACGCTCGAATCAGAACCAATGTAACGCTTAGACCGTCATGGTTCGACTTATACGAGAAATTGAACTCTCAGAGGTAGCGTATTGATATCCGTGTCAAAGACAAGATAGAGGAATGATATCGAAAATCATTCTCCAATTGAATCGTGTCACACGGCCAGCCAGAAATAAAATCGAGAATAAAATCGGATAGAAAAAGAAAATAGGAGAGAAATCCAACGACAAAACAGAAATAAAAGTCTACTCCTAAAATACGACAATTAGATGCTACTGGAAAGTATATCCTGAAAAGAATTAAATATATAAATCTCCTTAACAAGAAATTAACTAATTCCTAAATTCTCTTAAAAGAAAATTGAACTAATTTCCTAAATGAAAATATTATCTAAATTTCCTAAAATAAATTATTCCTCAAAATTCTATTCTTTGAATTAAAAACAATACAAGAAAAATAAAGGAAATAAAAAACTATAGGGGGCATTAGTTCATTAGGGGTGCTGCTAGCAAAACAAAAGAGAGTTGGGCCCAGCCCAGCAACTAGCAACAAAAACGGGGAGGGGTGTGATAAGAGAAACGAAGGTGTATCCAGTAAAAAAAGAATGGGCCCAGCCCAATATCACTTCAAAAGAAAAAAAAAAGGAAAAAGGAAAAAAAACAGGGGGGTGAATGCAGGGGAACAGGGGTATGGTCCGAAAAACACTCGTTGGACCTGAGGCCCAATCTCCCCGACCCATTCCCTTCCTCTCTTCCCTCACTCTCTGAGACTTCTGAAACCCTAACCCTAGCCTTCTCTTCTCTCCGCCGCTACCAGCCGTCTACACCTCAGCCTCCTCCATTCAAACTTCTTCTCTCTCACGATATTCCTTCTCTCGTAACATTTTTTTCTCCGCTCAAACAACTTTCGTCTTGAATCCTACAAAACAACTGAACAAAACACTCAAGCAAACTATCAAAGCTCTGGAACAAAAATCCTGATCCGTACTTGATGTTCTTGAAGGCAAGCAATAACTTATGAAGATTTCTTGAAGCAGTTCTTGGAGAATTCCTTGAAGATGCATGTGGATCTGGAGATTGCGATAGATGATGATTTTGAAAGCGTTGAAGGAGATTGTTGGAGATCCATGAACTTTGAGGGAATCTGGATTCGCAAATGTGACGAAGATCACAAAGAACTTCTGGACACAGGATACGCATGAGCCTCTTGAAGATCGCTGATGAACATGAAGATCTTCGTTAATCTTGAGGAGAATCTGGGAAGTTCGAAGAAACGCTATGAAGAAATTGGTAAATCGTTTGGTGTCCCTGATGATTTCTGAAAAGCGGATGAGGAGAAGTTTGTTGGACGAAAATCTCGAAGGATCTGAAGATTGTTGAAGATTGATGAAAAAAGTTGATGAACGATGAATGTTCTTTGATGATGTTTCTGGAGATCTATGAATGGATGATGAACACGAATTCAGATCTGATAGATCTGGAAAATTACTGATGAGTTGATGAAGTTTTGGAGATTCTTGAAGAAATCTTGAAGATTATGATGATTTCTGGAGAGAACTGTAGGACGAAGGCGATGAACACGGATGAAGTTGAAGGAATTTCTGGCGGTTTCCGGCGAAGTTACGATGATTTTGATGAACATGAGGTGAAGACCTTGATGATTGCTGGAGAATCATGAAGATTACATGAGTTTTCCGGTGAAGAGTTGATGAGATCTGGGAAGATTGATGAAGTTCGGTGAGATCTTGAGTTTACCGGCGAGGCATTGGTGAAAGTCGTATGGATTTGGATGAGTTTTTTGGAGATTTGGCAGTTTCCGGTGGTGGTTGAGGACTCCGGCGACGGTTATCGGTGACCGGTGCGGCGGTTGCATGTACTCCGGTGGAGGGGAAGTTAGTGGGAGACAGCTGGCGAGCATGCAGGGGATGAGGAGATAGTGGGACAGGTGGGAGAGAGAGAGAGAGTGTGTGAGACGTGGCAGTGAGACTGAGTGGTGGAGAGTGAGGTGTCAGTGATGAATGAGGTGTCAACCGATGAAAGCACACGCGTGGAAGCTTATATACCTGACATGTGGCATTTTGGGCCCCCAAACTTGGACACACGGCCCACTATGGCCTTAATGACTCTGTTAATGGACTAATACTGATTAATGCAAGCTAACAAATATTAAATGACCCATAAACTGCAACTAACGAAAATGATTAGTGCTAATGCTGAAAACGAAAATGATTAATGAAACTAAAAAAATGATTAAAACTAATCCTAATTAATAAACTACACAATTAATGATCTAATTAATCTAAAAACTATTTAAATTCTCTATTAAACCCTATGAACTCTATTTACTATTTATTCTATAAACAGAACTAATATTCTAATATCTAATAAAACTCTATTAAAACTAGAGAAAATTATTTAAAAAGAAATATCTATTAATATCTAAAATGAATTATTCTAAAAATAGAAAATTGTTATTAAAACTCTACTAAAAGAATTAAAATCCTAGAAAAACGATTAAAATCAATTAAAATTCTAGAAAATAAAGGAAAGATCTAAAAAGGGCAATAAAGTTGATTAAATCGATTAGAGAACAACTACACAATTATAGTGAAATAAGTGGTAAAAACCGGACACCGAAATATCCTCCAAAACAACAGCGTGAGCTGAAAACGCAGAGACGAGCACAAATTCTCAAAATACACTTATTCGAACTGGCCTGAACTGCCTGAAACGCCAGGGGAGGCTGTAATCCCGATAAAATCAAAAATGGCTGAAAAATGCAATGTACGCGGTATGTGAATGCGAATGCAAAATGCGTCGAAACATAAACCAGATGTGGGAACCAATTGGTCAAATTTTGGGGTGCAACAGCTGCCCCTATTCAAACGGCTTGGACCCGACTGGGTGAAGAGCGACCGGCCTTCAAACATTCGAGGTACGAGACGGTTGAATACCAAAGAAACCCTGAAATTTGCCAACTGTGGAGATAAACTGCAAAACTGCTTGAGAAGCAACGTCCAATGAACTGAATCTGGTTGTTACGGCAACAACTGGTCAATTATCTGATACAATTTTGATTTCAACACCAATCACCTGCGTGACACCACGGGCACTGAGCTATTTTCACAAAAACACCTCCGTCCACCATTGGACTAACCTTGTCAACACCAGAAGAGGAACCAATTCGTCAACACGAATAGAGATTTTGTCGTCACAGGAGTAACCTTATCCATATCTGGACCCAAATTTCACGAATAAATGCATATTTGTCCACGTCAAGACTCACATTTCGTCAACCCGAAGAAATCTGAACAACATGGGAATAGAACTTTGTCCACGTCAGGACTCCATATTCTGTCAACACGGAGAAATCCCGGCGACTTCGTTGGGGAACACTTATGTCTAGTCACAGGAAACTCCATCCGCCTATCCATACGGGCAGATCATCTGTCTAAACACAGGAAACTCTGCTTATCTCTACAGTAGCTAACTCTATCGGTCCCAACCCACAAACGACTTTGAGGAGGACTCTACTGGGAACAGTAATATTTCGTCAACACGAGGAAATCACGGCGACTTCATTGAGGAAAATACCTTTGTCAAATATCGGAACACAACTCACATACTCTGTCTATCACGGGAGAATCATCTATCTGGATATCGGAAAGTTCATCCGTCTGCTTCATACGGGAAAATCCATCTGCCTGATTCTTATAGGAAAGTTCATCCGCCTGCTTCATACGGGAAAATCCATCTGCCTGATTCATACAGGAAAGTTCATCCGCCTGTTTCCTACGGGAAAATCCATCCGCATGTTTCCTACGGGAAAATCCATCTGCTTGATTCATACAGGAAAGTTCATCCGCCTGCTTCATACGGGAAAATACATCTGCCTGATTCTTACAGGAAAGTTCATCCGCCTGCTTCATACGGGAAAATGCATCTGCCTGATTCATACAGGAAAAGTTCATCCGCCTGTTTCATACGGGAAAGTTGACTTGGATATAGCTTTTTTGCATATTCTTGGTAGTAGCTAACTCCACTGGGGATATTCTGAAAATAACTTCCCGACACCCGCTTCGACAACAAGTGACCACTTCTGAAATTTTGATTTATGAAACCCTGTAATGCTGCCGCGACAACAAACCTGGTAATAGATCTGAGCTAGAACTGTATACTCCTGCTGAGAAAACACGCCTGAAAGCAAAAGGTTAACCGATCTGATTTATGTTTCGAAATGCATATGTTTGAAAATGATGCAATGCCTCATACGGCATGGAGATGCTATGTGTTTGTATGGATGCAATGTGACGACACATGCAAGTGCAAATGCAAGCTCGAGCTGCCAGAGAACACCGGGTATAAAACCGCTTGGCAAAATAAATGCCGAAGGCAACGTCAACTCCACTGAGGGGTACCGGGTATCATAGAATCATCTCAGCAAAATAAATGCTGGAAAAGTGAGACCAACTGCCATGGGGAAGAAACAATCCTGCTAAGGGACGGCTCAAAAATTCATCGTTACGAACTCGTTAGAGGATGATCAACCTGACGGAGGAATGACAACCTGCTGGAGGAGGGAAGGACGACCCTGCACGGGGACGCTCCTTCTAAACCCTTGACAACCTGATTGTACTCTGTGAGGCTTAACCCAACTGGGGTCACTTGCGCACAGCTCACTGCTGAGAATGCCCCTGCTGTCAAGGATATCCATTCTGACCTGTTGAGGATACTCCTGATCCTATTCTAAGGAGGAATAGCTGCGATATCAACTATTTCAGGGACTACACGTGACTTCTATCCACTGAGGAGAGTAACCCTGATTCAACATTACTTAGGAAACCGGTATCAATCGAGCTTTGTATCGGGGAACGTGACACCATGTGAGTCACTAGGAATTATCGTGTCGGGTATTTTTAGGCTTTTTCTAGTTTAGGGATGAAAATAGGTTATTAACAAAATGGTTTTAAAGGGAAAATACTAGACGGGGCTAGCATTCAAAGATGGACTACTAGGCGAGAACTGATAGCAAAAATAGGTTAGGTTATCGGACGAGACTGGATTTACGGTTGGAACACCAGACGAGGCTGATCGGATGATAGCTTAAGGAAAGGATGACCAGACGGGGCTGGTTTGGAAGCTGACGTGCACCAGACGAGAACTTATGCAACAAATAGGTTAAAAAGACGGTGACCAGACGGGGCTGGTTGAAAGCTAACATACATCAGACGAGAACTTATGTTTACGGAAAGGTTGGCCAGACAATAACTGGTTGAAAAATAACAGGTACCAGACGAGAACTGGTATTTACGGGAAGGTGGACTAGACGAGAACTGGTTACCGGTTTGCCAGGCGAGAACTGGGCTTTGGAAATGACAAGGTTACAAGGTTCTGTCAAGTAACAGGTTTAAACTGTAGGATAATGATCCAATGACGACAAGGTTTTTTTTTAAGTTTCAGGTTTTTTTGATGAGGGTAATGACACGATTCCCCGATACTCAACTCCTGCTAGGGCGAACAAACTTGCTTGAACAACTTGCCCTAGTGCAACTCAACTTGCCCCAATCTGGCTCTTGGGAAACTCACTCTGAACAGAAAGCAACTTGCTACAATACGACCTTGAGATGGCTTTGCCCCGGTATCTGTACGACAAAAGGATTCAACCTCAATTAAACAACTATCAACATAGTTGGCTTCACTATCTCTAAAGTGACTTGCCCCTGAACGAGCGTTGAGAGACTTAATCTGCCCTGACCACCCACTGGAAGGATCTGTCCTCAAATCACAACACTCTGGATAATTTCCCCTGATTGGCTCTCGAGAAGACTCACTTTTGATCAACTGCTTCTCAAGTAAACTGCCCCATAATTAACCGATGCTTCGAGACTTGTCCTCAGACCAACTGATTCTAAACTCACTGGAAGTCAATGCCCCAGATTCACAGGGTTTCACAACATACACCATTCTGATCCAGACTGTTGAATGATTCAGTCATGTTCGATTATTCCCTGTTGGAATTTCCTTCCTGTCAACTACTGACCTGCAAATAAAATTGTTTATTCCCGAATGGTAATTTTAATGCAGTGTTCATGCAAATTTTGAAAAAAATTATGCTGTCACTCATTTACGTGTCATGATCGTGAGTGACGAATGAACCAGAGTTCAAACGTAGTGCTGATTTGATCAGTGAAAAAATACAACAAGGATATGATTAGCAAATCAAGAAGGAGTCAGGTTACTCGACCTTATCGTAATGCGCTTTCAGAATAAACCCTGCCTCAATTAGGTCTTTTAAGGGTTGTATCGTGGCCGGGTTCACGGTTCGTAAAGCAAAGGATATTAGGCTCAAATTATGATTTGTACCCACCCCTTCTACATGATGATCTCCAATCCTAAAGTTCAGTTAACTTGGTTCGAGCGCTCGCCTCTTCGAGGTATGTTGAATAGTAGGAACTCACAAGGTTTTCGGAGTGACAGTTACTCCTTTTTCGTTTTCGGTGTCTGTATCCACACGACTTTGTCCTTGTTCGAGGATTTTTCTTTTTATATCCTTTCTTTTTCATTCTTTTGATTCCCTAATTTTTGCCTGGACTGACTCCTTTTGAGTTCTTTTCGATTTTTTTCTTTTGAAGTCCAGCGGGATGCCCTGATTTTTGCCTAAGTATTAGCTTTCCTGCTTTTTCTTTCTCTTTTTTATTTCTTTTACTTAGCGGGCTTTCTTATTTATCTTTTCTTGGAACAAGTCGTGTGACACTGATTGTCTTGATTGCTCCGAAAGGATTGTAACTGTCTCACTCCTGATCGGTGAGATTTAACCATGGTGGTTGATGAGGTACGACCTCTGGGGAAAAATAAGATGTGATTGGTCCTCGAAAGGCAACACTCATCTATAAGACTTGAACGCTCGATCAAGCTAACTGACAACTACCCTGCCCCGGGTTAAGATGTGAGGGTTTAAAAATCCGGAAAAAAAACTTCTACTTCTTGGCTCGAAGTGGTTAACAAGGGACTAACTCCTTATATCTCCAGTGTTTGGGGATTTGAAACAATGCCTTGTACGTCATCGGCAAGGTTTTATCTGAAAGCATACGATCATCGGTTATGAGTATTCAGTTTCGTCATCCTCCCTCCAATCTTTGCTAATCACAGTGGTAAAGTGGAGTAAATAAAATGCAAGTGTCAGTGCAATGCAATAAATGAGTGACAACGACATGATTAATTCAGAAAAATGCATAGTCACTTTATCAATATTACCATTCGAAACAAACAATGTTTAACAGCAAGTGGCAACTAACAGAAAAGAAACTACAAATGCAAATGATAAAATTCTGAGGACTGCAAATGCTGAGGACGCCTGCCTGTCTGGACCACTGGCCTCTGGAAATAATCCTCTGAATCTGCAAGCTCAGACAGCTGAGAGGTTGTCATGCACAACCAAAACTCCTCCTGGAAAGGAAATAGACCCTTTGTCGATCAACTTATGTACTTTTGCCTGAAAAGCTTTACAATCTTCAGTTGAATGGCCTAGAGATCCACCATGGTAACCATACTGAGCGTGGGGATTGTACCCAGGAGGGTAAGGTTCTGGCACAGGCTTAAGAGCTTTAGGTTCCACCAAAGAATTCTGAATCAAAGATGGTAGAATATGGCTATACGGCATAGGCACTGGGTGAGAAGGAGCATTCCTTCATTCCAAGTTGTTACGATGCCTGTTCTAATTTGGGCGCTGATTCTGATAACCTCGGCCACGAGTTCGCTGATTCGCCAAAGAAGTGACATAAAGTTCTGGATATGGTGCCCTAGGTGTAATTGTCTGTCCCACATAACAAGACACAGAAGATGAAGAACCAACAGATTTCGCCGATTCATCTCGAGGATACTCAATATCTGGCATGATTGCATTGATCACAACTCCTTCTTCAGTTTGGTAGCTACAGAGAGATTCAGTTTCACTAGCCTGACCGCCTGAAACAATCTGAATTTTCCCAATTTTTATGGCATGCTCGATGCGTTCTCCTAATCTTACCAATTCAAAGAAATTTGGCGCATTTACAAGCATTCTTTCGAAGTACGGGCTCTCCAGGGAGTCTACAAACATGGCCATTAACTCTCAGTCTAGAAGCAATGGGTGCACTCTAGCAGCAAATTCTCTCCATCTCTGAACATACTTCCTGAAGGGTTCATTGTTCTCTTGAGACAACTCCTGCAACTGCATGCAATTAGGAGCCATGTCTAGGTTATAATCATACTGTTTCAGAAAAGCTCTGGCTAAATCCACCCATGATCGGATCTGATTACTCTCTAATTGCATATACCAACTCAGAGATGCCCCAGTCAGACTATCCTGAAAGCAGTGAATCATCAACTTGTCGTTTTGCACAAACGAAGTCATTCTTCGGCAGAACATCACTAAATGTTGCTTCGGACAGCTATCTCCTTTGTACTTCTCAAATCTCGGCGCTCTGAACTTAGGAGGAAATACCAGGCCGGGAACCAAACACATGTCTGCAGCATTGAGGTTGACAGCATCTTTAACTTTCAAGGCTTTGACTCCTTCTTCCAACACTCGGAGCCTTCTAGCATACTCAAGAGCTCTTGGGTCTTCAGTCCTAGCTACCGAGATCTCTCTTCGGATATTCGCCATAGGGAAAACAACACCTTGATTGTTAATAAGAGGAGGGCGTTCATTTCGGACAACAAACTGCTCACATTGATCTCGGTCCCTAACCGGAGGTTGCACAAATTGGTCTGAGTAACGTTGTTCACTTGCGGAAAGTCTTCCTCAGACATAGAGCCATACAGAGGATTAGTCGTCATAGTGAAACCCATCAAATTGTTACGAGACTGGAAGTGGCTCTCAGACATAGCTACCAATAATCTTCAACTGACTTCACTGCTCGGTTCTGCTCAAATCTGCTTCAACCCCTTGGTCGTCTTCTAAAAATCAACAGTTGCTCAGGCCAAACACCGGATAATCACCTTCAGAATCAAAACAACGGCTGGATCAGATTCTGGCTAGCTGGAGAATGGTATGCAACATGATGTAACAATGTTTATGCAAATGTAATGCAGTATGCAGCAAACACGGGATCACAGCCCCCACAAATCTCTGAATACTGCTGCGCTACTGACTGAGTACGTTCGCTCTGAAGAGAAGACCAAAATATCGGGTTGTTTGGAAGTCAAGTTTCCTGCAAAAAACCCTCCCACTCACGGGTATGGACCTAAACTGACACAAGGTACGGCATCCTATGCGGTCGTTGGCGTCACAGACTTTCAAGACTGATGATACGATACCCAGAAGGTGTGGCATCATCATATCCTGAAGAGGCCTCACTTAGCCAACTTCCAAATGATCGGTCCCTAGAGTCGACAATCCTCCAAACCAACAACCCCCTCAACCCAAAGGGTTGAAAAAGAAGTCAACCGGGAGAACCTCGTCTGAGCGTGGATTTCATGAGACACTAGTACATGCAAAGCATGCACGCGCCCACTAATTTCCACAACTAATTCTAAGGTGCACTCAAGCCTGGGTCTGGCTTCTCACTCATCAGGAACACCCCACCCAACAGCACAACAGCAACAGATAATAACAAAGTACTGAAATCGTAAATACAGTAAAATACAACACCCAAAAGGTAAACACCCAAGGACGAGCAAACAAGCGCTAGGATTGACTCTCTTAAGGGATGTTGGCTCACCAGCAAAGTCGCCAGCTGTCGCTACTGCGAATATCGGCGTCGGCTAAACAGAAGAGTCGCCACCGTGCGTTGTTTATCCCAAAGGAGGGAAAGGAAACGCTCGAAGTAAACCTACCGCAAAGACGGGAAAGGAATGGTCATCGCAACCAAATCCTGGATTCGGGAGTCGGTTACGCAAGGGGAAGGTATTAGCACCCCTCACGTCCATCGTACTCGACGGGATCCACGCTTGTTGGTTTGTCTAAAGGATGCAAAAACAATCTATCTATGGCTGCTAAATCTAAACGGGAAGAAACTGACTCGGTAGAGCGTCGCACTCTATGCCTACGTAATCTCTAGAGAGAAAGTCAGAGTCGTCGTAGTTCGGGAAACTACAGGGAATTGGCTCGCCAAAACTTCGCGTCTTGTGCCTACGTACTTCCACACAACGTGAAAGATCAGAGCTTACATAGTTCAGGCTAACTCAGCTAGACAGGGTGTTCTCAATCACACAGGGGTGAGAGATTAAGTTGGCTTGAAAGGTACGGGGACCTACGGGAACTAGAACTACGGTCTGGTCTCAAGTGCGCAAGGGAAAGAGAAAAGGATAACATCAGTCGTCAGCGGGAAAGTCTTGATCGCACGGCAGCGAGAGAACAGAGAGGTTAGTTGTTAGTGTGCTCGCTAGGATATCGCATCCTATGCCTACATATTATCGTCTGATACGAGAAATCAGAGCAGTTGTAGTTCGACCTACTACAGCTAAACGGGGAAACGGGAAAAGGGAAAAAAGGGGAGCTCGCTAGGATAGCGCATCATATGCCTACGTACTCTCATTTGGTACGAGAGATCAGAGCAAACGTAGTTCGACGGGAAAACGAGTCTCGATTGCACGGGGGCAAGAGAAGGGGTCTCGATCGCCTGAACGCGAGAGAAAAGGGGTTTCGCTCGCACGGGGGCGAGAACAAAGAGGAAGCAGGCCTACGCCTAAACGGGAAGGAACTCGGACACACACACAAGAACCTAAGGCGAAACTCCTCAACTGTCATTTCCTTCGTATCTAATGATGCAGCTCACAACACTCGACGGTTGCCTGAAGACTTGAATAAGACGATGATGATGTTGAACGAAGCAGCTCCGTTGGCTCCTGACATGCACACAAGCTCCATTCCAATCTTCTCCTCTCTGGATCTTTGATGATGACGCTCGAATCAGAACCAATGTAACGCTTAGACCGTCATGGTTCGACTTATACGAGAAATCGAACTCTCAGAGGTAGCGTATTGATATCCGTGTTGTAGCGGTAAAAATCATGAGCGTAAGTTATTAATTAACTTAACTCAAAAAAAAACAAGAGTCGCCACCGCACTTTTATTTTATCCAAATAAAGTAAAGGAAAAAGAGCGAACAAAACCAAAGAGTTCTAAAACAAGAACAAGAAATAGAGATCGGGGTAAGGGGGTTGGTTACGCAATGGGAAGGTGTTAGCACCCAAAACGTCTATAGTACTCTATAGGAGCCCTTTGAAATATTTACGTTTTTTTGGTTTGAAAGTGGTTTGTTTGAAAAGAGATTGGGGAGATGAGAAGAGAATTATTTTTTTAGATTTTTGTGTTTGGAGAGACTTATCGCCTCATGCCTACGTACCCACAAAGTGCAATATGGGATCAAAACCCTGTAGTTCGTGGTACAAATGACAAAAATTTGTTGGTTTTGATTGATTTTAGATGTAAATACAAGTCGTCATTTTAAGGAGAAAACTGCGACTATTCACCCACGAGTATTAAGACAACATTTGTGTCACATAAAGATGGAGGATTTGCTTGGATTATCAACAAGACTATCACTCAACATCAACGTGGAAAATGTCAAAGTCTTAATAATATGGGGAATAGGAGAATTACATCTCAACTATAGAAATGAATCATGTCTAAACTTTATGAAAAGTTTTAAAGTGAAAAAGTGCATAAAGGCACAAAAAGAGTTGATGAGTTTTTGTATTTTTTTATGTCTTTTGAAATTGGTCAAAGCATGATTAACATTGATTGACTTTTATTAAGAAGAACAAAGTTTGAAAATCACTTGACGAAAGTCAAGGTTTTATTGCGAAAGCGGTTTTGAAGTTTGAAACCAAGAAGGTTTTGAAAGAGGGAGAAAGTTTTGAAAATTTAAGAAGGGGAGGAGATGAAGTGACTATCCTAGAAACCAAAATAAGAGCTAGAGGTAAGAAAGATCTAACCGACTTGTAGCACACTCCATAGCAAGCAAAAAGAATTCCATCCGATTTAAAGCATAAGCTAATGAGCGAGCCAAATAAAGGCTAAGATCCACAATACTCCAAGCATAGGAATGAAAGTCCTAATTCTAAGTCCAAAGGTCCATGAAGTCCAAGGTCTAAGAGTAGTCCAAGAGCATAACCACAAAGTTAATAGCACCAAGTTTTTTAGATATTTTTTATCCTTTATTAGTGTTTTGAACAAGGTATGGTCCAAGTGGACAAAAGAGAAATAACATAAACATAAACAAAGATATGATATGAAATGGTAATATGGAAACATAAAAGTAAGAAATAAGGAGTAAGAAGAGAATATAAACAAAATTAAACAAGGATAATGTTAGTGAATTAGTAATTAGTGGTTAGAACATATGATCAATGATGATTAATTCTTGCACTTAGACCAAGGTTAATGAAAACTCATTAGAGGATTGATAGAATCAAAGCCTCCTAACAATGATTTTCATAGGTATTGGACCTAAGACAAGCAACTAATCATACTTGGACTTTTAAACATAAGTTTGAGCCACGAATGATCATTTTCCGATTAAGGTATACTTTAGCGCTATGTTAAGCAATCGTAATCGGGTTTATGTAGAAACCACGACTATCTGAGGCCGGTCAATAATAATGTTAGTGTTAACACATGTTAGAGAAGTGATATATAAATCACTCTCCTAAAACATGCCACACAAAAAGAAAAGAGGTAATGATCTCATCACAATCAAGATTTTTCATCAATTAATCAAAGGTAATCTATCACTATTCCAAAGTACGGAGAATTATCTCAATGATTATTCATCCATAGATTTGAAATAATGAAGATTAAACAACCTTGATAATTAACAATCTATGATCCATAGATTTCATCGATCAAAAATAAAAAGAAGAAGAAAGAAAATTAAAATGAAAAGAAATTTCAATTTGAATCTTAAATCGATTAAATCATCATCAATATCAATCACCTCTTTTAGTGGATAAAATCAACACTCAAAGTCCATTGATATTGATGAGATCTTATCAAAATTTAAGATCCAAAACAAAATCTATTTTAAAAAAATATTTCAAAAGAAAAACAAATATTAGAAAAAAATATTAAAAGGAAATTGGAAAAAAGAAAGAAAGGGAGGTTTTAAAGTAAAACAAAATGTTGATAATAATAAAAAGGCCTCACGGCCCAAGATTGGTTAAAAAAAAGTTTAAAAAATAAAAATAAAAAAATAAAGCAAAATGAATCTGAAGTTATAGAACTTCATCATCTTCTCCAAAACACACGACAACTGTTCACGGCCATGGATAAACAGACTTCTTCATAAATTGGAGCGGTGAGATATGGAAATCACATGGAACGGATCGCAATCAAGAGCTCTTCACAACAGTACCAACAATTCAAAGAAATGCAACCAAAAGTAACGAATCGAAAATGACGGTGAAGCTCAAACTACCTTCAAACTCAGGTAAATGATGAAACCGAAATTCTCTTCTTCTTTCTTCTTCTTTCTTCTTCTTTGATTCTGGATGAATTTGTCTCTATTGGAGTGAATTTGGTTGAAAGAAATAGGAGAAGAAAAAAATGAGTGAAAGGTTTCGTAATGAGGAATTGGTGAAGAAAATTAGCAGGGATTTTTTTGGCTTGAAAAGCTTGAGAGAAATGAATGAATGTGGCTTGTATTTATAGATTGAGAGTGAGGGTGAGTGATTTGCCGTTTGTGAAAATTTGCTACCGTTTTGAATTGGGTGTTTACGCGTGAGTTTTTTTGCTGATATTTTCCATGTCGTTTTGCTTTTTACACTTTGTAGTTCATTTAATTCTGTGACGTGGATTAATTTATACAACTCTGTATCAGCTTGGACGTACGTGCACGGCTTGGAAATATGGCTCAGTATGAAGCTTCTCAAAGGTACGTTTTGACTATCACTTGCAGAAATCAAGCTACCATTTTCCAATTGTGTGTTAGCAGAATCATGTTTATTTTTCAACCATCAATCTCCTTTTTATCATTAATCACTGTTGTTCCGTTTTTATCCGATGCAACAACGACTAACTTAGCATTGAATGATAATGTCATTCCAGGTGGAGACACAATTTCAACAACAATTAGCACAATCCCATGATGTTCTGCTATTCTCATTCCGTAAGCAAACACTTCATTATCATCGGGTCCTCCGAAGAATACTACAACAACATTGAAAGAAACATCACTAGCTTGAACCTGTCTTGTTCTTCCCAGACCGCGATCGACCAAAATTCCAACAGGACACGGCGCGTGACTCAACACAAGTTAATTGATTACATGAAATGAATGTCCTAATGATTCCATTGTCCCGTTGAGACATTGGTGTTTATTGCAGCTGAATTGATTTGTCCCTTCTACAATGTCGCCATGTTGACGGAGTATTCGCTGAAAGTGAATCAATGTAAGTTCCAATTTGCTCAACTGCATTTAGACTATTCTCAGCCAAACTTGCAAATCCTTTGAATTCCACCATGGATGATACAAATCCAATTTTTCAAAATAGCCACTGATATGAATACATACCCTGATTAAAGCCAGATGAATTGGGATATATAACAACAGTATCCAAAATGTTTTGAAACTTATCAGACCTGGAAAGATCGCGAGGAAGAGACTTCACAATTTGACTGTGAGTAGCATTTCCAATGGATAGCTTATAAACTAGTTCTCTTTTCACACTTTCAGCAGCAGTTAGCCCACAAAAGCGCCGTTCTTTTACTATCTGAATAATAAGAGTAAGCATTTCTTGAACTAAAACAGGTTCATATTCGCTAGACTGTTCAAGATTCAGGGATAAGTAGTTTGACAGTCCAAAGCGCTCTAAAACTCTACTGACAAAAAGATCTTCTGGAGCAAGTGCTGCACAACATTGAAGAAGAAATAGATCAAGCTCCAGACCTTGTTCAGACCAGCGCACTGATCTATACCATTCACACGATAGTAAAGCAGCATCTCCATTTTTACGCCACATTCCAGCATGGACTTCAGCATTTGAGTCATCAGTTTCGTGATCCAAATCGTCAGGCCCGTCACAATAATCTTCATCATCAACTTGAACAAGTGGATAAGAATGTGAAGAATTTTCTTCATTAATCGTCTCATCTGTTACAGTGTAGAGGTCATAAACATAGTCCTCTTGTTGGGAATGAGCACTTATATCAACTTCAATCTCTGCAGCAGCATTAGGAATAACCTCTCTTAGCAAAGGGAGGAAACTAGACAAAAGTTTTTGATCCTCCAAGGAGATATCTTTGTGCTGCACCTCCTTAATTTGTTCTTGAGAGTCAACACGAACAATGTCATAGAACTGGCATATTTCTTGTAATGTATTTTCAACAGATGTCCCCTTATTTACTTTCCTGCTCTTCCATATTTGCTCAAAACGAGCCTCTTTAGCTGAAGACTCTTTTTCTTGTTTAGCTTTAAACAAGAGCTGATCTGGCTTTTTTTTTTAAAGATGTTCTTCCTTCTTTCTCTAGTAGCTAGAACTTGATCATAACAGTTGTAAATGAAGATCAGAGTAGTACTCATACCAACAATAATCAAAGCGCCGTAAGCATGCATGTTTTGTGTTGCTGTATTTGACGATTACCAGAGGAATGTGGAAGTGCTTCTTGAATCAAGATCACGTTCAAAATCCTGTTTGTATTCCCTAACAAAATCAACATGCTTATTTACGGCGTCTGCTGAAAAGCAAGCCCTGCAAACACCTGAGAGCTCTTTCTTGAGAGATTGAGGAACTTCTGCAGTTGTAGCTGTTGGATATTTGTAGTAGCGGTGGAGCAACGCGTTAACCACAACCAAAAGCCTCTCTTTTCTTTTTCCCTTAGTACAAGAAAAAGAAACAAAAGGGCACAAAATTTGTTTGATTTCTTTGGATAGTCGTTAGAGACACTCATTTTAAATGTCAATGAGCCATCAAGTTTTAGTATGCAATGAGAACCTGGGTACCCTTGGTAAGCTACTAACATTACCTCGGCTTCAATGCTATAGGGAAATCCTATTAATCAAGCTTTGTATTGGTCACAACAGATATTTTGTTCTCTGATAAACATCTAGCATGAATGATGGGGCCCGCATTTCTACTTTCCGTCTCACTAACGTTATCGGAATTGTTCAGGTAAACAGCCCCCTTGAACATCCATTGCTCCCTTTCCTGACAGTATACATCTTCAAATAGCTCACCACACAATACACACAAGCATTGATTTTCATATGCTAACACCATAGAATCCAATTGACTCTCGTATATGTTTTCATCGTCATGTTCATCGATAGAATCAGTAAATTCAGACTCGGACAGATATCCAGCCTTGCCAGCAATCCAGTCATTCAACTTTGCGTACCATCTTGATGCTCCATTCAAACCATTTTGTACTCTTTCTTTTGTAGCATGCCATTCCAAGTGTCTATCAAACTGTTCTAGGTGTTTAAGCCTAATACCACTTTTACCACAATGATGTGGGAGTTCATCTAATAATTTTGCGATTACATGTGGGTGCATTTCTCGAATTACATCAGGTTTGAAATCAAAGCCAATGAGATTTAATCTCTGTGCTAGTTGATTGAGACAAGGCAAGTGAGGCTTTTGCAACATCATCTACCTCATCACCGTCTACCTCATCATCGTCCACCTCATCACCATCTACCTCAACTTTGGAAGATTTTATTGGGACAGTTGCAGAATCAAGAACTGAAACAACTGGCAATGAGGAACTAGTAGTGATGCCATCGGTTTGGTCTTTCGATCGAATCACCATCTCATTTGGCACTACAGTTGCTGACTCCGTTCCTGCGGATATCAAACCTTTAGCAACTAATGAACTTAAAAGATTTGAAATTGGACTCAAGGTATTCTTATTGACGGTATTTGAGCTCGGAGCTGATGCACCGCGTTCATTAGAGGAAGCAGATGCAGATGGTTGAGTAGATTTTTTTTTTGCTTCTTTAAAACCTTCCCTTGAGGTAGTTTTGGCAAAGCTTGTGAATGATCATTTGAAGAACCTAATGACACGGAGGAAGACCCTGAAGAAATTAATGTAGTAGGGGAAGCACCAATTGACCGAGTAGGCTTAACCCCTGATTGAAATGGACGGTTACTTGCATCTAGACTTTTGGTAATTGGTCCAGATTTGTTGGGATGACTCCACTCTTCACAGATGGAGCTGGATGACTTTTCTGATGTTTCTTTCGCTTTGGTTTTGGCTAAAGAAACTTTGGACTTGAGTGGCTGCTTAGCTTTAAGAGTAACTTCAACCTGTGAAGGGCCCAGCTGTCGCTGTTGAGGTTTTGCCTGGAGAGAAGTTACAGAAGATGATGGACCCCGCGTGTCCTTTGCTTGTAATTTTCGCAAGGTACCAACCTGAAACATTGGGACGAGTTGCAGGTGTGGGATCTCTAATATATTGACTCTGTAGACCACCCAAATGTTGAGATGTTTTAAGAGTTTGTGGACAATCTTGCTCAGCCAAATTTCGCACTGAAGGCGCGTGATGTGTTGTTACTGGCACGGATGGAGACTGTTGAAGAGAAACCAGGTATAACTGAACATATTGCCGCCGACACTGATAAAGATCTCTAATTTGGTCCTATGACAAGCGATAACACATCTTCAACTGCCGGAGTGTGGCCTAGGCAACATACTGCCAACACAGATAAGGAACCTTTGAGATGAGAACTGTAGGTCGTAAGCGAGAAACTTCCATAGATGTCTTGCCATCTTGAAACGATTTCCAAGAGTTTTATCCAATCATAATACTGAGCATCGGCAATATCATTGGATCTGTCAAGAACAGCATTTACAACATTCACTAAAGCCAACCGCATGCTTTCCATCACATCCCAGTCCTGATTTTTCACTCTTCTAATTCAGATAGCTGCTGACCACGAACCATATTTGAAAGACCTTGAATAATAACTATGCCTTGAAAATGATCTTGAAAACTTGTATGATGCATGTCCTGTCTTGAAAACTTGAATGACATTTGAAAATTGGACTTTGAATTGTGACAATCATCTTGTCTTGTTAAACTCTTGACAACCTTCAATCATGCTTTAAAATCACTTGGAAATGGCACACTTGAATGAGCACTTTGGACTTCTATCCTAAAACAAACATCTTGATTGAACATCCACCAAACCTGACTTGTACAGACAAAACTCTAGACTGATGAACCCTGATCGTGATAATCCTGACCAAACTTCTCATAGAACACTGCTTGAAAGCTTGATGAATTCTGATACATGACAACTTGACCTTGAACAAACACATTGTCTGAGAAAATAGCCCACCACCACGGGTAACTTATAGTTGAAGCAAACTCTTGATAGTTTGACCAAGATGAGGTCAAACGTCCATCTGATTTAAACTTGAATGAAAGTCTTTGCCATCAATCTCCTTGCAAAACCCTAAACACACAAAGAAGAGGAAACAAGCAAAATTGCAAAATATTTTTGGTATTTTGGTTAGAGGTTAGTAAACATAAACAATAAAAAGCAAGTAAGAAACACACAAGGGTGTCGGGAGAACCATAAAGTATGATCTTGTTTGCGTATGTAATGATGCAAATGAAATATGGGATCTTAGGGGTAAAAATCAGGGTATTACACGTGTCAAAGACAAGATAGAGAAATGATATCGAAAATCATTCTCCAATTGAATCGTGTCACACGGCCAGCCAGAAATAAAATCGAGAATAAAATAGGATAGAAAAAGAAAATAGGAGAGAAATCCAACGACAAAACAGAAATAAAAGTCTACTCCTAAAATACGACAATTAGATGCTACTGGAAAGTATATCCTGAAAAGAATTAAATATATAAATCTCCTTAACAAGAAATTAACTAAGTCCTAAATTCTCTTAAAAGAAAATTAAACTAATTTCCTAAATGAAAATATTATCTAAATTTCCTAAAAGAAATTATTCCTAAAAATTCTATTCTTTGAATTAAAAACAATACAAGAAAAATAAAGGAAATAAAAAACTGCAGGGGGCATTAGTTCATTAGGGGTGCTGCTAGCAAAACAAAAGAGAGTTGGGCCCAGCCCAACAACTAGCAACAAAAACGGGGAGGGGTGTGATAAGAGAAACGGAGGTGTATCTAGTAAAAAAAGAATGGGCCCAGCCCAATATCACTTCAAAAGAAAAAAAAGGAAAAAGGAAAAAAAACAGGGGGGTGAATGCAGGGGAACAGGGGTATGGTCCGAAAAACACTCGTTGGACCTGAGGCCCAATCTCCCCGATCCATTCCCTTCCTCTCTTCCCTCACTCTCTGAGACTTCTGAAACCCTAACCCTAGCCTTCTCTTCTCTCCGCCGCTACCAGCCGTCTACACCTCAGCCTCCTCCATTCAAACTTCTTCTCTCTCACAATATTCCTTCTCTCGTAACATTTTTTTCTCCGCTCAAACAACTTTCGTCTTGAATCCTACAAAACAACTGAACAAAACACTCAATCAAACTATCAAAGCTCTGGAACAAAAATCCTGATCCGTACTTGATGTTCTTGAAGGCAAGCAATAACTGATGAAGATTTCTTGAAGCAGTTCTTGGAGAATTCCTTGAAGATGCATGTGGATCTGGAGATTGCGATAGATGATGATTTTGAAAGCGTTGAAGGAGATTGTTGGAGATCCACGAACTTTGAGGGAATCTGGATTCGCAAATGTGACGAAGATCACGAAGAACTTCTGGACACAGGATACGCATGAGTCTCTTGAAGATCGCTGATGAACATGAAGATCTTCGTTAATCTTGAGGAGAATCTGGGAAGTTCGAAGAAACGCTATGAAGAAATTGCTTAATCGTTTGGTGTCCCTGATGATTTCTGAAAAGCGGATGAGGAGAAGTTTGTTGGACGAAAATCTCGAAGGATCTGAAGATTGTTGAAGACTGATGAAAAAAGTTGATGAACGATGAATGTTCTTTGATGATGTTTCTGGAGATCTATGAATGGATGATGAACACGAATCCAGATCTGATAGATCTGGAAAATCACTGATGAGTTGATGAAGTTTTGGAGATTCTTGAAGAAATCTTGAAGATTATGATGATTTCTGGAGAGAACTGTAGGACGAAGGCGATGAACACGGATGAAGTTGAAGGAATTTCTTGCGGTTTCCGGCGAAGTTACGATGATTTTGATGAACATGAGGTGAAGACCTTGATGATTGCTGGAGAATCATGAAGATTGCATGAGTTTTCCGGTGAAGAGTTGATGAGATCTGGGAAGATTGATGAAGTTCGGTGAGATCTTGAGTTTACCGGCAAGGCATTGGTGAAATTCGTATGGATTTGGATGAGTTTTCTGGAGATTTGGCAGTTTCCGGTGGTGGTTGAGGACTCCGGCGACGGTTAGGGTTCACCGGTGACGGTTACCGGTGACCGGTGCGGCGGTTGCATGTACTCCGGTGGAGGGGAAGTTAGTGGGAGACAGTTGGCGAGCATGCAGGGGATGAGGAGATAGTGGGACAGGTGGGAGATAGAGAGAGTGAGACGTGGCAATGAGACTGAGTGGTGGAGAGTGAGGTGTCAGTGATGAATGAGGTGTCAACCGATGAAAGCACACGCGTGGAAGCTTATATACCTGACATGTGGCATTTTGGGCCCCCAAACTTGGACACACGGCCCACTATGGCCTTAATGACTCTGTTAATGGACTAATACTGATTAATGCAAGCTAACAAATATTAAATGACCCATAAACTGCAACTAACGAAAATGATTAGTGCTAATGCTGAAAACGAAAATGATTAATGAAACTAAAAAAATGATTAAAACTAATCCTAATTAATAAACTACACAATTAATGATCTAATTAATCTAAAAACTATTTAAATTCTATATTAAACCCTATTAACTTTATTTACTATTTATTCTATAAAAAGAACTAATATTCTAATATCTAATAAAACTCTATTAAAACTAGAGAAAATTATTTAAAAAGAAATATCTATTAATATCTAAAATGAATTATTCTAAAAATAGAAAATTATTATTAAAACTCTACTAAAAGAATTAAAATCCTAGAAAAACGATTAAAATCAATTAAAATTCTAGAAAATAAAGGAAAGATCTAAAAAGGGCAATAAAGCTGATTAAATCGATTAGAGAACAACTACACAATTATAGTGAAATAAGCGGTAAAAACCGGACACCGAAATATCCTCCAAAACAACAGCGTGAGCTGAAAACGCAGAGACGAGGACAAATTCTCAAAATACACTTTTTCGAACTGGCCTGAACTGCCTGAAACGCCAGGGGAGGCTGTAATCCCGATAAAATCAAAAATGGCTGAAAAATGCAATGTACGCGGTATGCGAATGCGAATGCAAAATGCGTCGAAACATAAACCAGATGTGGGAACCGATTAGTCAAATTTTGGGGTGCAACACTACTCGTGCTGATGGTGATGGTTATCCGTATTGACGGATCGTACCCTGGGCTGACAGTGATTGTTATCCTGTGTTGACGATGATTGTTATCCGTGTTGACGGAATCATGCCTGTGTTGACAGTGTTTGTTATCCGTGTTAACGGAATTGTACCTGTGTTGACAGTGATGGTTATCTGTGTTGACGGAATCATACATGTGTTGACAGTGATTATTATCTGTGATCGACGGAATTGTCCCCGATAGAGTTGTTACCTGTGACTGACAGAAATCGTTATTCCAGTTATGGACAGAATTGTACCCATGGTGATGAAGTCTTTCCTCGTGTTGACAAAGTTTAGTCCATTTATGGACGGAGTTTTTTCTTGCAAAGTTAATTCGATGCCTGTGGAGTTACACGGGGGGTTAATGTTGAAATCCCAAGTTTTATCAGATGATTGATCAGTTGTTGCCATAACAACTGGGTTCAGCACAACGGATGTTGTTCCCCAAGCAGTTTTTGCTGTGTATTTCTGCGGTTGGCAAATTTCCAGGTTTCTTGGTATTCAACCGTCTTCTACCTTGATTTTTTGAAGGTCGTTCGCTCTTCACACAGTCGGGTCCAAGCCGTTTGAATAGGGGCAGCTATTGCACCCCAAAATTTGCTCAACCTTTTCTTACCTGGTTTATGTTTCATTGCATTAACATTTGCATAGTTATATCATTTGCATATCATGGTATCATTCATATAGTAGGGGATCAAGTGTGATTCTTCTCAAGAGAAGCCTAGCAAGAGGTCTCATTCAAGATTGAGAAGTTATCAAAGTCATCAGAAGGTGGTTTGAGTGCCTAAGGGTTTAGATGTTTGAGTGTGAATCTTCTCCTAACTTGAGGATCAACTGAAGACCATCAGAGGGTTGTGAAGTGTTGAATGGGAGAATAGGATGTGTATGGAGCTCATAGAATGCCTAGAGGGCCATGGGAGAGCTTAATCAAGTCATTGTGTCAATTGCAAGAGTCACAATTGAAGTGCAAGCAATTAGGGTTTCATCTGGGTTAATTCTAGGTCAACTGTGCAATTGAAGGGTATCAAGGCCTACTTTTAGGTCATGGAGTTCATGAAAAGATATGATAAGACATTTTTGGTGTTGTGCCAAGATCAAATCAAGAAGAGTCAAGAGTGTGGGAAGTTGCTAAATTAGGATTTCAGTGTAAAATCCCCTGTTTAGTGCCTAACTTCATGACCATATAAGTCAAGATACAAGTTTCGAATGGATCTTTGGCCAACATGAAACTTGTAGAGCATCTCAATACCTTTAATTTTAGTACTAGAAGTCCTCAAGAGGATTTATAGAACTCAAGATATGACCCATACAAGTTACAAGTCCTCAGATGCCACTGAAATTTGTCTGTGAAAATCATATGACTTCAAAGCTATTTTTGACCTAGAATGAGGTTTCACTTGAACTTTTGGCCAACATGAAAGTTGTTCCTCATGATCTTAGCTTTCTAAATTGTACTATAAGTCTTACATCTGATTTGTAGAACTCAAGTTATGAGGTTTACAAGTCAGGGGTATTTTGGGAAAGTGAGATTATAGGTCATTTTCAATCATAGGCCAAAATCTCCAACTCGCACTTGTCAAATGGATTTTTGTTCAACATGAAAGTTGTTCAAAATGGAGTTTTTAGGCTAGCCAAGAGGTCATGATGGATTGATTGGGATCATAGCAAGACTTGGTTTGAAATGGTTTGAAATGGTTTGAAATAGGGAAATTTTCAAATGAATTAAGGAGGGAAAATGCCAATTTTGAGTTATAGGACCAAAACATGTCAAGTGACTACATTTTTTGAATGGAAATTGAATTTTAGACACTTTGGCATTACCAGAACTTTGAGTTTAGGCCAAGTTTCATGAGTTGTCATTTGATTTCTTCATTTGCAAGTCACACATCCAAGTTCCTTACCAATGCAATTCAAGTGCTCCTCTTGGTCTGAATACACTCACAAGGGAATTTGCAAGTGAAAGGGAAGTTTCTGGAGAAATTTTCATGGCCAATTTGTGACTGTTACATTGCACATGTGAAGAGAAAAACAGAAATTTGGATTGGCTGGATTGGGCCTCAATTGAGCTTCTAAAGCCCATATACATGTTCTATTTAAGTTCTTTGATGATTTCAGAATCATTTTGGTGCAAGTTTCGTGGCTGAAGCAGAGATAGCAACTTCATTTTCAAGCAAGCAAGTGCAGATCGGGTTTTGAGTTCCAGGATGATTCAGAGAAAATTGAGGCTTACAACATCTCTCCCTTGCATCCTTGAACGATTCTGGAGAGTTTTGAAGGTTGAATCAAGCTCTAGCTACCTCTGTTACTAGATCACAACATGTTAGTAACTTTCAACTTTCCACATGAATTAGCATGATGTAGTTAGATTTGATCTTATGGTTAGGATCTAGACAATATGTAGATCGTTTTAGGATCAATTTGGAAACATTTGGTGATAATTGATTATGTCATAGCATTTCTGTTTTGATTCGAATCTCTTGATTCATGGAGAGTTAGAGCAATCTAGATAGATCAGAGTGATGTGTGTGACATGAGGATGAATTCTATAGCCTTAGATTTGCAATTGATGATGATTGATTTGGATGTGTGTTCTGAACATTGCTTCGAATCTTGAAATCTATAGAGAGTTAGAGTGTATGAATAGGAGATTTGGATTCCTGATAAAATTCTGAGTGAGATTGGTATAAGGATTGCTATTCCTGGACACCTGCAACCACCTGCTCATCGGATAAGACAACCGGAGTCTTCTCCGGCCACCGTCCCTGATCTCCATTTGGCCAGTCTGAGAAATGAAGAAGATGATCTTTGATCCGTTAGATCTGCCTTTGACCAAAGACTTTCCACCAGATCCATTGGTTGTGTTTTAATCTGAGAAGTGAAATTTTGAGTCCAAAACACAGGCGTTTCATTAAATGAGGTGGCATGCCCTCAGCGCTTGGATCAGTGGACCAGTCTCCTCATCCTGTGGCTCATGTTTTATTCTGAGTTTTTAATTTCTTTTATTCCATTTTGTTTATTTTAAATGCTTTATTGATTCAAAAAATCACAATAAATTCAATTTTGATCCAAAAATTATTTCAAAAATATCTCCATGATCTTGAGAGAATTTGTGATTTTCTGAAATCAATAAAATACATTTTCATGCATTTTTCAATTTAATTTGATTTTTCTCATTTTGTTTAATTCTTTAATATTTGCATAATTGTCCATCTGTTTTGTTGAATTTTATTCTTCCAATTGGTGATGAATTTGGCTTTGAATTTTTAGTATGTTTTAGGGTAGACATGTATGTTCCCTTATGATTTTTGTTGGAATTTTAGAACAACTTTAGGTTCTGTTTTAGGTGTTGAGATTAGAGTCTTCCTAAACTTGTGGATTACCTTGATACCTTTCAACTTAGAAATTATTTAGGTGACTTAGAAGTTGAATTAGGCTTTAATATTTTAACCCTAGTTTGTTCAAACATGTATGTTCCCCTAGGAATTTTATTAGAATTTTACAACCTTGTTTTCTATTTTAGTTGTATTTTGCAAGTTGCTTGTACTTGTGGTGTTCTATTTTGGGGGCCTTGGCTTGCTTGGTCTTGTTGGTGACTTTGGAACTGAATTTGCTTGGATTACTTTTTGAGAGGTCTTCTGGACTTGGTATATCTGCTATGGCTTGAAGATTGGAGCTTGGAGTTGAAGTTTTCTTTTCTTTTAGGAGTTGTTTTAGGAGCTTAGGAAATTAGGGTTTTAGGAAGAGCCATTAGAACTAGTTTTGATTCTTTCATCAAACATAGAATGCATTGTGTGCTTCTATTCTATCCAATGATGTAAAGTCCTCCTAGGGAAAATCCATCTCTCCTTTGGAGGGATGTGTGGTATGCCCATAGTTAAGTAGAACTTTGAGGATACCCTTCCATTTCAATGTTGGTACTTGATGATTTCCTTTGGTTTTCATTTGGTTCTCAACATTACAACCTTGATCTTAGTGTTTATCCTTTGCTTGGAGTGTGCTTGCTAGAGCTTGAAGATGAAGTTTGCTATAGCTTGAAGATAGAAGCTAGCTTGAAGATGAAATCTTTTGCTGTCAACTTTGCTATCAAGAAGATTTGCTGTTTAGAGCTGCTGCTGTTGAGTATTGAAGTTGTTGTCTGCCGAAGACTGTTGTTGCTGCTTTCTCTGCTTCTTTTCTTTTGTTGTATTGTCTGTTTGCTTGTGTTGATTACCTCTAGGTTTGAGGTGGAGCTTGTCTCCTCTTGCCTGTTGTTTTCTCCCTTGCCTCACTTGTACTGTTGCATAGCATGCATTTTACTATTTACTGTTTACTGCTTGCTTTCTTTTGTTGTTTCCCCTAGGATCTCTGATTTCCTCTGTGCAAGAGGGAATTATGACAGACATTAGGTTTTGACCCATGCATGATAACTGTAGTTAGATTCCCTTCCAACCATAGTTTTAGGGTATCTTTCTCTTCTCATCTCAAAACAGTTCAAAAACATAATAATAAGGTTAATTGAAGTCGTGTGTTACGAGCCTTAAGCTATCTGGGAAAAGGTTGGTGGAGGGTCTCTCTCCAGTAATCTGGATGTTAGTGTGGTACCCTTTGGGTGACATACGAAGCGTTCACTCCTGGGTTATAGTCTCTAGTGCGACTGAGATTGCAAACATCCTAAAAAACATTTCTTTCGTAAAAAAAAACTCAAACAAACATTCAAACTCTGTTTTTGTCCTTTTGGACCTTTAATCAGGAAAACCCTTTCTTAAGGAGATAAAAAACTGTCAGACAAGCTTGTGTCTTCCGTAGCCCGAACTACGTTTGCTCTGATCTTTCATGTCGTATGAAAGTACGTAGGCACGAGATGCGATATCTCGGCGAGCAACTTTCCCCCCCTTAACCTGTAGTTAGGCGAACTACGTTGACTCTGATTTTTCGTTTTAGACGGGAATACGTAGGCATAAAGTGCGATACTTTGCCGAGTCATTTTCTTTTCTTTTTAGCCCAGACCTTTAGAGTAGATAGATAAACATACCCCAGATAGAAAACAAGCATGGATCCCGTCGAGTACGACGGACGTGAGGGGTGCTAATACCTTCCCCTTGCGTAACCGACTCCCGAATCCAGGATTTGGTTGCGATGACCATTCCTTTCCCTCTTTGCGTTAGGTTTACTCTGAGCGTTTCCTTTCCCTCTTGTGGGATAAATAACGCATGGTGGCGACTCTTCTGTCATAGTCGGCGCCGATTTTCGCAGTAGTGACACCTAGTTCATTTTCCCTTTCTCAATTGTAGGTTGAGATATTGCATTTTTATGGCAATGTTTCTCAGACCGTAGTATTTTTTTGCTGTTGTAACTCCCATTTTTACTTCTTCTTCTGCTACAGATTATGGATATGGGTGTCGTGCGTTGCAATTTGGTGAATCGTGGTTTGTTGTTGTGTTGTGCTAGGTGTTATATTGCTTTGTGTACAGGTTGGCTTGGTGTGTAAACTCGTTGGCTCAGCTGCGGCATGCGTTGCATTTTGTTGTGGCTTCAAGGTGATGGAAAGGTTGTTTCCATAAGCTGCTTGCGTAGTGTACTTCGCTGTAGCAAAATGCAAGCACTCCTTATTTCTTCTTCTTTTTTTGTTTAGTGTGATTTTTCCGTATGATGTGTGTGGGTAACCTCATTATGAAATGGGCTCCATATTTTGTGTAACACTTTTTTTAATGAATTTTGTATGGGCTTTACACATTTGACATGGACTTATGTATTTAGGCCTTGTAGCAATTCTTTTTGGAGCATATGAAATTTGATTTTTTTCATGGACTTGGTTGATCAATTTTTTGTATGAGTGTGAACTTGTGAATTTTGGAATTTGTGCTTTCTATAATCTTTGAATAATGTGGCTCTTGAATAACATTGAATCTTGAATACCAACACCTTTGCACTAACAATAAACTTGTGACCCCACAAATGCCTTGAGATCAAAAGATAATGAATCGTACTACGACTTCTCTAAACCCTAATTGAGAGGAATATATTCCATATGACTCTCCTTCGTGAAATCTCTTAACTCAACATAGTCTGATGTCCTGATTCATACACTTGTAACTGAACTAATTCCATTTTGGCCAAGATCAAATTTAATTCTGTTGAAACTCAGCCGTTACTGCATACACCTAACCTGATGACCTTAAATGAATCTTGCGATAACTTGAGTTATACAAGAAAAATTGAAGCAGAGCTAATATATTTTTGGAATCTTTTAATAATCGTTAGTGAATGTATAGATGAAAGTTATGCAAAGGTAGGACAAATTTAGGGTATGACAGATGCCCTTATCTAATTGGCTTAGACCGTGTAAGATGAATGACTATGTTATTCATTCTTTCAAGGTAGAAGATGATTAGATATGAAGAAAATCCTGAATTTATCCGAAAAGAAAAGTGTTTGGGAAGTGAAATATTGGATAATTCGCAACGGTTGTTGTAACACCCTTTTTCTACCCCAAGATTATCAAGGCAAAATAACACATAAATCAGAGTGAATAAATAAATCTCATTAAAATGCCACAAAAGGGCGTACATTTCTCAAAGTACATCAAACAACATAAAACAGCAGAACTCAAAGCATAAATCAAGGTTTCTACTCAAAAGGGAACATCAGTAAAATAACCCAATGATATAAAATCAACTCAAAGAACCCAACCCAATGTTACATATCAGAGCAAGACCCTCTAAATTAACCATAAAGGCTAACGACTCTAAAACTTCAAAATACTCCTCGACGGCGTCCACGGCTAAACTTGCTCATCTGCACGTTACCCACGTGGAGGTAACATTCAAATAGGAAGAGTGAGTAAAACAATTCATAATAATCAATGTATAACAATTAATGCATAAATGACATATTACTCATAATTATATTCAACACATTGATATCCTTCGAATATGCCTCAAAGGCCATAACGTCATAATTCATACAAAAATACTCATAGATGCAATGCGACACAACTCAATGCATGTGGTACCAATCATCACAGCATGATGGAGACTGGGCCATCAACCCATAGATCCCTATCAATAGGATCGATTCTACTATAGAACCGGAGCACATCAAAATACTTCACATCTGCACAGTGGGATTGAAGCCAAAGTAATCGAGGTCCTGAACCGAAGTCCGGATGCACATGAATGCATGATGCACACTTCACCAAATATCCTCATAATAACATTATAGGTGCATCATATTCATCACCATCAAACGTTGTAATTCATCATATTAATCATCATACAACATATCATCATAATTCATCATATTACTCATCATACAACATATCATCATAATTCATCATATTAATCATCATACAACATATCATCATAATTCATCATATTAATTAATCTCACACATCATGTCATCATATAATCACGTATAAATCACATATTAGCTTATAGTCATATTATCCCATATTAATTTATCAAATTATACTCATGGTAATCCTCACACTATCGCCTATCAATCATATAAACTTCACAGTTCTACTCATGTTAATTCGTCATATCATCACATAGTATTCATATATTAATCCCTAATATCATCTCACATTGCCTCATATTAATTCATCATAATTACACTCGCGGTAATTCTCATACTATCACTTATTACTCACGCAACCTCACTGTCATACTCATAGTAACTCATCACAGGAATCCCATAATCAAACATCACGACATCGCCATACACAATCAATATTCGCGAACTCTACTGCGTTCACTGGCTCGCTCGCTAGGCGAGTTGGTAGCGAGTGTTTGCTGGCTTGCTCGCTAGGCGAGCCTGTAGCGAACCTTCGCTAGCTTGCTCGCTAGGCGAACAATGCGATGACAGCAAAACCTGTTACACACCAGAACTGATTTCTACCCAAAAACTCATACGATTCACATACCCAATGCCTCCAAAACATCCCTAAGATCATACGGCGATAACGGCACAAACTCTATGGTTTATTAGGCCAATCCGACAACATTTGCACTGCCTAAAACACTATTTTCCTGCAATTGCTCTTAATGCATCAGAGTTACTCACATTTGAATACTCCTATTCCTAAGGGTCAAACATATCACAATCCAAGGTTTTGGCCACTAAGGCCTAAGGTTTCCAAATTCATGTTACACATCAAACAATCCGATAAGGTTTCCTAAATTTATGTCAATATTCAGGGATACATGCCATCAATCATAGCCTCAAAGTCTGTTCATCAATTTCCCTAATTCTCCCAAAATCAACCCAACATACCCTAAATCATACACCCCACCATAAACACACCGAAAGGCATACATAGAAAATCATGAAATGCGATACTCCCCATACCTTAGCCGATTCAAAGCTTTCACGATTAACTTCGGCAATCTTCTGAAGCTTTTGCCTCCACTGATCCCTCCTCGGAGCTCTGGCCTCCATTCTTTTCACGGTTAACCAAAATGAATCCTAAACCTTCAGAATTCTACTTTGTCAAACTTAGACTTGGGCCACACAATTGGGCTTTTCCCATAACACCCTTACTAACTCTTCATAATGCCCAATTTACCCTTATTCCACTTATATTCATTTTAATCAATAATAATACTAATATTCTCATATAGTATACTATTAATTAAATAAATAGTCCAAAAATGCACATTTTCTCAATAATCCACAAAACCACCCAAAATACGAATATTCTCAATTAAATAATTAATTAAAATATTCCGCTTAAATTTGGGGTGTTACAGTTGTTATCACCAACAGGATGATAACTGAAACCACCTGCACCAAAAATATGATAGTTAACACACCTCCGACACCTAAAGGATGACGAATCTATCACCAAAAGGATGATAGAGCAAACTCACACCGGCTACTACCACCAAAAGAATGACAAAGCAAAACTTGCATAATCTGGCACCAAAATGATGATCGACCCATCACCAAAAGGATGATGGAGAGAAACTTATAAGTTACTACCACCAAAAAATGATAATAACTTCCCAATCTTGAAGACAACCAACACCAAAAGGATGCAGGCTGGTTTGAACTAACGAGGTTCGGCTATCACCAAAAGGATGATAGTAAGGCATTTGAGAAAAGGTCAAGCTTGCTGGAGACAACTCACTGGGGGACGCCCAAGAGGAGGATTGGATTGAGATAAATCAACGGGGAATGCCCACTAACTTGTTCAGGAGTCATAGCTTTGACCATGAAAGATTGAGATAGATTCAAGAGGGACGCTCATGAACTTTGGAGGAAATTCCCCTGACTGGGCTGAGTTTTGCTTTAAAACTCTTGATCTTGGTCACCAAAACGTTGAACGGCTTCGTGAGGAAGACTCAAGGCTTCAAAGGAGATGCCCCTAGCTGGGCTGAATGTTGTTTTGAAACTCTTGAATTTTCCCAACAAAAGGTTGAACAACTTCGTGAGGAACGCTCACGGCTTCAAAGGAGATGCCCCTGGCTGGGCTGAACATCACTTTTAAACTCTTGAATTTGCCCAACAAAAGGTTGAACAACTTCGTGGGGGAAGCCCACGGTCTTGCAGAAGATGCCCTTGACTGGGCTGATGGTTGCTTTGAAGCTCTCGAGTTTGCTCAACAAAAGGTTGAACAACTTCGTGGGGAACACCCACGGTCTTATGGAGGATGCCCCTGACTGGGCTGAGTATCATCTTGACAACTGATTAACCCTCAGGTTGAAAACAAACTTCGTTGGGAGTACCCACGGTCTTGAAGAAAATGCCCCTGACTGAGCTGAATTTTGCCTTTGAAATCTTATTAATCACAAGGTTGAAACAACTACGTGCAGAACACCCACAATCTTGAAGATGATGCCCCTGACTGGGTTGAAACCTATTTTAATATCCTTGAACTTCATTAGGGGAACCCACGGTATTGCAAAAGATGCCTCTGATTAGGCTGATGATGATCTTGGAAATCTTCGAGATTGATCCCGGACCTTGACCTGCGTATGCTAATGCTTGATGATAATGATGTTCCAAAATGAAAGGAAATGCAAATGTAAATTCTGGTGTGCTGAGATGCAAGAGTTAGGTGAAGTATGCTATGGTTTAGGTATGCGTATGATGCAAGATGTATGCAGAATGCTAGGTATATGAGAGGGTCTGGAAAGACGATCACGCCACGTGTGGTTGGGCTTGCTGGGGAACCGGACATATGTAAGGTGAAAGGTACCAATCAGAGATGGTTTCACAAAGAAGCACCAGGTAAAAGTGGCTTTTAAACAAAAGGGTGCCAAATATGATTGGGCTTTGGACCGGATGGGGGAACAAGCTCGACTTCCTGACATCATTTCTTCATGATGTAATCGAGTTTTAGAGATGCTAAAACTCCCAATCCGGTGTAAGTTTCTTCTAGGCCAGATGATTTGTCCTAGCCAAGTCACTTCGTAGTTTCAAACAGTGTTCCTGCACATTTCTCGGAGTTTTGGTCACCCTATGGTTACCCTAAGAGAAGAAGTAATCCATTAATTGATTCTACCATCACAATGCTATTATGTGCAATACTTATCACCAACAAAACCAAATTTGCAAACATATAAATAAGAAAATAGAAGAGAAACTTTTTGATGAAAGTAATTTTTATTGATGAAGACCCATGAACGAGAAAATTACAAAAGGAGGCAATTCCTAAAAGAGGTAATTGCTTTGAAAGAGAAATAAAAAATATAATGGCAATATTGAAAATGGTTTCTGTCGAGTTTTAATTCTACTATGACCCATATATCTTTGAAAACCCATTATGCCTTGCTTTTGAGCGAAACGATTGAATTGATCTCTCCCAGTCAGAGCTCAGTGATCATGGAGGAAAGTTCACGCGTCTTTTTGGGATGCAATTTAGTCTTTTGAATCCCTAACTTTTGCCTAGGCCGCCCTTTTCGGGTTTTCAGCCTACCAAGATATTTCTTTTGTTTTAGTCCCTAATTTTTTTGCCTGGACCATCTCATTTTTATGGTCCACCAGGGCGCCCATTTTTGCGTGGATTTTCTTTTTGGTCCACTGAGTCTATCTTTTAGGCATAATATTTTTTAACTGCATCTGAATTCATATGGGATGGAAGATCATCACCGTCCATGGTCGAGAAAATCAAGGCTCTTCTAGAGAAAACTTTTTTCACAATGTATGGACCCTCATAGTTCGGTGTCCATTTGCCCCTTGGGTCAATGTGAGTTGGCTGAATTTTCCTCAAGACTAAATCTCTTGCTTTGATGTGTCGTGGGTGAATTTTCTTGTCAAAGGCCTCTTCAACTGCTTTTGGTATAATTGACCATGGCAAATTGCCGTCATGCGCTTCTCGTCGATGAGGTTAAGTTGGTCGAGTCTTGCTTGTATCCACTCAGCTTCGTCTAGCTTGACGTCTGTTAAAATCCTCAAGGAAGGAATCTCTACTTCAATATGCAGCACTGCTTCCATGCCATACACGAGAGAAAACAGGGTTGCCCCAGTGGAAGTGTGTACTGAAGTGCGGTAGCCATGCAGGGTAAATAGAAACATCTCGTGCCAGTCTTTATTAGTTTTTACCATCTTCTGGATGATCTTCTTGATATTTTTATTTGCATCCTCCACAGCTCCATTCATTTTAGGGTGATACGGGGTCGAGTTGTGGTGTTCAATCTTGAAGCTTTCACACAACTCCTTCATCATTTTATTGTTGAGATTCAAACCATTATCAATAATGATCTTATTTGGAACTCCATATTGGCAGATGATTTCTTTATTGATGAAGCGAGTCACCACCTGTTTCGTGATATTGGCATACGATACGTCTTCCACCCATTTGGTGAAGTAATCGACGACCACTAAGATAAAACAGTGTCCGTTGGAAGCAGTTGGCTCGATACGTCCAATTACATCTATACCCCACATGGCGAAAGGCCAAGGCGAAGTCAACATATTCAAAGGAAGTGGCGAAGCATGAGCTTTGTTTGCGTAAATCTGGCACTTATGACATGTCTGGACATGACGATAACAATTTGTTTCCATTGTCATCCAGTAGTATCCTGCCCTAAAGATCTTCTTAACCATTGTATGGCCACTGGCATGTGTTCCAAATGATCCTTTGTGCACTTCGTTTATGATACATTCTACTTCGTGTCTATCCATGCATCTAAGCAAAACCGAATCATAATTCCGCTTGTATAACACATCACTGCCGAGGAAGAACTTTGATGACAACTTCCTAAGATATTTCTTGTCAGTGATAGTAATACCCTTTGGATATTCCTATGTCTCTAGATACCTTTTGATATCATAGAACCAAGGATGACCATCAACTTTAGGCTATGTAGTATCGGTTGCCAGGAAATAAGAAGGTTCGTCAAGGTACTCTAGACGGATGGACGATGCCTCGTTCTTCCACTTGACTTGAAACATGGATGCTAACGTTGCTAGAGCATTTGCGAATTGGTTTTCTGCTCTGGAAATATGATGAAAAGTGATCTTATCAAAGTATGGGATTAGCTTCAAGACATGATCTCTATAAGGAATCAACTTGACATCAAGTGTTTTGTATTCCCCTTTAATTTGGCATATGACAAGCGCAGAATCTCTATAGACTTATAGAATCTTGATCCTATTATCAATAGCGGCTTCAATTTCGAAAATACAGGCTTCATACTCGACCATATTATTACACTTAAAGCACAATATGGCAGTGAATGGTAGATGAAATCCAGTTGGGGAGGTAATGGTTGCCCCAATTCCACAGCCTTTAGCATTTGCAGCACCATCGAACACGAGCGTCCATCACGATCCTGGTTCGGGTCCATCGTTCGGGTCTAGTGTTGTATAGTCTCTGGTAAACATGACGTCTTTGTCAGGGAAATTGAAGCACATAGATTGATAGTCGTCCACAGGTTGGTGGGCAAGATAGTCGGAAAGTACACTTCCTTTGACAACCTTCTATGTGACATACTAGATATCATACTCTATCAGTACCATTTGCCAACGAGTCACTCGTCCGGTGAGAGCGGGCTTCTCGAATATGTATTTGACAGGATCCATCTTCGAAATTAGCAGAGTTGTATGGGTGAGCATATATTGTCTGAGACGCTTTGCTGCCCAAGTGTTGCACCCCAAAATTTGCTCAACATTTCTTCACCTAGCTTGTGTTTCATTTCATTCACATTAGCATTATCATTTGCATTTCATTGACATGTATGCAGGAGATCAAGAGGTATGATTACCAATCAAGAGCTACACAAGAATTTGAAGCTAGCTAAGAAGGTTATTCAGAGGTTCAAGGGTTGATATCCTTGTCAAAGAAGTTAAAGGATCCTCAGAGAGAGTGATTGAAGCCAAGTGTGTGGGTCTCCTAACTTGAGAGTTTTGGGAAGTCATCAGATGATTCTGAAGCCATGAAGTTAGACTTGAGGTCTTGAGAGAGCTCATGAGAAGTGTTGAAGATCACTTTGAGGCCTAGACAGGTCATTATGCAAGAATAAGAAGCCTCAGCCATGATTGGTACAATTAGGGTTTGACTGGGTCAACCCTAAGTCAACTGAGGATTTGAAGGAGGTTGAGACCTAATTCAAGAGCCATGTGAACATGGATTGATACATTGAGATGTTATGAGGATGATTCCAAAGTTAACTCATCATGATTGAAGAGTTTGAGAAGTTTCAAGCTAGGGTTTCTAAGGCTTGACAGTGTGAAATTTCCTAGTTTGACCCCTATCTTCAAGGCAGTTTAGCTCAAGATGTGATTGTCATCTCATCTTGCCCCCAACATGAGTGTTGTAGAGCATGGTCTTAGCTTTAATTTGAGTACTATAAGTCCTTGATAGGGTTTATAGAACTCAAGTTATGGCTTTGACAAGTTACAAGTCATCTGAGGTATGTGAATTTGGGGCTTGAAAGTTACCCAACTTGCATGAAACGTTTGCCCAAGAAGGATGATTCCTAAGAGCTTTTGGTCAACATGAATGTTGTTCCTTATCCTCTTAGATTTCCATAGAGTACTAGAAGTCCTTGATAAGATTTGTGGAACTCAAGTTATGGCTTTAACAAGTCAAGGGTATTTTGGGTATTTGGACATTACAGATCATTTTGAATCATAAGTCAATTACACCATCTTGCAAGCCTCACATAGATTTTTGTTCAACATGAAAGTTGTTCAAAATGATGTTTTTAGCTTGTCTAAACATCAAGTCTCCATTGATGTGGATCATGTCAAGAATTGGTGGAAGAAAGTACATATAAAAGCCATTTTAATGAATTAAGATGGGAAAATTCAAAACAATTGAGAATGACTTGTTTTCAAGACAAATTATAGGTCATTTTGAATGGAAAAATCATTTTAAAAACTTTGGCAATGTTGGAATTTTGGTTTGAGGTCAAATTCATGCCATTTCATTTCATTTCTTCATGATGAAGCAACATAACCAACACATTCCATGGATTGAAATCAAAGGATGAGAACCACTTCAATACATTCCACAAAAGTTAAGTGAATCATTTTGGACTGATTTGGAGAGTGAACAAAGCTTGAGAGCACATATCCACATTGAAATTTTGGAAGGAAGGTGATAATCCAAAATCCACAAATGGGCTTGGTTTGGGCCTCTAATCCATTGAAACAGAATATAAAAGGGATTTAGAACAGAATTGGAAGCTTCTAGTGGTGATTTTCGTGGAGAAGCCATTGGAGAGAAGTGAAGAACAAAGCTTGAAATTGAAAATTCGCTTTGGAGAATCAAGAGGTTTCAACCAGAATTAAGCATCAAGAAACATTCTCCATCAATCACTGAAGAATTCTGCAAGGTTTGGAAGAAAATTGAGGCGTGAATCCACTGAAATTCCGCGCTCAAATACAGGTTTTAACTTCTTGAAATTTCTCTCTAATTATGTGCTTTTAATGAAGTAGAAGCATGCGGTTAGGATCCTGATGATGAGTAGTTGGATTTAGGATGATCAATTGCAACTTTAGAGACGATTTAGGTTGAAGCTCATTTTCGGTTGAGATTGATATCTCAAGATTCATGCGTTGTTAGAGTGAATAAGTGGCATGGTTGAATTGCTTATGAAATTCTGGTCAAGATTCGTTTAGAAATCGTGGCGAATGTTGAGTGTAGACGAACTTAGGGTTATGCAGGGGTGGCCGGAAAAGCCACCGGCGATCTGGTTTGCGCGCGCAGGTTGAGCTGTTTGCAGAGGTTTGAAATGAGGAAGACGAAATCCTCACCGTCAATGCGTGCTGAAAGTTGGACTTAGTCACTCAATCCAAGTGTCCTCAATGAGCCACGTAACCTTTCCCAAAACTCACTTATTGACTTTGTTTCTTCGCTATGTGAACCGAGCGTGCCGTGGTTCGAATCCTGGCGTGTATTGTTTTTGATTTTGCATTTTGTGAATGGTGTGAGCTGAGGAATTGGGGCGTTGGGCTTATGAATTTTAGTTGCTATCACCACCCCTCCATCCAGGCCTAGTATGGATTTTCAATGTAAATTAGTTGTTGAATGCATCCCTCCTGGCTATCTCTCTTGACTGAATTGATATGGGCCTAGCGCCCTCCTTGCTAATGACTCCCCCGTTTGGCCCAAAATCTTGAAATGAACTGAAGTTCATTGCTATTTGCCACGCTGGTTTTGTTAATTTCCATTGATTTTCTTTATTTTGTGCATTTCATATAGTTTAGAAAATAATTCATAAAAAATAGAATAATAACTCAATTAATTCCAGATTTTTTTCCCTTGATTCATGATTGAATCTAGAATTTTATTGAATTAAAAGATTAGGAATTCATGCATTTGTGATTTTAATTGCATTTTTTTGTTTTTTAATTGATATTAAAATCATTATGGTTGATACCTTGTCTTGTGGAATTTTGTGTGATCATTTGATGATGATTCTTGAGCTGATTTTTTGTGTGTAGCTAGCTTAGACACGTATGCTCCCCTTAGATTTTTATCACATTTTTGTGATGAAATTAGGTGGTGTTTTTAAGTTGAAATTTAGGTGCTCTAGTTTTAGGGTTTAACCTTAGTACCCCATAGTTTGGATTTTATTTCTAGAACTTTTTGGATGATTTAACCTCTGGATTTTGTATGGTAGATTAATAATTGACTTAGGTTCCCATAGCTATTTTTGTAGGAATTTAAAATTGGTTGTAGTATTTTAGTTAAGATTAACTTTAGTACTAGGTTTTAGGTGATCCTAACTTGCTAACTAAACTAGAATGATTTCTTTAGTTCCCTTAGATTAGGGTTTTGCCTCTCTTGCTCTTGGATGATGATGAAGACATGTGTGGGCTGCTGAGGAATGCATGGTGGAGCTTGGACTTGAAGTTTGATCTTCCTTTGGAGTAGTTTTGTTTAGGTGTTAAGATTAGGGTTTGTAAGTAGAGCTTCTAGATAGATTCTCTTCTTTCATAAACATGGAAGGTGTTGATCACTTCCATTCTTCCCTATGATGTAAGGTCCCCTTGTGAAGGCCTCATCCCTCCTTTGGTAGGATGTGTGGCTCTTCCCAAGTTGGTAGAACCTTTGAGGGTTCCTTTCTTTAATGGTGGAGTGTTTAGTGGTGACCTTTGGTCTTCACTTTGCTTTCCACTATCCAAACCTTGCTCTGGCTAGATGAATCTTTCTCCCTTGCTAGAAGATGGAGTTCCTTGCTAGAAGCTTGAAGACCAAGAAGAACAAGTTGACACTTGTGAAGAAGATCCAGCTGAGATCAAATGAAGAGCTGAAGCTTGAAGTTGGAGAGCAAGTTGATACTTGTGTTTGATGCATTGAAAGCTTGAAGAAGCAATTTGACACTTGCTATTGAAGATGAGAGCCTTGAAGAACAGTTATAGGCTGAAGACTGAACTGCTGTCAGAAGATTGCTTGTGGAAGCTGTGGAAGTTATTGATCTGCTTTCTTTCCTGTCTGTTTGCTTGCTGTGCAACTGTATTGATGTGACTTATTTGATTTGCTTGATGCATTAAAATAAGTTCATATTTAGATTGTGTTAAGCTAGGAGCATGATTGCACTAGAGGTTGAGTTGCTCCCTCTGCTTGTATATTTACTGTATGGCTTTGCTTGCGGGTATTCGGTAGAGCCCTGCTCCCTTGCCTATGTGGTTTGTTATTTGCTTGATGGCATTTTATTTCATTTCTTCTGTATGATTACAGTTATTCATATCTGGCTTGAGGTTGAGATGAGCTTGTGGAGGCTGATGCCCCACACACCTTTCCTCCCTCACTTGCATTGCATGCATTTTACAGTCGTTTATTGTTTACTGTTTAAGCTTATGCTTTATCTGTTTCTATTTATCATTGACATGATCCCCTAGGAATCTCACTTCCTTTGATAAGGAAGTGATGATTAGAACTTTAGGTTGAAACCTATGCATGATAACTTCTAGGAGTTCCCTATTTCAAACCTCAACCATAGGATGAATCCTTGGCATGACAATATTAGGACTTGATAGTCTCCCCTTAGTTGAACCTATTCGTTCTCTCTTCTCATCTCAAAACAAATTAAAATACAGTAATAAAGGTTAACGGATGTCGTACGTTACGAGCCTTAAGCTATCTGAGAAAGGGTTGTCGGAGAGTTTCTTTTCGACGGTCTGGATGTTTAGTATGGCACCCTTTGGGTGACATGCAACGCATTCACTCTCAGGTCATAGTCTCTAGTGCGATATTAGTTGCAAACATCCATAAAAAACAGTTCTTCCGTAAAAGACAGAAAACAAACTTCAAACCTTTTTGCCCCGTGGGCCCATAAGTCAAAGGAAAACTTTTCTAAAGAAAAGAGTGTCATTAACTTTCAGTTCTACCGCAAACGGTAACGCCTAAGTCTCCAAGGGTCGAGCTGCGTACACCAAACTGCTGGAACTGTTTGTTAACCCTACTCGATAAAACAGATGAATCTGAATCCCCGTAATCCGTATTATCCCGAACTACGTAAGCTCTGATCTCTCATATCTGTTGAGAGTACGTAGGCACAATACTGATGTATTGGCGAGCCACCTTCCCCCATCACCCGTAGTTAGGCGAACTACGTTGACTCTGATTTCTCATTCTCTGATAAGAATACGTAGGCATAAAGTGCGACGCTTTGCCGAGTCATTTTATTTTCTTTTCAAACCAGCCTTGATAGGTAGATAGATAAAACCAACCCGTCAGATAAACACAACAAGCGTGGATCCCATCGAGACAATGAGGGGTGCTAATACCTTCCCCTTGCGTAACCGACTCCCGAATCTAGACAATGGTTGCGATGACCTTGTCTTATACCTTTTCTTCAGGTTTTTCCGATCGTTTCCTTTCCCGTTCTGAGGGATAAATAACGAAAGGTGGCGACTCTTCTATTTTGCCGACACCTTATTTTCGCGGTAGCGACAGCTGGCGACTCTGCTGGGGAGTTGATAGTTTCCTGGGATCCAATGTCCCTTATGCGAGTCAGTTTGGGGATCCAACGTCCCCTGCGAGAGTCAATCCTAGCGCTTGTATGATTACTTGTTGGGTTGTGTTTATTTACCGCATTTTATTTCCCGCACTTTATTTCCAGTATGATATAATTATTTGTGCTGTTGTGGGAGGGGCATTCTGATGAGTGAGGAGCCAGACCCAGGCTTGAGTGTACCTAGCATTAGTTGTGGAAATTAGTGGGCGCGTGCTTGCTTTGTAGGCAGTAGTGTCTCATGAAATCCACGCTCAGACGAGGTTCTCCCGGTTGACTTCTTTTCCAGCCCTTTGGGCCTGAGGGGTTGTTGGTTTAAAGGATTGTCGACTCTGGGGACCGATCATTTGGGATTCAGCTGAGTGAGGCCGCTTCAGAAGATGGTGATGCCACACCTTCTAGGTATCGTATCATCTCTCTTGAATGTCTGTGACGCTGATGACCGCATAGGATGTCGAACTTGTGTCAGTTTAGGTCCATACCTGTGAGCAGGGTCGGGTTTGTTGCAGGAAACCTTAACCTTCAGACTACCCGGTTTTCTTGATAGTGAATCAACTTTGTTGGTATCAGAGGTTCTCATCATAGATGTGTATTTGTTCTTGACAGAGCAGGTTTATGGTCTGATATCAGAGGGTCTCATCATCAGATATACGGTTGTTCTTGACAGAGCAGAGTTGTAGTCTAACATCAGGGGTTTCTCCTCATCATCAGATATGTGTGTTCTTGACAGAGCAGATTTATGGTCCGATATCAGGGTTTCCCCTCATCAGAGATAGGGTTGTTCTTGACAGAGCAGTATTGTGGTTTTGTTGATAAAAAACCTTCATCTCTTCAACAACACAGTCGTCTTGATCTCCTGCTGCATGATTGCATTTTGCATTGTTTTGCATACTCATTTGCATTTCATTAACGTGTGTCTGTGTTGCAGGTACCGTTTCCCTCGATTTAGGTTTTCTTGCCTTCTGTTGTGCTATTATGGGTTCTCTGAGGAAGACCGTGACCTACAAGCTCCCCACTCCTGATGTTGTTCAGCTGTCTAGTTTGATTGCTTTGGCAGATGATTCTGTGAGAGGTGAATTCAGAAAGTCTTATGGGAAATTGCTCAGCTTGGTTTGTAAACCTTCTGTGTTTGAGTTGAATGGGTTGTACGCCTTGCTGCAGTTTTATGATCCTCCTTTGAGATGCTTTACTTTCCCGGACTTTATTCTCGCACCTACACTAGAGGAGTATGTTGATTTGTTAGGTGTGCCTATTAAGAGTCAGATGCCCTTTGCTCATATAGATATTGAGCCTAATCTGGCTAGTCTAGCTCTTTCACTTCATCTGGATGCCTCCGAGTTGGTCTTGTCCAGTTGGAACGGGGTTCCCGGTTTCTCCTTGCAGTTCTTAGTGGGAAAGGCCCGGCAGTGTGCCAAAGACGGTTGTTGGATTGTGTTCAATGCCATCCTTGCTCTCTGCATATATGACATCATTTTGTTCCCTAATATGCCTGACTTTGTAGACTTCGACGCCTTTCACATCTTTGCAGCAGGGAATCCAGTCCCTACCTTGATTGGAGATGTCTATCATTTCGTCCACTACAAAAACGAGAACAGAAGGGGCAAGAATATCTCGTGATGTGTGCCCCTATTCTATAGATGGCTTGATAGTCACCTACCCAAGAAGGGTCCCTTTGCTTCATCTGCAGCCACAGCTGAGTGGTCTGAGCGTTTGATGAGTCTATCAGCGGAGGATGTTACCTGGTTTGATAGAGATAGGTTGGGTACTGAGATTATCTTCAGCTGTAGCGGGTTTCCGAATGTGCCTTTGATAGGCAGGAAGGGTTGTATCAACTATAATCCATCTCTGTTGGTCCGACAGTTTGCTTATGCTTTGAGAGCTCCGCCGAAGGATGAAGAGGTGAAGGAATCTCTGTACCTCACTAGTCTTCTAAAGGGGGATATATTATCTAGGCTTCAGCACGCTTGGAATGGTATCAGTAGACGAGGGAAACCGTTGCTAGGAAAAAGTAATAGCCAAGCATACGCTCCATATGTGACCTGGATCAGAGCCAGGGCAGATATCATAGGGATGTCGTTTCCTCCTGCCAAGTTAGAAAGCCCTCCAATGATTGAAGAGCCTACCACTGTGCCTATTCAGCAGTACAATCAGGTGTTAGCTGAGCGAGAGGAGCTGAAGAAGGCAAACGAAGAACTGGAGAAAGAATTGGCTCAGCTCAGAAGCGAGAGAAGCGAAGCCGTCCATTCCTTCAGGAGGCAAACAGAGCTGGTAAACAAGTTAGGTACGGATTTGACTAAGCAGTTGGCTGAGCGTGAGCGCTTGGGTCGGGACTTCAAATCTGTCAACGACGTATTGGCCACTAAGAAGCAGCACTTGGATGAAGCGTACCGGAGAATATCCAAGTTTAATCAGCATTGGAAGGCCACCCTAGCCAACGGCAAGGAACGAGAGGATAAACTGAAGCAGCAGATCTCCAAATTGAAAGCCCGGGTGAAGGCTAGTGAGAAGAGGTTTGATGAAGAAACCGCTCGCAGATATGCCACTGAAGGCCTGCTTAACAAGGCTCTTGCTAACCTGAAGGAGCGCAAACAGACGTTTGAATCCAAGAAGCGGAAGTTAGAAGATTGTTTCGGCGAAGGAGCATGGGAAGACTCGGTTGAAGGTCTTCAATACACTATTACACAGAGGGAGTTACCCGTCGAAGGGTTGCTCACTCAGCCTGATCATCCAGAAATGAGGGATCTGTTAGAAGAGTTTCGAGCTCGTGGTCGGGCTTGACTATATTTGTAATCCTTTTATTTTGATCATTGTTGTATGCTGACCATCACCAGGCTTGTTGGTCGAGGTCATGCTATTGATTCTGCTTGTACTCAGTGACATTGTGTACCGCCTTGATGGGCTTTCATTATATATATGAGATGTTATTTCCATGACTGGACTTGGGCTTCTTATTATCAGCATTGGCACTCAGGCACTAGGATCGGGGGGGAAATCTCCCTAACACACAGACACACGTTTACATTTGCATGAAGCATTTGCATGACGAGCACGTTGTCGTTTTTCTAACCCTTTGTGTATACAGGTTGTTCCAGGATTGATCGAAGGCCAATCCACCGCTATCCGACCAGAGCAAATCAAGCTAGAGCAATGGAACAAGTGTAGACTGACGTTCAGGAACTCCGAGAGAGGATGGACCGCTTCATGGAGCTCATGCAAGTGGTTGCCAACGGCCAAGACCAGCTCAGAACATTGGTCCAGCCTCTGATCTCAAGGGTTGACAGCAACGGTGTACTCCATGGTGGGAATGTTCCAACCCCTCCACCTGTTGAAACTCCTCAGAATGGCATCCCTGTGACCGGGGGGAATGGCAGTGGTAACAGCAATGTGATCACTAACATAGGGCTCAATAGTAATACGACTGACGTCGGTAATGGAAATTTTGAAGCTAATGGCAATGCTGGACTGGGCAACGGCAACACAGGTGTTGGAAATCTGTATGGGCCTCAGCCATGGCTAGAAGATCGACAAGAAGATTTGTTCTCACAGAGGAGTGCTGAAGGAGAGCTGACTGCTGAAGCACGTCTGAGGTTTAAGGCACTCGAGGACAAAATGAGGAATTTCGAGAACCAGAACACTATGGGTGTCGCCATGAGTAAATTGGGATTGATTGATGATTTCAAGGTGCCTCCTAAATTCAAGGTACCCGACTTTGAGAAGTACAAGGGCACCACCTGCCCTCGTGTCCACTTAAGGTCATACTACCGAAAGATGTCCGCTCACTCTGAAGACGAGAAGTTGTTGATGCACTTCTTTCAGGATAGCTTGTCCGTACCATCCTTGGAATGGTACATGAGTTTGAAACCTACCAATATGTGCACGTGTAAGGAACTTGTTGAGGCATTCGTGCACCATTACCAGTATAACAGTGACTTGGCTCCAAACCGAGTTCAACTGCAGAACTTGTCGCAGAGGAAGAACGAAGGGTTCAAAGAATACGCCCAGCGGTGGCATGAATTGGCAGCTAGAGTTCAGCCGCCGATGGTTGAACGGGAGCTTGTTGAAATGTTTGTAGCCACCCTCCCAGGGGTTTATTATGAGAAACTAGTCAGCGGTATGTTAGGAAGTTTCTCAGATCTCATCATTACCGGCGAGCACGTTGAAAATGGGATCAAACTGGGGAAAATTCAAGGTGTTGATTTATCCTCATCTGGAGGAGGAAAGAAACCATATGGTAGCAAAAGGCGTGAAGGGGAGACGAGCGCCGTGTCCAACGCTCACAAGAAAGGTAAAAGCCAGCGCCAGCAGGTGGCTAGCATAACCATCCCTGCTGTCCAGCAACCCCAGCCATAGCAGCAGTCGCAGCAGTAGCAGCCAAATCATCAAGGGTACAGAAGGTATCAGAACAGGGCCCCTCTGTCGAGCCGTCACCTTGAGACGCCACCCATGTCTTATGCTCAACTGTTACAAACTTTGCTTCAGTTGCAGCGAGTCCAAAAGAGAACCCTGGATCCCTTGACAGGGGCACCTCCGCCAGGTTACGACGCGAATGCAACATGTGAGTTTCACTCGGGGGCACCCGGCCACACGATAGAAAACTGCAAAGCCTTCAAGCACAAGGTGCAAGATATGATGGATGCTAAGATCATCAATTTCTCAGATAATGTGTCGAATGTCACGAAGAACCCTATGTCGAATCATAGGGGAGGTGGGGTGAATGCCATTATTGAAGACGAGAACTTGGATTTATTAACTGACGTCAAGGATCTGAAGACACCGCTTAGCTTCGTTAAAGCCAAGCTGATGAAGAGAAGCTTCTTTCCGGGCTGTGGAGAACTGTGTATGGGCTGTGCGACTCATCCTGATGGATGTGAACAGTTGATAGAGGGGATTCAGGGTCTGATGACCGAAGGAATCTTGCAGTTTATCCGAAGGGCCGAATGTGGATCTGGAGAGGTAATGCTGAAGCAAGATGATGAGGTTGCCACCATCACCATCCCTCGCTAGACGATAACCATTTCTGCACCCAGGCCGCCCACCATTACCATCACGAAGGCCGGGCCGATACCCTTTGAAAGCACCAATGTTGTCCCATGGCATTATGGGGTAGACGTTTACTGTAACTGACAGAAGTTGGAACTAGAACCATCTGGGCGGTCTGTGGATAACCTAGTGGGAATTGGCGGAATCACGGTCAGCGGAAGAGTATTTGCTCCACCTGAGATTGTGGCGGACAAAGCGGACAAAGCTGAAGAAACCGATAAGGGAAAGAGTAAAGTTGTTGAGGAAACCCCTTGTGGGGTAGAGAAGGACTTACTTGTTAAGGACGCTGAAGAGTTCATGAGGTTGATTAAGAAGAGTGACTACAAGATCGTGGATCACCTCCATCAAACACCCTCGAAAATTTCCATCCTGAATTTGTTGCTGTGTTTGGAGTCACATCGCAACGCGCTGTTAAAGGTTTTGAATGCCACGTATGTACCGCAGGAAATCTCGGTCAACCAGTTGGAAGGGGTCGTAGCCCACGTGAATGCTGGAAACGGGTTAGGGTTCACTGACCCGGAGCTGACGCCGAAGGGAAGAAACCACAACAGTGCCCTGCACATCTCGATAGAGTGTAGGGGAACGATTATGTCTCATGTGTTGGTGGACACAGGGTCGTCGCTCAATGTTCTCCCGAAGAAGGCGTTAATGAAGTTAGATACTCGCAGATTAATTTGCACACCCAGTGATCTGGTTGTGAAGGCGTTCGATGGAACCAAGCGTCATGTCTTTGGAGAGGTAACTCTGTCGATTCAAGTTGGGCCGGAAACTTTCGATGCAGTCTTCTACATCATGGACATCATGCCTGCCTACAGCTGTCTCTTAGGCTGGCCATGGATCCACTCTGCTGGTGCCGTGACTTCCACGTTGCACCAGAAACTCAAATATGCTGTCGGAGGCAGCATCGTGACTGTATATGGCGAGGAAGACATAATGGTGAGCCATTTGTCGTCCTTCAAATATGTTGAGATGGATGGGGAAATCCACGAAACCCTATGTCAGGCGTTCGAAGCCGTTAAAGTCAAGGACGTGGCTCCAGTAATGACCGAGAAGCCAGAGATGACTCTCTCGTCCTTCAAGGAAGCCTAGGCCGTTGTTCAAGCCGGATCTACCCCAGGCTGGGGGCAAGTGCTAGAAATATCTAACAAACAGGACAAGTTTGGGTTAGGGTACTCTCCTGCGGCTGAAGCCTCCTCTTCTCACAGTGCGTCCCGGGGTAAAGGGCCGATCCAGTTTACCAGTGGCGGGGTTATATTTGAAAGTGTCAACGCAGTGTCTGAAGACGGCGAGGACAGTGATTGCGACCTAGACTCTTGGATCCAGCCAAGCAAACCAGGCCAAAGCCTCAACAACTGGTCCATCAGGGATACCATCCAAGTGACAGGCAAAGAGTAATGATTTACTTTCTCCAATCATTGTACAACCCTATGTCCTACCCGGGGCATAGTGGTTTTATTGTCAGGGCCTTGTTTGATTATGTACATGCATTTTACCAATAAATCAAAAGGCGTTCTTTCGCATTCAAATGTTGTGATCTCTGTTATTCCTGTTTTATATTTGTTTTGAAAAACAATAAAATGGCAATAGGGTTTGTACTAACCTGCATATCATTGTTTTAAGCTTAACCCTTGTTATTGCAGGATCCACATAGCAGATGACATCGACTCTGGACCTTCTACGACTCACTTCGACTTCGATTGCCCGATCTATCAAGCCGAAGAAGAGATTGATGAAGACGAAGACCTTCCCGAAGAGTTGGCCCGCTTGTTGAAACAAGAAGAGAAAGTTATTTTGCCTCACGAGGAAGAGATTGAGATTGTGAATTTGGGTTCTGAAGAACTGGTCAGGAACGTCAGGATAGGGGCTGCATTGCAGAGTGATGTCAAGCAGAGATTAGTCGAGATGCTGAGAGAGTATAGTGACATCTTTGCTTGGTCATACGAAGATATGCCCGGACTTGACACTGACATTGTGGTCCATCACTTGCCGCTGCGAGAAGATTGTCCTCCCGTTAAGCAGAAGCCTAGGAGGACACGACCAGATATGGCCGTTAAGATCAAAGAAGAAGTGCAAAAGCAGCTTGATGCTGGCTTCTTAGCAGTCACTACTTACCCTCTGTGGGTCGCCAACATAGTGCCTGTACCGAAGAAGGACGGTAAGGTACGAATGTGCGTCGATTATCGGGATTTGAATAGGGCGAGCCCTAAAGATGATTTCCCGCTGCCTCATATTGATGTGTTGGTCGACAATACAGCTCAGTTCTCCGTATTTTCGTTCATGGATGGCTTCTCCGGCTACAATTAGATCAAGATGGCGTCGGAGGACATGGAGAAAACAACGTTTATTACACCTTGGGGAATATTTTGCTACAAGGTAATGCATTTCAGTCTGAAGAACGCAGGGGCCACTTACCAACGAGTAATGGTTACTTTGTTTCATGATATGATTCATCATGAGATTGAAGTCTATGTTGATGACATGATCGCGAAGTCCCAAACGGAGGAGGGACACCTGGTCAATTTGCTGAAGCTTTTTGAGAGGCTTAGGAAGTTCAGGTTAAGGCTGAATCCTAACAAGTGTACTTTCGGAGTACGGTCTGGAAAACTATTGGGGTTTATCGTGAGTGAAAGAGGCATTGAGGTTGATCCTGCGAAGATAAAAGCAATACAAGAAATGCTAGCGCCAAAAACAGAAAAAGAAGTTCATGGTTTCTTGGGCAGAATAAACTACATTGCAAGGTTTATCTCTCAGCTTACGGCCACGTGTGAACCGATGTTCAAACTACTAAAAAAAGATCAGGCGATTATCTAGAACGAGGATTGCCAGAAGGCATTTGATAAGATAAAATAGTATCTACAGGAACCTCCGATCTTGATATCCCTAGTAGCCGGAAGACCCTTAATCATGTACTTGACAGTTCTGGAGAATAGTATGGGGTGTGTTCTCGGTCAGCACGACGAGACGGGCAGAAAGGAGCATGCCATTTACTATTTGAGTAAAAAGTTCACAGACTGTGAATCTCGTTACTCGATGCTGGAGAAGACGTGTTGTGCACTAGCCTGGGCTGCCAAGCGTTTACGACAGTACATGCTCAATCACACGACCATGCTAATTTCGAAGATGGATCCGATCAAGTACGTCTTCGAGAAGCAAGCGCTTTCGGGCAGGATTGCCAGATGGCAAATGGTGTTGACGGAATATGACATTCAGTACGTTTCCCAAAAGGCCATCAAGGGCAGCGTATTGTCTGAATACCTTGCCGAACAGCCGATCGAAGATTATCAGCCGATGAAATTTGAATTCCCTGACGAGGATATCATGTTTCTCAAGGTGAAAGATTGCGATGAACCGTTGCCCGACGAGGGGCCAGATAGGAAATCCCAGTGGAAGTTGATATTTGACGGGGCGGTTAATTCTTACGGAAGTGGCATTGGGGCAATCATCACGACTCCCCACGGATCCCACATCCCGTTTACAGCGAGACTAACGTTTCCGGTCACCAATAACAAAGCGGAGTACGAAGCATGCATCATGGGTCTAGAAGAAGCAATTGATTTGAGAATCAAGAACCTAGATGTATATGGTGACTCGGCACTCGTGATTAACCAGATTAAAGGGGAGTGGGAGACTCGTCAATCGAATTTGGTGTCGTACATGAACTATGCCAGAAGGCTGCTTCCGTTCTTTGATCGAGTGGAACTCCATCATGTGCCCAGAGCTGAAAATCAGATGGCTGATGCCTTGGCCACGTTGGCTTCGATGTATAAAGTCAATTTTTGGAATGAAGCTCCAAGTATTGTCCTTTCTCGTCTTGATAGACCTGCATTTGTCTTTGCGATCGAGGAAGCCTCCGATGGCAAGCCGTGGTTCCATGACATCCAGACTTTCCTTATGACTAAGGAGTATCCTGCGGGAGCGTCAACCCAGGATAAGAAGACCCTGAGGAGGTTGTCTAGAAATTTTTATCTCAATCCTGATGGAGTTTTGTATAAAAGAAACCACGATCTCGTGCTACTCAGATGTGTAGATGAGAAAGAAGCGAGTATGCTCATGGAGGAAGTCCATGAAGGCACATTTGGTACGCACGCTGACGGGCATGCTATGACAAGAAAGATCCTGAGAACGGGATATTACTGGCTGACAATAGAATCGGATTGCTTTAAATTCGCGGAGAGATTTCATAAATTCCAGATTTATGCTGATAAGATTCATGTGCCGCCATGCCCGTTAAATGTCATGTCCTCCCCATGGTCGTTCTCCATGTGGGGTATCGACATGATAGGCAAGATCGAGCCCACTGCATCTAACGGTCATCGCTTCATTCTAGTAGCCATCGACTACTTCACCAAGTGGGTGGAGGCAGCCTCGTATGCTAATGTGACCAAACAGGTGGTGGCTAGATTCATAAAGAGGGACATCATCTGTCGATACGGAATTCCCGAGCGGATCATTATTGATAATGGTTCGAATCTGAATAACAAGATGATGAAGGAGCTGTGCCAGAGTTTCAAGATTGAATACCACAACTCATCTCCTTACCGGCCGAAGATGAATGGCGCCGTTGAAGCGGCTAATAAGAACATTAAGAAGATTGTACAGAAGATGGTTGTGACCTATAAGGATTGACACGAGATGTTGCCATTTGCACTGCACGGTTATCGTAAAATGGTGCGTACATCAACCGGGGCAACTCCTTTCTCACTGGTGTACGGTATGGAAGTTGTCCTACCGTTAGAAGTTGAGATCCCCTCTTTACGAGTTTTGGTTGACGTGAAACTCGATGAGGCAGAATGGATTAAGAACCGACTAAACCAACTCAGCCTGATGGACGAGAAGAGGTTAGCATCGATTGCATATGGTTGTCTGTACCAAAGCCGAATGAAGAAAGCTTATGACAAGAAGGTGCGTCCTAGAAGCTTTCAGACGGGTGATCTCGTCCTGAAGAAGATTCTTCCTCCACACTCCGATCACCGGGGCAAGTGGACTCCCAATTACGAAGGTCCGTACATCGTCAGCAAGGTCTTCTCGGGAGGAGCCTTGTTGTTATCCACGATGGATGGCGAAGATTTTGCATCCCCGGTGAACGCGGACGCAGTTAAAAAATACTTTGCTTTAAAAAATGACCCACTGGAAAGAAAAAGAATATCCAGGCAAAAATGGGGCATCCCGGCGAACCATAAAAAGGAAAAGGGTTCGGGCAAAAATTAGGGATATAAAAGAAAAGAATGTACACCCGCAAAGTCGAAAACCTGGAAGGGCGACTTTGGCAAAAAAGGGTATCCCGGTGAATCGAAAACCCGGAAGGGCGATTCAGGCAAAAGTTAGGGATTTGAAAAAGCAAATGACTGCGTTCCGCGTGTGGACTTTCATTGTTTAGTGGTTCGGAAGACCTGAGGGTTGTTTATCTGAATCAATCTCTTCTGAAGCTGAAGCTTTGGAGAAGTATCGAAGTCGAGTGGGTCATAGAGGGATCAACTCATGGTGTTTGTCTACGCCTCATTGCCGACATTTGTGTATATACTGATGTATATTTATGTTTTTATATTTGCACAGCTTCCTCATTCCAGGAGCTTGCATTTGTTGTAACACATTTTCACCCATTCAGGGGTTCGTCATCAATAAAATATATACTATTCAGCAATTCTGTTTGTTTGTTTAGCATCTATCTGTTTTGTTTGCGAAAAAGAACGCCGATGTTTTTGATAAAATGCGCATACATAAACTTACTGGCCTAGGCCACTGATTGTTGAAACAATGAATTACTTGAACATTGTCACAAGATGATGATCTTGATAGGTCCCTTTGAGAAGGGTGTCTTGTCCGTTTGTTTGTTTTGTTGCAGGTATAGCATATTCCAGGCAGTACGCCGTATGCGTTCTCAAGCAGGATGATTCTTTCTTCTCCAGCAAGTTCAGCAGCATCTCCCCGCGACATCTGAACATGAGATCGTAAGCATTGATATGTCTCCCCAACTCGAGAAGATTCTCTCCCCGATCAGATGTATCCTGAAGGAACGTCATCTCCCCAGCTGAGTCACACACTGAAGTATGCAGCACTCGATGGCTCAGACTGAAGTCTCCAGAGGAATTGAGATCCCCCACAGAGTTGTACTCTCCCCAGCAAGCAGAATGATTTCGTCTTCCCCAGCCGAGTTTGCAGTTCCCCAAGAAAGCTGAATCCTTGGAAAGCGTTCGGGCCATGATTGGTTTTCCCCAGTAGAGTGTTGAATAGCTGATGTTGTATTTCCCCACCGGAGTCGTTATCTCCAGGAAAGTTTTGCTGCGAATGCCGTGCAGTTTATTTCTGCGATTGATATTGTTTCCTCGATAGTTTGTGGTTTGGACACCTAGACGAGCGGGTCCAGGTTCTCGTAGAACTTTGTTCCCCTACAGCAGTTGACTGAAGTTCATTTCCCCAGGCGGAATCCAATTGAGATTGGTGTGACTTCTTCTCCTCGGCGGAATGAGTCCTTCCTCCACCAGAGTGGTTCTTTCTCCTTGACCAGAGGATTCTCCCTTCAGCATTTATTTTGCTGATGGGGTCGTAGCATCTTGCATGATTGCATAGCATTCACCCTAAATGCGTAGCGTTTCCACCGTGTGGAGCATTGCGCCATGGTCAAACATATGCATACGAAACATGAGCTAGGTCGTTACCGTTCTTGTTTTGCAGGTGTTCCTCCGCAGAGTTGGTTTGCTCAGGATGATTCTTGAATTCCCCAGCGAAGTTGATTGCTTAAGATGAATCTTAAATTCCCCAGTGAAGTCCCTGGCAGAGTGTTTGCTCAGGATGATTCCTGAAATCTCCCGCAGAGTTATTGGTTCAAGATGATTCTTGAAGTCCCCGGCGGAGTTATTTGTCCAAGATGATTCTTGAAGTCCTCAGCAGAGTTGATTCATCCAGAGTGATTTCTGGAGCCCCGAAGCAGAGTTACTTGATAGTTCTCCAGAACCCCCAGTGGAGATGTGTCATTCCCGGCAGGTTTTTGAACAACGAAGTTGAAATTTCCTTGAAGACTTGATGATTGAAGTCCGGCAGCGGTGCCAAAACCCCAGACTTACTGATGAAGTCTAACTACGATGTCAAAGCAGTTCTCCCAGCTGACGCAGGGTGCCTGACGGCAAAAGATTGTATATCCTTATTGGTTCATGATTGATTGAGGATTCCATTTGAAGACTTATTGACGAAGTCCAACTGTGATGTCGAAGCAGTTCTCTCAGCTGATGCGGAGTGCCTGATGGTAGAAGTTTGAATATCTCTATTTGGCTCATGATTGACCGAGAGTTCTATTCCCGACTTACTGACGAAGTCCGGCTGACGCCCGAAAGTTTCTTTGAATGCCCGATGGCATGATTAATTTGATTGTTAAAAAGTTCCTAATGACCTGATGAGTCCCGAGGAATCCTTCTGTCGCAATGTCGCGGAATGCCTGACGGCAATACCAGCTATGTATCACCGGTTACCGAGTGACCAGCGACCCCTTGATGACTTGAGGACGAGGATCTACAGCAAAATCAGATGATCATCCTGACGGAGATTTGAGATTAGACCTTTCACCGGTTACCGTGTGACAAATTCCCCAGCAAGTTGCCGCGCAGCTATCATGTTCAGTTTTGAAGATGTTCATACCAATCAGAGTATCATTTACCTGCGTGGTTGGAAAATCATTAGTTACCGTGCAACCGGTGATCCCTCGATGATTTGAGGATGCAATGATATCAGATAAATCAGAGAATCATCCTGACGAAGATTCAGATCAGTATTTCTCCAGCTAGTTGTCGTGCAGCTATTATTTCAGTTTCTGAAGAGATTTGCCCCCATCAGAGTACCGTATACTTGTGCAGTTGGCAAATTTCCGGGTTTGTTGGTATTCAACCGTCTTTCACCTTGATTGTTTGAGAGCCGTTCGCTTCTCACCCAGTTAGGTCCAAGCCGTTTGAATAGGGGCAGCTGTTGCACCCCAAAATTTGCTCAACATTTCTTCACCTAGCTTGTGTTTCATTTCATTCACATTAGCATTATCATTTGCATTTCATTGACATGTATGCAGGAGATCAAGAGGTATGATTACCAATCAAGAGCTACACAAGACTTTGAAGCTAGCTAAGAAGGTTATTCAGAGGTTCAAGGGTTGATATCCTTGTCAAAGAAGTTAAAGGATCCTCAGAGAGAGTGATTGAAGCCAAGTGTGTGGGTCTCCTAACTTGAGAGTTGTGGGAAGTCATCAGATGATTCTGAAGCCATGAAGTTAGACTTGAGGTCTTGAGAGAGCTCATGAGAAGTGTTGAAGATCACTTTAAGGCCTAGACATGTCATTATGCAAGAATAAGAAGCCTCAGCCATGATTGGTACAATTAGGGTTTGACTGGGTCAACCCTAAGTCAACTGAGGATTTGAAGGAGGTTGAGACCTAATTCAAGAGCCATGCGATCATGGATTGATACATTGAGATGTTATGAGGATGATTCCAAAGTTAACTCATCATGATTGAAGAGTTTGAGAAGTTTCAAGCTAGGGTTTCTAAGGCTTGACAGTGTAAAATCCCCTAGTTTGACCCCTATCTTCAAGGCAGTTTAGCTCAAGATGTGATTGTCATCTCATATTTCCCCCAACATGAGTGTTGTAGAGCATGGTCTTAGCTTTAATTTTAGTACTATAAGTCCTTGATGGGGTTTATAGAACTCAAGTTATGGCTTTGACAAGTTACAAGTCATCTGAGATATGTGAATTTGGGGCTTGAAAGTTACCCAACTTGCATGAAACTTTTGCCCAAGAAGGATGATTCCTAAGAGCTTTTGGTCAACATGAATGTTGTTCCTTATCCTATTAGATTTCCATAGAGTACTAGAAGTCCTTGATAAGATTTGTGGAACTCAAGTTATGGCTTTAACAAGTCAAGGGTATTTTGGGTATTTGGATATTACAGGTCATTTTGAATCATAAGTCAATTACACCATCTTGCAAGCCTCAAATGGATTTTTGTTCAACATGAAAATTGTTCAAAATGATGTTTTTAGCTTGTCTAAACATCAAGTGTCCATTGATGTGGATCATATCAAGCATTGGTGGAAGAAAGTTCATATAAAAGCCATTTTAATGAATTAAGATGGGAAAATTCAAAATAATTGAGAATGACTTGTTTTCAAGACAAATTATAGGTCATTTTGAATGGAAAAATCATTTTAAAAACTTTGGAAATGTTGGAATTTTGGTTTGAGGTCAAATTCATTCCATTTCATTTCATTTCTTCATGATGAAGCAACATAACCAACACATTCCATGGATTGAAATCAAAGGATGAGAACCACTTCAATATATTCCACAAAAGTTAAGTGAATCATTTTGGACTGATTTGGAGAGTGAACAAAGCTTGAGAGCACATATCCACATTGAAATTTTGGAAGGAAGGTGATAATCCAAAATCCACAAATGGGCTTGGTTTGGGCCTCTAATCCATTGAAACAGAATATAAAAGGGACTTAGAACAGAATTGGAAGCTTCTGGTGGTGATTTTCGTGGAGAAGCCATTGGAGAGAAGTGAAGAACAAAGCTTGAAATTGAAAATTCGCTTTGGAGAATCAAGAGGTTTCAACCAGAATTAAGCATCAAGAAACATTCTCCATCAATCACTGAAGAATTCTGCAAGGTTTGGAAGAAAATTGAGGCGTGAATCCACTGCAATCCAAGCTCAAATACAGGTTTTAACTTCTTGAAATTTCTCTCTAATTATGTGCTTTTAATGAAGTAGAAGCATGCGGTTAGGATCCTGATAATGAGTAGTTGGATTTAGGATGATCAATTGCAACTTTAGAGACGATTTAGGTTGAAGTTCATTTTCGGTTAAGATTGATATCTCAAGATTCATGCGTTGTTAGAGTGAATAAGTGGTATGGTTGAATTGCTGATGAAATTCTGGTCAAGATTCGTTTAGAAATCGTAACGAATGGTTAAGTGTAGACGAACTTAGGGTTATGCAGGGGTGGCCGGAAAAGCCACCGGCGATCTGGTTTGCGCGTGCAGGTTGAGCTGTTTGCAGAGGTTTGAAATGAGGAAGACAAAATCCTCACCGTCCATGCATGCTGAAAGTTGGACTTAGTCACTCAATCCAAGTGTCCTCAATGAGCCACGTAACCTTTCCCAAAACTCACCGTTTTGCTTACTGACTTCGTTTCTTCGCTATGTGAACTGAGCGTGTCGTGGTTCGAATCCTGGCGTGTATTATTTTTGATTTTGCATTTTGTGAATGGTGTGAGCTGAGGAATTTGGGCGTTGGGCCTATGAATTTTAGTTGCTATCACCACCCCTCCATCCAGGCCTAGTATGGATTTTCAATGTAAATTGGTTGCTGAATGCACCCCTCCTGGCTATCTCTCTTGACTGAATTGATATGGGCCTAGCGCCCTCCTTGCTAATGACACCCCCGTTTGGCCCAAAATCTTGAAATGAACTGAAGTTCATTGCTATTTGCCACGCTGGTTTTGTTAATTTCCATTGATTTTCTTTATTTTGTGCATTTCATATAGTTTAGAAAATAATTCATAAAAATAGAATAATAACTCAATTAATTCCAGATTTTTTTCTCTTGATTCATGATTGAATCTAGAATTTTATTGAATTAAAAGATTAGGAATTCATGCATTTGTGATTTTAATTGCATTTTTTGTATTTTAATTGATATTAAAATCATTATGGTTGATACCTTGTCTTGTGGAATTTTGTGTGATCATTTGACCATGATTCTTGAGCTGATTTTTTGTGTGTAACTAGTTTAGACACGTATGCTCCCCTTAGATTTTTCTCACATTTTTGTGATGAAATTAGGTGGTGTTTTTAAGTTGAAACTTTAGGTGTTCTAGTTTTAGGGTTTAACCTTAGTACCCCATAGTTTGGATTTTATTTCTAGAACTTTTTGGATGATTTAACCTCTGGATTTTGTATGGTAGATTAATGATTGACTTAGGTTCCCATAGCTATTTTTGTAGGAATTTACAATTGGTTGTAGTATTTTAGTTAAGATTAACTTTAGTACTAGGTTTTAGGTGATCCTAACTTGCTAACTAAACTAGAATGATTTCTTTAGTTCCCTTAGATTAGGGTTTTGCCTCTCTTGCTCTTGGATGATGATGAAGACATGTGTGGGCTGCTGAGGAATGCATGGTGGAGCTTGGACTTGGAGTTTGCTCTTCCTTTGGAGTAGTTTTGTTTAGGTGTTAAGATTAGGGTTTGTAAGTAGAGCTTCTAGATAGATTCTCTTCTTTCATAAACATGGAAGGTGTTGATCACTTCCATTCTTCCCTATGATGTAAGGTCCCCTTGTGAAGGCCTCATCCCTCCTTTGGTAGGATGTGTGGCTCTTCCCAAGTTGGTAGAACCTTTGAGGGTTCCTTTCTTTAATGGTGGAGTGTTTAGTGGTGACCTTTGGTCTTCACTTTGCTTTCCACTATCCAAACCTTGCTCTGGCTAGATGAATCTTTCTCCCTTGCTAGAAGATGGAGTTCCTTGCTAGAAGCTTGAAGACCAAGAAGAACAAGTTGACACTTGTGAAGAAGATCCAGCTGAGATCAAATGAAGAGCTGAAGCTTGAAGTTGGAGAGCAAGTTGATACTTGTGTTTGATGCATTGAAAGCTTGAAGAAGCAAGTTGAAACTTGCTATTGGAGATGAGAGCCTTGAAGAATAGTTACAGACTGAAGACTGAACTGCTGTCAGAAGATTGCTTGTGGAAGCTGTGGAAGTTGTTGATCTGCTTTCTTTCCTGTCTTTTTGCTTGCTGTGCAACTGTATTGATGTGACTTGTTTGATTTGCTTGATGCATTAGAATAAGTTCATATTTAGATTGTGTTAAGCTAGGAGAATGATTGCACTAGATGTTGAGTTGCTCCCTTTGCTTGTATTTTTACTGTATGGCTTTGCTTGCGGGTATTCGGTAGAGCCCTGCTTCCTTGCCTATGTGGTTTGTTATTTGCTTGATGGCATTTCATTTCATTCCTTCTGTATGATTACAGTTATTCATATCTGGCTTGAGGTTGAGATGAGCTTGTGGAGGCTGATGCCCCACACACCTTTCCTCCCTCACTTGCATTGCATGCATTTTACAGTCGTTTATTATTTACTGTTTAAGCTGATGCTTTATCTGTTTCTATTTATCATTGACATGATCCCCTAGGAATCTCACTTCCTTTGATAAGGAAGTGATGATTAGAACTTTAGGTTGAAACATATGCATGATAACTTCTAGGAGTTCCCTGTTTCAAACCTCAACCATAGGATGAATCCTTGGCATGACAATATTAGGACTTGATAGTCTCCCCTTAGTTGAACCTATTCGTTCTCTCTTCTCATCTCAAAACAAATTAAAATACAGTAATAAAGGTTAACGGATGTCGTACGTTACGAGCCTTAAGCTATCTGAGAAAGGGTTGTCGGAGAGTTTCTTTTCGATAGTCTGGATGTTTAGTATGGCACCCTTTGGGTGACATGCAACGCATTCACTCTCAGGTCATAGTCTCTAGTGCGATATTGGTTGCAAACATCCATAAAAAACAGTTCTTCCGTAAAAGACAGAAAACAAACTTCAAACCTTTTTGCCGCGTGGGCCCATAAGTCAAAGGAAAACTTTTCTGAAGAAAAGAGTGTCATTAACTTTCAGTTCTATCGCAAATGGTAACGCCTAAGTCTCCAAGGGTCGAGCTGCGTACACCAAACTGCTGGAATTGTTTGTTAACCCTACTCGATAAAACAGATGAATCTGAATCCCCGTAATCCATATTATCCCGAACTACGTAAGCTCTGATCTCTCATATCTGTTGAGAGTACGTAGGCACAATACTGATGTATTGGCGAGCCACCTTCCCCCATCACCCGTAGTTAGGAGAACTACGTTGACTCAGATTTCTCATTCTCTGATGAGAATATGTAGGCATAAAGTGCAACGCTTTCCCGAGTCATTTTCTTTTCTTTTTAAACCAGCCTTGATAGGTAGATAGATAAAACCAACCCGTCAGATAAACACAACAAGCATGGATCCCATCGAGTACGATGGACATGAGGGGTGCTAATACCTTCCCCTTGCGTAACCGACTCCCGAACCCAGACAATGGTTGCGATGACCTTGTCTTATACCTTTTCGTCAGGTTTTTCCGATTGTTTCCTTTCCCGCTCTGAGGGATAAATAACGAAAGGTGGAGACTCTTCTGTTTTGCCGGCACCTTATTTTCGCGGTAGCGACACCAAGCTAATGCACAACATGTCTTCTCAAGCATTGAGTACCTCGATTCACAGTCATTAAATTTCTTGCTGAGATAGTAGATTACGTGCTCTTTCCTACCGGTTTCATCATGATGACCCAACACACATCCCATGGATCCCTCTAGCACAATTAAGTACATGATCAGAGGTCGTCCGGGTACTGGAGGCATCAAGATTGGTGGTTTTTGTAAATAGTCCTTTATTTTCTCAAAGGCTTTTTGACAATTATCGTTCCACACGACAGCTTGATCTTTTCTAAGCAGCTTGAAAATGGGTTCACAAATGGCCGTCAAATGAGATATGAATCTGGAAATGTAATTCAATCTCCCAAGGAAACCTTGGACTTCCTTTTCGGTTTTAGGCACTGGCATGTCTTGGATAGCTTTAACTTTATCTGGGTCAACTTCAATCCCCTTTTGGCTTACAATAAAACCTTGCAGTTTACCAGATCTTACACCAAAAGTGCATTTGTTGGGATTTAATCTCAGTTTGAATTTTCTCAGTCTTACAAAAAGCTTTTCCAAATGAATGAGGTGTTCATCCTCAGTCTGGGATTTTGTGATCATATCATCTACATAACATTCAATCTCTTTATGTATCATATCATGAAAGAGGGTGACCATAGCTCGCTGATATGTCGCGCCTGCGTTCTTAAGTCCAAACGGCATGACCTTGTAACAGAAGGTTCCCCATAGAGTGATGAAAGTCATATTTTCCATATCTTCTAGCGCCATTTTGATCTGATTATAGCCAAAAAACCCATCCATGAATGAGAAGACAGAGAACTAAGTTGTATTGTCCATTAACACGTCAATGTGTGGCAGGGGGAAATCGTCTTTTGAGCTTGCTCTGTTGAGGTCCTTGTAGTCGACACACATTCGCACATTCCAATCCTTCTTTACTACTGGAACAATATTCGCTACCCATTGCGGATAGCTGGATACTGCTAGGAAACCAACGTCTAGCTGCTTCTGAACTTCCTCTTTAATCTTGAAGGACATTTTTGGCTTCGTTATCCTCAACTTTTGCTTCACTGGCGTGAAATCTTCTTTAAGGGGTAGCTTGTTCACTACAATGTCTTCATCCAAACCAGGCATGTCTTTGGAATATTCGATTCATTTTTGTGTTATCAAACTCCCCAACACTTAAACCTTTGTTTGTCCTCAAGCAAACTGCTACACATATGAAAAATCTTTGTAAAACTTTGCAGTAGGTAATATCAAGACTCATGAAAAAAATGCATGTTGATACCCATTCTAGGCTACAAACTCCACTCTAGCTAAGATTGTTTTGATAGGTACTCGCTTACACACTAAGGATATCATAGGAATATAATTCTGCAATTGTGTGTTCCTAAGCCTCCCCCCTATACAAACCAATTTGAATCATGTCATTATGCTTAAGCCTAACTTACTCATCCTTATTTTGTCCCTTTTTATTCCAACGCAATCACATTAATCCTATTATCCTTACATACTCATGGTAGGATAGCCTGTTAGTGACTATGATCTCATTATCATTATTTTTTTTCTTTTTTCTTGCACATTAGTATAAGTATCAACAAATAAAAGAATTTGCACTGTTGGGCTAAGTGATCGAGTGAGAATCACCTAAGTTAGAAGGAACACTTCTTTTTATTCATCATTTTTTTCTTTCTTAACTTTCTTTTTAAGCTTGAGATCATACACTTATTTGCATCAACTTCCTACTTAATGTATTCTTAAGATTGTGTTGACGGCTAAATAAACTACTTAGGGACTAATAAAGGGTGAGAAATTAAGGCTATAGCATAACAAGTACTCAAATCAATCTCCATAATCAGGAGACTTAAGGTGTTAAAACAACATCGATTTTGTGAATTTTTCCCAAGTCTCCATAATCTATCATAAACTTCATCTATAGCCTAAAACTTTCAAAAGGTGCACTGAATTTTAGAGTTAAAATTTTTGTTATGGCTCAAGAAAAAGGGAAAATCAATAAACAGCATAAAACCACGCATAAAGACTCGACAACATATGCAATGACTCAACTAGCAACCAAACTAGAAGTCCCTAACAACATGAAATAAATGATAGAAAGATAAATCTAATTAGAACGGGCGATAAAATAAAATCAATAAAGTTCCTCCCCCTTACTTAAACTAAACATTGTCCTCAATGTTTTGATTAAAGGTGGAAAAAGGAAAGAAAGAACCTGTAAAACTACTACGACGAGCAACCACGACCAACTCCGCTATAATCTTGCACGTGATGTCCCTGTTTCCACTTACCACTTCTGCTTTGGTGTTGGGTATTTTGAGGTATCTGAATCTGTCGGAGCTGCTCTAGCATGGTGCGCATGTTCGCTTGGGTTTCTCGCATCACTTGCATATGAATTTTCGTTTGAGCTTGTGATGCTTGCATATGTTGAATGTAGCTCATCATCTCTTGTTGATGTTGATACATGGTGTAAAATAGACTATTACCCTCATTATTATGAGATCTTCGATTGCGTAGTTCTTGAAGTAGCTCATCATATTGCCCGTTCCCGGAGGAAGTACCTACAACAGTGTTAGAAAAATAAGGTGCGATGTGTGCATGTGGAACCTGACCATGTGAAGTACGAGGAAGGGGTGAGTTACAGACGGGAAAGATGTGCTCTTTTCTATCATATTCATCAACAATGTCACCACCAGCAACGACATTTACAAGAATTTCTGTGGGCACCTGCCAAGCTATCTTTTTGGGCATGCATCATGGTTATTTGTATAGAAATTTTTGACAAATGTGAAAAATTAAAAATTTCAAATGAAATGCATAAAAATTGAAAATTCTTTGGGTTGCCTCCTATGCAGCGCTTTATTTAATGTCGATAGCTTGCGACTCAAGAGTGTAAGCACTCATTGTGGTTCTCTCGAGAATGACTCTTTGATCGTACTTTTAATAATCTTTGGTTTCCATGGGCACTTATCAAGACATCTTTCATATCCCTCACCTTTTATTTTCTTTTTTTTGTGGGGTGGTTCATTCTTCTTAACTTGTGCTGGTGGTTCTTCCTCTATCCCGAGTATCAGTTTTGTTAGTTCCATAACTCTATGATTGTCCATGGTTCTATGATTGGCTAAATTTTGGTAAAACATGATTCTGCACTGATGTTAAGCAGGATGTTATAACATATCCATCTGCTGTGGTGACAGAACTGCTGTGGTGTGTTTTAATGTGAATGTCATGCTGAATATCGTGACATCCATCTGTTGTCATGTGTTTTTAATCAGGATGTTATTACCAATGTCATGACATTGTTGTCTGATACAGCAGGAGCTGTGGTAACAGAACTGTTGTCATGTGTTTTAATCAGGATGTCATTACCAATGTCATGACATTATTGTCTGGTACAGCAGGAGCTGATGACAGAACTGTTGTCATGTGGTTTAATCAGGATGTCATTACCAATGTCATAACATCGCTGTCTGGTACAGCAGGAGCTGCTGTTTTATATCACTTGACAGAAGTGATTTGGATATACCTCATCAGTATGTGCAGGCCAAAGAGACTTATTAGGAACAAAGTGTAGATTTAATTGGTGTTCATAAAAAGGATCTTTGAGACTTTTTAGGAAACTATAATATGCTTGTTTCTACTGTTATGAAGAAGATTCTGCAGGAGTGTTCAGCAGGGTGAGTTTGGTCAGCTAAGAACAAAGTGTGGTGGATGTCATGTTGGATGTTATGACTTCAAGCGTATGATATCAGGGCGCGTGTTTAGGTTTACTGTTATATTGCAAGAGGAAACTCAGGCTATACTTCAGGAAACCTGTTATGACTCCTTAGTTATCTCAGGCGAGATTCTAGTAAGGGTTGGGCATAACATGAAGCAGTTGTGACCTAATTTGGCAGCACCTTGAATTATGGAAAGTGGTTAAACCTAATGTTTGTTACTTTTGACCAGCCCAAGCTCAGTCTGCATTGATATTTAAGGAGGCGCAAAAGCAAAGGAAATTAAGCACTCACAACAAGAAAAACTTGAGTGTAGAATTAAGGTCTATGGTTTTGATAGTCCATTGTGTGTGACCTTGTAAGTCACCCTTTGTATCTTTGGATGCATTGTGGTAGACATGTTTAGACTGTTGGGTCTTATGTGTGAGTGAAGAAGTTCTGTTCTTCACGTGTGTTTAATGTCTTAGGATGCTTCTGAGCCAAGCATTCATCAGCTGTATGATTGCATTAGATTAGTGTGTATGAACTATTGTGTTCATTGTGTCACTCAAAGCTTTTAAGCTAGAGTGTTGTGTCTCTTGATTTAAAGTTGTTAAGCATAATCAAGATTTATTTGAAGTGTGACTTCATGATTCTTTTGTAACCTTGAATTAGTTAGTATCACTGCGGTGATTGAGGGGGTGAGTGGGAAACTCTGGTCTAGTGGTCTCTAGGCTGAAGTGTTATTGGGTAGGTCTTAAGTGAGGAGTGCAAACGGGTTGTTTGACTCTTAATTAATTCTGCTAATAGTAAATTTCCTCCCTGGCTTGGTAGCCCCCAGATGTAGGTGAGGTTGCACCGAACTGGGTAAAATAATTCATTGTGTTATTTATCTTTCAGCATTTACAATTCTGCTCAATTTAAATGGTTAGATAAATAGTCTGTCAGCCTGCTGATGTTACAACAGACGTCATGACATTGGTACAATTTAAAGAAATTTAAATTGGTCATGGTTTGTCCTTGTTCTGTTTGAGCAGAGATCAATGTTCTTGGGACATATGAGATCTGCATACCAGAATTTCAATTGGTATCAGAGCAGGCATCCTGTCTGTTTTGGATGAGATCTTGGGAGATACTTTCTGGTGGTTTAAACAAGGAGAAGCTACAGCTAATGTGCTGATTTAGCCAAATAAGGAGTTTGTGAAGAATTCTATGTATCTGTTGTGCCCTCTGATATATGAGCTTCTATGACCTGGTGAATGTGTTGCCAAAGGAGGAGTGGCTACTTCTGCATGGTGACCTGTTGTATGTTCTAACATCTTGTTTAGGGCATGTTGAAGATATTCTTTTGGTGGTTCCGCTGCAATATTGTCTGATGAAAGAACTCTGGTACCCCTGAGAGAGTATTGTGCACACTGTATACAATGTGATATATGGCTATGGGAGGTTGCTGAAGGCTGTGTTAGAGAAGATAATGGGAAGTGATTTATTTTCACCACTCATGACTTGTAAAGGCTCTTTCAACAGAGGAAGTCATAGGCAAGTTGAGTCAGGGTGTCATACTTGATGTTTCAGCCTTGGTATTCCTGAAGTTGTGTGAATTTAAGATCAATTGCTATTTATGGACTACACACGTATTTAATTAATTATCCATGAAGTTCAGAGAAGGATCTATTATAAGGATTTAAGATTCATTGTTAATTGAGATATTCTCAAATATTTAATGGATTATCCTTAGTTGATGATCAAGTTGTCTCATCAGTTGTAGCATAAGTATCAGGCCCTTGATCTGGTTGAGGATCTGATGTTCAACCAGATGTTGAGACATTCCATCAACAGAGATTGTGCAGAATTCTATTGACTCAAGGAGGTATAGTTGGATCTGTATTTATTCTAGTAAGATTCTTGGCAAGAAACTAAGGCTAGAATGTAGAACTAATGGAAGATGAAGACTTGTCTCTTAGATCTGTTGAAGTGCAACAAGTGCATTCTAGTGTCTACTAGAAACATCTGAGCTTTATCTAGAAAGTTTCCTGGCAAGAAACTGGTCTAGAAGATGGTGCTGGTAATAGCATTGCTTAGGTCAGTTTATTTATGATTTAAGTACATAGGAGCATGTGAACTTGCTCATCCTGGAGGTCAAGGACAAGTGGCAGTTATCTCTGATTTTCTGAAGAAGTCTCTACTTAAGGAAAATGGGATTCCTTTTGTACAGATTTTTGTGATCCTTCCTCTCTGAAGAAATAAGCCTTGGCATGGTTGGGTTCTCTAAAGAGGAGTGTTCTAGAGAAAGTGCATTTCAAAGGTACTATAGAGCAGAATGAAGGTTGTCTACTCAAGTCTAGAAGAACATGGAACTCCTTGTCTGTTATATGGATAAAGTTATTCTAAGTAGCAGAATGAAAGCCTGAACTCTCCAGCAGGATGTTTTATCAGATGTTGTGACATCAAGCAAACTTCAGGACATTAATTGATGTTGTGGCACATCATTGTAAGATAGGTTGATCTTCTCGGGTATGAATGGAATTGGTGCTATCTTATGCAGTTTACAGGAGCTGTGTGAAAGAGTAGATGTTACAAGACCAAGTCTTGGTGTATCCAAGTTGTCTTGGAGCATGTAGGATATGAAGATCAAGCTTGCTTAGATGTTCTAGAGCTCTGAAAGAAGCTGGGTTAACCAAACAGTGGCATTTGGTGAGTCTCTAGTGTGATTCCAAGCAGAGAGATTGGAATTAATTACTCTTGTGCAGAAGGGTAGTTGGTTGATGATCAAAGGAGGTTCCGGTTCTGTTCACATATTGATGCTTGTGGTAGAAGCCCCAAGGTGTTTATGAAAGATTACCTTCTTTTGGAGAGGTATTTGATCAGGCTGATGGAGTTGTGTTCTATGAAGATCTTCACTTGGATTACTAGGCAGTAGTAAGTCCAGTTATGAGCATACAAAGAACCATTGGATGTTGTCTCTGTGATCTGTTAGGATGTCCTAACTAATGTCAGAACATCATTTTGGTTGTTGGTCTGGAACTTGTGATTCACATTCTAACTAAGAAGTACTTTATCTTGTCATACGGGAGAATGATGAGGTAAAGGGACTGTCTTGGAGTATGGTGTGAAAGTATTATACAAGACTAGAGTGGTTCATTGCATCTGGACTATGATGAGTTATATGGAAGTGAATATCCACCAGTTAAACCAGAAGTGTTCTAACTTATCATACGGGAGAATGATGAGGAAATAATGTCTTGGATTATGGGGTGTCTATCTTGTTATCTGACTCAGGCCAGAAGTCCTGTGGAGAAGTGGTTTCTTCTACTGCAGAAAGACGTGGAGCTGTTTGGTACCTTCTCACTGTATGAGCATGAGGTTGATCTTGAGATATACTGTGGTGAGCTTAGAGCAGCTTTTATAAAAGATAGGGGGAGAGTTTCTGTTTGATGGGTGTACTAGTTGCTTGTAGTTCAAGCAGTAAGTGAATGTGTTCAGCAGGTGTGTTGAACAAAGAGTGAGCTCTTGAAGACATGAAGATGAGTCTTATGTTTTCCATTCACGTGCTTCTGGAAAAAGAGCATTAGTTATCATTGATATGGGGAGTCATACTTCTAGGATCTGTTGCTGCAATAGTACAGTTTCAAGATTGTTTGTGGTCTCAAGCAGGTTGTGATTGTATGCCTCTATAAGGATGAAATGTCATACCAGATGTTGTGACATTGTGTTACTGCTATAGCTCATGGTCAACCTGGCAGTGTTTTGTTCTGTCATTGGGTATCAATGGATCAAGTCAGGGCTTTGAGCCTCTATCCAAGTGTTTGTCTTGTTTGACAGGTGAAGATGAAGATCAAGACACCATCAGCCTTGATCTTGTACATAAGGAAGGACTTTCACTCTGACATCTTGGAGATTGTTTTCAAAGCTGAAATCTGAGAAATCTTCCAGATAGTAATCCTGCAACTACTTCTAATATTGGTTCCAGCATGGTTTGTGAAACAAGGGGTGTAGAGTTGCATGTGTTTCCAGTGTGTGAATATGGAGAAGTTGCAGTGATACTTCATGTGTTTGGGTTCTCTCTTTTAGGGGGAGTGCTTCGCTGCATTGCTTGTGTTGACATTGTGCTAATATGGAGCTATGTACAACATTGGTTATTGTCTAGGAGAATTTATTTTTCTCTGCAGAATATTTGTGTCCCAAAGTAAGGATTTAAAATCAATTGTTACTTGGGAAGTATTTAATTGATTATCCTTAAATTGGTGATGACAAAAGTGTCATTCCTGGAGTCTATACTGTGGAGGTTGATTCACATCCTGATGAAGCATGGTGTATGATGGTCCTGGTGAAGAATCATTTTATTGATGGATCTGTACAAGAGGAGATGCAGTCCATACCTTGGTGCTTACAGTCTAACTGTTGAATGAAGGAATTATTTCTTAAAGTACTTAAGAATAATTTTTGTAATGTCAGACAGGGTGTCTGAACATTGTGTCTCTGAGGAAGCTACATGAGAGACCAGAGTTTAGTTCTCTCTATGTTTGTCTAGTGACGATCTGTTGAGCTGCTGCTGTTGTGCCCTTAATATGGATTTCTGGAACCAAGGTGGATGGTAAAGGAATTGGTGTCATACAGGATGGGCTGGATTGTGATGCTTGATACTCACCAGTTGAGTCAGTAATCCCTTAGCTAAACCTTGCTGGAGAATGATGTGGAGGTAGTGTTCAGCTGCGTTTAAAGCTTGTCATGAAGTGTTGCCGCAGTGGGGTAGTCTTCATATTGGTTGGATCATTCAGTTTGTGTTTATCTCCTGGGAGGTTGTGAGATGTCATTCAGTTTATATGTATGTACATTTACTCCAAATGTTTGTCAAAATTTTGACTAAACCAAGGGGGAGTAAAGTGTTGGTATCTATTGATTGGTATCTACTGTACTTATCTGTTGCTGACCTGATGTTTGTTTGGTTGTTTTAGCCAAAATTTTACAAAGGGGGAGATTGTTAGTTCCATGATTCTATGATTGTCCATGGTTCTATGATTGGCTAAATTTTGGTAAAACATGATTCTGCACTGATGTTAAGCAGGATGTTATAATATCTCCATTTGCTGTGGTGACAAAACTGTTGTGGTGTGTTTTAATGTGAATGTCATGCTGAATGTCGCGACATCCATCTGCTGTCATGTGGTTTAATCAGGATGTCATTACCAATGTCATGACATCACTGTCTGGTACAGCAGGAGCTGCTGTTTTATATCACTTGACAGAAGTGCTTTGGATATACCTCATCAGTATGTGCAGGCCAAAGAGACTTATTAGGAACAAAGTGCATATTTAATTGGTGTTCATAAAAAGGATCTTTGAGACTTTTTAGGAAACTATAATATGCTTGTTTCTACTGTTATGAAGAAGATTCTGCATAAGTGTTTAACAGGGTGAGTTTGGTCAGCTAAGAACAAAGTGTGGTGGATGTCATGCTGGATGTTATGACTTCAAACGTATGATATCAGGGCGCGTGTTTAGGTTTACTGTTATATTGCAAGAGGAAACTCAGGCTATACTTTAGGAAACCTGTTATGACTCCTTAGTTATCTCAGGCGAGATTCTGGTAAGGGCTGGGCATAACATGAAGCAGTTGTGACCTAATTTGACAACACCTTGAATTATGGAAAGTGGTTAAACCTAATGTTTGTTACTTTTGACCAGCCCAAGCCCAGTCTGCGTTGATATTTAAGGAGGCGCAGAAGTAAAGGAAATTAAGCACTCACAACAAGAAAAACTTGAGTGTAGAATTAAGGTATAGGGTTTTGAGAGTCCATTGTGTGTGACCTTGTGAGTCACCCTTTGTATCTTTGGATGCATTGTGGTAGACATGTTTAGACTGTTAGGTCTTATGTGTGAGTGAAGAAGTTTTGTTCTTCACGTGTGTTTAGTGTCTTAGGATACTTGTGAGCCAAGCAATCATCTGCTGTATGATTGCATTGGACTAATGTGTATGAACTGTTGTGTTCATTGTGTCACTCAAAGCTTTTAAGCTAGAGTGTTGTGTCTCTTGATTTAAAGTTGTTAAGCATAATCAAGATTTGTTTGAAGTGTGACTTCATGATTCTTTTGTAACCTTGAATTGGTTAATATCACTGTGGTGATTGAGGGGGGTGAGTGGGAAACTCTGGTCTAGTGGTCTCTAGGATGAAGTGTTATTGGGTAGGTCTTAAGTGAGGAGTGCAAACGGGTTGTTTGACTCTGAATTAATTCTGCTAATAGTGAATTTCCTCCTTGGCTTGGTAGCCCCCAGATGTAGGTGAGGTTGCACCGAACTGGGTAAACAATTCATTATGTTATTTATCTTTCAGCATATACAATTCTGCTCAATTTAAATGGTTAGATAAATAGTTTGTCAGCCTGCTGATGTTACAACAGACGTCATGACATTGGTACAATTTAAAGAAATTTAAATTGGTCATGGTTTGTCCTTGTTCTGTTTGAGCAGAGATCAATGTTCTTGGGACATATGAGATCTGCATACCAGAATTTCAAGTTTTTCAGGTTTGGGTTTAGTTATATTAACTGGATGAGTGATAGAATCATTGAAAGCAAGCAAACTTTGATCTTTGCAAGGTCTCAAATCTCGTGATCCTATTCCAATTTTTGCAAGGGTTTCAGAATATATCAAATTATAGGAACTTCTGCGGTCCACCAGAATCTTTGAGAAGGAGTGATTTGCTACGACGGTGGTGATGACTAGGGTCAGATCCACATTACGAATCCTGTTACTATTTTCTTTAACCAAAAACCCTAGGAACGGTCTGGAACCTTTCCATTTTTCATCAGCAAGTGTGTCTCCCACTGAATTTGATGAGATATGTAAGACCCCAAATATATTGTGCATAATATAAATAAAATCAGAGTAATTTCAAACATATATTCAGGATGTCACACAATATTCATCATACAAAGCTGCTCATACACATAATAATATGTAACACATAATAATATCTGAAAATCAATTATAATAACTAATTTAACTCCACATGTCTTGAAATTAAAACTTTTATTGCAATAGCGGAAGCATCAATGTAACGCCCCGATTCTGAATTCCCATTAATTGTTGAGTCTTTTAATTTATTTAATTGATGTTTGTTTTAAATTGAGAAATTATATATTACTATGTGGTGTTTGCTTATTTTATCTATTTTTACCGATTCGGAGAGTTTTCAGGGGAATTAGAGTAAAAAGGGCATTTTAGATATTTAGCAATTTAGTGTGAAAATTGATTGGTAAGTGTTGGAAAGAATTTGAGAGGAAAGAAATAGAGATAGAAATAGGATAAGAGAGGAAAAGAAAGAAAAATAGTAGCATAAGAAGAAAAACAAGAGAGAGAAAAGAGGAGAAGAGAAAGAGAAGAGAAAGTGGAGAGGAAAACCTAGAATCATCAAGGGAACATCACCAAAGCTTGCAATCGATCGGTAAGGGTGTGAAACTCCATCATCTCTTTAATGTATATGATTGTATGTGTATGTGTTTGGATTTTGTAGAGTTTCTACTCTTTTTCCACTTAGGTTAGAAGTTGGTTTGATGAGTAGAAAGAGGTTTTAATCGGTTAGAACTCGGATTAGACGATGTAGTTTAGTCGGGTGATGGTAAGGTTGTGCCACTGAGACTGGTTTGGATTTAATCGGTTGGTTGTGTGGAGTTTGGGCTTTGGAACAGCCATGGAGGTTCTGTCTTTGCAGGCTCGCCAGGCGAATGGTAGCGAAGCTTCGCCAGGCGAAGCCCAGCGAGCTGCAGCGAAGCAAGTCAGAAGCAAACACCCTGTCTTCGCTGGCAAGTTCGCCAGGCGAAGTGAGTTGGCAAAGGTTCGCCAGGCGAGTGTGTAGTGAGCCTCAGCGAGTAATTCTAGAATTACTCCCAGTGGACTTCGCTGGGAAGTTCGCCAGGCGAAGGCCAGCGAGCATTCGCTGCGTGGCTTCGCCAGGCGAAGGTTGGCGAACCTGACAGTGTTATTTGTTTTGCTGTTTGTTCATAGCATGATTTTTGGCCGATTCAATTATGATTAATGCCTATATGAATGATTGATGTGTGAACTGTTTCGACATGTCGTGCTGTGGGTGGCCGAAAGGCGTGAATCCTAGATTGTAGAGCCAATGGTGAATCTTGAATGTTTGATAATCTTGTGTATTTGCTTGAATTGAATATAAACGCATTGATAGGCTGATATGTGTGTAAACCATGTGTGAAATGGTGCATAATGTGAATGCATGATAGATATATGCGATGTATGTGATAAATGCAATGAGTATGTTTGTGAACATAGTATGCATTCTGTGTTGATCAATCCCTCGGAGGATTAGCATTGTGTAGCATCTTAGTATGCATTTTTGTGTTGAATGATCCCTCAGAGGATTTGCAGAACCTCGTATGATACGATGGTTACATTAGATTCCTTGGAGAATCGGTTGCATTGTGTGATTCCTCGGAGAATCGGTCATAACATGTAATCCCTTGGAGGATTGACTAGAGTATTTGATTCCGTGGAGAATCTGCAGAGTATTTGATTCCGTGGAGAATCTGCTGAATACTCGATTCCTTAGAGAATCTGTTGAAATGAGTCGGTACCGCATTTGCATCTGCATAGAGTCGTGTGTCGGTCTCTATGAGTTGCATGAGTCATCTGTGTATGATGCATTAGTTGTATGAATGTAACTGTGTATGTTATATATGATTGTTTGGAGGAACATATAGTGAATGTTCATGAGCATGTGTAGAGGCATGATTAATTGTATATGCTTAATGTGGTGAGAACATAATTTGAGTATAACTTGTACAAATATGAGTATATGTATATATACAATTTTATGCATTAACTGTTATGATATTGTTTCTCACCCTTCTGCTGTTTTATAATGCTCTATGAGGCATTGCAGAGTAGGCAGCTGGAGGTTCTTTTTGTGAAGCGATGTCTTCATTCTTTTTGGTCAATGGCTCTGATATGTAACATCTGGGTAGTTAGGAAGCCTTTGACTCCTTTGGAGTTACATTTGTTTTGATTCCTTGTGATACATCTGTGTATGTATCCGCTGTGGATATGGTTGTAAAGCATGAATTGATTGAATGGTTGTATATACTTTTATGAATGTGATCGATTCAATATTTGGATGTTTCCGCTTTTATTCTAAATATTGAGATGTGGGTTACCCATTGTTGCATATCTATTTTGAGCAGGTATCGTATGTGTTTAATTTCGTGATAATGTGATGCGCCTCTTATATACCATGTTTTAATTAAATTTCAATTAAACTCTGATGAAATAAATTTTCTAAGTGCCTAATTGATTAAATGTATTAATTTGGGGGTATAGAAAGGGGGTGTTACATTAAGTGGTATCAGAGCCAGTGTTGAGTCAGTCGTGTCTGTCTTGTTGTGGTGTTGGTTGAACGGTTGTTTAACCTTGTTGTTATTTTTGGGAATCCTCAGAATATGGCAGGTCATAATGACAATGCTATGGCAGCGGCGTTAGAGGCTATGGCCAGAGCTGTGCAGGGTGCACCCAACGTGAATGCGAATGATGAGTTCAGGAAGAACCAACCACCGGTGTTCAAAGGGAGATTTGATCCGGATGGTGCTTGATCACACTAAAATTCACCGTATTTCTGACTCCGATTTCGCATGCATTCTTAGCTTTTATTGTTGTTTTGCTTTGTTATTGCTTTGTTTTCTTATGTTTTCAGGTTTTTATAATAATCGGAGCTGGAATCGGGAAAAGGAGCGAAAAAGGAGTGAAAACGGACGAAAACCTAGAAATTCAGCATTTTGCACTTACGGCACCCACTGTGGCGGGCGCCATGGGGTTAGCCATGACGTGGCCACGTCTCAAGACCACTCCTCAACCTCCAAGACCCACGATCCCCACTACATCATCCCCTGTAGGGACTGTGGCGGGCGCCATAGGCCTGTGGCGGGCGCCACAAGGCAAAAATCCTCAACCTCCACTTTTTAGTGGAGGGGCGTCCCGGTCATTTCGCGCTTCCAGTTTCTCCTATAAATAGGACCTTAGATTTTCGTTTTTCTTCATCCAGAATTAGAATTCTCTAGGCATATATCAGTTATAAAGCAGTTGCCATTCCACATCGGGGTGCCTCTGCAATCGAGTGATCGAGTCTGTAATCTGTCTGTGGTTCGAGTTTTGGAGCACTCTGGAGGAAGTTAATCCTGCCGCCATTTTAATTCCAGTTCGTATTTTATTTTTCCGCATTGCTTTACTTTTATTTATTTTCTCGCACTTTACTTTGTTTATTTCCCGCACTCGCACATTTACGTTGTTTATTTCCCGCACTCGCACATTTACTTTGTTTACTTCCCGCACTCGCACATTTACTTTGTTTACTTCCCGCACTCGCTTTAAATTACTCATATGAAAAACTATAAAAAGAATATTTACTTTATCATGTCTAACTAATCCCATAAAGGTTAGAATGTAAGGATCGTAATTAAACCAGTAATCAGTATAATTGTTCGTGGAAACACCTAAGGGCTATTTTATCTTTCAATTCAAGTAATTGTTTTTAACTATTTCAAAAACAGCCAAAAGCGCTTTGTATAGTTCATTAGGAGATTTTAGATTAAAAAGAAAAGAGATTTTAAAACGATTTTCGGACGCGTTATGAGATTTAGAGTCTGGTTCATAAGAACCTCTTTTTGCTAAGAAGTCCAGGTTAAAATACTTTTCAACTTTGTTAAGAAACTATATTTCTTAAAAATAGGTTTACTACTCTAACGCAGTACGCACCTTTTTATCCGTGACAATAGGAGGGGTTGATTAGAGAGTACAACTCGGTTCTGAATACGCGAAAGCGACAGTTCCTGTTAAATTAGTTCTTTTCAAAGGAGAAAACATTGCCCATAAGTAGTTCCATTAACAAGTACTGGATTATCATTGATTACGTGAATTACATTCGAGCCTGTCTTTTATTTATTATTTAAAATTATAATTTTATTTACCATTGCACCCTTACTAAAACCCTTAAAAATAGTTGCCTTAGATAAGCACCATAACAACAGGTACGATAGATTGACACTTGGTCTCTGTGGATTCGATAATCTTTTATATTACTTTGACGTGATTCGTACACTTGCGAAAAACACGCATCAAGTTTTTGGCGCCGTTGCCGGGGACCAATATCATCAAATTTCATTACCCTGTAGTTATACCGTTTAGACTAAGGTTGTTACCCACCGGTCAATGCGAAAGACTCGCAGTGCCGGAAGTTTAGTAGACCCTCTAGCTGAACCTGAACGTTACGCTCGCGCACGTTTATTTTTCCATAGGAATAGGAGAGCTATGGCCGAAGATCAAAATCGAAGACCTCTTAAGGACTTCGCCCAACCATCAAACGAGGAACCTAGTTCCAGTATAGTAAACCCCGCTATCCCAGCCAATAATTTTGAACTTAAGCCATCCCTGCTGCAATTAGTGCAACAGAGACAATTCGCAGGTCTCGCTACTGATAACCCAAACCAACATTTAAAAAACTTTCTTCAATTAGCAGACACCTTTAAAACCAATGGAGCTTCTCCTGAGGCAATACGCTTAAGATTATTTCCCTTTTCCCTCAGAGATAAAGCTCTATCATGGTTAGATTCCCTTCCACCCAATTCAATAACAACTTGGGATGACCTTAGAAAAGTTTTCCTTGCTAGATATTTTCCCCCAAGTAAGACCGCTCTTCTTCGAAACCTAATAACTAGATTTACCCAACACCAAGGAGAGTCGTTGTTCGAAGCCTGGGAGAGATATAAAGAACTATTAAGAGCATGCCCACACCATGGCCTAGAGAATTGGCTAATCATCCAAACCTTCTATAATGGACTTCTTTATAACACTAAAATGACCATCGACGCTGCCGCTGGTGGCGCACTGATGAACAAACCTTACCCTGAAGCTAGTGCCCTTATCGAGGATATGGCCCAAAACCATAAATCATGGGGAGTAGAACGAGCGACAGTGGAAAAGAAGGAAGCCCAAGGAGGAATACATGAGCTAAGCTCTATAGACATGATGCAGGCTAAAATGGACGCGTTGGCCCTTAGAGTCGAACATATGTGTACAACTCCGAATACTGTTGCCGCAGTTTCGCCGAATTGTGAGATATGTGGAACGCAAGGACACCAATCCGCCGAATGCAATCTGTTGAATGAAACCAACACTGAGCAAGTGAACTATACCCAAGGGAACCCATTTTCAAACACATATAACCCTGGATGGAGGAATCACCCAAACTTCTCCTACAAAAATAATAACCCTATCCAAAATACCGCACCTCCGAGACAACAAGGTTACCAAGCCCCTAGAACAAATCAACCTATGCAACCTGTACCACCTAGCCCGAGATTTGAGGAAGTTGTAAAAGATTTTATCGTTGCTCAAAAACAACAAAACAAAGAGTTCATGAACCATAACGTCCATGTTAACGAACTAATTACCAAGTTAGGAACCAAGGTTGATCAAATTATTACTCATAATAAGATGCTTGAAACCCAGATCTCTCAGGTAGCGTTAAACCAAGCCCCACAGACTACACCTGGAGGACAGTTCCCTGGACAACCTCAACAAAACCCGAAAGGGCAAGCTAATGCCATTACTCTACGAAGTGGAACCGCTTATAAGGAACCTTTAAACCCTAGATTAAGTGAGCCCGAAACTTCTGAGAGGAATGAGGAAAAGGAACCAGAGAAGCCTGAAACCCCGGAAAGTCAAGAAAAAGGAGAAGAACCTAAAAATAAAACCTATGTACCGCCACCGCCATACAAACCACCAATACCTTACCCTCAAAGATTAAAGAAAACCCAAATCGATAATCAATATCAAAAATTCGTTAAGGTTATAGAAAAACTTCACGTAGAAATCCCCTTTACAGAAGCCATCACCCAAATACCTTCTTATGCTAAGTTTCTCAAAGACATACTTACAAATAAACGTAGACTCGAAGATCCGAAACCCGTGGAATGTAATTCTATTTCCGAAAATAGGTTAGCAAAGAAAGATAAAGATCCCGGAAATTTTTCCATTCCTTGTGTTTTGGGGAATCATGTCATCGAAAAAGCTTTTCTAGACTTAGGAGCTAGTGTGAGCTTAATGCCTTTAGCAGTTTTTGAGAGAATAAACTTAGGAGAATTACAACCTACTAAGATGTCACTTCAATTAGCCGATAGATCCGTTAAATACCCTATAGGCATACTTGAAGACGTCCCTGTTAGGATAGGTCAGCTGTTTATACCTACTGATTTTGTTGTCATGGACATTAAAGAAGATGACGACATACCAATCCTCCTAGGTAGACCGTTCTTATCGACTGCTGGAGCCGTAATAGATGTTAAAAAGGGAAAACTAACTTTTGAGGTAGGTGGCCAGAAGATAGAATTTATATTGTCAAAATTTCGTATGGCACCTGTGATAGGAGATTCTTGTTATGCCTTAGATATCATCGAAGAATGTATTAGGGAATTAGAACAAGAAGAAGAAACTGAATCTATAAAATTGTCATCAACCCTTATTTTGGAAGATGACAATTATAAAACACCCTACATTGATGATAACCTTCACGAATGTTTATCTCTTACCCCAGATCCTATGCCTTGCCCTATAAAACCGACCGTAAAACTTAAGGAACTGCCTAAAAACCTGAGATATGAATTTCTTGATGAAGATATGAACCGTCCAGTTATAGTCAGTGCTACCTTAAACCAAGAAGAAACCGATCAATTATTAGAAGTTTTACGTAGGTACCCCTCAGCCTTAGGATATAAGATCTCTGATCTAAAAGGAATAAGCCCATCCGTATGCATGCATCGGATTTTGCTTGAAGAAGATTCAAAACCTTCTAGAGAACACCAACGTAGAATAAATCCTATAATGAGTACTGTAGTTAAGACTGAAGTTCTTAAGTTACTAGAGGCAGGTATAATATATCAGATCTCGGACAGTAAATGGGTGAGTCCTGTGCATGTAGTACCTAAAAAGGGAGGCATCACAGTCGTGCAAAACGAGAAGGGCGAACCTGTAACAAAAAGGACTGATGGAGGTTGGCGTATGTGCATAGATTATAGAAAATTAAATAAAGCAACTAGGAAGGACCATTTCCCATTACCATTCATAGACCAAATGTTGGAGCGCCTAGCCAGACACTCTTACTTTTGTTATTTAGATGGATATTCAAGATTCTTCCAAATACCTATTCACCCTGAAGATCAAGAAAAAACTACCTTTACATGCCCAGTTGGAACCTTTGCCTATAGAAGAATGCCTTTTGGACTTTGTAATGCTCCTGCAACTTTCCAACGCTGCATGATGTCTATCTTTGCTGATTATTTGGATGGAATCATGGAAGTATTTATGGACGATTTCTCAGTTTGTGGGTCAGATTTCAAAAATTGTCTTGCCAACCTTGAGAAAATCCTGGAGAGATGTGTGGAGGTAAACCTTGTGCTAAATTGGGAAAAATGTCATTTCATGGTCACCGAAGGGATTGTTTTAGGACATATAGTTTCCGAAAAAGGTATAGAGGTAGATAAAGCAAAAATAGAAGTCATAGAGAATCTAAAACCGCCGAAGACTATCAGGGAGATAAGAAGTTTTCTTGGACATGCCGGATTTTACCGACGTTTTATCAAGGATTTCTCCAAAATATCAAAGCCCTTAACTGGTCTTTTAATGAAAGATGCTGAGTTCATCTTCGATGAAAAATGTACTGAAGCATTTAATCTTCTGAAGCAAGCTCTGATTTCAGCACCTATAATGAAACCCCCTGATTGGTCGGAACCGTTTGAGATAATGTGTGACGCCAGTGATTATGCTGTTGGAGCCGTTCTAGGTCAGAGAAAAGATAAGAAGTTACATGTGATTTATTATGCCAGTAGAACCCTAGACGCTGCACAGCTCAACTACGCAACAACCGAAAAAGAGCTCCTAGCTGTAGTTTTTGCAATAGACAAATTTAGATCTTATCTAGTAGGAGCCAAGATTATAGTTTACACCGACCATGCTGCCATTCGTTACTTACTAAGCAAAAAGGATGCCAAGCCTAGGTTACTTCGATGGATTCTATTATTACAAGAGTTTGATTTGGATATCCGTGACAAGAAAGGCACTGATAATGTGGTAGCTGATCACCTATCTAGGCTAGAATACCTGAAACCTGATCCAGTACCCATAAATGACGATTTTGCCTACGATAGACTGATAGCCCAACTAGAAACCATTGAAGATGATAACCCAGACCCTCATGAGCAATTTCATAAATCCTTAGCTATAAGCAATGTACCTTGGTATGCAGATTTTGTTAATTACCTAGCCGCTGACATCATACCCCCTGATCTAAACTACCACCAGAAGAAGAAGTTCTATAGTGATGTGAGAAACTTCTATTGGGACGATCCATTTCTTTTCAAGAGAGGTAAAGATGGCATTTTCCGCCGTTGTGTTCCAGAAGAAGAGGTAAATAATATAATTGAGCATTGTCACTCTGCACCCTATGGTGGACATGCAAGCACATCTAAGACCTACGCCAAGATTCTTCAAGCTGGCCTATTCTGGCCTACTATGTGGCGTGATGTCCATGCTTTCATTGTCAAGTGTGACAGATGCCAACGCACAGGAAATATTTCAAGACGTAATGAAATGCCGTTAAGAAATATCCAAGAAGTAGAACTCTTCGACGTGTGGGGTATAGACTTTATGGGACCGTTCCCACCATCTTTTGGAAATCAGTACATATTAGTAGCTGTTGACTACGTGTCTAAATGGATTGAAGCTATCGCCGCACCCACAAACGACACCAGAGTAGTCATCAAATTATTCAAGAATTATATATTTCCCAGGTTTGGAACACCCCGTTTAGTCATAAGTGATGGAGGATCACACTTCATATCGAGAATATTTGATAAACTTTTAAGCAAGTATGGAGTTAAGCATAGAGTAGCAACACCATACCACCCACAGACCAATGGACAAGTGGAAGTATCTAATAGGGAGATAAAACAAATCCTCGAGAAGACTGTCTCTATATCTAGAAAAGATTGGTCGCAGAAACTTCAAGAAGCATTATGGGCCTATAGAACCGCTTTCAAAACTCCTATAGGAACAACCCCTTATCAACTGGTCTATGGAAAATCATGTCACTTACCATTTGAGTTGGAGCATAAGGCCTATTGGGCCATCAAAACTTTGAATTTGGATTACTTGACAGCTGGTGAGAAACGTATCCTTGATATCCACAAATTAGAAGAGCTCAGACAATCTGCCTACGAAAATGCCATCATATACAAAGAAAGAACAAAAGCTTGGCATGACAAAAGAATCATAAGAAGAGACTTCAAAATAGGCGATCCTGTTCTCCTGTTCGATTCTAGGTTACGACTATTTCCAGGTAAACTCCGTTCGAGATGGACTGGCCCTTTCGAAGTATCTAAGATCCTGAGATCCGGTGCTATTGAAATCAAGAACCAAACATGTAAACCGTTCATAGTCAATGGACAGAGGTTGAAGCCCTACGAAGGAGGTGACATTCCAACAACATACACCTGTCATACTCTGAGTGATCCACCATATCCTTCCAATGATGTTTAAATATCGGTCGTCGAGCTAATGACGTTAAACAAGCGCTGCATGGGAGGCAACCCATGGTTTTTCTTATTTTTTGTACTTTTCATTTTTACTTTATTTTAATTTGTTTATTTTATGTCAGGACTCACGATTGAATGTTTTATGTGCTTTCAGGACTTGTTTGCTAACCTTGTACAGAATGCAGAACCCTGATGACATGCACGTGGCCTTTAGAGATGATGCACAGAGAGAGCGTTACTATGTTCACATGAGACGCCCTATGGCTCCTACCAGGTACCCTGACCATGACTGCATGGATGCCTTGGGGATAGAGCCAAGCGTCAGATTTTTATGCCATCAACTCCAGTGGAACCAGTTTGACGACAGGAACGACACTTATAGGAACCTGACTCTTGAGTTCCTCAGCTCGTTTCATCATGACCCTTGGGCTGGACCCGATGGACTCGCTGTTTTCAGGTTGTTCGGGATTGACTACTCATTCTCTCACAAAGAGTTTGGTGATTTACTAGGTTTCCAGACTACTCCTGATGCTATTCCAGAGACTCCGATGGGGTATTTTATGAGCAGAGAAGTGGAAAAGTTTTGGACTAAAATATCAGGCGGAGGGAGCCAAGATCCTTCTACCCAGTTTTCTCAGGTAATCCACAACCCTGCATTGAGGTACTTCCAGATGATTCTAGCACATTCTTTCCTAGGTTTTCCAGATACAGAGACACTGCTAAGTGAAGAGGAGATTTTCCTACTGTTTTGTGCGACTCAGTCTCGCCCTGTTGCTTGTGGCAACTTTCTACTGAAGGGCCTTGCTAGTGTTGCCAGATCATCAGTAGGAATCATCCATGTCGGTGGGATTGTTACACAGATTGCTACTGCATTGGGTTTGTCTCGCAAGCTATTGCACCTCAGGACCTTCTGCTGCTACACCACCCTGGATATTGATTTTTGTCTTGATAGAGGACTGATGAGGAGGGCTTCTTTTGAGCCCAACATGTTTAGATTGCTGATCGACGGTGAAGCGATACACTACTTTACATTACCAGATCCGCTGATGACCAGTGTCCATGATCCTGCCAATTGGAGTTATGCTCTAGAGGGTTATGGAGAGACTGTCGAAGAGCCGAAATCGCCTCCCGCCGCTGAGTACACTCCTACACCTCTTACTCCCCGAATCACTGTTATGTCTAACAATATGTCTCTGCAGCCACCCGACCTACAAACACAGATTTATGAGCTCCGCAAGGAGACTGCCCTGCTCAAGCAGGAAGTGGCAGACTTAGAGTTACAGATGCAGGTTTCTGATCTCACTCATGCCTCAGAGACCGATGCTCTACATCAGGCGATCGACGAGCTTCGGAGGGAGATAGCTGAGATTCGTGGATCAAGCCAGGATAAGAAACCTACCACATGACTCATTCCACCCTGACAGCACTACCCTAGTATTTAACTTCGTTTTATTTATCGCATTTCCACTTTTATATTTTCATGCACTTTGAATTCCTTATATATATACATATTATGCACTAATTTTTCTTTTTCTTTTTTGATTTTTAATTATTTTATTTTTGTCGTGCAAAGAAAAAAAATATATAAGACAAAAATATGCAAGCCAATGCCTTGAAAAGAAGAAGAAAACGCTATTCAGACCCCCCGGAAGACAAAGGTGCAAGGAAGGCCCAAAGGAGGATCCAAAACCACAAGGCCCAGGAATTGGCCTTGTGGCGGGCGCCATAGGCCCTGTGGCGGGCGCCACACCGTTGTCATCACCAAATACGGGATTCAATCCCCATTTCCACCATTTTCATCCCTTTCTTCACCAAAAACCCATTTTTCCAACCTTCCAAATCCTCCTTGAACCCCATTAAAGCTCCCCCATTTCCAAAATACCCTCCATCCATAAAACATATCCAACATCCATTTCCAAAACCAAAAAAATCAAAACTTTATCATTCCCCTCATAAACCACTTTTCTACTATTTTCACTACCTAAGGAGCTTTTCAACAATGGAGTTCAACGGATTTATTCTTCGTGATGGAAGACCGGGCGAAAGGCAACGGAAAATTATTCAGAGGCTTCAAAGTCGAGAAATCCTCTCGACTAGGTACGTCGAAGATAACTGTTTGTATGCTTTGGGTATTTATCATAGTGTTTTTAATTTATTAGAATTTCTAGGCTTGCATAATATTTTCATTAATCAGGAACCTACCTATGAGAGGCTGACAACTGAGTTTTTGAGTTCTTTGATATACAATGTCAGTCCTAACACTGCTAGCACTGTCGGTACTGTTATTTTTAGACTGTTTGGAATTGAATATGAATTCAGTACCAATGAGCTAGTAGATTTGTTAGGAATCCCTCATAGGGAAGGTTCGATTTGTGAGGCACCTTTGGATGCTGAATGGTCGGCCGAGGTATTTACCTTCTGGCTAAGGCTTTCAAGTACTTCAATTAATTCTTTTGAAGGGATACTTGCGTCGACCATTCACAACCCGGCCATAAGAGTTTTTAGACTTCTTTTGGCATGTACTATTTTTGGCCGGGAAAGTCCAAACAAGGTTAATGCTCGTGAACTCCTATTTTTGCAAGGATGCCTCACTAGAACCCACATCAATCCGGTCCCGTTTATGCTTGCCCACATGACTTTATTTACTAATAAAACAGGACCGATTGTTTTTGGAGGGCTTGTTACGTCTATTGCTCGGGCTCTTGGCCTGAATGATGAGATAGCTACACTTGAACCACTACCTCCTCGCACAATTAATTTAAAATTTCTGAAAGACATGAAATTGTGCCGAACAAGGAGAGAAGGTGGTTATGAGTTGATGGTTCATGGGGTAGCTATCCCCTCTGTTGCTTTACCATGCAGTAGACGTACTGATGTACGTGATGAAAGGAACTGGACCTATGATCTTAATGCTCCACGTGTTTTGGGTCCACTTCCTCCTAATATTCCCGATGGGGAGGCACATGACACTGATGATGAGTATGATCGGAGAGAGCAGTCTCCCATCCCTCACGTGTCCCCCCATCGTCCTTCACAGTCACACACTGCACCATCTTCCTCTAACCCTGTTGCAGGTACTGCTCCTGGATTCTTTGTCACCGAGGAGATGTGGCGTGATATGACAGCTAGAGAGGAAAGGCGTGATGACCTTCTCTCTACTATTTCACAGCAGCTGACGGACAATATGAACTTCATGCAACAATCGCGATTGGTTTCGGATCGTTCCTATAGCAACGTTTGCCGTACCTTGAACGCTATTTCATTAGAGCAGAACCATCAGAGAGAGTTCAACAGCCGACACTACCAGCTTGTAGAGGCTACTCAGGGTTCCATCTTGGGTAACCTTCGAGAGGTCCGGAGTGCTCAGGCTGCTTTATCAGCACGACTCGACCGGAGGGACCAGCATCGTAGTAGATCCCGTCGTTCCAGACCATCACATCAGGACGGCGAAGGCACCAGTGCCCCTCCTCAGTAGTCTTTTTCCAGGTTACCCCCCCTTATCTTACCTCGAAACATTGGGGACAATGTTCGATTTAAGTGTGGGAGGGGATTTTATTGCTCTCTGTTATTTCCCTTTTTAGTTAATTTCCTTTCAGTTATTTCCCTTTTCAGTAATTTATTTTTCTTAGATAATGCATGAGTCTGACGAGTCACCAGTATAGTGTCTTTTTAGTCCATCTTCATTTTTTCCCATTTCCTTAGCCTTACCAGAAAATTTTTAAAAAGAAAACAATGTTGTTTCACATGTTTTTTGGGCTTTGAGACAGGTTTAGATTAGGATATGGTGACTTAGGTCAACTTTTTGAAACAACAGAACCATTTTAGCACCATAGACCTCTTGAATATAGGAATCACTCCTAAACCCCACCACCATGGCCTTTACTATCATTCAAAAATTGTCCTAAGTAGTTTATTTTAGCAGTCAGCTCCGGCCTAAGCATACTCTACGTAGGGGGCCGATGAATATAAGTGAATGATCCAGTGCTAATAAAAAAAGAGAGAAAAAAAAAAAAAAAAAAAAAAGGGCAAACTCTGGTATAGGTGACCCTCACAAAGTCATTTAAACCGAAAAAAGAGAAGAAAAAATTTTGCCACAAAAAGAAAAAAATTGCAAGTCACCTATTGTTAGTTGGTTCAGAGGTATCTGGCACTGAACTTGGTAGGGTGGATTACGATCCGATCCCCCGCAGCTACATTTAGGCGAAATAAAAACAGGTTTACACATGCTTATGTGCCAGAAACCTTATGTTATGGATCAGAATCACTAACCGGTCACTCTACTATGAAGCATGTACGGATAACGGGCTTAATGTGATTGCGCCTGAATGAAAAGGACACAAAAAAGATGAGAAGATAGGCCTAGGTATCGTGGGATGACATGGAGTGGTTAATATAGGATTGAAGTTTGTGTTTGTGTTACTATGGTACCCTTGGTTCACTTAGTTAGTATCTGTCACTGCATCCTGACTTGAACTTAGAATCCCTTTAGCCCAAAGACAAGTGTTGACACCATATTTTCTTAAGCTTTAATGTTTGCTTGAGGACAAGCAAAGGTTTAAGTGTGGGAGAATTTGATCACACTAAAATTCACCGTATTTCTGACTCCGATTTCGCATGCATTCTTAGCTTTTATTGTTGTTTTGCTTTGTTATTGCTTTGTTTTCTTATGTTTTCAGGTTTTTATAATAATCGGAGCTGGAATCGGGAAAAGGAGCGAAAAAGGAGTGAAAACGGACGAAAACCTAGAAATTCAGCATTTTACACTTACGGCACCCACTGTGGCGGGCGCCATGGGGTTAGCCATGACGTGGCCACGTCTCAAGACCACTCCTCAACCTCCAAGACCCACGATCCCCACTACATCATCCCCTGTAGGGACTGTGGCGGGCGCCATAGGCCTGTGGCGGGCGCCACAAGGCAAAAATCCTCAACCTCCACTTTTTAGTGGAGGGGCGTCCCGGTCATTTCGCGCTTCCAGTTTCTCCTATAAATAGGACCTTAGATTTTCGTTTTTCTTCATCCAGAATTAGAATTCTCTAGGCATATATCAGTTATAAAGCAGTTGCCATTCCACATCGGGGTGCCTCTGCAATCGAGTGATCGAGTCTGTAATCTGTCTGTGGTTCGAGTTTTGGAGCACTCTGGAGGAAGTTAATCCTGCCGCCATTTTAATTCCAGTTCGTATTTTATTTTTCCGCATTGCTTTACTTTTATTTATTTTCTCGCACTTTACTTTGTTTATTTCCCGCACTCGCACATTTACGTTGTTTATTTCCCGCACTTGCACATTTACTTTGTTTACTTCCCGCACTCGCACATTTACTTTGTTTACTTCCCGCACTCGCTTTAAATTACTCATATGAAAAACTATAAAAAGAATATTTATTTTATCATGTCTAACTAATCCCATAAAGGTTAGAATGTAAGGATCGTAATTAAACCAGTAATCAGTATAATTGTTCGTGGAAACACCTAAGGGCTATTTTATCTTTCAATTCAAGTAATTGTTTTTAACTATTTCAAAAACAGCCAAAAGCGCTTTGTATAGTTCATTAGGAGATTTTAGATTAAAAAGAAAAGAGATTTTAAAACGATTTTCGGACGCGTTATGAGATTTAGAGTCTGGTTCATAAGAACCTCTTTTTGCTAAGAAGTCCAGGTTAAAATACTTTTCAACTTTGTTAAGAAACTATATTTCTTAAAAATAGGTTTACTACTCTAACGCAGTACGCACCTTTTTATCCGTGACAATAGGAGGGGTTGATTAGAGAGTACAACTCGGTTCTGAATACGCGAAAGCGACAGTTCCTGTTAAATTAGTTCTTTTCAAAGGAGAAAACATTGCCCATAAGTAGTTCCATTAACAAGTACTGGATTATCATTGATTACGTGAATTACATTCGAGCCTGTCTTTTATTTATTATTTAAAATTATAATTTTATTTACCATTGCACCCTTACTAAAACCCTTAAAAATAGTTGCCTTAGATAAGCACCATAACAACAGGTACGATAGATTGACACTTGGTCTCTGTGGATTCGATAATCTTTTATATTACTTTGACGTGATTCGTACACTTGCGAAAAACACGCATCAGTGCTCAGATATGGTTAAAGGAAATTGAGAGGATCTTTAGGGTGATGGATTGTGCTGAAGGGAACAAGGTGAGACTAGGGACTCACATGCTGAGAGAAGAGGCTGATGACTGGTGGGTCAGCGTGAGGCAAGTTCTTGAGGTCGACGATGAGGAGATTACGTGGGATTTATTTCGTACTGAGTTTCTAAGGAAGTATTATCCCGAAAGTGTTAAAGGGAAGAGAGAAATGGAATTTCTGGAGTTGAAATAAGGTAATATGTCGGTGGTGGACTACACCGCTAAGTTTACTGAGTTAGTGAAGTTTCACCCTCACTATGATGCGGTTACGGCGGAATTTTCCAAATGTATCAAGTATGAGAATGGCTTGCGTCCTGAGATAAAGCAAGCGGTGGGTTATCAAAGAATACGAAGATTTTCGGATTTGACCGAGTGTTGTAGAATTTATGAAGAAGACAGTAGAGCTCGTTCTACTCATTATAAGGGTTTGAGCGAGAGGAGAGGGAAGCAGCAAGTATGAAGTGGACCTTATGTGACGCCTGCTGATAAGGGCAAACATAGGGGAAACTTTGATAGGAGACCCGGAGGAGGTTCCGGTGCGATCAAATGTTTTAAGTGTGGCGTGATGGGCCACAAGTCTTATGATTGTGGAAAGTTCAAGGCGAAGTGTTCCAACTGTGGGCTCATTGGACATGATGCAGCAGAGTGTAGAAAGAATGCTGTGAAGTGTTTTAATTGTAGCGAGGTGGGTCACATTAGCCCGAATTGTACCAAACTGAAGCAAGCTCCGGCGGGCGGAAAAGTATTCGCATTAGCAGGTTCAGACGCTACTAATGCGGCGGATCATTTGATTAAAGGTACATGCTTTATTAATGATATGCCTTTAGTTGCTATTATTGATACTGGAGCGACTCACTCGTTCATCTCTCTTGCGTGTGCTAAGCGGTTGGATTTGTGTATGGTTTCTTTGAGTAGTGGTATGGTTATTGGAACTCCCGCTTCGGGGTCGGTAACTACTTCTTTGGTGTGTGCAAGTTGTCCTTTGACCATGTATGGTAAGGACTTCGTTATGGATTTAGTGTGTTTGCCGTTGGAAGGTTTGGACGTAATCTTGGGTATGAACTGGTTGCAATTTAATAGAGTTCATCTGGATTGCTATCACAAGTTAGTAAGGTTTTCTTCTTTGGAAGATGGTGAAAACGAGAGTTTTCTTTCCACTAAAGAGTTGAAGAAACTTTTAGCGGACGAAGCTCAGTTGTTTGGTTTGTTTGCATCGTTGTCGGTGGAGAGCAAAGTTGAGCTCGACGTGTTTCCTGTGGTTTGTGAATTTCCTGAAGTGTTTCCGGAAGATGTTGCGGATGTGCCGCCAAAGAGAGAGGTTGAATTTTCTATTGATCTAGTTCCGGGTACTAGACCAATTTCGATGGCCCTGTATTGGATGTCGGCATCGGAGTTGGTGGAATTGAAGAAGCAGTTGAATGATTTGTTGGACAAGAGATTTTTAAGACCAAGTGTTTCTCCTTGGGGTGCGCCAGTATTGTTGGTAAAGAAGAAGGATGGTAGTATGCGATTGTGTATTGATTATCGGCAGTTGAATAAGGTGACAATTAAGAACAAGTATCCGCTTCCAAGAATCGATGATTTGATGGATCAATTAGTTGGAGCCCGTGTTTTTAGTAAGATTGATTTGAGATCCGGTTATCACCAGATTCGGGTTAAGGAAGAAGATATTTCAAAGACGGCTTTTAGAACACGATATGGTCACTATGAGTATACGGTGATGCCATTCGGAGTTTCTAATGCGCCGGGTGTTTTCATGGAATATATGAATCGTATCTTCCACGAGCAGTTGGATCGTTTAGTGGTAGTGTTTATCGATGACATTTTGATTTATTCTAAGTCTCGAGAGGAACACGAAGAACATTTAAGGATTGTGTTGCGGATTTTGAAAGAGAAGAAGTTGTACGCAAAGTTGTCTAAGTGTGAGTTTTGGTTATCGAAGGTGAGTTTTCTTGGACATATTATTTCCGGAAATGGTATTAGTGTGGATCCATCCAAGATCGATGCGGTAATGCAATGGGAGACTCCAAGATCAGTTACGGAAATTCGAAGCTTTTTGGGCTTGGCCGGTTACTACCGGAGGTTTATCGAAGGATTTTCAAAGTTAGCACTTCCGTTAACGCAGTTGACTTGTAAAGGAAAGGCTTTTATTTGGGATGTTAATTGTGAAGAGAGTTTCATGGAATTAAAGAGAAGGTTAACGACAGCGCCGGTTTTGATTTTTCCAAATCCTACGGAACCTTTTGTGGTTTATTGCGACGCTTCCTTGTCAGGATTGGGTGGTGTATTTATGCAAGATGGGAAGGTCGTGGCGTATGCTTCTAGACAGTTGAGAGTACATGAAAAGAATTATCCTACTCATGATTTGGAGTTAGCGGCCGTAGTGTTCGTTTTGAAAATTTGGAGGCACTATCTTTATGGTGCAAGATTTGAAGTTTTTAGCGATCACAAGAGTTTGAAGTATTTGTTTGATCAAAAAGAATTGAATATGAGGCAAAGGAGATGGCTAGAACTTTTGAAGGACTATGATTTTGGTTTAAATTATCATCCGGGTAAGGCGAATGTGGTAGCCGATGCCTTAAGTCGGAAGTCGTTGCACGTGTCTACTTTGATGGTTAGAGAGTGGGAACTCTTGGAGAACTTTAGAGATTTGAGTTTGGTTTGTGAGTTAACACCGAGTAGTGTGAAGCTGGGTATGTTGCATGTCACGAATGATTTCCTTGCTACGGTGTGTGAAAAGCAAAAGTTGGATTTGAAATTTGTGGATTTGATGACGAATGGAAATGAAGATTTCAAAGTTGATGAATTAGGAGTTTTGAGGTTTCGAGGTCGTATTTGTATTCCCGATGATGCGGATTTGAAAAAGATGATATTGGAAGAGGGACATCGGAGTAACTTGAGTATTCATCCGGGAGCGAATAAGATGTATCAGGATTTGAAGAAGATCTTTTGGTGGTCTGGATTGAAAAGCGATGTTGCTCGTTTTGTGTACTCGTGTTTGACTTGCCAGAAGTCTAAGGTGGAGCATCAGAAGCCTAGTGGATTGATGCAACCATTGGATATTCCGGAATGGAAATGGGATAGTATATCGATGGATTTTGTTACGGGATTGCCGAATACGCAAAGAGGACATAATGCTATTTGGGTGATTGTTGATAGGCTTACTAAATCGGCTCACTTTATTCCGATTGATATTACTTATTCTTTGGAAAGGTTGGCCGAGATTTATGTTGGCACTATTGTGAAGCTTCATGGAGTTCCTAAGAGTATTGTGTCAGATAGAGATCCTAGATTTACTTCAAGATTTTGGGAGAGTTTGCAAGGTACCTTGGGTTCTAAGTTGAGATTGAGTTCGGCATATCATCCGCAAACAGATGGTCAAACCGAGAGGACGATTCAATCGTTAGAAGATTTGTTGCGTGCTTGTGTGCTTGAACAAGGTGGTGCGTGGGACGGTTATTTAGCGTTGATTGAGTTCACCTATAATAACAGTTTCCATTCGAGTATTGGTATGGCGCCATTTGAGGCTTTATATGGTCGGAGATGTCGAACACCTCTGTGTTGGCATGAGACAGGTGAAAAGTCGGTAGTTGGTCCGGAAATGGTACAGCAAACGACGGAAAAGGTGAAATTTATTCGGGAAAAGATGAGAGCTTCTCAGAGTAGACAGAAAAGTTATCATGATAAAAGGAGAAAGGATCTCGAGTTTCAAGAGGGCGACCATGTGTTTTTGAGAGTTACACCGGTTACGGGTGTGGGTCGTGCTTTGAAGTCGAGAAAGTTGACTTCTCGTTTTATTGGCCCGTACCAGATTGTCGCACGAGTTGGTGTTGTGGCTTATCGTGTGGCGTTACCTCCGAACCTTTCGAATTTGCATGATGTATTCCATGTCTCGCAACTTCGGAAGTATGTTCCGGATCCGTCACATGTTATCCCAATGGATGAAGTTGAAGTAAGAGATAACCTTACAGTTGAAGTTTTACCGGTTAGTATTTTGGACCGCGAAATTAAGAAACTAAGAGGCAAGGATATTGCGCTTATGAAAGTGTCCTGGGGAGGTGCCACAGAAGGCAACATGACTTGGGAGTTGGAGAGCAAGATGCGAGAATCGCATCCAGAGTTGTTTGAATCAGGTAATATTTTCGAGGACGAAAATTTCTAAAGTGGGGGAGAGTTGTAACGCCCCGATTCTGAATTCCCATTAATTGTTGAGTCTTTTAATTTATTTAATTGATGTTTGTTTTAAATTGAGAAATTATATATTACTATGTGGTGTTTGCTTATTTTATCTATTTTTACCGATTCGGAGAGTTTTCGGGGGAATTAGAGTAAAAAGGGCATTTTAGACATTTAGCAATTTAGTGTGAAAATTGATTGGTAAGTGTTGGAAAGAATTTGAGAGGAAAGAAATAGAGATAGAAATAGGATAAGAGAGGAAAAGAAAGAAAAATAGTAGCATAAGAAGAAAAACAAGAGAGAGAAAAGAGGAGAAGAGAAAGAGAAGAGAAAGTGGAGAGGAAAACCTAGAATCATCAAGGGATCATCACCAAAGCTTGCAATCGATCGGTAAGGGTGTGAAACTCCATCATCTCTTTAATGTATATGATTGTATGTGTATGTGTTTGGATTTTGTAGAGTTTCTACTCTTTTTCCACTTAGGTTAGAAGTTAGTTTGATGAGTAGAAAGAGGTTTTAATCGGTTAGAACTCGGATTAGACGATGTAGTTTAGTCGGGTGATGGTAAGGTTGTGCCACTGAGACTGGTTTGAATTTAATCGGTTGGTTGTGTGGAGTTTGGGCTTTAGAACAGCCATGGAGGTTCTGTCTTCGCAAGCTCGCCAGGCGAATGGTAGCGAAGCTTCGCCAGGCGAAGCCCAGCGAGCTGCAGCGAAGCAAGTCAGAAGCAAACACCCTGTCTTCGCTGGCAAGTTCGCCAGGCGAAGTGAGTTGGCGAAGGTTCGCCAGGCGAGTGCGTAGCGAGCCTCAGCGAGTAATTCCAGAATTACTCCCAGTGGACTTCGCTGGGAAGTTCGCCAGGCGAAGGCCAGCGAGCATTCGCTGCGTGGCTTCGCCAGGCGAAGGTTGGCGAACCTGACAGTGTTATTTGTTTTGCTGTTTGTTCATAGCATGATTTTTGGCCGATTCAATTATGATTAATGCCTATATGAATGATTGATGTGTGAACTGTTTCGACATGTCGTGTTGTGGGTGGCCGAAAGGCGTGAATCCTAGATTGTAGAGCCAATGGTGAATCTTGAACGTTTGATAATCTTGTGTATTTGCTTGAATTGAATAGAAACGCATTGATAGGATGATATGTGTGTAAACCATGTGTGAAATGGTGCATAATGTGAATGCATGATAGATATATGCGATGTATGTGATAAATGCAATGAGTATGTTTGTGAACATAGTATGCATTCTGTGTTGATCAATCCCTCGGAGGATTAGCATTGTGTAGCATCTTAGTATGCATTTTTGTGTTGAATGATCCCTCAGAGGATTTGCAGAACCTCGTATGATACGATGGTTACATTAGATTCCTTGGAGAATCGGTTGCATTGTGTGATTCCTCGGAGAATCGGTCATAACATGTAATCCCTTGGAGGATTGACTAGAGTATTTGATTCCGTGGAGAATCTGCAGAGTATTTGATTCCGTGGAGAATCTGCTGAATATTCGATTCCGTGGAGAATCTGATGAATATTTGATTCCGTGGAGAATCTGCTGAATACTTGATTCCGTGGAGAATCTGCTGAATACTCGATTCCTTAGAGAATCTGTTGAAATGAGTCGGTACCGCATTTGCATCTGCATAGAGTCGTGTGTCGGTCTCTATGAGTTGCATGAGTCATCTGTGTATGATGCATTAGTTGTATGAATGTAACTGTGTATGTTATATATGATTGTTTGGAGGAACATATAGTGAATGTTCATGAGCATGTGTAGAGGCATGATTAATTGTATATGCTTAATGTGGTGAGAACATAATTTGAGTATAACTTGTACAAATATGAGTATATGTATATATACAATTTTATGCATTAACTGTTATGATATTGTTTCTCACCCTTCTGCTGTTTTATAATGCTCTATGAGGCATTGCAGAGTAGGCAGCTGGAGGTTCTTTTTGTGAAGCGATGTCTTCATTCTTTTTGGTCAATGGCTCTGATATGTAACATCTGGGTAGTTAGGAAGCCTTTGACTCCTTTGGAGTTACATTTGTTTTGATTCCTTGTGATACATCTGTGTATGTATCCGCTGTGGATATGGTTGTAAAGTATGAATTGATTGAATGGTTGTATATACTTTTATGAATGTGATCGATTCAATATTTGGATGTTTCCGCTTTTATTCTAAATATTGAGATGTGGGTTACCCATTGTTGCATATCTATTTTGAGCAGGTATCGTATGTGTTTAATTTCGTGATAATGTGATGCGCCTCTTATATACCATGTTTTAATTAAATTTTAATTAAACTCTGATGAAATAAATTTTCTAAGTGCCTAATTGATTAAATGTATTAATTTGGGGGTATAGAAAGGGGGTGTTACAATCAACATGATTAACCATACATAGTATAATTATTCCTTCAACAATAACCTAAACCACAACTAAATAATTAAAGATGTCCAAAATTTTCCAACATAGTAAAAGACAAGTGTTCCAAGACCCTGGTGTTACACACCAGAGCAGACACTGACACTACAAGTAAAATAGAATACCTCATCTTCTACTTACTCCAACTCTTCTACTGTGAGTTATCTGTATGATGCCCATGTAAAGGCAACATTAAAAAAGAAGGGGTAAGATATCACAAATGGATAAAGGAAAGCATGATATAACATAACCATCAAACTATTTCATGCATATCACCCATTCCATACAACCAACACAACAATCATCCAACATAGGAACACCAACGAACATATAACAACATCATCCGACATACAACAACACATTAACACATACAATTACAGCATGCAATGCAATGACGGATGCAAGCAATATGTGATGCAACGAGACTCACAACCAGAATCAATGCATGTGGTATCATCGGTCCCTATTTCAGAACCATAATTCCCATCAGAATTCAATAATTTCGTTCACACCCCACATTGGCACACGATTTTCGTGATCTCTCACACCCCACACGGGCACATGAATCACCGTGATCTCTCACACCCCACACGGGCACATGAATCACCGTGATCTCTCACACCCACATAGGCACACGACCACCTCAACAACAACATCAACAATTGGATTCCACAATCAGAATATGGATAAGACGCTCACATCCCACATGGGCACACGACTTATCTCACGACTCATACAATCAATGTAATACATGACAACAATAATAACAACATTCAACTATAATGCAACATGTCCTTGCAGGCTAGCAACAACAACATGCCATATAGTACAACAACAACAACATGCAACATAGCAAGCATCAACAAGGCATTTAACATCATCATATACCATAACAAAATGATTAAAATGCATTCAACATCAACCAACATTAAAATCATTCAACTTCTACAACTAAAACCATTTTTAAATGAAAGTTTGTCACGCCAGCTTTCCAGCACTTCAAAAGGCACTCAAATTGGACTCCTGAAACGAAAGATATGAATTTTTAAAGTTTCTCAAATTTTGGTCTTAGGGTAACCAATTACTCAAAAAGGGATAACCAGTTACACCACGGTAACCAACCACGCCAAAATAACACAGTGTAACCAGTTACATAAATAAGAGTAATCGACTAAACCCTCATAGTTTTTCTCAAAAACCCTATTTTTCAACAGTGTAACCAGTTATCCTATATCTGGTAACCGATTACACCTACAGCATAATCACTTTTCTGCTGCTTATCAGTACGAAAAATGATTTTTAACTTATTCCAAAATCCCCCTTTTCACCTAAAATGTGTAATCAAATATTTGACACAATATTCAGTTTTCATCAACTCAAAAACCCCAATTTCTTTCCCCGAAAACACTCAAACCAATTGTTCCGACTCCGATTCGTGACTTTGCACAATGACACAACATTCAACGATTAAATGAATTAACACAACAACAATTGCATAAAATTCAGCAACAAAAACAACAAATCTAACAACAACATACAACATACTCATGATCAACCAATTCAACAACAACATTCATTAGAAACCTGAATAAATAGAAAACAACAACACAGACCTGCATAAAAAGTCTACCCATAATTACCATCATACTAACCCTTAGCTAGTTAGAATTCCATCCTTACCTTAGAGTTTTGCAAAATTCCTTCTTCCTCAATAATGGAGTTTTTCTCTTCCCATACCCAAGCTCTCCTTCACGTTCTTCTTCCTTTCTTCGTTCAAAACACGTACTGACAATCTATTCTCAACTTCTCCTTTTTATTCCTTATATTATTATTTATTATTATTAATAGTAATTTTTCAATTTAAATAATAATAATAATAATAATAATAATAATAATAATAATAATAATAATAATAATAATAATAATAATAATAATAATAATATTCATTACTAATTTAAATTAATGTTAATGTTCCAATATTACCCATACTATTTAAATAGTAAATCTCACCACACCACCAAGTTCTACCAAATTAGCCATACACCCCTTACCCTTAAAGTCACTATACTAAGGTCATTACCCCCTACCACAAGGTACCCCCAACACAATAAAATACAGATATAATCACATAGCAATCACATAATCTTAAGTATGAAAATTAATCAAAATTAAATGGGAGTTACAACTCTCCCCCACTTAGAATATTTTCGTCCTCGAAAACTTACCTGACCCCAAACAACTTAGGATATGCCTTGCGCATCCTGCTCTCCAATTCCAAAGTCATACTTCCACTGGAAGCACCTCTCCAGACTACCTTCACAAGAGAAATCTCATTGCCCCTCAACTATATCACCTCATGGTCTTTAATGCTCACATACACAACCTTAACCGTAAGGTTATCCCTAACCTGAACATCATCTATTGGAATCACATGCAACAGACCTAGAACATACTTCTGAAGCTTTGAAACGTGGAACACATCATGAAAAATCGACAAATATGGTGGCAACGCCACTCTATAGGCAACAATTCCAACTCTTGCTGATATCTGATACAGACCAATTAACTAAGGAGTAAGCTTCCTCGACTTCAAAGCACGTCTGACACCGATCATCATAGTGACTCTCAAGAACACATGGCCTCCCTCTTGGAACTCGAGGTCCTTCCTCCTCGTATTATGATAACTCTTCTGCCTACTTTACAAAGCCTTTATCTTCTCCTGAATCAGATTCACCTTCTCAATAGCCTATTGTACAATCTCATGTCAAAGCACCACACTCTCACCATATTCATGCCAACAGAGAGGTGTCCTATACCTCCGACCATACAAAGCTTCAAAAGGTGTCATTCCAATGCTAGAATGATAACTATTATTATAAGTGAACTCAATCAACGACAAATGACTATCATAAGCACCTCCTTGTTCAAGAACACACACCCTTAACAAATCTTCCAACGATTGAATAGTCATCTCTGTCTAACCATCTGCCTATGGATGATAAGCTGAACTCATCCTTAGCTTCGAACCTAAAGCCTCCTGCAAACTCTCCAAAAATCTAGAAGTAAACTGCAAATCTCTATCCAACATAATTCTCAATGGAATTCCATGCAGTTTCAAAATTACACAGATATAAATCTCTGCTAACTTCTGCAAAGAAAAAATGATGTTAATCAGAATAAAATGCACCGTCTTTGTCAGTCTATCAACAACCACCCATATGGCACCATGCCCTCTCAGAGTGTTCGACAGTCAGTCACAAAACCTAAGGAAATATTGTCCCATTTCTACTCTAGAATCTCTAACGGCTACATAAACCCTAGAGGTTTCTGATGTTCATTCTTCAACTTTTGATAAGTCAAACAAGCATACACAAATTTTGCCACATCTATTTTTAATCCAGACCACCAAAATATCTTCTTCAAATCCTGATACATCTTTGTAGCTCCTGGATAAATACTCAAGCTACTCTTATGAATTTCCTCTAGAATCATTCTTTTCAACTTAAGATCATTCAAAATACAAATCCTATCACGAAACCTCAGCACACCCTGCTCATCCACTTTAAAGTCACCATCCTCATTCTTATCACCTCCAATCATCAAGCCCACCAGCTTCACATCTAACTTATGAATATCTCTAATGTTATTAATAAAATCATTGTTAATCTTTAATATACCTAACATAACACTCGGCGGTGTCAGCTTACACACCAAAATCAAGTCTTTGAACTGCTCAATCAATTCCAACTCTCTCACCATCATAGAGACACATGCAAGGACTTCTAACTTAAAGCATCAGCTATGACATTAGCTTTACCGGGATGATAATTCAAGCCAGAGACATAATTCTTCAAAAACTCTAACCATCTTCTTTGTCTTATATTCAACTCTTCCTGATCAAATAGATACTTCAAGCTCTTATGATTAGTATAAACCTCAAATCTGGAACCATATAGATAATACCTCCAAATCTTCAACATAAAAACAATTGTAGCCAACTCTAAATCATGAGTAAGATGGTTTCTCTCATGAACCCTCAGCTGTCGTGAAGCATAAGCAACAACCTTACCATCTCGCATCACCACACCACCTAAGTCCATCAAGGAAGCATCACAATACACTACAAATTGTTCATTTGGTTCTGGTAAAATTAAAACTAGAGATATAGTCAACCTTTTCTTAGGCTAAATAAAACTCTTCTCACAATAAATATTCCAGACAAAAGCTTTACCTTTACAATTCAACTACGTCAATGGAAGCGCTAACTTGGAAAAACCTTCAATAAACCTGCGATAGTAACCTACCAAGCCCAAAAAGCTTCTAATCTCTGTAACCGACTTCAGAGCCTTCCATTTTAGAACGACATCTACTTTGGATAGATCCACATCAATACCATCACCTGAAATAACATGACCAAGAAAATTCACCTACTTCAACCAGAATTCGCACTTTGATAATTTAGCATAAAACTTCTTTTCTTTTAATACTTGCAACACAATCCTAAAATGCCCATCATGCTCTTCTTATGACTTAGAATAAATAAAAATGTCATCAATAAAAACCACCACAAACTGATCTAAGTAAGTATGAAAGATTATATTCATATACTCCATAAATACCCCAGGTGCATTAGAAACACTGAACGACATTACCAAATACTCATAGTGTCCATACCGAGTTTTGAAAGTTGTCTTCTGAATATTTTCCTCCTTCACTCGAATCTGATGATAACCCGACCTCAAGTCAATTTTACTAAACACACGAGCACCCACCGAATGATCCATCAAGTTATCTATTCTTGAAAACAGATACTTGTTCTTAATTGTTACTTTATTCAACTGCCTATAATCCACACACAACCTCATACTACCATCTTTCGTTTTTACCAACAACATATGAGCTCCCGAAGTCGATACACTTGGTCTCACAAATTTCTTTTCCAATAATTCTTCTAATTGCTCCTTCAACTCTGCTAACTCCGACGCTGACATCCTGTATGGGGACATAGAAACAGGTCTGGTACCAAGGACAAAAACAATAGCAAACTCTACCTCTCTTTCTAGTGGCACATCTGAAATATCATCTAGGAATTCATGTACCACATGCAACTCATCATTCACCGCTTGACTCTCCATAGATAAGGATGCAAACAACACAAGCACATGAGCTTCCTCTTCCAAAAGCTCATTCAACTCTCTAGCAGACAGAAAACCAATTTCCTTTTCATCATCAAGAGCAAGAAACCGCACCAACTTGTTCTAACAGTTAATATGAACATGATTGAACTCTAACCATTTCATTCCCAAAATAACATCAAGATTTCCCAACGACAAACAAATCAGATCAACACCAAAATCTTTATCAAAGATTAACAGAGAACAATTCAAAAAAACCAAAAAAGTAGTCACCGATCGCTTAGCAGGAGTTTCGATAACCATTTCTCCCTTCATAGACGACACAAAAAGGCCAAGCCTTTTCACATAATCAGAATCAATAAAAGAATGAGTAAAACTAGTATTAATAATGGCAATCAAAGACGTATTATTAATATAACATATACCTCTAATCAATCGATCATCACTGGAAGTCTGGGTTCCCGACTGAGCAAAGACTTTTCCTCAAGTTGAAGCTTGATTCGACTTCTGGAAACGAGTACTAATATTTTTAGGTTCTCCATACTTGTAGCAAGTTACCACATTAACTCTGTAGTCAGCAATCAAATGTCCAGACTGCCCACACTTGAAACATTTCTTCACATCACTTTTGCATTCACTAATATGATAACCCAACTCATCATTCCTGTAGCACTTAAGAGGAACGAGAACACCTCCCCCACTTGGTCATAATTTGAATAATTGATTGTAAAAATTGTTGATTCATTTATCTAATCAATTTCATTCCATATTGGCTACACGTATCTGATCATACCAATAACGGTTCGTTTAGACGATCAAAAATCCACGGCCGCTTCCGCATATTTTTTAAACAAATTTTAAGCGCCATTTTTAGTTAAAAATTAGTGATCTATTCAACCCCTTCAATATCATTGCCATCGTCTAATAGGCGGTATCACGAGCACCAGTTTATCTAGTGCTTCACATATAACTTATTAGAAAATGGCTAACAAACCAAAAGGGACGTACAATAGAGCACCACGGTTGAAAACTACAGTTATTAGAAAGATTGCATGCGGGTGCATATCAATTCTATTGATATAAAGGTGTTGAACACAATTAAAAATGGTCCTATTGAAATTACTATGACCAATGCAGATAACTTGTTGTGCCTAAGCCTGAAGCACAACGGAACGAGAAGGATGAGAAAAAGTATAGTTACGATTGGAAAGCTAGAAATATACTCATATCCTCTTTGGGAGTTGATGAATAGTATAGAGTTTCCCATTGTACTACTGCTAAGGCTATGTGAGACGCATTGCAAGTTTCCCATGAGGGAACTAATGATGTCAAACTAGCTCGAATCAATACTTTAACACAAGAGTTTGATCTCTTTCACATGAAGCAAGGTGAAACCATTGCTGAAATGCAAAAGAGATTTTCTCATGTAATCAATCGTTTAAATACACTTGGAAGATCCATTTCCAATGAAGTTTGAAATTTTGGTATGCAGATCACATGTGTTCCAAGAACATTGATCTCTGCTCAACAAGGATGAGGACAGACCATGGCCAATTTAAATTTCTTTAAATTGTCCCAATGTCATGATCAATGTCACGACCTCTGTTGTGACATCTGCAGTCTGTCATACTATTTATCTAACCATTTAAAGTATAAAATTGTAAATGTAGAAAGATAAATAACACAGTAATTGTTCACCCAGTTCGGTATCAACAACACCTATATCTGGGGGCTACCAAGCCAGGGAGGAAATTCACTATTAGTAGAATCAATTCAAAGTTAAACCTCCAGTTTTCACTTCTCACTTAATCTCTACCCAATGACACTTCAGCCTAGAGACACTCTAGTACCTGAGTATACCCACTCACTCCCCCTCAATCACATAACAGTGATATCCAAACAATTACAAAAACAGTATGAAGAGACACTTCATACACACCTTGATCTTGCTTCACAACTTTGATCAAGGAACTCACACACTCTTGCTTCACAGCTTCGAATGAGACACAACCTAGAATCTACCTAACCAAAACAATCATCCACCAGACAATTGCTTGGATTATAAGTATTCCTAAACCGACTTTACACGTGAAGACTAGCCTTTTTCACTTACCAATATGTCTACCTCAATGTATCAAAAGATACAAATGGTGACTTACACACAAGGGACTCTCAACCCTAGACCTCTATTTTACACTCTGGTTTTTCTTGATGTGAGTGCTTGCTTTCTTCTGCTTCTGCTCCTCCTTTTATAGTTGTGCATACTGGGCTTGGGCTGCTCCAAAGTAACAAACATTATGTTTAACAAGGTAAACCTAATTTCCACTGATCAAGGTGCTGTCAAATTAGGTCATGATACTGCCTAGAATCTCGTCTAAGATAACTAAGAAGTCATAACAGAAAAACAAACCCAACCCGTCTGATGTCATACGATCAATGTCATGACATTCAGTATGACATTCAGCTTTTGCTCACTCTTAGCTGACCAGCTTGCTCTGCTGCACACTTCTGCTGAATATTCTTCATGACAGTATAAACAAATGCTTTATAGTTCCCGAATAAGTATCAACGGTCCTTTTTATGAACACCCATTAAATCTGCACTTTGTTTCTAACAAATCTCTTTGGCCTGTACATACTGACGTGGAATATCCAACAGTACCAAAACACTTCTGTCAAGAGATATATCATAGCAGCCCCTACTGTACCAGACATGATGTCATACGATCAATGTCATGACATTCAGTATGACATTCATGACAACAGTTCTTCATGACAACAGTTCTGTCATCTGCTCTTGTTAGCTCCTGCTGCACATAACTCCTGCTGCACCAGATGTAATGACATCCTGTTTACAACACATGACAGTATAACAACAGTTCTTCACCAGCTCCTGCTAGCTCCTACTGCATCAGTAGTAGTGTCATGAGTCATAAGCCCCTGCTACACCACTACTTCTGCTGTTTCTCACACATGACAGTAGCTCTGTCATGACAGCAGATGGATGTCACGACATTCAGCATAACATTCACCTTAAAACACTCCACAATAGTTCTTTCACCACAACATATGGAGATGTCATAATATCCTGCTTAACATCAGTGCAGAATCATGTTTTACCAAAATTTAGTCAATCCTAGAACCATAGAACCATGGCACTAACAAAGTTGCTACTAATAAAATGTTGAGATGTCTTAATAGGGAGTGGCAACCTAAGGTCACAACGATCAAGGAAGCCAATGATCTCACTACATTGGATATCACAACTTTGTTTGGTAAACTTGATGAACATGAGCAAGTGCTCGTAAGTCTTGACAAACATGAGAAGAGAGAAAAGAAAGAGAAATCAAAAGACATGAACAAGAAGTCTATTACTCTTAAGGATTCTATCTCAAAGTCCTCAATCCAAGAGCTTAGTGGAAGTGAATCTAATGATGATGAAGAAGATACGAGTGAAGATATGAGGCTGTTTGTAAGAAGATATAATAGATATATCCGGAAAAATGGAATTCAACACTCGGACAAGAATCTCATCAACTTTCGACGACAATCAAAGTCCTTTAAGAATGATGAAAATAAGAATGGTAAATCAAAAGGGTCATGCTACAATTGTGGAAAGGTCGGTCACTATAAGTCAGATTGTTCATTGATAAAGAAAGGCAAAGGAAAAGAGAAGAATCGTCAACAAAAGAAATCAGGCAAACCTAAAAGAGCATTCATTACTTGGGAAAGTGATAGTGAGTCCTATAGTGAAGATAACTCAAGTGATGAAGACAAATCCGTCAATCTTTGTCTCATGCCTCATTGAAAGAAGAAAAAGGAGGTAAGACACTCTAAGAATGAACACTATAATAATATGTCTCATTCCGAATTGCAAAAGGCTTTTGATATTTTACAATATGAGGCTAAAGAAGCTTTTAAATATTTAGCTTCAAATAAGCAAATTTTTTCACATTTAGAGAAAAAGATTTCCGATTCCGAAATGGAATTAGAAGCTCTTAAGAACTCTATGGTGGAAGCAACAAAAGCTAAAATTGAGGATGACAAGTTTACTTGATTAAATTGGGCAAATTGTGAAACTTGTCACACTTGGAAAAAGGAAGTTAGAACTCTTAAAGCCAAATTAGACAAGGCTTTAAAAACTAGAGTCACATTTGCTATTGATCACTCACATTTTAGAGAAAGTATGAATACTCCGTATCAAAAATACACATATGTGATTAGAAATGAAAATAGCAAAAGTAACTTCAATGTTAACCTTACTTGTCTACATTGTTGCAAGATGCCGATTTAAGAGATTTTTGATTCCTAAAGGTGTTTTCCAATGGTTTCCCAAATGCAACTAAAGATTCACTCGCACCCAAGGACCCCAAAAAAATTGGGTACTTGTTTCCTTTGTTTGAACTGTGTACGTACAATGTCTTAAGTCTACGGTGAGAAGATGGTTTCTCGATATTGGATGCTTAAGACACATGACGGGTGTCGCTACTTGAAAAATGCATCGTGCAACGACGGGGAGGCGAAAAGGATGGACAGAAGAGTCGCCACCGAACTTTATTTATCCCATGAGGGGAAAGGAAAATATCGAGAAAACCTTAAGAAAGAAATGGATAAGATGGTTTCGCAACCAAGAATGGGTTCGGAAGCCGGTTATGCGAGGGGAAGGTATTAGCACCCCTCGCATCCATCGTACTCGATGGGAACCATTTGTTTGTCAATGTGTGATTATATTTGCTTAAATATTATGCTATAAAAGTGTTTTCCAAAGGGTAAATAAGAAGGGTTTAGAAACAAAGAAAGGAAGGATAACGGGGAAGAAAAGAGAAAGAACAGACTCGGTAGGACTTCGCAGTCCTATGCCTACGTATTCTCAATAGATGTGAGAAAGTCAGAGTCGACGTAGTTCGGGGAACTACAGATATGGGGGGAATATGCTCGGCAAGGATTGTGGCCCTTGTGCCTACGTATCTTTACTTGAAGAAGTAAAGAATCAGAGCAATTGTAGTTCGGCCTACGGGTTGTGGGGAATTTATGGTAGACGATGCTATCATGCGCATTCTAGCAGTTTAGGTGTTTTGCTGCTCGCATGTAAGGAGACTTAAGCGTTACCTGTTTGTGGTAGAACGGACTTAGCATGCCTTTCTGGGAAAGGGTGGAAAAGAGAAATGGGTGTTCGCTAGGATATCGCAATCCTATGCCTACGTATTCTCATCTGACATGAGAAATCAGAGTAACGTAGTTCGTGCTACTACGGGTAACTGGTGTTTTTGTGGATGATGTTATCATGCGCATTCTAGCAGTTTAGGTGTTTTTGCTGCTCGCATGTGAGGAGACTTATGCGTTACCTGTTTGCGGTAGAACGGACATAACATATCCTTTTTGAAAGGATGGTTTTCGCCATGCGAGGCAAGGTGTCACGTTTGATTGGTTGAATTGTTTTTAGAGGCGAGATAGGTCTTCGGATAGTAACCCCTTACGGGTAGTACCCAATTCGTTATCTCAAAGTTTTGTGTTATGAAAATGGTGTGGCGAACATAGCGTCTTCGTATTGAAAGACGAGTATCGAGACCACACACACTATAGTGAGTATCCCGACACTCGGAGAGGAAGAAGTCTACACTCAATCCTTTCTCTTTAATTCAATGCAAAGAGAACTTTGTTCTCTTATTAAAGATGTTTTTGGTTTTGAATGGTAAGTGTTTTGCGACGGAGAACCCTATGATAAACGTCAGCACTCAGAATAGGAGAAAGCCTATGCCTAACCACTCCACTACCACTCAAGTTTTTGTTATGAAAATGAGTTTTAAAATGCACTCGGTACAGGACCGAGGTTTTAGGAGGAGAGGGGTTGCGGAATGGAGGTTGTGAAAAGATGGGTGGTGAATAAAGTCACATCTTCGTATTGAAAGACGGGTATCTAGACCACCCACACTACAGTGAATATCCTGATACTCAGAGGGGAAGAAGTCTACACTCAATCCTCTCTCTTTCGTTTAATACAAAGGTAAATTGATTTATTATTGAAAAGTGCACTCGATACGGGACCGAGATTTGAAAATGTACTCGGTATGGGACCGAGGTTTTAAAATGTACTCGGTACAGGGCCGAGATTTTTAGGAGGAATGGTTTGAAAAAGTACTTGGTACGGGGCCGAGGTTTTTAGGATGAAAAGAGGGTGGAGGCGTCTTCGTATTGAAAGACGAGTATCAAAACCACCCACACTACAGTGAGCATCTCGACACTCGGAGAGGAAGAAGTCTACACTTAATCCTCTCTTTTTAATTCAATACAAAGAGAATTGATTCCTTATTGAAAGGTGTTTTGAAAATGCACTCGGCGCGGGACCGAGGTTTTTTAGGAGAAAAATGGTTTGAAAATGTACTCGGTACGGAGCCGAGGTTTTTTAGGAGAGAAGGATGTGGATGAGTACGGAGAATACAAGCGTCTTCGTATTGAAAGACGAGTATCGAAACCACCTACACTACAGTGAGTATCTCGACGCTCGGAGGGGAAGAAGTCTACACTTTGTAACACCCCAATTTTTAGTAATTATTTATTAATTAAATTAATTGATTAATTATGTGATTTTAGGCCTAATTGAATTAACTAATTTATGTGATTTATTTGATATAATTGAATTAGTTGATTTATTGAGTTTATATAAATTATTTGATTTATTTGAGTTGTTTGGATTAATTGAATTATTGGACATATTCGAAATAATTGATTTAGTTTTATTATTTAACTTATATGATATATTCTAATTTGTAGAATAATATAGAATTGATAGATTAATTGATTGGGCCTATTTGGGGGTGTGAATAGACATGAGTTATTAAGCCCATTGGAATTACTAGGTTAATTAAAATTGTGAGAATTATATAAAATAAGAGAATGGGATAAAAGAGAATAGAAAGAAAGAAAAGATAGAAAGGAGAAAAAAGGCAAAGAGAGGAGTGGAGAAGAAGAGGAGGAAACTCAAGAGAAAGAGCAAAAGTTCAACAAATTCAAGGTAAGGGTGAGAAACATTATTATTTGATCAATGTGTATGATTATGTATGAGTTGTGTTGGATTTGTTGGTAGTTTTCTCTATTTTCCATTTCTAGGGCATAAATGGTTTAATCGGTAGAATCGAGTTTTGAACGGTTAGAATTCAAAATAAATTGCATAGTTTAGTCGGGTAATGTTTAGCCGTGATTATTGGATTTCGTTTGATTGAATTTGGTTGAGTTTGTGAGTTTTTACATTTTTGAATAATTGAGGGTTTGAGATTTGAGTGAAAATCGGACGTCGTAGAAATCGTGTTTAATGGTTCTAATTCACTGCTATATGTTAGGTGAGTATGAGTATGTGTTTGTTTCGAAAAAAAGAATTGAATCGATCAGATTTTCGGGCGAAAATGCAAAATCCCGTAGCCATGTTTAGGCAAAATTCTGGTTTTTCGGAAAACTTCGAAAATTCATAACTCTTGAACCGTAAGTCGGTTTTGACCCCCGTTCGAAGCGTTGGTAAGTTAACGAGATTGTATTTCTAGAAAAAGTGGATTTGAGGTCTGTACCTAGTTCAATTATAGCAGAAAATTGAAAACATATTGTTGTGTTGATTTTTACCGTCGCGAATGTGTGTGATTGATGTGTTATTGTGCAGAATACTTTTGTTATATAACATATAGCTTGTGCATGTTGTGATATGATATGTTGTGGGTAGCCATATGGCGTGAATCCTAGATGGTGGAGTCGATTATGAAATATAGTCTTTTGACAAATATATGTTTGTTTGTATGTGAAGAATGCATGAGAACATATTGTGAATATGTGTGCATTGCTTGATAAATGTGGTAATGATATTGAAGTGTAAATGCATATTGATTGTATGCGATATTGTGAATGCATGAGAACATATTGTGAATATGTGTGCATTGTTTGAAAAGGTAATGAGGTTGAATTATGAATGCATATGTGTTGTATCCGATTATTGTGAATTAATGCATGGGAGCATATTGTAAGATATGCGTGCATTGTTTGACAAATATGTTGATGAAAAGTATGAATACTTGATTATATGATATGTTGTGTGTGCAATCTTGTTTAATTCTTGAAGGAAGGAATTATGTGAATGCATGGGATTAAGACGTGTGATCGGTCTTAAGTGCATTTTGTTGTTGATTGCATATGCATCATTTAGTCAAGAGGCAATGTTTGCTAGTTTCGTGGAGGCTAGTGACTTGTCCCAAACCTAGAGCGGGGTTTGAAAGCTTAGGGAACGGGCTTTTGTTGTTATCGGTCTAGGGAACGGACCCGGTTTAAGTGTAAAAACCGAAAAATGATAACAAGTGTTGGTACCACATGGCATGAGTTGCATTGAGTTGCATTGAGTCTCATGGAATGAATATATGATTGTTGTATGAAGTTATGCATAGATGTATGTACATGACTTGTGTAATTGTGAACTATGAATATGCTTGGTGATTATCCATATTTGATTATATATATGTTGTATTGTACATGATGAGTTATAATGAATTGTGGTGAGAAAATGTGGAATATATGTATTTTGTGCTTGTGTATTTGTGTATATATAATTATATGCATTGTTATTATGATAATATTTCTCACCCTTCTGCTGGAATGATGTCCTACATGACATCGTGCAGGTATCAAGGAGTAGTATTGCTCGTAGTTACGGGGTCGCTTTTGGTGTAGCCGTTTAGTGATTTAATTATGTTGGGTCGAGTCATGCTCTGGTCATGTAACACTGGGATCGCTTGGGTTGTGTTTAAGATATACATTGTGTACTCTATAAACGTGTTTATATCCATTGGGATATTATGATGTTGGCCTTAGTGCCTAAGTGATGTTGTTTTATGTGATAAAAACAAATGTTTCTTTTATGAAAATTGTGGTATAATTGAATCCGCTGCTACATGCAAAGTGAAGTTTTGTAAGGCATAATTTTATATTGAAATAGTAATGAGCATGACAAGTGGTTTTGATATTTTGAAAGTTATGTGTAATGCCCTTTTGTAAATGCATGGAAATTTACTCTGATTATTCATATATTATCCGTGGGGTTTAGAAGGGTGTTACACACTTAATCCCCTCTCTTTAGTTCAATACGAATATAACTCGATTCCTTTATTGAAGATGTTTTTGAGAACCTGCAAAGAGATGAAAAACAAAGATAGATATATACAGGACACAAATAAATAAACAGTTCACCAATTAGGATTTTATGGTTTGATATTTATTAAGTGTTTTAAAAGGATGTACAAGTTAGTTGAATATTTACAGGATAATAATAATATACAGGATATATAATATGTACAAGAATATAAATGACTGAAAAATAAAGCAATGAATATTTGACAGAAAAATAAAGCAGTTGAATATTTGACAGAAAGTAAAAGTTAGTGGTTAGTTGGTCGATTGAATCGGGACACAAAAGAGTGGGATCTCATCTTAACCGCAAACAAAATGTCGATTAATCGAAGGTAGTCTATCGCGATCCCAAAGTAAGAAAGATGACCCAAATGGTCTTCCCCCATAGATTTAAAATCGGGAAGATTATCAACTCTGATACGCGACGCTTGCGGATACAAGACTTCATCGATCCATAAGTCAAAAATACAGTTGAAACGGAGAAGAGATGAGAAGAGAATGGGGTGGTCTCGGATCCAACAATACTTATCAATATTGACTTAGTAATCGATTTATGGAAGCGTCGTCATCGACCAAAAAAATACGACAAACGAAATAAAGTCGAAAAGTGACATAAAGTTGAAAATGAGAAAGAGAAGAAAAAAGTCGGTCTCGGATCCTTTATTTCTCATCAATAATTTGACAGAGAATCGAAGGAAATGTCGTCATCGACCAAAAGGGCAAAAATGCCCAATAACAACAGAGAAATAAGATTCAACTCTAAAATATAAAATGCATAAGAAAACTAAAAAAAATATTTTAAAAAAGTTTTTTAAAAAGAAAAAAATAATAATAAAAAAAGATATAAATATATATATATATTCTAAAAGAAACTAACATGGTGGAAACTATATATATAAAATAATATAATACATATTTACAATAATAATATTTACAAAAATTTATATACATAATATGTTAACAAAACTTAATAAATAACAAAATTTTTAAAGAATAATATATTCATAATAAAAGTAATATATACGTAATAATGATAATATACTTTTAAAAAAAAGCTAAATAATTTACATTTTATTAAGAAAAACAAAAACATAGGGGTGTGGTTTGATGAAACAGGTGGTGCAGGTCACTGGATCGGATGGGCTATGGAGGTGGGCTGAGCCCAAATCATTTTAAATAATAAGATAAAATAAATAATGAAAAAAAAAAGATAAATCAGCAAATGAAAAAGAAAAAGAAAAAGAAATTAAAATAAAAATGAGAACTCTTCTTCCCGTATCTCACTGTATCTCTCTCATTCTCACGCTCTCGCTTCACTGTTTCTCTCTCGCTCGCTCTATTCCATTTTCGCGTTCTCGTATTCAGTTTTCCCAAACTTCATCAATCTCCGTTTGTGTTTGATTTTTCGGAATCAAGAGAGTGGAAATAAGTTTATGGGTTTTCCGTTTGGTTCCGGGTCAAGGGATTTTACGGCGGAAATCTGGGTTTGCGATTGTGTTTTCGGAAGTTTAATGAAGAAGGTTTGGTGAGGGTTTGATTCGCGGTGAGTTGAATCGGAGAACGAAAGAGATGTTTTGGTGATGGAAGAGGTGGGTCGAGTTTCTGAAAAATGGAGGTGGAAGTGGGTTTGGCGTTGAGTTGAAATCAGATGTTGTTTGAAGGTCGAGAAAGCTTGAAGGTTGTGTATGATTGGAGTGATGAAAAAACAAAAATGGAAGGTGGATTTGAAGTTCTGGTTATGGGTTTTGTTCATGTGATGATGAAGTTGATGGTTGAAGAAAGAGTTTGGAGGCCACTGTTAGGGTTGTGTCCTCAGGGTTTGGAGGCTGCCCTTTCAAATTAGGGTTTTTTTTTCAAGGATAAGGGTGATGAAAGGGTCTTATACCCTACAGAAATGACACATGGCACAACAGCCTTTTTTGAATTTTTTCTAATGAATTAAATAATTGTAATATCGTTAAGTTTTAATTAAATATTTTTTTAAAAAAAACTAATGATTTTATTCTAATAACTAATTCTAAATGAAATAAATACTAATAAATACCATAAATCCTAATTAACTTAATAATAACAATCTAACTTAATCTAATTTTTTAATAAAATAATAAATAAATAAATAAGTTAAAAACTCTAAATAACTCTAATTAATTCTAAAAAATCTTAATAAAAACTCACACAAAATAAAATTCTATATTAAAATAAAATAAAACTCTATTTAGCTCCTAATAATAAAAATCACTAAAAATTATATTTAACCTAAAAGCTATTTCTAAACTATATAATTAAATCTATTTAAAATAAAAACTATTTCTAATAAAATTAAAAACGGTTAAAACTCTAAAATCAAAATCAAAATCTAAAAACTATTTAAATCCTAAAATATCTCTAACATTACTAACTTAATTCTAAAATCCTAAAATATCTCTAACATTACTAACTTAATTCTAAAATCCTAAAATATCTCTAAAATTAAATCAAATCTAATTATTAATTCTAAAATCCTAATTCTATTTTCTAGTTCTATTCTATTTGATTCTAAATAACAAAAAGGAATTAAATAATTTTTAAACAAATAAATCTATTCCTAATTCAAAATCTATTTTAATAAAAAAATCTATTTAATTCTAATACAAAAAACACACTAAAAATTATTCTATCCATTTATTTTTAAACAATATTAAAAAGAAACCTAATTAAACTAATTCTAAACTATTTAAAAAAATAAAAATAAAAATAAAAAAACTAATTAATATTCTATGTTAAAACTATTAAAATAAAATCTATTCTAAAGGAAAAATAAATAACTATTCTAATTCTAAAATATAATAAAAATCTATTCAATATTTCTATAAAAAAAATATTCTAAACTTAATTAAATTAAAAAAGTTAAAACAAAAATATATACAGAAAATAAATATTTGAAAAGAAAAATGAGAAAATAAACAAAGGATTGAAATTACGATAATACCCTTAGGCCACGTGTCACCCTTTTATTGGGCAAAAAAGTCGAGATTTGAAAAACGCTCAATCGGGGGTGGACGCGTGTCTAAACGGTATGAAATTAAATGAAAAATGCAAAATAAAAATGCGAAAATATTTACAAAAGTTGGCGGACAAATTTAGGGTATGACAGATGCCCCTATCTAATTGGCTTAGACCGAGTAAGATGAATTGCTGCAGCGTTTATTTTTCAAGGTAGAAGTCAATTAGATACAAAGAATATCCTAAATTTGTCTAAAAATGAGTAAAAAGTTCGGGAATGAAATACTGGATACCTTACAAAGGTTGCTAACACCAAAAGGATGTTAACGGAGAAAACTTGACACCAAAAGGATGACAATCCTATCATTAAAAGGATGATAGTGCACTCACACACACTGCTCGTACATCAAAAGGATGTAGGATCCACTACCAAAAGGATAGTGGAGAACAAACGCTAGTCATGACACCAAAAAGGATGTCAGACCCATCACCAAAAGGATGATGGAGCGAAACAAGGCAAACCCGACACCAAAAGGATATAAGGAGTCCATTACCAAAAGGATAATGGAAAACACGCTAGTCATGACACCAAAAGGATGTCAGACCCATCACCAAAAGGATGATGGAGCGGGAACGCTAGTCATAACACCAAAAGGATGTTAGACCCATCACCGAAAGGATGATGGAGCGAAACAAAATCAACCCTAACACCAAAAAGACGTAGGGGATCCATTACCAAAAGGATAAAGAAAAACATACGTTAGTCACGACACCAAAAGGATGTCAGACCCATCACCAAAAGGATGATGGAGTGAAATTTATAAGCTACTACCACCAAGAGGATGATAATAACTCCCATGAGGAACGCCCATGACCCTGAATGATATGCCTCTGGCTGGGCTGTATTTTGTTTTGTTGTCTTGAATTTTGTGGGAGGACCCACAGTCTTGCAGATAATGCCCCTGACTGGGCTGATGATTGCATTGAAGCTCTTGAATTTGCCCAACAAATGTTGAGCAAATTCGTGGGGAACGCCCACGGTCTTGCGGAAGATGCCTCCGACTGGGCTGATTATGATCTTAAAAATCTTCGAAATTGATCCTGGATCTGATCTCGTATATGTGAATGCTTAATGACGATAATGTTCCATAAATGGAAATGCAAATGCAAATGCTAACACGCGGAGATGCAAGAGTTGGGGGAGTATGATATGATTTTGGATATGCATATGATGCAAGATCATATGCGATGAATATGATGCATATGATTATGAAGGGGTAATGGAAATGCAAGTGGTTGGAAATACAGGTGGTGACGTGGCGGACTTTGGTGGTTGCCAATGAAGATTGGACTTTAGGTTTGAAGTACCAGATGAGGGCTGGTATTCGGAGGGTAAACCAGATGAGACTGGTTGGCGAAATGGTTAAGCTATCAAAGGATGGCTAATTTTGCGATTTGCCAGATGGGAACTGGAGTTTGGGGTGAGGTTTTCCAGACAAGAACTGGTGGCAAAAGGTTAAGTTGTCAGACGAGAACTGACTTCTAGGTTTGATGTCAGACGGGAACTGACTTTGTGGTTTGCCAGACGAGGACTGGACTTTGAAATTGTGTTTGCCAGACGAGGACTGGTTAAACGGAAGGCTAAAGGAAGGGTGACCAGATGGGAGCTGGTTCAAAAGCTGACATATACCAGACGGGGCTAGGTATTTAGCAAAAGGTTAACCAGATGGGACGGGTTTGAAGGTTACAAGGTTTTGACAGGTAAGGACTGGACTTTGGAGGTTTGGTTTGTTTTGATAGGTGACAGGTTTAGGCTGTGGGATGAAGGATCCAATGACAGCAAGGCCTTCGGACGGTTAAGGTTATTGGGTAAGATGATAGTATGATTCCTCGACACTCGTTTTGAACTCAACAGTTGTTGATGAGGATTAACCTGCTTGAGTAGCTTGCCATGAGATGACCTCAAGATGGCTTGCCCCAGAGTTTGTACCATGAAAGGATTCATCGTTTGTTTAACCGACTCTTGGTGATTGGCTTCAATATACTCTTTGGAGTAGTTTGCTCTTGAAAGAGTGTTGAAGCGACTTGACTTATCCTGATTGAACATTGGAGGGATTTATCCTCAAGTCAGAGAAACTCTGGATGGCCTGCCCCTGATTGGTATGATTCACTTTTGATCAACTGCTAATTGAATAATTTTCCCCATAATCAACCGTTGTTTGGGGATTTGGCTTAGATTGATTGATTCCAAAATTTTGATGCCAATGCCCCAGATCCACAAGGCTACAAAGTATGCTTGATTCTGATCCAGACTGTTGAATGATCTAGTCTTGTTTGATTGCTTCATGTTGGAATTTCCTTGACGCCAACTACTAACTTGCAATTAAAATTGTTTTTTCACGAATGGTAATTTTAATGTGACATTCATGCAAGTTTTGAAAATACATGTCGTTTATTGAGTGTCGTGATAGTGAGACGAATGCACTGTTAGTCCAAACGTTATACTGATTTGATTCGTGTGAAAAATACAACATGGATATTGACACCAACGCTGATGATTAGCAAAATTGTAAGGAGTCAGTTTACGTAACCTTGTGATAGTATGCTTTCATAATAAACATCGCCTCAATTAGGTCTTTCGAGGGTTGTAACGTGGTCTGGTTCACGGTTATAAAACAAAGGATATTAGACTCAAAGTATGATTTGTACCCACCCCTTCTTCTTGATGATCTTTAGTCCTACGTTCAATTAATTATGCACCTATTTATCTTGACAGTGTAAGCTTGATGGATCAAGGTTTGCTTGAGATGGCAGTCACCTTATTTTGATGGATGTCAGTACCCCCTTGATTTGGGTGGCCACTGAATCTTATTTTGTTTTTTGTTGAGGGTTTAAGGACCTCTTTTGATTTCTTTATTGATCCCTAACTTTTGCATGGACTGACTTTGCTTGTCAGATCCATCGGGATAACCCTGATTTTGCCTAAGTCCCCTTTTGAGGTGCTTGACTTAGCAGGCTTTTGATTTTTTTTTTTTGAATTTTGTTGGCGAATTGTGACTGCCATGTCGTGGGTCATTGATGAACAACCATCTTCTGGATTTTTCCTTTGTTAATTTGAGTGCATAGTTGGATTAATTGAACAACTACCTTGCCCCAGGTTGAGTGTAAGGGTTTGAATATCCGAAGGAAACTCCTACTTCTAGGCTCAAAGTGGTTGACTAGGGATTAACTCCTTATATCTCTGGTGTTTAGGGGATTTGAAACAATGCTTGTACATCGTTGACGAGATTCTATCTGAAAGCATACGGTTTGCAATTATGGGTATTTCGTTTTCGTCATCTTCCCTCCAATATTGCTAAACAAAAGTGAAAAAGTGGAGTGGATAAAAATATATGTGTCTGTGATTGTGATAAGTGGAAAAAATGAGTGAATATGACATAACTGATTCGGAAAATGCATAATCACTTCATTAATATTACCATTCAAAACAACAATGTTTAAACATAAGTAGCAATTAACAGGAAATAAACTACAAGATGCAAATGGGAAAAGCGCTCAAGGACTGCCAATGTTGAGGGGATCTGCCTGTCTGGACCACTGGCCTCTGGAGATGACCCTTGGAATCTTCGAGCTTAGACAACTGAGAGATTGACATGGACAACCAAACTTCCCTTTAGAAAAGAGATGTACCCCTCGTCAATCAATTGCTGCACTTTGGCTTGGAAGGCTTTGCATTCTTCAGTCGAGTGCCCCATGGATCCACCATGATATCCATACTGAACATTGGGATTGTACCCGGGGGGTAAGGTTCTGGCGCAGGCTTGAGAGCTTTAGGCTCCACCAATGAGTTTTGAATCAGATGTGGGAAAAGTTGACTGTGCGACATAGGGACCGGATGAAGAGGGGCAGACCTTCTTTCCAAGTTGTTGTCGGGCCTATTCTGATTACGGCGCTGATTCGGATGACCTCGACCATGGGCTCATTGATTTGCATGAGGAGTGACCCATGGCTTGTGGGATGAAGCTTTAGGCATGGCCGATTGTCCATGAGGATAACATGGCACCGGTAATGATGTCTGTTGAGCAGACGAGGGACCATAGAGTTTTCTTGGTACATTGTGAGAATACTTAACATTTGCTATGAGTGCGCTGGTTTCATCCTTCTCTTCCTCATGGAAATCATCGAAAGATTCAATCTCACTGGCCTGGCTGCCTGATGCGTCCTGGATTTGTCTGCTTTTGAGGTAGCTTTCGAGGTGCTCTCCTACAATCACAAGGTCAGAGAAGCTTGATGGCATACAACCAGCCATTCTTTCAAGATAAGAGCCATGCAAACTGTTGATGAACATGTCAATCAGTTTCTTGTCCAAAAGTGGTGGTTGCACCCTTGCTGTGAATTCTCTCCACCGCTGTGCATATCCCTTAAAAGGTTCGTTTTCATTCTGAGATAGGTTTTGCAACTGCATGCGGGTGGGAATAGTGTCTAGGTTGAACTGGTAATGCTTTAGAAAAGCACTGGCTAGGTCTGTGTACCAACTTAATGATGACCCACTCAGACTTTCTAGAAAATAATGAATCATCAACTTATCATCGTGAGTATGGGGGGTCATTTTTCGACAGTACATCACCAAATGGCGCCTCGGGCAACTAAAGCCTGTGTACTTCTCGAAGTTGGGTACCTTGAATCTCGGAGGAATCACCAAGTCTAGCACTAGACACATATCAGCAGCATTAAGGCCGGGCATATCAGACACTCTCATAGCTTGAATTGTCTCCTCAAGGGCACGAAGCTTTTCTTCCATGGGATCAGTCGTTGGCATCCTCTGGGGTCGAGTAGGAATGTTTACTTGCGGAGGATGGCCATCCGGCGGAAGATCATACAATGGATTTTTCGTCACAGTAAACCCTTGTGGGGGATCAACATTCTGGCGGTTGCTCTCTGGCATAGCTACTTCTGCTTGCTTTATCTGACTGGCCCTTCAAGGCGTCTATGCTCCTCTTGCTTCGAATGCTTCACATCTCTCACAAGTTCAACAGGAGTGTCGAGAAATCAACTGCGGGTTATGAACAGAGGATGGGTAAGCTCTTGGTATTTGGGTTAGGGAAGAAAATGCAAAATGATGCAGAAATGCTTATGCAAATGCAATGTTATGAGTGCACACGAGAACAGATCCACATTAAGGATCAAGGTCACAAATCCTGCAAGACAACAACAAAAGGCATCTCTCCCATCGAGTGGGCAATCTATTGGTTTATAAGAGGGTATTCCAAAAGCTTTAAAACAAAGTCCCATGCACTAACCCTCAAAAGTTTTCCATCAGAACGACTACTCATAAGACGATAATCCTTTCAAAGGATGAACACAGAGTTATGTTTTAGCAACCTTTGGAATAAGGTTCTACAAAGGTCCTCAGAGTCACGGATTCCCACGTCGGAAATAAAAACGCCATTACGACTATACATAAGACATAATCATCCCAACGGGGTCTCATCTGAGCGGTGGAATTCGATCCAACTCAACGAGTCCTAAGTCTCGCAAATCAGAAAGAATCCACCTCCTAACTTAGTGTATACTCGAAAGCTCGGGTAGGAAGCTTTATTCTCACAAACCAAACCCAAATAAACCCAACAGGTTAGAAAGAACACAACACAAACAAATAACAAAAACAAATAAATCACAAATGCGACAAACAAATTAGGCTTGGCTCGCTAGGGGTCCCCAACAGAGTCGCCAGCTGTCGCTACTTGAAAAATGCATCGTGCAATGACGGGGAGGCGAAAAGGATAGACAGAAGAGTCGCCACTGAACTTTATTTATCCCATGAGGGGAAAGGAAAATATCGAGAAAACCTTAAGAAAGAAATGGATAAGATGGTCTCGCAACCAAGAATGCGTTCGGAAGCCGGTTATGCGAGGGGAAGGTATTAGCACCCCTCGCATCCATTGTACTCGATGGGAACCATTTGTTTGTCGATGTGTGATTATATTTGCTTAAATATTATGCTATAAAAGTGTTTTCCAAAGGGTAAATAAGAAGGGTTTAGAAACAAAGAAAGGAAGGATAACGGGGAAGAAAAGAGAAAGAACAGACTCGGTAGGACTTCGCAGTCCTATGCCTACGTATTCTCAATAGATGTGAGAAAGTTAGAGTCGACGTAGTTCGGGGAACTACAAATATGGGGGAATATGCTCGGCAAGGATTGTGGCCCTTGTGTATACGTATCTTTACTTGAAGAAGTAAAGAATCAGAGCAGTCGTAGTTCAACCTACGGGTTGTGGGGAATTTCTGGTAGACGATGCTATCGTGCGCATTCTAGCAGTTTAGGTGTTTTGCTGCTCGCATGTAAGGAGACTTAAGCATTACCTGTTTGCGGTAGAACGGACGTAGCATGCCTTTCTAGGAAAGGGTGGAAAAGAGAAAGGGGTGCTCGCTAGGATATCGCAATCCTATGCCTACGTATTCTCATCTGACATGAGAAATCAGAGTAACGTAGTTCGTGCTACTACGGGTAACTGGTGTTTTTGTGGATGATGTTATCGTGCGCATTCTAGCAGTTTAGGTGTTTTTGCTGCTCGCATGTGAGAAGACTTATGCGTTACCTATTTGCGGTAGAACGGACGTAACATATCCTTTTTGAAAGGATGGTTTTCGCCATGCGAGGCAAGGTGTCACGTTTGATTGGTTGAATTGTTTTTAGAGGCGAGATAGGTCTTCGGATAGTAACCCCTTACGGGTAGTACCCAATTCTTTATCTCAAAGTTTTGTGTTATGAAAATGGTGTGGCGAACATAGCGTCTTCGTATTGAAAGACGAGTATCGAGACCACACACACTATAGTGAGTATCCCGACACTCGGAGAGGAAGAAGTCTACACTAAATCCTTTCTCTTTAATTCAATGCAAAGAGAACTTCGTTCTCTTATTAAAGATGTTTTTGGTTTTGAATGGTAAGTGATTTGCGACAGAGAACCCTACGATAAACGTCAGCACTCAGGATAGGAGAAAGCCTACGCCTAACCACTCCACGACCATTCAAGTTTTTGTTATGAAAATGAGTTTGAAAATGCACTCGGTACGGGACCGAGGTTTTAGGAGGAGAGGGGTTGCGAAATGGAGGTTGTGAAAAGATGGGTGGTGAATAAAGTCGCATCTTCGTATTGAAAGACGAGTATCGAGACCATCCACACTACAATGAATATCCTGATACTCGGAGGGGGAGAAGTCTACACTCAATCCTCTCTCTTTCATTCAATACAAAGGGAAATTGATTTATTATTGAAAAGTGCACTCAATACGGGACCGAGATTTGAAAATGTACTCGGTACGAGACCGAGGTTTTAAAATGTACTCGGTACAAGGCCGAGATTTTTAGGAGGAATGGTTTGAAAAAGTACTTGGTACGGGGCCGAGGTTTTTAGGATGAAAAGAGGGTGGAGGCGTCTTCGTATTGAAAGACGAGTATCAAAACCACTCACACTACAGTGGGCATCTCGACACTCAGAGAGGAAGAAGTCTACACTTAATCCTCTCTTTTTAATTCAATACAAAGAGAATTGATTCCTTATTGAAAGGTGTTTTGAAAATGCACTCGGCGCGGGACCGAGGTTTTTTAGGAGAAAAATGGTTTGAAAATGTACTCGGTACGAAGCCTAGGTTTTTTAGGAGAGAAGGATATGGATGAGTGCGGAGAATACAAGCGTCTTCGTATTGAAAGACGAGTATCGAAACCACCCACACTACAGTGAGTATCTCGACGCTCTGAGGGAAAGAAGTCTACACTTAATCCCCTCTCTTTAGTTCAATACGAATATAACTCGATTCCTTTATTGAAGATGTTTTTGAGAACCTACAAAGAGATGAAAAACAAAGATAGATTTATACAGGACACAGATAAATAAACAGTTCACCAATTAGGATTTTATGGTTTGATATTTATTAAGTGTTTTATAAGGATGTACAAGTTAGTTGAATATTTACAGGATAATAATAATATACAGGATATATAATATGTACAAGAATATTTGACAGAAAAATAAAGCAGTTGAATATTTGACAGAAAGTAAAAGTTAGTGGTTAGTTGGTCGATTGAATCGGGACACAAAAGAGTGGGATCTCGTCTTAACCGCAAACAAAATGTCGATTAATCGAAGGTAGTCTATCGCGATCCCAAAGTAAGAAAGATGACCCAAATGGTCTTCCCCCATAGATTTGAAATCGGGAAGATTATCAACTCCGATACGCGACGTTTGCAGATACAAGACTTCATCGATCCATAAGTCAAAAATACAGTTGAAACGGAGAAGAGATGAGAAGAGAATGGGGTGGTCTCGGATCCAACAATACTTATCAATATTGACTTAGTAATCGATTTATGGAAGCGTCGTCATCGACCAAAAAAATACGACAAACGAAATAAAGTCGAAAAGTGACATAAAGTTGAAAATGAGAAAGAGAAGAAAAAAGTCGGTCTCGAATCCTTTATTTCTCATCAATAATTTGACAGAGAATCGAAGGAAATGTCGTCATCGACCAAAAGGGCAAAAATGCCCAATAACAACAGAGAAATAAGATTTAACTCTAAAATATAAAATGCATAAGAAAACTAAAAAAAATATTTAAAAAAAGTTTTTTAAAAAGAAAAAAATAATAATAAAAAAAGATATAAATATATATATATATATATATATATATATATATATATATATATATATATATATATATATATATATATATATATATATATATATATATATATATATATATATATATATATATATATATATATATATATATATATATATATATATATATATATATATATATATATATATATATATATATATTCTAAAAGAAACTAACATGGTGGAAACTATATATATAAAATAATATAATACATATTTACAATAATAATATTTACAAAAATTTATATACATAATATGTTAACAAAACTTAATAAATAACAAAAATTTTAAAGAATAATATATTCATAATAAAAATAATATATACATAGTAAGATAATATACTTTTAAAAAAAATCTAAATAATTTACATTTTATTAAGAAAAACAAAAACAGAGTGGTGTGGTTTGATGAAACAGGTGGTGCAGGTCAGTGGATCGGATGGGCTATGGAGGTGGGCTGAGCCCAAATCATTTTAAATAATAAGATAAAATAAATAATGAAAAAAAAAAGATAAATCAGCAAATGAAAAAGAAAAAGAAAATGAAATTAAAATAAAAATGAGAACTCTTCTTCCCGTATCACACTGTATCTCTCTCATTCTCACGCTCTCGCTTCACCGTTTCTCTCTCGCTCGCTCTATTCCACTTTCGCGTTCTCGTATTCAGTTTTCCCAAACTTCATCAATCTCCGTTTGTGTTTGATTTTTCGGAATCAAGAGAGTGGAAATAAGTTTATGGGTTTTCCGTTTGGTTCCGGGTCAAGGGATTTTACGGCGGAAATCTGGGTTTGCGATTGTGTTTTCGGAAGTTTAATGAAGAAGGTTTGGTGAGGGTTTGATTCGCGGTGAGTTGAATCGGAGAACGAAAGAGATGTTTTGGTGATGGAAGAGGTGGGTCGAGTTTCTGAAAAATGGAGGTGGAAGTGGGTTTGGCGTTGAGTTGAAATCAGATGTTGTTTGAAGGTCGAGAAAGCTTGAAGGTTGTGTATGATTGGAGTGATGAAAAAACGAAAATGGAAGGTGGATTTGAAGTTCTGGTTATGGATTTTGTTCATGTGATGATGAAGTTGATGGTTGAAGAAAGAGTTTGGAGGCCACTGTTATGGTTGTGTCCTCAGGGTTGGGTTTGGAGGCTGCCCTTTCAAATTAGGATTTTTATTTTCAAGGATAAAGGTGATGAAAGGGTCTTATACCCTACAGAAATGACACATGGCACAACAGCCTTTTTTGAATTTTTTCTAATGAATTAAATAATTGTAATATCATTAAGTTTTAATTAAATATTTTTTTAAAAAAAACTAATGATTCTATTCTAATAACTAATTCTAAATGAAATAAATACTAATAAATACCATAAATCCTAATTAACTTAATAATAACAATCTAACTTAATCTAATTTTCTAATAAAATAATAAATAAATAAATAAGTTAAAAACTCTAAATAACTCTAATTAATTCTAAAAAATCTTAATAAAAACTCACACAAAATAAAATTTTATATTAAAATAAAATAAAACTCTATTTTGCTCCTAATAATAAAAATCACTAAAAATTATATTTAACCTAAAAGCTATTTCTAAACTATATAATTAAATCTATTTAAAATAAAAACTATTTCTAATAAAATTAAAAACGGTTAAAACTCTAAAATCAAAATCAAAATCTAAAAACTATTTAAATCCTAAAATATCTCTAACATTACTAACTTAATTCTAAAATCCTAAAATATCTCTAACGTTACTAACTTAATTCTAAAATCCTAAAATATCTCTAACATTGCTAACTTAATTCTAAAATCCTAAAATATCTCTATAATTAAATCAAATCTAATTATTAATTCTAAAATCCTAATTCTATTTTCTAGTTCTATTCTATTTGATTTTAAATAACAAAAAGGAATTAAATAATTTCTAAACAAATAAATCTATTCCTAATTCAAAATCTATTTTAATAAAAAAAATCTATTTAATTCTAATACTAAAAACACACTAAAAACTATTCTATCCATTTATTTTTAAACAATATTAAAAAGAAACCTATTTAAACTAATTCTAAACTATTTAAAAAAATAAAAATAAAAAAAATAATAATAAATATTCTATGTTAAAACTATTAAAATAAAATCTATTCTAAAGGACAAATAAATAACTATTCTAATTCTAAAATATAATAAAAACCTATTCAATATTTCTATAAAAAAAATATTCTAAACTTAATTAAATTAAAAAAGTTAAAACAAAAATATATACAGAAAATAAATATTTGAAAAGAAAAATGAGAAAATAAACAAAGGATTGAAATTACGATAATACCCTTAGGCCACGTGTCACCCTTTTATTGGGCAAAAAAGTCGAGATTTGAAAAACGCTCAATCGGGAGTGGACGCGTGTCTAAACAGTATGAAATTAAATGAAAAATGCAAAATAAAAATGCGAAAATATTTACAAAAGTTGGCGGATAAATTTAGGGTACGACAGATGCCCCTATCTAATTGGCTTAGACCGAGTAAGATGAATTGTTGCAGCGTTTATTTTTCAAGGTAGAAGTCAATTAGATACAAAGAATATCCTAAATTTGTCTAAAAAGGAATAAAAAGTTCGGGAATGAAATACTGGATACCTTACAAAGGTTGCTAACACCAAAAGGATGTTAACGGAGAAAACTTGACACCAAAAGGATGACAAGCCTATCATTAAAAGGATGATAGTGCATTCACACACATTGCTCGTACATCAAAAGGATGTAAGGGATCCACTACCAAAAGGATAGTGGAGAACAAACGCTAGTCATGACACCAAAAAGGATGTCAGACCCATCACCAAAAGGATGATGGAGCGAAACAAGGCAAACCCGACACCAAAAGGATGTAAGGAGTCCATTATCAAAAGGATAATGGAAAACACGCTAGTCATGACACCAAAAGGATGTCAGACCCATCACCAAAAGGATGATGGAGCGGGAATGCTAGTCATAACACCAAAAGGATGTTAGACCCATCACCGAAAGGATGATGGAGCGAAACAAAATCAACCCTAACACCAAAAAGACGTAGGGGATCCATTACCAAAAGGATAAAGAAAAACATACGTTAGTCACGACACCAAAAGGATGTCAGACCCATCACCAAAAGGATGATGGAGTGAAATTTATAAGCTACTACCACCAAGAGGATGATAATAACTCCCATGAGGAACGCCCATAACCCTGAATGATATGCCTCTGCCTGGGCTGAATTTTGTTTTGTTGTCTTGAATTTTGTGGGAGGACCCATAGTCTTGCAGATAATGCCCCTGACTGGGCTGATGATTGCATTGAAGCTCTTGAATTTGCCCAACAAATGTTGAGCAAATTCGTGGGGAACGCCCACGGTCTTGCGGAAGATGCCTCTGACTGGGCTGATTATGATCTTAAAAATCTTCGAAATTGATCCTGGATCTGATCTCGTATATGTGAATGCTTAATGACGATAATGTTCCATAAATGGAAATGCAAATGCAAATGCTAACACGCGGAGATGCAAGAGTTGGGGGAGTATGATATGATTTTGGATATGCATATGATGCAAGATCATATGTGATGCATATGATGCATATGATTATGAAGGGGTAATGGAAATGCAAGTGGTTGGAAATACAGGTGGTGACGTGGCAGACTTTGGTGGTTGTCAATGCATATTGGAATTTAGGTTTGAAGTACCAGATGAGGGCTGGTATTCGAAGGGTAAACCAGATGAGACTGGTTGGCGAAATGGTTAAGCTATCAAAGGATGGCTAATTTTGCGATTTGCCAGATGGGAACTGGAGTTTGGGGTGAGGTTTTCCAGACAAGAACTGGTGGCAAAAGGTTAAGTTGTCAGACGAGAACTGACTTCTAGGTTTGATGTCAGACGGGAACTGACTTTGTGGTTTGCCAGACGAGGACTGGACTTTGAAATTGTGTTTGCCAGACGAGGACTGGTTAAACGGAAGGCTAAAGGAAGGGTGACCAGATGGGAGCTGGTTTAAAAGCTGACATATACCAGACGGGGCTAGGTATTCAGCAAAGGGTTAACCAGATGGGACGGGTTTGAAGGTTACAAGGTTTTGACAGGTAAGGACTGGACTTTGGAGGTTTGGTTTGTTTTGATAGGTGACAGGTTTAGGCTGTGGGATGAAGGATCTAATGACAGCAAGGCCTTCGGACGATTAAGGTTATTGGGTGAGATGATAGTATGATTCCTCGACACTCGTTTTGAACTCAACAGTTGTTGATGAGGATTAACTTGCTTGAGTAGCTTGCCATGAGATGACCTCAAGATGGCTTACCCCAGAGTTTGTACCACGAAAGGATTCATCGTTTGTTTAACCGACTCTTGGTGATTGGCTTCAATATACTCTTTGGAGTAGTTTGCTCTTGAAAGAGTGTTGAAGCGACTTGACTTATCCTGATTGAACATTGGAGGGATTTATCCTCAAGTCAGAGAAACTCTGGGTGGCCTGCCCCTGATTTGTATGATTCACTTTTGATCAACCGCTAATTGAATGATTTTCCCCATAATCAACCGTTGTTTGGGGATTTGGCTCAGATTGATTGATTCCAAATTTTTGATGCCAATGCCCCAGATCCACAGGGCTACAAAGTATGCTTGATTCTGATCCAGACTGTTGAATGATCTAGTCTTGTTTGATTGCTTCATGTTGGAATTTCCTTGACGCCAACTACTGACTTGCAATTAAAATTGTTTTTTCACGAATGGTAATTTTAATGTGACGTTTATGCAAGTTTTGAAAATACATGTCATTTATTGAGTGTCGTGATAGTGAGACGAATGCACTGTTAGTCCAAATGTTGTGCTGATTTGATTAGTGTGAAAGATACAACATGGATATTGACACCAACGTTGATGATTAGCAAAATTGTAAGGAGTCAGTTTACGTAACCTTGTGATAGTATGCTTTCATAATAAACCTCGCCTCAATTAGGCTCAAAGTATGATTTGTACCCACCCCTTCTTCTTGATGATCTCTAGTCCTACATTCAATTAATTATGCACCTATTTATCTTGACAGTGTAAGCTTGATGGATCAAGGTTTGCTTGAGATAGCAGTCACCTTATTTTGATGGATGTCAGTAGCCCCTTGATTTGGGTGGCCACTGAATCTTATTTTGTTTTTTGTTGAGGGTTTGAGGACCTCTTTTGATTTCTTTATTGATCCCTAACTTTTGCATGGACTGACTTTACTTGTCAGATCCATCGGGATAACCCTGATTTTGCCTAAGTCCCCTTTTGAGGTGCTTGACTTAGCAGGCTTTTGATTTTTTTTTTTGAATTTTGTTGGCGAATTGTGACTGCCATGTCGTGGGTCATTGATGAACGATCGTCTTCTGGATTTTTCCTTTGTTGATTTGAGTGCATAGTTGGATTAATTGAACAACTACCCTGCCCTAGGTTGAGTGTAAGGGTTTGAATATCCGAAGGAAACTCCTACTTCTAGGCTCAAAGTGGTTGACTAGGGATTAACTCCTTATATCTCTGGTGTTTAGTGGATTTGAAACAATGCTTGTACATCGTTGACGAGATTCTATCTGAAAGCATACGGTTTGCAATTATGGGTATTTCGTTTTCGTCATCCTCCCTCCAATATTGCTAAACAACAGTGAAAAAGTGGAGTGGATAAAAATATATGTGTCTGTGATTGTGACAAGTGGAAAAAATGAGTGAATACGACATAACTGATTCGGAAAATGCATAATCACTTCATTAATATTACCATTCAAAACAACAATGTTTAAACATAAGTAGCAATTAACAGGAAATAAACTACAAGATGCAAATGGTAAAAACGCTCAAGGACTGCCAATATTGAGGGAATCTGCCTGTCTGGACCACTGGCCTCTGGAGATGACCCTTGGAATCTTCGAGCTTAGACAACTGAGAGATTGACATGGACAACCAAACTTCCCTCTAGAAAAGAGATGTACCCCTCGTCAATCAATTGCTGCACTTTGGCTTGGAAGGCTTTGCATTCTTCAGTCGAGTGCCCCATGGATCCACCATGATATCCACACTGAACATTGGGATTGTACCCGGGAGGGTAAGGTTCTGGCACAGGCTTGAGAGCTTTAGGCTCCACCAATGAGTTTTGAATCAGATGTGGGAGAAGTTGACTGTGCGACATAGGGACCGGATGAAGAGGAGCCGACCTTCTTTCCAAGTTGTTGTTGGGCCTATTCTGATTACGGCGCTGATTTGGATGACCTCGACCATGGGCTCATTGATTTGCATGAGGAGTGACCCATGGCTTGTGGGATGAAGCTTTAGGCATGACCGATTGTCCATGAGGATAACATGGCACTGGTAATGATGCTTGTTGAGCAGACGAGGGACCATAGAGTTTTGTTGGTACATTGTGAGAATACTCAACATTTGCTATGAGTGCACTGGTTTCATCCTTCTCTTCCTCATGGAAATCATCGAAAGATTCAATCTCACTGGCCTGGCTGCCTGATGCGTCCTGGATTTGTCCGCTTTTGAGGTAGCTTTCGAGGTGCTCTCCTACAATCACAAGGTCAGAGAAGCTTGATGGCATACAACCAGCCATTCTTTCAAGATAAGAGCCATGCAAACTGTTGATGAACATGTCAATCAGTTCCTTGTCCAAAAGTGGTGGTTGCACCCTTGCTGCGAATTCTCTCCACCGCTGTGCATATCCCTTAAAAGGTTCGTTTTCATTCTGAGATAGGTTTTACAACTGCATGCGGGTGGGAATAGTGTCTAGGTTGAACTGGTAATGCTTTAGAAAAGCACTAGCTAGGTCTGTGTACCAACTTAATGATGACCCACTCAGACTTTCTAGAAAATAATGAATCATCAACTTATCATCGTGAGTATAGGGGGTCATTTTTCGACAGTACATCACCAAATGGCGCCTCGGGCAACTAAAGCCTGTGTACTTCTCGAAGTTGGGTACCTTGAATCTCAGAGGAATCACCAAGTCTAGCACTAGACTCATATCAGCAGCATCAAGGCCGGGCATATCAGACACTCTCATAGCTTGAATTGTCTCTTCAAGGGCACGAAGCTTTTCTTCCATGGGATCAGTCATTGGCATCCTCTGGGGTCGAGTAGGAATGTTTACTTGCGGAGGATGGCCATCCGGCGGAAGATCATACAATGGATTTTTCGTCACAGTAAACCCTTGTGGGGGATCAACATTCTGGCGGTTGCTCTCTGGCATATCTACTTCTGCTTGCTTTATCTGACTAGCCCTTCAAGGCGTCTATGCTCCTCTTGCTTCGAATGCTTCACAACTCTCGCAAGTTCAACAGGAGTGTCGAGAAATCAACTGCGGGTTATGAACATAGGATGTGTAAGCTCTTGGCATTTGGGTTAGGGAAGAAAATGCAAAATGATGCAGAAATGCTTATGCAAACCACAATGTTATGAGTGCACACGAGAACAGATCCACATCAAGGATCAAGGTCACAAATCCTGCAAGACAACAACAAAAGGCATTTCTCCCATCGAGTGAGCAATCTATTGGTTTATAAGAGGGTATTCCAAAGGCTTTAAAACAAAGTCTCATGCACTAACCCTCAAATTTTTTCCATCAGAACGACTACTCGTAAGACGATAATCCTTTCAAAGGATGAACACAGAGTTATGTTTTAGCAACCTTTGGAATAAGGTTCTACAAAGGTCCTCAGAGTCACGGACTCCCACGTCGGAAATAAAAACGCCATTACGACTACACGTAAGACATAATCATCCCAACAGGGTCTCATCTGAGCGGTGGAATTCGATCCAACTCAACGAGTCCTAAGTCTCGCAAATCAGAAAGAATCCACCTCCTAACTTAGTGTATACTCGAAAGCTCGGGTAGGAAGCTTTATTCTCACAAACCAAACCCAAATAAACCCAACAGGTTAGAAAGAACACAACACAAACAAATAACAAAAGCAAATAAATCACAAATGCGACAAATAAATTAGGCTTGGCTCGCTAGGGGTCCCCAACAGAGTCGCCAGCTGTCGCTACTTGAAAAATGCATCGTGCAACGACGGGGAGGCGAAAAGGATAGACAGAAGAGTCGCCACTGAACTTTATTTATCCCATGAGGGGAAAGGAAAATATCGAGAAAACCTTAAGAAAGAAATGGATAAGATGGTCTCGCAACCAAGAATGCGTTCGGAAGCCGGTTATACGAGGGGAGGGTATTAGCACCCCTCGCATCCATCGTATTCAATGGGAACCGTTTGTTTGTCGATGTGTGATTATATTTGCTTAAAAATTATGCTGTAAAAGTGTTTTCCAAAGGGTAAATAAGAAGGGTTTAGAAACAAAGAAAGGAAGGATAACGGGGAAGAAAAGAGAAAAAACAGACTCGGTAGGACTTCACAGTCCTATGCCTACGTATTCTCGATAGATGTGAGAAAGTCAGAGTCGACGTAGTTCGGGGAACTACAAATATGGGGGGGAATATGCTTGGCAAGGATTGTGGCCCTTGTGCCTACGTATCTTTACTTGAAGAAGTAAAGAATCAGAGCAGTCGTAGTTCGGCCTACGGGTTGTGGGGAATTTTTGGTATACGATGCTATCGTGCGCATTCTAGCAGTTTAGGTGTTTTGCTGCTCGCATGTAAGGAGACTTAAGCGTTCCCTGTTTACGGTAGAACGCATGTAGCATGCCTTTCTGGGAAAGGGTGGAAAAGACAAAGGGGTGCTCGCTAGGATATCGCAATCCTATGCCTACGTATTCTCATCTGACATGAGAAATCAGAGTAACGTAGTTCGTGCTACTACGGGTAACTGGTGTTTTTGTGGATGATGTTATCATGCGCATTCTAGCAGTTTAGGTGATTTTGCTGCTCGCATGTGAGGAGACTTATGCGTTACCTGTTTGCGGTAGAACGAACGTAACATATCCTTTTTGAAAGGATGGTTTTCGCCATGCAAGGCAAGGTGTCACGTTTGATTGGTTGAATTGGTTTTAGAGGCGAGATAGGTCTTCGGATAGTAACCCCTTACGGGTAGTACCCAATTCTTTATCTCAAAGTTTTGTGTTATGAAAATGGTGTAGCGAACATAGCGTCTTCGTATTGAAAGACGAGTATCGAGACCACACACACTATAGTGAGTATCCCGACACTCGGAGAGGAAGAAGTCTACACTCAATCCTTTCTCTTTAATTCAATGCAAAGAGAACTCCGTTCTCTTATTAATGTTTTTGGTTTTGAATGGTAAGTGCTTTGCGACAGAGAACCCTACGATAAACATCAGCACTCAGGATAGGAGAAAGCCTACGCCTAACCACTCCACGACCATTCAAGTTTTTGTTATGAAAATGAGTTTGAAAATGCACTCGGTACGGGACCCGAGGTTTTAGGAGGAGAGGGGTTGCGGAATGGAGGTTGTGAAAAGATGGGTGGTGAATAAAGTCGCATCTTCGTATTGAAAGACGAGTATCGAGATCACCCACACTACAATGAATATCCTGATACTTTGAGGGGGAGAAGTCTACACTCAATCCTCTCTCTTTCATTCAATACAAAGGGAAATTGATTTATTATTGAAAAGTGCACTCGATACGGGACCGAGATTTGAAAATGTACTCGATACGAGACCGAGGCTTTAAAATGTACTCGGTACAAGGCCGAGATTTTTAGGAGGAATGGTTTGAAAAAGTACTTGGTACGGGGCCGAGGTTTTTAGGATGAAAAGAGGGTGGAGGCGTCTTCGTATTGAAAGACGAGTATCAAAACCACCCACACTACAGTGAGCATCTCGACACTCGGAGAGGAAGAAGTATACACTTAATCCTCTCTTTTTAATTTAATACAAAGAGAATTGATTCCTTATTGAAAGGTGTTTTGAAAATGCACTCGGCGCGGGACTGAGGTTTTTTAGGAGAAAAATTGTTTGAAAATGTACTCGGTACGGAGCCGAGGTTTTTTAGGAGAGAAGGATGTGGATGAGTGCGGAGAATACAAGCGTCTTCGTATTGAAAGACGAGTATCGAAATCACCCACACTACAGTGAGTATCTCGACGCTCGGAGGGAAAGAAGTCTACACTTAATCCCCTCTCTTTAGTTCAATACGAATATAACTCGATTCCTTTATTGAAGATGTTTTTGAGAACCTGTAAAGAGATGAAAAACAAAGATAGATATATACAGGATACAGATAAATAAACAGTTCACCAATTAGGATTTTATGGTTTGATATTTATTAAGTGTTTTAAAAGGATGTACAAGTTTGTTGAATATTTACAGGATAATAATAATATACAGGATATATAATATGTACAAGAATATAAATGACTGAAAAATAAAGCAATGAATATTTGACAGAAAAATAAAGCAGTTGAATATTTGACAGAAAGTAAAAGTTAGTGGTTAGTTGGTCGATTGAATCGGGACACAAAAGAGTGGGATCTCGTCTTAACCGCAAACAAAATGTCGATTAATCGAAGGTAGTCTATCGCGATCCCAAAGTAAGAAAGATGACCCAAATGGTCTTCCCCATAGATTTGAAATCGGGAAGATTATCAACTCCGATACGCGACGCTTGCGGATACAAGACTTCATCGATCCATAAGTCAAAAATACAGTTGAAACGGAGAAGAGATGAGAAGAGAATGGGGTGGTCTCGGATCCAACGATACTTATCAATATTGACTTAGTAATCGATTTATGGAAGCGTCGTCATCGACCAAAAAAATACGACAAACAAAATAAAGTCGAAAAGTGATATAAAGTTGAAAATGAGAAAGAGAAGAAAAAAGTCGGTCTCAGATCCTTTATTTCTCATCAATAATTTGACAGAGAATCGAAGTAAATGTCGTCATCGACCAAAAGGGCAAAAATGCCCAATAACAACAGAGAAATAAGATTCAACTCTAAAATATAAAATGCATAAGAAAACTAAAAATAATATTAAAAAAAAGTTTTTTAAAAAGAAAAGAATAATAATAAAAAAAGATATATATATATATATATATATATATATATATATATATATATATATATATATATATATATATATATATATATATATATATATATATATATATATATATATATATATATATATATATATATATATATATATATATATATATATATATATATATATATATATATATATATATATATATATATATATATATATATATATATATATATATATATATATATATATATATATATATATATATATATATATATATATATATATATATATATATATATATATATATATATATATATATATATATATATATATATATATATATATAAATATATATATATATATATATATATATATATATATATATATATATATATATATATATATATATTCTAAAAGAAACTAACATGGTGGAAATTATATATATAAAATAATATAATACATATTTACAATAATAATATTTACAAAAATTTATATACATAATATGTTAACAAAACTTAATAAATAACAAAACTTTTAAAGAATAATATATTCATAATAAAAATAATATATACGTAATAATGATAATATACTTTAAAAAAAAAAACTAAATAATTTACATTTTATTAAGAAAAACAAAAACAGAGGGGTGTGGTTTGATGAAACAGGTGGTGCAGGTCAGTGAATCGGATGGACTATGGAGGTGGGCTGAGCCCAAATCATTTTAAATAATAAGATAAAATAAATAATGAAAAAAAAGAAGATAAATCAGCAAATGAAAAAGAAAAAGAAAAAGAAATAAAAATAAAAATGAGAACTCTTTGTTCCCGTATCTCACTGTATCTCTCTCAATCTCAGGCTCTCGCTTCACCGTTTCTCTCTCGCTCGCTCTGTTCCACTTTCGCGTTCTCGTATTCAGTTTTTCCAAACTTCATCAATCTCTGTTTGTGTTTGATTTTTCAGAATCAAGAGAGTGGAAATAAGTTTATGGGTTTTCCGTTTGGTTCCGGGTCAAGGGATTTTACGGTGGAAATCTGGGTTTGCGATTGTGTTTTCGGAAGTTTAATGAAGAAGGTTTGGTGAGGGTTTGATTCGCGGTGAGTTGAATCGGAGAATGAAAGAGATGTTTTGGTGATGGAAGAAGTGGGTCGAGTTTCTGAAAAATGGAGGTGGAAGTGGGTTTGGCGTTGAGTTGAAATTAGATGTTGTTTGAAGGTCGAGAAAGCTTGAAGGTTGTGTATGATTGGAGTGATGAAAAAATGAAAATGGAAGGTGGATTTGAAGTTCTGGTTATGGGTTTTGTTCATGTGATGATGAAGTTGATGGTTGAAGAAAGAGTTTGGAGGCCACTGTTAGGGTTGTGTCCTCAGGGTTTGGAGGCTGCCCTTTCAAATTAGGTTTTTTTTTTCAAGGATAAGGGTGATGAAAGGGTCTTATACCCTACAGAAATGACACATGGCACAACAACCTTTTTTGAATTTTTTCTAATGAATTATATAATTGTAATATCATTAAGTTTTAATTAAATATTTTTTTAAAAAAACTAATGATTCTATTCTAATAACTAATTCTAAATGAAATAAATACTAATAAATACCATAAATCCTAATTAACTTAATAATAACAATCTAACTTAATCTAATTTTCTAATAAAATAATAAATAAATAAATAAGTTTAAAACTCTAAATAACTCTAATTAATTCTAAAAAATCTTAATAAAAACTCACACAAAATAAAATTCTATATTAAAATAAAATAAAACTCTATTTAGCTCCTAATAATAAAAATCACTAAAAATTATATTTAACCTAAAAGCTATTTCTAAACTATATAATTAAATCTATTTAAAATAAAAACTATTTCTAATAAAATTAAAAACGGTTAAAACTCTAAAATCAAAATCAAAATCTAAAAACTATTTAAATCCTAAAATATCTCTAACATTACTAACTTAATTCTAAAATCCTAAAATATCTCTAACATTACTAACTTAATTCTAAAATCCTAAAATATCTCTAACATTACTAACTTAATTCTAAAATCCTAAAATATCTCTAAAATTAAATCAAATCTAATTATTAATTCTAAAATCCTAATTCTATTTTCTAGTTCTATTCTATTTGATTCTAAATAACAAAAAGGAATTAAATAATTTCTAAACAAATAAATCTATTCCTAATTCAAAATCTATTTTAATAAAAAAATCTATTTAATTCTAATACTAAAAACACACTAAAAACTATTCTATCCATTTATTTTTAAACAATATTAAAAAGAAACCTATTTAAACTAATTCTAAACTATTTAAAAAAATAAAAATAAAAATAAAAAAACTAATAAATATTCTATGTTAAAACTATTAAAATAAAATCTATTCTAAAAGAAAAATAAATAACTATTTTAATTCTAAAATATAATAAAAACCTATTCAATATTTCTATAAAAAAATATTCTAAACTTAATTAAATTAAAAAAGTTAAAACAAAAATATATACAGAAAATAAATATTTGAAAAGAAAAATGAGAAAATAAACAAAAGATTGAAATTACGATAATACCCTTAGGCCATGTGTCACCCTTTTATTGGGCAAAAAAGTCGAGATTTGAAAAACGCTCAATCGGGGGTGGACGCGTGTCCAAACGGTATGAAATTAAATGAAAAATGAAAAATAAAAATGCGAAAATATTTACAAAAGTTGGCGGACAAATTTAGGGTATGACAGATGCCCCTATCTAATTGGCTACAAAGTATGCTTGATTCTGATCCAGACTGTTGAATGATCTAGTCTTGTTTGATTGCTTCATGTTGGAATTTCCTTGACGCCAACTACTGACTTGCAATTAAAATTGTTTTTTCACGAATGGTAATTTTAATGTGACGTTTATGCAAGTTTTGAAAATACATGTCGTTTATTGAGTGTCGTGATAGTGAGACGAATGCACTGTTAGTCCAAACGTTATACTGATTTGATTAGTGTGAAAAATACAACATGGATATTGACACCAACGCTGATGATTAGCAAAATTGTAAGGAGTCAGTTTACGTAACCTTGTGATAGTATGCTTTCATAATAAACATCGCCTCAATTAGGTCTTTCGAGGGTTGTAACGTGGTCTGGTTCACGATTATAAAACAAAGGATATTAGGCTCAAAGTATGATTTGTACCCACCCCTTCTTCTTGATGATCTTTAGTCCTACGTTCAATTAATTATGCACCTATTTATCTTGACAGTGTAAGCTTGATGGATCAAGGTTTGCTTGAGATGGCAGTCACCTTATTTTGATGGATGTCAGTAGCCCCTTGATTTGGGTGGCCACTGAATCTTATTTTGTTTTTTGTTGAGGGTTTGAGGACCACTTTTGATTTCTTTATTGATCCCTAACTTTTGCATGGACTGACTTTGCTTGTCAGATCCATCGGGATAACCCTGATTTTGCCTAAGTCCCCTTTTGAGGTGCTTGACTTAGCAGGCTTTTGATTTTTTTTTTGAATTTTGTTGGCGAATTGTGACTGCCATGTCGTGGGTCATTGATGAACAACCGTCTTCTGGATTTTTTCTTTGTTGATTTGAGTGCATAATTGGATTAATTGAACAACTACCCTGCCCCGGGTTGAGTGTAAGGGTTTGAATATCCGTAGGAAACTCCTACTTCTAGGCTCAAAGTGGTTGACTAGGGATTAACTCCTTATATCTCTGGTGTTTAGGGGATTTGAAACAATGGTTGTACATCGTTGACGAGATTCTATCTGAAAGCATATGGTTTGCAATTATGAGTATTTCGTTTTCGTCATCCTCCCTCCAATATTGCTAAACAACAGTGAAAAAGTGGAGTGGATAAAAATATATGTGTCTGTGATTGTGATAAGTGGAAAAAATGAGTGAATACGACATAACTGATTCGGAAAATGCATAATCACTTCATTAATACTACCATTCAAAACAACAATGTTTAAACATAAGTAGCAATTAACAGGAAATAAACTACAAGATGCAAATGGTAAAAGCGCTCAAAGACTGCCAATGTTGAGGGAATCTGCCTGTCTGGACCACTGGCCTCTGGAGATGACCCTTGGAATCTTCGAGCTTAGACAACTGAGAGATTGACATGGACAACCAAACTTCCCTCTAGAAAAGAGATGTACCCCTCGTCAATCAATTGTTGCACTTTGGCTTGGAAGGCTTTGCATTCTTCAGTCGAGTGCCCCATGGATCCACCATGATATCCACACTGAACATTGGGATTGTACCCGGGAGGGTAAGGTCCTGGCATAGGCTTGAGAGCTTTAGGCTCCACCAATGAGTTTTGAATCAGATGTGGGAGAAGTTGACTGTGCGACATAGGGACCGGATGAAGAGGAGCCGACCTTCTTTCCAAGTTGTTGTTGGGCCTATTATGATTACGGCACTGATTCGGATGACCTCGACCATGGGCTCATTGATTTGCATAAGGAGCGACCCATGGCTTGTGGGATGAAGCTTTAGGCATGACCGATTGTCCATGAGGATAACATGGCACTGGTAATGATGCCTGTTGAGCAGACGAGGGACCATAGAGTTTTGTTGGTACATTGTGAGAATACTCAACATTTGTTATGAGTGCGCTGGTTTCATCCTTCTCTTCCTCATGGAAATCATCGAAAGATTCAATCTCACTGGCCTGGCTGCCTGTTGCGTCCTGGATTTGTCCGCTTTTAAGGTAGCTTTCGAGGTGCTCTCCTACAATCACAAGGTCAGAGAAGCTTGATGGCATACAACCAGCCATTCTTTCAAGATAAGAGCCATGCAAACTGTTGATGAACATGTCAATCAGTTCCTTGTCCAAAAGTGGTGGTTGCACCCTTGCTGCGAATTCTCTCCACCGTTGTGCATATCCCTTAAAAGGTTCGTTTTCATTCTGAGATAGGTTTTGCAACTGCATGCGGGTGGGAATAGTGTCTAGGTTGAACTGATAATGCTTTAGAAAAGCACTGGCTAGGTCCGTGTACCAACTTAATGATGACCCACTCAGACTTTCTAGAAAACAATGAATCATCAACTTATCATCGTGAGTATAGGGGGTCATTTTTCGATAGTACATCACCAAATGGCGCTTCGGGCAACTAAAGCCTGTGTACTTCTCGAAGTTGGGTACCTTGAATCTCGGAGGAATCACCAAGTCTAGCACTAGACACATATCAGCAGCATCAAGGCCGGGCATATCAGACACTCTCATAGCTTGAATTGTCTCCTCAAGGGCGCGAAGCTTTTCTTCCATGGGATCAGTCGTTGGCATCCTCTGGGGTCGAGTAGGAATGTTTACTTGCGGAGGATGGCTGTAACACCCCACTTCCCAAAACAAATAAAATATAAACATTATAATTAAACATCAGAGTTTTCATCATTTACAGTGGGATATCACATCACCAATAAGTCATCAAAATACTTTATTATTATTTTCAAATTAATACAGCGGAAATTGTCATCTCAACATTCTTGGCCATCTGCCAGATTTCATAAAATCTCTATTATTATAATTCACCAAAATGTGATACATCACAGGATTACAACAAGTTTGACGCAAAACAATTAAAACACCCATATCCCGTGTTACGTATCAGAGCACCCTAAGACTCGACCTGTACACCGCTATCCAAGCTATCTATGTACCTGGATTATTTGTACTTCCGAGGAAGCACAAACCATAACAACAAACAACAAAGGGGTGAGAATCACGATCAAATAATAATGGTATAATAGTACATGAAATAAAAGGAAGAATCTATATAAATCATTTCACATACATATTATCCGGACTCACTGTCCCATTGTTCAATCACAATTACAATCACGCAACACGTGCACACACACACACCCCGAAACATACGGTATCGACTCATTCGTCCGTCAGATTCTCCTAGGAACCGAATATAACCATCGCATCAAGCGAGGTTCTGCAGATCCTACACGGGATCAAATATAACCATCGCTCACACCCCACATGGGCACACGAGGTTCTGCAGATCCTACACGGGATCAATTATAACCATCGCATTACGCGAGGTTCTGCAGATCCTACACGGGATCAAATATAACCATCGCATCAAGCGAGGTTCTGCAGATCCTACACGGGATCAAATATAACCATCGCTCACACCCCACATGCGCACACGAGGTTCTGCAGATCCTACACGGGATCAATTATAACCATCGCATCAAGCGAGGTTCTGCAGATCCTACACGGGATCAAATATAACCATCGCATCAAGCGAGGTTCTGCAGATCCTACACGGGATCAAATATAACCATCGCTCACACCCCACATGGGCACACGAGGTTCTGCAGATCCTACACGGGATCAATTATAACCATCGCATCAAGCGAGGTTCTGCAGATCCTACACGGGATCAATTATAACCATCGCTTCAAGCGAGGTTCTGCAGATCCTACACGGGATCAAATATAACCATCGCATCAAGCGAGGTTCTGCAGATCCTACACGGGATCAATTATAACCATTGCTTCAAGCGAGGTTCTGCAGATCCTACACGGGATCAAATATATACTAACATCATACACCGCAGTGTATACTACACGACACGCTCAACATTCATGCCAAATCGTTATGCATTTTTAATCGAATTAAACGATGCACGAAATTGCCCAAACGGCTACAATTCATAACCTAGGATTCACGCCTATCGGCTACCCACAATACATCACGAGCCATCACACCATCTTCTAAATCAAGGAAGGGTCGATCGCAATCGGAACCCCAAGTCACAACTGCACCCAATAGTAGAGAAGACTCATTCTGCTACGTTCGCTACACGCTCGCCTAGCGAGCTGCTAGCGAACGTTCGCCACCTTCTCGCCTAGCGAACTGCTAGCGAGCAAGAACAGAAGCTACAGACTTCGTTCTCTACAGCGAACCCCCAGCGAGCCATTCGCTACTCCATTCGCTGCCTGCGAAGGAGACCAAAACACCATTGTCCCAAGTCTGGGACCGTTCGCTACGCACTCGCCTATCGAGATGCTAGCGAACACTCGCGACCTGCTCGCCTAGCGAGCTGCTAGCGAGCGTCTGCGAACTGAACTTTCTCCCACTGTCCAGAATCCAAACACCCGATGAAATCTCCTGGTAAATCCCAACTTGTTCCCAGTAGCCTTAGCCTAACATATATTGACTAACCTACGGTATCTAAACGTGATTCTAACCGATAAACATCAGTTCTACCGATTTAACTCATTTATGCCCTAAATGGAAAATGAGGAAAACATTCCAACAACTAACACAATCCATACATAATCATGAATATTAATAAGATGATGATACTTCACACCCTTACCTGATTATTTGCAAGCTTTGATCGATTCTTCCAGCCTCTAGGTTTTTCTCTTCTTTCTTCCCCCTTTCCCTTATCTTCCTTTCTTTCTTTTCTTTTTCTTTCTAATGTTACTAACTTTCTTTCTCTTCTCTTTTTATCTCATCTTTCCATTTCTTTCCTCTCATTTTCTTTCCCTCCACTAACTAATCAAATCTCATAAATTAACCACTTAACATTAAATAGGAAAATGTCTATAATACCCTTCAAAACTATTTTCTCAGAAAACTCCCAAATTCGGTTAAAATAGGATAATATGTAAACATAACATATTTTCATGCAAATTCCACCTCAAAATAATATTCGCCCAATTAAACCAAAAAGGACTCAATGAAAAAGGAATAATCGAAATCGGGGCGTTACAATTCTCCCCCACTTAGGAATTTTCGTCCTCGAAAATATCTCCTGGTTCAAATCATACCGGACACGACTTTCACGCCTCCTCTCCATTTCCCAAGTTACACATGATCTCCCACATGCATACTTCTATATCGCAATCATAGTTATGCCACGCGACTCATATAAACCCATCAATCCTCATCAATCTCCATGGGAGATTGTGGGTACACCACTTGCACCTCACCAGGAACGACATCTCGGTCATTCTACCCTGGTGATCATCCCACTAGGGACGAAGCATAGTCATAACACTTATACCTCATCAGGAATGTCACTTAGTAATGTCCAATACACAAAGCTAAGCCCCACAAGAAGTCTTCCCATAACCAACTCATATCGCAAAATTGCTTAGCCAGTTCCAACTCTCTCTATCATCCTTTTCATCATATGCAAGGATCTTCAAATTACAGCATAAGCCACCACATTATCCTTTCCCGGATGATAATCTCAGTCTAAAACCATAATCCTTCTAGAGTTCCCAATTACTTTCTCTGTCTCACATACTACGCTTCCAAATTAAGCAGATACCTCAAGCTCTGGCAGTCACCATCATCCTAAAGCTCAAACTAACCAATTAAAGCCCCCAACTCGGGAACAACCACAACAGTAACCAACTCCAAATTACTTGTCAGACAATTATTCTTATGCACTCCAAGTTGTCGTAAGGCATGACTACAACTTACTAATGTTGCACTAAACACATCTTCCAATCATATCAACAGAGCTTCTCACAACACAACAATTAATTTTGTCGAGCCCGGCACAACCCATACACGAGTTGTTGGCAGCTCTCCAGAAACCCTTTGAAACTCTCCTCACCGCAACATAAAACTGCTTCTTCTCCTGTACTGATAACTCAAGTTCCTTATGCTCAATATGATCCTCTATTCTCTTCTTTGAATATACCAAAATATCATCGGTGAACACAATCATTGCTTCAATCAATCAAGTATGGAGAATCCTCATGCCAAATGGTTACTCGGTTTCGCAAACTGTGGCAAAACACGCACCACACACTCTGCATCCACTACTAAATCCAAAAATAGTCCATCAATAATTAACTTAATTCCATGCCAATACTTCACCATCACCTAGATCATTGGACTAGCTTTCCAACGCTTCGAACCGTGCATCATTCCGAGTTACGGTCCTCCCGTTACGACAAAAATACTAAAACAACTTTCTCTGCCCAGGACCTCCTCGCTAGGCGGACATAGTAGCGAGCGTGGAGTCGTTCGCTAGCATGCTCTCTAGGCGAAGACCTGGCAAACATGACAGTCCAAAATCTTAATTTCGACCGTTACCTGACTTCCGAGTGTCCGATTTCGATTCCGTAAAAAGCTGTGATCTCGGAATTTGACGTACTGCAACAATTTCACACTTAGAAGACCATACAACACATCCTCGACTCTTGGAATACTTAAAGGCCTTGTTACACCAATTTGCACTCCACGTTAATATTTTCTTTATCATCCACCGGATGTCACTATCCATCCTTTACATACGCGACCTCATAATCTGTCGTCGTAGCACACATCTCAAGCACCCGTCTCAAACTGCTCAAATAATTTAATTATCTTGATTATCCAAAAAGATACATAATAGGGAGCTCTCAATATAAGATAAATTCTCGTAACTAAGTCAACCACAACTCCACTCCGCGCTCTGGTTGTGTATCACTATCTTGTCAGGATGACTTCCAAACAATCACAATTATTCGGCAAACCGCCAACTCCTCACTTGTAGCATCCTGGAGAAGCACAAGTTTCTCCCCCACTTAATCATTCTCACTCCTTGCAGACAAAGGTTAAATACCAAACACGCACCGACAGTGTTTGCACACACATGTCGCGTACAAGGGGACAACCAGCATTAAACAACTTGGCCGGATGGACCGACCTGCTCTGATACCACTTGTAACACCCCACTTCCCAAAACAAATAAAATATAAACATTATAATTAAACATCAGAGTTTTCATCATTTACAGTGGGATATCACATCACCAATAAGTCATCAAAATACTTTATTGATTATTTTCAAATTAATACAGCGAAAATTGTCATCTCAACATTCTTGGCCATCTGCCAGATTTCATAAAATCTCTATTATTATAATTCACCAAAATGTGATACGTCACAGGATTACAACAAGTTTGACGTAAAACAATTAAAACACCCATATTCCGTGTTACGTATCAGAGCACCCTAAGACTCGACCTGTACACCGCTATCCAAGCTATCTATGTACCTGGATTATCTGTACTTCCGAGGAAGCACAAACCATAACAACAAACAACAAAGGGGTGAGAATCACGATCAAATAATAATGGTATAATAGTACATGAAATAAAAGGAAGAATCTATATAAATCATTTCACATACATATTATCCGGACTCACTGTCCCATCGTTCAATCACAATTACAATCACGCAACACATGCGCACACACACACCCCGAAACATACGGTATCGACTCATTCGTCCGTCAGATTCTCCTAGGAACCGAATATAACCATCGCATCAAGCGAGGTTCTGCAGATCCTACACGGGATCAAATATAACAATCGCTCACACCCCACATGGGCACACGAGGTTCTGCAGATCCTACACGGGATCAATTATAACCATCGCATTACGCGAGGTTCTGCAGATCCTACACGGGATCAAATATAACCATCGCATCAAGCGAGGTTCTGCAGATCCTACACGGGATCAAATATAACCATCGCTCACACCCCACATGGGCACACGAGGTTCTGCAGATCCTACACAGGATCAATTATAACCATCGCATCAAGCGAGGTTCTGCAGATCCTACACGGGATCAAATATAACCATCGCATCAAGCGAGGTTCTGCATATCCTACACGGGATCAAATATAACCATCGCTCACACCCCACATGGGCACACGAGGTTCTGCAGATCCTACACGAGATCAAATATAACCATCGCATCAAGCGAGGTTCTGCAGATCCTACACAGGATCAATTATAACCATCGCTTCAAGCAAGGTTCTGCAGATTCTGCACGGGATCAAATATAACCATCGCATCAAGCGAGGTTCTGCAGATCCTACACGGGATCAATTATAACCATCGCTTCAAGCGAGGTTCTGCAGATCCTACACGGGATCAAATATATACTAACATCATACACCGCAGTGTATACTACACGACACGCTCAACATTCATGCCAAATCGTTATGCATTTTTAATCGAATTAAACGATGCACGAAATTGCCCAAACGGCTACAATTCATAACCTAGGATTCACGCCTATCGGCTACCCACAATACATCACGAGCCATCACACCATCTTCTAAATCAAGGAAGGGTCGATCGCAATCGGAACCCCAAGTCACAACTGCACCCAACAGTAGAGAAGACTCATTCTGCTACGTTCGCTACACGCTAGCCTAGCGAGCTGCTAGCGAACGTTCGCCACCTTCTCGTCTAGCGAACTGCTAGCGAGCAAGAACAGAAGCTACAGACTTCGTTCGCTACAGCGAACCCCCCAGCGAGCCATTCGCTACTCCATTAGCTGCCAGCGAAGGAGACCAAAACACCACTGTCCCAAGTCTGGGACCGTTCGCTACGCACTCGCCTATCGAGATGCTAGCGAACACTCGCAACCTGCTCGCCTAGCGAGCTGCTAGCGAGCGTCTGCGAACTGAACTTTCTCCCACTGTTCAGAATCCAAACACCCGATGAAATCTCCCGGTAAATCCCAACTTGTTCCCAGTAGCCTTAGCCTAACATATATTGACTAACCTACGGTATCTAAACGTGATTCTAACCGATAAACATCAGTTCTACCGATTTAACTCATTTATGCCCTAAATGGAAAAATGAGGAAAAGATTCCAACAACTAACACAATCCATACATAATCATGAACATTAATAAGATGATGATACTTCACACCCTTACCTGATTATTTGCAAGCTTTGATCGATTCTTCCAGCCTCTAGGTTTTTCTCTTCTTTCTTCCCCCTTTCCCTTATCTTCCTTTCTTTCTTTTCTTTTTCTTTCTAATGTTACTAACTTTCTTTCTCTTCTCTTTTTATCTCATCTTTCCATTTCTTTCCTCTCATTTTCTTTCCCTCCACTAACTAATCAAATCTCATAAATTAACCACTTAACATTAAATAGGAAAATGTCTATAATACCCTTCAAAACTATTTTCTCAGAAAACTCCCAAATTCGGTTAAAATAGGATAATATGTAAACATAACATATTTTCATGCAAATTCCACCTCAAAATAATATTCGCCCAATTAAACCAAAAAGGACTCAACGAAAAAGGAATAATCGAAATCGGGGCGTTACAATGGCCATCCAGCAGAAGATCATACAATGGATTTTTCGTCACAGTAAACCCTTGTGGGGGATCAACATTCTGCCGGTTGCTCTCTGGCATATCTACTTCTGCTTGCTTTATCTGACTAGCCCTTCAAGGCGTCTATGATCCTCTTGCTTCGAATGCTTCACAGCTCTCGCGAGTTCAACAGGAGTGTCGAGAAATCAACTGCGGGTTATGAACATAGGATGGGTAAGCTCTTGGTATTTGGGTTAGGGAAGAAAATGCAAAATGATGCAGAAATGCTTATGCAAATGCAATGTTATGAGTGCACACGAGAACAGATCCACATCAAGGATCAAGGTCACAAATCCTGCAAGACAACAACAAAAGGCATCTCTCCCATCGAGTGGGCAATCTATTGGTTTATAAGAGGGTATTCCAAAGGCTTTAAAACAAAGTCCCATGCACTAACCCTCAAAAGTTTTCCATCAGAACGACTACTCGTAAAACGATAATCCTTTCAAAGGATGAACACAGAGTTATGTTTTAGCAACCTTTGGAATAAGATTCTACAAAGGTCCTCAGAGTCACGGACTCCCACGTCGGAAATAAAAACGCCATTACGACTACACGTAAGACATAATCATCCCAACGGGGTCTCATCTGAGTGGTGGAATTCGATCCAACTCAACGAGTCCTAAGTCTCGCAAATCAGAAAAAATCCACTTCCTAACTTAGTGTATACTCGAAAGCTCGGGTAGGAAGCTTTATTCTCACAAACCAAACCCAAATAAACCAAACAGGTTAGAAAGAACACAACACAAACAAATAACAAAAGCAAATAAATTACAAATGCGACAGATAAATTAGGCTTGGCTCGCTAGGGGTCCCCAACAGAGTCGCCAGCTGTCGCTACTTGAAAAATGCATCTTGCAACGACGGGGAGGCGAAAAGGATAGACAGAAGAGTCGCCACTGAACTTTATTTATCCCATGAGGGGAAAGGAAAATATCGAGAAAACCTTAAGAAAGAAATGGATAAGATGGTCTCGCAACCAAGAATGCATTCGGAAGCCGGTTATGCAAGGGGAAGGTATTAGCACCCCTCACATCCATCGTACTCGATGGGAACCGTTTGTTTGTCGATGTGTGATTATATTTGCTTAAATATTAAGCTATAAAAGTGTTTTCCAAAGGGTAAATAAGAAGGGTTTAGAAACAAAGAAAGGAAGGATAACGGGGAAGAAAAGAGAAAAAACAGACTCGGTAGGACTTCACAGTCCTATGCCTACGTATTCTCGATAGATGTGAGAAAGTCAGAGTCGACGTAGTTCGGGGAACTACAAATATGGGGGGAATATGCTCGGCAAGGATTGTGGCCCTTGTGCCTACGTATCTTTACTTGAAGAAGTAAAGAATCAGAGCAGTTGTAGTTCGGCCTACGGGTTGTGGGGAATTTCTGGTAGACGATGCTATCGTGCGCATTCTAGCAGTTTAGGTGTTTTACTGCTCGCATGTAAGGAGACTTAAGCGTTCCCTATTTGCGGTAGAACGGACGTAGCATGCCTTTTTGGGAAAGGGTGGAAAAGAGAAAGGGGTGCTCGCTAGGATATCGCAATCCTATGCCTAAGTATTCTCATCTGACATGAGAAATCAGAGTAACGTAGTTCGTGCTACTACGGGTAACTGGTGTTTTTGTGGATGATGTTATCGTGCACATTCTAGCAGTTTAGGTGTTTTTGCTGCTCGCATGTGAGGAGACTTATGCGTTACCTGTTTGCGGTAGAACGGACGCAACATATCCTTTTTGAAAGGATGGTTTTCGCCATGCGAGGCAAGGTGTCACGTTTGATTGGTTGAATTGTTTTTAGAGGCGAGATAGGTCTTCGGATAGTAACCCCTTACGGGTAGTACCCAATTCTTTATCTCAAAGTTTTGTGTTATAAAAATGGTGTGGCGAACATAGCGTCTTCGTATTGAAAGACGAGTATCGAGACCACACACACTATAGTGAGTATCCCGACACTCGGAGAGGAAGAAGTCTACACTCAATCCTTTCTCTTTAATTCAATGCAAAGAGAACTTCGTTCTCTTATTAAAGATGTTTTTGGTTTTGAATGGTAAATGCTTTGCGACAGAGAACCCTACGATAAACGTCAGCACTCAGGATAGGAGAAAGCCTACGCCTAACCACTCCACGACCATTCAAGTTTTTGTTATGAAAATGAGTTTGAAAATGCACTCGGTACAGGACCGAGGTTTTAGGAGGAGAGGGGTTGCGGAATGGAGGTTGTGAAAAGATGGGTGGTGAATAAAGTCGCATCTTCGTATTGAAAGACGAGTATCGAGACCACCCACACTATAATGAATATCCTGATACTTTGAGGGGAGAAGTCTACACTCAATCCTCTCTCTTTCGTTCAATACAAAGGGAAATTGATTTATTATTGAAAAGTGCACTCGATACGGGACCGAGATTTGAAAATGTACTCGATACGAGACCGAGGTTTTAAAATGTACTTGATACAAGGCCGAGATTTTTAGGAGGAATGGTTTGAAAAAGTACTTGGTACGGGGTCGAGGTTTTTAGGATGAAAAGAGGGTGGAGGCGTCTTCGTATTGAAAGACGAGTATCAAAACCACCCACACTACAGTGAGCATCTCGACACTCGGAGAGGAAGAAGTCTACACTTAATCCTCTCTTTTTAATTCAATACAAAAAGAATTAATTCCTTATTGAAAGGTGTTTTGAAAATGCACTCGGCGCGGGACCGAGGTTTTTTAGGAGAAAAATGGTTTAAAAATGTACTCGGTACGGAGCCAAGGTTTTTTAGGAGAGAAGGATGTGGATGAGTGCGGAGAATACAAGCGTCTTCGTATTGAAAGACGAGTATCGAAACCACCCACACTACAGTGAGTATCTCGACGCTCGGAGGGGAAGAAGTCTACACTTAATCCCCTCTCTTTAGTTCAATATGAATATAACTCGATTCCTTTATTGAAGATGTTTTTGAGAACCTACAAAGAGATGAAAAACAAAGATAGATATATACAGGATACAGATAAATAAACAATTCACCAATTAGGATTTTATGGTTTGATATTTATTAAGTGTTTTAAAAGGATGTACAAGTTAGTTGAATATTTACAGGATAATAATAATATACTGGATATATAATATGTACAAGAATATAAATGACTGAAAAATAAAGCAATGAATATTTGACAGAAAAATAAAGCAGTTGAATATTTGACAGAAAGTAAAAGTTAGTGGTTAGTTGGTCGATTGAATCGGGACACAAAAGAGTGAGATCTCGTCTTAACCGCAAATAAAATGTCGATTAATCGAAGGTAGTCTATCGCGATCCCAAAGTAAGAAAGATGACCCAAATGGTTTTCCCCCATAGATTTGAAATCGGGAAGATTATCAACTCCGATACGTGACGCTTGCGGATACAAGACTTCATCGATCCATAAGCCAAAAATACAGTTGAAACGGAGAAGAGATGAGAAGAGAATGGGGTGGTCTCGGATCCAACGATACTTATCAATATTGACTTAGTAATCGATTTAGGGAAGCGTCGTCATCGACCAAAAAAATATGACAAACGAAATAAAGTCGAAAAGTGACATAAAGTTGAAAATGAGAAAGAGAAGAAAAAAAGTCGGTCTCGGATCCTTTATTTCTCATCAATAATTTGACAGAGAATCGAAGGAAATGTCGTCATCGACCAAAAGGGCAAAAATGCCCAATAACTACAGAGAAATAAAATTCAACTCTAAAATATAAAATGCATAAGAAAACTAAAAAAAATATTAAAAAAAAGTTTTTTAAAAAGAAAAGAATAATAATAAAAAAAGATATAAATATATATATATATATATATATATATATATATATATATATATATATATATATATATATATATATATATATATATATATATATATATATATATATATATATATATATATATATATATATATATATATATATATATATATATATATATATATATATATATATATATATATATATATATATATATATATATATATATATATATATATATATATATATATATATATATATATATATATATATATATATATATATATATATATATATATATATATATATATATATATATATATTCTAAAAGAAACTAACATGGTGGAAACTATATATATAAAATAATATAATACATATTTACAATAATAATATTTACAAAAATTTATATACATAATATGTTAACAAAACTTAATAAATAACAAAACTTTTAAAGAATAATATATTCATAATAAAAATAATATATACGTAATAATGATAATATACTTTTAAAAAAAAAGCTAAATAATTTACATTTTATTAAGAAAAACAAAAACAGAGGGGTGTGGTTTGATGAAACAGGTGGTGCAGGTCAGTGGATCGGATGGACTATGGAGGTGGGCTGAGCCCAAATCATTTTAAATAATAAGATAAAATAAATAATGAAAAAAAGAAGATAAATCAGCAAATGAAAAAGAAAAAGAAAAAGAAATAAAAATAAAAATGAGAACTCTTAGTTCCCGTATCTCACTGTATCTCTCTCATTCTCAGGCTCTCGCTTCACCGTTTCTCTCTCGCTCGCTCTGTTCCACTTTCGCGTTCTCGTATTCAGTTTTTCCAAACTTCATCAATCTCCATTTGTGTTTGATTTTTCGGAATCAAGAGAGTGGAAATAAGTTTATGGGTTTTCCGTTTGGTTCCGGGTCCAGGGATTTTACGGCGGAAATCTAGGTTTGTGATTGTGTTTTCGGAAGTTTAATGAAGAAGGTTTGGTGAGGGTTTGATTCGCGGTGAGTTGAATCGGAGAACGAAAGAGATGTTTTGGTGATGGAAGAAGTGGGTCGAGTTTCTGAAAAATGGAGGTGGAAGTGGGTTTGGCGTTGAGTTGAAATCAGATGTTGTTTGAAGGTCGAGAAAGCTTGAAGGTTGTGTATGATTGGAGTGATGAAAAAACGAAAATGGAAGGTGGATTTGAAGTTCTGGTTATGGGTTTTGTTCATGTGATGATGAAGTTGATTGTTGAAGAAAGAGTTTGGAGGCCACTGTTAGGGTTGTGTCCTCAGGGTTTGGAGGCTGCCCTTTCAAATTAGGTTTTTTTTTTCAAGGATAAGGGTGATGAAAGGGTCTTATACCCTACAGAAATGGCACATGGCACAACAGTCTTTTTTGAATTTTTTCTAATGAATTAAATAATTGTAATATCATTAAGTTTTAATTAAATATTTTTTTAAAAAAAACTAATGATTCTATTCTAATAACTAATTCTAAATGAAATAAATACTAATAAATACCATAAATCCTAATTAACTTAATAATAACAATCTAACTTAATCTAATTTTCTAATAAAATAATAAATAAATAAATAAGCTAAAAACTCTAAATAACTCTAATTAATTCTAAAAAATCTTAATAAAAACTCACACAAAATAAAATTCTATATTAAAACAAAATAAAACTCTATTTAGCTCCTAATAATAAAAATTACTAAAAATTATATTTAACCTAAAAGCTATTTCTAAACTATATAATTAAATCTATTTAAAATAAAAACTATTTCTAATAAAATTAAAAACGGTTAAAACTCTAAAATCAAAATCAAAATCTAAAAACTATTAAAATCCTAAAATATCTCTAACATTACTAACTTAATTCTAAAATCCTAAAATATCTCTTAAATTAAATCAAATCTAATTAATTCTAAAATCCTAATTCTATTTTCTAGTTCTATTCTATTTGATTCTAGGAATTAAATAATTTATAAACAATATTTTCTAGTTCTATTCTATTTGATTCTAGGAATTAAATAATTTCTAAACAAATAAATCTATTCCTAATTCAAAATTTATTTTAATAAAAAAATCTATTTAATTCTAATACTAAAAACACACTAAAAACTATTCTATCCATTTATTTTTAAACAATATTAAAAAGAAACCTATTTAAACTAATTCTAAATTATTTAAAAAAATAAAAATAATAATAAGAAAACTAATAAATATTCTATGTTAAAACTATTAAAATAAAATCTATTCTAAAGGAAAAATGAATAACTATTCTAATTCTAAAATATAATAAAAACCTATTCAATATTTCTATAAAAAAAATATTTTAAACTTAATTAAATTAAAAAAGTTAAAACAAAAATATATACAGAAAATAAATATTTAAAAAGAAAAATGAGAAAATAAACAAATGATTGAAATTACGATAATACCCTTAGGCCACGTGTCACCCTTTTATTGGGCAAAAAAGTCGAGATTTGAAATATTTTACCCTATTATTAAAATATTTTATTCACGTATATTATTTTTCAGTATTATCAAAATATTTTATCCAACAACTTTTAAATATAAAAAAAACAAAAAAAACTTGCATTTCAAAAAGCTGTTAAATATATTGATCAATAAAAGATAGGTCAAACACAAAAGTAAATATTTCACTCGTTTGACAAAAAAAGCACTTGGGCCTAAAAAAATAACATATTTGGGCCCAAAACCCCCAAGCCCTAGCAGTTTTCCATTATATATAGTTAACTTTCATCTCAGACTCATTCGTTGCAGAGAACAAAAACGCGCCGTCACAATGGGAAGAAGTAAGTTCTAATGTCCTTTCAACTTTTCCTTTCGATTACGCTATGTTCGTTCAATTCTTTGTTCGTTTTTGATGTTTATAGCTGGAACTTTTTCTTCAATTGTTTCTGAAAATTGCTGATTAGGTTTTTGTCGAAATTTTCTAATATGATTTACTCGTGAAAATTAGGTCATGCCGAAATTTGATTTTATTTTCTTTACTGGTTTGTTTTTGATGAATTCAGATTCATTTAGAATCGATGAGTGTATTAGAATGAATGGTTTATTTTGGATCTGATTCATGATGGTGCATATAATCTTCTGCGGATTTCAATTTTTTTTATGCTTTAGGGTTTAACTTTTGCCTTGTTCAATTGGACTGGAATCATTTGATTTTTGTAGGTTTTTGAGTTTGGTTATTGATTTGATTTTTGTAGGGTTATAAGGTTGATTATTTATGTGATTTGATTTTAATTTTGTTTGGTGTTTAATATAGGACCTGCAAGATGTTACCGTCAAATTAAAAACAAACCATACCCAAAGTCCCGATTCTGTCGTGGTGTTCCCGATCCCAAGATCAGGATTTATGATGTTGGCATGAAGAAGAAAGGTGTTGATGAGTTTCCTTTCTGTGTCCATCTTGTCAGTTGGGAGAAGGAGAATGTTTCAAGTGAGGCACTTGAAGCTGCTCGTATTGCTTGCAACAAGTACATGACCAAATTTGCTGGAAAGGATGCTTTCCACTTGAGAGTCAGGGTTCATCCTTTCCATGTTCTTAGGATTAACAAGATGCTTTCCTGTGCTGGAGCTGATAGGCTTCAGACTGGTATGCGAGGTGCTTTTGGAAAGCCACAGGGTGTGTGCGCTAGGGTTGCTATTGGACAGGTTCTTCTCTCTGTTCGTTGCAAGGACAGCAATGGCCAAAATGCACAGGAGGCTCTTCGCCGTGCTAAGTTTAAGTTCCCTGGCCGTCAAAAGATCATTGTCAGTAGGAAGTGGTAAGTATTTGTTCTATGGGCAGCTACATAGTTACTTTATCCTCATTACATCAGATTTGAATAGTGAACTACCTTTAATCCTTTATGGTGATTTGACTCTAGTTATTCTTGTTTTTTAAATTCTTGTTTAGGGGATTCACCAAGATTGATAGAAATGATTATTTGAAGTTGAAGTCAGCGAACAGGATTCTGAATGATGGTGTGAATGCCAAGGTAATCTGAAGCTCCATGTTAATTCAATGTACCACTGAATGTATCTAGTTTGTGAATATAATCTATTTTTTTTGGCCCTTCATTTTATAATTTATTTGTATGGTGTTTCAGCTTCTTGGATGCCATGGACCACTGGCTAACCGTCAACCTGGAAGAGCTTTTATCAATGCTAGCTGCAATGAGGAGGCTTCTCTCTAGTTTTGAAATATTAGATTTTGTTTTTTTTGTTGCAAGAACTATTTTAATTTGTTGTTTTGTCTGCATCTTATTATATTGTTGAACTTAGCTCTATTTATATTGTTGAACTTAGCTCTATTTATATCGGTTTGAAGACAATTTTGAAGGGCTGTTTAATGTGATATTTTGTTATGGTTTACTTGTTATGGTATCTTTTTATTTTTAAAGCAGATTTGAAGGTTGTTAACGCCTTACTTTTTTGATATTTTCTTCATCAACTTATTAAGAGTTAGAGTAGAAATTATAATGGAAAAGATGATTATAGTTAGACAATGGTTTGTAACAATATTAAAATAGATGAGATGATGAATGTCATATTTAAATGGCTTGTGAATTATGTGATAAAATCGAATGAAGACTATTTAAGTCAATTAAGATAGATGAAGATCTAGATAGCTATGAGATAGTATGGTATGAGGACCCAGATAGTTATGGGATAGTATAGTTTTATCAATCTCATCGTCTTTAATGAGGTTGTGCTAAGCGATTGTTAAATAAACTAGTCTACGGCGTTTGAAATTTAAGATACAAAATAGAAAAAGAAGTTTGAGGATTGGATATATTAAAACCAAAAAAAGTTTGTTAGAATCTCTATTGTTAAATTTGCGCTCTAAACATAACTATTGTAGAAATTATTAAATTGCTTCACTTCTTTTCCTAGAGAAAAGACATCATACAGTTTAAAATTCTTATTTCTAACTTGGATAACGAAATATGCAACATGATAATGAATTAGCTGATCTTCTGAAGCGTATTGACCAGAATCCAATGATCTATATATATTTTAATTTTGAGGCTTTAGATAAAATTTATGTGAAATAAAGAAAATAGTGGTGCCTACCGCCTCCCTTCCGGCTGTTCATCTTTTTCCCACTCAAGCTGTTGCGCTTTGTTGTTGCCTCTTTCTGTCTCTGTCACCTAGCGTCATTGCCCTGCTGCCTCCGACGGTTCTTCTTTTTCCAACTTTCTCTATGTTGTTGTTGTTGCCTCCAGCTAACTCATTTGGATATCTTTGTCACTTCGGTGTTATGGTCTCAATTATATTCCAACATCAGGTCAGATTTGGAAAATTATTGAATTTCAGACTTGTGAGTTGAATTAACGGTAAATTAGACTCTGATATGTTTGGTCTCTAAAAAAAATTACCCAACCTTGATTCTGTTTATATCATGCAGACATTATTGTATTAGAAAAATGGATTGTGACATGTTTGGTTTGGATTATTCAGGTTAAAAGAATGGATTGTGATATGTTTGGTTTGGATTATTCATGCAAAGCATGAAGGAGAAATTTTGATGCACTTATTATGCAGACATAACATCAGTATGTTATTCAAGTCTTGTAGCAGACTCTTTCTTAAGCTTGATATATTGAGTGGTTTGTGCAAGAAAGGGTTCGAACTCAAGAATAAGGTAGAGAATGTAGACTCTTTCTTAAGCTTGACATATTGAGAGTGGTTTGTGCATGCAAGGGCTCGAAATCAACGATAAAGTAGAGAATAGAGTAGGAAATATCTATTTAGACATCCTAATAAAAAATTTATCGAGTCTTTTTCTTGTTTAAACATTTAATAGTTAGAAGAAAACAATCGAAAAGTTAATATTATATTTGCAAAATCAACTAAATGATTCCTATTGAGTACAACAGATGTAAGGAGTGCTAATACATTTCCCTCGCGTAACTGCCTCCCTAATCTGAATTTGGTTGCAACGACCATTTTCATTTTTTTTGAGTTTTATTGATATTTTCCCTTTTCTTTTTGCAATAAATAAACTTTGATGGAAGCTCTGTTTTTTTTTCTTCTCGCGCTTCCACAACATGTTTTGTCTTTGATTTTTTGGGTTGACCAGTCTCAGGGTCGTGGTCCTTTGCTCTATTTTTCTTCTTGGCTTATTGAAGTCCTGAATCCTCAATAGTAGTCTTCTTCTTCTTGGTATCTTGAAAATTTAAGGGTGCTGGTGGTCTCATATTTGTAGATATGGGTTGAGCGGAAACCAAACTGTCATCGCTCTCACTAGTATACTCAACTTCTATATTTTTCTTATACTCTAATATTTGACCTATCACCTCATTTAATTCACTTGACTTATGGTTTTATTCATTTGCATACATTTGTCTATTTGATCATACATTTACGTCATTCATCGGCATTTTCATACTGTAACAAATTTAGGCTAAAGGTTCGGCAATGAAGGAAATAATCAGCTTAAGTGGATTTTCAAGGCAAATATTATTTAGTGATTATTCGGGTAAATTTCCCATATTACTTGTGGTGTGAATCATCTCTTTTCATGTTTAGTTGGGAGATTGAAATGATTGTCACTTAATTCAGAGGTTTGCTTGAATTAAAAGAAAATGACAAAATTAGAATAAAAAGAAGATTTCATTCATTTATTGAAAATTATGGTACAATGAATATAGATTTAGATACGAATCAAAAGAATGTATTACTAGGAAAGAGGATAAAAAAGTTACATCTTTTAGGTACATTTAACTTTTTGGTCAAACAATTGACTTTTTGGGTCAACTGTTAATCATCGACTCGACTTCACTTCTGAATTTTTCTAGACCTATTATAGAAGCATTTGATCAAGAGATTCATCATCATTCATCACAAATAACTTGTGCCATGGTTATGCCAAGTGCTAATTTCCAACAAATTCTATCTTCCATCAAGCCTCACTTTCATGGCTTGTTCTTCACTTTCTAATGTTGCTTCAAGGTCATTCTTCCACCACAATGATCATTTTGCTACAAGAAAAAAGGTACACCAAGTTAGACATTCATATCATGAAGTTAATTCATCAAAAAATCATGGAAAAGTCATGAAAAGTTCAAGAAACTTAGGAAAATTCTGCACTATGTAAAAAATTCAATACTTGTTTTTTCAACACGTTCCAACATTGATTCATGCCTAAAAATTCAAAATTTGATCCATGAGTTTACACCATTCAAAAGTGATTATTTTTAACACAAAATCACTTCTCAAAAGCACTTAAAGTCATAGGATAATTCACCAAAAATTCAAGGAAAAAATGGTGAAAATCAAAGGCAAAAGCATTCAAAAATTCAAATTTATTACTAGTGACCCTTTGCCTTACATTTCAACTTGGTACTTTAACAAAATCCAGACACCACTGGTCTCTAGCTACTTATGCATCCACAAACTATTCAATTACCCAATTAACTGATAATTACAATGACTACCAAACTAACACAAATAACTTTCAAACAAACACAAATTTCAACTTCCATTTTCAATCAAATTCCCGTTCAATCCTAACCATTCTTAACAATTAATCCAAGGGTTTAAATTGGTGACCCGTAACTAAATCTTAAATTAATTTTGCACCATTGATAAACCTCTTACTTGGATCACACTTTAAAGGTGATCATTCATTTACAAAGTCTATATAAACATATCATTTCTCACATTTTTCGGGGTTAGCTAACCTAACTAACATAACTAGAAAAACCATACCATTTAACATCCATCTCTTTAACTATTTTCTGCCACCATTTTCTTCACAAGTTCTCTCATAATTATATCTTTTCTTCACTCCCTCACCATCACCAAAGTTCATATTCATCACCATTTAGAACTTCACATTGAAGTTCTAAATTTGGTGGAACTTAGCCACAATCCAATTTCAATAATCATCATCTAAAGTTTATCAAGATTCCAGCACAATCATCATCCAAAGTTCATCAATTCAAGCTTATTCATCAATATTCTACATTCAAGATTCATCTTCTATATTCATTCATCATAAAAAATAGTCATCAAGCTTGGAAGTTAATTGGATTAAAGGTGCTTATTCTTGAAGTACGGGTTTCTTTTCGGCACTCCGATTCTCAACATTAACCGAAGCATACCTCCACTCCATCAGTAATCCTTTATCTCTCCCACACCCTTGCCATGAATTATTGGATGTTTGATAGTTGATTAATTTAAGCCACTGTTGTGAATAGCTTATTAAAATAATAACTTATTTGGGCATAAAACACATAAACTTGAAAATATTGATTTTTTAATTCTTAACTATTAATAACATGTGATTACATCACTAGAAGTGATTTTTCGTCACGATTCTGAATATGTAATTATTTTTTCACGACTCATTATAACGAACGTGAATCGATCAATTCTTTATACACTTTGTTCTTCACCTTTTTGTCTGACTCTTTAAAATTCGTGACTCATTTGTAAAATTCGATGGCATATTTGGATTTTTTTGGGAAAAGTCGAGTCCGGTGATGTATAATTTGCATATTTTTTTAATTTTTAATTTTAGTAGATTAAATTCAAGAACTATGAACAATTAAAGAACAATATGGAAGAAACTCAGAAGTTACAGTCTTGTGACACATGTTTTGAACTTTTTTTCTTTTTTCACTTTTCTGCACAGTGCCATGTGGCGCGTTATTGCTGGTCCAACGCATGCATATAAGACAAAAATTAAGATGATAAAACGTTAGATCCCCTGTGATCTAGTATAGTGCGTGCTAGTGTTCATAGTTATCAGATCTGAAGTAAATGCATCCAACGGTCTGCATCATTCATCACATTGACTTTCTTCCTTGACCATTGACCGCAGTTGTGTGGACCAGACGGTTGGGCCTGTGTTGTTTGTTGCTCCCTATTGGGCCTTTTTTGCCTCCACACACCCCTTTTGCAAACTGCACCCCAAACCTGAATTCACAAACAAAAAATATTTGGACTTCGATCTGTCTGGGGCTAGTGCCCTATTTTACTTCCAGCACCCTCTTTTAATTTTTTAATTTTTTAAACATTATTTCCTAAATTAATTCTTTTAACTCTTTTTAACTTTTTTTTCTAACACATTAATATATTAAAAATGAACATTTTAATTCATTAGATTAGATTTGATATTTTGGATTCAATTATTAATTTCAATTAATTATGATTAGCTTTTAATTGAGTTTAGTTGCTAATTTTTTAAAACCATTTTATAATTAATTAGAAACTAGAGTTGACATGATTATTTTCAATTCATAATACCATTGTTTTTCTCATAATTCTATGTGCTTAATATGTACTTTTTAGCATGGTCATATCTTTGATTAGTTGATCAAGTTTAATCTTGATCAATTAATTACATTTGAATTAGATCTTTAGGTGACTTTTCATGAATAATTACATGCTCCCATAGGTTTTCATCCATTTGAGTGATCATAAGTCCCTTGATCATTTAAATTGGATTAGATCTTTGACTTTATTCATACTTGATCCTTTAGATCAATCATCCATCCTTTCACTTTTCAAACCCTAGAACCAATGCATGACAACATGGTGTTTATCCCTTTTATTTTCTTTCCTTGTTCATTTAAGACTAAAATCTTTTTGCAAAAAAATCAAAATACCTTAAAAATACGATGCGAATTGTGTGCCACGAGCCTTAAGAAACAGAGAAGAATGAGAGAGATTATTACTATCATTGTTATGAGTATCTTTGGATATGGGACGTAGGCCCCATTTATTCAAAGTATTCATCTCCGTTCGTAGACTTTAGTGCATTTCAAATCAAGACAATCTTTTCAAATTTAAAAACAATCACAACCAATCAAACTCAATTTTTTGCCTTAGGGCATTTAAAAGTTTTTCACAAAGGACATGTTATTTTTCGTTTTACCGCAGTACAAATAACATTTAAGTCTCCCATTCTTGAGCATACAAGCTACGTTTAACTGTTAGAATGCGATCTAAGCGCATCCATTCTACCGTAAACAAAAAAACACTTAAGTCTCTCACACACGAGTATACAAGCAACGTTTAACTACTAGAATGTGAACTTTAACATCATCCAATAAAAAAAATCAACAACACTTATTTTCTACCACAGACTACGAAGCTCTGATTTTGTCATTGCACTATTGGAATACGTAGGCACAAGATTTCAACATCTTGGCGAACACATTAATTAAAAAATTATTTGTTTTCCCTTAATTAAAACCAATCGCAAGTAACCTTTAGATAATAACACCCATCCACGTAAAGAACAATCAAAATGGTTCCCATTGAGTACAACAGATGTGAGGGGTGCTAGTACCTTCCCCTTACATAATCGATTTTTGAACTTAAGTTTGGTTGCGACGACCATTTTCTTTATTTTAAGGGTTTTTATCAATATTTCTCTTTCTTTTGGAATAAATAAAGTTCGATGGAGAATTTGTAATTTTCGCGTAGCAAAAATTATGAAATTCTTTTTTCAAACTAAGGCATGCATAATTGTTAGTATAATAAAGAATGAATGTACAAAAATAAAAAAGAGTCAGAAGGTGGTTCGAACCTGTGTTTCTTCACTATCTGGAACTTCAGTTGCCTTGTATTTCTTGGCTTTCTTTTTGCTTGGAATGATAAGAACTATTTCCTTTTTTTCCAACTCTGGACGGTAAAAAAAGAAGATAAATAAGAGATAAAGAAAGACCTATTGTCAAAATAAAGAATAAAGGTCTAGAAAGTCTACTTGTTTTGTTTCCTTTGGATGGTCAGACTTTTCACCATCATCAACTGTTTCTATTTGCTCCTTCTATGACTCTTTTGAAGCGAGAGGTACAATTACAATAGTTTAATAGAAGTAAAAGAAGTGAAACATAAGGAAAAGTGAAGAGGTTCCTAAGAGTCCTGTATATCTCATGCCGAACTGGTGGACAAGATTCGAACATGTTCAATGTCGACATGGAGACGACCTCTATAATTTTCTATGTTATACTTAGTCAAACTTCTCTTTGACGAGGTTTTTTCAGTTCATTATTTAAAGTTGACAAAGATCCACAGGTAAACCAGTCAGGAAATGACAGACGATAAGCCAAGCCAAATTCACAGGTTGGAAATGGTGGAAGCTTGGAAAAATAAAATTTTAAAGAGAAGTCGTACTTATCTTTTACATAAGTAGGAAATTTTAGTTTTGGAATTTTTTCAAGAACTTTGTGTTTTAAAGTAAGGGTTACATCATAGATAGTTCGACTAAGTTCACATGGATTATACACTATTTCAAATTACATACCTCGACTCTTCTTGAATGTACTCTACAAAGAGAAAAAAACGTCTGTTGAACGTTGAAGAAGAGTTGAAGGGTCCACAAAAACATTGACATGATCATTCGACCACCAATCTTCAAAGTTTTGTATGCATAAATAAGAAACTTGAAAATCAAAAGGGGTAAGAGTAATGACTTCTTTGGCCTGCTAGTCTATTTTAAAAATATTTTTCCTCAGTTAGTTCAATCTTGGCTAAACAAATTTCGTCTTTATAAGTATAAAGATATTTTAGAAAAAAAAATAGCTGAGGCTAAATTGTCTGGCCACCAGGTTTGGTTGGTAACCAGTAAGTCCCAGACTAGTTTTTCCTGTCAAAATTTTGGTTGACAGGATAATTGATTTTAGGAAAGTCGTCCAAATGTTGAGAGCCTCAAAATGTTGTTCAGAGGAAAGGGTTGAAAAATTCTCTTTTAAACCAGTATGGACCATGAATTCGACTAACAAATGCAACCATGGAGGAAAGAAATGTGGCACGACCTGCGTACATAAAGAAATATTGTTTGAAGACTTCTCCAGTCAAAAGGCTTGTATCTTCTAGAGTAAGTAGATCCAACCTAGTGCATTTAACCCGTCTATCTTCAAATTATCTTGCTAAGTCATACGAGATGGTAACCTTTAGAGAGGGTTCGAACCCGTCTATATTTGAATTGTATTGCTAAGTTTGACCAAAACTCTTGGTGTTTGCAGAATCCACATCGGACCAAACAACAAAAGTTTTTGTCAGAGTTTGTTATGGATTTTAGATTGTGAGAAGCAAGCCCTAGAGATTCATAAAGAGAACCTAAAATCAACTTGTTAAGGAATACATTTCCCCCTCATGGATCTGATTTGTCAAAGGTATGAGCTTCTTGGATATCTGCAAAGAACCAAGGAAAAAAACAAAATGAGATAGCCATAGGGTGAGGAAGGCGATATGCTCATAATCAAAGAATTCCTCATGGTGGTTTACATGTTAATCCTCAATATAATTACTGAAGAATGGACGAGTGAAAGAGAAATTGGGTTTGATTTTATTTTTGAGAGAAGGGTCGAAGGTATCCCCAGTTGGTCAAAGACTAATGATAACAACCATGTCGAAGAGCATGGGAGTCATCATTCCACAATGAAGGTGAAAGGTGTTAGTCGAGCCTTCCCAAAAGAATTTTTTTGAAATGAGTATATTAGGGTTGCATTTGGGACCAATCGTGAACAATTGAATAAAAACATATATATCTTGGTCTTTCCAAAATTCTTCTTTCTTCTTTTCCCCTCTATTCAACCAACTGATGTAAGCTTCATTGTTGATGGTAGGATCAAAACAGAAGAAACATTGAGGTGAAATCATAAAACTTAACTCATAAATTGTGTCTTCAAACACGCAGGGTTTGCAACGACGGTAGCAAGAAAAAAAACTTCTTTAACTTATCAGGTTTTGCAGAGGTTCTAAAGAATGGACCCAAAAATGCATGGACATCACTTGAAATAGATAAAGGGATTAATATTTGGGAAGCCCAAATCATGGCTTTTGTTTCTCCATTGATTGTTCAGGGATATAGGCGTGGCCATACAGGTGAGTCGGGGCAATAATATCATATTTATTATTAAATTGATATATTGTATTAATTTATTATTTAATGATACATGTTTTTTGATATTATTTATTAGTTTTATTTAATCTATTTATTTTTATTATTTTATTTACTTCAACCATTATTGAAAAATGTAATATATTATATTAAATATATTATTTATTAGCATTTTTTATAATTTTAATAAAAAATTTATTTGTAATTAAAATATTTAAAAATAGATCCATACTGAACTATATGAAATTAAATTGAATCAGATCATATTTTTTTAATCAATCATTTAAAATTAAATTATATTACAAATAAATTTATTTTTTAATCGAATAAAATTTTCCTTAAAATATCGCAAATACTTAAAATTTTAAGGAATGATATACTTTGCGATATTTTAAGGAAAATTTTAAGGTATTTGCATTATATCATTACATGGTGTTATTACATTATAGGTATTTGCAATCATTTAAAATTTGCTTTAAAATATCGCAAATACCTATAGGTATTTCAAGGAAAATTTTAAGGAAAATTTGCGATATTTTAATGATATTTTAAATGAAATTTTCCTTAAAATATCGCAAATACCTATTTTTATCGAATGAAATTTTCCTTAAAATATCGCAAATTAAATAATAATTTGCTTTAAAATATTGGTCCAAAGTATATCATTACATGGTGTTATTAGTATTAGTTAAATGACATAAAAAAAAGTAATTAAATGGTGTTATTATTAGTTACGCATTTTCAAAAAAGTAACCCACACATACAGTTAGGATTACACAACAAGCGGGTTCAGTTGGGTTCGGGTCTAGAACCCTCAATCGTCCCCATTCGCGGGTGCAAAAGACAGATCCAATTCCGTCCAAAAGTTGAGTTTGGATTTGTCGGGTATAACTAAAATGGGTTACGAATTTCGGGTGGATTCATTCGGATTGAAGGAGATAAAATAGCTTTACACTATAAAAAAAATGTAGAAGAATTTTCAGAAATATTTTTTCTTAAAAAGATAAACAAATTTGATGCAAAGGAGGTGAGATTTGTATCATGAATATTCAAATCATAAAAAAATTGAAATAGAAAATATATAATAAAAAAGATGAACAGATGATCTTTGTGAAGAATAAAAAAAAGACTTTTACGATAGATATAATATAAAAGAGGCTAAATTTGTTGTAGAGACAAAAAAAAGAATAACAATGGTGTTTTTGGTGTTGTAGATGCGAGAGACATAGTGAAATATGAGGTGAAAATATTGAAAAAGTGATTGGTAAAACAAAAGAGACATTACTATTATTTATTTGCTTTTATCATCAACTTAGATAAAGACATAGTAAAATAATGGTAAAATATTTTTATTATCTTCTCCACATTTGAGTCTTTTGATTGCTATATTATTTATTTATGTAAATGAGTTACTGTTGTTTTTGAAAAAAGATAATGTCAAAATAAAAAGACACGAATAATTAAAGTTGGTATATTTTAAAGTTTTAGTCATTTAAAGAGAGATGATTTGAAAAATCCATAACCTGTCTCTTAGCACCGAAACATATAATAAAAAATTTAAAGAATTTTCTGCAACATATACTTGAGCGGTTCGGTTACATCCGGGTGTATTTAACAAAACCGGAACCGCCCATCCAACCCATATAAAACTGATAATTTTATTTTATGAACATGAGAACCGTTATAACCCGTCCATCTATGAATTTTTGACTTCGGTTTTTTCGGTTTCGGGAGGATGAGCGGTTCTTGTCCACCCCTACATACAATAATAGTTTATTCTTAACCGTTTATTCTTAATCGTTTATTCTTAATGGTTCTAAAGAATTCATGTTCATATTCTGGTAGCTGTATAGATTTTGGTGCCCCTTACAATGTTGAGGCTCTATGTTGTAGCACTCTTTCTACATGCACAGGGCCGACCCTGCCAACCATCATCTAACCACCATTTTAATTATTATTATTGTGAATTGATGTCGTTAAAAATAAATTAAAATATAATAAAAATATTGAATTTTTTGAACAAACATAAAAAACCTATTAAATTTTACAAAGAGAGAAGAAAAAAGAATAATAATAATGGATTAAATCTGTTTTTCTATTCACTTTCTCAATAAGAGTTAAAAAATTACAAGTGAATATTAACAATTAACCTCTCTTGTTGCGGTGAGAATAGAATATCAAACTATTAATTAGTTTGAATCACATCTTTAGTTCATAACCGATCTTTGATTTATCCGAAGGAAAAGGTCAAAAGAAGGAAAACCTAATTTTTGCATCGTAAACAATGCGGGGAGAGATCTAGGTAAGGGGTTGGTTAAGCCTAGGGAAGGTATTAGCACCCTAAACTTCTGTAGTACTCTACAAGAACCTTTTGTTTAAATTTACTATTTTTATTTAATTATTTGCTTGAGGGTATATGTGCTAAGGGTTAGAAGATGAAAGAAAGACCTAAGGGTTAATCCTAAGTTTACTCGCCAAGATTCGCATCTTGTGCCTACGTATCCTGGGTAGGGGATGGAATCAGAGTAATCGTAGTTCCCCTCGAAAGGGAGGTTAGAAACTTCTTGACTGTGGTCAAGGTTTCAATGGGGAATAAGCGTTCTTAAGGAAGCGCTTACGTGGAGTGCGACGACTCCTATTTCTACGTTGAAATCGAATTGAAATGAAAAGGGTAACCTAGGTCTTCCACGGCGGGAAACCTAATACGGAGTACGACGACTCCTTAAACTAATGCTAGGGTAAATGAGGATTTAGTCCACGGTGGGACGCCTATGCAATTAGAGTTTTGGAAAATGAAAGGGTCAAAGGTAAGGACTATTGACACGACGGTCAAACAGCTAGACCTATTCCTTCGGAGGGTTTTAAGGGTAAATAATGCAAAATAATTAGTTATATGGTAGAATTGAAATACAGGAAAGTACGAAAGCAGTAAAAAGTGCAAAGCGACGATCTCCTCGCGTAAGTTACAACCCAAAGAAAATAAAGTACAAAAAGTAACGGAATTGCAAAACGACGACATACTCGCGTAAATTACAACCATTGAGAAAGGAAACACGACAAATACGGGATTAATAAGACGTACCACTGAGAAATAAGAAAAATCCTACGACGACTAACGGGACTGTTGGGAATTTCTATTTTGACTTTTGGGGTTAAAGATTATATTAAAAGTGTTAGCAAATTAAGTTAGAATCATTTTCAAGCAAAGTTTTAGAATTAAATAAAAATGATTTTTTTTAAGGTTTTAAGGTTTTGAAAAAAATGTTAATTTTTTTTTTTTTTTACTTTTAACTTAAAATTCAATTTTAATTAGTTAGAAGTTAAGTTAATTTACCTTTTTAGAATTTGATTAATTAAAAAATTTAATCTTTCTATTAAGAAAATTACTTTTGAAATGGGTTTTAATTATAAAACTGTTAATTTTAAAAAGTGAGTTTTAATTACAAAATTTTAAAAAACGTTTTAAGGACAAAAATTTTATTAAAAAAAGGTTTAATTAACTCTACTACAAAAACCTAATAATAATAATGATAATGATAAAAAGAAAAAGAAAAACTAAAAGAATTAAATTAGGGGAAGGGACAGTCAATGTTGTAGAGACCCATTTAAGGTTTTCATTTTTCTTCTTCTTCTTCTTCTTCTAGCTTGCCGACAGTGCATTCCTCCATTGTGGCCCGTTGAAGCTTTTGCTTCCTTTGTTTCCGCCTTTGCATGGCCGGATCTTCTTCATCCCATGGCCGCAAGCTTCCTTCTACCTGAAAAAAAAACCCACAAAATCCAATATGATTTCAATCAATTCTTACATATTTCTCTGGTTTCTTGATGGTTTTCGTCGTCGGTACGAACGGTGGTAATGATGCGTGTTTGGTGGCGGCCGATGATGTGGAAAACTAAGGTTGAGGTGGTTGCGGATCCGGAACAGGCTTTTGTTGCTCTTGTTCTTGTTGAGGATGGATCTTCGGATCTGTGTGCACTTCTGGATTCTTCGTGATGATGAACACCTCTTTCTGACGGTGTTCTTGATCCTCCTTTTTCTTCTCTCGGTGATGCGTTCCAGATCCCCCTTGTTTTTATGAACACTGATGCATTTATATTGTTATTTTTCTTAACACTTTTTGGGCCTGAATTCTCTATACTCTTCTCGATTTAATTTGTTGCATTTTTTTAGGATCTTGATTGACTGATTTATTGTGATGATTTTCAGGAAATCTTGATGGTTTGTTTTGGTTGCTGCGACATTCATGGTTCTTCAGAATTTTCAGGGATTGTTGTTGCTGATTGTTGCGTTTTGCTGTTGGAATTGGGATGAACTTGTTGCGATTTCTCTGGAAAAGTTGTTTTTGGATTTTGTTGCATAGTTAGTTTGATCCGCTTGGCTTCAGAAATTTCTGGGAAATATGCTTGTGCTCTGTTTGACAAAAACCATTTTTTAGAAAATTTCTTTTTCCAAAAGCACTTTTTCAGAATCACTTTTTCTAAAAAAATCACTTCTCTCTCTCTCTCTCTCTCTCTCTCTCTCTCTCGGAATGACTTAGAACAGATACTGCCGGATTTGCCGAGGTCGGAAAATAAGTCGGGAGTTGGCGACAGAATATTCCGTTACCCTCCCGACGTACCCGATGATGAAATCAAACTGAGGGTATCGGGACCGAAAAAACCAAATTAATTAATTGAATCATTTTCATCTGTTGAGTTGTTTTGCAGGTTTGAAGAAAAAGTCGGAAGTCGAGCATTGAAGATCGGACTCGAAGACATTTTTAGGACAATTAGGAATTTCCGAATTTAGGAATTTAAAAATTGTAATTTAATTTCCTTTGTAATTGAATTTGTAATTTCCTTTGTAATAAATAAAAAATAGAATTTATATAAATAAATTCAGCTCTTTAATTTACTTCTCCGATCAAATTTCCCCTATTAAATCTCCAAATAATTTATTCGCTTAACTCGAACGAATAAATTAAATTTATCTGATTAACTCCTCCAAGTACATTCGTCCAAGTAAACTCTTCCAAATAACTTCAAATAAATTCGTCCCAGATAAGTTTGTCCGATTATATTCATCCTATTAAAATCATCTGCTTAAATCTATGCAAATAAATTCAACTGATTAAACTCATCTGATTAACCTCGTCCAAATAAATTAATCTGATTAAATTCATCCAATGAAAATTATCCGATTAAGCTTCGACGTTCCAAACTCTGAATTTCGACAGTTGACCATCGTGCCCGATTTAAATCCTCCGTAACGGCTGAGTTCAAACAAATTCTTCTGTAAATTAATTCGTACTCGACATTAAAGTCAATGAATATTACCTTGAACAGATAAGCAGAGAAATTTAGTTAAACGGAAAAACGAACTGCCTTTCGTATTGAAAATTCAAATCACGTATCGACTTCTTTAACCCGGTAACCTGAACCAGCTCGACTAACAATCATGACCTAACCAAAAGACATTCATTATAAATTCGACGCGCACCGAAACTCCACTGTTCTTTTGAAATCGACCGTTGACTAACAGAAAGCAGGAAAACACACGTCTGTCACAATAAATTCTTCAAAGCAAATCTTCACACCGATTTAACCTGAACCCACTGATATCCAACATACTCAGCTTCATAAATTTCCAACAGGATGCAAATTAATGACCAATTTTCCCTTCACCAATTAAATCGCACACAGAGTGATTTTTCCTACAAAAAATAACATACTGAGCAAACTGGTTAGCAGTTAGTTACAATGCAATGCAAAATAAGATGGAATGTGAAATAAAACGACTAATCTAAGGGTAAAATTTGGGGTATTATAGTTGCCCCTATTTAAATAGCTTCACCAGATGATTTGAACGACGAAGGCTCGAGAAATCATGGTGAAAGGGATTTAAATACAGAAAACCGAAAATGTTTCCCTTAGATGAAGTGATATGCAATGCTATGAACAAAACAAAACGAAAATATAATGCTGACAATGCCATGAATCTAATATGATGCGTATGCTGGAATGATAAATGCAAGGATGTAGACGACACGACGACACAGGGGACAGACGCGACGAATGAACCATACTGGGGAATACGACGCACTAGGGAAACAACACGACACTGGGGAAAATTCTAAAGTGACGGCCATCTGGTGCAAGCACGACCAATTGTCACTTTTAGAAATAAATGGTAAGAACGGGATCCTCAATGGAGATGGCACCGGTGAGACGGCCTCCATCGGGGAATATCTAAGAGTAATTGTTCAACAGGTGTAGGCGTGACCGGATGATACTCTAGGATAAAAGGAAAAACTGGACTCGCACGACTGTAGGACCAAGTAAACATAATGATGGAACATTGAGCAAAGAATAACATGCGAGCTTCTAGAAACTTTCCTCGTGATGGGATCAGACAGAATCTTTGGGAATCCGTAGAAAATATACAGGGTAGAATCGGCTGTATGCCACAATAGATGGACTTTAATGGGAAATGCCATGATAAGCTTCTCGGAAGAGAACTGCCACTTATCGCTGCGGGACTTACATGCCAAAATGGATAAGCTCTCGAATAAAGAGACTGTTGCTTATCTGGGGGTAATAGACGAAATGATTGATAAGCTCCACTGGAGGGACTGTCGCCTATATGATAAAATAAGCTTCCATGATCAAAACATGATTCAACTTCTTCTTTTACTAAGGGATAAACTAAAATTCTTCATACTTCAAGGTCGGCGCCCTAAGCATAATTCAGTTTCTTCTTTTGCTAAAGGGTAAAATAAACTTCTTCACGTTTCAGGTCTGTGCTCCCTGAATATGGTTGAGTTTCTTCTTTTGCTAAAGGGTAAAATAAACTTCTTCACGTTTCAGGTCTGTGCTCCCTGAATATGATTGAGTTTCTTCTTTTACTAAAGGGTAAAATAAACTTCTTCACGTTTCAGGTCTGTGCTCCCTGAACATGATTTAGTTTCTTCTTTTACTAAAGGGTAAAATAAACTTCTTCACGTTTCAGGTCTGTGCTCCCTGAATATGATTCAGTTTCTTCTTTTATTAAAGGGTAAAATAAACTTCTTCACGTTTCAGGTCTGTGCTCCCTGAATATGATTCAGTTTTTTCTTTTACTAAAGGGTAAAATAAACTTCTTCATACTTCAAGGTCTGTACTCCCCTAAACATGATTAAGTTCCTTTTTTTACTAAAGGGTAAAACAAACTTCTTCATACTTCAAGGTCTGCGCTCCCCTGAATATGATTCAGTTTAAACCTCCCCTCTCTTCAAGATGAAAGGGCAATGGAAACCAGCTGCTCGATGGAGATGGGCATTTGCTGCAAGTCACGATGAAGTTAGGATAAGCTTCTCAGGCGAGAAATACCGCTTATTTGCGAAAGTAGCAATGATAAGCTTCTCGGATGAGAACTGCTTGTAGAGGTTGTAAAATGTAAATTGTAATGAAGGTTGTAATGAAAGATTGTAATGTAAGATTGTAAGGTTGTGTAATGATAGGCTTCTTGTACGAGAACTATCGCATACCGATTGAATGTAATGATAAGCTTCTTGTACGAGAACTATCGCACACTGTTGTTGTAATGTTTGTAATGTAATGAAAGTTGTAATGTAATGATAAGCTTCTCGAACGAGAACAGTCACAGATCAGTCGAAAGATGTAATGATGAGCTTCTCGATCGAGAACAGTAGCTTATCGATAAAGGCGTTGTAAGAGGCTCTTTTTTGAAAGATAGTGCAAAATAAATGCACGTCCAGGTAGGTTCGGCGACCGACGGGATCGAAGTTCAATCTAGACTCGAACTAGAAATAAATTGTCAAACAGGACTCCATTGAGGAAGTGAACTCAAATGGGGATTATCTTATCCTAGCACGGACACATAATTGAAATAACCATCATCCACGAGGTTCGAGCTCTATGGGGGGAAACTGGAAAAGAGTAGGTATTTTATGCTTAGGGCTGACGATCTACTTGGAGAGAACGGATGAACCCAGTTACTCGGCAGTAACGACAAAGGATGACACATATAGAAAAACAATGTAGATGTGAATGCGTGTGTTAAATGTGTATGTTAATGTGTATAAAAATGTAATGAGCATGCAATGCTTAGGCTCATGCACATGCTGACAAAACAAATGAGAGAAGGAAACATGAGATGAAATAAACATCTCGACGGGGATACTCGATCCTCTGCAATGGTACATCTACCGAAGGATAGAAAAAGTTGATGGAGGAACCAACTCTGGCTTCAAAGTTCTAACTTCTATGGGGAGAAAATAATCCATTTGAGGATATGGTGTCATGACTTCCTCACGGGGATACGATACGATCTCACTGGAGAGTATGATATCCTGACTTCACTAGAGGGATTGCTATCATGAATCATAATTAGCCAAGGAAAATATTTGGATTAGAGACCTCTGGGGATAAAATAAATACCCACTTTGTGAGGAAGATGTGGAGCTAGACGACTTCATGGAGAAAGCGTAGCGACTTCTTGGAACAAAACATCGGCTTTCTAGGAGAAAGGTGTATCCAACTTCCCTGGGGATAAACTATATCAGGCTTCCCTGAGGAGAGTTCCTCAGACTGACTGGGGAGAATTCACCATACATCCCTGGGGAAATTATCTTGACTTCTTGGGGGAGAATATAACGATCTCATGGGGAGTATTTCCTAAGGAAAGTAAGGCAAATTTACTTAGGAACAAATGATTCCACTGGGAGTGGGTCCTCAAGGACATGGAACATTTGGAAGATACTGGGAATATCTCTGCAGCCTTGAGAGTCACTGGGGATTTATCGGATGAATCCCAAAAGTGTTGTCAGCTTAAAGTCTTGCTGGGGGACTGTTTCCTGAGGAAAGCATGGCAGCTTCGGTGCAGAAAAGATGCTGGTATGATGCTGGTATGATCTCTGTAGTCTTGAAAACCACTGGAGATTACCGGATTCATCTAGAAGTGTTGTCAGCTTATAGTCTCGCTGGGGACTGCGTCGGCTTAAAGTCTCGCTGGGGACTGCGTCGAGGCAATGGTTTAGACGTGCTTCTGCAACGATGAGACTTACTTGGGAATGGAGATCGCTGGGAGTAAAATCCATCGGGTGCATGAAGAATGTTGTGAAACAAAGTAGTTCTGATCTTAATGGACTTTGTAGTAGTCGCCATTTTGAAAAACATAATGCCCCAGAGTACCTGCTTTATGAGAGAGTCATCTTGAGAGGATTTTACAAAGAACATGGATTCCAAATGCCTCACTATTTTAAAACTCTTGAAAATATTTGGTCGGATCTCGACGTAACTGGCACAGATCAACCGTGTTACGATTGAGTCTACGAGAATAGCTCTTAAGTACGTTAGGCTTGCATCAATTGTGATTTGGAAACCACCTGCCCCTGTTTAGCAGGATCTTCAAGTTCCATTGTCGATGTTTATGTGTAAATTTCTAAGATATCAAGCAAAATCACCACGCCTGAAATTGTTAATGCACATATATATTTGTCTTGAAGTTTTTGTTTTTGTTTTGAAAAAGATATCACTATAACTCGTGACCGAAATCACATAGTCAGGATATGAGTTTAATTTGTAAAGCCAACATTAAATTGAGCATAGCTCATAGGAGTCAGGAAACGTTATCTCGTCGAGTATGCTTTCAAAAGAATTCCTACTTCAATTAGGTCTTTTGATGGTTATGTCGTGGCTTGGTTCACGGTTTAAGAAACAAAGGATAAAGGCTCAAAGTCATTTGTACCCACCCCTTCTTCATGATGTTCTCCAATCCTATATTCAGTTAACTGGATGCAAACACTCATATCTCAATCGGATTTGATATGGCCGAGAACTTCTCAAGGTTTTGGACATGGCAGTCACTCACCTATTTTCTTTTGTGTTTGATCACACAATTTTGTTCTTTATTGGGGATTCTTTATTATAATCCCTTGATTTGCTTTTCGCTTTTTTTTCCTAACTTCTGCCTGGACAGCGTCTTTTGGATTTTGACTTCGGAGTCCAGCGGGATGCCCCAGTTTTGCCTAAGTCTCCTTCATAGGTTTTGACTTAGCGGGCTTTTTCATTCATTTTTATTTTTTGTTGAACGAGTCGTGTGACTCTTTTGAAAGGCTTGTGACTGCCCCACTCTTTAGGTAATAGAGAGATGGTCATTGTATTTTTGACTTCCAGCCTCCTAATATGTTAGGGATAGATGAAATGGGTTCTCGAGTGTTCACTCCTCCTTTTTGAAAGTCTGAGCGCTCGATCAGTTTAGCTGAAAAAAACTACCCTGCCCCAGGTTAAAATTGAAGGTTTTTATTTGGAAAATAAAACTCCTACTTCAAGGCTCAAAAGGGATTAACGAGGTATTATCATCCTTATATCTCCAGTGTTTGGGATTTGAAGCAATGCCTTACATCATCAGCAGGTTTCAATCAAAAGCATACGACAAGAGATCTGATGTTTTTGGTTCATCATCCTTCCCCCAATTCTCTATCAAAGCAAGAGATCGGGTAAAGTTGGCATTATAAATTATGAAATTTTTGTGTGTGAGTGAATACAAATGGATTTCTTCAAGACAAACATGCATTGCATTAGTTATTCAAAATAAACAAGTTCGTACATGATAATTATGCTTTATCGAAGAAACATGAACTGTCTAGCAAGTCCTTCAACGACGTTTATGAAGTCTTTGTATCCCAGACCGACACATTAGTAGTGGTTTCCTCTGGCGGAGTCTCATTGGAATAGGGAGTGTAGATACGTTCATCGCGAGTCGTCTTGCTTGCCCCAACTATATTTGCCACTGCAATGAAATGGACTAGGCTCCTGAATAAATACCGGCTTCGACTGATTCACGGGAGAAGTAACTGGATGAGATAGGTAGAAAACAAGCTTATATATGTTGAAAACAGGATTTGCAGAGCTTGAACTTGAAAAATGGAAAACCCGGAGAGGAGTTCTGATCTTCGGCCGAGGATCATCAAAAGACAGTATCTTCTTTTCCAATAAATCTCTGACAATGTTCTTAAGAGCATACCAGTTTTCCAAATCATGGTCGGGCACACCCTCATGAAATAAACAATGAGCGGTGGTGTTGTAGTTGGCAGGCAAAGGATTACGAGATGGACCCAAAGCTCGTGTGGTAATCAGACTTCGTTGCACCAAGAAAGAATACAACTCGGTAAAAGTAATGGGAATCAGAGGACAAGGCTTGCATTGCCTCATATTCGGAGCATTTTGACGAGGTATCTGATTCCTCGGCTGTTGATTGGCAGGAGCGTTGGGCGCTTGTTGATAATCAGGAGGTTGTTGATAAACTGGAGCTCGATAGACCAGAGTCGGGTGCACAGGCTGATATGTATGAAACTGCTGACTGAAGGGAGGTGCAACAATAGCTACATAGGGTTTTTGAGCGTACTGGACCGAATAACCATGAACATAATTAGGCTGACATCGCCATGGTTGATGAGTAGCCATTTTATGGTGATGCCTGATTGAGTGATTCTTCAGGCGTGTAGCTCCTTCATGACGGTCGAAGCTCGGAGCTTTGAACTTTGGAGGACCACATTGCTGAACTGGTTGAGCAATAGAAGGAGGCACCAAAACGGGTTGAAGACCATATGGAGGTACATTCTCCATGGTAACAGCTGGTTGAGGATCCACAACAGTATTGTTAGAACACAGATTGGTTCTTAATAATATCTCTATGTTTCGATGATAACTATTATGAAATTTTGTATTTAAGAATTATATACTCTAAAATTTGCTTGAGAATTTTTACTGCAGATAGTAAAGAAATTAACACTCCAGAAGCAAATCAGAATTGAACACAAGAAATTAGCTAGACTCTGAAGCGCCAGATGCATTCATTAGAAGATTCTGATTACTGCCAACAGAAGATTTTGAGCGTAGCCTCCAGAAGGATCTGAAGCAGAAGCTCCAGAAGAATCTTAAGCAAGTTAGAAGCATCTGAAGCAAAGAAGAATTTTGTATGAAGAGTTTTTCAAAGCATAGTATCTATAGAAGATTCTGAAAGTACTAAAGCTGCCAGTACTGAAGTTCTGTCTCAAATATGCTCTGATCTTAAACACGCTGAAAGCACACCTGCTGCAGAAGACTCTGACTCAGCAAAACTCTGATCATCATCAGAAGACTCTGACCCAATTAGACTCTGATGAATTTGCTGAAAACTGAAGAGAATTATTCAAAGTTTATATCCGTTGGAGTGAACCAAACGTCTCTTTCCTTATTTATGCTAGACACAAGAACACATACAAAAAGGATTTTTCTGTGCTTTCTTCTTCTAGGAAAGGTCACTTGATGTGAAGACAAAAAGGCTCAGACCTTTTGGACACTCTTCTCAACGTGAAGCTTACCTTGGATCAGCTGCCTATAAAAGCAAGACTCCACCAAATTCTTCAGTTGACGTTGGCATTGAAAAGAAATCAAACATTCAAGCTCTCATACTTTCATATTCATTCTAAGAATTTATTTCTTTGTTCTAAATAGTTAAGTGAAAAATCACAGTTGTGATAAAGCTTTATAGAAGCAATCTTAAACACTTGTATTGATTTTACATTTGATTGTAATCCTTAAGAAGATCCAGTTAGGATCAGTAGTTCTTGAGAAGACTTTGAACAGTTGTTCTAAGTGTTAACTATTGTAATCAGTTGATTTAATAGTGGATTAAGTCCTTGATTGAGAAATGCAAATCACTCTAGGAAGGGTGTACTGGAGTAGTTGAGTTCAACGAACCAGGATAAAAATACTTGAGTTTTTATTTCTAAGTTTTAATCTTTCATACTTATTCAACCCCCCCTTCTAAGTATTATCTCACCTTCAGTTGGCATCAGAGCTCCGGTTCTGTGTGTGCTGTTGCACCCCAAAATTTGACCAACCGATTCTCCTAGCTGGCTCGTGGTTTAAATTCATGTTTGCATCAGATGCATGATATTTGTGCACAGACAGAGGATATCAGAGTTACAGTTTGGGTTTCGTCTATCAGATATTTCCGATCCAGTCTAGGTCATCAGGGTTTTGTTTCGGGAAATTGTGCGCTCCTCGGTGATTTTCAGCTTGCACGGTGATTGGGAAATATCCTGAGGCCAGGGGTTTACTGGTTGATTTGATCTGGTCGCACGCTCTTTTATGGTGGTCATTTGCATTTGTCTGCATTTTTTAGGGTTTTATAGCCTTTTGTGGATTTTAAATAGGCTTTTAATCATTTTTAGGATTTAAGTGGATTTTTACATTTTTTAAATAGTTTAGGTCTTTTTTCTAGAGCTTTATAAGTTTTTTAGAATTTTATAGATTTTTTAAATAGGTTTTTAATTGGTTTAATAGTCTTTAAATCATCTTTTAGAATATAATAGATTTTAAAGTTGTTTTTAATTGTTTTTAGATAATATAGGAAAATATAGTTTTTTCTTTTATTAATAATAGATTTTAATAGAATTTTAAATAAGTGGTAGATTTTAAATAGGATTTTAATAGCTTTTAAATTTTAATAGGAATTTTATAGAAATTAGTAGAAGTTTTATTAATATAGGGTTAATTAGATTTTAATCATTTTTAGGCTAATTAGAATTTAATTTTTTGTTTAGATTTAATTGAATTTGTTAGGATAGTTAATTGTAATTAGGATTAATTAGGATTTAATATTCTGTTTAGATTTTAATTAGGATTTTCATTTAGTTAATTGTTTTTAGGGTTAAGTAGGTTTAATGTATGATTAGTGTTTAATTGAGTATTAGTTGTTAATTCAGTTTTTTAAGTTTTTTTAATCATTTTTCGTGGGCCAGAGTACACAGTGGGAGGCCCGTTCCAGTTTTCAGTCCATCAGTTTTTTTGTTCAATTTTTGTCCAGAATTGCTGACGCCACTTGTCAGCATAAAAGAGGCCCCACGAACACACCACTCAGCAACCCCCACACGCTGACACCTGACCCCACCATCACTCCCTCTCTCTGCCAACACCCCACGTGGCACCTTGCATGTACTCTCTCAGTCCTCTCCCGTGACACTTGTCACGCCATCATCCCACACCGGAATACCCGCCGCCGGCCATGCAACAACCGTGACCAGCCACCTCCGATCATTCCAACCGTCTCCGGCCGCCGTCCTTGCCGGAAACTGCAAAAAAACCCAGAATCATCCAAACCCTTCGTTCTTCTCCAACCTTCCTCCGTCCGCCTTCATCCACTACCTCACCAGAAAACCTAAACACCGCCGGGAACTTCATATAATTTTCCAGATCATCGAATCTCCCTCGCGTCTCAAGAATAATTTTTCCATAACATCATCAAACATTCATCGTTCATCTGGAATTTCCAGAAACCTCCATCAACCAACGAACACGATCCGTCAACAACCTTCGAAGATGATCCTCGTGGTTCGTCCTCCCTCATCAAGATATTCAAAGATCTTCTGAAGATCTTCCTCAGAATATCCAAGCAACTCAAAGGACCTTCAAGATCTATCAGTTTCGGAATCATTGTCTTCATCAGTTCTTGAAGTTTTCTTCCCAGATCTTCATAGAACTCATTGAGTTCTTCACTGTTGGCCCAGAAATCTTCGAGCAAGCGTCAACGTTCCCTTCAAGACCTCCGCGAGCCCATTCAGTAGTCAAGAAAACGCCAAGAGCTTCTTCTCTCTCGGCGACCTTCGCTGAGCCTTCAAGGGATCCCAGAACTTCATCGTCTCAGGTGCGTTCCTTTCTCATAATCTCCATTGCTGTTCATGCACTAGTATAGGGTTTCTTGTTTTGAGAAGTAAGATTTTAGGGTTGATTTGTAGAGTTTGAGCTGAGGGAAGGTTGTTTGGGGTTTTTCTGGAAATGGATTGCAGAGAGGGTGAGGAAGACGAAGACGAAGCGGCTAGGGTTTGGTTTGAGGTGATGAACAGTGATCAGAAGGGATGAAGGAGGGTTAGGTTTTGTTAGGTTTTGTTAGGGTTAGGTTTGGGCTGGGTTAAGCCCAATGTGTTAGTTTACTGAAGCATACTCCCAATTACTCGGTCTCCCCCCCCTTGTGCGTGAGATTGCTGAAGGTGTTGGGATTGGGCTTAGGCCCTACTTGCTATTGGCACCCCCACTGGCAGGCCCAATGTGAATTGAACGTAAATCAGTTGCTATTTGCACCGTCCTCAGGCCCTTTTTTTTTATTTTTCAAGTGTTTTTCTGGTAACCATTGGGCCCAGGCGCGCCCTGCTAGGCGCACCCCCCTTCCTGGGCCCATCATGAAAATAAACTGAGGCGCCTTTGCTGTTTTCACCCCCTCCCCTTTATTGATTTCTTTTTTATTTTAATTCCTTTAATATTTTCTTGCTTTTATAAAATTCATAAAATATAGAAAATTAAACATTTTTTAATCCTTGTTTTTTCTATGTGTCCATGAATTCGTCTAGAAAATCATAAATAAATAAAATTTCCATTTTATTTTCTTTTCATATTTTTAGTGTATTTTTCATTTTAATAGCTTTTTAATATGTTTAGTTTGACATCCAATTTTGTAGAATTTCTTTTAAGACTTTCCCTTAGGGTTTTTAATTCGTTCTTTTTTGTGTAATTAGATATTGAATCATAGTTCCCCATAGGATTTAATTCTTGATTTTTAGATTAAAATTTGATTAGTTTAATTAGGGTAGCATTAGGGTATCCTAATTAGGGTTTAGGTTGTGCATAGGTGAGGAAATTCATTTTCTTTGGATAGTTTTGTCTTGATTTTTGGGTAGGGGCATATGTGGATGTTATGGGTAGATGTTGTAGACCCTTGTGAATAATTGATAGATTTTTCCCCCTTGGTTTAGTATTTTTAGGTATTTTCTGAAGTTGCCTGATGATTTTGTCTGTTCTGTGGTTATCTGTTCATCTCTGGGGTTTATTTTGGGGAATTTGTTGTGGGGCTTGTGTTGTTTTGAAGATATTGTTGAAGAGCATGATGGAAGAGAAGATTGAAGATCAAGATTCAGAGACCCAGAGCTTGGCTTGTTCCCTGTCTGTGAGGTTTGAGATCCTGAAGTTTGAAGGAAGTTCATGGTACTTTCCTGAGGAAGGTACTATGAATGACTTTCATTCTTTCTTCTCACCTCTTTCTTAAGTATCCAATGATGTTGGAGCCAACATGTGAGTTTAATTTCTCCTGAGGAGGAATGTAAACTGATCACATGTTGTTGAGCCACATGGGATACACTTCCTAAGTGGAAGCCTCCTAGTACTTTCCTGAGGAAGGTCCTATGGGTCTATTCACTTAGTTCCATTAGTTTATCTAGGATTTCTCAAGTATCCAATGATGTTGGAGCCAGCTTGTGAGTTTAGTTTCTCCTGAGGAGGAATGTAAACTGATCACAGTTGTTGAGCCACATAGGATACAAATCCTAAGTGGAAGCCTCCTAGTACTTTCCTGAGGAAGGTCCTATGAGTCTATTCACTTAGTTCCACTAGTTCAGATAGGATTTCCTAAGTATCCAGTGATGATGGAGCCTGCTTGTGAGTTTAATTTCTCCTGAGGAGGAATGTAAACTGATCACAGTGGTTGAGCCACATAGGGTATGACTCCTGAGTATACACCTCCTAGTGCTTTCCTGAGGAAGACACTATGAGTCTGCTTACTTAGCTCCCTTTCTTTGGTAAGCTTGTTTTGAAGCTTGAAGACTGAGATTGTTTTCTTGTTTAGGGTTTTGCTTTAGGGCTTTGCTTAGAGTTGATCAGGATTTTGTTTTAGGATTAGAGAGTAGATGATTCTTTCTCAAGTATGGTTTGTTTGCCTGATGGCACTTCATTTCTTTTATCGGTATACTGCTTGATAGCATGTTGTTTATCTTCAGTATGATTACTGTTATTTCATGACTGGCTTGAGGTCGAGACGAGCTTGTGGAGGCTGAAGCCCCACACACATTTCCTCCCTCACTTGCATTGCATGCATTTTACTGTTAAAGCTGATGCTTTTGTCTGTTTTGGTGTATCATTGACATGATCCCTTAGGACTCTCATTTCCTCTGATGAGGATTTGATGATAGACTTTTAGGTTGAAACCTATGCATGACAATATCTAGGAGTTCCTTGTTTAAACCTCAACCATAGGATGAATCCATGGCATGATAACAGTAGGACTTGATAGTCTCCCTCCTAGTTGGGCCTGTTCTTTTCTCATCTCGAAGCAGTTTAAGATACAGTAATCATGAATGATTTCTTTCATACGTTACGAGCCTTAAGCTATTTGAGATTGGATGTTTAGTATGGTACCCTTTGGGTGACATGCGACGCGTTCACTCTCAGGTCATAGTCTCTAGTGCGGTTGAGATCGCAAACACAATAAAAAACACTTCTTGCAGGAGATAACCCGTAGTTTCCCAAACTACGTTTGCCCTGATCTTTCATACCAGATGAAAGTACGTAGGCATAGGATGCGACATCCTAGCGAGCAACCTTTCCCCATAATCCTTCGTAGGGCGAACTACGTTGACTCTGATTTCTCATTCTCTGATGAGAATACGTAGGCATAAAGCGCGACGCTTTGCCGAGTCATTTTTCTTTTCTTTTTCAGCCAGCCTTGATAGGTAGATAGATTATAACCAACCCGTCCAAGTAAACAAACAAGCGAGGATCCCGTCGAGTACGACGGACGTGAGGGGTGCTAATACCTTCCCCTTGCGTAACCCACTCCCGAACCCAGACAATGGTTGCGATGACCTTGTCTTACCCTTTTCGTCAGGTTTTTCCGATCGTTTCCTTTCCCGCTCTGAGGGATAAATAACGAAAGGTGGCGACTCTTCTGTCATGCCGGCACCTTATTTTCGCGCGAGCGACAGCTGGCGACTCTGCTGGGGACCATGTAGCATCTAGGGACTTTTCCCATCCCTTATGCTGGGACCGTTTCCCATCCCCTACGCGAGTCAATCCTATCGTTTGTGTGTTCGCTTGTTGGGTTGCGTTTATTTATCGCATTTTTACTTCTTGCACTTTACTTCCCGCATTTTATTTCCAGTTTGATATGATTATCTGTGCTGCTGTGGGAAAGGGATGTTACTGTGAGTGAAAAGCCGGACCTGGGCTTGAGTACACACCTAGATATAGTTGCGGAGAAGTAGTAGACGAACCTGTCTGCTGAGCAGGCACAGTTCCCTACGAAAATCTGCGCTCAGACGAGATTCTTGCAGAGGTGCTCCTTTCCGGTCCTGAGGATCTGAGGGGAGTCCAGACGTGAGGATTGTCGACTCTGGGGACCGATCATTTGGAAGTCAGCTAAGTGAGGCCTCTTCATGACTTGACGATGCCACTCCTTCTGGGAATCGTATCGTCACTCATGAAAGTCTGTGACGCTGATGACCGCATAGGATGCCGTACCTTTGTCCGTGGATTAGGTCCATACCTGTGAGAGGGGTTGGGATATTGCAGGAAACTTATACCTTCAGACCACCTGGTTTTCTTGACAGTGAATCAGTTATGTTGGTATCAGGGTTCTCAGTGGCAGATTTGACTGTTCTCGACAGAGCAAGTTGTTGATCAGAGGATTTTATCAATCGGGTATATGTTTGTTCCTGATAAAGCAGGTCTCCATCAGAGTATTGTTATCAGAGGTTTTTCCTAGATGGAGCAGATTTTGAGTGGGGTCTGAAGATCTCATCAGTAGCTGTGCATTTGTTCTTGAGAGGGCAGATTCTTGGTTTAGGGGTCTGAAGACGTCATCAACAAATATTCCTTGATATTGCACCCGGGGTCCTTATTATCAGACACTTACTCTTGACAGAGCGGAATTTTGATCTCATTCCTATCAGATGGTTATCCTCAGGAGATCAGTGGTTTTACACCGGGGTTTCGTTCTCATCAGTGACTTGCGATACCGAATCTCCACAGCAGCCACCTGGATATACTATTGCATGACTGCATTTTGCATTAGCTCGCATATTCATGTTTGCATTCCATTAGCATGTGTCTGTGCTGCAGGCGTGTTTCGTACCCTGATTCTGGTGTCCCGAGCAATATGAGATATTTTCCTCCATGAATGGATCCAGTCTTATCACTGCATTGACACTATGTTGGCACGTTGACACCAGAATTAGGGGTGATCTCCTAAACGTACAGACACCCATGGCATTAGCATAATTCATCTTGCATGGCAGAAGTCGGGGCTTGTCTTCTAACCCTTGTGTTTGCAGGTTTGACTCAGAATCGAGCAGCTCAGACTAATGGAGCAGATACAAGCTGAACTGGGGAAAATCCAAAGCCAGCTGGGGCAGGTCATGAGTGACATACAGGCAGTGCGTCTGGACCAGCAAGTACTCAGAGAGGAGAATCAGCAGCTGCAGAATCAGTTGAGCTTTCTCATGGGAGTGGTGAGAAGTATGCTAAATAAGGAGAGTGCTCAAGCACCCAAGGAGGAGACCAAAGTGCTTCCCCCATTGCCGTCAGTGCCACCTATGCCGAAGCCAAGTGGACCACATAGATCCTCTACACAGCATGAAGCTCGAGACCTGTCTCGTCAGCAGCCGCGCCGGGCATCTCAGAATAACCCGGAAGGTCATAATCAAAAGAAGAAGCTACTGGATAGAGCTGTGGATCCCATACCTGTGAGTTATGCCCAGCTGTTGCCACTGTTGGTTCAGAACCATGTTCTCAAGCTTCGGACATCGGATCCACCAAATGACGTGTCACCAGACGTTGATCTCAGCATACATTGTGATTTCCACTCAGGAGCACCGGGGCACCATGTTGAAACATGTAAGGCTCTCAAGAATAAGATTCAAGACCTTATTGACTCGAGGACAATTAGGCTTGTGCCGGGCGGCATGAGAGCATCGGGAAAGTTCATCCCGTATCCTGCAGAAGAGGTGAATGATTCCATTCCCTTGCCTGAAGCTGAGAAAGATCTTGAATACGTCCCTCAACCTTTGGTGACTGAATCGCCTCGCTCGCAGTTTCTGCCTGGATCAAGCTCAAGGGCGCAAGCGCCTAAACAAGAGACCGGCGCCATTCAGAAACGACGACCTCTTACTCCGTGGCGGAAAGAATACCAGCACCAGGATCACAAGAGACCTCGCAACCACTTAGAACGAAGGAATGCTTCTTCCCGTCCAGTGCCTGTGCCGTATAGCCAGGTTCTTCCACAGTTGATTCAGAATTCTTTGGTGGAATCGAAAGCTCTCAAACCCGTGCCAGAGCCTTACCCTCCAGGGTACAATCCTCATGTTCGGTGTGGTTACCATGGTGGATCTCCGGGGAATTCAACTGAAGATTGCAAGGCTTTCCAGGAGAAAGTGCAACAATTGATCGACCAAGGGTGTATTTCCTTTCCAGACGGAGTCTTGGTGGTACGTGACAACCTCTCGGCTGTTTGAGCTCGCAGATTCAAAGGGTTACTTCCAGAAGCCAGTGATCCAGACAGGCAGACGTCCTCAGCATTGGCAGTCCTCAGACTCTTTACCATTTGCATTTGTAGTTTCTTTTCTGTTAGTTACTACTTGCTGTTAAACATTGTATGTTTCGAATGGTGATGTTAATAAAGAGACTATGCATTTTTCCTGAATTAATTATGTCGTTGTCACTCATTTACTGCATTACACTGACACTTGCATTTTATTTACTCCGATTTCTTACTATGATTAGCAATGAGCGGAGGGAGGATGATGAAACTGAATACTCATAACCGATGATCGTATTGCTTTCAGATAAAACCTTGCCGATGACGTACAAGGCATTGTTTCAAATCCCCTAAACACCGGAGAGATAAGGAAGAGAATCCCTTGTTAACCACTTCGAGCCGAGAAGTAGGAATTTCTTTCGGATTTTTTAACCCTTACATCTTAACCCGGGGCAGGGTAGTTGTCAGTTAGCTTGATCGAGCGTTCAAGTCTTATAGGGGAGTGTTGTCCTTCGAGGACCAACCACATCATATTCCTCTCCAGAGGTCGTACCTCATCAACCACAATGGTTAAACCTCACCAATCAGGAGTGAGACAGTTATAATCCTTTCGGAGCAATCAAGACATCCAGTGTCACACGACTTGTTCCAAGAAAAAGAAAAAGGAATAAGAAAGCCCGCTAAGTAAAAAAGAAAAGCTAGAAAGCAAATACTTAGGCAAAAATCAGGGCATCCCGCTGGACTTCAAAAGAAAAAATCGAAAAGAACTCAAAAGGAGTCAGTCCAGGCAAAAATTAGGGAATCAAAACAAAAGAATGAAAAAGAAAGGATTATAAAAAAGGAAAATCCTCGAACAAGGACAAAGTCGTGTAGATACAGACACCGAAAACGAAAAAGGGGTAACTGTCACTCTGAAACACCTTGTGAATTATTTAACCAGTTGTTCCCAATGTTCAAACATACCTCTCGAAGAGGCGAGCGCTCGAGCCAAGTTAACTGAACTGTAGGATCGGAGATCATCACGTAGAAGGGGTGGGTACAAATCATAATTTGAGCCAAATATCCTGTTTCACTAGCCGTGAACCCGACCATGATACAACCCTTAAAAGACCTAATTGAGGCAGGGTTTATTCTGAAAGCGCATTACGATAAGGTTGAGTAACCTGACTCCTTCATGATTTGATAATCATATCCTTATTGTATTTTTCACTGATTACATCAGCACTACGTTTGAACTCTTGAGTTCATTCGTCACTCACTAGCATGACACGTAAATGAGTGATAGTACAACATTTTTTCGAAAGTTGCATGAACATTGCATTGAAATTACCATTCGTGAATAGACAATTTTAATTGCAGGTTAGTATCTGACATGAAGGGACTTCAACAGAGAATAGTCAATCAGGACTGAATCGTCAGAGGTCTGGATCAGAATGGTGTGCTGTGGAACCCTGTGAATCTGGGGCATTGACTTCCAGTGAGTTTGGAATCAGTTTGTCCTAGGACATGTCCCGGAGCATCAGTTGATTATGGGGCAGGTTATGCAAGAAGTGGTTGATCGGAAGTGAATTTTCTCGAGACCCAATCAGGGGCAGTTATCCAGAATTCTTGCAATTTGAGGGCAGATCCCTCCAGTGTTTGATCAGAGCATGTTGAGTCGCTCATCGCTCGTTCAGGGGCAAACTACTGCAGAGATATTGAAGACGACCATGCTGAGAGTTGATTAGTTGAGGATGAATCCTCCCGTTGGGCAGGTGTTGGGGCAAGCCCTCTGAAGATTGTCTTGTTGCCAGTTGTTTTCGGCTCAGAATGAATTATTCCAAAGGTCGGATTAGGGCAAGTTGAATTGCGCTGGGGCAAGTTGTTCAAATGAGTTTGTTCACCCTAGCAAGAATTGAGTATCGGGGAGTCGTGTCATTACCCTGCCAAAACCTGAACCTTCTGAAGAAGCCTTGCGGTCATTGGACTGTTATCCTATAGCCTAACCTGTTACTTGGCTCCATGATTGGTAGCCGGTGTTCCCTGTGTTGACGTTGTTGAATCAGGAGTGTTTCTCAGCAGGGGTGTACGGTTTGAGGTTGTTCTCCCCGTACAGTCTGAGATTGCAGCAGATTGAGATGGCGTTTATCCCTTATCAGACTAGGGTCAGGATTACCCTCAGCAGACCAGGATTGATGTTCCCGAAGCAGGGCGAGTCCTCCCTCTCCAGCAGAGTTCTGTAGTCTCTCCTCCATAGAATCTGAACGCAGGATAGTGAGCATTGATATGTCTCCCCGGGCAGAGACGATTCTCTTCCCCAAGCAGACGCGTTCTGAAGGAGCGTCACCCCCATCAGCTGAGCCAAGCACCGAAGAATGATGTCGTCTTTCCCCAGCACCGGGTCACAAGTGCAGATTTCATAGAAGTGTTCGGGTGCCGAAGCTCGGGTTTCCCCAGTAAAGTCTCCAGCGGAATTGAGGTTCCCCCACCAGAGTCATGTTCTCTCCTGAAGTTGGATGATTCCCTCTTCCCCAGTAGAGTGTTGGAACAGATGACGTTGTATTCCCCTGCAGAGTTGCACTCTCCCCCGAAGTCAGACGATTCTTTCTTCCCCAGCGAAATTGAAATTCCGCACCAGAGTCGTACTCTCCAGTGAAGTAGAATGATTTCTCTCCCCGGCTGAGTCCGTAGAAAAGCAGAATCCTTGGATGCAGTTGGGACCGTGAGTGGTTTTCCTAGCAGGTGTTGAACAGCTGATGCTGTATCTCCCCAGAGTCGCACTCTCTCCAGCGAAGCAGAATGACTTCTCCTTCCTCATCCGAGTTTGCAGATATCCAAGAAGAGCCGAATCCTTGGAAGTTGATCAAATCGTGATTGATTTTCCCCAGTGGAGTGTGGATCAGCTGAAGTTGTCTCCTCACAGAGTTGTCATCACCAGAAGAGTAGCCGAGAAGGACATGCAGTTCGCTCCCGCGATTGACATCGCTTTCCTTCAGCAGGTTCGGGTTCTCGTAGAGCTTCGTCCCCTGCAGAAATCAGCTGAAGTTGTTTTCCATGCAGCAGTCCGCGGAAGATCAATTCCCCAGACAGAGTCCAATTGATATTGGCGTATCCACGCTCTCCTCAGCAGGATGATTCCTCTACCTGAGTAGTTCTTGTCTCCTTGACAAAAGGGTTTCCTCCCCCCCAGCATTTATTTTGCGGACGGGATCGCATCATTGTGCATGACTGCATAGCATTTGACACTGCATAGCATTTAACGTCGCGTAGCATTGTGCATGATTGCACAGCATTTAGCATAAACGCATAATCATTCCCACCGTGTGGGGCATAGCGCAGAAGCATATGCATCATAAGCATGATCTAGGTCATTATCATTCTTGCCTTGCAGGTGTTCGGCCGAAGGATCGGTTGCTCAGGATGATTCCTGATATTCTCTCCAACAGGGTCGCTTTCTTAAGATGATTCTTAAAGACCCCGGTGTAATCCCCACAGTCGCTCGCTCAAGATGATTTTTGAGATCCCCAGCAAAGTCTTCAGTTCGAGATGATTCTCGAATTCCTCAGCAGGGCCGTGTGCTTAAGATGATTCTTAAGACCTTAGCGCAGTTTCCCGAGTTGTTTGCTTAGGATGATTCTTGAGCTCCTCAGTAGCGTCCCCAGCAAGAGTTGCCCAGGAAGATTCCTGGATTACCCAGCAGAATGAAGTCTCCAGAAAGGTTATCGGTTCAGGATGATTCTTGAAGGTGCCCGACGGATTTGTTTGTTCAAGATGATTCTTGAAGTCCTTAGCAGCGTGATATGTCTGCTCCAACATTGATGCCTAATCTGAAGATTGACTCCGTGAACGCCTGAAGGCGGTATCAGAGGTTCTTGTGAATTCAGATTTCCTGGTTGATGAATCAACGTGTGGCTGAAGGCAAGGTTCCAAATTTTGTATTCAAGGTGATCCGTGTTGGTCTGAAGACCAAGTCAGTTGTCCTGAGGAGATGATTGATTGCGATCAAGTGAATAGTGTTTCTTCTGACTGAAGTCGAAGATGTTTCTCCAGCTGAAGCGGAGTTTTGCCTGAAGGCAAAGTGTGTGAATCCCCGTAGAGTCATGAATGGCTCAGGATACTATTTCTTTGACTGAAGTCACAGATTTCCTAAGCTGAAGCGAAGGTGCCTAAAGGCAAGGTTATCCCCCAAGGTCATGAATGACCTAGGATTCATTTTTCGGACTGAAGGCCAAAATATATCCCTGACTGAAGTCACGGATGCTCTAAGCAGAGGTGGAGTTGCCTGAAGGCAGATCCATGTATCCTTGAAGGCCAAGGACCATTTCTTCAGACTGAAGTCGAAGATACCTCCTGCAGAGTTGCCGACGGGCAAAGTTTACATCCTTGAAGGCCAAGGATGTTTTTCTAGCTGAAGCTGGAAATAACCGACGGGCAGGGTTTCATCTTTCTTCAGAAGAACTTGAAGATTCTCCAGCGGATCTGGAGTGGCCAGGGGCCAGGGTTTCATCTATCTTCAGAAATACTTGAAGATTCTCCAGCGGATCTGGAGTGGCCAGGGGCCAGGGTTTCATCTATCTTCAGAAATACTTGAAGATTCTCCAGCGGATCTGGAGTGGCCAGGGGCCAGGGTTTCATCTATCTTCAGAAATACTTGAAGATTCTCCAGCGGATCTGGAGTGGCCAGGGGCCAGGGTTTCATCTATCTTCAGAAATACTTGAAGATTCTCCAGCGAAGCTGGAATAGCCGACGGGAAGGGTTTCATCTATCTTCAGAAATACTTGAATATTCTCCAGCGGATCTGGAGTGGCCAGGGGCCAGGGTTTCATCTATCTTCAGAAATACTTGAAGATTCTCCAGCGGATCTGGAGTGGCCAGGGGCCAGGGTTTCATCTATCTTCAGAAATACTTGAAGATTTTTTCTAGCTGAAGCTGGAAATGGCCAGGGGCCAGGGTTTCATATATCTTTAATGTTGAAGTTCTACGGCGGGCAGTGTGCAGCAGTATTCCGATGTTCGTTATGGTTCTGAGGGTGAACCCCAGATCAGAGTGTGCTCGGTTAAGTCTCTCATTCCCAGCGGAGTGGTTCCAAATACGCAAGTGTACCTTTTGTTCCATTTACCAGGGGTGAACCCCAGGCCAAATTATGTTTGTTCGACGGCGAGGTTGAACGTTTGGATTTGACGGCGAGGTCAGATCATCAGTTGTCCGGCGGCGGGGTTGGATGTTTGTTCGACGGCGATGTTGAATGTGTTCGATGGCGAGGTTGAACGTTTGGATTTGACGGCGAGGCCAGATCATCATTTGTCCGGCGGCGAGGTTGGATGTTTGTTCGACGGCGAGGTTGAACGTTTGGATTTGACGGCGAGGTCAGATCATCATTTGTCCGGCGGCGAGGTTGGATGTTTATTCGACGGCGATGTTGAATGTGTTCGACAGCGAGGTTGAACGTTTGGATTTGACGGCGAGGCCAGATCATCATTTGTCCGGCGGCGAGGTTGGATGTTTGTTCGACGGCGAGGTTGAACGTTTGGATTTGACGGCGAGGTCAAATTATGTTTGTTCGACGGCGAGGTTGGATATTTGTTTGATGGCGAGGTCAGACTCTTTAAATCCCCAGTAGAGATGATGTTTGCACGACGGCGATGTCGAGTGTCTCTAAAAGGATGTTTGTTTCCGACGGCGATGTCAGATTCAGTTTTCCAGCAGCGATGTTGGGCATGTCAAGTTGATCCAGTCTTCTGACGGCAATGTTAGGTGATGCAGATCCTTTAGTTCTCCAGCGGCGATGCGGGGTATTTTGTCAGATGTAGTTCTCCAGCGGCGATGCGGGGTATTTGGTTCAGTGTTGTATTTTCTCCAGCGGCAATGCGGGGTATTTTGTCAGATATAGTTCTCCAGCGGCGATGCGGGGTATTTGGTTCAGTGTTGTATTTTCTCCAGCGGCAATGCGGGGTATTTTGTCAGATATAGTTCTCCAGCGGCGATGCGGGGTATTTGGTTCAGTGTTGTATTTTCTCCAGCGGCGATGCGGGGTATTTTGATTGTTCGACGGCAATATCAGGTTTAGTCTTCCAGCGACGATGTTGGGTGTTTGGTTGCCTGAAGATGATGTCAGAAGAAGTTGATGTGGATAACTGACGGCGACGTCAGATCGATATTTCTCCAGCTAGTTGCCGTGCAACTAGTATTGCAGTATTCAAAGGTTTGTTCCCCGCATAGTATCGTGTGCTTGTGCAGTTGGCAAATTTTCGGGTTTACCGGTATTCAACCGTCTCGCACCTTGATTGGCTGAGAGCCGTTCGCTTCTCACCCAGTCAGGTTCAAGCCGTTTGAATAGGGGCAGCTGTTGCACCCCAAAATTTGACCAACCGATTCTCCTAGCTGGCTCGTGGTTTAAATTCATGTTCGCATCAGATGCATGACATTTGTGCACAGACAGAGGATATCAGAGTTACAGTTTGGGTTTCGTCTATCAGATATTTCCGATCCAGTCTAGGTCATCAGGGTTTTGTTTCGGGAAATTGTGCGCTCCTCGGTGATTTTCAGCTTGCACGATGATTGGGGAATATCCTGAGGCCAGGGGTTTACTGGTTGATTTGATCTGGTCGCACGCTCTTTTATGGTGGTCATTTGCATTTGTCTGCATTTTTTAGGGTTTTATAGCCTTTTGTGGATTTTAAATAGGCTTTTAATCATTTTTAGGATTTAAGTGGATTTTTACATTTTTTAAATAGTTTAGGTCTTTTTTCTAGAGCTTTATAAGTTTTTTAGAATTTTATAGATTTTTTAAATAGGTTTTTAATTGGTTTAATAGTTTTTAAATCATCTTTTAGAATATAATAGATTTTAAAGTTGTTTTTAATTGTTTTTAGATAATATAGGAAAATATAGTTTTTTCTTTTATTAATAATAGATTTTAATAGAATTTTAAATAAGTGGTAGATTTTAAATAGGATTTTAATAGCTTTTAAATTTTAATAGGAATTTTATAGAAATTAGTAGAAGTTTTATTAATATAGGGTTAATTAGATTTTAATCATTTTTAGGCTAATTAGGATTTAATTTTTTGTTTAGATTTAATTGAATTTGTTAGGATAGTTAATTGTAATTAAGATTAATTAGGATTTAATATTCTGTTTAGATTTTAATTAGGATTTTCATTTAGTTAATTGTTTTTAGGGTTAAGTAGGTTTAATGTCTGATTAGTGTTTAATTGAGTATTAGTTGTTAATTCAGTTTTTTAAGTTTTTTTAATCATTTTTCGTGGGCCAGAGTACACAGTGGGAGACCCGTTCCAGTTTTCAGTCCATCAGTTTTTTTGTTCAATTTTTGTCCAGAATTGCTGACGCCACTTGTCAGCATAAAAGAGCCCCCACGAACACACCACTCAGCAACCCCCACACGCTGACACCTGACCCCACCATCACTCCCTCTCTCTGCCAACACCCCACGTGGCACCTTGCATGTACTCTCTCAGTCCTCTCCCGTGACACTTGTCACGCCATCATCCCACACCGGAATACCCGCCGCCGGCCATGCAGCAACCGTGACCAGCCACCTCCGATCATTCCAACCGTCTCCGGCCGCCGTCCTTGCCGGAAACTGCAAAAAAACCCAGAATCATCCAAACCCTTCGTTCTTCTCCAACCTTCCTCCGTCCGCCTTCATCCACTACCTCACCGGAAAACCTAAACACCGCCGGGAACTTCATATAATTTTCCAGATCATCGAATCTCCCTCGCGTCTCAAGAATAATTTTTCCAGAACATCATCAAACATTCATCATTCATCTGGAATTTCCAGAAACCTCCATCAACCAACGAACACGATCCGTCAACAACCTTCGAAGATGATCCTCGTGGTTCGTCCTCCCTCATCAAGATATTCAAAGATCTTCTGAAGATCTTCCTCAGAATATCCAAGTAACTCAAAGGACCTTCAAGATCTATCAGCTTCGGAATCATTGTCTTCATCAGTTCTTGAAGTTTTCTTCCCAGATCTTCATAGAACTCATTGAGTTCTTCACTGTTGGCCCAGAAATCTTCGAGCAAGCATCAACGTTCCCTTCAAGACCTCCGCGAGCCCATTCAGTAGTCAAGAAAACGCCAAGAGCTTCTTCTCTCTCGGCGACCTTCGCTGAGCCTTCAAGGGATCCCAGAACTTCATCGTCTCAGGTGCGTTCCTTTCTCATAATCTCCATTGCTGTTCATGCACTAGTATAGGGTTTCTTGTTTTGAGAAGTAAGATTTTAGGGTTGATTTGTAGAGTTTGAGCTGAGTGAAGGTTGTTTGGGGTTTTTCTGGAAATGGATTGCAGAGAGGGTGAGGAAGACGAAGACGAAGCGGCTAGGGTTTGGTTTGAGGTGATGAACAGTGATCAGAAGGGATGAAGGAGGGTTAGGTTTTGTTAGGTTTTGTTAGGGTTAGGTTTGGGCTGGGTTAAGCCCAATGTGTTAGTTTACTGAAGCATACTCCCAATTACTCGGTCTCCCCCCCCCCCTTGTGCGTGAGATTGCTGAAGGTGTTGGGATTGGGCTTAGGCCCTACTTGCTATTGGCACCCCCACTGGCAGGCCCAATGTGAATTGAACGTAAATCAGTTGCTATTTGCACCGTCCTCAGGCCCTTTTTTTTTATTTTTCAAGTGTTTTTATGGTACCCATTGGGCCCAGGCGCGCCCTGCTAGGCGCACCCCCCTTCCTGGGCCCATCATGAAAATAAACTGAGGCGCCTTTGCTGTTTTCACCCCCTCCCCTTTATTGATTTCTTTTTTATTTTAATTCCTTTAATATTTTCTTGCTTTTATAAAATTCATAAAAAATAGAAAATTAAACATTTTTTAATCCTTGTTTTTTCTATGTGTCCATGAATTCGTCTAGAAAATCATAAATAAATAAAATTTCCATTTTATTTTCTTTTCATATTTTTAGTGTATTTTTCATTTTAATAGCTTTTTAATATGTTTAGTTTGACATCCAATTTTGTAGAATTTCTTTTAAGACTTTCCCTTAGGGTTTTTAATTCGTTCTTTTTTGTGTAATTAGATATTGAATCATAGTTCCCCATAGGATTTAATTCTTGATTTTTAGATTAAAATTTGATTAGTTTAATTAGGGTAGCATTAGGGTATCCTAATTAGGGTTTAGGTTGTGCATAGGTGAGGAAATTCATTTTCTTTGGATAGTTTTGTCTTGATTTTTGGGTAGGGGCATATGTGGATGTTATGGGTAGATGTTGTAGACCCTTGTGAATAATTGATAGATTTTTCCCCCTTGGTTTAGTATTTTTAGGTATTTTCTGAAGTTGCCTGATGATTTTGTCTGTTCTGTGGTTATCTGTTCATCTCTGGGGTTTATTTTGGGGAATTTGTTGTGGGGCTTGTGTTGTTTTGAAGATCTTGTTGAAGAGCATGATGTAAGAGAAGATTGAAGATCAAGATTCAGAGACCCAGAGCTTGGCTTGTTCCCTGTCTGTGAGGTTTGAGATCCTGAAGTTTGAAGGAAGTTCATGGTACTTTCCTGAGGAAGGCACTATGAATGACTTTCATTCTTTCTTCTCACCTCTTTCTTAAGTATCCAATGATGTTGGAGCCAACATGTGAGTTTAATTTCTCCTGAGGAGGAATGTAAACTGATCACATGTTGTTGAGCCACATGGGATACACTTCCTAAGTGGAAGCCTCCTAGTACTTTCCTGAGGAAGGTCCTATGGGTCTATTCACTTAGTTCCATTAGTTTATCTAGGATTTCTCAAGTATCCAATGATGTTGGAGCCAGCTTGTGAGTTTAGTTTCTCCTGAGGAGGAATGTAAACTGATCACAGTTGTTGAGCCACATAGGATACAAATCCTAAGTGGAAGCCTCCTAGTACTTTCCTGAGGAAGGTCCTATGAGTCTATTCACTTAGTTCCACTAGTTCAGATAGGATTTCCTAAGTATCCAGTGATGTTGGAGCCTGCTTGTGAGTTTAATTTCTCCTGAGGAGGAATGTAAACTGATCACAGTGGTTGAGCCACATAGGGTATGACTCCTGAGTATACACCTCCTAGTGCTTTCCTGAGGAAGACACTATGAGTCTGCTTACTTAGCTCCCTTTCTTTGGTAAGCTTGTTTTGAAGCTTGAAGACTGGGATTGTTTTCTTGTTTAGGGTTTTGCTTTAGGGCTTTGCTTAGAGTTGATCAGGATTTTGTTTTAGGATTAGAGAGTAGATGATTCTTTCTCAAGTATGGTTTGTTTGCCTGATGGCACTTCATTTCTTTTATCGGTATACTGCTTGATAGCATGTTGTTTATCTTCAGTATGATTACTGTTATTTCATGACTGGCTTGAGGTCGAGACGAGCTTGTGGAGGCTGAAGCCCCACACACATTTCCTCCCTCACTTGCATTGCATGCATTTTACTGTTAAAGCTGATGCTTTTGTCTGTTTTGGTGTATCATTGACATGATCCCTTAGGACTCTCATTTCCTCTGATGAGGATTTGATGATAGACTTTTAGGTTGAAACCTATGCATGACAACATCTAGGAGTTCCTTGTTTAAACCTCAACCATAGGATGAATCCATGGCATGATAACAGTAGGACTTGATAGTCTCCCTCCTAGTTGGGCCTGTTCTTTTCTCATCTCGAAGCAGTTTAAGATACAGTAATCATGAATGATTTCTTTCGTACGTTACGAGCCTTAAGCTATCTGAGATTGGATGTTTAGTATGGTACCCTTTGGGTGACATGCGACGCGTTCACTCTCAGGTCATAGTCTCTAGTGCGGTTGAGATCGCAAACACAATAAAAAACACTTCTTGCAGGAGATAACCCGTAGTTTCCCGAACTACGTTTGCTCTGATCTTTCATACCAGATGAAAGTACGTAGGCATAGGATGCGACATCCTAGCGAGCAACCTTTCCCCATAATCCTTCGTAGGGCGAACTACGTTGACTCTGATTTCTCATTCTCTGATGAGAATACGTAGGCATAAAGCGCGACGCTTTGCCGAGTCATTTTTCTTTTCTTTTTCAGCCAGCCTTGATAGGTAGATAGATTATAACCAACCCGTCCAAGTAAACAAACAAGCGAGGATCCCGTCGAGTACGACGGACGTGAGGGGTGCTTATACCTTCCCCTTGCGTAACCGACTCCCGAACCCAGACAATGGTTGCGATGACCTTGTCTTACCCTTTTTCGTCAGGTTTTTCCGATCGTTTCCTTTCCCGCTCTGAGGGATAAATAACGAAAGGTGGCGACTCTTCTGTCATGCCGGCACCTTATTTTCGCGTGAGCGACATGTGCTACCACTTAACAGTGACAATAAAGATCCAGAGAGAAATACTTTGATATATATTTGGTTGTTACTATGGCTGATAATACAATATCTAACATTAACAACAAATATGAAGAAAGGGACAGAATCAGCACCAAACCCCCTATGTTTGATGGGGAGAAATTTGATTATTGGAAAGACAGAATTGGAAGTTTTTTCCTTGGATATGATGCTGATTTATGGGATCTGGTCATAGATGGATATGTTCATCCCACAGCTGGGAATGGCAAGAAGATAGACAGAAAATCTATGACAGATGCTCAGAAGAAAGAATTTAGAAATCATCACAAGGCCAGAACAATATTGTTGAATGCAATATCTCATACTGAGTATGAAAAAATTACAAACAGGGAAACTGCATTTGACATGTTTGAATCCTTAAAGATGACTCATGAGGGAAACTCTCAAGTTAAGGAAACAAAGGCTCTGGCTCTGATCCAGAAGTATGAAGCCTTCAAGATGGAAGACTCTGAATCTGTTGAAGCTATGTTCTCCAAATTTCAAATACTTATAGCTGGACTAAAAGTTCTGGACAAAGGATACTCTACTGCTGATCATGTGAAAAAGATCATTAGAAGCTTACCCACCAGATGGAGACCTATGGTGACAGCGCTGAAGATGGCTAAAGATCTGAACAAGATCTCCTTGGAGGAACTGATCAGTTCACTAAGAAGTCATGAAATAGAACTTGAGGAAGATGAACCTCAAAAGAAAGGTAAATCTGTAGCTTTAAAATCTAATAAATCTGCTAAAGCATTGCAGGTAATAGAGGAAAGCTCTGAAGAATCCTCATCTGAAGATGAAGATGAACTATCCATGCTGTCCAGAAGAATAAACAAACTCTGGAAGCATAAAGGAAAGAAGTTCAGAAACTTCAGAAAATCTGATCATAGAAAGGAATCTTCTGGGCACAGAAGATCTGGCAAGAAAGAAGTTGTATGCTATGAGTGCAAAGAACCCGGGCATTACAAGAATGATTGTCCCAAACTTCAAAGAGAAAAAACCAAGAAGAAGTTTGACAAAAAGAAGAAGGTTCTGATGGCAACATGGGATGACTCAGATGAATCTGAATCATCTTCTGAATCAGAAGAAGAATGTGCTAATGTTGCACTGATGGCCAGCACAGAAGATCAGGAGGAAGGAACTTCAGGATATGAATCTGATTCTGAATCTGACTCTGACGCTGAAGAGGTAATGGCTAAACTTACTAAAGAAGAACTTATCAAAGTGTTATCAGAAGTTCTAAAAAGTTATAACAATATTAAGCTCAAATACAAGAAGCTGAAAAGTAGTCTTGAATCTGAGATTAATCTTCTGAAGACAGAACTTGTTGAGCAAAAAGAAATTAATCTGAAAATCAAAAATAACTTTGAAATAGCTCAACAAGAATCTGAATCTGAGACTAAGTCATGTGAAAACATTTTAGAAAAATATGACTCTAGCTTTCAGAGATTCCTTACTAAGAGCATAGACAGAAGCAAGATGGCTTCTATGATCTATGGTGTTAGTGGGAACAACAGAAGAGGTATTGGATATGAATCTTCCTCTGGAAGAAATCCAAAATCTGTTGACAAACTCTTTATCAAGAAGACACCTTTGTACTCTCAATTTAAGTTTGGTCACTTAAATGACATTAAACACACAAGCTCTGAGAAGAATACTTATGTGTTTAAACCCAAGGCAAGTCAGAATAAACATTATGTTGAAAAACAGAAGTTTAGACAAACCTACAAACCAACTAATCCTAAAGGATCCAAGAAGATCTGGGTACCTAAGAGCAAAATAATCCCTGTTGCAGATGTTCTTAGCAGCAAGGTCAGGACGTCAGTCATGGTACCTGGACTCTGGATGCTCACGACACATGACAGGAGAAAAGTCTATGTTCCAAAGCCTGGAACTTAGATCTGGAGGTGACGTGAAGTTTGGAGGGAACCAGAAAGGCAAGATCATTGGATCTGGCACTATTGGAAATGGTAAACTTCCCTCTATTACTAATGTTTTACTTGTTGAAGGGTTAAAGCATAACTTATTGTCCATAAGTCAATTAAGTGACAATGGTTATGATATTACCTTTAATCAAAAATGTTGTAAATCTATTAGTCAAAAGGATGGCTCTATCCTATTTAGTGGTAAGAGGAAAAACAACATTTATAAAATAAATCTTTCAGAACTTAAAGTTCAGAATGTTAAATGCCTCTTGTCTGTTAATGAAGAGCAATGGGTCTGGCACAGAAGATTGAGGCATATTAATATGAGACGTATATCTCAGATTAATAAACTTAATCTTGTCAGAGGACTTCCTAATCTGAAGTTCACCTCAGATGCTCTTTGTGAAGCATGCCAAAAAGGGAAGTTTTCAAAATCATCTTTTAAATCAAAAAATGTTGTTTCTACTTCCAGACCACTAGAATTACTTCATATTGATCTGTTTGGACCAGTGAAAACTGCATCCATCAGAGGCAAGAAGTATGGATTAGTCATTGTTGATGACTATAGTAGATGGACATGGGTAAAGTTCTTAAAACATAAGGATGAGTCACATTCTGTGTTCTTTAACTTCTGCAAGCAAGTCCAGAATGAAAAAGATTTCAAAATTATAAAAGTCAGAAGTGATCATGGTGGTGAATTTGAAAATAAATATTTTGAAAAATATTTTAATGAAAATGGCATTGCTCATGATTTTTCCTGTCCTAGAACTCCACAACAAAATGGGGTTGTAGAGAGGAAAAACAGAACTCTGCAAGAAATGGCCAGAACCATGATCAATGAGACAAATCTGGCAAAACACTTTTGGGCAGAAGCAATCAACACAGCCTGTTACATTCAGAACAGAGTGTCTGTAAGACCTCTTCTGGAGAAGACTCCATATGAACTGTGGAAGAACAGAAAGCCCGACATTTCATATTTTCATCCTTTTGGATGTATTTGTTATATATTAAATACTAAAGAAAATCTGAACAAGTTTGATTCCAAAGCACATAAGTGTTTTATGCTTGGATATTCTGAACGCTCTAAAGGCTACAGAGTATACAACACTGAGACACAGATTGTGGAAGAATCTATTCATGTTAGATTTGATGATAAGCTTGGCAATAAAAAGCCAAAGCAGTCTGAAAACTCTGCAGATAAAGAAGTAGTCTTCACAGACTCTGAAGTCCCAGAAGCAGACAAAGCTCAAGTGAAGGAACCAGAAGCAACGCCAGATGTTATTCCTTTAACTTTTCAAATGAACAATCTAAACATTTCTGAAGAATCAACTGTTAGAGGATCATCATCCAGAATTAAAGCTTCTCATCCAGAGAATGTCATTATTGGAAAGAAGGATGATCCCATCAGAACAAGATCCTTTCTAAGATCATCTGAAGCATCATTATTTGGACTGGTGTCAGAAATTGAACCATCTTCTGTGGATGAAGCTCTGCAAGACAATGATTGGATTATTGCCATGCAAGAAGAGTTAAATAAATTCACCAGAAATGATGTATGGGACTTAGTTCAAAGACCACAAGGATTCAATATAATTGGAACAAAATGGGTCTTCAGAAATAAGCTAAATGAAAAAGGAGAAGTTGAAAGAAATAAGGCAAGGCTTGTAGCTCAAGGGTACAGTCAACAAGAAGGTATTGATTACACTGAAACTTATGCTCCAGTGGCAAGGTTAGAATCTATACGCCTTCTTATTTCATTTGCTGCACAAAATAACATCACTCTGTATCAGATGGATGTTAAAGTGCATTTCTTAATAGTATTATAGAAGAAGAAGTTTATGTCCACCAACCTCCTGGTTTTGAAAATGAAAAATTTCCAGATCATGTTTTCAAATTAAAGAAATCTCTGTATGGTTTAAAACAAGGTCCCAGAGCTTGGTATGAGAGATTGAGCAATTTTCTTCTGGAGAAAAATTTCATCAGAGGCAAAGTGGACACAACACTCTTTTGTAGATCAATTAAGAAAGATCTTCTAATTTGTCAAATTTATATGGATGATATAATATTTGGATCTACAAATACTATGCTGGGAAAGGAGTTTGCTAAATGTATGCAGGCAGAATTTGAAATGAGCATGATGGGAGAACTCAGATTCTTTCTAGGAATCCAAGTCAATCAAACTCCAGAGTGCACTTACATACATCAGACCAAATATGTCAAAGAACTTTTGAAGAAATTTAACATGACTGATGGTAAGCTGGCAAAGACTCCCATGCATCCAACTAGCTCACTTGGCAAGGAAGAGGTAAGTAAGAAAGTAGATCAGAAGCTCTACAGAGGTATGATATGATCTCTTCTTTATTTAACTGCTTCTAGACCTGACATATTGTTCAGTGTATGCTTGTGTGCTAGATTCCAATCAGATCCTAGAGAATCACACTTGACAGCTGTCAAGAGGATTCTTAGGTATCTGAAAGGTACTTCTAATGTGGGTTTGTGTTACAGAAAATCTGATAAGTTCAAATTAGTTGGATTCTGTGATGCTGACTACGCTGGAGACAGAGTGGAAAGAAAAAGTACTTTTGGAAGTTGTCAATTTCTAGGAAGAAATCTAATCTCTTGGTACAACAAGAAGCAACCCACAATTGCACTTTCAACCACAGAGGCAGAATATATTGCTGCTACTGGATGTAGCACGCAGATGCTCTGGATGAAAATTCAGCTAGAAGATTATCAAATATTTAAAAGTAACATTTCTATCTTTTGTGATAATACTTCTGCTATATGTTTGTCTAAAAACCCCATTTTACACTCTAAGGCAAAACATATAGAAATTAAGCATCATTTCATCAGAGAATATGTTCAGAAGGGAATCATAAATTTGGCCTTTGTTGATACAGATCATTAATGGGCAGATATTTTTACAAAACCCCTGGTTGAAGATAGATTCAAATTTATTCTGAAAAATATTGGTATGGATTTTTGTCAAGAATGATATTTATCAGAAGCAAATTTTAGAGATGCAAAAATGCCTAATGCTCTGAAGTATTTCTTCTGATTGCTTATTTATTCTCTTTAATTAATTTTTGTGAAACTCTGAACTAACAATCCTTAGAGGATCTGAAAGTTGGTTAACGTTTCATTTCTCAAGAGAATTCATAACACATGCAAGCAAACACGTGTCACTCCAAATCCTCAAAGGTGGCGTGTACACTACTGAAGAGAGGTTTGAGGTGAAGTTTGAATAGTGAAAATCTTGATTTTCCCCCCAATTTGTCAGAAGCAATAAATGCTTGAAATGATTTTTATTCTTTTCATTTAATGCTTTATTCAAACGTGCAAAATTTTGACTGTTTGTATGCCTACTTGTTTTAGTATAAATACATCTCTTCTCTTCACATTCACACTTTTCACATGTCAGACATTTTATGCATTTTCATCTTCTCTTCTCTCTGCATAAAAACCCTAAGCGTGTGACAAAACCATCTTCAATGGCAACTTCATCATCAACTGCTGCACAATTTCAACCTACAATGGCTGCAGTTACCTCTGCTAACATGGGCGTTACTCCTTATTATCCACCAAAAATAACTTTGCTCACCCCTGTTGAAAAGCTGGAAGTTCTGTGTGAATCAATGGTGGAATTTGATTCACTTGCTGAGAATGGTTTTGAGTTTCGTTCCATCATAGGTGCTCAAGGATGGGTGAAGTATTTTGATAGACTTTTTGGACCAGTTTACCCCCTTCTTGTGAAAGAGTTCTGGATCCATGCTTCAGTTTACCCTAAGTTTATTTTATCCTCTGTTCTGGGCAAAGATATAATAATAACAGAGGATCTGATTAGAAAACTTATTGGCTATGAGGAAACAGATGGAGTTTCACACTTTCCAGCTGGGCGTGTGGATATGGATGAAGTGTATAAAGAAGTGATGACTGCTGGACAAGCTTCTAACAAGTTCAAGGATCTGAAGCCTGACTACAAGATCTGGGCTAAGATCTTCATGGGATGCATTCATCATAGGAAGTCAACAAACTCTCCAGACTATGTCAATAATGAACAACTTTACTTTATGTACTGCCTCAGTCAGAGCACCAAGGTAGATCTTCCATATATTCTCTTTATGCATCTTTGGAATCATATAAATGCCTCTAGAGAATATGTGAAAGAAAAAAGTCAGAAGATCAGAACCTGGATTCCTTTTGGAAGGTTAATATCAGATCTTCTAACTGAGAATGGACTTGTTACTGCTCTGTACGCTGCTGGATTTACAGAGGAATTGGAATTCATTTTGGGAAAGCCTCTGAATGCCAAAAGTCTTCAGAGACTTAAAATAGTGGATGAACTCACAACAGCTCCCAAGAAGCTGAATACTTCTGAACTGAGTCAGAAGAGAACTCCTGTAGTTGATTACCCTCTGTTCTATGCTGAAGAACCTAGGGAAATTGTTGTAAGATACATTGATGATTGCGAGAAAGAAGGAAAGCCTGTTCCTGCAGATATTATAAAGAGTGTAAGACAACCACTGCCTGTTGTAGAAGAAGAAGAACCACCAAGAAAGAGGACTCAACCAGAAGCAGAAGCTGCACCTGTTCAGAAGAAGCCCAAGATTGCTGAAAATCCTCAGAAGCAGTTAAAGAGGAAAGAATCTGGAGCCACTCCTTCTGTACCAGCTAAAAGAATCAAGATCAAAGGTACTAAAACTTCTGTATCTTCTGCAAATCCTATTGTTTTAAATGATTCTAATGTTAAGTCTATTCCAAAACCACCCTCTACACAAAATACATCTGTTACTGCTCCACCTCATGTTTCTACCCCATCACCACAAAAATCTTCTAATCCAATTTCCATTTCACCTGAAAAACAATCATCTGCTCCAACACCAATAACAAAAAAAACAATTCAAACTCCAAAAGTCTCTGTACCACAATCAATTCAACCAAAAATTCAAATCAAACAATCTGTACCACAACCAACAATAACAAAACAAAAAATTCAGACTCCACAACCAGAGGTTCCAACCAAACCATCTGTACCACAAAAACAACCTTCAGAAAAACAACCCACAGAACAACAACAAACAACAAAACCATCTGCTCAACAAAAGCCATCTGAACCACTTAAAGAAAAGCCATCTGAACAACAAAAAAAACCACAAGAAAAACAACCAGAAAAACACTCTGAACCTCTACAAGAAAAGGACTCTGCACATCAACAATCACAAAAATCATCTGAACCTCAGAAACAACCACCATCAGATAATCCACCATCCAAATCATCTGAACCCACTGAATCTATTCTAGTTTCATCTGAACCAATAAATATTTCATCTAATCCACCCTCATCAAAACCTTCTGAAATTCCTTCAGAATCAACCAATCCTTCTGAACCCAACATTCCTGAGACAGAAGTTCTTGATGTCACACCACTAAAAACTGTGTTTCAAGTATCCTCTACCTCCTGCACACCAACCACCTCATCAAACTCCTCAGAATCTGACATTCACCCAGACTTTCTAATCTCTCCATCTCACAGAGACTCTGAGATAAACCAACCAGAACCCTCTATATCTTCTAAAGCTCCTATTCCAGATCCTACTCCCACACCCTATCCAATATCTGAAATCCTGATCCCAAATCCTAACCAAACATCTAACCCAAGATCATCTATCTCTTGTGCATAATTTTCATCCCTGTTTCACAATCTTGCATATGGTTTCAAACTCAAAAATTTTTATGACAGAGTTGAACCATCTGACCCTATCACTCCCCTGAAACCCAAACTCACAATAACCCTTCCATCTGTGCTTCTCACATATATTCAATCCATGTCAGATGTAGGTTCATTAGCAACAATATCATATTCTGCTAAATCTGCCAAAGCTGTTACTTCAGCTATACCTGTTGCATCTGATGAAATTGCTGCTTTTGATGAACCTCCAAAATCTGCCTTCTAACCTTACTCAAATAAACCCTTTGATGTGGTTTCCTATCACACCAAAGCAAAACCAAATCTGTTAAATGCTTTAAACAGATCCAAACCTGATAAACCTGAAATTCCTTTCATTCCATTCTACCCTCCTCCTCTGATCTCCATTCAGAAATCCATTTTTCCACCTACTCCCTAACCAAATCCAATAACACTGGAGACTCTGTTACATCCCAAGCCTAGACTTAATGTTAATCATTTATTTCAATCCTTTTTGCAAGAAATACAATTGTATTTAGGTACTGTACAGAAGAAGTGTTCAACAACAATGGATGCCCAAGAATCTGATGTCATCTAGAATGGATTCATCAGCAGATTCAACACTGTAGCATCAAATCTGAAGAACATATGTTCTGATGATGCGAAGCTCAGATTCGCTGAAGCTGCAAGAAATTTGTTCTGGACCGTCAAGAGATCTGGACCACTGCTCCTTACAGATGCTCCTCCATCATCAGAAGAAACTACTGAACTTGCATCTGAGGACAATCCTTTGGCCATGACTCTGGTAGACCTTCCGTCTGGCTCTAATGCTCCAGACTCTACAGATCCCATGGAAATTGACTCTGTTTAAGCTCCAGAACATGATCATCCTTTTTCATCTGAGATAAAGAAAGAACATCCAGATTTTGAGGATAAAATTGCTGCTCTGGAAGCTGGTCAATCAGAGATCAAGTCTTGGATGGCAAAACAGGATAAAAAGTCTAAAGACATGACATAGTGGATGTCAAAGCAGGATCAGAAGAATGAAACAATGGCTAAGTGGATGTCAAAGCAAGAGCAGTCCTCCTCTGAGATCACAGATCCGTTGAAGATGCTTTTGTCAAAACACTCTTAGATTTTCATTTTCTTTCATTATGATGTTTTTGCATCTGATGTTTGCTTATGTATTTTTTGAAATATCTTCTGATGCATGTACTCTTAATCTGAACTCATTGAATGAATCAAAGTTTTCTCCACTGAACTATATCCTTTACTGTTTTCTTTTATTTGTCTGTTTAAAGTTTTTCCTTTTTGCTTATGACAAAAAAGGGGGAGAAAATATAGATCTGAACTACTTAATTTAACTTCACCAGAATGAAACTTCAGACATATCTAGTCTATCTAACATTTAATCTGAGTATTTCAGAACATTTGATAAGTTCACTCTATAAAAGAAACTCTAAGTCTCTCAGATCATTTGACTATTATCAAACTCTGAATCTTAAATCTGCAAGACATTCTGACTTTCAAATGTTAAAAGAACAATCAAGATCTAAATCTGAAGATTACTCAAGACAAAAGGGAAGTTTCTATTCCTTATCTGTATTTAACTCAGGGGGAGATTCATCATCTCAGGGGGAGTTATAATTTTAATATTTTCAATTAAACAAAATTTCTGATGTTTTTGTCATCATCAAAAAGGGGGAGATTGTTAGAACACATATTGGTTCTTAATAATATCTCTATGTTTTGATGATAACTATTATGAAATTTTGTATTTAAGAATTATATACTCTAAAATTTGCTTGAGAATTTTTACTGCAGATAGTAAAGAAATTAACACTCCAGAAGCAAATCAGAATTGAACACAAGAAATTAGCTAGACTCTGAAGCGCCAGATGCATTCATTAGAAGATTCTGATTACTGCCAACAGAAGATTCTGAGCGTAGCCTCCAGAAGGATCTGAAGCAGAAGCTCCAGAAGAATCTTAAGCAAGTCAGAAGCATCTGAAGCAAAGAAGAATTTTGTATGAAGAGTTTTTCAAAGCATAGTATCTACAGAAGATTCTGAAAGTACTAAAGCTGCCAGTACTGAAGTTCTGTCTCAAATATGCTCTGATCTTAAACACGCTGAAAGCACACCTGCTGCAGAAGACTCTGACTCAGCAAAACTATGATCATCGTCAGAAGACTCTGACCCAATTAGACTCTGATGAATTTGCTGAAAACTGAAGAAGAATTATTCAAAGTTTATATCCGTTGGAGTGAACCAAACGTCTCTTTCCTTATTTATGCTAGACACAAGAACACTGACAAAAAGGATTTTTCAGTGCTTTCTTCTTCTAGGAAAGGTCACTTGATGTGAAGACAAAAAGGCTCAGACCTTTTGGACACTCTTCTCAACGTGAAGCTCACCTTGGATCAGCTGCCTATAAAAGCAAGACTCCACCAAATTCTTCAGTTGACGTTGGCATTGAAAAGAAATCAAACATTCAAGCTCTCATACTTTCATATTCATTCTAAGAATTTATTTCTTTGTTCTAAATAGTTAAGTGAAAAATCACAGTTGTGATAAAGCTTTATAGAAGCAATCTTAAACACTTGTATTGATTTTACATTTGATTGTAATCCTTAAGAAGATCCAGTTAGGATCAGTAGTTCTTGAGAAGACTTTGAATAGTTGTTCTAAGTGTTAACTATTGTAATCAGTTGATTTAATAGTGGATTAAGTCCTTGATTGAGAAAGGCAAATCACTCTAGGAAGGGTGGACTGGAGTAGTTGAGTTCAACGAACAAGGATAAAAATACTTGAGTTTTTATTTCTAAGTTTTAATCTGTCATACTTATTCAACCCCCCTTCTAAGTATTATCTCACCTTCAAGTATTACCGGTAATCCCAGAGCCAACAGTGGGCTGAGTATCCACCTTTGCCTTAAGAGCTTGCAGAGATTAATGTAAACTTTGAAATGCTTAGCACTGGGTCCCACCGGGTGTGCCAATTTTTTTACTGTGAATTTTGGTAAACAACCGCTGGTCTATCAATTTAGGGTAAAATTGAGTAACTTGCAGGATCGACCATACTAAATCCTAGGACATGTGCTAAGTATGCAAAAAAGATCCTAATCTCAACTCCACGTTCTACTATGAAATCTTTGTAAAGTAAAAGTAACTGGAAGATTAAAAGAAAGCAAGTAATGCGTCGAAGATTAAAGGAAATAACCGTAAAGGCTTTAAAAGTAATTGACTTTGAAATAAAGGCAATAATGTAAATGTGCAAAGGATTATAACCTGAACTCCACGTTCGACCATAAATCTTCAAAAAGTAAATGCAGTAATTGTAAACGACTTTGAAAATAAAGGTGCAAAATACTATAATCTGAACTCCACGTTCGACCATAAAATCTTTGAAAGTAAATGACTTTTAAAGTAAAAAGCTTGAAATAAGTGCAGAATGTTTAAATTTGCGTAGAAAGTAAATGAAAGTAAGTTTGCAAAAAAACTTGGAAAAGAAAAGGGCAGTTTAAACGTAAAAACTAAAGGTTAAAGTGCTGAAGGAGTAAAAATGCAGAAATGGTAAAGGCAAGTAAATTGCATTAATGAAAAGGAGTTGGTGTTGTATCACGTACATTCTCGCTAACTCGTTTCTCTACACGCGGGTACTTTAAGTGTTTTGGAGTGACTAGTACAAGATGAATGAACACCCTCATTACATAAAAATGACAACTATTGATAATACTAGCAAGTAACTACTAGATGACGGTTTTGGCTTCACAACGTGTCTTTTTGGCGCTTTTTACAACTTCAACAGCTCCCACGTTCACCCACTATCAATTTGAACTTGGATATTAAGAATTCCCTCCAGCTTTGATGGTAACTACCTTGCGCTTCCCTTGACATGATCTTGGTCGAGAGCTTCTCCAACACTTATCATTTTTTCCAAAAACTTTGTCCACCTTTCTTTGACGCATATTTCCTCAGTTGTGTTGAAGCCTCATATGTTTTTAGAATGGCATTCTAACTTAAGATAATTCTGAATTCCACTAGCGTCGAAAATGAGAGCTAACAAATTGCCCCCAAGAAATGTACTTTCGCCATTCTTGGTAGGAAGGTCATTTTTCCAACCGTTTCGACGCGTGTGAATTTGCATGGCCTTGACTGAACCACCCACTATTTGTTTAGTGGCTAAGTGTTCACTTCCTTTTACCCCACGCTTATGAAATCACGCCATCATGGTAAATCCTTAAACGTCTTTTCAGCCGTATTTATCATTACTTTGTCTTGAAAATGTATGTTTTGCAATCTGACCATAATTGCCAACACTCATCATTTCTCAAAACAAAACACGCATCCCATTATCTGATTAACTTCAACGGTGGATTTGAACCTTTCAAGATTCTCAAACTCCTATAAATACCTTCCTTCACCATTTCGTGAACTCTTTACACTTTCCAGAATCTCAAGCATCCCGTTTCTTTCTTCAGTTTTCTTTACCAAACTTTAGAGAAGAAACCATTTTCTTTCACTTCTTTCAACAATGGCATCTTCCCAATCCAACGTTCAGGAAAAGAAAACCCAGAAGGAACGAGTTACTCAGTTCAAACAAACCATCCCTCCTTTCGCAAACATTCCTGGCCCTCAACTAGTGGAAAATCTCCACTATATGCTGGAACCTACCACTGAAGCGGCCTGGAACATCTACCAATCCCAGGTAATGGTCCCTTTAATTGTTTCAGGTAAACCCTACACGCTTTCCGATCCTTTAGCCCAGGTTGACACTTTTGACGAGAGGCTGAGTGAATTTCTGCCTTCTTACCGGAAATCTAGGCCGTTAGGGCAAAAAAACTTTCCCAGATTAGCCACCACTGCTGCTGAAGACCCTTCATTGCCTAAGTTTGACCTAAAGTACCTTACTGATGGTACTCGGCTAGTAAGAGTTGTCAGTCCCCTTAAGGCCTTCGATCTTTGGATGGCGAAGTTGGAGAGGGTTAAAGCTGATCACTGGAAATCCATAGGTATTTATGACCTTTTGATGCTGTTGAAGACTAACATACCATATTGTCTGAACTTGATGGCAGCGTCCTTGTACTTCTGGGATAGTACTCACTATACCTTTCATCTGCCATGTGGAATGGTCACGCCAACCCTCTTCGACATCGTCGCTATTACAGGCCTTCGTCCCGATGGTGTCTCTTACCAACCTGATGTAGACGCTGAAGACTATATCAATATCTCCAATTCCAAACTTACCTACACTCATTTCATCAAACACCACTTCAACCAAAATCAAAAAGACATCTCTGACGAAGAGCATATAACGTTTCTCGCTGTATGGCTGTCGAGATACGTGTTTTGTACAAAATCTTTGCAAGTAGCTAAAAAATAATTGCCTCTTGCTAACTAGCTTCATCACAACAAAGGGGTCTGCTTGAGTGAGCTCATCCTGGCGAACCTTTATGAATCTCTCAGTGAAGGAGCTTCTCGACTGAAGCACATGGATGCCGACAGTTATATATACTTGAGTGGTTCTCTTTGGCTACTTCAGTTGTGGCTTAACACAATGTTTGAAGCTAGCCTTCCCAGGAAAGGTCTAGTTGATGAAACCTCTGCTGAGATCATAGGGAGAAGCATCGAAGGACCCTGTCTGGTCCAGCTAACTCCTTCTGATGATGGAGAAATTATTAGAGGAACATTCACCAGTTTTATCATGATGTTTGCTAAGCGCCATGAGTTTACTCATAGTATGGCACCCTTTGCTGAAAGGAAATATGGCCCCGTATGGTTTAAGAGGCCATTTCCCATTTCTCACGGGGACAATGAATCTGTTTCCATATGGGAAGCCTTTTTAATTCCTAGATTTATTGTCAATGGGCTCAATTTGGGAAGAGGTTTAGCAGCCCTGATTGCATATCAACCCAACCTCGTTTCTTGCCAGTTTGGGTTGGCCCAGAGTTTTCCTAGATGTTTATATGAGAAGAAGGGCCAAGTTATCCTTCATACTTCTAGTTTCGACGAAGAAACGATTGCCGCTATCTTTGTTGACTTGAGTAAAAAGAAAGGAGTTCTTTCGCCTGTGTCCTTTGAGCCTTCTTTTCAATGCACTTCTTCATTCCACCACTGGTGGTCGAAACATTTTAATGAACATTTTCTTAATGTGACCACCTTTTCCTTATTACATGACCAATCTTTCCTTGATGTGCAGGACAAGACGAAGAAAAGTAAGCTCGCTCATATCCAAGAAATTCAAACTTTTCAGAAATACTTTGAAACTGTCTATCGACCAGATGATCTTAGTCGAACCATTCATGAGGCTGCCGTTACTTTAAAAAGAAACTTTCTGCAAAAACTGGATCAATTGAAAATCCCTTCCAACGTTCCTCGTGAGAAACGTTATGAGGTAGCTTTTAAACTTTTTCCTCCAAAATTCCCTCGCTTGCCTACTGTTGATTTTGGAGTGGCACTTGCCCCTCCATTTCCAAGTTGGTTCATCTGTGGCGAGGATCTTAAACTCCTTCGACAGCAGTCTCAACCAAAGGCTCGACGAGTGGTTCCGACTAAGCATACTTTAGACAGTTTCAAAGGACACCTTCATATAGGGATTCAGGATGTTCGTGTCGAATCTGACATATATGAAGGTTTGATACCCTGTACTTATGATTATGCAACTAAACATTCAATATTTAACTGGCAATCATCTGCTATCTTCAAGCTGTGCCTAGGAAAGCTCCTTCCACTAAGGCTTCTGCCTCTCATAGTAGCAAGGAACCAGAAGGCAAACAAGTATGCCTCACATCCTGTGCCTATTTTCTTACTATGTGATTCCTTTCCCTCACACTTGTATTGCTTCTTTGATTTTCTTAGGCTGGGCGAAAACCTTCCACTCCTTCCAAGAAAGGTAAAAAGGACATTCCTATTATTGTTGCCTCAGATGTTAATGAATCTCTTGAGGAAATTCTTACAAGGAAGAGAAAGAAACCTGTAAAGGCATCTGGACCCACTGGCCCACCTCCATCGAAGGTGGCCAAAATACTCGAGACGACACCCGCTACAAGTGGTGTCGAAAGACAACCTTCCATGGCAACTTCGAAGCCAACTTTAAGTGACCATGGGGGTGACAACTCCAATCCTGGTGCTACACTAGCTCAAGTATGCACACCAAATCTTATTATATTCACTGTTTTTTTCAACATTCTCAGCCTTATTATCCTTTACTTGTGTTACCAGGCTAATACAATCATCTCCAATCCTCCACCAACTTCAGGCAATTCTTCCACCGTCCTCCTCAATAGCCAAGGTGAGCCAACTTATCACCCATCTTCTGATCTTGGCTCTGGTTTGAGTGAGATGAACCAACTTGTTGCTCCTTTTATAGAAAACTTGGCTCAAACTACCACACAACATGCTCAAGCTGATGGCTGCAATTCTAGGGACGACGATGCTTCAAGTCCCCCACCTCTCAATCAGGCTGAACCTATGGTTACTGATGAAGTGGTCGTCAAACAAGCACGTACTCCTTCGGTCCCACCAACCAGTGACATCCCATATCCAACCACTCATGAATAACTAAAGGAATTGCGCTCTGCACCAATTCATAATCAAGACGAACAACCCTCTACCATCGATAGAGCTGAAGCAAAAGAAGAAGATAAAGAAGAAGAAGAAGACGCTTCTGAAGACCAATATAACAAAGTGGAGGAAGAAGAAGAGGACCCTGAAGATCAAGAAGGTCCTGCACACCAACAAACTTTACTTGCGGTGAAGAGAACTCCAGTTCCTATCTTGACTCCTGAGGATTCTTTGACGGCTCTCAAATGGTCGAACCCCAGAGAATATGCCAGACGGATCCTAGGGCAAAAATGTAGCTTTTCTTCCAGTTCTTCGACCCCTCCTAGTCATCCAACCTCAGATGACTTTGTTGGTCCTATTCTCCAATCCATTAAGAAGAAATTCTTTAGAGGAGATATTCACAATGTCCTGGCTTCATACCCTACGTCTCGTCTCTTTTTAAAGGAACAACTCAAGAAACTTGATCTTACTACTCTTAGTCCAGAAGTTCATGGTTTCTTGATTGATTTGACGGTTGTAGTGGATGACTTTTCTACAAAGATTCAGCGGCTCCCTTCTATCGAGAAAACAATTATGGCCACAACTGGTCGTGAAAATGCAGCCTGGACTGGTGCACAAGAATCAAAAGCTAAGGTCGAACAGCTGGAGGTTGCTCACAAACAGCGTCAAGAGGACATAACCTCTAACCAAAAGGACATCGAGGCGTGGAAGCAGCAAATTAAGGAACTTCAAACGGATATTTGTAATGCTGAAAACCGCAATCTTGAGTTGCAATGCTTCGTCGATCCTGACACGGCCCAAGAGCTAAAGAGAACTATTAACCTCATTGATGCAGCCCAAAAGCTTGAAAAGGAGCTTGCCGCATCCAGGCTCGACAAATCTTTGTGTGAAGCTCGTCTCAGTCATCATGTGAATACTTTCGCTCAACTGAATTCGAAGCTTCCCTTCTGATATCTTACTGACATCTGTCTTTATAACCATCATTTATTTTGTGGCTTCTCAAGCCTTCTTATGTAATGACAATATTTTTCTTTCTTAGATTTTTATCAATCATTTGCACCAAATTACATCTTTCGACACATATTTTTATGGCACATGTATGATGTATTATATCTATAGCCTCAATTTTGAGGCCATTTTGTAATTAAGGCCTTTTACCCTTTTTCCTAGGAAACACCACTTTCCTAATTTCACTTAATGCTCCAACATCATACGCTCATAGCTTTACCATAGCATTTAAAGCGTAGTCTTCTTAGGCATACTCCCAAGACCAATCTCTAATCTTCCATCGTTTGATTGGCCAATCCGTGTCCACTCCTTCTTCTATAAATCCTTCTTTCTCCTGAACCACATCATGTACTTACAAAAGCAAGTATGAATACCCATCCAGAAAAACCTGCCAACAAGGATCAGACAAAGGGTTTCAAGAAACCTGTGGTGGCGACAACAGATGAGAAGGCCAACAAACCTGAAGCTTCACATGGAGTTCCTCTCTGCGCAAATCCTAATGAAACCAAGATGAAGGTGTCCAAATAAGGGCGTCCCCGTACTAACACTTCTGACGATGAAGCTGACGAGGACTATATGGAGTTCCTCAAGTCCATTAATTTGAGGGACTTTGAGTGATCCCTGTTTGCGTTATAAATTATTGTATTGATTCCCCTATTGTTTTTGTATGCCATGTTGGCCTTGTTTGGCCCATCTTGGCCTTTGTGCCTATTAGTAAAATTTACGTTTTGATATGAATTTCTTGCAAGATAGGCCTATATTTTTTCAAATATTTGCCATTTACTTTCAAGATTCTTTTATCTTCGTTTAACTCTATAGGCTCCATTGGAGAATACTTGTATGACTTGAAACGGACCTTCCCACTTAAGAGACCATTTGCCTAAAGTCCTATCTTTTTAATCCATGGGCAAGATTACTTTCCACACTAGATCACCATATAGAAAGGATTTAAACTTAACCCTTTTGTTGTAGGATTCTTCGACCCTTCTCTTTTTTTATTTTTAACAACTCTAAGGCTCTAAGCCTCTCTTCATCCAGGTCTACTAGTTCGTCCATCATCATTGCCCAGTAAGATTTAGCAGGGATCTCATGGTGTTTTTGGATTCTTATAGATTGCAAACATATCTCGACAGGCAAGACTGCATCATGACCAAAGGTGAGTTGAAATGGCGTAGTGTTAGTAGCCTCCTTAGGGGATGTTCGACATGCCCACATGATCTGGTATAACGTCTTGTGCCAATTTCTTGGCTTCTTTCCCACATGCCTCTTGATTAGTCCAATTACCACCTTGTTAGCAGCTTCGACTTGCCCATTCGCCTGAGCATAATAAGGCGTAGTTAAGAGTTTAAAACCTATTTCTTTGGAAAATTCCTGCATCTTTCGACCAGTAAAAATTGATCCTTGATCTGTGGTAATTGTTTCTGGGATACCAAATCTATAGATGTGATTCTGGATGAATTCAATAACGTCTTCTTGACCTACATTTACTAATGGTATTGCTTCAATCCATTTGGTAAAGTATTCAATACCAACCAAGATATACTTTTGGTTTTTTGACGATGCTGGTCGAATTTCTCCCACTATATCCAAAGCCCATCCTCTGAAAGGCCATGGTTTTACTATGGAGTGTAACTCACTTGCAGGAATATGGTGCATGCCAACGTGGATCTGACACTCCTGACAATCCTTGGCAAACTCTATGCAATCCCTTAGCATAGTGAGCCAATACATTCCTTGTCGAAACAACAACCATTTCATTTTATGGCCAACTTGGTGTGCTCCACAGGCCCCGCTATGAACTGTCGAAAGCGCTAAGTATGCCTCTGTTTCACTAAGGCACTTTAACAAGACTCCCTCGGGGGTATTTTTAAACAACTCATTACCCATGAGCATATAACTTAAGGCTTGATACCTGACTCTTTGTTCTGTCGAAGCTGTTGGGTTTTGCAGGTATTCAACTATAGGCTTTCTCCAATCCCTATCCGTTAGACCATCTATAGCAAAAAATTTGAAAATTTCACAATTCATGCACCCAAGCTTAATTGTTTCCAGGCATGATGGGCATAATTCAACGACTACCACTTTCCCTCTTGCTTCAATGACTTCTTGAAGGTTTTCCTTCGACGCTCTGTATCCAGAAGAAATTTGAGCTAGGTCATTAGCAATATGGTTTTCTATTCTAGGTATGTGTTGGATGGTCACTTCTTCAAACTTCTTTAATAGGCTATTTGCTACCACAAAGTACATAATGAGATTCTCTTTACCACATTTGTATTCCTTTGTGATTTGCTTTACCACCAACTCTGAGTCTCCCATTACTTTGACTCTAGTTGCCCCTAATTCTAACAAAATTTCAAGGCCAGCAATCAGTGCCTCATATTCAGCCTCATTGTTAGAGCAAGGCCCTATGATGCTAAATTTAAATTTTTTTGGAATTTGTTCAGGAGAAATAATAAGTATGCCTACTCCTATTCCATTTTTATGGCTTGATCTGTCGAAGTATAACTTCCACGATTTTAATTCAACATAATTCAAATCCTTTTAGTTAATAGAATGGTCAACTATGAAGTCCGCCACTATTTTCCCTTTCATAACCTTTAAAGGTTGATATGTTAAAGAGTATTCTGTTAAGGCTAAAGCCCACTTGCCAATTCGACTGCGCAAGATAAGTTTAGATAACATATGTTTTATAACATCAAAATGAGACGAAACATACACATCAACAAGATTTATATATTGCTTTAATTTGGTACAAGAGAAATACAAGCATAAATATAAATTCTCAATCATGTTATACCTAGTTTCTTCATCATTTAAAACTCTACTAAGATAATAAATGGATCTTTCGACTCCATTCTCATCTTCTTGAGCAAACATGCTCCCTAAAGTTCTATCAGACGCAACTATATACAACCTCATACTTTTATTTCTACAAGGTGGTGACAAGATTGGTGGGTGACTTAAGTAATCCTTAAGCTTGTCGAAGGCTTCCTATTGTAAGTGCCCCCACTCGAAACCATCTTTGTTGAAACGAAGCAATTGCGAAAAGGCTTGTATCTTTCCACTTAAGTTGGATATAAACCTTCTCAAAAAGTTGATCTTGCCCAATAATGACTGCAACTCCTTCTTAGTTGATGGAGCTTTCGCTTCCATTATGGCTTTGGTTTTATTTTGATTTATTTTGATCCCTTTCTTGTGGACCACAAAGCCCAGAAAATCTCATGCCTGTACACAAAACGCACATTTAAGGGGATTCATTTTGAGACCAAATTTTCTCATCCTTAAGAATGACTGTCGAAGATGATCAATATGACTCTTCCCAGAAATAGATTTTATAACAATATCATCAATGTAAATTTGCATGAAAGTGTCTATAAAATCATGGAAGATAGAATTCATCGCTCTTTGGTAAGTGGCACCAGCATTTTTAAGACCAAAAGGCATCACTGCTCATTCGTAGGTGCCTAAAGCCCCAAGACATCTAAAAGCAGTTTTAGGAACATCTTCTTCAGCAATGAATATTTGGTTGTAACCAGAATATCCATCTAACATGCTAAGATATTCATGTCCTGCTGTAGAATCCACTAACATTTCTGCTACTGGCATTGAATATTCGTCCTTAGGATTTGCAACATTTAGATCTCTAAAATCTATACAAACTCTTAAAGACCCATTCTTTTTAATAACAGGTACTATATGAAGGTAGGAAAAACACTTAGAAGGGGGGTTGAATAAGGGTTTTAAAACAATTAAGATGATAGAAAAATAACACAGTATTTTTATCCTGGTTCGTTTGAACTCAAACTAATCCAGTCCACCCTACCAAGGTGATTTTCCTTTCTCAATAATGACTTAATCCACTAAATCAAACCGATTACAATGTTAAACCACTAAGACAACTGTCTTAGTCTTCTCAAGAATTCTGACCACACTTGGTCTTTTAAGGAATCTTTTACAAAGATAAACTAACAATGTGTTTAAGATGTGCTTCTAAAAAGCTATATCACAACAGTGATTTTTACACAAGTTAAAGAACGAAAATAAACTATTCAGCTTTAAGAAAGTTTGTATGAGTTGAATAATATGCCAAGAATTTGTTTGAAGTTCGTTACGCTTTGAAGTGATGCCGAGACTTGCTTTTATAGTACTTTGAAATCCATTTCTCAAAGACTGTGCAATCTGTGCATTCTGTTCTTTTTATCTTCTATTGACTTTTCCTTTCTCAGAAGATAAATGTTCTGACAAATCCTTTTTGTCTGAAATCCTATGTCATGCACGAATGGGGGAAGAGTCGTTTGGATAATGACAAAGAATATGCCAACGGATCTTTATTTGAACAGCATCTTCTTCACCAACTTTGGAACGTCTTGCATCAGAACTTCTGATGATGTTCCTAGTTGTTCAGATCAGAGTTAACTCAATCAGAGTTTCTCTATCAGAGTTTGCAGCAAAGTGCTTTAAGCGTGAAATCCTTATCAGAGCATACTTGCTTATCAGAGCTTCTGTACTTGCAGCGTTAAGTACATCAAGAGTCTTCTAAAGCTTTACGTATGATCTATACTCAGATTCTTCTCAGCTTTGCTCAGAGTCATTGTAGCAGATCAGAGTCTTTTGATAAGTTGCTTCTGACGCTCAGAGCTTTTTCGTTCTGTGGTGTTCAGAGCGTTCTTGCTTCCAGAATAATATTAATTTTGACATCTGAAACTGTTGCACCCCAAATTTTTACCCCTTAGATTCTCATTATCATTTTAGGAGCATACTCATAAATTATCTAACCCTAACCCAATGCAAGTTTGTCGTTGTCAAGTTACCGATGAATCAGGGTTTAGTACAATCAAATCGAAGCTTCAAGTGTTATGTTCAATCAATGTTGTGGGTTAATTCAATCATAAAACAAGATCAAGGATGTTATATGAGGTCAATTGAGTACCCAATTTGAGTTTGTTACCCCAAAATCAAGAACAGTGCATTTCAGGGCACCCGATTAGGGTTTTTGACCAGTAAAAGTCAAATGTAGTTTGACTTTGGTGTTGGAAGGTGTTTTAATGGTGGGATTATGATCCATGAAGTTCATATAGCTTAATAAAGTTCATTCAAGAAGTATCAAAGTCTCAGGAGGTCCAGAGTGTCAACGGGTGACGCGGTAATCACCGATCGATCGTACGATTGACCGAAAAGTCAACCCTTCAAATTTAAGGAATTGGACTTCAAAGTGTGAATAAAAAATGTTCCTTAGGTCATTTTTCACTTTCCTATCAATTTTCATGACCATTGGATCAAGGATGAGGAAGTAATTGAAAAGTCGGGAAATTAAGGTTTTGAAAGGGGCTAAACCATAACTCCTTAACCACATATCCAATTGAGTTGATTCAAAGCTCATTATAAAGCTCTTGAAAAATCCTAAAAAAGTCCCTAAGTGGTCCATGATCAGAAAATGCATAGATTTGGAGTTATGACCAAATTCATTTTGAGAAGGGAAAAAGACTTGGAAAAATTTCACTTTCAAGCTCATTTTTTAGCAACTTTGAGAGGCCGTTTGGCCAAGTTCCTTTGAGAATTTGAAACTCATGAAAACATGAATGTTTTAGAGATATTTGAGGGCTTTCTAAATAGTACTAGAACATCTCAAAAGGATTTATGAGCTGAGAGTTATGGATTTGGCAAGTTGGTGTTTTCACACTTGAGTCCCACATTGACAAACTTTCAAAAATCATTCCTTTGATCAATTGGGCCAAACTCAGCTTTTGAAACATGTTTTATCTGATATGTAGAGACTTTGTAGCATGTAAATATAATGAAAATGCAGAGGAAATGGAATTATCCAAGTTTGCAAGTGGACTTACAAGTTGCCTTACAACTTGCATTAAAATATCATAAACCAAACAAGAGGTGGAAAGTAAGGTCTGAGCCAGCCATGAGCCTATACGCTTTAGCCTAACTTTAGACACACAAAACTCATCATGATACTTGACTTTAAGCTTACCTCCAAGCTAAGAAAGCCTCTTTTGGGAGGATGGATCCAAAAGTGACTTTTCCCTCCTAGAAGGGAAATCTTCAAATCTGTCCACACTTTCTCATTTGCCTATAAATAGAGGCACTCCCCACATCATACCATACACAATAGATCTTCTGAAAACCAGAGAAAGATCAAGCTCCCGCCTTTCACACTTTTCTCCAAAATCACCAAGTTCACAAAATTGCCAAAAAAGCTTCAAAATCTGCCTTGCTACAATTGCTGCCAAAACCATTTCCATACACTCAAACTCACCAAACATCACCCCCACAGCCCATAAATATGATATAGAAGGTGTTCCAACCATTGAACCACTCAAAAACCTCCTCATTCAAAAAGTCAACTTCCATACCAAGTTACTTTGACCACACTGCACAAAATCAGTCAAAACTTGTTCTAGGAATTTACTTGATGTTCTAATCACCCTAAAACCTCACATATATCATTTATCAACTGTCTAAAGTATTAAGGATCATTGTTGGAGTTTATTTCTCCAACTGTCTTGAAATTTGCATTCTTGCTTCAAAAAGAAGAAATCTCCGAAGCTAGGTGCATTTGAAGTTTCTCTGGGTTTCTTATTGATCAAACCTACTCAACACAGTCTACTAGAGGTATGTAAACACTCCATCTTTGCTTTACACCATAATTTCATGTTTTGGCATTTTGAGTTCATCATGTTAAAAATGTGTCATGTGTATGTCTTGTATCAAAATTCTATCATGAACACACCAGTTGTGATCTCAGGCCTAGAGGTGTTTAAATTTGTTCTCAAATTCATCCAACATCATGTATCCAATATGTGTGTGAAGTTAACTTGATCAAAGTTGCTTAGAATGTTGAACTGCATTCTTCCATGGTTGCATCAAAAGTGCCAATTTGCAACTCAAACCCTCATTTTTCATGACAGTCCTCTCTTAGCTTCAAATTGTGTTTGAACTCATTCAATATCATGTATGTGTGGTGTGTATATGGTTGGTTCAGTCTAAAAATGCTTGGAATTGAATGTGAACATCTTCATGCATTTCACAACCTAACTTTGCAACTTGACAACCAATTTTCACTACAACATGATTTGAACTCCATTTTATGTTTGAACACATTTATCTTCATATATATGACTTGTGTACATGACTAGATTGATCAATATGTGACTAGAATCAAAACTGAGCATCATGATGCTTTTCACTTGTCAAAACTTGCACTTTGATCACCACTTTTCATGTCAGCCTGTTTTGAGCCTTACCTTTTTGTTTAAAATCATCCCATAACATGTTTTCAATGTGTGTAAGTGATTAATTTGGTCAGTTTGTGCATAGAAACTGAATTGGTCATCCAACTTGCATTTAAAAAGCATCATTTTGCATTTAACTCACCAAATTTCATATCAACCTTGTTTGAACCATTTTTCTTGCTTGGACATACTTGTTTGTATATATGAGAGATATGTATGTGATTCATATGATCAAAATGTGCTTGAATTTGGTTTTGAACATCCTACTGCATCATCATAATACCAATTTGCAACTCAAAACTCATTCTTCATCACAGTCTGTTTACGCTCCATCTATGTGGGTTATTGGATCAAAACATGCCTAGAGCTTGAATTGGACATCATCATGCCTCATATTCACAATAACTTGCAACTTGAGCACATTTTTTTTTACAACTGTTTGTTTTTACCTAAATTTGGGTTGGAAGTCTTTCATTAGCATTTTTATGAGGTGTGTGTATGTCTCAAATAACCTGAAAATGTTTGGACTTAAAACTGGACATCAACTTGCATTTCACTCATAACAACTTGCAACTTGTACACCATTTTTCACCACAGTCATATCATGCTCAGTTTTTCTGTGTAAATGCAGTCATCAACATATTTTTGATATGTACATACCATTTATTTAACTTGTATGTGCCTAAGAATCAGAACTTCATATCATCATGCATCTCAAACACCAAGTTGCAACATGACAGGCCATTTTCATTACAATTTGCTGTGAGCTTAGTCTAGGTGTTTAAAATCACTCAAAAGCACATTTGTAACATGTGTGTATGTTTGCATTGATTTGAAATTGGTTGGAGAATGAGTTACATTTCAAATTGCATTTCAAGCATCTCCAAAGCAAGTGCTATCGGGTTTTAAAATGGAGGAGGAAATTCAAAAATATAAAAATACCATCTTATTCCTTGTGAAATTCCACATGATTTAGACTAAAATTTCGCCCAAATCCATGGAAAATTGAAGAAGTTGTGACCAAAATGCAAAAACTGGTTTTGATGAGTGTTTGGCTTGCCCAGCTGCCTTGAATACACACCCTATATGTTTATGGGGTGGAATTTGTACTTGGATGTACAGCCACCCCAGTGGTAACCAACTTGTCACCTAAGCGCCTTTGACCTTGCATGCATGGGTTCGACCCCTGAGGAGGGCAACCCTTTTTACCATTTTTCCATTTATTTTACCAAACTTCAAAAATTCATATATCTTTCATTTTTAATCATTTTGAACCCATTCTTTTTGCATTGTGTTTGTTTTTATATCTAATTTCATGTCATATTTTTGAATTCCATGTTTGCCTAATTTTTCATACCTTTTGACCACTTGCAAGTTGAGTATGTTTTATGGTCATTTTCACATATACTGTTGAATTTCTTGGCTACTAAACTTGTATGTGTTTGTAATATTTGTTCACATTCATCTCCTTATATTGTTAGTCAACATGATAGGATTGTCTTTTTGGGTTGTTACCATGCTTAGTTTGTCCCCTCTGTTGAATTTACTTAAGCTCGATCTGTCGTTACATTTCCTGCTTGTTCATTTGCTTTGATTGTCATCAATGCATATCTTGTGTTTATCTTTAACATGTTCATTTAATGGTTGTCACCATACATTTATTTTCATCATGTTTAAAACTTTGTTAAGTAATTTCTTTTTCCCAAGTGATGAAGCTTGTTAGCTCTCATCCCAGTTGCCTCCCCTCTCTTTCCAAAGGAAAAGGTCTTTCCATTGACCCCTGTGTCATGAATAGTTCATTCACCATCCCTTGACTTTGTTAAGTCACTTTAACCTTAGTTTAGAAGCCATTATACTTTGCTTTAAGTCTAAAAAACCCACCTGTACTAGAAGTGTTCTTCAACTAGAACCCTAGGATAGAGTTTGTCAACTCTATGTAAGAATCATCGTCATGATTTCTTACTTCCCCTTTTGAGTGTTACAATTTAGATTAGGGAGTTTTGTCAAACTCCACACAAACATTGTCATGTTTGTTCCCCCTTGAACCTTGATCCTAATCAAGTGTTCTTCATCCCTTGTGAGGTGAACTACGATTGTTCTGATTCTGTCCTAGTTAGGATACGTAGGCAGAAGACGCGACGTCTTTGCGAGCAAACTTAGTGTATATAAATTTAGGGTTCAACTCATATCTTTTCCCAATCCATAGCACATTTCCACAAACTTAGCAAGCAATTAAACAAAAGGTTCCTATAGAGTACTACAGATGCTTAGGGTGCTAACACCTTTCCTAGGTATAACCAACCCCCGATCCCCGAATCTCTTAGCATTGTCGTTACATCGCGAAAAGGGTTTTTCTTTCTTTAGACCTTTCCTTTGGATAAATTAAAGTTCGGTTGTAAAAGAATTAAGATTCAAGTTAATTTAATAGCTTGATATCCGATTTTCACCGCAACAGAAATGGCGACTTCACTGGGGAAAATGCTTTGAGGGTTTAGCCTATCTTGTTTGAATACTTGCTATATTTGTGAATACATGTAAAATATATACATATGTGCCATGTTGGATCTTGGGAACTTTGAGTGGTGAGACAACACTATACCCGTGTGTAAGCGTACTTATGATAGGATGGTGGTATATTCAAGAAGGCTTATAGGGAGTTGATTCTCGACCAAGCTGACTTGAAAAAACCACCGCTCAATAGAGGCCCTTCTGAGAGTTAGTATTATTGATCGAGTATTCGTGAAAACAATGCTACTTTATTCATGGGATCCCGTGATAATGAGGACCTTTAGATTACCTTTTCCCCACTTTGGCTTTATTAGGATGTAGTGCGATGACTATAAGGGAGTAATTCCGAAATAGTTGATACGCGATACTACACTTGGACGAGACTCTCTTGAGAATATTATCGACCACCAAGTATTTGGGAAATTGATAATATCCGAAAGATGGGTCGAGGACTCTGGGAACCTTTTTAGAACCTTGTTATACAGTTTTTGAAAGCCTTAGTGTTGCACCCTAAAATTTGCTCAACCTATTTCACCTGGTTTATGTTTCAATTGCATTATCATTTGCGTAGTAAGTCATGTATATAATCTAATCATTTGCATAGCATAACAGAGCAAGTCATCCAATAGGGGATCAAGTGCCATTCTTATCTAAATAAGAACATTAAGGGTTTTTATTCAAGCTTAAGACCATCCAAGTCATCAAGGAAGGGGTTGAAGCTTTGAGAAGTTTGAGGATCAACCGGTGGACTTCTCTCCTAATCTGAGGTGTATTGAGAGTCATCAATGGGAGTATGAGCTATGAATTGAGGGTATGGAAAGTGTAAAAAACTTATGAAGTGCCTAGAGGGTCATATTGAAAATAAGACAAGTCATTGATTCAAGTACAAGAGCCACAGCTGAAGTGCAGTCAACTAGGGTTTTATCTGGGTCAACCCTAGGTCAGCTAAGTGATTGAAGAGCATCAAGGCTTAATTAGAGGTTGTGGGATTCATGAATTGATATGTGGATACATGTGTGGTGTTGTGCCAAGGATAAATCAAAGATAATCAAGAGTGGGAGGAGTGGCCAAATTAGGGTTTCAGTTAGGGCTGGCAATGAACCAAACCAACTCGAAGATAGTTCGGAATTCGACTCGACAATTAAATCGTTGAACTAGGTTCATGAACCAAATGAGTTGAGTATGAGCGAAAAATTAAGTTCGTTAACTAAATGAGCTGAACTTGAACTATACATAGTTCGACTCGTTAGGTTCATGAGTCAACTCGATTACATATGAAAAGAATTATACTATCCTTAAGATTAGGTTTAAATATTTACTTCAAATCTTAGACAAATTTAATCTTCAATTTATTAGTTTTTGAATTAGACTCTCAAATGTATCTCTTGAAAGTTGTGTAGGTTTTGAATTAGTAGATTTCGAAGATAAAGTTAAATTTCAATATGATAACTTTTATTTTATTTTAATATTTTATTTAAAAATATATATATTTATTTAAAATGTCAAATATACTAAAAAATATATATATTTAAAAAAATAGTTTTTAAGTTCGTGAACCATGTGAGCTGAACCTAATGAGATGAACCTAACGAGTCGAACCGAACTGTTCGTGAACTTATAACGAGTCGAGTTTGAGCTTAAAAAAAAGTTCGTGTCGAACTCGAACTCGAACTCGAATTCGAACAATTCTTAACGAGTCGAGCCGAGCTGAGGTGAGTTCGACTCGACTCGACTCATTTCCAGCCCTAGTTTCAGTGTAAAATCCCCTGATTTAGGCCTAACTTCCAAGCCAAATAAGTCAAAATGCAAGTTTCAAATGGATTCTTGGTCTACATGAAACTTGTATAGATTCTCAATAGATTTAATTTGAGTACTAGAAGTCTTCAAGAATATTTGTAGAACTCAAGTTATGGTTCTTGCAAGTTATGGGTCATCAGAGGACAATGAAATTTATCTGTGAAAGTCACTTGACTTCTAAGCAACTTTTGCCCATCAAGGAGTTTTCAAATGGATTCTTGGACAACATAAGAATTGTAGGTCTTGATCTTAGCTTTAATTTGAATACTAGAAGTCCTCAAGAAGATTTGTGGAACTCAAATTATGGTCTTGGCAATCCAGGGGTATTTTGGGAAAGTTGAATTATAGGTCATTTTCCAACATAGGTCAAAATCTCCATCTTCCACTCCCCAAATGAAAACATGTTCAACATGAGATGTGTTTATAATGGTGTTTTTGGGCTAGATAAGAGGTCATGAGAGCTTGGAATGACTTGCTTCACAAAATCACAAAAATGGCCTAAAATAAGAGTGAATTTTAAATAAGCCAAGGATGAAAATTGGGATTTTTGATCTATGGGTCCAAACCAAGCCATGTGACATACCAAATTGATTGGAAAACATATTTTGAAAATAATGACATTGCCACAATTTTGAGTCAAGGATTAATTCAATGACTTCCTTTGAAAAGTGGTTACTGTTGCACCCTAAAATTTGACCAACCGGGTCCCGTATCTGGCTCGATGTTTCGACGCATGACCGCATTCGCATCCGCATATCGCATACAGTGCATTTTTCAGTTGTTTTGATTTTATCGGGATCACAACCCTCTTCTCGCGTCTCAGGTGTTTTTAATCAGTTTAGATAAGTAGAATCGCATTTTTCGGGAAGCTGTGCTCTTCCCGGTGTTTTCAGCTCGCGCTGTTATTTTTAGGGATATTTCGGTGTCTATTGATTTTTACCGGCTATTTTGGTGCGCTCTCGCAGTGTTATTTGTCGTTCGGTGCTATTTTTGTTCCTTCGGGAATTATTTGTGATTTTTCTGGATTTTATTGGCCATTATTAGATATTAAATAGATTTTTTTATCATTTTCTTTATAGATTTATAGATTTTCTTTTAATAGATTTTAAATCTTTTAGAATATTAATTGAATAGGTTTTTAGATGTAGATTTAATAGTTTATTATTTTCTTAATAAATAGAATAGATTTTAGAATAAATAGATTTCCTCTTGTTAAATAGTTTTAAATAGATAGTATTAATATTAGATTTTAATAAGTAGTGTTATAGATTTTAATACAGAATTTTTAATAGGTTTTATTATTTTTTAGAGTATATTAGATATTAGTAGCTTTTAATATGTTTTTCAGAATATAATAGGTATTAATAGAAGTTGATAGGAAATAGTATAGATATTAGGTTCAGATTAGTATAGTTTAATGATTTGTTAGATTTTAAGTAGTCAATTTTAGTTGAATCAGATATTAATTAGCTTTTAATTCGTTAGCCTTTAATTCTGTATTAGTTAGTCCTTAATTGTCATTAGCTTTTAGTCTATTCAGTTTAGTAACCCATCAGTTTTAATCATTTTTTTATTTCAATTCAGTTTTTTTGGTTTTTTTTTTATCATTTTCCGTTTGGGCCTCATTATAGCCAAAGCCCAGTTCTGCAGAGTCCAATTGCATGTGTATAAAAGCATGAGGCCACGTGTATGCAGAAGGAGGACGCCACATATTTACTACAATCCCTGCATGCGTGACAACGCAGCATCCCACTCTCTCTCTCCCGCTGCCACATGACGTTCACCCCACACTCTCACTGCCACCTCGCACACCACGTGGCTTCATTCCGTCTTCCCTCCCCTTGCATGCGGGCCACGTATCACCTCACCGTCCTCCCTACCGGCCGGCATGCAATTGCCGGCGATCACCTCTAACTTACTCCGGCCACCACCGTAACCGAATCTCTCCGCCACAACTACCGCCGGAGAAATCAAATCCACCAAAATTCTCGCCGGAAACTGCATCTTCATCACCTCATTCCCAGATTCCTTCTCCTACCTCCGATCCAACCTTCTAACCACCTTCCTCCAGAAATTTTCTTCGATCAACATCGTCATTTCTTCAAGGTTCAAGAAATCCCCAGAAATGCCATGAAACCTTCAACAAACTTCCTTCAAGTGATCTTCATCAATAATCTTCAACGTTCTCCAACAGATCGTCATGTGTCCATTAACATGTTCAAAGATCTGCGACCTACAAGAATCGTTCATCAAATCTTCCGTAGATCTTCATGTTCGTCATCATCTCCAGAAATGGATCAAGAACAATCTTCCAGAAGAAACTGCAAGAACTTCATCTGGTTCATCATCCAAATCCTCCAGATTTTCAACCGTTCACACTCGTCGTCTTCATGGATTTTCCTCGTTTCCAGAAAGGTACATTCTGTTTCCTCCGATTCTTCCGGTGTTCATTGGAAATCGCCAGAAATGTCATTGGATCTTCGAAGCTTCGCAAGATCGTTGATGATCTTCATCCAGCTTTAAAGATATTCTCCAGAAACTTGCTTCAAGTCTTCATCAATAGTTCCCTGGAGCTCTCGTCGAGTCTTCGTAATCAATCTTCGAGTTCGCGAATCTCCAGATCTACAATGAACGCCATGGATATTCATCAGAGCTTCAAAGCTTCGAAGCTTACTCAGAATGAGAAATTGTGAGCGCCGTGACTTTGATGATTCAATTTTTAAGGCTTGTTTGCAGGTGATGATAGTGGAAGAAGAGTTGGGAGGAGCAACAGGGAGATTGAGACGTGAAGGTCGAGAACGATGTACCGGCGGCGGAAAGGGAGAAAAGAGATGAGAGAGGAGCTTAGGGTTTCAGAAGGTGAAGGAAGGGAGGAAGAGATTGGGTTGGGGATTGGGCCTCGAGCCCAAAAGCGTTTTGGAGCCACACCCCCTCCGTTTTTTTCTTTGAAAGATCTTGGGCCTGAGCCCAATGCGGATCTGGCTGGTGAATCACCCTGCGTTTCTGGTCATACCCCCCTCCCCAGTTTTTTGTTTGCTTTTGTTTTTTCTGGGCTGGGCCCATTCATTTTTTCTGCAGGTTATTGGCACCCCCTATAATCTGCTGTACCCCCTCCCCTCTTTTGTATTTTTTCTTTTCTTTGTGGAAAAAGGAAATATGAAAAAGAAATAGAAAAATAGAAGAAAAAATATATTGAATATGAAAAATATATGAAAAAGAATTATTGAAAAAATATGGAGAAAAAGGATATTGAAAAAAAAGAAGAAAAAGAATATATGAAAGGTTAGTGAAAAAGAAAAATAATAAAGGAAATATTGAAAAAGCATATGTGAGAAAATACTTGAAAAATATTTTGAAATAGAAAAAGAAATACATAAAAAAAGAAGAAAATAGAAGTATGGAGAAGAGAAAAAATATTAGTATAGATGTAATATTTTTTTAGAGTATATTTTCTTCATGGAGTTTTATTTTAGGGATAGTTTAGAAGTTCACTTGTTAGGGGACTATTTTCCATTGATTTTTTTCAGGATAGGATAGGATAGTATTTCCTAGGGGTTTATTTTCAGTATTCAATCATTGTAATCATTTTCAGAATGTTAATAAAATGAGATTTGAGCTGTGGTCCCGAAAGTAGCCGAACTACAGCTGCTCTGATTTCTCGTACCAGACGAGAATATGTAGGCATAGGATGCGATATCCTAGCGAGCACACTAACGACTAACCTTTTGTTCTCTCGCGGCTGTGCGATCGAGGCTTTCCCGCTGACGACTGATATTACCCTTTTCTCTTGCTCGAGTGCATTTGAGACCAGACCGTAGTCTTTCCCATAGGTTCCCGTACCTGTAAAACCAGTTTGATTTCTCACTGCTGTGTGAGAACACCCAGATTAGCCGTAGTTAGCCTGAACTACGTAAGCTCTGATCTTCCATGCAGTGTGGAAGTACGTAGGCACAAGACGCGAGGTCTTGGCGAGCCAATTTCCCCGTAGTCCCGAACTACGTTGACTCTGACTTTCTCTCTTGAGAATACGTAGGCATAGAGTGCGACGCTCTATCGAGTCAATTCCCTTTCGTTTAGATTTAGCAGCCGTAGATAGATTGTTTTTGCATCCTTTAGACAACCCAAGAAAGCGTGGATCCCGTCGAGTACGACGGACGTGAGGGGTGTTAATACCTTCCCCTTGCGTAACCGACTCCCGAACCCAGGTTTTGGTTGCGATGACCATACCTTTCCCGTTTTTTGCGAGGTTTACTTAGAGCGTTTCCTTTCCCTCCGTTGGGATAAATAACGCACGGTGGCGACTCTTCTGTCAGCCGGCGCCGATTTTCGCAGTAGCGACAGCTGGCGACTCTGCTGGGGATTGCGATAGTTCCCTATACGAGTCTCGCCTTGGGTTTTTTTCCTAGCTGTTTGGGGTCATCCCCAGCAGCTGGCGACTCTACTGGGGATCCAACGTCCCCTGGCTACTAAGGACTGCGATAGTCACTATGCATGTGGGTTCCAACGTCCCCTAAGAGAGTCAATCCTAGCGCTTGTTTGCTTGTCTTTTGGGTGTTTATTTTTTTCGCTTTTATCTGTTGCCGTTGTGCTGGGGAGGGTGATATTTTGAGTGATAGCCGGACCTGGGCTTCTTCCTTTTTTGAGTATGCACCTAGACATAGTTGTGGAGAAGTAGTAGACGAACCTGTCTGCTGGGCAGGCACAGTTCCCTACGAAAATCTGCGCTCAGACGAGGTTCTCTCCGAGGTGCTTCTCTAAGGTCCTGAGGATCATAGGGGAGTCCAGACGTGAGGATTGTCGACTATGGGGACCGATCAATTGGAAGTCAGCTAAGTGAGGCCTCTTCATGAGATGACGATACCACTCCTTCGGGGAATCGTATCATTCCTCATGAAAGTCTGTGACGCTGACTACCGCATAGGATGCCGTATCTTAGGTCCATACCCGTGAGTGAGGGGGGTTTTTCTTTTTGCGAAACCTTGACTTCCAGACTACCAGCTATCCTAGCGTTCTCTTTTAGAGAGAACGCACTCCGTCAGCAGTACAGCGGTACTCAGTTTGTGTGGGGGCTGTGATCCCGTGTTTGTCGCATCGCATTGCATTTGCATAAGCATCTTTGCATCGTATTGCATAGCATTTCTCCAGCTGGCCAGAGCTCTTATCCAACCGTTGTTTGATTTCAGAAGGTGATTATCCGGTGATTGGTCTGAGCAACTGTTGATTGTTAGAAGACGACCAAGGAGTTGAAACAGATCAAGCAGAATCAAGCAGTGCCGTCAGTTGAGAGTTGCTGATAGTCATGTCAGGGAACGACTTCCAGATTGCCGATGCCTTGTCAGGGTTCGTTATGACGACCAATCCTTTGTATGATTCCACGTCTGACGAAGGCTTTCCGCAAGTGAATAACCTTACTGCAGCTCAACCTGTGCCGACTTCTGTTAGAGGCCAAGATCTGCACCAACAGTTTGTCATCCCAAGTGAACATTCTTCTTCTGACGCCGCGAGTTATCAGAATGTTATTCCTGCTGGTTTGATCTCCCGAAGAGAAGTGCCGATAGTGAGGACTAATAATCCATCAGCTCTTGTGCAATCTAAGAGGTTGCACGCATTGGAGGAACAAGTCAAAGCTCTGGAAGTTAAGAACGATGCTGGTCTCAATGCTTCAGATATGTGCTTGGTTTCTGACCTTGTGTTGCCTCCTAAATTCAGAGCGCCGAGGTTTGAGAAGTATAAAGGAGATAGCTGTCCGAGGCTACATTTGGTGATGTTCTGCAGGAAGATGACTTCGTTTGTGCAAAACGACAAGTTGATGATTTACTGTTTTCAGGACAGTTTGGTTGGGGCATCTCTACGTTGGTATATGCAGCTAGAGAAGGATCAGATTCGATCATAGGTGGATTTAGCCAGAGCTTTCCTGAAGCGATATGATTACAATATGGACATAGCTCTCTTTCGCATGGAGTTTCAATCTTTGTCTATGGGGATCAATGAACCTTTCAAAAAGTATGCTCGGAGATGGAGAGATTTTGCTTCCAGAGTGGAACCACCGATCCCTGATCGAGAGTTAGCAGGCATGTTCGTAGACTCATTGCAAAGCCCGTACTTTGAGAGATTGCTTGGAGTTTCGCTGAACTTCTCCGAATTATTGGGAGTCGGAGAACGTATTGAGAATGCTATAAAGATGGGGAAAATCCAGATTGATTCAAGCGGTCAGGCTAGTGAAACTGAATCTCTGCACGACTATGAGAACGAAGAAGGAGTTGTGATCAATGCAGTCATATCAGGTGTTGGGTATCCTCGAGATGAATCGGTGAAATCTGTTGGATCAGTATCTTCTATGCCTTGTTATGCGGGACAGACAGCTGTGCCTGGGGCACCATATCAGGAATCTTATGACGCTTCCATTGCAAATCAGCGAACTCGTGGCCGAGGTTATCAGAATCAGCGTCAGAGTCAGAATCGACCTCGCAATAATTTGGAACGAAGGAAAGCTCCTTCTCACCCAGTGCCTATGCCGTATAGCCAGCTGCTACCACAGTTGATCCAGAGTTCTTTGGTGGAACCTAAAGCTCTTAAGCCCGTGACAGAGCCTTACCCTCCTGGGTACAATCCCCACGTTCAGTGTGGTTACCATGGCGGATCCCCAGGGCATTCAACTGAAGATTGTAAAGCATTTCAGGCGAAGGTACAACAGTTGATCGACCAGGATCGCATTTCCTTTCGAGAAGGATTTCTGTTTGTTCATACCAACCGCTCAGCTGTCTAAGCTCGTAGACTCGGAAAGTATTCCCCAGCAAAAGCCAGTGGTCCAGACAGGCGGGCGCCTCAGTATTGGCGGTCCTCAGACTTTTATATCATTTGCATTTGTAGTTTCTTTTCTGTTAGTTACTACTTGCTGTAAACATTGTATGTTTCGAATGGTGATATTAATAAAGTGACTATGCATTTTTCTGAATTAATCATGTCGCTGTCGCTCATTTACTGCATTGCACTGACACTTGCATTTTATTCACTCCACTTTATCACTGTGACTAGCAAAGATTGGAGGGAGGATGACGAAATAAACTCATAACCGATGATAGTATGCTTTCAGATAAGACCTTACCGATGACGTACAAGGCATTGTTTCAAATTCCCTAAACACTGGAGATATAAGGAGTTAGTCCCTTGTTAACCACTTCGAGCCAGGAGGTAGAAGTTTTTTCGGACTTTTAAACCCTCACATCTTAACCCGGGGCAGGGTAGTTGTCAGTTAGCTTGACCGAGCATTCAAGTCTTACAGAGGAGTGTTGTCTTTCAAGGACCAATCAGTTTATACCTTTCAAGGGTGAAACCTCACCAATCAGGAGTGAGACAGTTACAATCCTTTCGGAGCAATCAAGACAACCAGTGTCACACGACTTTGTTCCAAAAGAAAGAATAAGAAAGCCCGCTAAGTAAAAAGAAAGAAAAAACTGGAAAGCTAATACTTAGGCAAAAATCAGGGCATCCCGCTGGACTTCAAAAGAAAAAATCGAAAAGAACTCGAAAGGAGTCAGTCCAGGCAAAATTAGGGAATCAAAAGAATGAAAAAGAGGGGATATCAATAGAAATTTTTTCCCCAGCGAGTCACAAAGTCGTGTACACAGACACCGAAAGCGAAGAAGGAGTAACTATCACTCCCGAAAAGCCTTGTGGATTCCTTAGTTGTGGTTCTTACCATTCAACATACCTCTCGAAGAGGCGAGTACTTGTGCCAGGTTAGCTGAACCTTAGGATCGGAGATCATCACGTAGAAGGGGTGGGTACAAATCAAATTTGAGCCAAATATCCTTTGTTTCACGAACCATGAACCCGACCACGATACAACCCTTAAAAGACCTAATTGAGGTAAAGTTTATTCTGAAAGCGCATTACGATAAGGTTGAGTAACCTGACTCCTTCTTGACTTGCTAGTCATTTCCTTATTGTATTTTTCAATGATCAAATCACGTAAGCACTACGTTTGAACTTTGGTTCATTCGTCACTCACAATCATAGCATGTAAATGAGTGACAGCTCAAAATTTTTTCAAAATCTGCATAAACATTGCATTAAGATTACCATTCGTGAATAGACAGTTTTAATTGCAGGTTAGTAGTTGGCATGAAAGAAATTACAGCAGGGAATCGTCAAGCAGGACCGAGTAATTCAGCAGTCTGAACCAGGATGGTGTATGTTGTGAAGCCCAGTAAATCCAGGGCATTGACTTCCAGGGAGTTCGGAATCAGTTAGTCTGCGGACAAATCCCGAAGCTTCAATTGATCAGGGGCAGTATGCTTGAGAAGCAGTCGATCAGAAGTGAGTCTTCTCGAGACCCAATCAGGGGCAGTTATGCAGAACGGGGAGATTTAAAAGCAGATACTTCAGGTGGATAATCAGATCAGGTTAAGTCGCTAGAACGCTCATTCAGGGGCAAGTCACTGCGGAGAGTGTTGAAACCAACTGGGTTGATAGGGGTTTTATGGAGATTGAATTCTGTTGTCGTATGGATACCGGGGCAAGTATTCTCGAAGTCTTCTCATAGCAAGCTGTTCAGAGCAGGTATTCCCGAAGTTGGATTGGGGCAAGTTGAATTGTACTGGGGCAAGTTGTTCAAGCCAATCTGTTTATCCCCAGCCGGAGTTGAGTATCGGGGAATCATGTCATTACCCTTAACATTCCGAAAAAAGGCCTTGCTGTCGTTGGATCATTATCCTACAGTCTAAACCTGTTGCGTGTCAGTAACCAGTTGTTTCCAAAGTCCAGTTCTCGCCTGGCAAACCGGTAACCAGTTCTCGTCTGGCCCTCCCTTCTGTAAGCATCAGTTCCCGTATGGTATAGTTTATTGTAACCAGTTCTCGTCTGGTCGCCGTTTCTTCAAGTGTTGTATCAATTCTCGTCTGGTACATGTCGTTGCTAAATCAATTCTAGTCCGATAATCTATTTTCCTATCAGCTCGCCTGGTAGTCTACCTTTGAATGCTAGTTCTCGTCTAGTATTTCCCATATCTTCCACTGTGTACATAGTCCATGTTTATCGTAAACTAGAAAAAACAAAAACCTAAAAGGTATCTGACCCAGTAGTTCCCAATGACTCGCATGTTATCGTGTTCCCCGATACGAAGCTCGATGGATACCAGTGCTCCGATTAATGTTTGAATTCCTTGTGGATGTTGTTAAAACAGAATTGTTACTCTTCAGCAGATGAAAGTTGCTTATTATCCCCGGAAGAGTCGAGATTGTATTGTTACCCCGTATCAGAGTGGGATCAGGAGTATCCTCAGCAGATTAAGATTGATATCTGTGATAGTAGGGGCATTTCCAGCAGTATGCTGCGCGCAATCAACCCCAGTTTGGGTCAACCCCCGCAGAGCGCAATCAGTTGCCGAGGTTTGAAGAGAGCATCCCCAAGCAGGGTTGCCTTTCCATTTCTCCAGCAGGACGGTTATCCCTAGCGGATTTGGTTTCCCTTCTCCAGCATTTATTTTGCTGAGATGATTCTGTGATATCAGGTTACCTTCAGTGGAGTTGACGCTTCCTTCAGCATTTATTTTGCCAAGCGGTTTGAAGACCTGGTGTTCTCTGGCAGCTCGAGCCTGCATTAACATTTGCATATATCGTCAGATTTGCATCTATCAAATACATAGCATATTCATGCCGTATAGGGCATTGCAGTTACAAACGCATAACATTTACATGTCATATAGGGCATTGCATCATTCTCAGACATACGCATTTCGAAACATGGACCAGGTTGGTTACCTCATTGGATTTCGAGTATGTTCCCTTGCAGAGTTGTGTGGTTAAGCTTCTCTTCTTCCCCAGTGGAGTGATTCTTCATATTTGGTTGTTACATCAGCACTGAGAAAAAAAGAAGATTGGCATGTATCAGGTTTCTGAAGCTGCGGCCTGTTGACAGAATGGGTGCCGAGCAGTCGATTCAGAATTTCCCCAGGAGAATTGTCCTCAAGTTCGCAGTGAACTGTGAGTTGACAGGATTTGATCCCATAAGAGAGATGGGAATCAAGTCGTTTGCTTTTCGAAGCATTATTCCAATACTTGTGGCGTCACACAGGTGATTGGTGTTGAAAAGGAGAAGAAAATTTATCAGAAAACTGACCAGTTGTTGCCGTGACAGCCAAACTTCAGTTTATTGGAGGCTATTCCTCAAGCAGTTTTGCAGTATATTCCCGCGGTTGGCAAATTTCAAGGTTTCATTTGTATTCAACCGTCATCTACCTTTGAATGTTTGAAGGCTGAACGCTCTTCACCCATTCAGGTCCAAGCCGCTTGAATAAGGGCAGCTGTTGCACCCTAAAATTTGACCAACCGTGTCCCGTATCTGGCTCGATGTTTCGACGCATGACCGCATTCGCATCCGCATATCGCATACAGTGCATTTTTCAGTTGTTTTGATTTTATCGGGATCACAGCCCTCTTCTCGCGTCTCAGGTGTTTTTAATCAGTTTAGATAAGTAGAATCGCATTTTTCGGGAAGCTGTGCTCTTCCCGGTGTTTTCAGCTCGCGCTGTTATTTTTAGGGATATTTCGGTGTCTATTGATTTTTACCGGCTATTTTGGTGCGCTCTCGCAGTGTTATTTGTCGTTCGGTGCTATTTTTGTTCCTTCGGGAATTATTTGTGATTTTTCTGGATTTCATTGGCCATTATTAGATATTAAATAGATTTTTTATCATTTTCTTTATAGATTTATAGATTTTCTTTTAATAGATTTTAAATCTTTTAGAATATTAATTGAATAGGTTTTTAGATGTAGATTTAATAGTTTATTAGTTTCTTAATAAATAGAATAGATTTTAGAATAAATAGATTTCCTCTTGTTAAATAGTTTTAAATAGATAGTATTAATATTAGATTTTAATAAGTAGTGTTATAGATTTTAATACAGAATTTTTAATAGGTTTTATTATTTTTTAGAGTATATTAGATATTAGTAGCTTTTAATATGTTTTTCAGAATATAATAGGTATTAATAGAAGTTGATAGGAAATAGTATAGATATTAGGTTCAGATTAGTATAGTTTAATGATTTGTTAGATTTTAAGTAGTCAATTTTAGTTGAATCAGATATTAATTAGCTTTTAATTCGTTAGCCTTTAATTCTGTATTAGTTAGTCCTTAATTGTCATTAGCTTTTAGTCTATTCAGTTTAGTAACCCATCAGTTTTAATCATTTTTTTATTTCAATTCAGTTTTTTTGGGGTTTTTTTTTATCATTTTCCGTTTGGGCCTCATTATAGCCAAAACCCAGTTCTGCAGAGTCCAATTGCATGTGTATAAAAGCATGAGGCCACGTGTATGCAGAAGGAGGACGCCACATATTTACTACAATCCCTGCATGCGTGACAATGCAGCATCCCACTCTCTCTCTCTCTCTCCCGCTGCCACATGACGTTCACCCCACACTCTCACTGCCACCTCGCACACCACGTGGCTTCATTCCGTCTTCCCTCCCCTTGCATGCGGGCCACGTATCACCTCACCGTCCTCCCTACCGGCCGACATGCAATTGCCGGCGATCACCTCTAACTTACTCCGGCCACCACCGTAACCGAATCTCTCCGCCGCAACTACCGCCGGAGAAATCAAATCCACTAAAATTCTCGCCGGAAACTGCATCTTCATCACCTCATTCCCAGATTCCTTCTCCTACCTCCGATCCAACCTTCTAACCACCTTCCTCCAGAAATTTTCTCCGATCAACATCGTCATTTCTTCAAGGTTCAAGAAATCCCCAGAAACGCCATGAAACCTTCAACAAACTTCCTTCAAGTGATCTTCATCAATAATCTTAACGTTCTCCAACAGATCGTCATGTGTCCATTAACATGTTCAAAGATCTGCGACCTGCAAGAATCGTTCATCAAATCGTCCGTAGATCTTCATGTTCGTCATCATCTCCAGAAATGGATCAAGAACAATCTTCCAGAAGAAACTGCAAGAACTTCATCTGGTTCATCATCCAAATCCTCCAGATTTTCAACCGTTCACACTCGTCGTCTTCATGGATTTTCCTCGTTTCCAGAAAGGTACATTCTGTTTCCTCCGATTCTTCCGGTGTTCATTGGAAATCGCCAGAAATGTCATTGGATCTTCGAAGCTTCGCAAGATCGTTGATGATCTTCATCCAGCTTTAAAGATATTCTCCAGAAACTTGCTTCAAGTCTTCATCAATAGTTCCCCGGAGCTCTCGTCGAGTCTTCGTAATCAATCTTCGAGTTCGCGAATCTCCAGATCTACAATGAACGCCATGGATATTCATCAGAGCTTCAAAGCTTCGAAGCTTACTCAGAACGAGAAATTGTGAGCGCCGTGACTTTGATGATTCAATTTTTAAGGCTTGTTTGCAGGTGATGATAGTGGAAGAAGAGTTGCGAGGAGCAACAGGGAGATTGAGACGTGAAGGTCGAGAATGAAGTACCGACAGCGGAAAGGGAGAAAAGAGATGAGAGAGGAGCTTAGGGTTTCAGAAGGTGAAGGAAGGGAGGAAGAGATTGGGTTGGGGATTGGGCCTCGAGCCCAAAAGCGTTTTGGAGCCACACCCCCTCCGTTTTTTTCTTTGAAAGATCTTGGGCCTGAGCCCAATGCGGATCTGGCTGGTGAATCACCCTGCGTTTTTGGTCATACCCCCCTCCCCAGTTTTTTGTTTGATTTTGTTTTTTTTGGGCTGGGCCCATTCATTTTTTCTGCAGGTTATTGGCACCCCCTGTAATCTGCTGTACCCCCTCCCCTCTTTTGTATTTTTTCTTTTCTTTGTGGAAAAAGGAAATATGAAAAAGAAATAGAAAAATAGAAGAAAAAATATATTGAATATGAAAAATATATGAAAAAGAATTATTGAAAAAATATGGAGAAAAAGGATATTGAAAAAAAAGAAGAAAAAGAATATATGAAAGGTTAGTGAAAAAGAAAAATAATAAAGGAAATATTGAAAAAGCATATGTGAGAAAATACTTGAAAAATATTTTGAAATAGAAAAAGAAAGACATAAAAAAAGAAGAAAATAGAAGTATGGAGAAGAGAAAAAATATTAGTATAGATGTAATATTTTTTTAGAGTATATTTTCTTCATGGAGTTTTATTTTAGGGATAGTTTAGAAGTCCACTTGTTAGGGGACTATTTTCTATTTGATTTTTTTCAGGATAGGATAGGATAGTATTTCCTAGGGGTTTATTTTCAGTATTCAATCATTGTAATCATTTTCAGAATGTTAATAAAATGAGATTTGAGCTGTGGTCCCGAAAGTAGCTGAACTACAGCTGCTCTGATTTCTCGTACCAGACGAGAATATGTAGGCATAGGATGCGATATCCTAGCGAGCACACTAACGAATAACCTTTTGTTCTCTCGCGGCTGTGCGATCGAGGCTTTCCCGCTGACGACTGATATTACCCTTTTCTCTTGCCCGAGTGCATTTGAGACCAGACCGTAGTCTTTCCCATAGGTTCCCGTACCTATAAAACCAGTTTGATTTCTCACTGCTGTGTGAGAACACCCAGATTAGCCGTAGTTAGCCTGAACTACGTAAGCTCTGATCTTCCATGCAGTGTGGAAGTACGTAGGCACAAGACGCGAGGTCTTGGCGAGCCAATTTCCCCGTAGTCCCGAACTACGTTGACTCTGACTTTCTCTCTTGAGAATACATAGGCATAGAGTGCGACGCTCTATCGAGTCAATTCCCTTCCGTTTAGATTTAGCAGCCGTAGATAGATTGTTTTTGCATCCTTTAGACAACCCAAGCAAGCGTGGATCCCGTCGAGTACGACGGACATGAGGGGTGCTAATACCTTCCCCTTGCGTAACCGACTCCCGAACCCAGGTTTTGGTTGCGATGACCATACCTTTCCCGTTTTTTGCGAGGTTTACTTCGAGCGTTTCCTTTCCCTCCGTTAGGATAAATAATGCACGGTGGCGACTCTTCTGTCAGCCGGCGCCGATTTTCGCAGTAGCGACATTTACTTACATCATAAGTCACATATGCAAAACCATTCTTCAAGGCATAACCAAGGCTCTAATGAATCCTAACACATTCAATATGTCATGTGATGAGAATTTGGGTCAGAATGGGGTGCAAATGTAGGCTTAAAACTCAGCTGCCATATGTGAATTTCTCATGACATTTTCAAGAGCAAGAGACGGTGAACTTCTCATTAGAGCTTTCCAGAAGATTCTAGAGCTTTCATTCATGTTCTATATAAGATTTAGAACTGGTTCAAAGCTTGAGTTGGTGCAGCTTGAGGGAGATTGGAGAGATTGAACATTGAGTTTTCAGTTTGCATAACAGAATCGGTTACAACCATTTGATCCATTTCAATCCATTCTTTTGTGTTCAATAGCTTCCTTTGGTGTTGGTGAGTGATTCCAGATACAATTCAAGGCAAGATTGGTGCAAAATCGAGAGAGAGCATTTTGGATTCATCTCTTGCAAGTCAGAATCGGATTCAAGGATTCAAGAGGTTTCAATCCAATTTGATGCATACAGAAGCTTGATCATACATCATTGAAGGTATCTGGAAAATCTTGGAGCTTAATTTGAAGGATTGCTTGGTCTGTTCACTCGATTTTCGCAGGTATGTAAATCTTATCCTATGGATTGATATAGGTATAATTGTTAGGGTTTAGATGGTTGGATGAGATGTAGATCATTGCTAGGAACTTTCTGGTAAAGAAATTCAAGAATTGGAGACAATTTTATAGATGACACCATTTTTGTTCATGATCGTATCTTGCAATTCTTGGAGGATTAAACCTAGTTTGATAATGGATTTTGCTCAGTGTAGCATGGTGATGATTTTAGGCCTCTCAATTTTAAGTTTGGTGAGAATTGAGGTTTGAGCTTTTTCTGAACCTCTCTTCGTGTTTTGAGGAAGAAGATGATTCAATGCCAATGGATAGTGTGGTTGAATTCCTTGTGAAAAAGCGAGCCTGATGATGTATTTAGGTTAGGGTTTTGGTGAGGATTAAGAGAGTTGCGTTTGGAGAAGATGAAGGTTGAAGCTCTGTTTCAGCCATGGCTTCCTTCTCCCTCCAAAATTCAAAGGAAGAAGATGACTCCATCACCATAGGATCGTGCAAGACCTTTGACCAAAGCAATCATCCAACAACCAGGATTGATGGAAACTTGTGAAGGTTTCTGAGTCCAAAGCCAAACGCACCGTTTCATTTAACTTATTTGGATGGGCTTAAATATATTTTGCTACCAACACCCCTTTCTGAGGCCCAATTGAGATTTACACGTGAAAGTGTTGCTAGTCACACCAAGTTTTTTCCATTTTCTTTGATTTTCCATTAATTTTCTGAATTGAATTGGGCCTGGCGCGCGCTTCCTATGCGCACCCCCTCTGGGCCCAATTGGTGAATTGAACTGGTTCTGATTGCTATTTGTCACGCCCATTTACCATTTTCTTTTATTTTTCTTTTATTTCCACATTATTTTAGGTTAAACAAAAAAATCCATAACTAATTGAAAAATGAACATTTTAGGGTGGGAATTTTTTCCTTGTTTTCCTTAGGGTCTCTAGAATTTAATAAAACAATAAAAATATTAATTCCTTGCATTTTATATTTTTGGAATATTTTACCATTTTATTGATTTTATTTTGCATTTGTTTGATACCTTATTTTGCTGAATTTAGTATGAGAGATTGGTGAGTGTTTTTGAGTTGATTCTTGTTGGATTGATTAGATTATAGGTACATGCTCCCTTAGAGATTTTTCTCATATTTTTATGATGAAATTTAGGTTAGTTTTGAGTGATGAACTTTAGGGTGCTAGGATTAGGGTTTTACAACACTTAGGTGTAGTTTAGGGCATGGTTTGAAGACTTAGGGTTTGATTTAGGCCTTGGGGTTTATGTGGGGTATAGGGTACATAGTTAGGGTCCCTTAGAAATTAATCTAGGATTTTATGATGAGTATTTCCATTTTATTTGATTTTTGCAAATTGGGTGATATTGGTGTGTTTCCCTCTTAGGAGGTTGTGTTGTTGGTTGGGTTTTGGGCATTTCAAATTGGGTGTTGGGCTTGAGTTTTGCCTGATGGATCTAATGAAGACCTTGGAGATGATTGGAGATGAAGGATGGAGCTTGGAGCATGAGATTCTTACTCTTGAAGATTGCTTTTGAAGACTTAGGAGATAAGAGATATAGGGAGAGCTTTAGAGTAGACTGATTTCTTATGTCAAACATAGAGAGCTTCTTGTGCCTCTATTCCATCCTATGACACAAGGTCCCCCAAATAAGTTCCATCTCTCCTTAGGAGGGATGTAGAGCATGCTTTGATTGGGTAGAACCTTGAGGATACCTTTCACTTGCTATGATAAGATCTTAGTGATTTCCCTGGGTTATCATTAAGCCTCTTAACATTCCAACTGCATCTATTAGTTGATTCTCTCCTGTGAGTGTTTGCATTGAAGATTGGGAGCCTTTTGAGGATAAGAAGTGCATTGATGACTGGATAAGATGAAGCTTGTGCCTGCCAAAGCTGGATAACTGTGAAAATTAGGGTTTTGCTGCTGTTTGAAGCTGTTTGTTTATTGGGGTTCAGTGCTTGCTAAAGCTGGAGATTATTGGAGATAAGAGCTTATCTGAAGCTCGAATATCATTGGAGAGTGAAGATGGGGTCTTACTTAAAGTTGTTACTGTCAACCTTGTTGCTGTTGATCAACTGTAGCTGTCAGAGCTGGTGCTGTTTGAACTGCTTACTGTAGGAACTGGTGTTGCTGTCAGAGCTGGTGTTGGGTTTTATTTCTTTTTTCTGTATTGATTGTTGGCTTGTTCAGCTTGCCCCTTAGGTTTGAAGTGAAGCTGTTTCACTTTGCCTATTGTTTTCCCAGGTTCGAGGTTGAGTGGGACTCCCTTGCCTCGCTTGTACTGCTGCACCTCATGCATTTTACTGTTTACTGTATATCTGCTGTTTCTTTTCCGTTTATCCCCTAGGATCTCTGATTTCCTCTGTGCAGGAGGGAATTATGACAAACATTAGGTTGTAATCCATGCATGATAACATTAGGGTAGTTTTGATTCCCATTTCAAACCCTAGGTTTTTTAGAGTTTCTTTCTCTTCTATCTCAGAACAATTCAAAACACAGTAATAAGGATAATCGATGTCGTACGCTACGAGCCTTAAGCTATTTGCGAGAGGATTGTCGGAGGGTCACTCTTCAGTAATCTGACTGCTTAATGTGTTACCCCTAGGGTGACATACGACGTAGTCACCCTCAAATCATAGTCTCTAGTGCGTCAGAGATTGCAAACACTATAAAAAACAGTTCTTGCGTAAAAGACTGAAAACAAACATCACAGTGTCATTTTTGTCCGCTTGGACTCCTAATCAGAAGAAAACCTTTTCAGAAAGATAAAAAAAACAATCCGACAAATCTGTGTCTTCCGTAGCCCGAACTATGTTTGCTCTGATCTTTCATGCTGTATGAAAGTACGTAGGCATAGGATGTTGTATCCTAGCGAGCAACCTTCCCCTCCTTTCCCGTAGGTAGGCGAACTACGTTGACTCTGATTTCTCGTTCTAGACGGGAATACATAGGCATAAAGTGCGATACTTTGCCGAGTCATTTTATTTTCTTTTAACCCCAGACCTGTAGAGTAGGTAGAATAACAATCCGTACTAGAAAACAAGCGTGGATCCCGTCGAGTACGACGGACGTGAGGGGTGCTAATACCTTCCCCTTGCGTAACCGACTCCCGAATCCAGGATTTGGTTGCGATGACCATTCCTTTCCCGTCTTTGCAGTAGGTTTACTTCGAGCGTTTCCTTTCCCTCCTTTGGGATAAATAACGCACGGTGGCGACTCTTCTGTTTAGCCGGCGCCGATTTTCGCAGTAGCGACAACTGGCGACTCTGTTGGGGACAGGAATATCCCTATGTGAGTCAATCCTAGCGCTTGTTTTCCCGTCGTGGGTGTTGTATAGATTTTACTTTTCTGTCTTTACTTTCCGCATTTTATTATCAGCTTTATATTGGCACTGCTGTTGTGTGAAGGGGGTAATCTGTTGAGAGATAAGCCGGACCTGGGCTTGAGGTTACACATAGACTTAGAAGTAGAGAGTAGTGGTTAGCCTGCTTGCTTAGCTCGCACCAGCTAGCCGCAAAATTTACGCTCGGACGAGATTCTCTTTGATGCTTCTTGCCTGGCCCTTAGGGCTCGACAAGTTGTCTGACCCGAGGATTGTCGACTCTGGGGACTTATCAATTGGGATTCAACTAAGTGAGGCCGCTTCAAGGGATGATGATGCCACACCTCTTGGGTATCGTATCATCGCTCTTGAAAGTCTATGACGTTGAACCCGCATAGGTTGCCGTACCTCGTCTGCGAGTTAAGTACATACCTGTGAGGGGTAGGTGGGTCTGTTTGTAGGAAACCTTTGACCTCAGAATACCTGGTTTATCTCTGTCAGTGAGATGTGGTTGCAGGTTTTTTTTGAGTGGTTGGTTTGGTTTGAGATAAAGATTTGATGGTTCTCAGGCTTCAGTACAAAGCAACGCAGTTCATCAGCGTTGCACTTGGTCCCTTGTTTGCATATGCATGTGCATTTTCATGACTGCATTTCATTAACATGTATTTATGTTGCAGGTGATCATTCCCCTCTGATTCTAGCATATCTTCTAGCCAGACATGGAGTCCCTGAAGAGGACAGTTGCTTATCGGTTGCATTCACCAGATATCAGTTCCTTGCTGGGTTTAGTTTCTCTAGCAGATGAGAGAGTGAGGGTTGAGTTCAGGGTATCTTATGGGAGATTTCTTAGCTTGTTGTACAGACCTTCAACATTTGAGACGACTGGGGTGTATACTTTGATGCAGTTTTATGAGCTGCAGCTGAGATGTTTCTTATTTCCCGACTATATTCTGGCACCCACTTTGGAGGAGTATTCCGCGATGTTGGGAGTTCCTGTGTTGGACCAGATGCCCTTCATGCATGATGATGCTGAGCCTGAGTTGGCTACACTTGCTGAGATTGTCAGTTTAGACGCTTCTGAGTTCCCTGGTGGTTTGGTCAAGCTGAACGGAGCTTATGGTTTTCACCTGTCTGTCCTGGTTGAGAAGGCTACACAGTGCGCGAAGAGTGGATGTTGGGTTGCCTTCAGTACCATTCTAGCTGTCTGCATCTATGGGATTGTCTTGTTTCCTAATGTGCCAGACTTTGTCGACTCAGATGCCTTCTTGATTCTTGCCTCGAAGAATCCAGTTCCTACTCTCTTGGGCGATGTTTATCATTCGATTCACTACAAGAATGAGAAACGTCGTGGCAAGAATGTTTCCTGCTGTCTTCCTCTTTTGTACAGGTGGTTCCAGGGGCATCTTCCGAAGACAGGGCCTTTTGTTGATGCTGTTGATACTTTGGATTGGTCTTCCCGGTTGATGGGACTGTCTGCTGAGAATATCATTTGGTTTAATCGGAGTATGCTGGGCACTGATATCATATATAGTTGCAGTGGCTTTCCGAATGTCCCCTTGATTGGACGGAAAGGCTGTGTTAACTATAACCCTTCACTGCTGGTGAGACAGTTCGGTTATGCTTTGAGGGATGCTCCTATTGAGGTGGAGATACAGGAATCTCTGTATCTCACAGGCTCATTAGACGCGGCTGTTCTGATCAGATTAAGACATGCATGGGCTAACATCCATAGGAGAGGGAAAACTTTGCTTGGTAAGAGCAACAACAAAGCTTATGATCCTTATTTGGCTTGGATCCGCGAGAGAGCTAGTACTTCCTTGATGCCTTATCCTGCTGCGGAACCCCTGTATCTTCCAATGATTGAGGTACCTACTCCAGTGGAGAGTGAGAAGTATAACAAATTGTTGGCTGAAAACGAAGAATTGAAGAAAGCCAATGATGAGTTAGAAAAAGAGATCTTCCAGTTGCGTCGTGAGAAGAATGAAGCCACCTTCACTGTGAAGGAACAGACTGAATTGATTAATAGGTTGGGTTCAGAGCTGACGGAAGAGGCCAACAAGAAAGAAAAAGTGGGAATAGCCTTGCACGGTGTTAGCAAGGTGCTTACTTCCAAGAAGGAACTTCTAAGTAAAGCTTATTCCCGTCTCAGCAAGTGGGAAGCTTTGTGGAATGCCACGCTTATCAAGCGGAAGGAGCGGGAAGACGAACTGAAGATGCAGATTGCCACGCTGGAGGCACAAATTAGAGCCCAAGACGCAAAGATTTCCGAAGAGACATCACTTAGGAGCGCTGTTGAGCTTAGAGTTAGTGACCTTGCCGAGAAGCCGAAAGGTTATGAAGTGAAGGCCGGTTCCAAGAGGTACAGACTTGACGAGAGTTCTGGCGAAGGAACCTGCCGGGACGACGCCAAAAAGTTGAGATCCACTACCGAGCGGCATGCTTTACTAATACAAGAGCTAATTTCCCGACTAGGGCATTCAGAGACGTTGAGAATATTGGAAGACGTCAGAGCACGCCACTTGGCCTGATTTATCTTTGCTTTGCCTTGTTCTTTGTACTTGTATTTTGACCATCGCCAGGCTTGTTGGCCGATGTCTCTTCAGTTGTATTCGGTTGTACTCTTGTACTCAGCCTCTTGGCATGTGTTTATATATGAGGATTTTCTGATTTCTTGCTTGCTTGATGGGGACTCCATTGTCGTGGTGGCCTTCTCTCCGAAACTAGAATCGGGAGGGATATAACCTGTAGCATATTTACACATTTGCATATGCATTCATATTGCACGACCGGTATTCTTGAATATGTATCTTATTTCCTGCATCTTCAAGTTTTCAGGATTGACGAACAAAGAGTTCACCGCTACTCAACCCGAAACAACTGCAAGAGAATCATGGATCAAGTCCAAGTGGAGATGCAGGAAATCCGCGAGAAGCTAAACTTGTTCATGCAAGCAATGGAGAACATCGCTAAGGGCCAGGAGAGCCTTCAGACTTTGGTACAGCCGCTGTTGACGCGGGCTAATAGGAATGGCAATAATGACCACCACTCTGCGCACGTTGAGACTATTCCTGAAGATGGGCCCCCTACGCCCGTGGTCCCACCTGTAGTGACCCCACCTGTTGTGGTTGTGAACAATGATGCTGGCGCTGGCAACGACAACGCAGGGAATGGAAATGAGACTGTTGTCAACAATGTTGGATTTGGGGATGCCAACCAAGGCGACGGTAACAACAATGGCGGTAATGGTTTTGGCAACCATGGTTTCGGCTACAATGATCATGGATTCGATTACATCAATCAGGACGGGAAGTTCGGCTTCAACACTCAGGGTTTCAGTTATGACGGTATTGGTAATGCTAACCAAGGGTATGGTGGGTTTGGTAATATGAATGGTGCTGAGATGATTCCTGTCAACACTGGTTTGGGACCTGTTAGGGTCAACCAGGGTTTCGGTAACGGGGGACGAGGTCCCATGATCAACCAGCAAGGGTTTTGTTGCAACACTGGTTACGACGGATATGGAAATGTAAATGTGAATTGGGGCGAAGACTGCCAGGAGGACGCCTTTTCTGGAAGAGGCATGGGATTTGAAGGATCTGTTGATCCTATGCAGAGGATCAAAATGCTTGAAGAACAAATGAAGGGGGTAGTGAATCAGAACTCCACCGGTTTGGATATGACTACAATGGGCTTGGTACCAGGGTTGAGGGTGCCGTTGAAATTCAAGGCTCCCACGTTTGATAAGTACAAAGGGGACACCTGCCCTAAGGTCCATGTCCGCTCTTACTACAGGAGGATGTCTGCGTATTCAGATGACGAAAGGATGCTCATGCATTTCTTCCAGGACAGCTTGTCAGGACCTTCGCTTGAATGGTATATGGGGCTGGAGCCCACGCAGATTAAAACCTGGAAGCAACTGGCTGATGCTTTCGTGACCCATTACAAATACAACAGCGATTTGGCGCCAAACCGGGTCCAATTGCAAGGTTTGTCACAGAAGAACGGTGAAAGCTTTAAAGAGTATGCGCAAAGGTGGCGCGATATGGCAGCAAGGGTGCACCCTCCTTTAATTGAAAGGGAGATGAATGATATGTTCATCGGGACATTTACGGGGGTGTTCTATGAAAAATTGTTTAGTGTGTCATTGAGCAGTTTCTCAGATTTGATTCTTATGGGGGAGATGATTGAAAATGGTATTAAAGTTGGAAGGTTCCAAGCAAGTGAGTCTACTTCAACAGGAGGTGCCAGAAAAGCATTTGGTGGTAGATGACAAGGTGATACCAGTGCCGTGTTTGGTGGTAGGGGGAGGGGCAGAGGAAGACATCAGTATGTTCATCCGTAACAGATAGCTAGCGTCACTATCCCGCTTCCTCAACAAAGACAGCCACAACAACAACAACAACCGCAGCAACAGCAAGGACAGAATCCTGGCCAGAGAAGGGTACAGAACGCGAGAGCGAAAAGAGTGTTCGACACACCTCCTTCCACGTATGCAGAACTCCTCCAGACCCTGCTAGGGTTGAACTTGGTTGAGAAGAGGACTTTGGCACCGCCTACAGGGGCGGTACTTCCTTACGGATATGACGCCAACAAGCATTACGAATTTCATTCTGGGGCACCCGGGCATGATATAGAAGCTTGTCAGGCATTTAAACATAAGGTTCAGGATTTATTGGATAGCAAAGCCATTAACTTTGGACAGGTGGGTCCAAATATAGTACAACAGCCTATGCCCAATCATGGGGCAAACGCCATCCTGACAGAGGAGAATCTGAATCTAGTGATGGATGTCAATGAGCTGAAGACGCCGTTGGGTGAGATTAAAAGCAAGTTGTTAAGAGGGGGTGTATTCCCGGGATATGATGAATTTTGCTTGGATTGTTGGATACATCCAGAGGGTTGTAACGAGTTGAAGCAGGGTATTCAGGCTATGATGAATAAGGGTACTTTGCAATTCGATAGAACCGAGGTTGAAAAGCCTGTAGAGGCGTTGTGTGATGAGCTGAACGATGTTGCTACGGTGACGATTCCAAGGAAAACAATAACGATAACGGCACCTGCCAGGCGGCCGACGATCACAATTACTAAAGCAGGACCAGTTCCTTTTGAGAGTACTAAAGCCGTGCCGTGGACTTACGGGTTGGAGGTATATTGCGATGGTAAGAAAATTGAAGTCAATGGACAACCAGCTGGGGTTGTAGATAATGTTGTCGGAACAGGGGGTATGACCAGAAGCGGAAGAATCTTCACGTCACCCGAGGTAGAGGCAGAAAGAGTAGCCAAGGGTAAAGCCAAGGTAGTTGAGGGTGGTCCTTCTCAGTCGAATGAAAATGAAACGTCGCTTAAGGATGTGGAGGAGTTCATGAGGCTCATTCGTAAAAGTGATTACAAAATCGTGGAGCACCTCCAGCAAACGCCGTCAAAAATTTCCATCCTATCATTGTTGTTATGTTCCGAGGCCCATCGGAACGCTTTGCTGAAGATTCTAGACACGTCATTTGTTCCTCAAGAAGTTTCTGTTAATCAATTAGAAGGGGTGATGGCGCATGTCAATGCGAGGCACAGTTTGGGCTTCACAGACTTTGATTTAACTCCGAGAGGGCGAGAGCACAATATGGCATTGCATGTGTCAGTAGAATGCCGAGGCACGATCATGTCCCACGTTTTAGTAGACACTGGATCTTCCCTGAATGTGCTACCGAAGAAAGCCATGATGAAGTTAGACATCAGGGGGATTATCTGCACGCCCAGTGACTTAGTGGTGAGAGCGTTCGATGGAACGAGGAGGTCAGTTTTCAGATCGATAACACTACCGTTGCAGGTGGGGCCTGAAATATTTGAAACTGAATTCTATATAATGGACATCCAGCCAGCGTATAGCTGTCTCCTTGGGCGCCCATGGATCCATGCTGCCGGGGCAGTCACGTCCACGTTACACCAAAAGCTGAAGTATATGGTTGGGGATAGTGTCGTCACGGTTTGTGGAGAGGAAGATATTCTGGTTAGCCATTTGTCTTCGTTCAAATATGTGGAAGTCGACGACGAAATACATGAAACACACTGTCAAGCCTTCGAGGGGTTGCGAGTTAAGGACAAAGCTTCAGGCTCCAGCAAAGTATCAGATGTGGTAGTGTCGTCGTACAAAGAGGCTCAAGCTCTAGTGCAGGCAGGCAAAACCAGGGGCTGGGGTCAGGTGTTGGAGATTCCCGTGAAGAATGACAGGTTCGGGCTTGGATATCATCCTTCGTCATCAAAATCCTCTTCAGGAGCGCCCAAGTTCAGAGGGTCGATAACCATCACACCAAGCGGGGTGAGCTTCGAGACTATCAATGCTGTTTCCGATTCTGAAGAAGGAGATAGCGACTGTGATATAGACGCGTGGATCAAGCCAAGCGTGCCAGGATAAAGTCTCTGCAATTGGTCTATCCGGGAGACTGTTCCCGTGACAACTAAACAGTAATGATTTGTTTTCTCAATTGTTGAATAATCCTATGTCCTACCCGGGGCATAGTGATTTTGCTCAGGGCCATTTGGTTATGTACATTACGTTGTTTAATCATGAAATAAAGGCGTTTTTCATATACAAATGTTGTGATCCCTGTTTTTCCTGTTTTTGTCTTTTACAATAAAATGGCAACCTGGTTATTTGCTTTGTCTGTGTTTTGAAGCATTTAACCATTTCCTTTGCAGGATTACTATTTCAAATGACATCTATGAACTGCCTATGACTCACTTCGACTTTGAGCACCCGGTATTTTAGGCTGAGGAAGAGATTGTTGAAGATGGCGACGTACCAGAAGAGTTGACCTGGTTATTGAAACAAGAAGAAAGAATCATTCTGCCTCATGAGGAAGTCATTGAGATTATCAATTTGGGGGCGGAAGAGGTTGTGAGAAACATCCGTATAGGGGCTGCACTGCAGAGCGACATCAAGCAAAAATTGGTTGAGATGCTCAAAGAGTACAATGATATATTTGCTTGGTCGTACGAAGATATGTCTGGGTTAGATACGGATATGGTTGTTCACCGTCTGCCCCTGTGAGAAGAATGTCCGCCTGTTAAGCAGAAGCTCCGAAGAACTAGACCGGACATGGCTGTGAAGATCAAGGAGGAAGTTCAAAAACAGTGGGATGCTGGGTTCCTAGCTGTTACAGAATATCCCTCATGGGTCGCTAATATTGTGCCAGTGCCGAAGAAAGACGGTAAAGTGCGAATGTGTGTAGGCTACCGTGATTTGAATAGGGCGAGCCCGAAAGATGACTTTCCACTTCCTCACATCGATGTGCTGGTTGATAACACTGCCCAGTTCTCTGTATTCTCCTTCATGGATGGCTTCTCGGGCTATAATTAGATTAAAATAGCGCCTGAAGACATGGAGAAGACCACCTTTATTAATCCTTGGGGAACATTTTGTTACAAAGTGATGCCCTTCGGATTGAAGAATGCTGGGGCAACATATCAGCGTGCTATGACGACTCTCTTTCATGCTGTATGAAAGTATGTAGGCATAGGATGCTGTATCCTAGCGAGCAATCTTCCCCTCCTTTCCCGTAGGTAGGCGAACTACATTGACTCTGATTTCTCGTTCCAGACGGGAATATGTAGGCATAAAGTGCGATACTTTGCCGAGTCATTTTATTTTCTTTTAACCCCAGACCTGTAGAGTAGGTAGAATAACAATCTGTACTAGAAAACAAGCGTGGATCCCGTCGAGTACGACGGACGTGAGGGGTGCTAATACCTTCCCCTTGCGTAACCGACTCCCGGATCCAGGATTTGGTTACGATGACCATTCCTTTCCCGTCTTTGCGGTAGGTTTACTTCGAGTGTTTCCTTTCCCTCCTTTGGGATAAATAACGCACGGTGGCGACTCTTCTGTTTAGCCGGCGCCAATTTTCACAGTAGCGACACTTAGTACATACTTTTGGGATGGGTAGATCCTGGCTCCATGTTCATGTTCTCCAAACCTAAAACCTTTATCTGTTTACCCATGTGTATATGTGAATCTGTGCTTACTTGTGTTTGTGCATCCATGCATTCATGAACATCATGTCATAAATGGAACTCAGGCTTTTTGTTTGTAAACATTAGGATCATCATGGATAGTGGAAAAAAGAAAACTATGAAGTACACTTACAAAAGTCCTAACTTGGATGACATAGAGAGGTTGAGCCCTTTGATAACAGATCTAGAAGGATTCAAAAGCAGGTATGGGAACTTATTGTCATTGTTGAGGGTAAAGAAGAAGATGGATCTGGGACTTCTCTCCACACTTCTCCAGTTTTATGATCCACTCTATCATTGTTTCACTTTTCCTGATTATCAGCTGGTACCTACACTTGAGGAATATTCTTGCTTGATTGGTTTGCCTATTCTTGAAGACTCTCCTTTTCCAATCATGGAGAAGGACCCTAAGGAGGAAGAAATTGCTAAAGCTACACGTTTGGGATTGGTGGATATTCAGAAAAATATGGTTTCTAAAGGAGGAGTATTTGGTTTGACTACAGAGTTCTTGGTTGGGAAAGCCCAATACTATGCTGATCATTTGAGTATGGATGCATTCGAGGCCATCTTTGACTTTATCATTTATAGGATCATCTTGTTTCCAAGTTTTGATAATTTTGTGGATCTCAACGCCATTAAGATTTTCTTGAAGAAAAACCTTGTGCCTACTTTACTAGCTGATGCTTACCATTCTGTTCACCTGAGGAATTTGCATAAGGGAGGAATGATTATCTTCTGTGTCCCTTTGTTGTACAAGTGGTTTATTTCTCACTTACCTAAGGCTCATTCCTTTTGGAAGGAAGGTTGGTGGTCTCAGAAGGTTATGGATCTTACTCACTCTGATATTGATTGGTACAGCCGTAATTACGATGGGATAAAGATCATTGACAGTTGTGGAAGTTTTGGTAACGTGTCTCTTCTTGGTACAAATGGAGGAATCAGTTACAACCCCGTTCTCGCTCACCGATAGCTTGGATATCCTTTGAAGGACAAACCCAATAGCGCTCATGTGGAGAATATTTTCTTTAAGGGAGAATCAGAATTAAGAAAAGAGATCCTAAAAGCTTGGGGTCATGTGCATAAGAAAGGAAAGGAAGACTTAGGGAAACCTAATTGCATCTCTCTCGAGCCTTATCTCCAATGGGTCCGAAAGAGAGCTATTCAGCTGAAGATGCCTTATCCTCAGCAGGAACCCATGGTTTTGAAGGAGGAACCCCCATTGATCTTTATGTCTGAAGAGGAAAAGTTGAAGATTGCTTTGAGGAAATCACAACAAACTGAAGTAGCCTAGAGATACAAGTACCAAGTGGCTGTGGAAGAAAATAATGAACTCCATAAACAACTTCAGATGAAGGATGAATAAATGATTGCTTGTAAGAAGAGGAAGGCGCAGGAAGATTTATTTTATTCCAGCCATCAGTCAACTCCATGGAAGTTAATGGTAGACAAGCTTGTAACACCCCCTTCTATACCCCAAATAAATGCATATAAAACAATTAAGCACATACAAGTTATCAGAGTAAAAAGGTTTTATAATAAGGTATAAAAGAAGAATGCCACAATTTCACCAATAAAACACTTTCACAATTTGCTCCATAAAATATGTAACATTTTCAATTTAAGCGGAAGATAAAATCATTTGATCGTTTTCAAAATATTAATCCACGTACACATAAGCTATCTAAATTAATATATCATATCAGTTAGATTTACAGAACCACATAAGCTGATACATCGCAATGTATCACAAAAGAATGACTATACTAGTCTAACTACCCGGTGTTACATGTCAGAGCAGTAGACTCAAAAGAATGAAGACTATTCTTCACAAAAGGACTCCAGCATCCTAATCTGCAATGCCTCATAGAGCATTATAAAACAGCAGAAGGGTGAGAAATATAACCATAATAATCAAAGCATAAGATTACGTATATATATAGGTATCATATAACACATATTCACATTTCTCACCACACTTCGTTCTCATAATCATAATCATATCACGTTCACATATATCAGCATTATGAACATTCACAAGCACATCCCTTCATGCTTAATTTCACAATCATTCACAAGCACATTTATACCACAACAATATTATGAAATGTGACTCAACATATCCAATGCAACTCAATGCTATGCGGTACCGACATTAGTTATCTTTTTTCGGTTTTCACTCTAACCGGGTCCACCCTTCTAGACCGATAACTTGTTATCATTTTTCGGTTTTTACTTTAAACCGGGTCCACCCTTCTAGACCGATAACAACCAAGCCCGTCCCCTAGGCTTCAAACCCACCCTTCTAGGTTTGGGACAAGCCACTAGTTTCCACGAAACTAACAGATATTGCCTCTTGACTGAATGATGCATGTACAATCAACCAATCACAATAAATGCACTTAAGACCGTTCCCGCGTCTTAATCCCATGCATTCGAATAATTCACCCCTTCGAGAATTTCATCATGATTGCACATACAACATATATCAAACATTTATCAATGTATTCATTTCACACATCATCATATTCAACCACAATGCACACATATCACATATGTTCCCATGCATTCACACAACAATCAAACATTCACAACTCATCAATTAATACACACATAACCATCATTATGTTCTCATGTATTTTAACCGATTACAATTAATCATTCATATCACAACTCTAGGATTCACGCCCGAAGGCTACCCACAGCACATGTTATCATGATAGTTCACATACTCATTCATAACATAGAAGTATAAACATATGCGAATCAACCAAACAATCACCATTTGGATAACACAGTAAAGAAAATATACTGCCACATTCACCTTCATTCGCCTGGCGAACCCTCGCAGCGAACCTTCGCCTGGCCTTCGCCTGGCGAACTCTCTCAGCGAGCACTCGCTAGGCTTCGCCTGGCGAGACTTCCCAGCGAGCCCAAGTCAGTAGCTACTGACTTCATTCGCCACCATTTGCCAGCACCTTCGCTGGGCGAACCTTCGCTGTCCCACTTCGCCTGGCGAACCCACCAGCGAAGTCTACTGGGACTTAAATATAATTATTCGCCAACATTCGCTAGGCTTCGCCTGGCGAGAGCCAGCGAACCTGCGCAGAACAGAATCCTATTCTGTCCCTCCTTCACCAATCCATCATCAACCCTCTCTTACACATCCAAATCAGTATAAACATCATCAATACATGTTACCCGACTATTCTACGGCATTATTACTCGATTTCAACCGATTAAATCATCAATCTACCGATTATCCAACATTTTGCCCTAAATGGAAAGTGATGGAAACTCCACTAAAACCCTAACCCAACATACATAACATCATACAATGATCAAATAGAAACATTTCTCACCCTTACCTCGATTAATCGGAGTTTTGATGTTGGTTCTTGATGATTTCCACTTTTCCTCTTCTTCTCTTCTCTTTCTCTCCTTTCTTCTTCTTTCCTCTTTCTTTCCAAAATGTTTTCTAACTTTCTTTCTTTTCTTTCTCTCTTATATATATTTCCTTCATTTTCCTTCCTTCCAATTTCCTTCTCAATTCTCTATTAATCCCAATTAATAAAAATTAACTTCCAACATTAATAAAAATCCCCCCCTAAATCAATTAATTACTATAATTAATTATTTAATGAAATTTGGGCTGTTACAACCCTCCCCCACTTAGGAATTTTCGTCCTCGAAAATGTTACCTGATTCAAACAGTTCTGGATAAGACTCTTTCATCCGACTCTCAAGCTCCCAAGTAACATTTCCACCAGCCGGTCCTCCCCAAGCGACCTTCACTAAAGCGATCTCTTTACCTCGAAGCTGCTTCAATTTCCGATCCTCTATCCGCATAGGTGATGTCTCAACAGTCAGGTTATCTCTCACCTGCACATCATCTATCTGGACTACATGAGACGGATCCGCAATGTATTTCCTCAACTGAGATACATGGAATACGTCATGAAGATTAGCAAGCGACGGTGGTAAAGCCACACGATAGGCCACTTCTCCTATCCTTTGCAAAATCTGATAAGGACCAATGAAACGCGGCGACAACTTGCGCGACTTCAGTGCCCTACCAACACCTGTCATCGGAGTGACTCGAAGAAACACATGATCTCCCTCTTGAAATTCAAGTGCCTTCCTCCTCTTGTCATAATAACTCTTCTGACGACTTTGAGCAACTCTCATCTTCTCTTGAATCATCTTGATCTTATCAGTAGTCTGTTGAACTAACTCGGGTCCAACAACAGAACTTTCTCCGGACTCGAACCAACACAATGGTGTCCTACACCGTCTACCATACAACGCCTCAAATGGTGCCATACCAATACTCGAATGGAAACTGTTGTTGTAGGTAAACTCAATCAAAGGCAAGTAGCTATCCCAAGCTCCTCCTTTTTCCAATACACAAGCTCTCAAAAGATCTTCAAGCGACTGAATCGTCCTCTCCGTCTGACCATCAGTCTGAGGATGATACGCTGAACTCAGACGCAACTTAGTACCCAAAGCACTTTGCAGGCTCTCCCAAAATCTCGAAGTAAACCGCGGATCTCTATCCGAAACAATACTTAACGGAATACCATGCAGACACACAATCCTCTCAATATACAACTTAGCCAACTTCTCCAAAGAGTAATCCATACGCATAGGGATAAAGTGAGCAGATTTAGTCAACCTATCCACGATAACCCAAATAGCCTCAAAATTACTCAGCGTCCTCGGCAAACCCGATACAAAATCAATGGAGATACTATCCCATTTCCACTCAGGAATAAACAACGGCTTCATCAAACCCGATGGCTTCTGATGCTCAACCTTTGACTTCTGGCAAGTCAAACAAGAATACACAAATTCCGCAATATCCTTCTTCATACTAGGCCACCAAAATACTTTCCTCAAATCCTGATACATCTTAGTAGCACCCGGATGAATACTCAATCCGTTACGATGTCCTTCCTCAAGGATACTCTTCTTAAGCTCAACCACATCTGGAACACAAACTCGATCCCGACATCTCATAATACCATTCTCATCAGTCCGAAAATCACCACCTTGGCCTTGGTTGATTAAAGTCAACCGATCAACTAAGCTCAAATCTGATTTCTGTCCTTCTCGAATTTCATCCAAAATACCACTTGTCAGCTTTAACATACCCAACTTAAATCCAAAAGAAGTTCTCTCACATACCAAACTCAAATCTCGAAATTGCTCAACCAATTCTAACTCTTTCACCATCAATGCCGACATATGCAATGATTTCCGACTCAATGCATCCGCTACTACATTCGCTTTACCCGGATGGTAATTCAAGCCAAAATCAAAATCCTTCAAAAGTTCAAGCCATCTTCTTTGTCTCGCATTCAATTCCTTTTGATCAAAAAGATACCTCAAACTCTTGTGGTCACTAAACACTTCAAATCTTGCGCCAAATAAATAATGCCTCCAAAGTTTCAACACGAACACGACGGCGGCCAACTCTAAGTCATGCGTCGGATAATTCTTCTCATGCACTTTGAGTTGCCTCGAAGCATAAGCTACAACTTGGTTATTCTGCATCAACACACCTCCTAAACCCATCAAAGAAGCATCACAATACACAACGAATGGTTCTTCTGGATTTGGCAGAATCAAAACAGGAGATGTCGTCAACCTTCGCTTAAGTTCTTGAAAACTCGCTTCACACTTGGCGTCCCAGACAAAGGCTTGACCTTTCCTAGTCAACTGCGTCAACGGCAACGATAACTTAGCAAATCCTTCAATAAACTTCCGATAATAACCGGCTAAGCCAAGAAAACTTCTGATCTCAAAAACTGACTTCGGAGTCTCCCATTGCGACACCGCTTCAACCTTCGACGGATCGACCGCAATACCATTACTCGAGATCACATGACCAAGGAAACTAACTTCCTTCAACCAAAATTCACACTTAGAAAGCTTCGCGAACAACTGCTTCTCTCTCAACACAGTTAACACAATCTTCAGATGCTCGGCATGCTCTCCTTCGCTCTTCGAATAAACCAAGATGTCGTCGATAAACACCACCACAAACTTATCCAAATAAGGATGAAAAATCCTATTCATGTACTCCATAAATACACCTGGTGCATTAGTCACACCAAATGGCATCACGGAATACTCATAGTGTCCATACCTCGTCCGAAAGGCCGTCTTCTGAATATCCTCAGCTTTCACACGGATCTGATGATACCCAGATCTCAAATCAATCTTGCTGAACACACTTGCACCAATCAACTGATCCATCAGATCATCAATCCTCGGAAGTGGATACTTATTCTTAATAGTCACCTTGTTCAACTGTCTGTAATCCACACAGAGCCTCATAGAACCCTCTTTCTTCTTAACCAATAACACCGGTGCACCCCACGGTGACACACTCGGACGAATAAACCTCTTTTCAAGAAAATCCTCAAGTTGACTCTTCAACTCTTTTAACTTTGAGGCCGACATACGATATGGAGCCATCGATATCGGACTAGTTCCAGGAATCAAATCTATCGAAAACTCCACTTCTCGCTCCGGCGGTAAATCCTTTATCTCATCAGGGAATACTTCCGGAAAATCTCTAACAATGGGCAAAGCATCAATCTCTTCACTTTCACTAGTCCTCAAAGTTGCCATAAGCATAAATACCTTAGCCCCATCTTGCACCGATTCTTTCACTTGTTTCCTCGTCATAAACAATTCCCTTTCAACATCCGAGTCGGGAAAAATAACCGTTTTGTCAAAACAGTTAATATACACACGATTGAATTTTAACCAATTCATTCCAAGAATGACATCAAGTTGATCCAAATGAAGACACACTAAATCTATCCCAAAATCTCTACCGAAAATACTCAACGGGCAATTCAAGCAAACATACGGTGTAGTTACCGAACCCATAGCAGGAGTATCAATAACCATACCGCCACCAATCACAGACAACTCAAGATTCAACCTTCTAACACAATCCAAAGAAATAAAAGAATGCGTAGCTCCGGTATCAATTATAGCGATCAAAGGTATACCATTAATAAAACACGTACCTCTGATCAATCGATCGTCGCTAGCAGTCTCAGATCCAGATAGAGCGAACACTTTCCCGCTCCCTTGATTCTTCTTCGGCTTATCGCACTTGGTACTAATGTGCCCTTGCTCACCACAATTGTAGCAAGTCACGCCCGCACCACTTCTGCATTCCAGAGCCTTGTGGCCTGGCTTGCCACACTTAAAACACGTCTTCTCAACACTTTTGCATTCGGGAGCACGATGTCCCGCTTCACCACAACGGTAACACCTAACCAGGGTAGAGACTCCCCCACTTGGCTTCTTGCCATAAGCCATTCTCTGCTTCCCTTTGTCTGCAGGAGTCACATAAGGTTTTCCTCTGAATTGACCTTTTCCTTTCTTATCACTTAGACTCTTGTAGTGGCTGGACCTAGCCCTACTGTCTTCATCATAAATTCTGCTCTTGTTAACCAACTCAGAAAACCGCCTGATTTCCTGGTATCCAATAGCTTGTCTAATCTCAGGTCTCAAACCGTTCACAAACTTGAGGCACTTAGACCTCTCAGCATTACCAGTATTATAGTGAGGACAAAATTTGATCAACTCCTCAAATTTCGCCGCATACTCAGCAACCGTCGAATTACCTTGCTTCAACTCAAGAAATTCGATCTCTTTCTTCCCCCGCACATCCTCTGGAAAATACTTCTCCAGAAAAGTTTCTCTAAACAAATCCCACGTAATCACAATATCATCTTCCTCAAATCTTTGGCGAGTATTACCCCACCAATCTTCAGCTTCTTCTTCGAGCATATAAGTCCCAAACTGCACCTTCTGTGCATCCGAGCAATTCATAACTCGAAAAATCTTTTCCACAGCTTTCAACCAAATTTGTGCCTTGTCCGGTTCATGAGTTCCCTTGAAGACCGGAGGGTTATTCTTTTGGAATTTCCCCAAGGCACGGAATCCATCATCAGCATGATTCCTCACATTCACATTGGCCGGAGGATTCTGCCCAATTGCCCCCGCCAATCTCGTCAATGCCTCCGCAATCGCTTCGTCGTTCCTTCCTGCAACCATCTTACTAATTCCAACAACAGAACCACGTAAGAACAACCAATATTGATAATGCAACACACGCATATCAATAACACACAGGAAGAAAACACTCTAACAACTAGGCCGGACGGACCGACCTGCTCTGATACCACTATTGTAACACCCCCTTCTATACCCCAAATAAATGCATATAAAACAATTAAGCACATACAAGTTATCAGAGTAAAAAGGTTTTATAATAAGGTATAAAAGAAGAATGCCACAATTTCACCAATAAAACACTTTCACAATTTGCTCCATAAAATATGTAACATTTTCAATTTAAGCGGAAGATAAAATCATTTGATCGTTTTCAAAATATTAATCCACGTACACATAAGCTATCTAAATTAATATATCATATCAGTTAGATTTACAGAACCACATAAGCTGATACATCGCAATGTATCACAAAAGAATGAGTATACTAGTCTAACTACCCGGTGTTACATGTCAGAGCAGTAGACTCAAAAGAATGAAGACTATTCTTCACAAAAGGACTCCAGCATCCTAATCTGCAATGCCTCATAGAGCATTATAAAACAGCAGAAGGGTGAGAAATATAACCATAATAATCAAAGCATAAGATTACGTATATATATAGGTATCATATAACACATATTCACATTTCTCACCACACTTCGTTCTCATAATCATAATCATATCACGTTCACATATATCAGCATTATGAACATTCACAAGCACATCCCTTCATGCTTAATTTCACAATCATTCACAAGCACATTTATACCACAACAATATTATGAAATGTGACTCAACATATCCAATGCAACTCAATGCTATGCGGTACCGACATTAGTTATCTTTTTTCGGTTTTCACTCTAACCGGGTCCACCCTTCTAGACCGATAACTTGTTATCATTTTTCGGTTTTTACTTTAAACCGGGTCCACCCTTCTAGACCGATAACAACCAAGCCCGTCCCCTAGGCTTCAAACCCACCCTTCTAGGTTTGGGACAAGCCACTAGTTTCCACGAAACTAACAGACATTGCCTCTTGACTGAATGATGCATGTACAATCAACCAATCACAATAAATGCACTTAAGACCGTTCCCGCGTCTTAATCCCATGCATTCGAATAATTCACCCCTTCGAGAATTTCATCATGATTGCACATACAACATATATCAAACATTTATCAATGTATTCATTTCACACATCATCATATTCAACCACAATGCACACATATCACATATGTTCCCATGCATTCACACAACAATCAAACATTCACAACTCATCAATTAATACACACATAACCATCATTATGTTCTCATGTATTTTAACCGATTACAATTAATCATTCATATCACAACTCTAGGATTCACGCCCGAAGGCTACCCACAGCACATGTTATCATGATAGTTCACATACTCATTCATAACATAGAAGTATAAACATATGCGAATCAACCAAACAATCACCATTTGGATAACACAGTAAAGAAAATATACTGCCACATTCGCCTTCATTCGCCTGGCGAACCCTCGCAGCGAACCTTCGCCTGGCCTTCGCCTGGCGAACTCTCTCAGCGAGCACTCGCTAGGCTTCGCCTGGCGAGACTTCCCAGCGAGCCCAAGTCAGTAGCTACTGACTTCATTCGCCATCATTTGCCAGCACCTTCGTTGGGCGAACCTTCGCTGTCCCACTTCGCCTGGCGAACCCACCAGCGAAGTCTACTGGGACTTAAATATAATTATTCGCCAACATTCGCTAGGCTTCGCCTGGCGAAGCTTCGCCTTTGCTCGCCTGGCGAGAGCCAGCGAACCTGCGCAGAACAGAATCCTATTTTGTCCCTCCTTCACCAATCCATCATCAACCCTCTCTTACACATCCAAATCAGTATAAACAGCATCAATACATGTTACCCGACTATTCTACGGCATTATTACTCGATTTCAACCAATTAAATCATCAATCTACCGATTATCCAACATTTTGCCCTAAATGGAAAGTGATGGAAACTCCACTAAAACCCTAACCCAACATACATAACATCATACAATGATCAAATAGAAACATTTCTCACCCTTACCTCGATTAATCGGAGTTTTGATGTTGGTTCTTGATGATTTCCACTTTTCCTCTTCTTCTCTTCTCTTTCTCTCCTTTCTTCTTCTTTCCTCTTTCTTTCCAAAATGTTTTCTAACTTTCTTTCTTTTCTTTCTCTCTTATATATATTTCCTTCATTTTCCTTCCTTCCAATTTCCTTCTCAATTCTCTATTAATCCCAATTAATAAAAATTAACTTCCAACATTAATAAAAATCCCCCCCTAAATCAATTAATTACTATAATTAATTATTTAATGAAATTTGGGCTGTTACAAAGCTCATTCTTGAGAAGACACAGACAGAAGCAGAACTCAAGAGGATCAAAGCAAGAAAGGACTTTTAGAATATCTTTAGCTCTATGTTTAGGACTTTTTGTAAGATGTACTATTTTGTAATTCAAAACTTGAAAATTAATGAAATGAAATGATGTTTTGATGTTTACAAAATCTGAGTTCCATAAAACCTTTGCATTTGCATTCTCATTAATTAATCATTCAAGGAACTAAAGATTGTTTTGCAGACATTATAGGATGGATTCTGGAAAGAAAGCAGAGATTTTGTTCCAAAGACCAAAATTGGAGAACTTGAAGAAACTAGGAAGTTTAGTAGAAGACCCCGAGGCATTCAGAGAGAAGTATGAGAATATGTTGTCTTTGCTAGAAGTTCAAGTATATGAAGAGATGTTGTCCGCACTCGTGCAGTTCTATGATTCAACCTATCACTGTTTCACATTTCCAGATTATCAGTTGTTGCCAACCTTGGAAGAATATTCCGCCCTGATGGGAGTAGGCGTCACTCCTAGACCATTTTCTGGAAGAGAAGGGACTCCTAATGAAAGAGCAGTTGCAGAGGCCGCGTATTTGGAGGTGGACGAGGTACGATCTCATATGATTACTAAGGGAGGGTTGTATGGATTTCCAGCTATGTTCCTGTATGAAAAAGCTCAAAGCTATGCCGTGTTGAAGAATTTTGAAGCCTTTGAGGCCATCCTGGTTTTACTAATCTACGGACTGTTCCTGTTCCCGACTGCTAATGATTTTGTGGATGCAAATGCAATCAACCTTTTCTTAATCAAGAATCCTGTACCTACCTTGCTGGTTGATGTGTACTTTTCCATTCACTGTAGGAACCGTTATGGAGTTGGTCAGATTGAGTGTTGCACCGTTCTCTTGCACAAGGGGTTTATTTCGCACTTGCCAAAAATTCCAGCCCTCTGGGATAGGCAGAATGGGCTCTCATGGATAGAAAAGCTGTTGCTACTCAAACATTCATATATTAAATGGTATGACCCTATATATGGGGGGATTGCCATGATCCAAAACTGTGGAGATTTCCCGAATGTACCGCTTATCAGCGTTAATGGTTGCATAAACTATAATCCTATTTTAGCTCGTCGACAGTTGGGGCACCCGATGGAGAATGATCCAGACCCAGACTTTTTGAGAAGCTTCTACATTGAAGAGGGGAAGAATCCCGCTTACAGGGCTCGAATTGTGTATGCTTGGCGTCATGTCCACATGAGGGGAATAACTGCCTTAGGATTCCACGACACTACTGTTTCAGAATCTTACTTATCATGGGTAAAAGAAGCAGCATTGAAGATGTTCTATACTCGCTTTGAGCCTGACTCGCCCAAATCTACTCTCGTAGAAGAATTGAAAGCTTCCTTGGCAAAAGCTGAAAAAGAAGGAAAGACTTGGAGGGATAAGTACTTCAAAGTTATGCAAGAGAAGGAAGAGCTTCAAGAGTTGATCCATCAAGGTGGAAAGAAGAATCATCCAGAAGACGAAGGGCCATCCAACCAGAAGATCTAAGATCCTTTTGTTTTCCGTTTTATTTCATCATGTATCTGTATTGAAGACTTGTATTTCAGTTTCATAATCATTGTTGTAAAACTCTAAGTTATTAATCTATGAAGACTTTGAATTTGCTTATTTCCCCATTGTTATAATTTTTGCAAATATTTCTTTGGATTCCTTGAATGATTAATTTTTCATTGTTGCATTTTGCATTCATAAGCATTGCATGTGTATGTTCTTGTGTTGTGTCTCATCTCGCTGTCTTGTCTCCAGAAAGAATCAAACTGAATCCTTAACACCGATACAACACCCGAGCCCAAGCTCGCATAAGAATGGAAGGACAGAATTTGGATGTGGACATGATTGATAATGAACTCGGAGAGCTACGAGGAGGCATGGAGCAGATCATGGAAGCCCTACAGGTCATTCGTGCAAAGTTGGACACTCAAGCCACTGTTGTTTCTGAAATCACTGGCATAGCTGTAGAGCCGATCCCAACGACAGTCACTGTTGCAAATATTCCACCATATGGGTTACCGCCTGGCTTTGTACCTCCACCAGCAGTCAATCAACAAGCAGTTCCCCTAGGGGCAGAAGTTCCTCAAGCTATTCCTACTTACACTCAGCCTTCTGTTCAGATTCAAGCGCGCCCTGTTTTTCATAATCCTCCACAAGTGTACGAAGGTCTTGACGGGTATGAAGAGGAGAGTGGACGACATGATAAGTTGAAATAAAGTGCAGAGACTATAGGCACGAAAGTCCGAGCAATGGAAGGAAATGACATCTTTGGTACTGATGCCAGAGATATGTGCTTAGTGTCTGGATTGGTAATTCTGCCGAAATTCAAGGTTCCCAATTTTGATCAGTATTCTGGTGCTACTTATCCTCGGACGCATCTGATTATGTATTACCGAAGAATGGCCGCTCATGTAGAAGATGACAAGTTGATGATTCACTGTTTCCAAGATAGTTTGAAAGGAGCTCCTGATAAATGGTATTTGGGTTTGGATCAGTCTCGTATTCACAGTTTCTAAGACTTGGCCTATGCTTTTGTAAAACATTACAAGTACAACATGGATTTAGCCCCTAATAGAAGAAAATTACTGAGTATGTCGCAGAAGAGTTCAGAATCTTTCAAAGAATATGCACAACGGTGGAGGGAAACCGCCTCTCAGGTAAAAACTCCTTTGAGTGAAAAAGAATTGACAGATTGGTTCATCGATACAGTAAGACCGAAGTTTTATGAGAAGAAGATCAGTAGTGTAACCACGAGTTTTTCTGATATAGTAGCAGTGGGGGTGAGAGTGGAGTTAGGATTGAAGAATGGAAAGGTGGCTAGCGGTTCCAGCAGTTTTGTTAACAACAATGTCAAGAAGTTCAGTAGTAATTTTCATAGAAAGAAGGAAGGGGAGACAAATGCAGTAACCGTGGGAAGAAAGAGTCGCACCTGGAGACCGCCTTACCAACAGTATCAGCAAAGTTATGTTCAACAACCTCAGCAAGGCTTTGTTTAGCAGCCTCAAGCAAGTTATGTTCAGCAACCCCAACAACAACGACCAATGTATCCGTTGCAGTATGCCCAACAACTGTATGTGGCAGCTGTAACTCCAGCTTTCAGTCATCTTGTTCCCAGTTATCAGGCAGTGCCAGCGCCTGTATATCAGCCAATTCAACAAGGGTATCAACGAGCGCCCAACGCTCCACCCTATCAACAACATCATCAGCCTAGAGCTCAGGCACCCAGACAGAACTACCAGAATCGGAGACCAACAACAAAACCTCCACTTCCTCAGATACCGATGACTTACACCGAGTTGTACTCCTCCTTGGTGCAGCAAGGATTGGTAACAACGCGACCTCTAAATCCAGACACTACATCTCCTCACTATAATCTAAATGCTCATTGTGCCTTTCACGAAGGCGCTGCCGGTCATGATTTAGAAGGTTGTCTTGCCTTAAAACATCTTGTCAGGGAGTTGATGGAAAATAAAATCTTGTCTTTTGATGATGTACCCCCTAACGTTAAAAGTAATCCATTGCCGAACCATGGAGGGGTTAATGCTGTAGAAGAAGTTTCAGATGAAAGGATAGTCCGAGGTGTGTTAGAGATCAAGACTCCGGTAAAGTTACTTCACGAGAAGCTGTTGAAAGCAGGATTGATAGAAGGTACCCATAATGATTTTGAAGAATGTTCTATTGATTCTAGAGGGTGTGATGTGGTACGAAGAGATATACAAAGATTGATTGATGATGGAGTATTGCAAGTATGTAGCAAAGTGAGGAAAGGAGAAGTTTCGGTAATTGAGCCTGTTTTTAATTTACCAAAGAAAGGTGGGAAAGTTCCGGTGTTCAATACGACCAACAAAAGTGTGAAGTCTGTCTTCAACAAGTCGGCTATCGATCAACCTCAACCGGTTATTATTCAGAAACCAAGGCTATTTCCTCTTGAAAGCACAAAGGCTGTTCCATGGAAGTATGACATGACTGTGATAGACCGAGGATCTAGGAAGGTTAGTCAGAAAGAGACAGTAAAAGAAGACCAAGTGGACATGACAAATATTGCAAGTACAAGCAAAATGACCCGTAGTGGTCGAATCTATCAGCCAAAGATGACAGTAGCCGCTCCAAAAGAGGTTACCCCTGCTGCGACAAAAGAAAAAGAAGTACCAAGTACTAAGGGAGACGACGAGGAATTCTTAAGGATCATTCGGAAAAGTGATTACAGGGTTATTGATCAGCTTCACCAAACCCCATCGAAGATATCGATCTTGTCTCTCTTGATGAAATCTCCAGCCCACAGAGAAGCTCTGCAAAAAGTATTAAAGCAGGAACACGTGACAAAAGATATAACTCTCGGACAATTTGACTCAGTGATAGCCAACATTACGGCATGTAACACCCTGAGTTTTAGTGATGCAGAGTTGCCAAAAGAAGGACATAATCACAACCGTGCGTTGCACATATCTGTCAGGTGCCAAGAGGATACAATGGCACGAGTTTTAGTCGACACCGGATCCTCATTGAATGTATTGCCCACAAGGTCGCTCGCAAGGTTAGGATATGCAGGGGCAGAAATGAAATCGACGTCATTGATTGTAAAAGCTTTTGACGGTTCAAGAAGAACGGTTGTAGGAGAGGTATAATTGCCAATCATGATAGGACCTCATGTGTTCGATGTTACATTCCAAGTCATGGACATTAACCCAGCTTATAGTTGTTTGATAGGACGACCGTGGATTCACGCGGCTGGGGCAATGACTTCCATATTGCATCAGAGAATGAAATTTGTTGTGAATGATAAGTTAGTGATTGTACACAGTGAAGAGGACCTAATGGTGAGCAATCTGTCATCATTTAAGTATATTGAGGCAGATGAAGGCGCGTTAGAAACTTCCTTTCAGGCACTCGAGATAACTAATGCAATGATGTTAGAGGAAACAGTGGCTAAGAGTGCTCCGTCTTTTGCATCCGCTCAGAGCATCAAGTCTATACTGGAAGAAGGTACTCCTGCAGGTTGGGGAGATGTTATTGAAGTGAAGCCAAAGATGGACCGCCAAGGGTTGGGTTACAAACCAACTCATGATGAAGCACCGACACATGACAAAGGACGTCCAAAGACTATTGTTGCACCCCAAAATTTGACCAACTACTTATCGCAATTTGGCTCATGTTTCAACTCATTTCATTTTGCATTTGCATACCACGTACATTGCATTTTTTCCAGTCAGATTGACTTTGTCGGGATCACAGCCCTCTGATCGCGCTTCAGACATTTCAGGCCAATACGAGGACGTATTTTGTGAATCGGTGCTCGTCCCGGTGTTTTCAGCTCTCGCTGTTGTTTTTGAGGCCATCTCGGTGTCCGAGATTTTTACCGTTTATTTCGATATAGTCGCTAATCGATTTAATCGGCTTCCTCGCTTTTTTTTAGGTTTTTCCCTTATTTTCTAGATTTTTTTAATGGGTTTAATTGATTTTTCTAGGTGTTAGATAGATTTTTTAATAGGTATTAATGTTTTTCAAATAGTTTAGTTTTAATTTCTTTTTTTTAGGAATTTCTTTAATCATTTTTAGATAATAGATTTTAGTTCTAATTTCTTTTAAGAATAAATCTTGTTTTTAGAGTTTTAGTAGTTTTTAAAATGATTTTTAATAGGGTGTTTCTTTTAATAGGTGTTTTACATAAGAATTAATAGAGTTTCTATTTTTTGCTTAATTTGAGATTAATAGAGTTTTTTTATTAGTTTAGAGATTAATAGAATTTTTTATTAATTTTTAGAAGATAATAGAGTTAATCCTCTTTTTTAGATTTAATTAGGATTTAATAGAGTTTAATTAGATCTTAATCATTTGTTTAGGTGTTAATTAGGGTCTTATTAGATTTAATTAGGTTAGAATAGTTTTAATTTTCACTTAGGATTTAATTAGATTAATGAGATAGTTAAATCCCTTTTTAGATGTTAATTAGAGTCTTAGTTAGATTTTAATTAGAGTTTATTAGGTCTAATTAGGTTAGAGTAGTCTTAATTTGCAATTAGGCTTTAATTACTGTTTTTAATTTTCAGTTAGTCTTAATTGTAGTTTTAAGTCTTCATTTAGTATTAATTGAGTCTAATTAGGATTAATTAGTTTAACCAGGTTTTAATTCATTTAATTGTGTTAATTAGTCAGAGTCCAATTTCGGTGGGCCATGTGTCCCATTTCTGAGCCCAGGTCCAGTCCAGGTGTCATCCATATAAGCCCCCACGCGTTTCATTCTGAGGCCCCACTCCATCCACGTTTCCCCCCTCTTGATGCCACGTTTCACCCTCTGAGTCCCCATTTTTCCGCCACGTTTCACACTCCTCTCTCTCTCTCCGTTGCCATGTTTCGTTCTGAGGGACCCCCACCTCACTTCTCTCATCGCCACGTTTCACTCACAGAACCCACCTCCACCACACGTGGCCTCACTTCATCTTCCCTCTGCATGCGCCACACCACGTACCCTCCCCACCGGCAACTCCTCCCTCCGGCCATGCAAACGCCGGAGAACATCACCAGCAAGATCAACGGTGGTTCTCACAGCAGTTGTCACGACCAAACCTCGCCGGAAACTGCAAACTTTGCTGGAAAACTCATACTATCACCGGAATTTCCATCCAAAGTTCCTCCGATCCTCATCATGTTCATCATCATTTTCACAGATCCGTCCAAGATTTACCAACCTTTCTACAGAAATTCAAAGAACTCCATCGCCAAATCGTCAAGAACCTTCATCTCAACTATCAGGTTTTCCAGATTTTGATGCGTTCATCAAGATCCATCAGATCTCCATCTGTATTCATAGATCCAGATTTTCCAGAATCATCGTGTTGTTCTTTGTTCATCAGAAGGATTCTTCGCAGCTTCATTTCCTTCGTGAGGATCTTCATCGATTCATTCATCCTGTTTCTAGAAGTTCTTCATGGATCTTTCTCACGTTTGACCTTCATAGTTCATCAACGCATCCCCAGAAAGCTTCGTCTTCATCTGAAGTTCAGCAAGTTCTTCAGTTTTTCCAGGTGTTCTTCAAATAAGATGAAGGCGTTCATCTCCACCTTCAACAAATCGCCAGAAAATCACGAGCGTCTTCATCCAAGAATCGTTAGCAAGAACATTCAAAGACTTTGAGCATCATCTCCAGAATCTTCAACGTGTCTTCAAGCATCCTTCATCGCCTCGTCAAACTCAGGATCTTCAAAGAACTTCTCCATCCACCAATCTCCAGAAAGTTCACCAGCTTCATCAGATCTTCCACACACCTTCATGCATGTTCATCAAACGTCAAGAATCACCGCAAGAAGATCGTAACCGCTTCCAGATTTCCTCTTCAGAAACACCAACCTTTCAGGATTTGTCACCAGTTCAACAACGTTCAGCTTCATAAAACCTTCAAGCGACCCATCCTCAACATACAAGCGTTGATCTCCGATGCCAACATTCATCAACAGGAATGAAGTTTTGTAGAAGAACACGTGAGATAAGTTGGTTGAATGGAAGAAAGGATGTAGGCGAAAGGCTGAGAGAGAAGTTGAGACGGAGGTTTGAACGAAGGAGGAAACGAGAGAGAGAGAGAGAGGCTGAGAAGAGAACGACACAGATGAACAGTGGTGGGGACCTAGGGTTTTTTTTGGCTTCTGAGGAATGAGGGAGGACTGGGTTGTGGTAGTGGGCCTCTAGGCCCAACGAGCTTTTTTTGGCAATACCCCTCCGTTTTTGGACGATTCACCCCCCGTTGGATTAGTGTGTACCTGGATAACGGGCTGAGGCCCAATTCATCTTTACTGATCACACCCTCCGTTTTTCCTCTAACACCCTCCCTCCATGTGTAATTGGGCTGGGCCCTGTTCGTTTTACCATATAACACCCCCGGTTTGCTTTTCAAACCCCCCTGCTTTCTTATTTTCTTTTCTGAATTTGTTTGTTGGGCTGGGCCCCAATTCTGTTCTATTTTGCTGGCTGTACCCCTGGCTGAACTGATGCACCCCCTTTGTTTTTCTCTTTTTCTCATTATTTTCTTTTATATTCATTTGCTTAGGTTTTTTTTTTAAGAAAAAGAATATGTAATATAAAAATAGAAAGAATGGAAATATAGTGGAATGGAAAATATAGTGATACAAAAAAATGATAGTATTTTAATATTTTCTTTTTTAGGATACATTTTCTTTTAGGAGTTTCTTTTACACCCTTTTTTAGAGGTAGAATTAAAGGTCCACTTGTTAGGGGACTATTTTTCATTAGATTTTCCATGTTAGATGGATATTATTTTTTAGGAGTTCATCATTGTAACTTTCCGAATATTAATAAAATGAGATTTGTGCAGTGGTCCCTGAAGTGCCTGAACTACGTCGTGCTCTGATTTCTCTGACGAGAATACGTAGGCACAATACTGATGTATTGGCGAGCAAACTTCCCCCGTGGGCACAATACTGATGTATTGGAGGCCACCTTTCCCCTTAGCTGTAAGCCGAACTACAGCTGCTCTGATTTTCTCTGATGAGAATATGTAGGCATATGATGCGATATCCTAGCAAGCATACTAACAACTAACCTTTGTCCTCTCGCTGCTGTGCGATCGAGACTTTCCCGCTGACGACTGATGTTATCCTTTTCTCTTGCCCGAGTGCATTTGAGACCAGACCGTAGTTCTAGTTCCCGTAGGTTCCCATACCTTCAAACCCGACATACTACGTCCGTTCTACTGCAAACGGGTACGCCTAAGTCTCCAATGGTCGAGTAGCGTCCACCTAACTGCTAGAATGCATACGCTAGTATTGTCAACCTTTTCTCTCACCCCCGTGTGACCGAGAACACCCCTGTCTAGCCGTAGTTAGCCTGAACTATGTCATGCTCTGATTTCTCTGAAGAGAATACGTAGGCCCAAGACGCGACGTCTTGCCGAGCAATTTCCCCGTAGTTTCCCGAACTACGCAGACTCTGATTTCTCATTCTCTGATGAGAATACGTAGGCATAGAGTGCGACGCTCTATCGAGTCAAATTTCTTCCTGTTTAGATTTAGCAACCGTAGATAGATTGGTTTTCACCCGTAGACAAACCAACAAGCGTGGATCCCGTCGAGTACGACGGACGTGAGGGGTACTAATACCTTCCCCTTGCGTAACCGACTCCCGAACCCAGACAGTGGTTGCGACGACCTTGTCTTACCCTTTTTCGTCAGGTTTTTCCGATCGTTTCCTTTCCCGCTCCGAGGGATAAATAACGAAAGGTGGCGACTCTTCTGTTGTGTCGGCACCTTATTTTCGCGAAAGCGACAACTGGCGACTCTGCTGGGGATCGAACCCAGAATCTTTGGTTCTCCGGTTCCCTATGCGAGTCAATCCTAGCGCTTGTTTGCGTGTCTGTGGGTGTTTATTTTTGTGTTGTATTTTACTGATGTATTTACATTTCCCGCACTTTTATGTTGTATTTTACTGATGTATTTACATTTCCCGCACTGTATTATTATCTGTTGCTATTGTACTGTTGTGGGATGGGAGCTCTGATGAGTGAGAAGCCAGACCCAGGCTTGAGCGCACCATAGACTTAGAGTGGAAATTAGTGGGCGCGTGCTTGCTTGACAGGCACTAGTGTCTCATGAAATCCACGCTCAGACGAGGTTCTCCCGGTTGGCTTCTCTTTCAACCCTTTGGGTTGAGATGGTTGTTGGTTTGGAGGATTGTCGACTCTGGGGACCGATCATTTGGAAGTTGGCTAAGTGAGGCCTCTTCAGGACAGGATGATGCCACACCTTCTGGGTATCGTATCATCAGTCTTGAAAGTCTGTGATGCCAACGACCGCATAGGATGCCGAACTTGTGTCAGTTTAGGTCCATACCCGTGAGTGGGAGGGTTTTTGCAGGAAACTTGACTTCTAGCCTACCCGATATCTTGGTTTTCTCTCGTCAGAGCAGGCTTATCCCGTCAGCAGCGCAGCAACAATCAGAGCTTTGTGGGGGTTGTGATCCCGTGTTTGCTGCATCTTGCATTGCATTTGCACGAACATTCCTGCATCATATTGCATGCCATTCGCCAGCTAGCCAGAGCTCTTATCCAGCCGTTGTTTTGATTCTGAAGGTGCGTGTTGAAGACGACCAAGGGGCTGAAGCAGATTTGATCAGAATCAAGCAGTGAAGTCAGTTGATAGTTGTTGGTAGCTATGTCAGAGAGCAGCTTCCAGTTTGTTAATACCTTGTCAGGTTTCACTGTGACGTCCAATCCTTTGTATGGATCTATGCATGACGAAGACTTTCCGCAAGTGAACAACCTTACTACAGCTCAGCTTGTACAACCTTCTGTTGAAGACCGAGATCTACGTGAGCAGTTTGTTGTCCGAAGTGAACATTCTCCTTCTGTTGATATCTCAGACTACCAGGGTGTTGCCTTTCCTGTGCCAAAGTCCCGAAGAGAGGTCCCGATAGCAAAGACTGAAGACCCATTAGCTCCCGTGTATGCTAGAAGGTTTCGTGCATTGGATGAAAGATTCAAAGCCTTTAAAGGTGAAGACACTGTTAACCCTAGTGCTGCAGACATGTGTCTGGTTCCTGGCCTAGTGTTACCTCCGAAGTTCAGAATGCCGAGGTTTGAAAAGTACAAAGGAGATAGTTTCCCGAAGCAACATTTGGTGATGTTCTGCCGAAGAATGACTTCATTTGTGCACAACGACAAGTTGATGATTCATTGCTTTCAAGATAGTCTGACTGGGGCATCTCTGAGTTGGTATACGCAGTTAGAGAGTGATTAGATCCGATCATGGGGGGATTTAGCCAATGCTTTTCTGAAGCAGTATGACTACAATCTTGATGAAGCTCTTAGTCGCATGCAGCTGCAAGAATTGTCTCAAGGGAACAATGAACCTTTCAGGAAGTATGTTCAGAGATGGAGAGAATTTGCTGCTAGAGTGCAACCACCGCTTCTAGACCGAGAGTTAAAAGGCATGTTCGTAAACTCCTTGCAGAGCCCGTACTTCGAAAGAATGCTTGGAAAGGTACCAAATTTCTCTGAATTGGTAAGGGCAGGAGAGCGCATCGAGTATGGTGTAAAGACTGGAAGAATCCAGAATGTTTCAGGCGGTCATGCTAATGAAACTGAATCTCTCTATAGCTTTCGATCTGGAGAAAGAATTGTGATCAATGCAGTTATGACAGATATTGGGTATCCTCGAGATGAATCAGTGAAATCTGTTGGTTCCTCATCTCCTCAGCGGTCAGTATCTTCTGTGTCTCGTTATTCTGGACAGACAATTGTGCCTATGGTACCACATCGGGAACTTTATGTCGCTCCTCTTGCAAATCCACGAGCCCGTGGCCGAGGTTATCAGAATCAGCGTCAGAATCAGAACCGACCTCGTAACAACCTGGAACGGAGGAATGCTCCTTCTCATCCAGTGCCTGTGCCGTATAGCCAGATTCTGCCACATTTGATCCAGAGTTATTTGGTGGAATCGAAAGCTCTTAAGCCCGTGCCAGAGCCTTACCCTCCGGGGTACAATCCCCATGCTCAGTGTGGTTACCATGGTGGATCTCCGGGACATTCAACTGAAGATTGCAAAGCTTTTCAGGCAAAAGTGCAGCAGTTAATCGACAAAGGATGCATTTCCTTTCCAGAAGGAGTTTTGGTTGTGCGTGACGACCTCTCAGCTGTCTGAGCTCGCAGATTCAGAGGTTTATTTCTAGAGGCCAGTGGTCCAAACAGGCAGACGCCCTTAGCATTGGCAGGCCTCAGACTTTTTATTATTTGCATTTGTAGTTTCTTTTCTATTAGTTACTACTTGTTGTTAAACATTGTTTGTTTCGAATGGTAATATTAATAAAGTGACTATGCATTTTTCTGAATTAATCATGCCGTTGTCACTCATTTACTGCATTGCACTGACACTTGCACTTTATTCACTCCACTTTATCACTATGATTAGTAAAGATTGGAGGGAGGATGATGAAACTGAATACTCATAACCGATGATCGTATGCTTTCAGATAAAACCTTGCCTATGATGTACAGACATTGTTTCAAATCCCCTAAACACCGGAGAGATAAGGAAGAGAATCCCTTGTTAACCACTTCGAGCCGAGAAGTAGGAGTTTTTTTCGGACTTTTAAACCCTCACATCTTAACCCGGGGCAGGGTAGTTGTCAGTTAGCTTGATCGAGCGTTCAAGTCTTATAGAGGAGTGTTGTCTTTCGAAGACCAACCACATCGTATTTTTTCCCCAGAGGTCGTACCTCGTCAACCCCAAGGGTTAAACCTCACCAATCAGGAGTGAGACAGTTATAAACCTCTCGGATGAATCCAGACAGCCAGTGTCGCACGACTCGTTTCGAAGAAAAAAAGGAAAGAATAAGAAAGCCCACTAAGTAAAAAGAAAAGAAAAAGCTAGAAAGCAAATACTTAGGCAAAAATCAGGGCATCCCGCTGGACTTCAAAAGAAAAATCGAAAAGAACTCTGAAGAGTCAGTCCAGGCAAAAATTAGGGAATCAAAAGAATGAAAAAGAAAGGATATAAAAAGAAAAATCCTCGAACAAGGACAAAGTCGTGTAGATACAGGCACCGAAAAGAAAAAGGAGTAACTGTCACTCCGAAACACCTTGTGAGTTCTTTAACCACTGTTCTCAATATTCGACATACCTCTCGAAGAGGCGAGCGCTCGAGCCAAGTTAACTGAACTTTAGGATCGGAGATCATCACGTAGAAGGGGTGGGTACAAATCATAATTTGAGCCGAATATCCTTTGTTTCACGAACCGTGAACCCGACCACGATACAACCCTTAAAAGACCTAATTGAGGCATGGTTTATTCTGAAAGCGCATTACGATAAGGTTGAGTAACCTGACTCCTACATGATTTGCTAATCATATCCTTGTTGTATTTTTCACTGATCGAATCAGCACTACGTTTGAACTCTTTGGTTCATTCGTCACTCACTATCATGACACGTAAATGAGTGACAATACATTTTTCGAAATATGCATGAACACTGCATTAAAATTACCATTCGTGAATAAACAATTTTAATTGCAGGTCAGTAGTTGATACGAAGGAATTCCAACAGGGAATAATCAATCAGGACTGAATCGTAGCAGTCTGGATCAGAACGGTATACTGCGAAACCCTGTGAATTTGGGGCATTGACTTCTAGTGAGTTTAGAATCAGTTTGTATGAGGACAAGTCCCGGAGTATCGGTTGATTATGGGACAGTTTCTTCAAGAAGCAGTTGATCAGAAGTGGATCTTCTCGAGACCCAATCAGGGGCAGTTATCCAGAACTTCTGTGATTTGAGGGCAGATCCCTCCAGTGTTCAATTAGGGCATGTTGAGTCGCTCAACGCTTGTTGTACCCCAAATTTTGACCCCTTAGATCCTCATTATCATTTTTAGAAGCATGATCATGCATTATCTAACCCTAAATCAGTGCAAGTTTATTATTGTCAAGTTACAGATGAATCAGGGTTCTCGCACCGACAAATTCAAAACAATCAAGGAATGATCAACCAATGATTTGGGCCAATTCAATCATGGAATGAAATCAAAGATAATATCAAAGTCAAATGGGAAGTCAATTTGAAGAAATCGTTTCAGAATCAAGAACAGTGCAGTCAGGAGGCCCCGATTAGGGTTTTTAACTAGTGGAAAGTCAACTGTGGTTTGACTTTGATGTTGGAAAAGATTTTAATGGTGGGAGTGAGGTCCATGAAGTTAATATAGGCTATTAAAGGCTATTCAAGAAGTGTCAAAGTCCCAGGATGTCCAGAATATCAACAGGTGACTCGATCGGCACCGATCGATCGTACGGTTGACCGAAAAGTCAACTCCTCGAATTTTGAGAATTGGAATCCAAGTTATGAATCAAAGTTGTTCCTTATGTCATAATGGACTTGCATATCAATTTTCATGATCATTGGATCAAAGATGAGAGAGTAATCGAGAAATCGGGAAATTAGGGTTTTGAAAAGGGCTAAACCGTATCTCCTTAACCGCACATCCAATTGAGTTGGTTCTAGTCTCATTTGAAAGCTCTTGACAAGTCCTACAAAAGTCCCATACTAGTCCACAACCAGAAAATGCATACTTTTTGAGATATAAGCAAAAACATTCCTAGAAGGGAAAATAACTTAGAAAATTTCTAAGTTATTTTCACTTTAGAAGCTAAAATCAGCCAACTTCAAGGGGGTTTTTCACCTAGTTTCAAATAGAATCAAGATTTCTGGCCAACATGAAAGTTTTAGTACTATGTGAGGGCTTTCTAAATTGTACAAGAACATCTCAAAGTGATTTATGAGCTGAGAGATACATGTGTTCAAAGTTGGTGTTTTGTCACTTTTGTCCCACATTGATCAATTTTGCAAAAGCACCTCTATCACTCAAGTGGATCAATTTCAACGTGACAAACTCATGCTATCTGATATATTAAGCATCTCAAGCAGGTTGGATCAAAGAAATAGCAAGGAGATAGCATAGAATTAAAGTTTGAGGTTTCATTGCCTAAGTTGCAAATATTGACTTTTTCCAAGCATGAGGTGGAAAGCAATTCTGCTCCAGTCACTCTACCAAGCCTATAGGCTGTGTTTTCTCAGTAAAAACATCATTAAAACTTGCCCATTGGGTTAGGGAGACAGCCAAGAACCAGAAAAAGCAAGGCAAGTGGACAATTGGATGGAAATATCTTAGTTTTCTTCATGGTGAAGCAAGGTTACATAGCAAGCTCCTCACTCCATATTTCTATAAATAGGGACCTCAAACCCCTCATTTAGGACAGGAAGATCATTCTAAAAACCTGCTAAAAGAAGCTCCTTCATCACACCTCTCTCACTTGCATTTTGCAAAAAATCACAAAGTGGTCAAAAATAGCCAAAATTCAGCATTTGCAATTTTGATACCACATCAAGTTCTTCATGTTCCAGAACTCAAACCATCATCCACACACCCTATAAATCACATATAGGAGGTGTACCAACCATTGAATCACCAAAAAATCCAAGAAATCAAAAAGTCACCATTTCACTTGGCTTGTTTTGACCAAAGTCCATAAAATACACCAAATCTTGATCCAAACACTTTCTTGAGGATTTGATTGTTTGAACACCTCAAATATACCATATATCAAGTGTCCAAACCTTCATCCTTCATCAAGAGCTCACCAATATCATTTTGGCATTACATTTGGCTTGTTGCTTAAAGTTCAAGTAAAGACACAATACCAAAGCTTGGATTTCATAAACTCTGGTTTTCTTCAACACTTTGGTTTGCTTAACTGATTTTCAACAGGTATGTAACCTCTGGACTATCACTTTACATCATCTTAGCATAAAACTCATGGTACTCATTTATTACCTATGCTTTAATGTATGTCTACCATGTGTGTGTTTGATTTGGATGGCTAGGTAATTCGGTTTTGTTCCTTTAATGCTGTTTGTTTCTGTTGTTTTATCTTGGTTTATTATACTCAATATGCTTGAGTCCTGTGCAATGATACTAAATGTATGTCATGTGTTGCTCAGTTGCTTTCATACTATTAAAACCTATTTTTACTCAAAGCACTAATGTTGTTCTTGAAATGAACAAATGATATTGCTAGCATATTTGTGTTTGCTGCCAAATATTGTTTCATACTTGTATTGCCCAATTGCTTTCATACTGTTAAAACCTACTGTTCATCAGTAGGAATTAATTGGATCCTGTCACAACAGCATTTGCACACTTAATCCATTGTTTTTGAATACTGCTGTACCATTACTTTACCTACCATTGTTTGCAATCATGAGAGCAAGAGGTTTGAAGGTATCCATAACAGGTTTGGTATCACAAATTCTGGATTGGTGTAAAGACATTCATGCTTTTGATAATAGCTTGCTTCATATATTGCTGTTAATTTGTGTCTTTGATTTTTGCCAAAGTTTGTTTTCACACTGCCAGTATTTGTTTCAAGCTGCTCACTGCCAGGATTTATTCTCTCCATATTGAAAATTGCTCTTACTTTATTGTGCCATACTGTTAAAGGATATTATGACAAGCATGTCTAAGTTTTGGTTTGGTCATGTACATGAGGTCTGAGAATTGCAAACCAGTTATACTGTCATGGGTGGGGGGGAAGTAGTGTATGTTTGTTGCTGTCAAACACATGGATGTCATGAGGGCATCAGTTCTTTGAGAAATAGATCAGTAGACTTGGCATTAGGTTTGGTCCTGTTCAGGTTATACAGCTAAGTGACCATATGCCTGATTTGTTAGCAAGTTGTGTGATTGGTTTGGGAAGTGAAAGTATCACAAGGGGTAGATCAGAACTTGTGTTGGCTGGTTTAGCAATGCTGTCATGAAAAATACCATAGCAGCTGAAGCATCATTTTTGCATAGAACACTATAGGTCTGATTTTATCATTTCCCCATGTTTCAGTACACATTTGAAGTATGCCTACATATTTATTTTGATTGGTTTGTACATAAAACTCATTTTCACATGTTGACATGAACACATGAATACACAAAACCACACACTTGGTCACTTTTGACATAAAGCATGAAAACTTGTTTTTCTTCTTTCCAACATGATTCTATGATCATCCACAACATGTTTATGCATTCACATTGTTGATTTAAGCATTGCATCAAAATATCACATGTGAACACAAAATGTCACAAAAACACACAAGTCACCAAAAGACCCATTTTGCACCAAATCTTGTTTTTTCTTAAACTCACTCCACATACACCTTATATGGTTCATGTATAATGTGTTGAAACCTTAATTTGATGAAAGAAAGCCATGTATCAAATTTCATATCTTCATGTGCATCATTATGTGGATAACTTGCATATGCATGGTCAATTCTCATGACAGGTAGTTTCCTTGGAACTTTAATGCTTAGACCATCTACTTATCACCCACATGTGCTGTACAAATGATTAAATTGTTTAAATTTGCTTTGGAACTTCATCTGTGCATCATCATGCATGATTGTTCATCATTTTGCAAAATGTCTCATTCTCACATGTCAATTTGGAAATGCTTGTGTATTCTTGCTATCTCATTGTTTCTACAGCTTCATATGACCATATGTGTTGTGTTTGAATGAACCAAAACATTGAAAACAACCTGCACAATGATTTGTTTCACATCATGCTTCACGCACACATAATACACACAAATTGCAATTTGAATGCTACACTTTCATATGTTTGTTCCAAATCTGATGTTTTCACCTACACACACTTGATATCATACATTTAAGATGTTTTGATGATTGGTACAGCTCATGAGCACCTCGAACTCAAAAACCACTTTGACTTGCATTTGTTGTTTTATGAGTTCTTGCAACTTGAATGTGACTTTCCCATATATGCATATCCAGGTCCTAAACTTGTTTACCACTTGTCATATATCATATATTGGATGTGTATGTGAACTTACTTGGCCTTAAACATGCTTGTATCAAAGTGTTCATGTCATTTTGCAAGTCATAAATTCATAATCATACACCCTATCGGGTTTTGCAGAGGAAAATGAGTTTCAGAAAACTAACACCACCATCCTCTTCCTCTCATTTTTCTACCCAATTTTCATATAAAATTTGCCTCGATCCGATGAGCGGTTAGTGAGATACGGTATGAAACGTATTTGTGTTGATTATGTATTTTTGCCCAGCCATGGAACCAAACAAGGCATGTATATTTATGGTTTCCATTTGATTAATGGATGTAACAGCCGCCCCAGCGGTAGAGACTCGTGCGTGTATCAGTCTTGGCATGGGTTCGATCCCTTGTGATAACCCTTGCTGCCACTTTTCCTCATTTTTGTGCATAAACTTCAAAAATTCTTAACTCTCTCATTTTTTATCGTTTTTCACCCGTTCTTTTTTCATTGTGTTTATTTTAATGTGTACTTTCATGTCATAATTTTATTTTCCATGTTTGATTATTTTTTCACCACGTTTGATTGTGCGCGATCCGCGCGTCAACGGTACTAACCCTATTTGGTTGCAGATGAAATTTAAAAGGTTTCCTCTTGTGTTTTCTCAGGAAAATTGATTGTTATCATGTCTATATATGTTTGTCAACATGTTAGAACTTTTACCTCGAATTATTTTTATGTTTATCTCATCTGTCTGTTAACGGTATTCCAGGTGCGAACTGTCGTCACGGTTCTCGTACCAAAACAATTGCTTTGATTATTATCACTGCTCTTCATCTTTAATATTTTTTGGTTGTCACCATGATTATGTTTGTGTAAAGTTTATCCCCAAGCGACGAAGCTCGTTAGCTTTCGTCCAGTTACCGACAATACTGTCCCTCCAAAGGAAGGTCTGTCCACTTGACTGTCAGTGTCTTGGACCAAAATCTCTATTTTCCCTTTGACTTTGTTAAGTCACTCTAACCCTAGTTTAGAAGCCTTTAGACTTTGCTTGAAGTCTAAGAAACCCACCCATACTAGGAGTGTTCTTCAACTAGAACCCTAAGAAAGAGTTCGTCAACTCTATGTAAGAATCATCGTCATGATTTTCTTACTTTCCCTTTTCAATTTAGTCTAGGGAGTTTTGGCAAACTCCACACAAACATTGTCATGTTTGTTCCCCTTTGAACTTTGATCATCATCAAAAGTTCTTTCCCCTCGTGAGGTGAACTACGATTGCTCTGATTCTATCCTAGTCAGGATACGTAGGCAGAAGGTGCGATACCTTTGCGAGCAAACTTAGAAAACCACTTAGGCCCTTTTACTTATTTTATCTCAATTCCCAATCCTTAAACCACAGTGCACAATTCACAAACTTAGCAATTAATTAAACAAAAGGTTCCTGTAGAGTACTACAGATATTTAGGATGCTAATACCTTCCCTAGATATAACCAACCCCCGAATCCCCGAATCTCTAAAGCGTTGTTGTCACATCGCGCAAAAGGTTCTTTCTTTCTTTAGACCTATCCTTTGGATAAATTAAAGACCGGTTGTAAAAGAAATACGATTCAAGTTAATTAATAGCTTGATATCAAATTTTCACCGCAACAGAAATGACGACTTCACTGGGGACACTTTGCTTTTGCTTTTATTTTGAGGGTTCAACCTATTTTGTTTAACTAATTGCTATCTGTGAATACTTGTATATATTTGTGCTCTGATGGTTTGGGAAACTTGAAATGGTGAGACGACACTACACCCGTGCTCAAGCGTACTTATGATAGGAAGGTGGTATATTCAAGAAGGCTTATAGGGAGTTGATTCCCGACCAAGCTGACTTGAGAAAATCACCGCTCAGTAGAGGCCCTTTAGAGAGCTAGTATTGTTGATCGAGTATTCGTGAAAACAATGCTACTTTCTACATAGGTTCCCATGACACTGAGGACCTTTAGATACCTTTTCCCCCACTATGGCTTTATTAGAATGTAGTGCGGTGACTATAAGGAAGTAATTCCAAAGTAGTTGATACGCGATACTACACTTGGACGAGACTCTCTTGAGAATATTATCAACCACCAAGTATTTGGGAAATTGATGATATCCGAAAGATGGGTCGAGGACTCCATGAACTCTTTTAGAACCTTGTTCTGCAGTTGTGGGAACCTTAGTACATACCGTTGGGGTGGGTAGACCTTGACTTCTTGCTCATATTCTCCAAACCAAAAACCTTGTCTGTTTACTTGTGTAAATCTGTGAATATGTGATTACCTGTGTTTGTGCATTCATGCATCCATAAACATCATGTCATAAAAGTTTTATGGAACTCAGAGTCGTTTATTTATAAAATATCAGGAAAATCATGGACAACGGAAAAAAGAAAACTGTAAAGTACACTTACAAAAGCCCTAATACAGATGAGATTGAAAGGTTGAGCACTCTGATCACAGATGTAGAAGGATTCAAGAGCAGGTACGGGAATTTGTTGTCTCTACTGAAAACAAGGAAGAAAATGGATTTGGGACTCCTTTCCACATTACTCCAGTTCTATGATCCACTTTATCACTGCTTAACATTTCCGGATTATCAGTTAGTACCGACACTTGAAGAGTATTCCTGTCTGATTGGGTTACCCATCCTTGATGCATCTCCTTTTCCCGTCATGGAGAAGGACCCTAAAAAGGAAGAAATTGCTAAAGCCACACGTATCGGGTTGGTAGACATTCAGAAGAACATGGTTACTAAAGGAGGGATCTTTGGGCTGACTGAAAAATTCTTGATTGGAAAGGCTCAGTATTATGCCGATCACTTGAGTATGGATGCTTTTGAGGCTATTCTAGCTTTGCTTATTTATGGGATCTTTCTGTTTCCGAGCTTTGACAACTTTGTGGACCTCAATGCCATCAAAATATTTTTGAAGAAGAATCCAGTACCTACTCTACTAGCTGATGCTTACCACTCTGTTCATCAAAGAAATCTTCACAAAGGAGGAATGATCATCTGTTGTGTTCCGTTGTTGTATAAATGGTTCGTTTCTCATCTACCCAAAGCCCATACTTTTTGGAGCAAAGGATGGTGGTCTGAAAAGATTATGGCTCTTACTCACTCCGATATTGACTGGTACAGCCGTAGTTATGATGGGATCAAAATCATTGATAGTTGTGGAAGCTTCGGGAATATACCTCTCCTTGGTACAAATGGGGGAATCAGCTATAACCCCGTGCTTGCTCGTCGACAACTTGGTTATCCGCTGAAAGACAAACCCAGCAGTGCTCACGTAGAAGGTATTTTCTTCATAGGAGTTTCAGAATTAAAAGATGAAATTCTCAAAGCATGGGGGCATATACACAGAAAAGGAAAAGAAGACTTGGGAATACCTAACTGCATCTCTTTTGAACCTTATCTCCAATGGGTACGAAAGAGGGCCATTCAGTTGAAAATGCCTTATCCTCCACAAAAGCCTATGGTATTAATAGAAGAACAACCGTTGATTTTCATGTCCGAGGAAGAGAAGCTGAAGATTGCTCTGAGGAAGTCACAGCAGACTGTGATATCCTGGAAGTACAAATATCAGGTGGCTATGGAAGAGAACGAAGAACTCCGCAAACAAATTCAGTTGAAGGAAGAGGAAGCAGTTGCAAGCAAGAAGAGGAAGGCACAGGAAGATGCATTTTATTCCAACCATCAATCAACTCCTTGGAAAGCTATGGTAGACAAACTTATCCTTGAGAAAGCACAGGTGGAAGAAGAGCTCAGAAAAATCAAGAAGAGAGGGGATTTTATTTTAGAGCATATTGAGTTATAATGTTAGGGCTTTTGTAAGATGTACTAAAATCTTTTGTAATACCCTTTTTGAAAAATCAATGAAATGAAAGGATATTTTGGTAAAATTGAGTTCCATAAAACCTTTGCATTTAGGGTTGCATTCTTGTTATTTTAAACATTCAAGGAACTAAAAGATTATTTTGCAGATATTATAGGATGAATTCTGGAAAGAAAGAAGAGGTTGTGTTCCGAAGACCGAGACTAGAGAACCTGAAGAAACTGGTAAGTTTGGTAGAAGACCCCGAGGCGTTCAGAGGAAGACATGGGAATATGCTGTCATTACTGGAAGTTCAAGTGTACGAAGAAATGTTATCCGCACTCGTGAAATTCTATGATTCAACCTATCATTGCTTCACGTTTCCAGATTATCAGTTGCTACCAACTTTGGAGGAGTATTCCGCCCTAATGGGGGTGGGTGTTACCCCCAGTCCCTTTTCTGGAAGGGAGGGAACTCCTAATGAAAGAGCAATTGATGAGGCCGCGTATTTGGAATTGGACGAAGTGCGATCTCATATGGGTGCTAAGGGAGGATTGTACGGAATTTCATCCATGTTCCTATATGAAAAAGCTCAGAGCTATGCCTTGTCACAAAATACTGAAGCATTTGAAGCCATCATGGTGTTACTCATTTACGGACTATTCCTGTTCCCAACTGCTAGTGATTTTGTGGACGCAGATGCGATCAATCTTTTCTTGATCAAAAATCCTATACCCACCTTGCTGGCCGACACTTATTTTACCCTCCACCGAAGGAACCGCTATGGGGTTAGACGAATTGAATGTTGCACCGTTCTCCTGCACAAGTGGTTTATTTCACACTTGTTAGAAATTCCAGCCATTTGAGATAAGCAAAATGGACTCTCATGGACGGAAAAGCTGCTGTTGCTCAAACACTCAGACATTAAATGGTTTGATCCTATGTACGGAGGAATTTCCATGATCCAAAGCTGTGGAGATTTCCCGAATGTACTGCTCATCAGCGTCAATGGGTGCATCAGCTATAATCCTATTCTGGCCCGTCGACAGTTGGGGCACCCCATGGAAGATGAACCAGATCCAGACTATTTGAGGAAATTTTACTTGGAGGAAAGGAAGAATCCCGCTTATAAGGCTCGAATCGCGTACGCTTGGCGTTATGTCCACACAAGAGGAGTAACTGCCCTATGCCCCCACAACGCTACTGTTTCAGAATCTTACCTATCATGGGTGAGAGAAGTGGCAATGAAGATGTTCTATACCCGCTTTGAGCCTGACTCGCCCAAGCCTACCCTCGTAGAAGAGTTGAAAACCGCCCTGGCAAAAGCTGAGAAAGAAGGGAAAATGTGGAGAGATAAGTATTTCAAGGCTATGCAAGAGAAAGAAGAACTTCAAGAATTGGTACGTCAAGGTGGAAGAAAGAATCAGTATGAAGATGAAGGACCATCCAGCAGAAGAATCTAGAATCTATTGTTGTTGTTTTTCGTGTTTTGTAGAAGCTTGTATTTTCATTTCCTGTTTGATGTTGTAAACTCTCCAGATATTATCAATGAAGATTTGGTTGTTTTCCTATTTATTGTTATGATATTCGCAAATAACGCTTTTAGTCCCTTGAATGTTTAAAATCTGCATTTTGCATGTCTGCATTTCATAAACATTGCATATACATGTTCCTGAGTCGAGTCTCACCCCTCTGTCTTGCCAACAGAATCACACTGAGACCTCGCCATCAGTACAACACCCGAGCCCAATCTCGCTTAAGGATGGAAGAGCAGAACTTGGATGTAAACAGAATTGACAATGAACTCGGAGAGCTCCGAGGAGGCATGGGACAGATCAAAGAAGCCTTGCAAGTCATCCGGGAAATGTTGGACACTCAAGCCACCGTTGTCTCTGAAATCATTGCAGATCCAATCCCGACGGCTGTTACTATTGCAAATGCGCCAACCTATGGGTTACCCCCAGGTTTTGTGCCACCGCCGAGAGTCACTCAACAGACAATTCCCTTGGGAGGTGAGATTCCACAAGTTATTCCCACCTACACTCCAGCTACAGTTCAGGTTCAAGCACGCCCCATCTTTCATAATCCACCACCAGTATACGAGGGACCCGAAGGGTATGAAGAGGAGAATGAATCACATGAGAAGTTGAGGGAGAGTGTTGAAACTATAGGGAGAAAGATCCGAGCAATGGAAGGAAATGATACCTTTGGCACTGACGCCAGAGAAATGTGTTTGGTATCTGGACTAGTAATACCACCAAAGTTCAAAATCCCAAATTTCGATCAGTACTCAGGAGCTACTTGTCCACGAACTCACTTAATCATGTACTATAGAAGAATGGCAGCACACGTCGAAGACGACAAGTTAATGATCCATTGCTTCCAAGACAGTCTGAAAGGAGCTCCAGCAAAATGGTATCTAAGTCTAGATCAGTCCAGAATCCACAGTTTCCAAGATTTGGCTGATGCATTCATGAAACATTACAAATATAATATGGATATGGTACCTGACCGAAGGCAGTTGTTGAACATGTCCCAGAAAAGCACAGAGTCATTCAAAGAATACGCTCAGCGGTGGAGAGAAACAGCGTCCCAGGTAGAACCACCCCTAAGTGAGAAAGAACTGACAGACTGGTTTGTTGACACAGTGAGACCAGAATTCTATGAGAAGATGATCAGCAGTGTGTCTGCAAGTTTTTCAGACATTGTGGCTGTGGGAGTGAGAGTAGAATTGGGAATGAAAAGTGGAAAAGTAGCCAGCAGCTCCAGTAGTTCTAACAACAGCAGTATTAAGAAGGTCAGCAGTGGGTGTCACAAGAAGAAAGAAGGTGAAACAAATGTCGTAATGGGAAGAAGAACTCGTACCGTGAGACCTCCATACCAGCAATATCAGCCGCCTCAACAAAGTTTCTTCCAGCCAATCCAACCTAACTATGTTCAACCGTTTCATCAACAAAGACCCGTGTACCCGGTACAGTATGCCCCTCAGCAATATGTGGCAGCTGTGATCCCAGCATTCAACCATTCCACTTCAAACTATCAACCAGGGCGACCAGCGCCCATGTATCAGCAAAACCAGCAAGGGCATCAACGAGCGCCCAACGCTCCGCCCTTTCAACAAAATCAGCAGCAGAGGGTACCACAGCAGAGGCAACAATACCAGAACCGGAGGCCAACCACAAAACCTCCACTCCCACAAATACCAATGACGTACACTGAGTTATATCCATCTTTGGTCCAGCAGGGGTTGATCACGACAAGACCACTTAATCCAGATACCACATCTCCATATTATAATCCAAATGCCCATTGTGCTTTCCATGAAGGTGTTGCCGGCCACGACTTAGAAGGCTGCTTTGCTTTAAAACATCTGGTAAGAGAGTTGATGGAGAAGAAAATCTTGTCCTTTGATGATGTACCACCTAACGTCAAAAGTAACCCACTGCCAAACCATGGAGGGGTCAATGCCATTGAAAAGTCAGATGAAGAGATAATTAATGATGTGTCGAAAATCATAACGCCATTAAAGACATTGCATGATAAGCTGACAGAAGCGGGGTTGTTGGGAAGTGTTCATGACAAATGTGAAAAATGTACTGTTAGTTCCAGTGGATGTAATGGGATACAGGAAGATATACAAAAGTTGATAAATGAGGGGATGTTACAAGTATGTGGGAAGGAAAGGAAAGAAGAGGTTTCCGTAATAGAGCCAGTTTTCGACCTGTCCAGGAAAAAAGAGAAATTCCCAGTGTTTAACAGGGGTGCAAGGCCAGTTTTCAACAGAGCTGCTATTGGTCAACCCCGACCAATCGTAGTTCAGAAACCGAGACCGTTCCATTATGACAATACAAAAGCTGTTCCGTGGAAGTACGATGTGACCGTGGTAGACAAGGAAACGAGAAAGGTTGTTCAGACAGATAATCAAAAAGATGTGACCAATATTGTCGGCACTAGCAAGATGACCCGCAGCGGTCGGATCTATCAGCCAAAAGAATCAGTAGCTATTCCAAAAGAAGTAATTTCGGCTGTGGTAATCAAAGAAAAAGAAGCTCCGAGCACTAAAGAAGAAGATGATGAATTTCTGAGGATTATCCGAAGAAGTGATTACAAGGTAATAGATCAGCTTCATCAGACGCCATCAAAAATATCAATCTTGTCACTCTTGATAAATTCTCCAGCTCACAGGGAAGCATTACAGAAAGTATTGAGACAAGCACACGTAACTAAGGATATTTCACTTGGGCAGTTTGATTCAGTAGTGGCTAACATCACGGCTTGCAATACTTTAAGCTTCAGCGACGCCGAGTTACCCAAAGAAAAACGTGATCACAATCGTGCACTACACATATCCATCAAATGCCAGGAAGATACTTTGGCACGAGTACTGGTCGACACAGGATCCTCGTTAAACGTGTTACCCGCAAGATCACTGGCCAGACTAGCCTATGTCGGGGCAGAGATGAAACCAACCTCATTAATTGTAAAAGCTTTTGATGGTTCGAGGAGGACGGTCATCAGAGAAGTAGAATTACCAATTTTGGTGGGACCCCATGAATTTAGCATTATATTTCAGGTGATGGACATAAATCCAGCTTATAGCTGCTTACTGGGACGTCCCTGGATCCATGAAGCAGGGGCGGTAACTTCTACCCTGCACCAAAGAGTGAAGTTTGTGGTAAATGATAAGCTGGTGATTGTTCATGGTGAAGAGGAATTAATGGTCAGTAATCTTTCATCATTCCGGTACATTGAAGCAGAAGAAGACGCACTAGAGACATCATTCTAAGCACTAGAAATAGAAAACGCAGTGATGATAGAGGAGACGGTGGCAAAAAGTGGTCCAACTTTCGCATCTGCTCAAGGCGCCAAAGCTACAATGGAAGAAGGCACTCCCGCAGGATGGGGAGAAGTCATTGAGGTAAATCCGAAGATGAACCGCCAGGGGTTGGGTTACAAACCAACTCAAAGCGAAGAACCAAGGCATGACAACAGCCGGCCAAAGGCTATTCAAGAAATATTTATCAGTGGCAGTTTTCAAATTAACGCCGTGGAAGGAAATCTTGAAAGTGAAGACATAGAAGCACTGGTGTATCATGGCGAAGCTACTCTAAACAACTGGGAGGCTATCGAAGTTCCTGTAGTTTTTCCCGAGTTAAAGTAATTTGTTGTTTTTCTTTGTTATTTTTAAAATCTCCATAGCCGTGCCCAAGGCTATAGGAATGTTTTGTAAGGGCCCCATGCTTTCAAAGAAATATCAATGAGAATGGACTATTTTGTTAAAAATCCTCGTGTTGTTTCTTTACTGTCTTTTGCTTTTACTTTGAAAGAAAAATGGCAATACAAAGAAAACCAAAACAAAAACAATTTTCTCTTTCTCTGTGTGTGTTGCATTTGTTGATTGTGTGTTTTAATAAAATAAACCCTTCAAACATGCAGTGATGACCATAACCCCATTGAATCCTGTGACCAAACATCTCCTCCTGACCTTGATTCACCAATTTACCAAGCTAAAGACGAGGATGAGGACTGTGAAATTCCTGATGAACTGGTAAGATTGGCCCAAAAAGAGGATGTAGAGCTTCAACCGCACAAAGAACATCTGGAGGTCATTAATCTTGGCACAGGAGGAGACAAAAAAGAAGTCAAAATTGGGGCAGCCCTAGGGGCAGAAGTAAAACAACAGTTAAAAGAACTCTTAAGAGAATATGTAGATGTGTTTGCTTGGTCTTATCAGGATATGCCTGGTTTGGATACAGACATAGTGGTTCACAAGTTACCACTCCGACCTGAACGCCCTCCGGTTAAACAGAAACTCAGAAGAACCAGACCCGACATGGCTCTTAAAATCAGAGATGAGGTAAAAAAGCAGATTGATGCAGGCTTCCTTGCAGTGGCCAAGTATCCAGAATGGGTAGCCAACATTGTTCCTGTACCAAAGAAATATGGAAAGGTAAGGATGTGTGTGGATTATCGAGATTTAAACAAAGCCAGTCCAAAGGACGACTTCCCTCTACCACATATTGATACTTTGGTAGATAATACAGCTCGGTTTGCAGTGTTTTCCTTTATGGACGGTTTCTCTGGTTACAATCAAATCAAAATGGATCCTGACGACATGGAAAAAACAACCTTCATCACTCCATGGGGCACTTATTGTTATAAGGTTATGCCATTCGGTTTAAGGAATGCAGGCGCAACTTATCAAAGAGCTATGGTGGCTTTGTTCCATGACATGATGCACAAAGAAATAGAAGTATATGTGGATGACATGATCGCCAAGTCTCAAAATGAAGAAGACCATCTAGAACATTTGTTGAAGTTATTCAAAAGACTCCGGAAATATCAGTTGAGGTTGAATCCTGCAAAGTGCACTTTCGGAGTCAGATCAGGAAAATTACTCGGTTTTATTGTCAGCCACAAGGGGATTGAAGTGGATCCAGACAAAGTCCGTGCCATCCAAGACATGCCAGCTCCGCGGACCGAAAATCAGGTTAGAAGCTTCCTTGGAAGGTTGAATTACATATCCAGGTTCATTTCCAATATGACCCCCACCTGTGAACCGATCTTCAAGTTGTTACGAAAGGATCAAACGGTCGTATGGAATTCTGATTGTCAAACAGCGTTCGATAAAATCAAAGGTTATCTCCAAGAACCTCCAATTTTGATACCACCCGTTCCGGGAAAGCCTCTCTTTATGTATTTGACAGTGCTTGAAAACTCAATGGGTTGCATTCTGGGTCAACAAGACAAATCTGGACGGAAAGAACATGCCATTTATTATCTGAGCAAGAAGTTTACTGATTGCGAAAGCAGATACTCACTCCTAGAAAAGACTTGTTATGCTTTAGCATGGGCCGCTAAGCGTTTGAGGCAGTATATGATTTGTCACACCACTTTATTGATCTCGAAAATGGATCCAATAAAGTACATCTTTGAGAAACCTGCACAAACCGGAAGACTCGCCCGGTGGCATATGTTACTATCAGAATATGATATTCAATATGTGGCTCAGAAATCTATCAAAGGCAGTGTGTTATCAGAATATCTCGCAGATCAACCTGTCGAAGATTATGAACCTCTGAAGTTTGATTTTCCGGATGAAGATATCATGTTAGTAAAAGATTGTGAAGAAACAAGTTCTGACAAAGGTCAACAGACAGAGAATTGGTGGAAAATGATGTTCGACGGTTCCTCCAATTATAGCGGACATGGCGTAGGTGCAGTTTTAATGAATCCTGAAGGTGGTTACACTCCGTTTACAGCCAGACTAGACTTTGATTGTACAAACAACATTGCTGAATACGAAGCATGTTTCCTTGGTCTCGAAGCAGTCATTGATCTCCAAATCAAAAATCTCGAAGTCAGTGGAGACTCAGCATTGGTTATCTACCAAGTCACGGGTGAATGGGAGACAAGACATGAAAACCTGATCCCTTACAGAGCTTATATCGTTGAAACGATCAAGTATTTTGACGAAATCACCTTTAAACATGTTCCAAGAGCAGAGAATCACATCGCCGACGCTTTAGCCATGCTGGCCTCAATGTGGAAAACTAGAGATGTCAACGATGGCACACTTATCAAAATTGAACGCAAGACAGAGCCTGCTTACTGTCAAATGATTGAAGAAGAAACCGATGGCAAGCCCTGGTATCATGATATAAAGAATTATCTGTTGAAGCAAGAATATCCCACAGGTGCTACGACACTTGACAAGAAAACGCTAAGGCGATTAGCATCCAAATTCTTCCTCAGCAATGGTGTACTTTACAAAAGAAATCATGATATGGTCTTACTCAGATGTGTTGACAAAAGAGAAGCGGACTTGTTAATGAAAGATGTTCATGAAGGAATGTTTGGTACTCACGCCAATGGATACGCCATGTCCAGAAAGATCTTGAGAGCTGGTTACTACTAGTTAACTTTAGAAACCGACTGCATTCAATACGCCAGAAAGTGTCACAAATGTCAGATCTACGCAGACAAAATGCATGTGCCTCCAACACTGTTGAATGTACTATCGTCGCCATGGCCTTTCTCTATGTGGGGCATCGACATGATTGGGGCAATTGAGCCAAAAGCTTCAAATGGACACCGTTTCATTCTGGTTGCTATCGACTATTTCACAAAATGGGTTGAAGCTACATCCTACACCAATGTTACACGTCAAGTGGTGGCTCGTTTCATTAAAAAGGAGATCATCTGTCGTTACGGGATCCCAAGCAGAATTATAACAGACAACGGCACCAATCTGAACAACAAAGTTATGAAAGAATTATGTGATGACTTCAAAATTGAACACCACAACTCTTCCCCTTACCGTCCAAAGATGAATGGAGCTGTGGAAGCTGCAAATAAAAACATCAAGAAGATCTTGCAGAAAATGGTTAAAACCTACAAAGATTGGCATGAAATGTTACCATTTGCCTTGCACGGATACAGAACCTCCGTCCGCACTTCCACAGGGGCAACCCCCTTTTCTCTGGTATATGGAATGGAAGCAGTTCTTCCCATCGAGGTCGAAATACCATCCCTCTGAGTCATCATGGAAACCAAGTTAGAAGAGGCAGAATGGATTAAAGAAAGGTTTGATCAGCTGAATCTCATCGATGAAAAGCGCATGTCTGCGATGTGTCACAGCCAGTTGTATCAAAAAAGAATCAAGAGGGCGTTCGATAAAAAGGTCCGTATCAGAGAATTCCGCGGAGGAGAACTTGTGCTCAAGAAGATCTTACCAGTTCACAAAGACGCAAGAGGGAAGTGGATGCCTAATTATGATGGCCCCTTTATTGTGAAGACAATATTCTCTGGAGGTTCACTGATCCTTACTACCATGGACGGAGAACAACTTACACACCCGATAAACTCTGACGCAGTTCGGAAATATTACGCCTAAAAAGTACCCGATAAACTGGAAAATCCAAAAGAACGGTTTATGCAAAAGTTAGGGTAGAAAAGAAAAAGAGAAGGAAAGGAAAAAGAGAAAAGAAATCAAAAAGCTCGCTAAGTTGAAAACCCGAAAGGGCGGCTTAGGCAAAAATGAGCGTCCCGGTGGATTGAAAACCCGAAAGGGCAATCCAGGCAAAAATTAGGGACAAAGGCGTTTCGCTGCATCAGACAAAGGCATCAACACTGCAGACTCAACAAAGATTCATCTTAACAGCTCTCGTCAGAAGCAAGGATCTTGGAGAATTCTAGTCTTTAGGGATAGTTAGGTCACAGGATTCAATGTAACCTTATCCACTTTTGCCATTTTACTTGTAAAAATTTCCATGGAATATTGTCATTGGCAAGATTTCATCCTTTAAATAAAATCAGCCTTTTGAGCCTCTCTTTCTTGTGCAAATTATCAGTTCCTTATTTTCTTTGTTATGCAAAATACCGTCCGTTAATCAACGATTATTTTTGAAAGCATTAAAATCCAGATTTTTGAAAAATAATAACTTGGAAATATTTTACAAAATGTTTTAACTTGTGGAAAAACTCGAGGAAAATCATACATTCCCCAAAACTTCAGGGTAGCAGGAGTCTTGATGCACAGTCAGAATTTACATTCCCCAATGAAATGCTAGCAAGTTGAGCAACGAAGAGTCCTTTGGCCGTGTATGGTTATCAAAGATTGAAGATTATCCCTCAGGATTTCTTATGATGATATGAAGGTTCCTTCCCCAGTGAAGTATTTCTGGACATCTGTTTGAATTCACCTCAGCAAAATCTACCTACAGGCTCTATTCCCCAGTAGGTCTTCGGGTTTATTTCCCAAGTCTACATACACCCCTCATCATGGGATCAGTGTGATTCGTTTGTTCCCCGAGTCGGTGACATCTATCAATCCCCGCGAAGTCTAAGTTATTACGCACTTCGTTTCCAAGTACAAGCCCAGTAGTAACTGGCATTGTGTTCAAACCAATTGTTGTTGATATTCATTTGGTCGTCACCATCCATGTCCTTTTAAAGCCCAGTCGTCACTGGCATTGTCTAGATCCAATCGTCATTGGTATCTCGTTAGTAGTCACTAACAAATCCACGTATAAGTCCAGTTGTCACTGGCACTAAATAAAAGTCCAATTGTCATTGGCGCCTCGTGGTTTGGTCGTTACCAACCTTTCCCCGGGGAATCCAGTCGTCATTGGTATTGTTCCAATTATTATTGGTATCTTGTTAGTTGTTACTAACTCTCCCCATGAAGTCCAGTCGTCACTGGCACTGCCTAAATCCAATCGTCATTGGTATCTTGTTGGTTGTCACCAATTTTTCCCTTTGAAACCCAGTCGTAACTGGTATCATCATCGAGAGTCCAATCGTTATTGGAATCTGTTTCGTTTTGGTCGTTACCAACACCTCAGCTAAAGCTAAAGTAATCACTAGCTTTATCTTAACCAATTGTCATTGGTATTCTCAGCATGGTCGTCACTACCTTCTTTTTTAAAGACCAGTCGTAACTGGCGTTGTTTAAAACCAATCGTCATTGGTACCCTGATTTGGTCGTCACCAACCGCCATTAAAAGACCAGTCGTCACTGGCATTACTTGGAATTCTGGTCGTTACCAATTCCCCAGGATGTTTCTTGATTACCAGCACTGTGTGAACTAGTTGCAGAAGCTGAGGAAACATCCCCGGTGATTCATGTCCCCAGTCAAGTCTCGGAGATCTAGTCGTCACTAGTATCCCCCGTGTGTGTTTAGTCTTGTTTCTAGTCCATTCCTGAAGATCCCGTTTGAACTTTTCGCTATAGGAAGTTCCTCATCTGATCATCCCCAGTGAGGTTGTATCCAGTCTTCCGCTTCCCCGGTGAAGTCTGCTTCTCTTGTCACCGATGGAATTAATTTTCCATTTCCCCAGTAAAAGTATATCCTTTTCCCCAGTAGAAGTCAATTCTTCTCCCCGGTGGAGTACCTCTGTTCCAATAAGATTGTCATCTTTATTGGATTTGTCTCTTCCCCATGTGAAGTTTTACTTCTTACATTATCAGTCATGTCTGAACTGTTCATTTAGTTTTTCAGTACGAGTCCCCAGTGTCGAGTCCTCGCAGTTGTCACTGGTCGTTTACCGTTCTTGTTATTCTTATCTTTGTGTTTGTGATGTTTGCATTCAAGCATCATAAAACATCATTTAGAGTGCATGGCATATCATAACTTGTCCTTTAGCATGGCATCGGATCTAAGGGACAAAATTTTCGGTTATCTATATTTAAATACCTTTCACTGCGATTTAACGAAGATTGTCATCTCTCGTTCCCCCATATAGTGAAGATATTTAAATAGGGGCAACTGTTGTACCCCAAATTTTGACCCCTTAGATCCTCATTATCATTTTTAGAAGCATGATCATGCATTATCTAACCCTAAATCAGTGCAAGTTTATTATTGTCAAGTTACAGATGAATCAGGGTTCTCGCACCGACAAATTCAAAACAATCAAGGAATGATCAACCAATGATTTGGGCCAATTCAATCATGGAATGAAATCAAAGATAATATCAAAGTCAAATGGGAAGTCAATTTGAAGAAATCGTTTTAGAATCAAGAACAGTGCAGTCAGGAGGCCCCAATTAGGGTTTTTAACTAGTGGAAAGTCAAATGTGGTTTGACTTTGATGTTGGAAAAGGTTTTAATGGTGGGAGTGAGGTCCATGAAGTTAATATAGGCTATTAAAGGCTATTCAAGAAGTGTCAAAGTCCCAGGATGTCCAGAATATCAACAGGCGACTCAATCGGCACCGATCGATCGTACGGTTGACCGAAACGTCAACTCCTCGAATTTTGAGAATTGGAATCCAAGTTATGAATCAAAGTTGTTCCTTATGTCATAATGGACTTGCATATCAATTTTCATGATCATTGGATCAAAGATGAGAGAGTAATCGAGAAATCGGGAAATTAGGGTTTTGAAAAGGGCTAAACCGTATCTCCTTAACCGCACATCCAATTGAGTTGGTTCTAGTCTCATTTGAAAGCTCTTGACAAGTCCTACAAAAGTCCCATACTAGTCCACAACCATAAAATGCATACTTTTTGAGATATAAGCAAAAACATTCCTAGAAGGGAAAATAACTTAGAAAATTTCTAAGTTATTTTCACTTTAGAAGCTAAAATCAGCCAACTTCAAGGGGGTTTTTCACCTAGTTTCAAATAGAATCAAGATTTCTGGCCAACATGAAAGTTTTAGTACTATGTGAGGGCTTTCTAAATTGTACAAGAACATATCAAAGTGATTTATGAGCTGAGAGATACATGTGTTCAAAGTTGGTGTTTTGTCACTTTTGTCCCACATTGATCAATTTTGCAAAAGCACCTCTATCACTCAAGTGGATCAATTTCAACGTGACAAACTCATGCTATCTGATATATTAAGCATCTCAAGCAGGTTGGATCAAAGAAATAGCAAGGAGATAGCATAGAATTAAAGTTTGAGGTTTCATTGCCTACGTTGCAAATATTGACTTTTTCCAAGCATGAGGTGGAAAGCAATTCTGCTCCAGCCACTCTACCAAGCCTCTAGGCTGTGTTTTCTCAGTAAAAACATCATTAAAACTTGCCCATTGGGTTAGGGAGACAGCCAAGAACCAGAAAAAGCAAGGCAAGTGGACAATTGGATGGAAATATCTTAGTTTTCTTCATGCTGAAGCAAGGTTACATAGCAAGCTCCTCACTCCATATTTCTATAAATAGGGACCTCAAACCCCTCATTTAGGACAGGAAGATAATTCTAAAAACCTGCTAAAAGAAGCTCCTTCATCACACCTCTCTCACTTGCATTTTGCAAAAAATCACAAAGTGGTCAAAAATAGCCAAAATTCAGCATTTGCAATTTTGATACCACATCAAGTTCTTCATGTTCCAGAACTCAAACCATCATCCACAAACCCTATAAATCACATATAGGAGGTGTACCAACCATTGAATCACCAAAAAATCCAAGAAATCAAAAAGTCACCATTTCACTTGGCTTGTTTTGACCAAAGTCCATAAAATACACCAAATCTTGATCCAAACACTTTCTTGAGGATTTGATTGTTTGAACACCTCAAATATACCATATATCAAGTGTCCAAACCTTCATCCTTCATCAAGAGCTCACCAATCTCATTTTGGCATTACATTTGGCTTGTTGCTTAAAGTTCAAGTAAAGACACAATACCAAAGCTTGGATTTCATAAACTCTGGTTTTCTTCAACACTTTGGTTTGCTTAACTGATTTTCAACAGGTATGTAACCTCTGGACTATCACTTTACATCATCTTAGCATAAAACTCATGGTACTCATTTATTACCTATGCTTTAATGTATGTCTACCATGTGTGTGTTTGATTTGGATGGCTAGGTAATTCGGTTTTGTTCCTTTAATGCTGTTTGTTTCTGTTGTTTTATCTTGGTTTATTATACTCAATATGCTTGAGTCCTGTGCAATGATACTAAATGTATGTCATGTGTTGCTCAGTTGCTTTCATACTATTAAAACCTATTTTTACTCAAAGCACTAATGTTGTTCTTGAAATGAACAAATGATATTGCTAGCATATTTGTGTTTGCTGCCAAATATTGTTTCATACTTGTATTGCCCAATTGCTTTCATACTGTTAAAACCTACTGTTCATCAGTAGGAATTAATTGGATCCTGTCACAACAGCATTTGCACACTTAATCCATTGTTTTTGAATACTGCTGTACCATTACTTTACCTACCATTGTTTGCAATCATGAGAGCAAGAGGTTTGAAGGTATCCATAACAGGTTTGGTATCACAAATTCTGGATTGGTGTAAAGACATTCATGCTTTTGATAATAGCTTGCTTCATATATTGCTGTTAATTTGTGTCTTTGATTTTTGCCAAAGTTTGTTTTCACACTGCCAGTATTTGTTTCAAGCTGCTCACTGCCAGGATTTATTCTCTCCATATTGAAAATTGCTCTTACTTTATTGTGCCATACTGTTAAAGGATATTATGACAAGCATGTCTAAGTTTTGGTTTGGTCATGTACATGAGGTCTGAGAATTGCAAACCAGTTATACTGTCATGGGTGGGGGGGAAGTAGTGTATGTTTGTTGCTGTCAAACACATGGATGTCATGAGGGCATCAGTTCTTTGAGAAATAGATCAGTAGACTTGGCATTAGGTTTGGTCCTGTTCAGGTTATACAACTAAGTGACCATATGCCTGATTTGTTAGCAAGTTGTGTGATTGGTTTGGGAAGTGAAAGTATCACAAGGGGTAGATCAGAACTTGTGTTGGCTGGTTTAGCAATGCTGTCATGAAAAATACCATAGCAGCTGAAGCATCATTTTTGCATAGAACACTATAGGTCTGATTTTATCATTTCCCCATGTTTCAGTACACATTTGAAGTATGCCTACATATTTATTTTGATTGGTTTGTACATAAAACTCATTTTCACATGTTGACATGAACACATGAATACACAAAACCACACACTTGGTCACTTTTGACATAAAGCATGAAAACTTGTTTTTCTTCTTTCCAACATGATTCTATGATCATCCACAACATGTTTATGCATTCACATTGTTGATTTAAGCATTGCATCAAAATATCACATGTGAACACAAAATGACACAAAAACACACAAGTCACCAAAAGACCCATTTTGCACCAAATCTTGTTTTTTCTTAAACTCACTCCACATACACCTTATATGGTTCATGTATAATGTGTTGAAACCTTAATTTGATGAAAGAAAGCCATGTATCAAATTTCATATCTTCATGTGCATCATTATGTGGATAACTTGCATATGCATGGTCAATTCTCATGACAGGTAGTTTCCTTGGAACTTTAATGCTTAGACCATCTACTTATCACCCACATGTGCTGTACAAATGATTAAATTGTTTAAATTTGCTTTGGAACTTCATCTGTGCATCATCATGCATGATTGTTCATCATTTTGCAAAATGTCTCATTCTCACATGTCAATTTGGAAATGCTTGTGTATTCTTGCTATCTCATTGTTTCTACAGCTTCATATGACCATATGCGTTGTGTTTGAATAAACCAAAACATTGAAAACAACCTGCACAATGATTTGTTTCACATCATGCTTCACGCACACATAATACACACAAATTGCAATTTGAATGCTACACTTTCATATGTTTGTTCCAGATCTGATGTTTTCACCTACACACACTTGATATCATACATTTAAGATGTTTTGATGATTGGTACAGCTCATGAGCACCTCGAACTCAAAAACCACTTTGACTTGCATTTGTTGTTTTATGAGTTCTTGCAACTTGAATGTGACTTTCCCATATATGCATATCCTGGTCCTAAACTTGTTTACCACTTGTCATATATCATATATTGGATGTGTATGTGAACTTACTTGGCCTTAAACATGCTTGTATCAAAGTGTTCATGTCATTTTGCAAGTCATAAATTCATAATCATACACCCTATCGGGTTTTGCAGAGGAAAATGAGTTTCAGAAAACTAACACCACCATCCTCTTCCTCTCATTTTTCTACCCAATTTTCATATAAAATTTGCCTCGATCCGATGAGCGGTTAGTGAGATACGGTATGAAACGTATTTGTGTTGATTATGTATTTTTGCCCAGCCATGGAACCAAACAAGGCATGTATATTTATGGTTTCCATTTGATTAATGGATGTAACAGCCGCCCCAGCGGTAGAGACTCGCGCGTGTATCAGTCTTGGCATGGGTTCGATCCCTTGTGATAACCCTTGCTGCCACTTTTCCTCATTTTTGTGCATAAACTTCAAAAATTCGTAACTCTCTCATTTTTTATCGTTTTTCACCCGTTCTTTTTTCATTGTGTTTATTTTAATGTGTACTTTCATGTCATAATTTTATTTTCCATGTTTGATTATTTTTTCACCACGTTTGATTGTGCGCGATCCGCGCGTCAACGGTACTAACCCTATTTGGTTGCAGATGAAATTTAAAAGGTTTCCTCTTGTGTTTTCTCAGGAAAATTGATTGTTATCATGTCTATATATGTTTGTCAACATGTTAGAACTTTTACCTCGAATTATTTTTATGTTTATCTCATCTGTCTGTTAACGGTATTCCAGGTGCGAACTGTCGTCACGGTTCTCGTACCAAAACAATTGCTTTGATTATTATCACTACTCTTCATCTTTAATATTTTTTGGTTGTCACCATGATTATGTTTGTGTAAAGTTTATCCCCAAGCGACGAAGCTCGTTAGCTTTCGTCCAGTTACCGACAATACTGTCCCTCCAAAGGAAGGTCTGTCCACTTGACTGTCAGTGTCTTGGACCAAAATCTCTATTTTCCCTTTGACTTTGTTAAGTCACTCTAACCCTAGTTTAGAAGCCTTTAGACTTTGCTTGAAGTCTAAGAAACCCACCCATACTAGGAGTGTTCTTCAACTAGAACCCTAAGAAAGAGTTCGTCAACTCTATGTAAGAATCATCGTCATGATTTTCTTACTTTCCCTTTTCAATTTAGTCTAGGGAGTTTCGGCAAACTCCACACAAACATTGTCATGTTTGTTCCCCTTTGAACTTTGATCATCATCAAAAGTTCTTTCCCCTCGTAAGGTGAACTACGATTGCTCTGATTCTATCCTAGTCAGGATACGTAGGCAGAAGGTGCGATACCTTTGCGAGCAAACTTAGAAAACCACTTAGGCCCTTTTACTTATTTTATCTCAATTCCCAATCCTTAAACCACAGTGCACAATTCACAAACTTAGCAATTAATTAAACAAAAGGTTCCTGTAGAGTACTACAGATATTTAGGATGCTAATACCTTCCCTAGATATAACCAACCCCCGAATCCCCGAATCTCTAAAGCGTTGTTGTCACATCGCGCAAAAGGTTCTTTCTTTCTTTAGACCTATCCTTTGGATAAATTAAAGACCGGTTGTAAAAGAAATACGATTCAAGTTAATTAATAGCTTGATATCAAATTTTCACCGCAACAACGCTCATTCAGGGGCAAGCTACTTCAGAAGTATTGAAACCAACCATGCTGAAAGTTGGTTAATTGAGGATGAATCCTTCCGTTGTACAGATGTTGGGGCAAGCCATCTGAAGATTGTCTTGTTGCCAGCCGCTTTCTGTTCAGAATGCATTTTCCCAAGAGTCGGATTGGGGCAAGTTGAATTGCACTGGGGCAAGTTGTTCAAATGAGTTTGTTCACCCTAGCAAGAGTTAAGTGTCGAGGAATCGTGTCATTACCCTACCAAAAACCTAAACCTTCTGAAGAAGCCTTGTTGTCATTGGATTGTTATCCTACAGCCTAACCTGTTACTTGGCTGAACCTTGTAACCGAATCATTTTAAAGTCCAGTTCTCGTCTGGCAAACCGGAGATCAGTTCTCGTCTGAAATCCAAACCAGAAACCATCCCTGTCTAGTCACCTTTTTCTGTAACCTATCGTTCAACCAGTTCTCGTCTGGCCAACACAGTTTTAAAGCCCAGTTCTCGTCTGGCAAACCAGAAATCAATTCCCGTCTGATATCCAAAACCCGTAAGTCAGTTCTCGTCTGAAAACCTAACATATGTTGCTATCAGTTCTCGGCTGACAGTCCACCTTGAATGCTAGTTCTCGTCTAGTATTTCCCTTTCAAATCCACTTTTGTTGGTAACCAGAAATGGGTCCCTATCACCATAAACCTATCCCTAAACCAGAAAAAGCCTAAGTGTGCCCGACACGATGATTCCTAGTGACTCGTATGTTGTCACATTCCCCGACACAAGGCTCGATTGATCCCAGCTCCATGATTGGTACTCTGTATTCCCTGTGTTGATGTTATTGAATCAGGATGGTTTTCTCAGCAGAGATGTACAGTTTGAGATTGTTTCCCCTGAGCAGTTTGAGATTGCAGCAAGTTGAGATGGCATTTATCCCTTATCAGAATAGGATCAAGATTATCCTCAGCAGGGCAAGATTGATACTCCCGGCAAGTATGGCCATCCCAAGCATTGAATGTTGATTAGCCTGATGTGCTATTTTCCCAAGTGGGTTGAGACTGAAGCTTTCCCTGACCGATAGATTTGGGTTTATTTCCTCAGCAGTGGGACTGATGCAAGGTTGTATCCCCACAGAGTCCAAGTTTTACTCTCTTCCCTCTCCGAGTCCAGGTCATTGACTCACTCCTCAAGCAGAGGTCGACGTTGATTCCCTCACTGAGTAATCTCCAGACGAGTAGACTTTGATGTCAGCCATAGAAGAGTTATTTCTCAGCAGATTGCTTCGTACCCTATAAGGACTTAGGGTGATCTAAAAAGACCATTCAGGGTTGTGTTCCTCAGTGAAGTGAGATTCAATTTCAGTGGTCGATTGTTATCTTCCGCAGCTGCCAGAGGTGTTTCCCTGATAGGATCGGTACATCTCCATCAGAGTTGTACAATGAGTAGCTAAGGATTGATATCCCCAGCAGTGTTGATACACAGGTATTCCTCATCAGACTTGATAGTCTGGCAGGTGTTACCCAGAAGGGTCAGTCTCCGTAAGGCGTATGCAAGATTACCCTCAGCAGATCAGGATTGATATCCCCGATAGAGTGTAGCAGCATCTCCCCGCAGAGTCTGAATGCGAGACCAGGAGCATTGATATGTATCCCCAAGCAGAGAAGATTCTCTCCCCAATAAGAGGTATCCTGAAGGAACGACATCTCCTCAGCTGCGTCATACACTGAAGTGTGCAACAATTGATAGTTCAAGATTGAAGTCTCCAGGAGAATTGAGATTCCCCACAGAGTCGTATTCTCCCCGGTAAGCAGGATGATTCCTTCTTCCCCAGTCGAGTTTGTAGTTCCCCAAGAAAGCTGAGTCCTTGGAAAGCCGTTGAGGCCATGATTGGTGCTCCCCAGTAGAGTGTTGCATAGCTGATGCTGTATTTCCCCACCGGAGTCGTTTTCTCCAGGAAAGTTTAGTCGCAAAGACCGTACAGTTTATTTCTGCGATTGATATCGTTTTCCTCGACAGTTTGTGGTTTGAATATCCAGATCAGCAGGTCCAGGTTCTCGTAGAGCTTCGTTCCCTTGCATCAGTCAGCTGAAGATCATTTCCCCAGGCGGGGTCCAATTGAGATTGGTGGTCCTTTCTCCTTGACAGGAGGCTTCTCCCTTCAGCATTTATTTTGCTGATGGGGCCATAGCATGTTGCATGATTGTATAGCATTTACCCTGAAAACGCGTAGCATTTCCACTGTGTGGAGCATTACGTCATTGTCAAAGCATGTGCATACGAGACATGAGCCAGGTCGCCACCGTTCTTGTTTTGCAGATGTTCCTCCTCAGAATGGTTTGATCAAGATGATTCTTGAATTCTCCCCAGCAAAGTCGTTTGGTCCAAGATGAATTCTTGAATTCCCCAGCGAAGTCGTTTGCTTAAGATGATTCTTAAAATCCTCAGTGAAATTACCAGAGTTGGTTGCTCAAGTTGATACTTAGAGTCCCCGGCAGAGTGCTTGCTCAGGATGATTCCTGAAATCTCCAGCAGAGTCATTGGTTCAAGATGATTCTTGAAGATCTCGATGGAATTGTTGTTCAAGATGATTCTTGATTTCCTCAGCAGAGATGATTCAGCCAGAATGATTTCTGGACCCCCGAAGCAGAGTTACTTGATAGTTCTCCAGAATCCCCAGCGGAGATGCGTCATCCCCAGCAGGTTTCTGAACAACGAAGTTGAAACTTCCCTTGAAGACTTGATGATGAAGTCCAACCGTATTAATGAAGCAATTCTCTTAGCTGATGCGGAGTTCTTGATGGCAAAAGATTGCATATCCTTATTTGGTTCATGATTGACCGAGAATTCTATTCCCGACTTACTGACGAAGTTCGGCTGACGCCAAAAAAAAAAACTTCTTTGAGTGCCCGATGGCATGATCAACTTGATCGTTGATCTGATGAGTCCCGAGGAATCCTGATGCCTGACGGCATGATCGACCGTGTATCACCGGTTACCGTGTGACCAATTCCCCAGCAAGTTGCCGCGCAACTGGTATGCTCAGTTTTGAAGATGTTCCTACCAATCCAAGTATTATTTACCTGTGCGGTTGGCAGATCGCCTCGCCAGTTACCGTGTAACTGGTGACCCCTTGATAATTTGAGGATGCAATGATATCAGATAAATCAGAGAATCAGCCTGACGGAGGTTCAGATCAGCATTTCTCCAGCTAGTTGTCGTGCATCTATCATTTCAGTTTCCGAAGATTTGTTCCCACCAGAGTACCATGTACTTGTGTAGTTGGCAAATTTCCGGGTTCTTTGGTATTCAACCGTCTTCTACCTTTGAATGACTGAAAGTTGTTCGCTCTTCAACCCTTCAGGTCCAAGCCGTTTGAATAGGGGCAGCTGTTGCACCCCAAAATTTGACCAACTACTTATCGCAATTTGGCTCATGTTTCGACTCATTTCATTTTGCATTTGCATACCACGTACATTGCATTTTTTCCAGTCAGATTGACTTTGTCGAGATCACAGCCCTCTGATCGCGCTTCAGACATTTCAGGCCAATACGAGGACGTATTTTGTGAATCGGTGCTCGTCCCGGTGTTTTCAGCTCTCGCTGTTGTTTTTGAGGCCATCTCGGTGTCCGAGATTTTTACCGTTTATTTCGATATAGTCGCTAATCGATTTAATCGGCTTCCTCGCTTTTTTTAGGTTTTTCCCTTATTTTCTAGATTTTTTTAATGGGTTTAATTGATTTTTCTAGGTGTTAGATAGATTTTTTAATAGGTATTAATGTTTTTTAAATAGTTTAGTTTTAATTTCTTTTTTTTAGGAATTTCTTTAATCATTTTTAGATAATAGATTTTAGTTCTAATTTCTTTTAAGAATAAATCTTGTTTTTAAAGTTTTAGTAGTTTTTAAAATGATTTTTAATAGGGTATTTCTTTTAATAGGTTTTTTAAATAAGAATTAATAGAGTTTCTATTTTTTGCTTAATTAGAGATTAATAGAGTTTTTTATTAGTTTAGAGATTAATAGAATTTTTTATTAATTTTTAGAAGATAATAGAGTTAATCCTCTTTTTTAGATTTAATTAGGATTTAATAGAGTTTAATTAGATCTTAATCATTTGTTTAGGTGTTAATTAGGATCTTATTAGATTTAATTAGGTTAGAATAGTTTTAATTTTCACTTAGGATTTAATTAGATTAATGAGATAGTTAAATCCCTTTTTAGATATTAATTAGAGTCTTAGTTGGATTTTAATTAGAGTTTATTAGGTCTAATTAGGTTAGAGTAGTCTTAATTTGCAATTAGGCTTTAATTACTGTTTTTAATTTTCAGTTAGTCTTAATTGTAGTTTTAAGTCTTCATTTAGTATTAATTGAGTCTAATTAGGATTAATTAGTTTAACAAGGTTTTAATTCATTTAATTGTGTTAATTAGTCAGCGTCCAATTTCGGTGGGCCATGTGTCCCATTTCTGAGCCCATGTCCAGTCCAGGTGTCATCCATATAAGCCCCAACGCGTTTCATTCTGAGGCCCCACTCCATCCACGTTTTTCCCCCCTCTTGACGCCACGTTTAACCCTCTGAGTCCCCATTTTTCCGCCACGTTTCCCACTCCTCTCTCTCTCCGTTGCCACGTTTCGTTCTGAGGGACCCCCACCTCACTTCTCTCATCGCCACGTTTCACTCACAAAACCCACCTCCACCACACGTGGCCTCACTTCATCTTCCCTCTGCATGCGTCACGCCACGTACCCTTCCCACCGGCAACTCCTCCCTCCGGCCATGCAAACGCCGGAGTACATCACCAGCAAGATCAACAGTGGTTCTCACAGCAGTTGTCACGGCCAAACCTCGCCGGAAACTGCATACTTCGCCGGAAAACTCATACTATCACCGGAATCTCCATCCAAAGTTCCTCCGATCCTCATCATGTTCATCATCATTTTCACAGATCCGTCCAAGATTTACCAACCTTTCTCCAGAAACTCAAAGAACTCCATCGCCAAATCGTCAAGAACCTTCATCTCAACTATCACGTTTTCCAGATTTTGATGCGTTCATCAAGATCCATCAGATCTCCATCTATATTCATAGATCCAGATTTTCCAGAATCATCGTAATGTTCTTCGTTCATCAGAAGGATTCTTCACAGCTTCGTTTCCTTCGTGAGGATCTTCATCGATTCATTAAGTTCTTCATGGATCTTTGTCACGTTTGACCTTCATAGTTCATCAACGCATCCCCAGAAAGCTTCATCTTCATCTGAAGTTCAACAAGTTCTTCAGTTTTTGCAGGTGTTCTTCAAAGAAGATGAAGGCGTTCATTTCCACCTTCAACAAATCGCCAAAAAATCACGAGCGTCTTCATCCAAGAATCGTTAGCAAGAACATTCAAAGACTTTGAGCATCATCTCTAGAATCTTCAACGCGTCTTCAAGCATCCTTCATCGCCTCGTCAAACTCAGGATCTTCAAAGAACTTCTCCATCCACCAATCTCCAGAAAGTTCACCAGCTTCATCAGATCTTCCACACACCTTCATGCATGTTCATCAAACGTCAAGAATCGCCGCAAGAAGATCGTAACCGCTTCCGGATTTCCTCTTCAGAAACACCAACCTTTCAGGATTTGTCACCAGTTCAACAACGTTCAGCTTCATAAAACCTTCAAGCGACCCATCCTCAACATACAAGCGTTGATCTCCGATGCCAGCATTCATCAACATGAATGAAGTTTTGTAGAAGAACACGTGAGATAAGTTGGTTGAATGGAAGAAAGGATGTAGGCGAAAGGCTGAGAGAGAAGTTGAGACGGAGGTTTGAACGAAGGAGGAAACGAGAGAGAGAGGGGCTGAGAAGAGAACGACGCAGATGAACAGTGGTGGGGACCTAGGGTTTTTTTGGCTTCTGAGGAGTGAGGGAGGACTGGGTTGTGGTAGTGGGCCTCTAGGCCCAACGAGCTTTTTTTGGCAATACCCCTCTGTTTTTGGACGATTCACCCCCCGTTGGATTAGTGTGTACCTGGCTAACGGGCTGAGGCCCAATTCATCTTTACTGATCACACCCTCAGTTTTTCCTCTAACACCCCCCTCCATGTGTAATTGGGCTGGGCCCTGTTCGTTTTACCATATCACACCCCCGGTTTGCTTTTCAAACCCCCTGCTTTCTTATTTTCTTTTCTGAATTTGTTTGTTGGGCTGGGCCCCAATTCTGTTCTATTTTGCTGGCTGTACCCCTGGCTGAACTGATGCACCCCCTTTGTTTTTCTCTTTTTTTCATTATTTTCTTTTATATTCATTTGCTTAGATTTTTTTTTAAGAAAAAGAATATGTAATATAAAAATAGAAAGAATGGAAATATAGTGGAATGGAAAATATAGTGATATAAAAAAATGATAGTATTTTAATATTTTCTTTTTTAGGATACATTTTCTTTTAGGAGTTTCTTTTACACCCTTTTTTAGAGGTAGAATTAAAGGTCCACTTGTTAGGGGACTATTTTTCATTAGATTTTCCATGTTAGATGGATATGATTTTTTAGGAGTTCATCATTGTAACTTTCCGAATATTAATAAAATGAGATTTGTGTTGTGGTCCCCGAAGTGCCTGAACTACGTCGTGCTCTGATTTCTCTGACGAGAATACGTAGGCACAATACTGATGTATTGGCGAGCAAACTTCCCTCGTGGGCACAATACTGATGTATTGGCGAGCAAACTTCCCCCGTGGGTACAATACTGATGTATCAGCGACCACCTTTCCCCTTAGCTGTAAGCCGAACTACAGCTGCTCTGATTTTCTCTGATGAGAATATGTAGGCATATGATGCGATATCCTAGCGAGCATACTAACAACTAACCTTTGTCCTCTCGCTTCTATGCGATCAAGACTTTCCCGCTGACGACTGATGTTATCCTTTTCTCTTGCCCGAGTGCATTTGAGACTAGACCGTAGTTCTAGTTCCCGTAGGTTCCCATACCTTCAAACCCGACATACTACGTCCGTTCTACCGCAAACGGGTACGCCTAAGTCTCCAATGGTCGAGCAGCGTCCACCTAACTGCTAGAATGCGTACGCTAGTATTGTCAACCTTTTCTCTCACCCCCGTGTGACCGAGAACACCCCTGTCTAGCCGTAGTTAGCCTGAACTACGTCATACTCTGATTTCTCTGAAGAGAATACGTAGGCCCAAGACGCGACGTCTTGCCGAGCAATTTCCTCGTAGTTTCCCGAACTACGCAGACTCTGATTTCTCATTCTCTGATGAGAATACGTAGGCATAGAGTGCGACGCTCTATCGAGTCAAATTTCTTCCCGTTTAGATTTAGCAGCCGTAGATAGATTGTTTTTCACCCATAGACAAACCAACAAGCGTGGATCCCGTCGAGTACGACGGACGTGAGGGGTGCTAATACCTTCCCCTTGCGTAACCGACTCCCGAACCCAGACAGTGGTTGCGACGACCTTGTCTTACCCTTTTTCGTCAGGTTTTTCCGATCGTTTCCTTTCCCGCTCCGAGGGATAAATAACAAAAGGTGGTGACTCTTCTGTTGTGCCGACACCTTATTTTCACGAAAGCGACAACTATACAAGAAGTATTCATTAGTGGAGGTTTCCAAGTCAGTACTGTGGAAAAAGATTTTGAAGATGAAAACCTTGAACAGTTAGTGTATCATTGCAACTCTGCCTTGAGCAACTGGGAAGCTATTGAGATTCCTATGGTCTTTCCTGAGTTAAAGTAATTTGTTTGTCTTTCTTTTCTTGTTGTTGTTTTGAATCTCCATAGCCATGCCCAAGGCTATAGGAATGTTTTGTAAGGGCCCCGAGCTTTCAAGAAAATCAATGAAAAATTAACTATTTTTTTAAATTCCATGTGTTATTTCCTTTTCTGCTTTTGCTTTCATTTTAAAAGAAAAATGGCAATCTTAAAAAACCAAACAATCTTCCTTTTTGTGTGCTGCATTTATCTTTGTGTGTTTTAATAAAATAAGCCATTCCAACGTGCAGTGATGTCCTAAAACCCATTGAATCCTATGACTTTGCATTCCCTCCTGACTTTGATTCACCAATATACCAAGCTGAGGATGAGGACGAAGATTTTGAAATCCCTGATGAATTGGTAAAATAGGCACATCATGAGTACACAGAGCTTCAACCCTACGAAGAACAGGTAGAAGTCATTAATCTTGGCACCGAAGAAGACAAGAAATAAGTCAAGATTGGGGCAGCTCTAGGGGCAGAAGTCAAGCAGCAACTAGAGAAGCTTCTGAAAGAGTATGTGGATGTATTTGCTTGGTCATACCAAGATATGCCAGGTTTAGACACTGACATAGTAGTTCAAAAATTACCGCTTCGACCAGAATGTCCACCGGTTAAACAAAAGCTCCGAAGAATAAGACCTGACATGGCTCTCAAGATTCGAGATGAGGTGAAGAAACAGATTGATGCGAGTTTCTTAGCAGTGCCCAAATACCCCGAATGGGTGGCCAATATCGTACCTGTACCAAAAAAGGATGGGAAATTCAGAATGTGTGTGGATTACAGGGATCTAAACAAGGCCAGTCCGAAGGATGATTTCCCTTTGTCGCATATTGATACGTTGGTGGATAATACGGCTCGCTTTGCAGTTTTCTCATTTATGGATGGGTTCTCCGGTTACAATCAGATTAAGATGGATCCCGAGGACATGGAAAAAACTACTTTCATTACTCTGTGGGGGACTTACTGTTACAGAGTTATGCCTCTCGGTCTGAAGAACGCAGGTGCTACTTATCAAAGAGCCATGGTGGCTTTATTTCATGACATGATGCACAAGAAGATAGAGGTATACATTGACGACATGATAGCCAAATCTCAGAGTGAGGAAGACCATTTGGAACATCTTTTGAAATTATTTAAAAGACTCAGAAGATATCAGTTGATACTGAATCCAGCTAAGTGCACCTTCGGGGTAAGATCTGGGAAGTTACTCGGTTTCATTGTCAGTCACCGAGGGATTGAGGTAGATCCAGATAAAGTCCGAGCCATTCAAGATATGCCAGCTCCGCAGACTGAGAAGCAAGTCAGAGGTTTTCTTGGAAGACTGAACTACATATCCAGATTTATTTCCAATATGACTCCTACTTGCGAGCCCATCTTCAAATTGTTACGCAAGGACCAGACGGTTGTTTGGAATTCAGATTGTCGGCAAGCGTTTGATAAGATTAAGGGCTATCTTCAAGAGCCTCCGATCTTAATACCTCCTGTTCCAGGAAGACCTCTCTTCATGTATTTGACAGTGCTTGAGAATTCAATGGGTTGTGTGTTAGGTCAGCAGGACGAGTCCGGACGAAAAGAACATGCTATTTATTATTTGAGTAAGAAGTTCACTGATTGTGAAAGTCGATATTCACTTCTGGAGAGAACTTGTTGTGCTTTGGCATGGGCCGCCAGACGCTTGAGGCAATACATAATTTGTCATACCACTTTGTTGATTTCAAAAGTGGATCCGATAAAGTATATTTTTGAGAAGCCTGCTCAGACTGGAAGGCTCGCCTATTGGCATATGTTATTATCAGAATACGACATCTAATATGTAGCCCAGAAGTCTATCAAGGGTAGTGTTTTGTCAGAATATCTTGCAGATCAACCAGTGGAAGATTATGAGTTTCTCAAATTTGATTTCCCAGATGAAGACATTATGTTGGTAAAAGATTATGAAGAACCGAGTCCCGATGAAATTCTGCAGACAGGTCTTTGGTGGAAGATGATGTTTGATGGTTCCTCCAACTACAGTGGGCATGGTGTAGGCGCTGTTTTAATGAATCCGGAAGGTGGTTACACTCCATTCACAACCAGGTTGGATTTTGACTGCACAAACAATATCGCCAAATATGAAGCATGCATTCTCGGCCTCGAAGCAACTATCGACCTCAAAATCAAACTTCTTGAAGGCAGTGGGGATTCAGCTTTGGTTATTTATCAAGTTACTAGTGATTAGGAGACTAGGCATGAGAATTTGATCCCTTATAGAGCCTACGTCGTCAAAATGATGGAGTATTTTGATGAAATCACTTTCAAGCATGTTTCGAGATCTGAAAATCACATTGCCGATGCCCTAGCCATGTTAGCCTCAATGTGGAAAGTCAGGGATGTCAATGATGCCACTCTCATTCGAATTGAATGCAAGACCAAGCCCGCCTACTGTCAGATGGTTGAAGAAGAAACTGATGACAAACCATGGTTCCATGACATAAAGAATTACCTGTTAAAACAAAAGTATCCAGCAGATGCTACGTCACTTGACAAGAAAACTCTGAGACGATTAGCATCCAAGTTCTTTCTCAGTAATGATGTGCTTTACAAAAGAAATCATGACATGGTCCTGTTTAGATGTGTCGACAGATGAGAAGCATATTTGTTAATGCAAGATGTTCATGAGGGAATATTCGGCACACATGCCAATGGATATGCTATGTATAAAAAGATTTTGAGGGCTGGTTATTACTGGTTGACTTTGGAAACTGACTGTATTCAATATGCCAGGAAATGTCACAAGTGTCAGATTTATGCGGACAAGATGCACGTACCTCCGACGTTGCTAAATGTGTTGTCATCGCCGTGGCCTTTTTCTATATGGGGCATTGATATGATTGGGGCAATTGAGCCAAAAGCTTCTAACGGACACCGATTTATTCTGGTCGCTATTGATTATTTCACAAAGTGGGTTGAAGCCGCATCCTACACTAATGTTACTCGACAAGTGGTGGCCCGTTTTATCAAGAAGGAGATTATTTGTCGTTACGGAATTCCGAGCAGGATCATAACGGACAACGGTACCAATTTAAACAACAAAATCATGAAAGAGTTATGCAATGACTTCAAAATTGAGCATCACAATTCTTCCCCTTTATCGTGCCAAGATGAATGGAGTTGTAGAAGCTGCGAATAAAAACATCAAAAAGATTTTTCAAAAGATGGTAAAAACTTACAAAGACTGGCATGAGATGCTACCATTTGCCTTGCATGGGTATAGAACGTCCGTCCGCACTTCAACAGGGGCAACCCCTTTTTCTTTGGTATATGGAATGGATGCGGTACTTCCTATTGAGGTCGAAATACCTTCTTTGAGAGTCATAATGGAAACCAAGCTTGAAGAAGCAGAATGGGTGAGAGAAAAGTTTGATCAGTTGAATCTTATCGACGAGAAGCGCATGTCTGCGATGTGTCATGGTCAGTTATATCAGAAAAGGATCAAGAGGGCTTTTGACAAGAAAGTTCGTGTCCGAGAATTCCGAGAAGGGGAGCTTGTACTCAAAAAGATTTTACCAGTTCATAAAGATGCACGGGGAAAATGGATGCCTAATTATGACGGCTCGTTTGTTGTGAAAACAGTCTTCTCAGGAGGCTCGTTAATTCTCACCACCATGGATGGAGAGCAACTTACTCATCCAGTGAATTCTGATGCAGTACAAAAATATTACGCCTAAAAGAACCCGATAAGTCGAAAACTCAAAAGAGCGGCTTATACAAAAGTTAGGGTTGAGAAAAAGAAGAAGAAAAAAGAAAAATAAAAAATAAGAGCTCGCTAAGTTGAAAACCCGAAAGGGCGGCTTAGGCAAAAATGAGCGGCCCGGTGGATTGAAAACCCGAAAGGGCGATCCAGGCAAAAGTTAGGGACAAAGGCGTTTCACTGCATCAGATGAGTTGTCACTACCGCAGAAGGTCCTACAAGAATTCATCTCAACCGCTCTTGTCACTACCGCAGAAGGTCCTACAAGAATTCATCTCTATACAAAATTTCATTAATGCTATCATCAAAACAATGAGATATATTGAACATCAATCTGTGTTCTAACAATCTCCCCCTTTTTGATGATGACAAAAACTATGGAAAATTTTGTTTAAATAGAAAATAAATATTACCCCCCTGAGAATATTAATCTCCCCCTGAAATGAATACTTTTGAAAAGATTAAATACTTCCCTTTCAGCTTCTGTATTCTTTTCAGCATTAGAGGAAGCTTGTAGATTCTCAGACTTTAGTTCAGAGTTAATTCTTAGAATTTTGTCAGATGAGAATTATTAGCTCTGAAATTCTCAAGAATATGATTAGATGAAATTTATCATGTATGAGTTGCCTTTGGTAACTGTTTATGTGAATTATCAAATTTACCATTTTCTCCCCCTTTTTGTTATATAAAAAAGACTCTTGATTAAGAAAAACTTTAAGACAGAAAAAAATAACAGAGGAAAAACAATAAAGCATAAGATAAATTCAGCCAGAAAAAAACATAACATTCAGATGCATTAATAAACAATATCCAAGACAAAAACAATCAGATAACACAAAAGTGCACAAAACAACAAAGAAAGCTAAGAATGACGAGAAGTCAAAATCCTCAGAAGATTCGTTATCTCAGATGTGGATTTGTCTTGTTTTGCCATCCATGTCTTGATTTCTTCAGTTGTCTTTTCTTTCTTAACCCATCCAAGATTTAATCTCAGTGTTGCTAGCCTTGAGTTCAGCAAGCTGAGCATGCAGATCTTCATCTTCTTTCTTCACTTCAGATGACTCAGGAGCAGATGCAAAAGTAGAGGCATCGTGAACAACCAAAAATCCAGAAGCATTATGGACAATCATGTCAGAAGGTTGAGTAGAGTCAAGAGTCTCAGAAGGACCAGGAGCAGAAGTTTCTGGAAAGACTACATCAGGCTTCGACAATTTAGCAAACTCAAAAGCAGCAAATTCTCCAGAAGGAAGGCACACATCCTTTCAGGTGTGTTTTCCAGAAGCAAGGTTGGATTTCTGCTAACACTCAGAAGAGTGAGTCTAACAGCTTCAGAAAATCTGACCTTTGCATCATCAGAACAAATCTCTTGAAGATTTGAAGCAACATAATTGAATCTATTTTTGAATCTCTTCCAGATAGCTTCAGAATCACCAGGATTCATACTTGAAAGACATTCCTTCTTGACAGAAGATAACCACATGTGTATTTCTTTTTCAAAACCAGCAAACAAAGTACCAACATCCAGCCTAGGTTTGGGTTTTAGGTAGGCGTCTAATGAAGGTGTTTTGATAGGTGCAGAAGTTGAAGGTATGGAAAAAGAAGGGATAAAGATAACAGGTGGATATGAAGAAGAAGGAGTGAGGACAAATGAAGGTTTAGCAATCTGAGGTTCAAATGGGGTTGGTTCATATGAGAAATTTTCATTATCAGGGTCAGATGGGATGGAAACAAAGGGTTTGAGAAGAGATGAAATTACATTTGATCTATTAGAATATGTGGAATCAGATGAATCAGAAGAATCAGAAGATTCAGAAGATTCAGATGATCTAGAGGGAACTGGATAGACAATCATGAGAGGTTGAAGATCAAGAACCATTGGTTCAGGATCAGATGGGATGGTTTCGGGTTTTTGTGGTTTAGAAGTTTGTTTTTCAGATGGGGGAATTTAGGAAGATTGGTTTATAGAAGGTGTTGGTTCAGAAGTTTAAGGAACAAAAGTTGGGGTTTTATTAGGGGTATTTTTTTGATGGATGTTGAATGAAGGAGTGGATGGTACAAAAGATTGTGGTTCAGATGGTTGTGGTTGTTGGTGTTCAGAAGTTTTATTTGGTTTAGGTGTAGAAGGAAGTGGTTGAGATTTTTCTGGTTCAGAAGGAATGGGTTCAGAGTCGTGAGAAGGAGAAGGTGAAAGAATTGGTTCATAAGGAGGAGGTTCAGATGTTAGTACTTCTCTTACTATTTCTAAAATAGAAGATAGACTAGCAGCAGGGTTTCCTTTCTGTTTCTTGACACGCTTTGGCTTTGCAGAAGATGCTTCGCCAAAAGCTTTCCTCTTGGGCTTAGAAGATTCTTCTTCTAAGACCTTTCTTTTCTTCCTCTGTCTCTCTCCATGGAAATCAAATCCAAGTTCATCTGCTCTTTGGATCAGATGTTCTGGTATAGGAGTTCCATCTGCTAAGCATTCTGCTATGTAAGCCAGAATAATTTCCTTGGGTTCATTAGCATAGAAGAGAGGGAAATCATCTACAGGAATTCTTATCTTGCTTACTTCTTCAGAGTTGATCTGACCTGGTGCAGAAGTAAGTTCTTCTACAATCCCCATCCTCTGCAGACTTTTGCCATTCAGAGGCTTTCCAACAACTGAAGCTAATTCTTCTTTCATACCAGCTTTTATCAGATGACCAACTAAGCCATTCTCAGTTAGAATATCTGAGATTAGTATTCCCATAGGTATCCAATTTTTCATCTTTTAATGCTTGGTTCTGACTTCTGAAGCTGAGAAAATACTTAGAAAAGGGGTTGAATAAGTATGAATATAAAAACTTAGAAGACTAAAAACTCAAGTATTTTTATCCCGGTTCGTTGAACTCAACTACTCCAGTCCACCCTATCTAGAGTGATTTGCCTTTCTCAAACAAGGACTTAATCCACTATTTAATCAACTGATTACAATAGTAACCACTAAGAACAACTATTCAAAGTCTTCTCAAGAACTACTGATCCCAACTGGATCTTCTTAAGGAACTATTACAATAAAATGTAAGATTAATACAAGTGTATGAATGCTTCTAACAAGCTTTATCACAACAGTGATTTTTCACTTAAAGTTAAGAACAAAAGAATAAACTCAGCAATAAGAATATTTTATGAGAGCTTGTAAGATTTTCTTTTTGAGATTCGTTGGTAGTGGATCATTCCTGAAGAAGATGATGAAGACTTGCTTTTATATGCACAGTAGTCCACAAAGTCTTGACGTTGGAGGCTGTGTACTAAAAAGGCCTGAACCTTTTTGTCTTTACATCACATGACCTTTCCTGGAAGTAGAATGCATAGAGAAATGCTTTTGGTCTGTGTTCTAGTGTCAAGCATGAAAGAGGAAAGAGTCGTTGAGCTAAATCAAAGGATATTACTTTGAATTCTTCTTCAATAATTATTTCTTTTCAGCAGGGTAACCATCAGATCTTGCATGATCAGAGTCTTGGATTCCCATCAGATTTTGCTGAATCAGAGTAAGGCAACAAGTGTGCTTTAGCGGGTAGTTCTATCAGAGCAGAGTTTTATGAATCAGATCCTCAGTACATGCAGCGTGTAGTACTCTCAGAGTCTTCTGAAAAACTAAGCTTCTTAACTCTCATACAAAGTTCTTTAATGCTTCAGAGTCTTCAGATCTTATTAGAGTCTTCTGCTTCAGATCCTTCTGCAACTTCTGCTTCAGATTCTTCTGTAGCTTCTGCTTTAGATTCTTCTGCAGACAACACTCAGATTCTTCTATAAGATGATTCTGAATCTTCAGAGCCTTCCGTAGTTCTATGTTCAGATTAATTTGCTCTTGGATGTATATATACTTTAATTATCTGCAGCAAATATTCATGAACAAAATTTAGAGTATATAATTCTTTAATACAAAATTTCATAAGGGTTATCATCAAAACATAGAGATATTACTAAGAGACAATCTGTGTTCTTACAATCTCCCCCTTTTTGATGATGATAAAACATGAGAAATTTTGTTCAATAAAAAAATAATAATTATAACTCCCCCTGAGATTAAGAATCTCCCCCTGAAATGAATACTCTAAGGAAAAGAATACTTCCCTTTTTTTTTTTGCTTGAGTGTATTTCAGAATTAGAGTCTGATGACTTCTTTCAATCACAGAGTCTAGTTAATCAGAGTCTGATGACTTCTTTCAAACACAGAGTCTGGTTTTGCGTTTAGACTTAGAGTACAATTTGCTTCAAGAATCAGAGTCTGGTTGGGTAACTCTCAGGATAACTTCAATGAATTTATTTTGTCAGATGAAACAATAGAATCTGAAAGACTTAAATTCAAAGATAGTTAATAATATGTCTGAATTTTGTTTTAGTATTTGCTTATGGATTGAACAATCAGATTCTTTTTCTCCCCCTTTTTGTCATAATCAAAAAGATGTGTAAAGACAGAAAAGATAATAGAAGAAAAACAAAGCAAACAATTTCATTCATTCAGATGGTTCACATAACAGATGATAATAAACAAACAAGAGAAAACAGATTCAAAACAGCAGTGCAAAAACATGAAAAGAAACTAGGGTTGACGAGATGCAATCAGGGTCAGAAGATCTGTGATCTTGGTAGTAGACTCTTCTTGCTTGGCCATCCAAGTCTTAATCTCTTCAGTGGTTTGTTCTTGTTTGATCATCCAGGACTTGATTTCCTTAACCTCTTTTACAAGTTCTGAATTGTCAGCCTTTACTTCAGGTGCAGATGCATCAATGTCCATATCAGATGCAACATCTTCAGATGGAGAGTCTTCAGCAGGAGAAGCTTCCAGAAGCAGCACTGGTGGTTTGGGAATGCTCATCAGAGTTTGTCTTACCAACTCAGCAAACTTTGCCTTAGCATCTTCAGCACAGACTGTCTTGAGATGAGAGGCCACCACGTTGATCTTAGAGATAAATTTATCCCAAGCAGCTTCAGACTTAACAGGATCTATACTGAATAGACACTCTTCTTCCACACGTGCAATCCCCATACGAACTTCCTTTTTGAAATTATCAAACAGTTTATCAACATCTGATCTAGGGTTGGTGTAAAGAAATTCCTCAGGGGTCACTTTCTCAGCAGAGTCAGAGTTTGGCTGAGGTTGTTCACAAGTGATATTAGGAGGTGTTGGATCAGATGGTGGTTGGACAGATGGTTGAAATACAGATGGTTGAAGTTCAGATTGTTGAGGTTCAGATGGTTGTGGTATTGTGAGTTGAGGTGTAGGGGTTGGTGAAATTTCAGATTCAAATGATGAAGGTTGAAAATCTGAAAGGTTGAATTTTGAACGTAGTGAAAGTCTTCGATTTATTTGGTCAGGTGCTGATAGATCAGAAAATGCAGGTTTGAATGGATAAGGAATGTGTAAACAAGAGGGTGAGGTAACTTCTGATTCAGAATCAGATGATTCAGTGGAGTGGCATGAGGTGGATGACAAGACAACCATGGTTGCAAGTGGTTCCAGATCAAGAATGTCATCTGATGGTTCTGGAACAGGTAACAGTTGTTCTATTATTGAGGGATGTTTAGATGGTGTTGGTTGGGGAGGTTCAGATGAAATGGGTTAAGATTGATGTTCTGGCAATTGTTGTTGTTGTTCTGGTTGTAGTTGTTGTTGTTGTTGTTGTTGAGGTTCTGGTTGTTGTTTTTGTTGAGGGTCTGGATGAGATGGTTCTTGTTGTTGATGTTCTGGTTGGATTTTTGTTTGAGGTGGTTCAGATGGAGTTTGTACAGAAGATGGTTGTGAAAGTGTAGTTTGAGATGAAGGGGTTAAGATGTATGAATTCTAGATGATGGTGGTACAGATGATTATGGTCTAGAAGGTGATGGAGGAGGTGAAGGTAATGGAGAGTGAATGGTTGGAGTTGGATCAGATGTTAAAACCTGTTTGATAGTTTCTCTTATGTCTTCTAGACTTACTTATGGAGGAGTAGGTTTCACTTTCTTTACCTTCTGAGGCTTAGCAGCAGCTTCAGAGGCTTTTCTCTTTGGCTGAGCCTCAGATCCTTCTTCAGCAATCTTCTTTAAGTGTCTTTCCCTAACAGGATTGGGCAGAACTTCTCCTTCCTTCTGGACGATGTTCACAGGCAGAGGAACACCATTCAATAGACAATCAGCTATGTAGGATAAGATGATCTCCCTTGGTTCTTCAGTAGTGAACATTGGAAAATCTTCAACAGAAATCCTTCTGTTGCTGACATCCTTAGTAGCAATTTTCTTAGGTTTGCTGGCAAGCTCTGTGATTACCTTCATCCTCTTCAGAGTATTGCCATTAATGACAGAACCTATGACAAATGACAGATCCTCTGTCAATCCAGTATCATACAGATATTTCACAAGACCATTCTCTGTTAGAATGTCTGATATCAGTCTACCCAGAGGAATCCAATTCCTAACTTTTCCAGTTTTGACTCTTACATCTTCTCTTGTTTCCTTTATATGATTCAGAAGGTGACTGAACAGAAGATAAGGCAAGTCCACCTTCTTTCCCTTGCTCATACAAAACATAAAATATAGTTGTTCAGCATTGACATAATCTAGGGAATTTGATGATTTTCTGTGAAAGATGGAACTCATGAAAATCTTGGCCCAGATCCTGTAGACTGGCTTCAGTTCCCTTACTTTGCTAGTTGGTTCCCCAGAAATAGTCACTTCTTGAAACACATCAGCAAGATCCACACGAGCAGATTGTAGACTGGTTTCACCATCAGTTTCAGAGTATCCAATTAGTTGTCTGATCAACTTCTCAGTAATCACAATCTCCTTTCCAAGGACAGAAGAATGGATGAATTTAGGGCACACCTGAGCATGTATCCAAAATTCTTTCACCAAAGTTGGATAAACAGGACCCATAAGCCTGTCAAAATACTTTGTCCAACTCTGAGTTTGGATGGTTGAGGAAAGATTAAATCCATTTTCTTCAATGGACTCAAGGTCTATGAAGCATTTACTCAGAACTTTCAGTTCTATGGTTGGAGTGAGAAGAGTTCTTACAGGTTCTTTGTAAGCTTCAACACTAGGAGCAGAAACAGCAATGGTTGATTGCATCTGAGCAGATGTTGATGAAGAAGATGCCATTGATGTTCTTGAGAGAGAGGTTTTAGGTTTAGGGTTTAGATGGAGAGCAAAGAGACGACAGAAATGCAAAGAAGGTTTGTGAGGTGAAAAGTGTGAAATGGTGTGATTTGTGATATTTATAGAAAAAATCAGATACACAAACAGTCACATAGGCACGCTTCACATAGCATTTAATGAAAAAGTAAAAACATCATTGCACAACAATTATGATTCTGACAGATGGGGGGAAAATCAAGAAAAATCAGATTTTCAAAGCAGTACTCCAAACGTTAATTCAGTAAAGTGCACTCTACCTTTTCAGTTTCTAAGCTACACGTGTTTGCTTGCTTGTGCCTCTGAAATTCTCAGAGATCTGATAGTCCTCTAACTGACTCTTCATCCAGAGCATCTGCGTGCTACATCCAGCAGCAGCAATGTATTCTGCCTCTGTTGTAGAAAGTGCAATTGTGGGTTGCTTCTTGTTGTACCATGAGATCAGATGACTTCCAAGGAACTGACAGCTTCCAGAAGTACTTTTATGCTCTACTCTGTCTCCAGCATAGTCAGCATCACAGAATCCAACTAATGTATATTTATCAGATCTTTTGTAACACAGACCCACGTTAGTAGTACCTTTCAGATACCTTAGAATCCTCTTAACAGCAGTTAAGTGAGATTCTCTAGGATCTGATTGGAATCTTGCACACAAACATACACTGAACAGAATGTCAGGTCTTGAAGCATTTAAGTAGAGAAGAGATCCTATCATACCTCTGTAGAGTTTCTGATCTACTTTCTTACTTACCTCTTCCTTGCCTAGTATACTAGTTAGATGCATGAGAGTCTTTGTCATCTTACTATCAGTCATGTTAAATTTCTTCAGAAGTTCTTTAACATATTTGGTCTTATGAATGTAAGTGCACTCTGGAGTTTGGTTGACTTGAATTCCCAGAAAGAATTTCAATTCTCCCATCATGCTCATTTCAAATTCTGCCTGCATACATTGAGCAAACTCCTTTCCCAGCATAGTATTGGTAGATCCAAATATAATATCATCCACATATATTTGACATATTAGAAGATCTTTCTTAAATGTTTTACAAAAGAGTGTTATGTCCACTTTGCCTCTGATGATATTTTTCTCCAGAAGAAAATTGCTTAACCTCTCATACCAAGCTCTGGGAGCTTGTTTTAAACCATACAGAGATTTCTTTAGTTTGAAAACATGTTCTGGAAATTTTTCACTCTCAAAACCAGGAGGCTGGTGAACATAAACTTCTTCTTCTATAATACCATTTAGAAAGGCACTTTTAACATCCATCTGATATAGAGTGATGTTATATTGTGCAGCAAATGAAATAAGAAGGCGTATAGATTCTAACCTTGCCACTGGAGCATAAGTTTTAGTGTAATCAATACCTTATTGTTGACTGTACCCTTGAGCAACAAGCCTTTCCTTATTTCTTTCAACTTCTCCTTTCTCATTAAGCTTATTTCTGAAGACCCACTTAGTTCCAATTATGTTGAATCCTTTTGGTCTTGGAACTAAGTCCCACACATCATTTCTAGTGAACTGATTTAGCTCTTCTTGCATGGCAATAATCCAGTCATTGTCTCGCAGAGCTTCATCCATAGTGGTTGGTTCAATTACTGACACCAATCCAAATAATGATGCTTCAGAGGATCTGAGGAAGGATCTTGTTCTGATAGGGTCATCCTTCTTTCCAATGATCACATTCTCTGGATGAGAAGCTTTGATTCTGGAAGATGATCTTATAACAGTTGATTCTTCAGAAATGTTTAAGTTGTTCATCTGAGAAGTCAAAGGAATTGCATCTGGCGTTGCTTCTGGTTCCTTCACTTGAGCTTTGTCTGCCTCTGATCCTTCAGAGTCTGTGAAGACTACTTCTCTATCTGCAGAATTTTCAAACTGCTTTGGCTTTTTAATGCCAAGCTTATCATCAAATCTAACATGTATAGATTCTTCCACAATCTGTGTTTCAGTATTGTATACTCTGTAACCCTTAGAGCGTTCAAAATATCCAAGCATGAAACACTTCTGTGCTTTAGAATCAAACTTGCTAAGATTCTCTTTAGTGTTTAACATATAACAAATACATCCAAAAGGATGAAAGTAAGCAATGTTGGGCTTTCTGTTCCTCCACAATTCATAGGGAGTCTTTTCCAGAAGAGGTCTTACAGACACTCTATTCTGAATGTAACATGCTGTGTTGATTGCTTCTGTCCAAAAGTGCTTTGCCAGATTAGTCTCATTGATCATGGTTCTGGCCATTTCTTGCAGAGTTCTATTTTTCCTCTCTACAACTCCATTCTGTTGTGGAGTTCTAGGACAGGAAAAATCATGAGCAATGCCATTTTCATTAAAATATTTTTCAAAATATTTGTTTTCAAATTCACTACCATGATCACTTCTGACTTTTATAATTTTGAAATCTTTTTCATTCTGGACTTGTTTGCAGAAGTCAAAGAACACAGAATGTGACTCATCCTTGTGTTTTAAGAACTTTACCCATGTCCATCTACTATAGTCATCAACAATGACTAATCCATACTTCTTGCCTCTAATGGATGCAGTTTTCACTGGTCCAAACAGACCAATATGAAGTAATTCTAATGGTCTGGAAGTAGAAACAACATTTTTTTATTTAAAAGATGATTTTGAAAACTTCCCTTTTTGACATGCTTCACAAAGAGCATCTGAGGTGAACTTCAACTTAGGAAGTCCTCTGACAAGATTAAGTTTATAAATCTGAGATATACGTCTCATATTAATATGCCCTAATCTTCTGTGCCAGACCCATTGCTCCTCATTAACAGGCAAGATGCATTTAACATTCTGAACCTTAAGATCTGAAAGATTTATTTTATAAATGTTGTTCTTCCTCTTTCCACTAAATAGGATTGAGCCATCCTTTTGACTAATAGCTTTACAACATTTTTGATTAAAGACTATGTCATAACCATTGTCACTTAATTGACTTATGGACAATAGATTATGCTTTAGTCCTTCTACAAGTTATGCTTTAACCCTTCAACAAGTAAAACATTAGTAATAGAGGGAAGGTTACCATTTCCAATAGTGCCAGATCCAATGATCTTCCCCTTCTGATTCCCTTCAAATTTCACGTCACCTCCAGATCTAAGCTCCAGACTTTGGAACATAGACCTTTCTCCCGTCATATGTCGCGAGCATCCAGAGTCCAGGTACCATGACTGGCGTCCTGACCTTGCTGCTAAGAACATCTGCAACAGGAATTATTTTACTCTTAGGTACCCAGATCTTCTTGGGTCCTTTTGGGTTAGTTGTTCTGAAGGTTCGTCTAAACTTTTGTTTTTCAACATAGGGTTTATTCTGACTAGCCTTAGATTTAAACACATGAATGTTCTTTTCAGAACGAGTGTGTTCAATATCATTCAAGTGACCAAATTTAAAATTGGAATATAAAGGAGTCTTCTTGATGATAATTTTATCAACAGATTTTGGATTTAAATCAGAGGAAGATTTATATCCAATTCCTTTTCTGTTATTTCTGCTAACTCCATAGATCATAGAAGCCATTTTGCTTCTGTCTATGCTTTTAGCAAGAAACTTATGAAAGTTGTAGTCATACTTTTCCAAAATATTTTTGCATTCAGACTCAGTTTCAGAATCAGAGTTTTGTTGAGCTAATTCAAAATCATTTTTCATTTTTAAGTTCTTTTCATTTAGCTCAGCCACTTCTGATTTGAGAATATTATTCTCAGATACAAGATTACTTTGACGCTCCTTGTATTTGAGCTTAATATTATTATAGCTCTTCAGAACCTCTGATAACACTTTGATAAGTTCATCTTTAGTGAGTTTAGCCATTACCTCTTCAGCGTCAGAGTCAGATTCAGAACCTGAAATTCCTTCCTCCTGATCTTCTATGTCTGCCATCAATGCTACATTGGCACATTCTTCTTCTACCTCAAATTCAGATTCAGATGTATCTGAATCATCCCAGGTTGCCATTAGAACCTTCTTCTTCTTATCAAATTTTCTTTTAGGCTTTTCTTTCAGAAGCTTTGGACAATCATTTTTGTAATGCCCAGGTTCTTTACATTCGTAGCAAACAACCTCCTTTTTGCCAGATCTTCTGTGTCCAGAAGATTCCTTTCTTTGGTCAGGCTTCTTGAAGTTTCTAAACTTCTTTCCTTTATGCTTCCAGAGTTTGTTTATTCTTCTGGACAACATGGATAATTCATCTTCATCTTCAGATGAGGATTCTTCAGAGCTTTCCTCTATTACCTGCCACGCTTTAGCAGATTTATTAGATTTTAAGGCAATTGACTTACCTTTCTTTTGAGGCTCATCTTCCTCAAGTTCAATTTCATGGCTCCTTAGTGAGCTGATTAGTTCCTCCAAGGAAATCTGGTTCAGATCTTTGGCCATTTTCAGCGCAGTCACCATAGGTCTCCATATGGTAGGTAAACTTCTGATGATCTTCTTCACGTGATCAGCAGTAGAGTAACCTTTATCCAGAACCTTTAGTCCAGCTGTAAGTATTTGAAATCTGGAGAACATGACTTCAACAGATTCAGCTTCTTCCATCTTGAAAGCTTCATATTTCTGAATTAGAGCCAGAGCCTTTGTTTCCTTGACTTGAGAGTTTCCCTCATGAGTCATTTTCAAGGACTCAAACATGTCAAATGCAGTTTCTCTATTTGTGATCTTTTCATACTCAGTGTGAGATATTGCATTTAACAATATTGTTCTAGCCTTGTGGTGATTTCTAAATTCCTTCTTTTGGGCTTCTGTCATAGATTTTCTATCTACTTTCTTGCCATTCTCATCAATGGGATGAACATATCCATCTATGACCAAATCCCATAAATCAGCATCATAACCAAGAAAAAAACTTTCAATCCTGTCTTTCCAATAATCAAATTTCTCCCCATCAAACATAGGGGGTTTGGTACTGATTCTGTCTCTTTCTTCATACTTGTTAGATGTTGAAACATCAGCCATTATAAACAACCAAATATAAGTATCAAAGTTTTTCTCACTGGATCTTTTATGTCACTGTGAAGTGGTAGCACACACAGAACCGGAGCTCTGATACCAACTGAAGGTGAGAAAATACTTAGAAGGGGGGTTGAATAAGTATGAATATAAAAACTTAGAAGACTAAAAACTCAAGTATTTTTATCCTGGTTCGTTGAACTCAACTACTCCAGTCCACCCTATCTAGAGTGATTTGCCTTTCTCAAACAAGGACTTAATCCACTATTTAATCAACTGATTACAATAGTAACCACTAAGAACAACTGTTCAAAGTCTTCTCAAGAACTACTTATCCCAACTGGATCTTCTTAAGGAACTATTACAATAAAATGTAAGATTAATACAAGTGTATGAATGCTTCTAACAAGCTTTATCACAACAGTGATTTTTCACTTAATGTTAAGAATAAAAGAATAAACTCAGCAATAAGAATATTTTATGAGAGCTTGTAAGAGTTTCTTTTTGAGATTCGTTGGTAGTGGATCATTCCTGAAGAAGATGATGAAGACTTGCTTTTATATGCACAGTAGTCCACAAAGTCTTGACGTTGGAGGCCGTGTACTAAAAAGGCCTGAACCTTTTTGTCTTTACATCACATGACCTTTCCTGGAAGTAGAATGCACAGAGAAATGCTTTTGGTCTGTGTTCTAGTGTCAAGCATGAAAGAGGAAAGAGTCGTTGAGCTAAATCAAAGGATATTACTTTGAATTCTTCTTCAATAATTATTTCTTTTCAGCAGGGTAACCATCAGATCTTGCATGATCAGAGTCTTGGATTCCCATCAGATTTTGCTGAATCAGAGTAAGGCAGCAAGTATGCTTTAGCGTGTAGTTCTATCAGAGCAGAGTTTTATGAATCAGATCCTCAGTACATGCAGCGTGTAGTACTCTCAGAGTCTTCTGAAAAACTAAGCTTCTTAACTCTCATACAAAGTTCTTTAATGCTTCAGAGTCTTCAGATCTTATTAGAGTCTTCTGCTTCAGATCCTTCTGCAGCTTCTACTTCAGATTCTTCTGTAGCTTCTACTTTAGATTCTTCTGCAGACAGCGCTCAGATTCTTCTATAAGATGATTCTGACTCTTCAGAGCCTTCCATAGTTCTATGTTCAGATTAATTTGCTCTTGGATGTATATATACTTTAATTATCTGCAGCAAATATTCATGAACAAAATTTAGAGTATATAATTCTTTAATACAAAATTTCATAAGAGTTATCATCAAAACATGAAGATATTACTAAGAGACAATCTGTGTTCTTACAATTCTTCTCTAAATTGTTTCACATGAGTCCACAGATGAGTGAAAAGTAAATAAGGCAGATCCACCTTGATACCTTTGCCCAGACAATACATGAAGTACATCTGATCAGAGTTGATGTAGTCAGGAGAATTTGTTGATTTTCTATGATGGATGCAGCCTAAGAAGATCTTAGCCCATATCTTGTATTGAACTTTCAAATCCTTTATCTTGCTTGAGGCTTCCCCAGAAGTAAACACTTTACTGTATACCTCATCCATATCCACACGACTTGCTGGGAGATGAGTAACACCATCTGATTCGTGATATCCTATCAGCTTGCGAATCAGATCTTCAGTGATAATGATCTCTTTACCCAGAACTGAAGACATAATGAATTTGGGGAAAACACTTGCATGAATCCAAAACTCTTTGACCAAGCAAGGGTAAACTGGACCAACCAGTCTATCAAAATACTTTGTCCATCCTTGTGATGACACAGTTGGACGTAGATCAAATCCATTTTCAGCAATGCTTTCAAAATCAATCAAGAACTCACATAGAACTTCCAGTTGATCAATGGGTGTGAGGAGAGTTCTTTCTGGTTCTTAGAATGGAGTAGGACCCATTGCAGAAGATGAAACAACAACCATTGTTGATTCAAACTGTTGAGAGGTTGAAGATGAAGTTGCCATTGTTGATGAGGTGAGATAACGAATGCTTCTTTGGGTTTTAGGTTTGGAGGAGATGAAGAAACAATGGAGCAAACAGAAATGCATACACGGTGTGAGAGAGAGTGAAAAGTGTGAGAAGGTGTTGTGTTGTGGAATTTATAGGGGCAACAAATTAGGGCACACATTCACACCTTCAACATTGAATTCATTTAATTTAAATCAAAAAGTCACATAAAAAAGAATAATGATTTCAAAACATTAAATGATACTGACAAGCGTGGGGAGGAAAACGAGAAATTGAGAATTCAAATAGTACCTCAAAACGGCGTCTCATTGAGTACACTCCACCTTTTCAGATATCATGTGACACGTGTTTTATGTTGATGTGCCTCTGAATCTCTTTAGAATAAGAAACGTTAAACAACGCTCAGATCTTTTGAGACTTGTTAGTTCAGAGTTTCACAAAAAAATAATGTACTAAAAGAAATAATCAGAATAATTACTTCAGAGCATAGACATTATTCATATTTTATCAGAATAAATTTTCTTCTGAATAATAGTTTTATTCTGGACAAAGATCCATACTAATATTCTTCAGAATAAATTTAAACCTATCTTCAGCAAGAGGTTTTGTGAAGATATCATCCCATTGATGGTCTGTATCAACAAAGTTCAAACTAATAATTCCCTTCTGAACATAGTCTCTGATAAAATGATGCTTAATTTCTATGTGCTTTGCGTTAGAATGTAAAATTGGATTCTTAGAAAGGCAAATAGCAGAAGTATTATCACAGAAAATAGAAAGGTTACTCACATGAATCTGATAGTCTTCTAGTTGATTCTTCATCCAGAGAATTTGTGTACTACAACCAGCAGCAGCAATATATTCTGCTTCTATTATTGAAAGCACTATTGTAGGTTGCTTCTTGCTGAACCATGAGATCAGATGACTTCCCAGAAACTGACAGCTTCCAAAAGTACTCTTATGTTTTACTCTGTCTCCAGCATAGTCAGCAGCACATAATCCAACTAATCTGTATTCATCAGATCTTTTGTAACACAAACTCACGTTAGTAGTACCTTTCAGATACCTCAGAATCCTTTTAACAGCTGTTAAGTGGGATTCTCTAGGATCTGATTGGAATCTAGCACAAAGACAGACACTAAAGAGGATATCTGGTCTAAAAGCAGTCAAGTACAGAAGAGAACCAATCATACCTCTGTAGAGCTTCTGATCTACCTTATTACTTACCTCTTTTTTTTTACCTAGAGTACTTGTATGATGCATTGGAGTATTTGCTAGCTTGCTTTCTGTCATATTGAATTTCTTCAGAAGTCCCTTCACATACTTTGTCTGATGTATGTAGGTGCCTTCTGGAGTCTGATTCACTTGAATTCCCAGAAAGAATATGAGTTCTCCCATCATGCTCATCTCGAATTCTGCCTGTATAGATTGAGAAAACTCCTTTCCAAGCGTAATATTGGTAGTTCCAAAAATAATATCATCAACATAAATCTGACAGACTAAAATGTCTTTCTTAATTGATTTATGGAAGAGAGTAGTGTCAACTTTTCCTCTGATAAAATTATTTTCCAGAAGGAAATTACTCAGCCTCTCATACCAAGCTCTGGGAGCTTGTTTTAAGCCATAAAGTGATTTCTTAAGTTTGAAAACGTGTTCTAGAAATTTTTCATTTTCAAAACCTGGAGGTTGATGAACGTAAACTTCCTCTTCTATGAAACCATTTAAGAAAGCACTTTTAACATCGATCTGATACAGAGTGATATTATTTTGTGCAGCAAAAGAAATAAGCAAGCAATAGATTCTAACCTTGCCACAGGAGCATATATCTATGTGTAATCTATACCTTCTTGCTGACTGTATCCTTGAGCAACCAGCCTAGCCTTGTTTCTGATAACTTCTCCTTGCTCGTTCAGCTTGTTTCTGAAGACCCATTTTGTTCCAATGATGTTGAAACCATTTGGTCTTGAAACCAGATCCCAGACGTCATTTCTGGTGATTGGTTAAGCTCTTCTTGCATAGCAAGTATCCAATCATTATCGTTCAGAGCCTCATCCACAGAAGTAGGTTCAATGACAAATACCAAACCAAACAATGACGCTCCAAAAGATCTAAGAAATGATCTTGTTCTGATAGGGTCATCCTTCTTTCCAATTATCATTTCCTCTGGATGAGAGGCTTTGATTCTGGATGATCCTTTAACATTTGGTTCTTCAGAAATTGTCAAGCTATCCATCTGAGCAGTCAAGGGAGTAGCATCTGACGTTGCTTCTGATGCTTTTGCTTGAGCTTTGTCTGCCTCTGATTCTTCAGAGTCTGTGAGAAGGACTTCTCTATCTGCAGAAATTTCAAGCTGCTTTGGCTTTTGATTGCCAAGCTTATCATCAAATCTAACATGAATTGATTCCTCTATAATCTGCGTCTCAGTATTGTATACTCTGAAGCCTTTAGAGCGTTCAGAATATCCAAGCATGAAACACTTCTAAGCTTTAGAATCAAATTTGTTCAGATTTTCCTTAGTGTTTACAATAAAACAAACACATCTAAAAGGATGGAAATAAGAAATGTTAGGCTTTTTATTCCTCCACAATTCATAGGGAGTATTTTTCAGAAGAGGTCTTACAAACACTCTGTTCTGAATATAATAAGTTGTATTCACTGCTTATGCCCAAAAATGTTTTGTCATGTTAGTCTCGTTGATCATGGTTCTGGCTATTTCTTGCAATGTTCTATTTTTCCTTTCTACAACTCCATTATGTTGAGGAGTTCTAGGACAAGAAAAATCATGTGCAATGCCATTTTCTTTAAAAAAAAATTCAAAGTATTTGTTTTCAAATTCTCCACCATGATCACTTCTGACTTTAACAATTTTAAATTCTTTTTCGTTTTGGACTTGTTTGCAGAAGTCAATGAATTCAGAGTGTGACTCATCTTGTGTTTCAGGAATTTTACCCATGTCCATCTGCTATAGTCATCAACTATGACTAATTCATACTTCTTGCCTCTGATGGATGCAGTTTTCACTGGTCCAAACAGATCAATATGAAGCAACTCTAATGGTCTAGAGGTAGAAACGACATTTTTTGTTTTGAAAGAAGATTTTGAAAATTTTCCTTTCTGACATGCTTCACAAAAAGCATCTGAGTTGAACTTCAACTGAGGAAGTCCTCTGACCAGATTGAGCTTATTAATCTGAGATATACGTCTCATACTAATATGACCCAATCTTCTGTGCCAGACCCATTGCTCATCGTTAACAGACAAAAGACATTTTACATTCTGAACTTTAAGTTCTGAAAGATTGATTTTGTAAATGTTGTTCTTCCTTTTCCCATTAAAGAGGATTGAACCATCTTTTTGACTCACAACTTTACAACATTTTTTATTGAAGATTATGTCATAACCATTGTCACTGAATTGACTTATGGACAATAGATTATGTGTTAATCCTTCAACAAGTAAGACATTAGATATGGAAGGGAGGTTACCATTACCAATAGTTCCAGAGCTTATGATTTTTCCCTTCTGGTTCCCTCCAAACTTCACGTCACTCCATATCTAAGTTCCAGGCTTTGGAACATACACCTTCTTCCTGTCATGTGTCGCGAGCAGCCAGAGTCCAGGTACCATGATTGGTGTCTCAACTTTGCTGCTAAGGACATCTGCAACAAAAATTATTTTGTCCTTAGGTACCCATATTTTCATGGGTCCTCTGGGGTTAGTAGGTTTGAAATTCTTTCTGAATTTCTTTCCCTTGAAGGCATCTTTGTTCTGCTGAGATTTTGGTTTATTAAACACGTGTTTGTTCTGATCAGAACGTGTGTGCTTAATATCATTTAAATGACCATATTTGAAGTTAGTATACAAAGAAGAATACTTAATGATCAGTTTATCAACAAATTTTGGATTTAAATCCTTCCCAGAAGGTGATTCATATCCAATACCCTTTCTGTTGTTTCTGCTTACGCCATAGATCATTGAAGCCATCTTACTTCTATCTAGGCCTCTGGCTAGAAACTTCTGAAAGCTATAATCATACTCTTCTAAAATGTTTTTAGAGCATGATATAGGATCTGAGTCAGATTTCTGAGCTTTTTCTAAATCATTTTTCATTTTAAGATTGTTTGCTTTAAGCTCAGCAACTTCTGATCTCAGCTGATCATTCTCAGATGCAAGACAGCTTTGAAGCTTCTTGTATTTGAGTTTAATCTTGCTGTAGCTTTCAAGAATTTTAGATAAACTTTCAGCAAGTTCAGCTCTAGAAAGTTCAGAAAATACCTCTTTTGAATTTGATTCTGATCCAGATTCAGCAGTTTCATTGTGGTCCTCCACGTCATCCATCAGTGCTACATTAGCACATTCATCTTCTGACTCTGACGAAGATTCAGAATCATCTAAATCGTCCCAAGTGACCATTAGCACTTTCTTCTTCTTTTCAAACTTCCTTCTGGGTTTCTCCTTCAGAAGTTTGGGACATTCATTTTTATAGTGGCCTGGCTCCTTGCACTCGTAGCACACTGCATCTTTCTTTCCAGATTTCTTATGTCCAGAAGATTCGCCACGCTGATCAGATCTCTTGAAGTTTCTGAACTTCTTTTGTTTGTGCTTCCAGAGTTAGTTTATCCTTCTGGACAACAAAGACAATTTATCTTCTTCAGAGGAAGATTCTTCAGAGCTTTCTTCAATAACCTGCAAAGCTTTAGCAGATTTGTTAGATTTTAGCGCAACAGACTTACCTTTCTTCTGAGGTTCGTCTTCTTCTAGCTCAATCTCGTGACTCCTTAAGGAACTGATCAGTTCCTCCAGAGTGATCTTATTCAGATCCTTTGCAAGCTTTAGCACTGTTGTAACACCCCACATCCCAAAACAAATAAAATATAAACATTATAATTAAACATCAGAGTTTTCATCATTTACAGTGGGATATCACATCACCAATAGGTCATCAAAATACTTTATTGATTATTTTCAAAATAATACAGCGGAAATTGTCATTTCAAAATTCTTGGCCATCTGCCAGATTTCATAAAATCTCTATTATTATAATTCACCAAAATGTGATACGTCACAGGATTACAACAAGTTTGACGCAAAACAATTAAAACACCCATATCCCGTGTTACGTAACAGAGCACCCTAAGACTCGACCTGTACACCCCTATCCAAGCTATCTATGTACCTGAATTATCTGTACTTCCGAGGAAGCACAGGCCACAACAACAAACAACAAAGGGGGTGAGAATCACGATCAAATAATAATGGTATAATAGTACATGAAATAAAAGGAAGAATCTATATAAATCATTTCACATACATATTATCCGGACTCACTGTCCCATCGTTCAATCATAATTACAATCACGCAACACGTGCGCACACACACACACCCCGAAACATACGGTATCGACTCATTCGTCCGTCAGATTCTCCTAGGAACAGAATATAACCATCGCATCAAGCGAGGTTCTGCAGATCCTACACGAGATCAAATATAACCATCGCTCACACCCCACATGGGCACACGAGGTTCTGCAGATCCTACACGGGATCAATTATAACCATCACATCAAGCGAGGTTCTGCAGATCCTACACGGGATCAAATATAACCATCGCTCACACCCCACATGGGCACACGAGGTTCTGCAGATCCTACACGGGATCAAATATAACCATTGCATCAAGCGAGGTTCTGCAGATCCTACATGGGATCAAATATAACCATCGCATTATGCGAGGTTCTGCAGATCCTACACGGGATCAAATATAACCATCGCTCACACCCCACATGGGCACACGAGGTTCTGCAGATCCTACACGGGATCAATTATAACCATCGCATCAAGCGAGGTTCTGCAGATCCTACACGGGATCAAATATAACCATCGCTCACACCCCACATGGGCACACGAGGTTCTGCAGATCCTACACGGGATCAAATATAACCATCGCATCAAGCGAGGTTCTGCAGATCCTACACGGGATCAAATATAACCATCGCATTACGCGAGGTTCTGCAGATCCTACACGGGATCAAATATAACCATCGCATTACGCGAGGTTTTGCAGATCCTACACGGGATCAAATATAACCATCGCATTACGCGAGGTTCTGCAGATCCTACACGGGATCAAATATAACCATCGCTCACACCCCACATGGGCACACGAGGTTCTGCAGATCCTACACGGGGTCAAATATAACCATCGCATCAAGCGAGGTTCTGCAGATCCTACACGGGATCAAATATAACCATCGCATTACGCGAGGTTCTGCAGATCCTACACGGGATCAAATATAACCATCGCATTACGCGAGGTTCTGCAGATCCTACACGGGATCAAATATAACCATCGCATCAAGCGAGGTTCTGCAGATCCTACACGGGATCAAATATATACTAACATCATACACCACAGAGTATACTACACGACATGCTCAACATTCATGCCAAATCGTTATGCATTTTTAATCGAATTAAACGATGCACGAAATTGCCCAAACGGCTACAGTTCATAACCTAGGATTCACGCCTATCGGCTACCCACGATACATCACGAGCCATCACACCATCTTTTAAATCAAGGAAGGGTCGATCGCAATCGGAACCCCAAGTCACAACTGCACCCAACCGCAGAGAAGACTCATTCGGCTACGTTCGCTACACGCTCGCCTAGCGAGCTTCTAGCGAACGTTCGCCACCTTCTCGCCTAGCGAACTGCTAGCGAGCAAGAACAGAAGCTACAGACTTCATTCGCTACCTCGTTCGCTACAGCGAACCCCCAGCGAGCCATTCGCTACTCCATTCGCTGCCAGCGAAGGAGACCAAAACACCACTGTCCCAATTCTGGGACCGTTCGCTATGCACTCGCCTAGCGAGATGCTAGCGATCACTCGCGACCTGCCCTCCTAGCGAGCTGCTAGCGAGCGTCTGCGAACTGAACTTTCTCCCACTGTTCAGAATCCAAACACCCGATGAAATCTCCCGATAAATCCCAACTCGTTCCCAGTAGCCTTAGCCTAACATATATTGACTAATCTACGGTATCTAAACGTGATTCTAACCGATAAACATCAGTTCTACCGATTTAACTCATTTATGCCCTAAATGGAAAAATGAGGAAAACATTCCAACAACTAACACAATCCCTACATAATCATAAACATTAATAAGATGATGATACTTCGCACCCTTACCTGATTATTTGCAAGCTTTGATCGATTCTTCCAGCCTCTAGGTTTTTCTCTTCTTTCTTCCCTCTTTCCCTTCTCTTCCTTTCTTTCTTTTCTTTTTTCTTTCTAATGTCACTAACTTTCTTTCTCTTCTCTTTTTATCTCATCTTTCCATTTCTTTCCTCTCATTTTCTTTCCCTCCACTAACTAATCAAATCTCATAAATTAACCACTTAACATTAAATAGGAAAATGTCTATAATACCCTTCAAAACTATTTTCTCAGAAAACTCCCCAATTCGGTTAAAATAGGATAATATGTAAACATAACATATTTTCATACAAATTCCACCTCAAAATAATATTCTCCCAATTAAACCAAAAAGGACTCAACGAAAAAGGAATAATCGAAATCGGGGCGTTACAATTCTCCCCCACTTAGGAATTTTCGTCCTCGAAAATATCTCCTGGTTCAAATCATACCGGACACGACTTTTACGCCTCCTCTCCATTTCCCAAGTTACACATGATCGTCCACATGCATACTTCTATACTGCAATCATAGTTATGCCACGTGACTCATATAAACCCATCAATCCTCATCAATCTCCATGGGAGATTGTGGGTACACCGCTTGCACCTCACCAGGAACGACATCTCGGTCATTCTACCCTGGTGATCATCTCACTAGGGACGAAGCATAGTCATAACACTTATACCTCATCAGGAATGTCACTTAGTAATGTCCAATACACAAAGCTAAGCCCCACAAGAAGTCTCCCCATAACCAACTCATATCGCAAAATTGCTTAGCCAGTTCCAACTCTCTCTATCATCCTTTTAATCATATGCAAGGATCTTCAAATTACAGCATAAGCTACCACATTATCCCTTCCCGGATGATAATCTCAGTCTAAAACCATAATCCTTCTAGAGTTCCCAATTACTTTCTCTGTCTCACATACTATGCTTCCAAATTAAGCAGGTACCTTAAGCTCTGGCGGTCACCATCATTCTAAAGCTCAAACTAACCAATTGAAGCCCCCAACTCGGGAACAACCACAACAGTAACCAACTCCAAATTACTTGTCAGACAATTACTCTTATGCACTCCAAGTTGTCATAAGGCATGACTACAACTTACTAATGTTGCACTGAACACATCTTCCAATCATATCAACAGAGCTTCTCACAACACAACAATTAATTCTGTCGAGCCCGGCACAACCCATACACGAGTTGTTGACAACTCTCCAGAAACCCTTTGAAACTCTCCTCACCGCAGCATAAAACTGCTTCTTCTCCCGTACTGATAACTCAAGTTCCTTATGCTCAATATGATCCTTTATTCCCTTCTTTGAATATACCAAAATATCATCGGTGAACATAATCATTGCTTCAATCAATCAAGTATGGAGAATCCTCATGCCAAATGGTTACTCGGTTTCGCAAACTGTGGCAAAAACACGCACCACACACTCTGCATCCACTACTAAGTCCAAAAATAGTCCATCAATAATTAACTTAATTCCATGCCAATACTTCACCATCACCTAGATCATTGGACTAGCTTTCCAATGCTTCGAACCGTGCGTCATTCCGAGTTACGGTTCTCCCGTTACGACAAAAATACTAAAACAACTTTCTCTGCCCAGGACCTCCTCGCTAGGCGAACATAGTAGCGAGCGTGGAGTCGTTCGCTAGCATGCTCGCTAGGCGAAGACCTGGCGAACATGACAGTCCAAAATCTTAATTTCTACCGTTACCTGACTTCCGAGTGTCCGATTTCGATTCCGTAAAAAGCTGTGATCTCGGAATTTGACGTACTGCAACAATTTCACACTTAGAAGACCATACAACACTCCTCGACTCTTGGAATACTTAAAGGCCTTGTTCACCAATTTGCACTCCACGTTAATATTTTCTTTATCATCCACCGGATGTCACTATCCATCCTTTACATACGCGACCTCATAATCTGTCGTCGTAGCACACATCTCAAGCACCAGTCTCAAACTGCTCAAATAATTTAATTATCTTGATTATCCAAAAAGATACATAACAGGGAGCTCTCAATATAAGATAAATTCTCATAACTAAGTCAACCACAACTCCACTCCGCGCTCTGGTTGTGTATCACTATCTTGTCAGGATGACTTCTAAACAGTCACAATTATTCGGTAAACCGCCAACTCCTCACTTGTAGCATCCTGGAGAAGCACAAGTTTCTCCCCCACTTTAATCATTCTCACTCCTTGCAGACAAAGGTTAAATACCAAACGCGCACCGACAGTGTTTTCACACACATGTCGCGTACAAGGGGACAACCAACATTAGACAACTTGGCCGGATGGACCGACCTGCTCTGATACCACTTGTAACACCCCACATCCCAAAACAAATAAAATATAAACATTATAATCAAACATCAGAGTTTTCATCATTTACAGTGGGATATTGTAACACCCCCTTCTATACCCCAAATAAATGCATATAGAACAATTAAGCACATACACAATATCAGAGTAAAAAGGTTTTTATAATAAGGTATAAAAGAAGAATGCCACAATTTCACCAATAAAACACTTTAACATTTTTGCTCCATAAAATATGTAACGTTTTCGTAGTTTTAGAAATCACATTTCAACATTTAATTTAAGCGGAAGATAACATCATTTAATCAGTTCCAAAATATTAATTCAAATGCACATAAGTCATCCAGATTAATACATCATATCAGTTAGATTACAAAACCACATCGGCTGATACATCACAATGTATCACAAAAGAATGACTATACTAGTCTAACTACCCGGTGTTACATATCAGAGCAGCCGACTCAAAAGAATGAAGACTAACTTCACAAAAGGACTCCAGCATCCTAATCTGCAATGCCTCATAGAGCATTATAAAACAGCAGAAGGGTGAGAAATATAACCATAATAATCAAGGCATAAGATTACGTATATATAGGTATCATATAACATATTCACATTTCTCACCACACTTCAATTTCTTAGTTATGTATATTTGCCACACATATAATAACAACACGAATATTTGTAAAGCATGTCCCCATCATGCATACTCTCACAATTTCACAATCTCATCATTCACACATAAGCATCACTTCATGCATATGTTATATATTAATGTGACTCAACAACTCAATGCAACTCATGCAATGCGGTACCGATTCTCGTTATCTTTTTTTCGGTTTTTACATTAAACCGGGTCCACACTTCTAGACCGATAACCCGTTATCTTTTTTTTTCGGTTTTTACATTAAACCGGGTCCACACTTCTAGACCGATAACCACAAAGGCCCGTCCTCTAAGCCTTCAAACCCACACTTCTAGGTTTGGGACAAGCCACTAGTTTCCACGAAACTAACAGACATTGCCTCTTGACTAAATGATGCATGTACAATCAACCACAACAAATGCACTTAAGACCGACATCTTAATCTCATGCATTCGAATAATTCACCCCTTCGAGAATTTCATCATGATTGCACATACAACATATATCAAACATTTATCAATGTATTCATTTCACACATCATCATATTCAACAACAATGCACCATATCACATATGTTCCCATGCATTCACACCACAATCGCATACATATATGCACTCACAATTCATTAGACGATACACATACATTTCTCATTGTATTCCCATGTATCTCTAATTATCACAACAATCAAGGTATTCTCATTACAATACCAATCATACAATTATAAGTTATGCACACATATTCAAAATGTTCTCATGCATACTCATTACATAATTGTATACACATCAAGCATTCGCAAATTCATTAAATAATACACACATAATCACTTATTATGTTCACATGTATTTTAACCGATTACAATTAATCCTTCATATCACAACTCTAGGATTCACGCCCGAAGGCTACCCACAGCACATGTTATCACAATAGATCATATCTATATTCATATCATAAGGTATCCACCTATGTGGAACAACCAACCATCTCCACATGATCAACACAGCAAAAGAAAAATGCTGTCAAACTCGCCCACATTCGCCTGGCGAACCCTCGCAGCGAACCTTCGCCTGGAGAACTCCCTCAGCAAACACTCGCTAGGCTTCGCCTGGCGAGACTTCCCAGCGAACCCAAGTCAGTAGCTACTGACTTCATTCGCCACCATTCGCCAGCACCTTCGCTGGGCGAACCTTCACTATCCAACCTCGCCTGGCGAACTCGCCAGCGAAGTCCACTGGGATTTAACTTATAATTATTCGCTAGGCTTCGCCTGGCGAAGCTTCGCCTTTGCTCGCCTGGCGAGAGCCAGCGAACCTGCGCAGAACAGAATCACACTCTGTTCCTCCTTCACCAATCCATCATCAACCCTCTCTTACACATCCAAATCAATATAAACAACATCAATACATGTTACCCGACTATTCTACGGCATTATTACTCAGTTTCAACCGATCAAATCCTCAATCTACCGATTATCCAACATTTTGCCCTAAATGGAAAGTGATGGAAACTCTACCAAAACCCTAACCCAACATACATAACATCATACAATGATCAAATAGAAACATTTCTCACCCTTACCTCGATTAATCGGAGCTTTGATGTTGGTTCTTGATGATTTCCACTTTTCCTCTTCTTCTCTTCTCTTTCTCTCCTTTCTTCTTCTTTCCTCTTTCCTTCCAAATGTTTTTCTAACTTTCTTTTATTTCTTTCTCTCTTATATATTTCCTTCATTTTCCTTCCTTCCAATTTCCTCCTCAATTCTCTATTAATTCCAATTAATAAAAATTAATTTCTAACATTAATAAAAATCCCACTAAATCAATTAATTACTACAATTAATTATTTAATGAAATTTGGGTTGTTACAACTCTCCCCCACTTTAGGAATTTTCGTCCTCGAAAATGTTACCTGATTCAAACAGCTCTGGATAAGACTCTTTCATCCGACTCTCAAGCTCCCAAGTAACATTTCCACCAGCCGGTCCTCCCCAAGCGACCTTCACTAAAGCAATCTCTTTACCTCGAAGCTGCTTCAATTTCCGATCCGCTATCCACATAGGTGATGTCTCAACAGTCAGGTTATCTCTCACTTACACATCATCTACTTGGACTACATGAGACGGATCCGCAATGTATTTCCTCAACTGAGATACATGGAATACGTCATGAAGATTAGCAAGCGACGGTGGTAAAGCCACACGATAGGCCACTTCTCCTATCCTTTGCAAAATCTGATAAGGACCAATGAAACGCGGCGACAACTTGCGCGACTTCAGTGCCCTACCAACACCTGTCATCGGAGTGACTCGAAGAAACACATGATCTCCCTCTTGAAATTCAAGTGCCTTCCTCCTCTTGTCATAATAACTCTTCTGACGACTCTGAGTAATTCTCATCTTCTCTTGAATCATCTTGATCTTATCAGTGGTCTGTTGAACTAACTCGGGTCCAACAACCGAACTCTCTCCGGACTCGAACCAACACAATGGTGTCCTACACCGCCTACCATACAACGCCTCAAATGGTGCCATACCAATACTCGAATGGAAACTGTTGTTGTAGGTAAACTCAATCAAAGGCAAGTAGCTATCCCAAGCCCCTCTTTTTTCCAAAACACAAGCTCTCAAAAGATCTTCAAGCGACTGAATCGTCCTCTCTGTCTGACCATCAGTCTGAGGATGATAAGCTGAACTCAAACGCAACTTAGTACCCAAGGCACTCTGCAGGCTCTCCCAAAATCTCGAAGTAAACCGCGGATCTCTATCCGAAACAATACTTAACGGAATACCATGCAGACACACAATCCTCTCAATATACAGCTTAGCCAACTTCTCCAAAGGGTAATCCATACGCATAGGGATAAAGTGAGCAGATTTAGTCAATCTATCCACGATAACCCAAATAGCCTCAAAATTACTCGGCGTCCTCGGCAAACCCGATACAAAATCCATGGAGATACTATCCCACTTCCACTCAGGAATAAACAACGGCTTCATCAAACCCGATGGCTTCTGATGCTCAATCTTTGACTTCTGGCAAGTCAAACAAGAATATACAAATTCCGCGATATCCTTCTTCATACTAGGCCACCAAAATACTTTCCTCAAATCCTGATACATCTTAGTAGCACCCGGATGAATACTCAATCCGCTACGATGTCCTTCTTCAAGGATACTCTTTTTCAGCTCAACAACATTTGGAATACAAACTCGATCCCGACATCTCATAATACCATTCTCATCAATCCGAAAATCACCACCTCGGCCTTAGTTGATTAAAGTCAACCGATCAACTAAGCTCAAATCCGATTTCTGTCCTTCTCGAATTTCGTCCAAAATACCACTCGTAAGCTTTAACATACCCAACTTAAATCCAAAAGAAGTTCTCTCACATACCAAACTCAAATCTCGAAATTGCTCGACCAATTCTAACTCTTTCACCATCAACGCCGACATATGCAATGATTTCCGACTCAATGCATCCGCTACAACATTCGCTTTACCCGGATGGTAATTCAAGCCAAAATCATAATCCTTCAAAAGTTCAAGCCATCTTCTTTGTCTCGCATTCAATTCCTTTTGATCAAAAAGATATCTCAAACTCTTGTGGTCGCTAAACACTTAAAATCTTGCGCCAAATAAATAATGCCTCCAAAGTTTCAACACGAACACAACGGCAGCCAACTCTAAGTCATGCGTAGGATAATTCTTCTCATGCACTTTGAGTTGCCTCGAAGCATAAGCTACAACTTGGTTATTCTTCATCAACACACCTCCTAAACCCATCAAAGAAGCATCACAATACACAACGAATGGTTCTTCTGGATTTGGCAGAATCAAAACAGGAGCTGTCGTCAACCTTCGCTTAAGTTCTTGAAAACTCGCTTCACACTTGGCGTCCCAAACAAAGGCTTGACCTTTCCTAGTCAACTGCGTCAACGGCAACGATAACTTAGCAAATCCTTCAATAAACTTCCGATAATAACCGGCTAAACCAAGAAAACTTCTGATCTCAAAAACTGACTTCGGAGTCTCCCATTGCGACACCACTTCAACCTTCGACGGATCGACCGCAATACCACCACAAGAAATCACATGACCAAGGAAACTAACTTCCTTCAACCAAAATTCACACTTAGAAAGCTTCGCGAACAACTGCTTCTCTCTCAGCACAGATAACACAATCCTCAGATGCTCGGCATGCTCTCCTTCGCTCTTCGAATAAACCAAGATGTCGTCGATAAACACAACCACAAACGTATCCAAATACAGATGGAAAATCCTATTCATGTACTCCATAAATACACCTGGTGCATTAGTCACACCAAATGGCATCACGGAATATTCATAGTGTCCATACCTCGTCCGAAAGGCCGTCTTCTGAATATCCTCAGCTTTCACACGGATCTGATGATACCCAGATCTCAAATCAATCTTGCTGAACACGCTTGCACCAACCAACTGATCCATCAGATCATCAATCCTTGGAAGTGGATACTTATTCTTAATAGTCACCTTGTTCAACTGTCTGTAATCCACACAGAGCCTCATAGAACCCTCTTTCTTCTTAACCAACAACACCGGTGCACCCCACGGTGACACGCTCGGACGAATTGTTGCACCCCAAATTTTGACCCCTTAGATCTTCATCACCATTTTAGGATCATATTCATTTGTTTATCTAACCATAACATATTTCAAGTTTGTCTTTGTTAAGTTACAGGCGAATCAGGGTTCTGTACAGTTGGGAATCGAGGGTTCGACAGTTTAAACAGTCAATGCATTGTATTATTTCGCCATGAAACAAGTTTCTACACGATCAAGAATACTACATTGGGATAATCATGAATCCAATTTGGGGTTTTCACACAAAGATTAGGAACAATGCAGTTCAGGATCCCCGATTAGGGTTTCTGATCAGGAAAAGTCAACTGTGGTTTGACTTTTGATTTAAAAGGTTCTCCAATGATGTAATTATGGTCCATGAAGTTCATATGACTTATTGAAGTCCCCACAAGAAGTTTCAAAGCCTCAGGAAACCCAGGACACCAATAGTCGATTCAGAGGTTTTCAATCGTTCGGTTCGTCTGACTGAAAAGTCAACCCATTGACCAACATGGTTTTAACCCAAAATTGAAGCCAAATATGTTCCCAACATCATTTAATATCTAATAATGAAGTTTTGTGACCAATTGATCAAGAATTGAGAAGTAATCAAAAAGTTGGGAAATTAAAGTTTTGAAAAGGGCAAAGCCATAACTCCTTAAACACACAAGGGTTTTTGACCTAGTTTCAAGAGGAATGAGTTCCTAAAACAACCATAAATATTTTAGTAACTAATTGGGGCTTTCTAAAAAGTACAAGTGGGTTCCATAACTCTTCCTGGTTAGAGATAACCAAGGTCCACAAGTTGGCAAAAACTTACATTGGCAAAACCAGGTCAGCATGAGTTCTTTTGATTCCAAAACCTCTCCAAATCGATGCTAATCCAAGACTAATCCTCGCTTATGATGTTTATATTGATAATAAACTTTTTTACATCAATTCCCACGAAAATGGCACAAAGATCAAAGGAAATGATTATTTAATGCAAGTTGCAAAAGTGAATAGTGAAGAAAGAGAAAAAGGTGGCTACCATTGTCAAATCATCAACTTTAATTCAACAAGTCACCTCCTATCCTATCAAGCATGATGAAAAAGATATATAGGGTATGAATAATATCTTAGTAGAGTGGCTTAAAGATAAAGATGAAGATTGCATTGGAAAACTCAAAGATTTTCATGATGGAAGGTTAAAATTGGCAATTTGCTTCACTTTTGCCCATACCTTGATCCAAGGCCTTTGTCTATAAATAGAACTCACTTCCTAAATCATAAACACACAATTTCCATGCTAGAAACAAGCTAGAACTCCCTTCCTTACACAATCGCAAGTTCTTGCAAAATCTCATTAAGTTTCCAAAATCCCTCAAAATTTGCTTTTGAAAAACACCGAAACCATTTCCAAACTTCTTCCAACTCAAGAAACACTTCAAGCACATAAAGTATGATGTATTGAAGCTATCCAAGTCACTTCCACACTTATGTAACAAAATCTTGTAAGAGCTCTCAAGATCTCTAGTTTTCTTATTGCTTAAGCTTGCTTCAAGAGGTAAACCTAAAACTCATAAATGTGAACTTTCCACTTACATTCCACATGCTACCATGGCTATTTTTAGGTTTTTTTTCTACCATGATGTTCTTGAACTTTTTCAACTTGTAACTTGATTTTTTTTTCTTGTGATATTGATCTTGTATTATTCATAAATTTTTGTTAACATGTTTAAATAATCAAATTTGTTTGATTCATTGTCTTACCACGTGCATTTTATTCCTTTTATCATTTAAATTTTCATGTTTTGTTTACAAACTTAAAAACCACATAACTTCTCCATTTTAAATCATTTTTAAGTGGTTCTTTTTGCTAAATTCTTGTGTTAATGAGTATTTTCACATGACATATGATTCATATTTTTATCCCTTTATCCTAGCCTTAGGATCGGAGTCGCCGTACTCCAAGTAGTTGTCCCTCCGTGGACATCCTCTATCATAATAATCTCAACTTAGGCTTGGAGTCGCCGTGCTCTATTTAGTCATCCCGCCGTGGACATTTCCCGTGTTTACATTTACAACTTTAGCCTTAGAGTCGCCGTGCTCTATTTAATCGTCCCGCCGTGGACATTCCCTTCTATTTAACATAAGAGTTCTTCACCCCTTAGTTAGGGGAACTACGAACGCTCTGATTTCTCAAAGTACCTTTTGAGAATATGTAGGCACAAGGCCCCGATCCTTGGCGAGCAACCTTTTTCTTTTTTCTTTTTTTCCAACCTTTTTCTTTTTTCTTTTTTTCCAACCTTTTCTTTTTTCCTTTGTTTAAACCTTTATATATTTACCCTTAGCACATTTCCTTTAGAAAGCAAACTTTAGCAAACACAAATATTAACAAGAGGTTCCTGTAGAGTACTACAGATGTTTAGGATGTGAAATACCTACCCTAGGCATAACCAACCCCCGAACCTTTAGATCTCTCTTTGCTTAGCTTTAAAGCCTTGCTTTTTCGCTTTGCATTTTTATAGGTTTTTCTTTCTTTAAACCTTTCCTTTTTTGGATAAATTAAAGTCCGGTTGTGAATTTAAGAATTAAATATTCAAGTTAATCAATAGCTTGGTATCACGATTCTCACCGCAACAGAAATGGCGACTTCACTGGGGAATTCCCCTAAGAGGGTTAAGCCCACCTTGTTTATATTTATGTTTGCTTTATGTTTACTTGCTTTTATATTTGTATATATTTGTACATCTATCTGTTTGTGCTTGGGTTCTTCTGTATGCAGGGTTGTTGCTTTGAGTGGTGAGGATAAGTCCTATACCCGGACTCGAGTGCACTTATGATAGGATGGTGGTATATTCAGGAAGGCTTATAGGGAGTTGATTCCCGACCAAGCTAACTTGAGAAACCACCACTCAGTGGAGGCCCTCTTGAGAGTTATTTTTGTTGAACGAGTATTCGTGAAAACATTACTATTTTCAATTTAGGAGCCTTTGACACTGAGGACCTTTAGTTACCTTTCATCCTTGTTGCACCCCAAAATTTGACCAACAATTATTTATTCATTGAGTGTTTGAAAGTTGATACCTTCATCAGAAAGTTCAAGAGATCCTCAGAGGAATTGGTGGAAACCAGGGTTGTGTGCTTCATAGCTTGAGAGTTGTGGGTGCTCCTCAGATGATTCTGAGACTTTGAGAATGAACTTGATGTTTTTAGAAAGCCTATGATATGTCTTGATAGCCATCATGAAGCCCAGGGAGGTCATTATGCAAGGATTCAGGAGATTCAACCATGAATGGTAGAATTAGGGTTTTGACTGGGTCAACCCTGGGATAACTGAAGATTTGGAGAAGGTTGAGACCTAATCCAGGGGCCATGAGATCATGGAAGGATGCATAACGATGTTATAAAGATGATTCCTAGACCAACTCCTCATGATTGAGGAGTTTGAGAAGTTTTGAGTTAGGGTTTCTGAGGATTGTCAGTGGAAAAACCCTAATTTGACCCCTATCTTCCAGACAGTTTTATCTCTAGATGTGATTGATATCTCATCTTCCCCACAACATGAATGTTGTAGAGCTTGTTCTTAGCTTCAATTTAAGTGGTGGAAGTCCTTAATAGGAGTTACAGAGCTCAAGTTATGGTTTTGACAAATTACAGGTCAGCAGGGGTGTGTGAATCTGGGTCCTTAAAAGTCACCCAACTTGCAGACAACTTTTGCCCTAGTAGGGTGATTCCTATGATCTCTTGGTCAACATGAATGTTGGAGGGCATCTTCTTAGCTTTAATTTGAGTAGTATAAGTCCTTGATAGGATTTGTGGAACTCAACTTATGGTTTGAACAAGACAGGGGTATTTTGGTCATTTGTCAGTTATAGGTCATTTTTAAGCAAAGGCCATATCTCCTATTTCCAAGCCTCAAATGGAAAAACTCAAAACATGAAAGTTGTTCAAAATGTGATTTTAATTCTAGAAAGAAGGTCATGAATTGTTGGAAAGGCTCATAGCATGGATTTGCATGATTGGTCAAAAATGAACTAAAAATGGCTTATAAGTTTAAAAAGTTGAAATTGGAAATTGGTTTGGAGGATCTAGAAATCCAAAATGGGTCATCCAATATATCATTTTGATTGGAAACATCATTTGTAGAACATTGGTTTAGATAGAATTTTGATTTGAAGCTTTAAAATGGGTGATGCTTTGTTATTTTGTTACTTGCATTTGAAGTCACCTTTGGAAATCCTAACACAAGGCAAAGAAAAAGCTTGTAATGGTTCATAACACTTCAATATATCATGCAAGGAGATTTTAAGGCCAATTTGCAATGGATAATGCATGATGCATGAGATTTTCAACTTACCATCATATGAGATTCTAGCACTTTCTAGATCTTTCTAGATGAATCCAAGAGCTTCCATTAATCATTATTTAAAGAGTGAATCAGGGAGGGTAAATGGTTGGTGATCATTGTTGATAAGAGGTGAGATTAGAGTGTGAAAAGCAAGATTCTTCCATTGGCAATTTGATCTCAAACCTTCATTCTCTTCAATCTCCATTCATTTCTACACCACAAACCTATTATTCTGATCATTGTGAGTGAATACATGCTGAGGTAGAAGAAGATCCATGGCAGTTTGAAGCTATCTTGAGGAAATTGCAAGAATTGCATTTTGCTGTCCAACTCGAGTTTCAAGCCTTGTTCACCATTTTTGCTGCATACAGAATCCACATTGGCCTCTAAGGATCAAACAAGGAAGGTTTCAAGCACTGAATTGCAAGGAAACCCTAGCTTCCATTAAAGGGTAACAGGTTGGTGATCTTGCTCAAATCTCATAGTTTATGTACATTCTGCCATAGTTATAGGTGTAGAATTGTTAAGCTAGGGTAGAAGACCATTTTCTGAGAAATAGAGAGCAATTCGAGGAGTTACATAGCAGGGCATTGAATCTTTAATTGGCAAGAATAAGCTGGATCAAGAGCTTTAGCTGGCATGTTATAGTTCATTGTGATGAGGGTAACATAAAGAGCATAATCAGGACATTAGATTTGAGTTTTACCAATGTTGATACCAGAGGAAAGTGGTGGAACCCTAGTTTTCTCGCATGCTGTTTGGATGATATAAGATGGTTCAAGAGAAACTATGAACATGGTTAGATTCCTGGTGTTAAGTAGGGTAATTTCAGTCTTTGGATCGTGGCAAACCATGGAGAATTGAGAGAGAAAGATAGACTGGAAGTTTCCTGCGTGAGGACTCGCGTTGCTGCAAAACCCTAATCTGTTTGGGACGATGAACCAGGGCCATTGGATGAGGGTCAAATGCTTGACTGGAGACTCCATCGTGCGGTCACGATTAAAAGAAGAAAACGGAGGGAAAATTAAAAAAGATTGAGACGCCGTCGTTTTGTTTAATGAGGAAAACTGGGCTCAGCATACTTTCACTATCCACACCCCCCCGTATCCAGGCCCGTTGAATTTCCAACTGCGCGCGTGTACTATTTTCACCCCCTCCCTCATTTTTCTCATTTTATATTTTGTTTTGTTTTATATTTTTAGTGAACTTTGATAATTCATAAAAAATTGATAAATAATGTTTTTTTGTTCATTCTTTTTGCCATGTTTAGATAATAATGTGTAGAAAATTATAAAAATAAAAATAGGATTTTATTTTTAATGTAGAATTTTTGGTGATATTTTATTTTAAATAGGGCATTTATTTTCTTTTAGTTGATATCTCATTTTCTATGAATATTTTTAGGACTTTCCCTTAGGGTTTTTGAGCCATTCTTTTTGGCATAGTTAGGTATTGACCCCTAGTTTCATGTAGGATTTATCTCTTGATTTGTAGAATAAATTTGATGTAGTTTGATTGTTAGACATTTAGATGCTCTAATTAGGGTTTTAGGTTGTATATATGAACTTGAACAAATTTGTTTTGGGGTTTATAGGCCAAATTAGTGTATGGGGAATACATGGGTTAAGGGTAAGTATGTATAGAATCCCCTAGAATTTTACTAGAATATTGTATGGTGTTTTAGTATTTTTCATTGATTTTTGAATGTATGGATAGTATGTGTGTTGCTTAAAGGCATAAGTTGTATTGTTGTGTTTTCTTTCCCTCCCCTTTGAGTGTGTGAGCTTGGAAGATTGAGTTGAAGACCTTGTGGATCACCATGGAAGCTTTGAAGAGCTTGCAGAGAAGTTTAGCATAGCTTTTGTTGTTCTGTTCATAGGTTTATAAGTGCATAGGCAGAGCCCTAGACAGATTACTCTGTTCAATAAACAAGGAGTGTCTTGTTCACCTCCTTTCTTCTCTATGACACAGAGTCCCTTGAGGGTATTCACCTCTCTCCTTTGGAGGGATTAGTGACCTTGCCCCATAAGGTAGAACTTTGAGAGAGCCTTTCCTTTGATGTTAAGTCCTCAATGGCATCCTTTGGAAGTCAGTGAGTACTGTAACATCCTCACCTCCTCTTGTTGGCTGAATCTTGTTTGCTGGAGCATTGGAGCCATTGAAGATAGAAGTTGAGGCCTTGAAGAGGATGATTCCTTGAAGATTATTGAAGTCTGAAGACTCCGTGAAGATCAAGTTGATGCCTGAAGATCCCTGAAGATAGTGATGCCTGAAGGTAAAGCTGATCAGAGGAGCTGAAGCTCAAGGGAGAAGATGAGTTGATACTCATGTTGTAGGGTTGATACCTGGAAAGCAAGTGATCTCTGAAGTCTGAAGACTGGGTTGCTGCTGGAGGAGCTGAGGCTTTCTTCTGTTTTCTTTGATGTATTGTGTGTTTTGTCTGATTTGTCTGTTGCATTAGACTAAGCTCATTTAGAATAAGTTCAGTCTAAGAGCATGAGTGCATCTGATTGTATTGTTACTGCCTGGCTTTGCTTGCGGGTATTCGGTAGAGCCCAGCTCCCTTGCCCATGTGTTTATTTTGCTTGATAGCATTTCATTTCTTTTATCTGTGTGAGTACAATTTACTGTTTTTGCTTGATAGCATGTTGTTTATTCCAGTATGATTACTGTTATTTCATGACTGGCTTGAGGTCGAGACGAGCTTGTGGAGGCTGAAGCCCCACACACATTTCCTCCCTCACTTGCATTGCATGCATTTTACTGTTAAAGCTGATGCTTTTGTCTGTTTTGGCGTATCATTGACATGATCCCTTAGGACTCTCATTTCCTCTGATGAGGATCTGATGATAGACTTTTAGGTTGAAACCTATGCATGACAACATCTAGGAGTTCCCTGTTCAAACCTCAACCATAGGACGAATCCATGGCATGACAACAGTAGGACTTGATAGTCTCCCTCCTAGTTGGGCTTGTTCTCTTCTCATCTCGAAACAGTTTAAGATACAGTAATCATGAATGATTTCTTTCGTACGTTACGAGCCTTAAGCTATCTGAGAAAGGATTATGGGAGAGTTTCTTTTCCACAGTCTGGATGTTTAGTATGGTACCCTTTGGGTGACATGCGACACATTCACTCTCAGGTCATAGTCTCTAGTGCGGTTGAAATCGCAAACACAATAAAAAAACACTTCTTTTAGGAGATAACCCGTAGTTTCCCGAACTACGTTTGCTCTGATCTTTCATACCAGATGAAAGTACGTAGGCATAGGATGCGATGTCCTAGCGAGCAACCTTTCCCCCTTCACCCGTAGTTAGCCGAACTACGTTGACTCTGATTTCTCGTTCCAGACGGGAATACGTAGGCATAAAGCGCGATGCTTTGCCGAGTCATTTTCTTTTTCTTTTTCAGCCAGCCTTGATAGGTAGATAGATTATAACCAACCCGTCCAAGTAAACAAACAAGCGAGGATCCCGTCGAGTACGACGGACGTGAGGGGTGCTAATACCTTCCCCTTGCGTAACCGACTCCCGAACCCAGACAATGGTTGCGACGACCTTGTCTTACCCTTATTTGTCAGGTTTTTCCGATCGTTTCCTTTCCCGCTCTGAGGGATAAATAACGAAAGGTGGCGACTCTTCTGTCATGCCGGCACCTTATTTTCGTGCAAGCGACAACTGGCGACTCTGCTGGGGACTCCAACGGTTCCCTGCGAGTCAATCCTATCGTTTGTGTGTTTGCTTGTTGGGTTGCGTTTATTTATCGCATTTTTACTTCTCGCGCTTTATTTCCCGCATTTTATGTTCCAGTATAATATGATTATTTGTGCTGTTGTGGGATGGGAGTTCTGATTGAGTGAGAAGCCAGACCCAGGCTTGAGTGCACCATAGACTTAGAGTGGAAATTAGTGGGCGCGTGCTTGCTTTGTAGGCACTAGTGTCTCATGAAATCCACGCTCAGACGAGGTCCATCCGGTTGGCTTCACTTTCAACCCTTTGGGTTGAGACGGTTGCTGGTTTGGTGGATTGTCGACTCTGGGGACCGATCATTTGTGATTCAGCTAAGTGAGGCCTCTTCAGGACTTGATGATGCCACTCCTTCTGGGAATCGTATCATCAGTTTTGAAAGTCTGTGACGCTGATGAACGCATAGGATGCCGTACCTTGAGTCAGTCTAGGTTCATACCTGTGAGTGGGACTGGGTTTATTGCAGGAAACTTTGACCTCCAGACCACCTGGTTTTCTTGACAGTGAATCAGTTATGTTGATGTCAGGGTTCTCATTGGCAGATTTGACTATTCTTGACAGAGCGAGGGTTTAATCAGAGGATTTTATCATCGGGTGTTTGTCTGTTCTTAATAGAGCAGACTTTGATCAGTGTATTATCATCAGTGGTTTGTTCTGGATGGAGCAGATTTTGAGCGAGGTCCGAAGATCTCATCAGCAGCTGCGTGTTTGTTCTTGATGGGGCAGATTGTGATTTTGGGGTCTGAAGACTTCAACAGGTGTTCCTTGATCTTGCACCCGGGGTCCTTATTATCAGTCACTTACCCTTGTCAGAACAGCATTTTGATCTCGGTCCTATCGGATGGTTATTCTCAGCAGATCAGATTAGTGGTCTTACACCGGGGTTTCCCTCTCATCAGTGACTGTTGATACCGAATCTCCACAGCAGCCACCTGGATATATTATGGCATACCTGCATTTTGCATTAGTTTGCGCATTCATCTGCATTCCATTAACGTGTGTCTGTGTTGCAGGTACCGTTCCCCCGATCCCGGATTTCTCGTCTTCTGCTGTTATTATGGCTTCTCTCAGGAAGACTGTTGCGTACAAGTTCCCGACCCCCGATGTGTCGAAGCTGACTGGTTTGATAGCCCTGGCAGGGGATTCTGTGAGGGATAGGTTCAGGAAGTCTTATGGCAGGTTGCTTAGCCTGGTTTACAAACCTTCTGCGTCCGAGTTGAATGGGTTACATGCTCTTCTGCAGTTTTATGACCCTCCCTTGAGGTGTTTCACTTTTCATGACTTCGTTCTCGCGCCGACATTGGAAGAGTATGCTGATATGCTGGGTGTGCCTATCAAAAGGCAAGTGCCTTTTGTTCACATGGATGTTGAACCTGATCTGGTTGGTTTGGCTTCCTCACTCCATTTGAGCGCTTCTGAGTTAGTAGTGACGAGTTGGAACAAGGTCCCAGGGTTCTCTCTGCAGTTTCTGATAGCTAAGGCTCAGCAATGTGCTAAGGACAAATGTTGGGACGCCTTCAGCGCCATCCTTGCTTTATGCATATATGGCATTATCCTATTTCCCAGCATGCCTGATTTCGTGGACTTTGATGCATTCCATATCTTTGCCTCAGGGAATCCAGTCCCTACTCTGATCGGAGACGTTTACCACTCAGTGCATTACAAAAATGAGAACCGGAGAGGGAAGAATGTTTCATGCTGCGTACCGTTGTTGTACAAGTGGTTTGATAGTCATTTGCCTAAGAAGGGTTCTTCTGTCTTGTCTGCAGCCACAGCTGAGTGACCTGAGCGTCTGATGAGTTTGTCGGCAGAAGATATTGATTGGTTCGTTGACAGGGACAGGTTAGGCACCGAGGTGATCTTCAGTTGTAGTGGGTTTCCTAACGTACCTCTGATAGGTAGGAAGGGTTGCATCAACTACAACCCATCATTGCTAGTTCGTCAGTTTGCATATGCTTTGAGGACTCCACCGAAGGAAGAAGAGGTACGGGAATCTCTGTACCTCACGGGTATTCTAGAGGGGGATTTGTTGTCCAAGCTTCAGTATGCGTGGAACAATATCAGCACGAGAGGAAAGCCTTTGTTGGGGAAGAGCAACAGCCAAGCCTACCCTCCTTATTCAGAATGGATCAGAGCCAGAGCCAACACTATAGGGATGCCATTCCCTCATGTCAGACCAGAGAGTCCTCCACCAGTTGAAGAGCCCATCACTGTGCCCGTTCATCAGCACAACCAGGTATTAGCCGAGCGTGATGAACTGAAGAAGGCAAATGCAGAATTAGAGGAGTTAGCTCAACTTCGAAGTGAGAGGAACGAAGCCGTGCATGCTCTCAAAAAGCAAACAGAATCGGTAAGCCAGCTAGGTGCAGACTTGGCAAAGCAGATTGCTGATCGGGAACGCTTGGGTCAAGACTTCAGGGCTGCTAATGATGTGCTAGCTACGAAGAAGCAGCATTTGGAGGAAGCATACCGGAGAATATCTAAGTTCGACCAGCATTGGAAGACTTCCATGGCCACCAGGAAGGAGCGAGAAGACAAGCTGATGCTGCAGATTTCTAAGCTAGAGACCGAAGTGAAGGACAGTGAGCGGAGGTTTGATGAAGAGGCCGCCCGCAGGTACTCCGCTGAAGCCCGTCTCAACAAAGCCATTGCTAGCCTGAAGGAGCATAAGCTGATGTTTGAGTCTAAGAAGCGGAAGCTGGAGGATTGCTTTGGCAAAGGCGCTTGGGAGAGTTCAGTTCAGGGGCTTCAGCATACCATCAGGCAGAGGGAACTACTCGTCGAGGGGTTGCTCACTTCGCCAGATCATTCAGAGACAAAGGAGTTATTAGCAGAGTATCGCACCCGCTGCCGTACTTGACTAGTTATATCCCTGTTGTTTTTGATCTTTGATGTATGCTGACCATCACCAGACTTGTTGGCTGAGGTCATGTTGTTGATTTGTACTCGCTGATACTGTGTACTGCCTCGACAGGCCTTTCCATATATATATGAGATTGATGTTTCCATGATTGGGCTCAGATTTCGTCTTCCTCTTATTATTATCAACACTGGCACTAAGGCACTAGGATCGGGGGAAAATCTCCCACGCACACAGACACACGCATGCATCTGCATAAAGCATATCTGCATGGTGTATATCTTATCGTTTTTCCTAACCTTTATTGTTAACAGGTTTTTCAGGTTCCGAGCTGCTTTCGATCTCCAGGATTGATCAAAGACTCATCCACCGCTATTCAACTCGCGCTAATCAGACGAGAATCATGGACCAGGTGCAGTCAGATGTTCAAGAACTCCGTGAACGGATGGATCGTTTTATGGAGCTGATGCAGGTGGTCGCGAATGGTCAAGACCAGCTTCGTACTCTGGTTCAACCTCTGATCTCCAGGGTTGACAGTAATGGCATACTTCATGGAGGGGCCGTGCCTACTCCTCCTCCAGGGGATACTCCACAGAACGTTGTTCCTGCTGCCGGGGGCAACGGCAGTGCTAACGGCAATCTGATGACTAATATCGGGCTCAACGCGGCTGGCGTCGACAATGGTAGTTTGGGAGCCAATGTTAACATAGGGCCGGTCAACGGCAATGCTGGTGCAGGAAATCTGTTGGTGCCTCAACCGTGGCTGGAGGACCATCAGGATGACATATTTTCTCAGAGAGGTGTAGAAGCAGAGTTGAATGCTGAAGCTCGACTCAGGTTCAAGGCGCTGGAAGACAAGATGAGAAGCATAGAAAATCAGAACACACTGGGCGTTGACATGTCCAACCTCGGGTTGATTGCTGACTTTAAAGTACCTCACAAGTTCAAGGTGCCTACCTTTGAAAAGTATAAGGGTACTACCTGCCCCCGTGTTCACCTCCGATCTTATTATAGAAAGATGTCCGCTTATTCTGACGATGAGAAGTTGCTGATGCACTTCTTTCAGGATAGTCTTTCTGGTCCATCGCTCGAATGGTATATGGGTTTGGAGCCCGCTACTGTGCGCACCTGGAAAGATCTTGCAGAAGCGTTTGTTCTCCACTATCAATACAATAGCGACTTGGCTCCCAACCGAGTTCAGCTTCAGAATCTTTCACAGCGGAACAATGAAAGCTTCAAAGAGTACGCCCAGCGGTGGCGTGAATTGGCTGCTCGGGTTCAACCGCCGATGGTTGAGCGTGAGCTAGTGCAAATGTTCGTGGCTACCCTTCCTGGAATCTATTATGAAAAGCTGGTCAGTGGCATGTCTGGAACATTCTCGGCTCTTATCACTTTGGGCGAGCATGTTGAGAACGGTATAAAGATTGGAAAAATCCAGGGCGAATCACCCTCAGCTGGAGGAGGCGGCAAGAAACCCTATACTGGCAAGCGTCGAGAGGGAGACGCCAGTGCTGTCACTAATGCTAGGAGAAAGGGCAAGGGCTCCCAGTCTCAGATTGCTAGCATAAATATCCCAGCTGCTCCACCGCAGCAGTAGCAGCAGCCTCACCAGCAGAATCAGCAGGGGTATAAAAGATATCAGAATCGGGCTCCTATGACGAATCGTCAGTTCGAAACTCCACCTATGTCGTATGCACAGCTTCTGCAAACATTGCTTCAGCTCCAACTGATTCAAAAGAGGACGTTGGCTCCCTTAACAGGGGCACCACCACCGGGGTATGATGCCAATGCTACTTGTGAATTCCATACTGGGGCACCAGGCCATACGATTGAGAATTGTAAAGCTTTTAAGCATAAAGTCCAGGACTTGGTGGACGCCAAGGTTATCAACTTTTCTGACAACGTGCCCAACGTTACCAAGAACCCAATGCCTCATCATAAGGGCGGCGGAGTGAATGCTGTTATCACTGAGGAGAGTGCGGACTTGCTGAGTGATGTCAAAGATTTGAAGACGCCGCTGAGTTTTGTCAAGGCTAAAATGCTGAAGAGGGGCTTCTTTCCTGGGTGTGGAGAGTTATGTATGGCTTGTGCTACGCTTCCTGACGGGTGTGAGTAGTTGATCGAGGGTATCCAAAGTCTGATGTCTGAGGGTATTTTACAGTTCAGCCGGAGCATTGAGAGTGCATCAGGGGAAGTCGTGCTGAAGCAGGCAGACGAAGTTGCTACCATTACTATTCCTCGTCACCCCATTACTATTTCTGCGCCCCGTCCGCCTACTATCACCATCACTAGGGCCGGACCAATCCCATTCGAGAGTACTAATGCTGTTCCATGGCATTACGGCGCCGAAGTTTACTGCAATGGTCAGAAGGTAGAGCTTGAGCCATTCGGATCGACTGCGCAGAATCTTACCGAAGTCAGTGGTATCACTAGAAGCGGTAGAGTGTTTGCGCCAGCAGAGGTTGCAGCAGAGAAGGTGGTCCGAGCTGACGCTGTGGATAAGGATAAAGGTAAAGCTGTCGAAGAGGTCCCTTCTGGGGCAGAAAAGGACTTGCTGGTTAAAGACGCTGAAGAGTTCATGCGACTAATCAAGAAGAGTGACTACAAAATTGTAGATCATCTTCATCAGACTCCGTCAAAGATCTCGATTCTTAACTTGTTGCTGTGCTCTGAGGCGCACCGCAACACGTTGCTGAAGGTATTGAATGCTACATACGTGCCGCAGGAGATATCAGTAAATCAACTCGAGGAGGTAGTAGCCCATGTTAATGCTGGTAATGGGCTGGGATTTACAGATCTGGAGCTGACTCCTAAGGGAAGAGATCACAATAGCGCCTTGCACGTCTCGATAGAGTGCAGAGGCACGATTATGTCACATGTCCTGGTGGATACGGGTTCCTCGCTTAACGTGCTTCCGAAAAAGGCGCTAATGAAGTTGGATACCCGTGGATTGCTGTGCACGCCCAGTGATCTGGTCGTGAAAGCCTTTGATGGAACCAAGCGCCACGTCTTCGGAGAGTTGACCCTGCCAATTCAAGTTGGTCCAGAGACGTTCAATACGGTTTTCTATATCATGGATATCATGCCCGCCTATAGTTGCCTCTTAGGTCGGCCATGGATCCATTCCGCTGGTGCCGTGACGTCCACGCTGCATCAGAAGCTTAAATATGTTGTTGGGGGCAGCATAGTGACAGTCTGTGGTGAGGAGGACATCATGGTAAGCCACCTGTCGTCCTTTAAATACGTTGAAATGGATGGTGAGATCCATGAGACTCTTTGCCAAGCATTTGAAACCGTCAGGTCGAAATAAGTAGCTTCTGTCGTCGCAGAGAAGCAAGAGTTGAACCTCTCCTCGTTTAAGGAAGCTCGGGCCGTTGTCGAAGTCGGTTCCACCCCAGGCTGGGGGCATGTCTTGGATATACCAATCAAACAGGATAAGTTTGGATTGGGATATTCTCCTGAAGCTGAGGCTTCATCCTCTTCTGGCAGCTCGTCTCGTGGGAAAGGGCCGATCTTATTCACCAGGGGGGAGTAATTTTCGAGAGCATCAACGCCGCGTCGGAGGACAGCGGGGACAGTGATTGCGATCTTGATGCCTGGATTCAACCGAGCAAGCCGGGCGAGCGCCTCCACAATTGGACCATCAAGGAGATTATCAAGCTGACAAGTGAAGAGTAATGATTTGCTTTTTACAATCTTTGTACAACCGTATGTCCTGCCCGGGGCATAGTGGTTTTGTTGTCAGGGCCTTGTTGGATTATGTGTATGCATTTTGTTAATAAATAAAAGGCGTTTTCTTCGTAATCAAATATTGTGTTCTCTATTATTCCTATTTTATGTTTATTTCGAAAAAACAGCAAAATGGCAACGAGGTTCGTGCTAACCTGCATATTCTTGCTTTAAACTTAACCCTTGTTATTGCAGGATCCATGTAACAGATGCATCGACTCTGGACCCTCTACGGCTCACTACGACTTTGATTGCCCGATCTATCAAGTCGAGGAGGAGATTGATGAAGAAGAAGACCTTCCGGAAGAGTTGGCCCGCTTGTTGAGACAAGAGGAGAAGGTTATTCTGCCTCACGAGGAGGATATTGAGATCATAAATCTGGGTTCTGAGGAGCTTATCAGGAATGTCAGAGTAGGGGCTGCGCTGCAGAATGATGTCAAGCATAGACTGGTCGAGATGCTTCAAGAGTATAGTGACGTCTTTGCTTGGTCGTATGAGGATATGCCCGGACTCGACACTGATATCGTGGTTCATCGCTTGCCGTTGCGAGAAGATTGCCCTCCAGTCAAGCAGAAGCTTAGGAGGACGAGACCAGACATGGCTGTAAAAATCAAAGAAGAAGTCCAGAAGCAGTTGGACGCAGGATTTCTAGCCGTTACCACTTACCCTCCGTGGGTCGCCAACATAGTACCTGTACCGAAGAAGGACGGTAAGGTACGTATGTGCGTCGATTATCGGGATTTGAATAGGGAGAGCCCTAAGGATGATTTCCCGTTGCCTCATATCGATGTGTTGGTCGACAATACAGCCCAGTTTTCCGTGTTTTCATTCATGGATGGCTTCTCCGGTTACAATCAGATTAAGATGGCACCGGAGGACATGGAGAAAACGACGTTCATCACCCCCTGGGGAACATTTTGCTACAAGGTGATGCCCTTCGGTCTGAAGAACGCAGGGGCCACTTACCAGCGAGCAATGGTAACTTTGTTTCATGATATGATTCATCATGAGATCGAGGTCTATGTTGATGACATGATTGCAAAGTCCCAAACGGAGGAAGAGCATCTGGTCAACCTGTTGAAGCTGTTTGAAAGGCTTAGGAAGTTCAGGCTGAGGCTGAATCCTAACAAGTGCACTTTCGGAGTGCGGTCCGGAAAGTTATTGGGGTTTATCGTTAGTGAACGAGGTATTGAAGTTGATCCTGCGAAGGTAAAAGCTATCCAAGAAATGCCAGCGCCGAAGACAGAAAAAGAAGTTCGTGGTTTCCTGGGCCGAATAAACTACATTGCAAGGTTTATCTCTCAGCTAACGGCCACCTGTGAACCGATGTTCAAACTTTTAAAGAAAAATCAGGCGATTACTTGGAATGAGGATTGCCAGAAGGCATTCGACAAAATAAAGCAGTATCTTTAAGAACCTCCAATCTTGATACCCCCAGTGGCTGGACGGCCATTGAGCATGTACCTGACGGTTCTGGAGAATAGTATGGGGTGTGTTCTCGGTCAGCACGACGAGACGGGCAGAAAAGAGCATGCCATTTATTACTTGAGTAAAAAGTTCACTGAGTGTGAATCTCGATACTCGATGCTGGAGAAGACGTGTTGTGCATTAGCCTGGGCCGCCAAACGTCTACGACAGTATATGCTCAACCACACCACTATGCTAATTTCGAAGATGGATCCGATCAAGTACGTCTTCGAGAAGCAGGCTCTTTCGGGCAGGATTGCTAGATGGCAAATGGTGTTAACAGAATATGATATTCAGTACGTCTCCCAGAAGGCCATCAAGGGAAGCGTATTGTCTGATTACCTTGCCGAGCAGCCGATCGAGGACTACCAGCCGATGAAGTTCGAATTTCCTGACGAGGACATTATGTTTCTCAAAGCGAAGGATTGCGATGAGCCATTGCCCGATGAGGGGCCAGATAGGGAGTCTCAGTGGAAGTTGATATTTGACGGAGCGGTTAATTCCTATGGAAGTGGTATCGGGGCTATCATCACGACTCCTCACGGATCCCACATCCCTTTTACTGCGAGACTGACGTTTCCAGTTACCAACAATGAAGCAGAGTATGAAGCATGTATTATGGGTCTAGAAGAGGCAATTGATTTGAGAATCAAGAATCTAGACATATATGGTGACTCAGCGCTTGTAATCAATGAGATTAAAGGGGAGTGGGAAACTCGCCAAGCGAATTTAGTGTCGTACATGAATTATGCCAGGAGGCTGCTTCCGTTCTTCGATCGAGTGGAACTTCATCATGTACCCCGGGCTGAAAATCAGATGGCTGATGCCTTAGCCACGCTGGCTTCAATGTACAAGGTCAATTATTGGAATGAGGCTCCAAGAATTGTACTTTCGCGTCTTGATAGACCAGCATTTGTCTTTGCAATCGAGGATGCCACCGACGGCAAGCCATGGTTCCACGACATCCAGACCTTCCTTATGACTAAGGAGTATCCTGCGGGTGCGTCGACCCAAGATAAGAAGACTCTAAGGAGGCTATCTGGAAACTTTTATCTCAATCCTGATGGAGTGTTGTATAAGAGAAACCACGATCTGGTGCTACTCAGATGTGTAGATGAGAAAGAAGCAAGTATGCTCATGGAAGAAGTCCATGAGGGCACATTTGGTACGCACGCCGGCGGGCACGCCATGACGAGAAAGATCCTGAGAGCAGGGTATTACTGGCTGACTATGGAGTCGGATTGCTTCAGATTCGCGAAGAAATGTCACAAATGCCAGATTTATGCTGATAAAGTTCATGTGCCGCCATGCCCATTGAATGTCATGTCCTCCCCTTGGCCGTTCTCCATGTGGGGCATCGACATGATAGGCAAGATCGAGCCCACTGCATCCAATGGTCATCGTTTTATTCTGGTAGCTATCGACTACTTCACCAAATGGGTGGAGGCAGCCTCGTACGCTAATGTGACCAAGCAGGTGGTAGCTAAATTCATAAAGAGGGACATCATCTGTCGCTATGGAATTCCCGAGCGGATCATTACTGATAATGGTTCGAATTTGAACAACAAGATGATGAAGGAGCTGTGCCAGAGCTTCAAGATTGAACACCACAACTCATCTCCTTACCGGCCAAAGATGAATGGCGCTGTTGAAGCGGCCAACAAGAACATCAAGAAGATTGTTCAGAAGATGGTTGTGACGTATAAAGATTGGCACGAGTTGTTGTCGTTTGCCTTGCATGGTTATCGTACGACAGTGTGTACGTCGATCGGGGCAACTCCTTTCTCCTTGGTGTACGGTATGGAAGCTGTCCTACCGCTAGAAGTGGAGATTCCCTCTTTGCGAGTTCTGGTTGATGTGAAACTCGACGAGGCAGAATGGATTACGAATCGCTTGAACCAACTCAGCCTGATGGACGAGAAGAGGTTAGCGTCGATTGCATTTGGTCGCCTGTACCAAAGCCGAATGAAGAAAGCTTATGATAAGAAGGTGCGCCCTTGAAGCTTTCAGACGGGTGATCTCGTCCTGAAGAAGATTCTTCCGCCACACTCCGATCACCGGGGCAAGTGGACTCCGAATTACGAAGGGCCGTATGTCGTCAGCAAGGTCTTCTCAGGAGGAGCTTTGTTGTTATCCACGATGGATGGTGAAGATTTTGCATCCCCGGTGAACGCGGACGCAGTTAAAAAATACTTTGCTTAAAAGAGACCCGCTGGACAAAAAGAAAGAGTCCAGGCAAAAAAGGGGCATCCCGGCGAACCAAAAACAGAATAAAAGGTTCGGGCAAAAATTAGGGATATATTGAAAAATGTACACCCGCGAAGTCGAAAACCTACACTGGGCGGCTTCGGCAAAAAAGGGTATCCCGGTGAACTGAAAACCCGTAAAGGGCGGGTCACGCAAAAGTTAGGGATTTGAATAAGCAAATGGCTGTGTTCCGCGTATGGACCTTCATTGTTTAGTGGTTCGGAAGACCTGAGGGCCGTTTATCTGAATCAACCTCTTCCGAAGCTGAAGCGTCGGAGAAGTATCGAAGTCGAGTGGGTCTTAGTGGGATCAACTCATGGTGTTCGTCTACGCCTCGATTGCCGACATTTGTATATACTAATGTATATTTATGTTTTCTTTTTGCGCGGCTTCCTCATTCCAGGAGCTTGCCTCCGTTGTAAAACATTTTTGCCCATTCAGGGGTTCATCATCAATAAAATGCACATTATTCAGCAATTCTGCTTGTCTGTTTAGCATTTATCTGTTTTGTTTGCGAATGAAAACGCCGATGTTTTTTTTAATAAAATGCGCATACATAAACCTGCGGGCCTAGGCCCATTGATTGTTGAAACAATTAATTAATTGAATATTGTCACGAGATAATAACCTGGATAGGCCCCTTCGAGGAGGGTATCTTGTCTATTTGTTTGTGTTGTTGCAGGTGTAGCACCTTCCAGAAGATGTGCCGGGCGTATCCCCGAAGCAAGGCGAGCCCTCCTTCTCCAGCAGAGTTCAGTGGTCTCTCCTCCGCAGAATCTGAACGCAAGATGGTGAGCATTGATATGTCTTCCCCAGGTAGAGGTGATTCTCTTCCCCAAGCAGACGCATCCTGAAGGAACGTCACCTCATCAGCTGAATCAAGCACCGAAGAATGGTGTCTTCCCCAGCACCGGGTCACAAGTGCAGATTTCATAGAAGTGTTCTGGTGCCGAAGCTCGTGTTTCCCCAGTAAAGTCTCCAGCGGAATTGGGGTTTCCCCACCAGAGTCGTGTTCTCTCCTGAAGATGGACGATTCCCTCTTCCCCGATAGAGTGTTGGAACAACCGAGGTTGTATTCCCCTGCAGAGTTGCACTATCCCCCGAAGTCAGATGATTCTTTCTTCCCCGACAAGAGTGAAATTCCGCACCAGAGTCGTACTCTCCAGTGAAGTAGGATGATTTCTCTCCCCGGCTGAGTCCGTAGAAAAGCAGAATCCTGGGAAGTCGATCAGATCATGATTGATTTTCCCCAGTGGAATGTGGAACAGTTGAGGTTGTCTCCACAGAGTGGTTATCCCCAGAAGAGTAGCTGAGACAGCCACGCAGTTCACTCCCGCGATTGACATCGCTTTCCCTCAGCAGGTTCAGGTTCTCGCAGAGCTTTGTCCCCCGTAACAGATCAACTGAAGTTGTTTGCCCTGCAGCAGTCGACCGGAAGATCAATTCCCCAGGCGGAGGCCGATTGATATTGGCGTGTCCGCGTTCTCCTCAGCAGGATGATTCCTCTACCTGAGTAGTTCTTTTCTCCTTGGCAGAAGGAATTCCCCCTCGGCATTTATTTTGCTGACGGGATCGCATCATTGTGCATGGCATCCAGCACTGCATAGCATTTAACGTTGCATAGCATTGTGCATGATTGCACAGCATTTAGCATAAATGCATATCATTCCCACCGTGTGGGGCATAGCGCAGAAGCATATGCATCATAAGCATGATCTAGGTCATTATTATGCTTGCCTTACAAGTGTTCGGCCGAAGGATCGGTTGCTCAGGACGATTCCTGATATTCTCTCCAACAAGGTCGCTTTCTTAAGATGATTCTTAAAGACCCCGTTGTAATTTCCACAATCACTCGCCCAAGATGATTTTTGAGATCCCCAGCGAAGTCAGTTCAGGACGACCCTCGAATTCCTCAGCAGGGCCGTTTGCTTAGGACCTCAGCGCAGTTTCCCGAGTGGTTTGCTTAGGATGATTCTTGAGCTCCCCAGTAGCATCCCCAGCAAGAGTTACCCAGAATAATTCTCGGAATCCCCAACGGAGTAAGGATCTTCTCCCCAGCAGGTGACTGGCATTTCCCCAGCAGCAGGCAGGTAGATTGATATCCCCCAGCCAAGCACAGTCATGATTGGCAGACCGAATGTTTCCCCAGGAGGATCCTGAAGGATTGCCCAGCAAGCCGAAGTTTGTTCATCCCCGTGAGTTTGAGGACTGAACGACGTAAGTGTCTTGTAGCCCGAAGGCTATGTTCCTAGAAGGGTAGTTCCCCCAGAGAGCCGTTCAGAGCATCTATCGCTTTCCCCGTGAAGAGATACTTGCTCCCCAGAAGTTTACAGGAAGCGTTTGAGTGAACTCTCTCGTCCTTCCTCAGCAAAATCTACAAGGTTGTTTGGGTGAACCCTCATCCCTCTCTCCTCAACAGAGTTGTTAACTGGATGATTATGTCCGGTGACCCGGCGTGTTCGCTTTTATTTAGAAACGACTTGACAAGATGACAGCAGCGCATGTTTGCTTCCAAGCTCAGGTTTAGTACCTTTGGATGCGTTTGCTTCCAAGCTCAGGTTTAGTACCTTTGGATGCGTTTGATTCCAAGCTCAGGTTTCGTACCTTTGGATGCGTTTGAGTCCAAGCTCAGGTTTCGTACCTTTGGATGTGTTTGAGTCCAAGCTCAGGTTTCGTACCTTTGGATGTGTTTGAGTCCTAGCTCAGGTTTCGTACCTTTGGATGTGTTTGCTTCCAAGCTCAGGTTTCGTACCTTTGGATATGTTTGCTTCCAAGCTCAGGTTTAGTACCTTTGGATGCGTTTGCTTCCAAGCTCAGGTTTAGTACCTTTGGATGCGTTTGATTCCAAGCTCAGGTTTCGTACCTTTGGATGCGTTTGATTCCAAGCTCAGGTTTCGTACCTTTGGATGCGTTTGCTTCCAAGCTCAGGTTTAGTACCTTTGGATGCGTTTGATTCCAAGCTCAGGTTTCGTACCTTTGGATGTGTTTGAGTCCAAGCTCAGGTTTCGTACCTTTGGATGTGTTTGCTTCCAAGCTCAGGTTTCGTACCTTTGGATATGTTTGCTTCCAAGCTCAGGTTTAGTACCTTTGGATGCGTTTGATTCCAAGCTCAGGTTTCGTACCTTTGGATATGTTTGTTTCCATCCCAAGCTCAGGTTGTGTACCTTTGAGATGTATACTTCGGATTCCTGGACCGGGTTTGTGGTCGACGGCGAGGCTGAATGTCTGTTTGATGGCGAGGTCAGACTCTTTGAATCCCCATCAGAGATGATGTTTGTGCGACGGCGATGTCGAGTGTCTATAAGAAGATGTTTGTTCTCAGCGGCGATGTCAGATGCAGTTCTCCAGCGGCGATGCGGGGTACTTTGGTCAGTATTGTATTCCCTCCAGCAGCGATGTCGGGAATTTTGGTGACTCAGGTTTAGGTGCAGTCCTCCAGCAGCGATGTTGGGCGTTGTGGTTGTCTGAAGGCAGTGTCAGAAGAATTCAATGTGGATAAATGACGGTGACGTCAGATCGATATTTCTCCAGCTAGTTGCCGTGCGGCTAGTGTTGCAGTATTCAAAGATTTGTTCCCCGCAGAGTACCGTGTGCTCGCGCAGTTGGCAAATTTTCGGGTTTACCGGTATTCAATCGTCTCGCACCTTGATTGGTCGAGAGCCGTTCGCTTCTCACCCAGTCAGGTCCAAGCCGTTTGAATAGGGGCAGCTGTTGCACCCCAAAATTTGACCAACAATTATTTATTCATTGAGTGTTTGAAAGTTGATACCTTCATCAGAAAGTTCAAGAGATCCTCAGAGGAATTGGTGGAAACCAGGGTTGTGTGCTTCATAGCTTGAGAGTTGTGGGTGCTCCTCAGATGATTCTGAGACTTTGAGAATGAACTTGATTTTTTGAGAAAGCCTATGAGATGTCTTGATAGCCATCATGAAGCCCAGGGAGGTCATTATGCAAGGATTCAGGAGATTCAACCATGAATGGTAGAATTAGGGTTTTGACTGGGTCAACCCTGGGATAACTGAAGATTTGGAGAAGGTTGAGACCTAATCCAGGGGCCATGAGATCATGGAAGGATGCATAAAGATGTTATAAAGATGATTCCTAGACCAACTCCTCATGATTGAGGAGTTTGAGAAGTTTTGAGTTAGGGTTTCTGAGGATTGTCAGTGGAAAAACCTTAATTTGACCCCTATCTTCCAGACAGTTTTAGCTCTAGATGTGATTGATATCTCATCTTCCCCACAACATGAATGTTGTAGAGCTTGTTCTTAGATTCAATTTGAGTGGTGGAAGTCCTTGATAGGAGTTACAGAGCTCAAGTTATGGTTTTGACAAATTACAGGTCAGCAGGGGTGTGTGAATCTGGGTCCTTAAAAGTCACCCAACTTGCAGACAACGTTTTCCCTAGTAGGGTGATTCCTATGATCTCTTGGTCAACATGAATGTTGGAGGGCATCTTCTTAGCTTTAATTTGAGTAGTAGAAGTCCTTGATAGGATTTGTGGAACTCAACTTATGGTTTGAACAAGACAGGGGTATTTTGGTCATTTGTTAGTTATAGGTCATTTTTAAGCAAAGGCCATATCTCCTATTTCCAAGCCTCAAATGGAAAAACTCAAAACATGAAAGTTGTTCAAAATGTGATTTTAAGTCTAGAAAGAAGGTCATGAATTGTTGTAAAGGCTCATAGCATGGATTTGCATGATTGGTCAAAAATGAACTAAAAATGGCTTATAAGTTTAAAAAGTTGAAATTGGAAATTGGTTTGGAGGATCTAGAAATCCAAAATGGGTCATCCAATATATCATTTTGATTGGAAACATCATTTGGAGAACATTGGTTTAGATAGAATTTTGATTTGAAGCTTTAAAATGGGTGATGCTTTGTTATTTTGTTACTTGCATTTGAAGTCACCTTTGGAAATCCTAACACAAGGCAAAGAAAAAGCTTGTAATGGGTCATAACACTTCAATATATCATGTAAGGAGATTTTAAGGCCAATTTGCAATGGATAATGCATGATGCATGAGATTTTCAACTTACCATCATATGAGATTCTAGCACTTTCTAGACCTTTCTAGATGAATCCAAGAGCTTCCATTAATCATTATTTAAAGAGTGAATCAGGGAGGGTAAATGGTTGGTGATCATTGTTGATAAGAGGTGAGATTAGAGTGTGAAAAGCAAGATTCTTCCATTGGCAATTTGATCTCAAACCTTCATTCTCTTCAATCTCCATTCATTTCTACACCACAAACCTATTATTCTGATCATTGTGAGTGAATACATGCTGAGGTAGAAGAAGATCCATGGCAGTTTGAAGCTATCTTGAGGAAATTGCAAGAATTGCATTTTGCTGTCCAACTCGAGTTTCAAGCCTTGTTCACCATTTTTGCTGCATACAGAATCCACATTGGCCTTTAAGGATCAAACAAGGAAGGTTTCAAGCACTGAATTGCAAGGAAACCCTAGCTTCCATTAAAGGGTAACAGGTTGGTGATCTTGCTCAAATCTCATAGTTTATGTACATTCTGCCATAGTTATAGGTGTAGAACTGTTAAGCTAGGGTAGAAGACCATTTTCTGAGAAATAGAGAGCAATTCGAGGAGTTACATAGCAGGGCATTGAATCTTTAATTGGCAAGAATAAGCTGGATCAAGAGCTTTAGCTGGCATGTTATAGTTCATTGTGATGAGGGTAACATAAAGAGCATAATCAGGACATTAGATTTGAGTTTTACCAATGTTGATACCAGAGGAAAGTGGTGGAACCCTAGTTTTCTCGCATGCTGTTTGGATGATATAAGATGATTCAAGAGAAACTATGAACATGGTTAGATTCCTGGTGTTAAGTAGGGTAATTTCAGTCTTTGGATCGTGGCAAACCATGGAGAATTGAGAGAGAAAGATAGACTGGAAGTTTCCTGCGTGAGGACTCGCGTTGCTGCAAAACCCTAATCTGTTTGGGACGATGAACCAGGGCCATTGGATGAGGGTCAAATGCTTGACTGGAGACTCCATCGTGCGGTCACGATTAAAAGAAGAAAACGGAGGGAAAATTAAAAAAGACTGAGACGTCGTCGTTTTGTTTAATGAGGAAAACTGGGCTCAACATACTTTCACTATCCACCCCCCCCCCCCCCCCGTATCCAGGCCCGTTGAGTTTCCAACTGCGCGCGTGTACTATTTTCACCCCCTCCCTCATTTTTCTCATTTTATATTTTGTTTTGTTTTATATTTTTAGTGAACTTTGATAATTCATAAAAAATTGATAAATAATGTTTTCTTGTTCATTCTTTTTGCCATGTTTATATAATAATGTGTAGAAAATTATAAAAATAAAAATAGGATTTTATTTTTAATGTAGAATTTTTGGTGATATTTTCTTTTAAATAGGGCATTTATTTTCTTTTAGTTGATATCTCATTTTCTATGAATTGTTTTAGGACTTTCCCTTAGGGTTTTTGAGCCATTCTTTTTGGCATAGTTAGGTATTGACCCCTAGTTTCATGTAGGATTTATCTCTTGATTTGTAGAATAAATTTGATGTAGTTTGATTGTTAGACATTTAGATGCTCTAATTAGGGTTTTAGGTTGTATATATGAACTTGAACAAATTTGTTTTGGGGTTTATAGGCCAAATTAGTGTATGGGGAATACATGGGTTAAGGGTAAGTATGTATAGAATCCCCTAGAATTTTACTAGAATATTGTATGGTGTTTTAGTATTTTTCATTGATTTTTGAATGTATGGATAGTATGTGTGTTGCTTAAAGGCATAAGTTGTATTGTTGTGTTTTCTTTCCCTCCCCTTTGAGTGTGTGAGCTTGGAAGATTGAGTTGAAGACCTTGTGGATCACCATGGAAGCTTTGAAGAACTTGCAGAGAAGTTTAGCATAGCTTTTGTTGTTCTGTTCATAGGTTTATAAGTGCATAGGCAGAGCCCTAGACAGATTACTCTGTTCAATAAACAAGGAGTGTCTTGTTCACCTCCTTTCTTCTCTATGACACAGAGTCCCTTGAGGGTATTCACCTCTCTCCTTTGGAGGGATTAGTGACCTTGCCCCATAAGGTAGAACTTTGAGAGAGCCTTTCCTTTGATGTTAAGTCCTCAATGGCATCCTTTGGAAGTCAGTGAGTACTGTAACATCCTCACCTCCTCTTGTTGGCTGAATCTTGTTTGCTGGAGCATTGGAGCCATTGAAGATAGAAGCTGAGGCCTTGAAGAGGATGATTCCTTGAAGATTATTGAAGTCTGAAGACTCCGTGAAGATCAAGTTGATGCCTGAAGATCCCTGAAGATAGTGATGCCTGAAGGTAAAGCTGATCAGAGGAGCTGAAGCTCAAGGGAGAAGATGAGTTGATACTCATGTTGTAGGGTTGATACCTGGAAAGCAAGTGATCTCTGAAGTCTGAAGACTGGGTTGCTGCTGGAGGAGCTGAGGCTTTCTTCTGTTTTCTTTGATGTATTGTGTGTTTTGTCTGATTTGTCTGTTGCATTAGACTAAGCCCATTTAGAATAAGTTCAGTCTAAGAGCATGAGTGCATCTGATTGTATTGTTACTGCCTGGCTTTGCTTGCGGGTATTCGGTAGAGCCCAGCTCCCTTGCCCATGTGTTTATTTTGCTTGATAGCATTTCATTTCTTTTATCTGTGTGAGTACAATTTACTGTTTTTGCTTGATAGCATGTTGTTTATTCCAGTATGATTACTGTTATTTCATGACTGGCTTGAGGTCGAGACGAGCTTGTGGAGGCTGAAGCCCCACACACATTTCCTCCCTCACTTGCATTGCATGCATTTTACTGTTAAAGCTGATGCTTTTGTCTGTTTTGGCGTATCATTGACATGATCCCTTAGGACTCTCATTTCCTCTGATGAGGATCTGATGATAGACTTTTAGGTTGAAACCTATGCATGACAACATCTAGGAGTTCCCTGTTCAAACCTCAACCATAGGACGAATCCATGGCATGACAACAGTAGGACTTGATAGTCTCCCTCCTAGTTGGGCCTGTTCTCTTCTCATCTCGAAACAGTTTAAGATACAGTAATCATGAATGATTTCTTTCGTACGTTACGAGCCTTAAGCTATCTGAGAAAGGATTATGGGAGAGTTTCTTTTCCACAGTCTGAATGTTTAGTATGGTACCCTTTGGGTGACATGCGACGCATTCACTCTCAGGTCATAGTCTCTAGTGCGGTTGAAATCGCAAACACAATAAAAAAAACACTTCTTTTAGGAGATAACCCGTAGTTTCCCGAACTACGTTTGCTCTGATCTTTCATACCAGATGAAAGTACGTAGGCATAGGATGCGATGTCCTAGCGAGCAACCTTTCCCCCTTCACCCGTAGTTAGCCGAACTACGTTGACTCTGATTTCTCGTTCCAGACGGGAATACGTAGGCATAAAGCGCGATGCTTTGCCGAGTCATTTTCTTTTTCTTTTTCAGCCAGCCTTGATAGGTAGATAGATTATAACCAACCCGTCCAAGTAAACAAACAAGCGAGGATCCCGTCGAGTACGACGGACGTGAGGGGTGCTAATACCTTCCCCTTGCGTAACCGACTCCCGAACCCAGACAATGGTTGCGACGACCTTGTCTTACCCTTATTCGTCAGTTTTTCCGATCGTTTCCTTTCCCGCTCTGAGGGATAAATAACGAAAGGTGGCGACTCTTCTGTCATGTCGGCACCTTATTTTCGCGCAAGCGACAATCCCCACTTGGCCTTTTAGGACGTAGTGCGATAACTATGAGGGAGTATTCCCGAAGTAGTTGATACACGATACTACACTCAAACGAGACTCTCTTGAGAATATTATTGATTTCCAAGTAGTTGGTGTGTCAATAATATCCGAAAGATGGGTCAATGACTTTGGGAACTTTGTTAGAACCCGTTGTGCAGGTGCTTTACCCCTAGTACATACCATGTGGTTGGTTCTTTACCCAGACCTCATGCTATGATCTCGAACCTTTGATCCTGTTATGTGTGTTTTGCTTACTGTCTTGCATCGCATTGCATTGCATTTGCATCTTTGCATGGTTTGTAGCATACCTCTGTTTGTCCAGTCGCTCATCTTCAGTTGTCTTCATCGTCCAGTGTGCCTTTGAGTAGCCAAACTGATTCCTCGAAACCGATATCAGACTAGAGCTAACTATAGACGCAAGATGTCAGAACAAGAAGCACACAACGCAGAAGTCCGAATGGAGATCGATGAGTTGAAGTCAGGCATGACTAAACTTACTAAGATGCTTCAAGTATTGATTGCCAGAGGAGAGCCATCTCAAAGGACTGCCATTCAAGAAGTTTCAAATGTTGACCCTCCTCCTGTTCAAATGCCACAATCTACTTGGCCAGAGTTTGGTTTACCTCCTAACTACTCTCCACCTCTTGCATCTACTGCTATGATTGGTCCGACTATCAGACCAGTTTTTCAAGCTCCCATCTTTACAGAGCCCAGACCTGTGGTCCACGCTGTTGCCCAGAATGGATGAGCTCCCTTTGAGACTCCTTTCTTTGACTACAATGCTGCTAGTGCTCAAGGAGAAGACCATGAAGATTTTGTTGAGCCTGAGATTGTCCGCAAACAGTTTCAGAACATAGACAAGAGACTCAAGGCCGTTGAGGGTACTGATTTCTTCAACGTCGATGCTGATAATATGTGCTTAGTCTCTGGCCTCGTCATGCCTCCTAAATTCAAGATTCCAGATTTCGTGAAATATAAAGGTCACTCATACCCAAGAGCCCATTTGGTCATGTACTTCCGAAGGATGGCAACTTACACTAACAATCATAAGTTGCTCATCCATTGCTTTCAAGACAGCTTGAGTGGAGCTTCTCTTAAATGGTATATGAACTTGGAGCATAACAGCATTCACTGCTTCCAAGATCTCGCCAACGCTTTTATGAAGCAATACAAATATAATCTGGACATAGCCCCTGATTGCCGTCAACTTCAAAACATGTCTCAAAATGAGAAAGAATCATTCAAAGAATACGCTCAACGTTGGAGAGAGTTAGCTTCCCAAGTTGAACCCCCTCTAGCAAAGAAAGAGCTAACGGGAATGTTCATGGATACTTTATCTCCTTTCTATTAGGAAAAGATGATTGGGAGTGTATCTTCAAACTTCACAGACCTGGTAACCATTGGCCAAAGGTTAAAAGAAGGACTGAAAAAGGGTAAGGTATACAAAGCTGTTGAACCTTCTAATGGTGCAAAGAAATCCTTTGGGACTTTCCATAAGAAGAAGGAAGAGAAAACTAACGCTGTCATGGTTGAAGTGAGAAATCCTCGTCCTCAGCCGAGGTATAATCACCCTGCTATTGCTGCCGTTACTGCTGCTCCTGCTCCACGACCAGCTCAGATTCCTCAACGTCTAACTGTTGGACAAAACCAGTATCAAAATAGGAATCAATTCGATCCTATTCCCATGACATATACAGAACTTTACCCTAATCTGGTTCAACAAGGGTTGATTACTACAAAGGCTTTGCAAACTTCTAATCCTCCTCCAGCTGGATTTAGAGCTGACCTCCATTGTGCTTTTCATGAGGGTGCCCCAGGCCACGACTTGGAACATTGTTATGCACTAAAAGCTAGAGTGTGTGAGCTGATTAAAACTGGAATCCTTGGTTTTAAGGATAATCATCCGAATGTCCAGAATAATCCATTGCCATAACACCAAAAGTGAAGCTTCAGTCTGACTCCAGCAGACTATCTTTTTTGAGCGCCAGTGTTTCAGACAGGACAACTCATCTTAGTTCTGATTTAGTCACTATGCCTTTTGTTTCTCATTGTTTGCATTTTCCTTCATTTTGTTTAAGCTGTTTGCTTTTATTTAGTGTTTGTACCTTCATTTTATGAATGAGCATCACAACTTTTGATTTCAAATCATTTTGCCTATTGTTTGCACTTTTATGCTTTATCTTTCAAATATTTATGTCATACCCCAAATTTGTCCTACCTTTTGAAAATTTTCATTTGCCCGACTTCAGTTTTCAATTCGTATCGCTTTTACGGCGTAACGTATTTTTCGGCAAAAATAAATTCTTTCACCTTTTTAGCCCAATAAATTTGCACCACATGGCATCTTTTTATTTGTTTTTTTATATATATTTTATTTTAAGATAATATTTTTAATTAGATTAGATTTTTATTTCAAATTTAGAATTTAAATTATATTTAGATTAGTTTTCTATTTTATTTTAATTTTTTAAAGAGATTATTAATTAATTAGATTAGGAGTGTTTAAGATAAAATTAAAGTAAGACTAGAATTAATTAGTTAGATTATTAGTTGTAATTATTAGTTAATTAAAAGAAAAAAAACAAATTGATAGAAAAATGAATTAAATGAGCAGGACACGGTAGCAATTTGGTTTAGGGTTGGTTTCCTTGGGATAAATAGGGTACCCTACACTGTTCACAGGATCCCGAATGGTAGAGGATACAACCCTAATTCCTTCGGCCTCCAAACCCTAAACTGTTCATCTTCAACCCTAATCCCAACCTACAGCCGCCGGAGCTTTTCACCATCACCTTCCAAGCCAAATCGAGTTTCAAACTCACCGTTCCAAACACTCGAGCTTCATCAACTCCAAACAACATACACATTCACCTTCAGAAACGCAACTTCCCTCAACAGTTTCATTCACCGTCAATCCCATTCCCCTTCGTCACTTACAGAATAAACTCGCCCAAACTACATTGTTCCTCTTCTTCGAAACCCATCCTTTCAATGGCGTCCACATAATCCGGCTTCACAGAAACCATTTCGGGTACGAAGGTTTGGGTAGTAGCAAAGATTCGTGGGTTTTCGGATACAGATACCAATTTCGAAACCTCCAAAACTGTGGAGTGGGTTTTGGTGAACACAAAAATTCTGGAGAAGTTACCATCTCCTTTAAAGAACAATCTTCTAGTCAGTATTCAGTTGACCACTGCTACAACGAACGTGAAGATAATGAAGTTATCTATTCAAAGGAGTTGAAACATCTTGTTTCGGCTGCATTTGAAGGTATTAATAGCACGGTTATTGCTCATGGAGCTAGAGGCAGTGGAAAAACTCAATTGATTCAGGGCTCTTTGGAGAAATCGGGTTTAGCAATGCTGGCTATTTCGGAGTTTCTCTCGGTGACCGAGAAAAAATGGAAAATCTATAGCAGTTTCTTTCTATGAGGTTGATCAAGACCACGCTAATGATCTATTAAACCCAGAACAATCACCAATTTTAGTACTTGAAGATCACGGAAGAATTCAGTTTAAAGGACTTACTCAAACTACCGTGAAATCCATTGCCGAATTTCGGAATTTATACATCACAACATGTTTTGCACACACGGCTGCACCCAAAAAAAGGATTTGAGCATGCTCGTAGAAGCCACTTGGGATTAATTGTTCATGTCTTTGCACAAAATGAAAGTGTAAACAGTCTTGTGAGCAAAATGAATTTTGTTGATATGGCAGGTTATGAAGGTGCTAGAAGGAAAATTGGTGATGCTTTTGTTGTTGCTGAGAATAACAAAATTAACAAGTCAATTTACGCCTTATTGAATGTTTGTCATGCTTTGAGCACAAATGAAAGTCGCTTCAGACCTGTCTAGAATTTCTTTGGAAAATAAAATCGCAATTTCTCGTGGCTTTGCCTGTTTTTGACTATGTGAATCAGAACTTTCCTTTTCCAACATATCCTTGTTTAATCTTGCTTTGATAATGTTTCCTTTTTCGTCTCAACATGCTGACGGTGTGTAATTGCCACGAACAATTTGGATGAGAACTTGCCATTTTCAACTTATACTGTTTGATTGTGTTTTGAGATTGAATATCCTTAATTCTTGGTCATAATTCTTTGATCTTTCGTTCTTTTACTGTTGTTATGCGATTTGGATGGCATAGGTTTTTGACTATTTGTTTTCTATTTTCCATGTGACTTGATTGAATCTGCAACGGGAGTCACCACTGAGTTCTGGGACACCGTACGACCTGCAAGGAGCCAAGGACTAGCAAGGGTTTCGCGAATGTGGATTGCAGAAAGGCAGGTTATAAATCACCCTGGTGCATCTGGTGTGGTTTTGTAGGTTACGCACCCGTTACTGAATCGAGTCGTGGCTATGCACAAGGTCGGCGATAATGAGCGAATGAAGCTTACTTTTGCCTTACACCAGTCAAAGCTCGTATCACCGTTCTCGTCCTTCGAAAAAGTCTTGGCGTGTACTGCTCCTTGAAGGTTCACGTATCAGTTATATCAGTGGATTAGTGCTTGAAAACAGGAACTGACACGAGAGGTTCTTCTTGCCGTGTGGGCTGTTGGATGCGTCGTAATGTTGCAGCTTCGGCATGGTACATCGAGGTTTGGAATGGTTGAGATAGAGATGTTCCAAGCGGTCCTGCACTAGCTGTGGCATCAGTGGTAACCATTAAAAAAAGAGGCGTGCAACCGGGATGATCACAGAACCTGGAATGAGCACTGGAAGCTGCGTTATGGACAGACACAGCCCTGTCGTGGAAGGATTAGCACCTTGTGAAAATTTGCAAATTTTGGATTTCAGAGCATGTGCAGCTTTCCATTCTTGTTCATAGGGTCCAGTACCGGAGTGTCTTTGTAAAGAATGGTGCCTTGAAGCGTCTTCACTTCTGTATACCGTTAACAGGACAACAGCAACGCAGCGGGCTAAGGATAAATCCGTGTCTTATGTGTGGTCTTTGGGGAGGAAGAGCTTGCTCTCAGCACAGTGTAGAAAATGCATGTCGTCAACTCTGTGTGCCGGTCAACTCTGTGTGCCGGCGTTGGAAGTGATGCTCATGTGCACAAAGGGAGTGGCCTGGTTTTAAATTCCTTTCTAGATCTAGGATACACTCTTAACTTGAATGATAATCTGATTCCAATTGTAATACAGGCTGTACGGATATGCTTGAGTTGTATCGCATAAGTTCAAACTATCGGAAAAGCGCTCCTATGCTCTGACTTCTAAATGCTGGTTTTTACTGAGTTGATCATGCTTCACTTGGAAATTTCATCTTGAGAATGAAGCCCGTAATCACGAGATGGTTGTGAGTGAAAAAGATGAAGTGGCTAAGGAAGCTGCTGAGATTGGTAACTTTGTTTCTGAGAGGTTGCGACATTGCCAAGTTTCGTCACGCATCAACAACTCAACCAAGTCAATCAACTTTAGCTTGCAGTAACGGTAGTGACGTTGCCGAAGTTTCAAATGTGCGACGAGAGCTTGATGCTGTGTATGCAAGGAGGCCATAACACCTTCAGTTCAGCACGCGAGATCATAAAACACCACGAGATCTTCTTAAGTTTCTTCCTAAATACTTTGAGGATGTTGCACGAAATTTGAGCATCAGAATGATTCGAGGAAGGATTTATAGCAGCAGCAATGCAACTGGTTGGCAGCTACTGTGATAATCCTTCAGACTTGTAATTGTATGTGGATATTAAGGCCGAAATTGGGTGCATAATCGTGGCGGTATTCAAAGCATTATCAATAATAACAACATCCAGTTCAAAATTGTGAGTCAGTAACAACACAAAGTAGTATCACTAACACGACTCAACGGCAGCAGGTTCCGCAGCGGACTCGACAACCTCGCAGCGACCTCACAACAAACTCCAGGACATTAGCCTCCAAAGTTTCAACTGGCAGCAACAACCGCAGCTGGTGTCGTGTTGAATTCTACTCAAAAGAGGGGTTCCACTTTGAAGGTCTCAAAATCATGATGATTATTCTGTTTAATTTCATGTGCAGGTTCTGAAATAGATTCAAGAATTGAGTCGACCACGTCCAGGATTTGAAAGCAACCTCAACCACGCGACGCCACAAAGAGTCCCTGCTACCTTCGGTCTAGCACGGGAAGCAATTTACGACATCTCGGTCGAGATCCTCAAGATTCAATTCCGCCGTGGTGCTCTTGGCGACTTCCGCAACTCACTTCTCCAGCATCGACGCCTCCTTGGCATTCTCTGTTTTTGCACCTGATATTTTCTCCGTTTGAACTTATATTCTCAGCATCATTTCAAATCCATAGATTTTCTTCATGTTTTTTTTGTGTTTTGCAAGTTATTAGCTTTTGTTGAAGAGCTGATCTTTAAAGTGCCTGCTGCAATATTATAGCTGGGAAATATATCATTCAAAGTCACTGACAATGAAAATCACATCGAAGTTGTGGGTGATGAAGCTGTAACCAGTGCTGCCGTGCTGATGGGTTGCGGTTCCAAGGACTTAATGCTTAACAAGTCACTTGAAGTGAGTGAAAAACATGCAGGGAAACCCATTAATGGCATCGATTGTACAACATTAGATTTTGGGGACAATCAAGAGTGCTTGGATCTATTTGAGAAGCTTCAGTGGCAGTTGGCAACATCTATGACTGGACGGGACGTTGAACAACATTGATGCTTCGATGGATATGTGAGGGGAGGGACAGCAGGCTATTGATCTAAATGGGATCTTCAAAGGAGACCAGACAGTTGAGGGAGTATCACGACCACAATTCCCATTTTCTTTCTTCGAAAACTACTTATTCAACGGTATCACGACTTTTCAACCTACTGCTTTTCTGTTTCCAACAAGGTCCAACTCAAACTCTCTTTTAATTTGTTTTTATGTTTGGTGTCATTGTTAGAATAATTCTGTGAAATATAAAGTTCTTTAAATAAAAAAAAGGGAAATAATTTCGAATTGGGTTTAATAATTTAATCTTGTTAATCAATTTTAATTAACATAATTATTTGACTTAATTGAATAGTTTTGTTAATAAATTTTAATTAACATGATTAATCAATTAATCAAATCCCAATCATTTAACTTCATTAGTCAATATGAATTAATTTAGTTATTTGATTACATTAACTTTTAATCGAATAATGTGGATAATTGAGTTGGATTAATTTAATTAAGTGGTTTTATAAACTTTAACTATTTGAGTTTGTTAAATAAAATCGGACCAAGAGTGAAGGATTCTGAAACTCAATTCATTTATTTTATTTTATCCCCATTCGACAAATGTACCCCATCTCCCAAAGTGTAATATTCTTATCATTTTTATTTATGCTTTAATACTTTAAAACCCTTTTAAAAATAAATTCTCGATTTATCGAGCCATTTTACACCCTTGTAAGTCGAGTGCTTTTAAAGTCTCGCCGTCAACCTTTTGGTCACAGACACAACATTTTAAAGCTTAATCCTGGGCTCCCTTACAGTGATACCTATTTGATCAATTATTTCTAATTGGTCACTTAGAAGACTAGCCCACTTTGCTAGTGCACACGTTAAAACGCAAATTTAAATCTCAAGCATTTTCTCAAATCATCTTCAAAGTTATTTGATTGAAAGAGAGTTTAGAGTCTTCTATTCTCTCTCCCAGTTCACTTGCCCAATTGTTTAAGTGTGAGGAGTCTTCTTCATACTTGAACAGTTGTTTTCCTGAAAACCCTTAGGCTGTTTCACGATCAATTTCAAATCTCCACTCGCATTGAGTATTTTTCTTTAAAAACAAAGTAGAATACTTAATAATTACTCAAAATACAATTTCAATAAAAGATGAAAAAGGGAGAGTTCCAAGTCTTTGGTTCTCTCTCCCAATTGTTTGGGTCCGAGAAGTCTTTCTTAAGCTCGAACAATTGTCTTCTAAAAAACATAAACGAATTCAAATCTTTTTCTTAAACACGTAGATGAAAAAGAGAGAGCTCCAAGTCTTTGGTTCACTCTCCCGATTATTTAAAATTCAAGAAGTCTTTCTTGAGCTTTGAACAATCGTCATCCGATTAATACACTCTAATCATATTGAATATCTTTTATATATTAGATGAGAAAAGGAGAGAGCTCCAAGTCTTTGGTTCACTCTTCCGATTATTTGAGGTTCGAGAAGTCTTAAGCTTCAAGTAATCCTCATCTGTTAAAATACTTTAACCATATCCTATCTTTCAAACGCCATTCAAACATTTCCCTTTTGCGATGAAAAAGAGAGAGCTCCAAGTCTTTGGTTCACTCTCCCGATTACTTAGGGACCGGGGAGTCTTTCTCGAGCTTCGAGTAATCGTCATCCATTCAACTTGTTCAAACCATACTCAAATCCATCCTTTTGCATTTGAGGTTGAAAAAGAGAGAGCTCCAAGTCTTTGGTTCACTCTCCCGATTACTTGGGTCAGAGAAGTCTTTCTCAAGCTTCGAGTAATCGTCATCCGATTCACTCACTCGTATCCAATTCCATTAACACTTAGATGAAAAAGAGAGAGCTCCAAGTCTTTGGCTCACTCTCCCGATTACTTAGGGACCGAGGAGTCTTTCTCGAGCTTCGAGTAGTCGTCATCCGATTAACCCACTCGAACCACATCTTATCCTTTCGCATTTGAGGTTGAAAAAGAGAGAGCTCCAAGTCTTTGGTTCACTCTCCCGATTACTTGGGTCTGAGAAGTCTTTCTTAAGCTTCAGGTAATTGTCACCTCTAGCTAACTTTTAATACATCTAACCAATCTAATTCCTCGCCCCCGTGCGACCACAACCCTAAAACCTATTCAAATATATATCCTCTCTTATAAACCAAATACTTAACCAATCAAACTCTACTCGCCCTCGTGTGATCCACAACTCTTCTCAAAGAACATTGTTTAGTCCCTTCTTTCGCGCATAACAAACTCGTGCTTCAGCCTCCCCTAGCGAGCAGACAAGCCAATGTTTAGCAGTTAGAACGCGACTTAAACACTCGTTCATTTTCAAACCCTTTTACCGTAGTTGGCCGAACTACGGCTGCTCTGATTCTTCATTCCCTTTCGAATGTAAGATACGTAGGCACAAGATTGCGATGATCTTGGCGAGCACATTTCCCAAACCTTTATCCGTAGTCCCACGAACTACGAATGCTCTGATTTTCCACTTCTTACAAGTGAAGATACGTAGGCACAAGGGCCCCAATCCTTGGCGAGCACCCTATCTTAAAACCACCCCCTTTTCCCTTAGCAAGCAATTCCTTTAGAAGATACACAAACATAGCTAACTTCTCTTGCGAATTGATCAAGAGGTTCCCGTTGAGTACAACGGACGTAGAGGGTGCTAATACCTTCCCTCTATGTAATCGACTCCCGAACCTAGAATATTGGTTGCGATGACCATGTTCTTATCCCTTTAAAGGTTTTATCGATATTTTCCTATTCCTCCCTTGGAATGAATAAAGTTCGGTGGCGACTCTGTTTCGAACAGTATTTTCCGCGTCCATCGCGAGTATCGTATTTTTCGAGGTACGACAGATGGCGACTCTGCTGGGGATAATGCATAGCCCTATGCTAGAGAGAGTCAAGCCTAACTTGACTCGATTCGCTAGAGTTAGATTCGTTTGCGTATTTATGTTCTTATTATTTAATTGCTTGTTTATTTTTATATATCTTATTGTTGTTTCTTGTGACACTATTGGGGTTCTCTGATTGTTGGAACTTTGTGAGATGGCTCTACACCCGAGTCCGAGAAAAAACATAGGATTTAGAATGGTGGTTGTGTAGTGGAATCCCTCGAGGAGTCTTTCTCGTTGGGAGGAAGCGAAAGCCCCGCTTAGAGTTGATTCACTTGAGGATGTTGTTGTCATGGTGAGTCTTTGCCATGGCAATGATGTTTTTGAGTTTGAATCTATAACTCTAAGGACCTTTTACCCTCAAACCACGGTGGTTGGTAGTGTTAACTCATGAGGGTCACTCCTTTTTGGGTTGATGCGAACGCCCCAATCAGATGAGATCCCTTGAACGTATCGTTATTCTGACAATGATATTTTCAACCTCGATCTATGACTCTGAGGTCCCTTTAAGAAACCTTGGATTCGATGGTTGTGTAGTAGAGACTCACGAGGAGTCTTTCTCGTGGGACGACACGAAAACCTCACCTAGAAGAGATCCTTCGATGGTATTATTATTGGACGAGTCTTTGTCATGGTAATAATATCTTTGAAAAGGTCCATGACTCTAGGCACCTACCCGTTTAAAGCCTACCTATGGGGTTCCTTTTATCATAGATATATATTATTTACCCGTTCTTCTGTCTGACTTCAGAATTGTGATTGAGCCTGTGATCTTGAGCATTACATTGCATCTGCATATCATTTCATTTGCATTGCATATCTGTCTCTCAGCCAGAAATCTTATCCATCCTTTGTCCATAATCCACAGTTGATTTCTCGACACCCATATCGGACTTGAAGTAGCTCTGAAAGACCATGAATCCTTGAAGCATAATCGAGTTGAGCAGGGAAAAGACGCGAACAACGTGAAAGGCAAGATGAAGCAGTTGCCAGAAGTTATGACAATTGTTGGGAGAAGGAAGGAAAAGCTTCAAGAAGGTACCACAACTAGGAGTTTTACTCGCATGGTTCCCTCCGCTCCGCAGCCTGCAGTGAATAGCCTATTGTGTGTTGCTCCTTTTGGGTTTTCTCCCCAACCAATTCTTCCAAAGCCTCGGAATCAACGGTCATCACCTATTCGGGATCGGAGAGGCAGTAAAAAGTCTCAGTCACGCCCTATTCTCGGCCCTATTCCTATACCGTGTGGACAACTACTATCATATCTAATTCAGAGTTCGTTGCTGGTACCCATATCCCTCGGGCCAGTTCGTACTCCTCCTCCACTTGGATATGATCCTAATGCGCAGTGTGAATACCATAAAGGGGCAAAGGGGCACCTTATTGAAGGATGTTGGTCATTCAAGAATAAGATTCGAGAGCTAATTAACAACAAGCGCCTAGTCTTCGAGGAAGATAACCCCGGGGCAGAATGTGGGTATCATACTGGAACCATAGGACATACTGTTGAAGAGTGTGAAAGCTTTCGAAACAAATTGCAAAGATTGACCAGAAAGGAAGACCCTAGCTTAAATGGTTCAACTCAAAGGCCTGGCAAAGAGAAAGTACAAGAGTTTCGGGGACCGCTCAAAGTCTTGTACCACAAGGAAAAGATTGAGTTTTTGGCGGATGAAATACCTTTATCCTCTGATAATCATGTTGAAACTACCACTTCAAGAGAAAAGCTGGAAGAAAAGTCCAAAAGGGTTGTATCTGCTGAAGAGACCTCGAAAATCAGATTTGGAGAACATCCCGTTGGCACTGAGGAAGATGATGACATCCACCTTTGGGTTCCTAGAGGACAACCAACAATACCTAGGGAACCATGTCAAAAATCTTGGGTTGCTCCTTATGCAAATCAACGAGCGTATGGCCAAGGAAATCAAGATCCACACCAGAATCAACATAGGCCTCACAATAATTTGGGAAGAAGGAATGCTCCTCTTCACCCGGTTCCTGTTTCTTATACTCAGCTTCTGCCACACTTAATTCGAAATTCACTAGTGGAGCCTAAATCTCTCAAACCAGTGCCAGAATCGTACCTTCCTGGGTACGATCCCAAGGCGCGTTGTGGTTATCATGCCGGATCAATGGGGCATTCGACAGAAGATTGCAAAGCTTTTCAGGCTAGGGTGCAACAATTGATTGACCAGGGGTGCATATCCTTTCAAGAAGGGAGTTTGGTTGTACGTATCCGCCTCGCGCCTGAAGGAGATCGAAGACTTCAAGACGTATCTTCTCAAGACAACTGATCAAGCAAGAAAAGCCCAATTTCTCCATGCTGGCATTTTTTAGATCATGTTTTTTATGCAATTGTAGTTTCTTTTCTGTTGATTACTATTTGCTTTTAGATATTGTTTCGTATTAATGGTATTGTTAATGTGATAATCATGCATGTTTTGATCAAATCCATTCGTATTCACTCACAGCTTCTCATTTATTGCAAAAATATTTCACTTCCTTTATCGCACTGCTGTTTTGAGGGAGGATGATGAAAACGAGATACCCATAATTGCAAACCGTATGCTTTCAGATAAAATCTCGTCAATGATGTACAGGCATTGCTTCAATTCCCCTAAACACTGAAGAGATAAGGAGTTAATCCCTAGATAACCACTTCGAGCCTAGAAGTAGGAGTTTCCTTCGGATTTCTGAACCCTTGCACTTAACCTGGGGCAGGGGTAGTCGTTCAGTTAATTCAATCCCGCACTCGAGACGAAATCCACAAGATATGATGGTTGTTCTTCAAATACCATTGACTTGGCGGTCACAAGTCTCCAAAAACCAAAAGCCTGCTAAGTCAAGCACCTTAAAGGAGACTTAGGCAAAAATCAAGGCAGTCCCGATGGATCTGGCAAGCAAAGTCAGTCCATGCAAAAGTTAAGGAAAAAAAAAAAAAACCAAAAAGAGGTCCTCAAACCCTCAACAAAAACAAAATAAGATTCAGTGGCCACCCAAATCAAGGGGTTACTGACATCCATCAAAATAAGGTGGCTGCCATTTCAAGCAAACTTTGAACCATCAAGTTTACATCGTCAAGCAGGTGCAAAATTAATTGAACGTAGGTATGGAGATCATTATGAAGAAGGGGTGGGTACAAATAATACTTTGAGCCTAATATCCTTTATTTCTATAACCGTGAACCAGACCACGTTACAACCCTTAAAAGACCTAATTGAGGCGAGGTTTATTCTGAAAGCATACTACAGCAAGGTTGCGTAAACTGACTCCTACATATTTGCTAATTTTTGGTGTCATATTCTTGCTATATCTTTCACACCAATTAAATCAGCATTGCGCTTGGATTAATAGTCCACTCGTCACACATTTTCACATCATTCCCAATAAATGATATTTTCAAAACTTACATGAATGTCGCATTAAAATTACCATTTTTGAATGAACAATTTTAAACTGCAAATCAGTACTTGACATTATAGAAATTCCAACAAAGTGCAGTCAGAGAGGAACTCGATCACTCATTGGTGCCGACTTGAATTTCTCATAACCCCGCAGGCTGGGGCAAGTTCTTCCGAGTTTTCAAATAGGGGCATATTGTTGCAAAATCCAGACACTGGGGCAATCATCGTAGACCATGTCATGGTATAAATCTTTAAGGAAGATCTTCAAATACCCCGCAGACTGGGGCAGACCATTTGAACTGGGGCAGACTAGCTGAATAGGGGCAATTTCCCTTCACGCTTTCAAAGTTGATCAAGCTGACCACACCAGACACTAGTAATAGTCAGGGTCAACAAACGTCAAAAGCCTTGGGGCAGAGCAAAAACACGACTAACACACATTGGTTAAGTCGCTACGCTCACGCAATCTATATGCATTGGTTAAGTCGCTGCGCTAGCACGAGTAACACGCATTGGTTAAGTCGCTATGCTCGCGCAATCAACACACTTTGGATGAGTCGCTACGCTCAACATTTGTAAGCCGTCGTGACATATCAGCTAGAAGCGAGGCTCTTACAAGAACAAGAATACCATTTCTGCAAAGGATCCAACTTGGGACACCAAGAGTATCTACATTTGTCTTCTGATTGTGGCGATGTCATATACCATGTGTCGGGAAGTCAAATCCTTTTACCAACAAAAGACCAATCTCGCTTGGCACGTCCTTAAAGTCCAATCTTTTATTGGCAACTACAAAAAAGCCACTCCAATTGGCACCTTCAATTCACCCTAAAAGTCCAGTCTTCATTGGCAACCACCAAAAGTCCACCCTCGATGGCATCTTATAAAACCCAAAGTCCAAACCCCTTTGGCAACTACCGAATCCCGTCCCTGGTGATATTCCCCGACAAGATTTTATCCCTAGTATACCTGATCATTTGCATTATCATAAGCGCGACATACAATATCACATCATATCATAGTCATATCGAGCATTAGCATATCATTTGCATTCGCATCTTGCACTCCCTAGCAGTTGCATCTTGGTTGCATGTTTATGTATCATAACGCATATCATCGTCATCACCATTAACATGGCATAACAACATAGCAGGATCCAGGATCAGTTTGTAAACATCTTGGCCAGTCCTCCGGTGAAGTTGGCAGTAGTGAATCTGAAAAGAGTTGTTACTCCGCGAGTTCAGGGAATTCTAATCTCCAGCAAGTCATTTTTCAACCATGCAGCTGATAATGATAGTCCCCGGCGACCGTTGCTCTTATGGTTCCCCAAGCAGAGGTTATCTTAAAAAGTTTCTTGAAGACTTTACCCTACAGAGTTTGGGCAATGCTGTTCCTCTAATAGGAATTTTAGCTCAACCATTACTCAGCAAATTTATCGCTCGAGATACCCGAGGAATCTCAAGTTTTGATCAGAGATACTGCTTTGGTATCATCGAAGAATCTTATTGGATAAGAGGCTGCTTCGACCACCCGAAGAATCTCAAGTTTTGATCAGAGATACTGCTTTGGTATCATCGAAGAACCTTATGGGATAAGGGGCTGCTTCGACCACCCGAAGAATCTCAAGTTTTAATCAGAGATACTGCTTTGGTATCATCGAAGAACCTTAATGGATAAGGTACTGCTTCGATCACCCGAAGAATCTCAAGTTTTGTTTGAGATACTGCTTTGGTATCATCGAAGAACCTTAATGGATGAGGTACTGCTTCGATCACCCGAAGAATCTCAAGTTTTGTTTGAGATACTGCTTTGGTATCATCGAAGAGCCTTATTGGATAGGATGTTGCTTCGACCACCCGGAGAATCTCAAGTTTTGATCGAGATACTGCTTTGGTATCATCGAAGAGCCTTATTGGATAGGATGCTGCTTCGACCACCCGAAGAATCTCAAGTTTTAATCAGAGATACTGCTTTGGTATCATCGAAGAACCTTAATGGATAAGGTACTGCTTCGATCACCCGAAGAATCTCAAGTTTTGTTTGAGATACTGCTTTGGTATCATCGAAGAACCTTAATGGATGAGGTACTGCTTCGATCACCCGAAGAATCTCAAGTTTTGTTTGAGATACTGCTTTGGTATCATCGAAGAGCCTTATTGGATAGGATGTTGCTTCGACCACCCGGAGAATCTCAAGTTTTGATCGAGATACTGCTTTGGTATCATCGAAGAGCCTTATTGGATAGGATGCTGCTTCGACCACCCGAAGAATCTCAAGTTTTGATCAGAGATACCACTTTGGTATCATCGAAGAACCTTATGGGATAAGGGGCTGCTTCGACCACCCAAAGAATCTCAAGTTTTGATCAGAGATACCACTTTGGTATCATCGAAGGACCTTAACGAATGAGGGGCCGCTTCGACCACCCAAGGAGGATTGTTTGTACCACTTTGGTATCATCGAAGGACCTTAACGAATGAGGGGCCTCTTCGACCACCCAAGGAGGATTGTTTATACCACTTTGGTATCATCGAAGGACCTTAACGAATGAGGGGCCGCTTCGACCACCCAAGGAGGATTGTTTGTACCACTTTGGTATCATCGGAGGACCTTAACGAATGAGGGGCCGCTTCGACCACCCAAGGAGGATCGTTTATACCACTTTGGTATCATCGAAGGACCTTAACGAATGAGGGGCCGCTTCGACCACCCAAGGAGGCTTGTTTATACCACTTTGGTATCATCGAAGGACCTTAACGAATGAGGGGCCGCTTCGACCACCCAAGGAGGATTGTTTATACCACTTTGGTATCATCGAAGGACCTTAACGAATGAGGGGCCGCTTCGACCACCCAAGGAGGCTTGTTTGTACCACTTTGGTATCATCGAAGGACCTTAACGAATGAGGGGCCGCTTCGACCACCCAAGGAGGATTGTTTGTACCACTTTGGTATCATCGAAGGACCTTAACGAATGAGGGGCCGCTTCGACCACCCAAGGAGGATCGTTTATACCACTTTGGTATCATCGAAGGACCTTAACGAATGAGGGGCCGCTTCGACCACCCAAGGAGGCTTGTTTGTACCACTTTGGTATCATCGAAGGACCTTAACGAATGAGGGGCCGCTTCGACCACCCAAGGAGGATTGTTTGTACCACTTTGGTATCATCGAAGGACCTTAACGAATGAGGGGCCGCTTCGACCACCCAAGGAGGATCGTTTATACCACTTTGGTATCATCAAAGGACCTTAACGGATGAGGGATTGCTTCGACCACCCAGAGAATATCAGGTTATCTCGTTCATCTGTTTTGCATCTTGTCATCCCGTTCAGGTATATCATATCTCTTTGCATTTTTTACTTGCCTTTCGGACAAATTTTGGGGTATTCTTGTATCTAATTGACTTTCCCCTCAAAATGAACACCATGCAGCAGTTCATGCTCTCGGGTCAAAGACAATTAGATAGGGGCATCTGTCATACCCCAAATTTGTCCTACCTTTTGAAAATTTTCATTTGCCCGACTTCAGTTTTCAATTCGTATCGCTTTTACGGCGTAACGTATTTTTCGGCAAAAATAAATTCTTTCACCTTTTTAGCCCAATAAATTTGCACCACATGGCATCTTTTTATTTGTTTTTTTATATATATTTTATTTTAAGATAATGTTTTTAATTAGATTAGATTTTTATTTCAAATTTAGAATTTAAATTATATTTAGATTAGTTTTCTATTTTATTTTAATTTTTTAAAGAGATTATTAATTAATTAGATTAGGAGTGTTTAAGATAAAATTAAAGTAAGACTAGAATTAATTAGTTAGATTATTAGTTGTAATTATTAGTTAATTAAAAGAAAAAAAACAAATTGATAGAAAAATGAATTAAATGAGCAGGACACGGTAGCAATTTGGTTTAGGGTTGGTTTCCTTGGGATAAATAGGGTACCCTACACTGTTCACAGGATCCCGAATGGTAGAGGATACAACCCTAATTCCTTCGGCCTCCAAACCCTAAACTGTTCATCTTCAACCCTAATCCCAACCTACAGCCGCCGGAGCTTTTCACCATCACCTTCCAAGCCAAATCGAGTTTCAAACTCACCGTTCCAAACACTCGAGCTTCATCAACTCCAAACAACATACCCATTCACCTTCAGAAACGCAACTTCCCTCAACAGTTTCATTCACCGTCAATCCCATTCCCCTTCGTCACTTACAGAATAAACTCGCCCAAACTACATTGTTCCTCTTCTTCGAAACCCATCCTTTCAATGGCGTCCACATAATCCGGCTTCACAGAAACCATTTCGGGTACGAAGGTTTGGGTAGTAGCAAAGATTCGTGGGTTTTCGGATACAGATACCAATTTCGAAACCTCCAAAACTGTGGAGTGGGTTTTGGTGAACACAAAAATTCTGGAGAAGTTACCATCTCCTTTAAAGAACAATCTTCTAGTCAGTATTCAGTTGACCACTGCTACAACGAACGTGAAGATAATGAAGTTATCTATTCAAAGGAGTTGAAACATCTTGTTTCGGCTGCATTTGAAGGTATTAATAGCACGGTTATTGCTCATGGAGCTAGAGGCAGTGGAAAAACTCAATTGATTCAGGGCTCTTTGGAGAAATCGGGTTTAGCAATGCTGGCTATTTCGGAGTTTCTCTCGGTGACCGAGAAAAAATGGAAAATCTATAGCAGTTTCTTTCTATGAGGTTGATCAAGACCACGCTAATGATCTATTATACCCAGAACAATCACCAATTTTAGTACTTGAAGATCACGGAAGAATTCAGTTTAAAGGACTTACTCAAACTACCGTGAAATCCATTGCCGAATTTCGGAATTTATACATCACAACATGTTCTGCACACACGGCTGCACCCAAAAAAAGGATTTGAGCATGCTCGTAGAAGCCACTTGGGATTAATTGTTCATGTCTTTGCACAAAATGAAAGTGTAAACAGTCTTGTGAGCAAAATGAATTTTGTTGATATGGCAGGTTATGAAGGTGCTAGAAGGAAAATTGGTGATGCTTTTGTTGTTGCTGAGAATAACAAAATTAACAAGTCAATTTACGCCTTATTGAATGTTTGTCATGCTTTGAGCACAAATGAAAGTCGCTTCAGACCTGTCTAGAATTTCTTTGGAAAATAAAATCGCAATTTCTCGTGGCTTTGCCTGTTTTTGACTATGTGAATCAGAACTTTCCTTTTCCAACATATCCTTGTTTAATCTTGCTTTGATAATGTTTCCTTTTTCGTCTCAACATGCTGACGGTGTGTAATTGCCACGAACAATTTGGATGAGAACTTGCCATTTTCAACTTATACTGTTTGATTGTGTTTTGAGATTGAATATCCTTAATTCTTGGTCATAATTCTTTGATCTTTCGTTCTTTTACTGTTGTTATGCGATTTGGATGGCATAGGTTTTTGACTATTTGTTTTCTATTTTCCATGTGACTTGATTGAATCTGCAACGGGAGTCACCACTGAGTTCTGGGACACCGTACGACCTGCAAGGAGCCAAGGACTAGCAAGGGTTTCGCGAATGTGGATTGCAGAAAGGCAGGTTATAAATCACCCTGGTGCATCTGGTGTGGTTTTGTAGGTTACGCACCCGTTACTGAATCGAGTCGTGGCTATGCACAAGGTCGGCGATAATGAGCGAATGAAGCTTACTTTTGCCTTACACCAGTCAAAGCTCGTATCACCGTTCTCGTCCTTCGAAAAAGTCTTGGCGTGTACTGCTCCTTGAAGGTTCACGTATCAGTTATATCAGTGGATTAGTGCTTGAAAACAGGAACTGACACGAGAGGTTCTTCTTGCCGTGTGGGCTGTTGGATGCATCGTAATGTTGCAGCTTCGGCATGGTACATCGAGGTTTGGAATGGTTGAGATAGAGATGTTCCAAGCGGTCCTGCACTAGCTGTGGCATCAGTGGTAACCATTAAAAAAAGAGGCGTGCAACCGGGATGATCACAGAACCTGGAATGAGCACTGGAAGCTGCGTTATGGACAGACACAGCCCTGTCGTGGAAGGATTAGCACCTTGTGAAAATTTGCAAATTTTGGATTTCAGAGCATGTGCAGCTTTCCATTCTTGTTCATAGGGTCCAGTACCGGAGTGTCTTTGTAAAGAATGGTGCCTTGAAGCGTCTTCACTTCTGTATACCGTTAACAGGACAACAGCAACGCAGCGGGCTAAGGATAAATCCGTGTCTTATGTGTGGTCTTTGGGGAGGAAGAGCTTGCTCTCAGCACAGTGTAGAAAATGCATGTCGTCAACTCTGTGTGCCGGTCAACTCTGTGTGCCGGCGTTGGAAGTGATGCTCATGTGCACAAAGGGAGTGGCCTGGTTTTAAATTCCTTTCTAGATCTAGGATACACTCTTAACTTGAATGATAATCTGATTCCAATTGTAATACAGGCTGTACGGATATGCTTGAGTTGTATCGCATAAGTTCAAACTATCGGAAAAGCGCTCCTATGCTCTGACTTCTAAATGCTGGTTTTTACTGAGTTGATCATGCTTCACTTGGAAATTTCATCTTGAGAATGAAGCCCGTAATCACGAGATGGTTGTGAGTGAAAAAGATGAAGTGGCTAAGGAAGCTGCTGAGATTGGTAACTTTGTTTCTGAGAGGTTGCGACATTGCCAAGTTTCATCACGCATCAACAACTCAACCAAGTCAATCAACTTTAGCTTGCAGTAACGGTAGTGACGTTGCCGAAGTTTCAAATGTGCGACGAGAGCTTGATGCTGTGTATGCAAGGAGGCCATAACACCTTCAGTTCAGCACGCGAGATCGTAAAACACCACGAGATCTTCTTAAGTTTCTTCCTAAATACTTTGAGGATGTTGCACGAAATTTGAGCATCATAATGATTCGAGGAAGGATTTATAGCAGCAGCAATGCAACTGGTTGGCAGCTACTGTGATAATCCTTCAGACTTGTAATTGTATGTGGATATTAAGGCCGAAATTGGGTGCATAATCGTGGCGGTATTCAAAGCATTATCAATAATAACAACATCCAGTTCAAAATTGTGAGTCAGTAACAACACAAAGTAGTATCACTAACACGACTCAACGGCAGCAGGTTCCGCAGCGGACTCGACAACCTCGCAGCGACCTCACAACAAACTCCAGGACATTAGCCTCCAAAGTTTCAACTGGCAGCAACAACCGCAGCTGGTGTCGTGTTGAATTCTACTCAAAAGAGGGGTTCCACTTTGAAGGTCTCAAAATCATGATGATTATTCTGTTTAATTTCATGTGCAGGTTCTGAAATAGATTCAAGAATTGAGTCGACCACGTCCAGGATTTGAAAGCAACCTCAACCACGCGACGCCACAAAGAGTCCCTGCTACCTTCGGTCTAGCACGGGAAGCAATTTACGACATCTCGGTCGAGATCCTCAAGATTCAATTCCGCCGTGGTGCTCTTGGCGACTTCCGCAACTCACTTCTCCAGCATCGACGCCTCCTTGGCATTCTCTGTTTTTGCACCTGATATTTTCTCCGTTTGAACTTATATTCTCAGCATCATTTCAAATCCATAGATTTTCTTCATGTTTTTTTTGTGTTTTGCAAGTTATTAGCTTTTGTTGAAGAGCTGATCTTTAAAGTGCCTGCTGCAATATTATACCTGGGAAATATATCATTCAAAGTCACTGACAATGAAAATCACATCGAAGTTGTGGGTGATGAAGCTGTAACCAGTGCTGCCGTGCTGATGGGTTGCGGTTCCAAGGACTTAATGCTTAACAAGTCACTTGAAGTGAGTGAAAAACATGCAGGGAAACCCATTAATGGCATCGATTGTACAACATTAGATTTTGGGGACAATCAAGAGTGCTTGGATCTATTTGAGAAGCTTCAGTGGCAGTTGGCAACATCTATGACTGGACGGGACGTTGAACAACATTGATGCTTCGATGGATATGTGAGGGGAGGGACATCAGGCTATTGATCTAAATGGGATCTTCAAAGGAGACCAGACAGTTGAGGGAGTATCACGACCACAATTCCCATTTTCTTTCTTCGAAAACTACTTATTCAACGGTATCACGACTTTTCAACCTACTGCTTTTCTGTTTCCAACAAGGTCCAACTCAAACTCTCTTTTAATTTGTTTTTATGTTTGGTGTCATTGTTAGAATAATTCTGTGAAATATAAAGTTCTTTAAATAAAAAAAGGGAAATAATTTCGAATTGGGTTTAATAATTTAATCTTGTTAATCAATTTTAATTAACATAATTATTTGACTTAATTGAATAGTTTTGTTAATAAATTTTAATTAACATGATTAATCAATTAATCAAATCCCAATCATTTAACTTCATTAGTCAATATGAATTAATTTAGTTATTTGATTACATTAACTTTTAATCGAATAATGTGGATAATTGAGTTGGATTAATTTAATTAAGTGGTTTTATAAACTTTAACTATTTGAGTTTGTTAAATAAAATCGGACCAAGAGTGAAGGATTCTGAAACTCAATTCATTTATTTTATTTTATCCCCATTCGACAAATGTACCCCATCTCCCAAAGTGTAATATTCTTATCATTTTTATTTATGCTTTAATACTTTAAAACCCTTTTAAAAATAAATTCTCGATTTATCGAGCCATTTTACACCCTTGTAAGTCGAGTGCTTTTAAAGTCTCGCCGTCAACCTTTTGGTCACAGACACAACATTTTAAAGCTTAATCCTGGGCTCCCTTACAGTGATACCTATTTGATCAATTATTTCTAATTGGTCACTTAGAAGACTAGCCCACTTTGCTAGTGCACACGTTAAAACGCAAATTTAAATCTCAAGCATTTTCTCAAATCATCTTCAAAGTTATTTGATTGAAAGAGAGTTTAGAGTCTTCTATTCTCTCTCCCAGTTCACTTGCCCAATTGTTTAAGTGTGAGGAGTCTTCTTCATACTTGAACAGTTGTTTTCCTGAAAACCCTTAGGCTGTTTCACGATCAATTTCAAATCTCCACTCGCATTGAGTATTTTTCTTTAAAAACAAAGTAGAATACTTAATAATTACTCAAAATACAATTTCAATAAAAGATGAAAAAGGGAGAGTTCCAAGTCTTTGGTTCTCTCTCCCAATTGTTTAGGTCCGAGAAGTCTTTCTTAAGCTCGAACAATTGTCTTCTAAAAAACATAAACGAATTCAAATCTTTTTCTTAAACACGTAGATGAAAAAGAGAGAGCTCCAAGTCTTTGGTTCACTCTCCCGATTATTTAAAATTCAAGAAGTCTTTCTTGAGCTTTGAACAATCGTCATCCGATTAATACACTCTAATCATATTGAATATCTTTTATATATTAGATGAGAAAAGGAGAGAGCTCCAAGTCTTTGGTTCACTCTTCCGATTATTTGAGGTCCGAGAAGTCTTAAGCTTCAAGTAATCCTCATCTGTTAAAATACTTTAACCATATCCTATCTTTCAAACGCCATTCAAACATTTCCCTTTTGCGATGAAAAAGAGAGAGCTCCAAGTCTTTGGTTCACTCTCCCGATTACTTAGGGACCGGGGAGTCTTTCTCGAGCTTCGAGTAATCGTCATCCATTCAACTTGTTCAAACCATACTCAAATCCATCCTTTTGCATTTGAGGTTGAAAAAGAGAGAGCTCCAAGTCTTTGGTTCACTCTCCCGATTACTTGGGTCAGAGAAGTCTTTCTCAAGCTTCGAGTAATCGTCATCCGATTCACTCACTCGTATCCAATTCCATTAACACTTAGATGAAAAAGAGAGAGCTCCAAGTCTTTGGCTCACTCTCCCGATTACTTAGGGACCGAGGAGTCTTTCTCGAGCTTCGAGTAGTCGTCATCCGATTAACCCACTCGAACCACATCTTATCCTTTCGCATTTGAGGTTGAAAAAGAGAGAGCTCCAAGTCTTTGGTTCACTCTCCCGATTACTTGGGTCTGAGAAGTCTTTCTTAAGCTTCAGGTAATTGTCACCTCTAGCTAACTTTTAATACATCTAACCAATCTAATTCCTCGCCCCCGTGCGACCACAACCCTAAAACCTATTCAAATATATATCCTCTCTTATAAACCAAATACTTAACCAATCAAACTCTACTCGCCCTCGTGCGATCCACAACTCTTCTCAAAGAACATTGTTTAGTCCCTTCTTTCGCGCATAACAAACTCGTGCTTCAGCCTCCCCTAGCGAGCAGACAAGCCAATGTTTAGCAGTTAGAACGCGACTTAAACACTCGTTCATTTTCAAACCCTTTTACCGTAGTTGGCCGAACTACGGCTGCTCTGATTCTTCATTCCCTTTCGAATGTAAGATACATAGGCACAAGATTGCGATGATCTTGGCGAGCACATTTCCCAAACCTTTATCCGTAGTCCCACGAACTACGAATGCTCTGATTTTCCACTTCTTACAAGTGAAGATACGTAGGCACAAGGGCCCCAATCCTTGGCGAGCACCCTATCTTAAAACCACCCCCTTTTCCCTTAGCAAGCAATTCCTTTAGAAGATACACAAACATAGCTAACTTCTCTTGCGAATCGATCAAGAGGTTCCCGTTGAGTACAACGGACGTAGAGGGTGCTAATACCTTCCCTCTATGTAATCGACTCCCGAACCTAGAATATTGGTTGCGATGACCATGTTCTTATCCCTTTAAAGGTTTTATCGATATTTTCCTATTCCTCCCTTGGAATGAATAAAGTTCGGTGGCGACTCTGTTTCGAACAGTATTTTCCGCGTCCATCGCGAGTATCGTATTTTTCGAGGTACGACAGATGGCGACTCTGCTGGGGATAATGCATAGCCCTATGCTAGAGAGAGTCAAGCCTAACTTGACTCGATTCGCTAGAGTTAGATTCGTTTGCGTATTTATGTTCTTATTATTTAATTGCTTGTTTATTTTTATATATCTTATTGTTGTTTCTTGTGACACTATTGGGGTTCTCTGATTGTTGGAACTTTGTGAGATGGCTCTACACCCGAGTCCGAGAAAAAACATAGGATTTAGAATGGTGGTTGTGTAGTGGAATCCCTCGAGGAGTCTTTCTCGTTGGGAGGAAGCGAAAGCCCCGCTTAGAGTTGATTCACTTGAGGATGTTGTTGTCATGGTGAGTCTTTGCCATGGCAATGATGTTTTTGAGTTTGAATCTATAACTCTAAGGACCTTTTACCCTCAAACCACGGTGGTTGGTAGTGTTAACTCATGAGGGTCACTCCTTTTTGGGTTGATGCGAACGCCCCAATCAGATGAGATCCCTTGAACGTATCGTTATTCTGACAATGATATTTTCAACCTCGATCTATGACTCTGAGGTCCCTTTAAGAAACCTTGGATTCGATGGTTGTGTAGTAGAGACTCACGAGGAGTCTTTCTCGTGGGACGACACGAAAACCTCACCTAGAAGAGATCCTTCGATGGTATTATTATTGGACGAGTCTTTGTCATGGTAATAATATCTTTGAAAAGGTCCATGACTCTAGGCACCTACCCGTTTAAAGCCTACCTATGGGGTTCCTTTTATCATAGATATATATTATTTACCCGTTCTTCTGTCTGACTTCAGAATTGTGATTGAGCCTGTGATCTTGAGCATTACATTGCATCTGCATATCATTTCATTTGCATTGCATATCTGTCTCTCAGCCAGAAATCTTATCCATCCTTTGTCCATAATCCACAGTTGATTTCTCGACACCCGTATCGGACTTGAAGTAGCTCTGAAAGACCATGAATCCTTGAAGCATAATCGAGTTGAGCAGGGAAAAGACGCGAACAACGTGAAAGGCAAGATGAAGCAGTTGCCAGAAGTTATGACAATTGTTGGGAGAAGGAAGGAAAAGCTTCAAGAAGGTACCACAACTAGGAGTTTTACTCGCATGGTTCCCTCCGCTCCGCAGCCTGCAGTGAATAGCCTATTGTGTGTTGCTCCTTTTGGGTTTTCTCCCCAACCAATTCTTCCAAAGCCTCGGAATCAACGGTCATCACCTATTCGGGATCGGAGAGGCAGTAAAAAGTCTCAGTCACGCCCTATTCTCGGCCCTATTCCTATACCGTGTGGACAACTACTATCATATCTAATTCAGAGTTCGTTGCTGGTACCCATATCCCTCGGGCCAGTTCGTACTCCTCCTCCACTTGGATATGATCCTAATGCGCAGTGTGAATACCATAAAGGGGCAAAGGGGCACCTTATTGAAGGATGTTGGTCATTCAAGAATAAGATTCGAGAGCTAATTAACAACAAGCGCCTAGTCTTCGAGGAAGATAACCCCGGGGCAGAATGTGGGTATCATACTGGAACCATAGGACATACTGTTGAAGAGTGTGAAAGCTTTCGAAACAAATTGCAAAGATTGACCAGAAAGGAAGACCCTAGCTTAAATGGTTCAACTCAAAGGCCTGGCAAAGAGAAAGTACAAGAGTTTCGGGGACCGCTCAAAGTCTTGTACCACAAGGAAAAGATTGAGTTTTTGGCGGATGAAATACCTTTATCCTCTGATAATCATGTTGAAACTACCACTTCAAGAGAAAAGCTGGAAGAAAAGTCCAAAAGGGTTGTATCTGCTGAAGAGACCTCGAAAATCAGATTTGGAGAACATCCCGTTGGCACTGAGGAAGATGATGACATCCACCTTTGGGTTCCTAGAGGACAACCAACAATACCTAGGGAACCATGTCAAAAATCTTGGGTTGCTCCTTATGCAAATCAACGAGCGTATGGCCAAGGAAATCAAGATCCACACCAGAATCAACATAGGCCTCACAATAATTTGGGAAGAAGGAACGCTCCTCTTCACCCGGTTCCTGTTTCTTATACTCAGCTTCTGCCACACTTAATTCGAAATTCACTAGTGGAGCCTAAATCTCTCAAACCAGTGCCAGAATCGTACCTTCCTGGGTACGATCCCAAGGCGCGTTGTGGTTATCATGCCGGATCAATGGGGCATTCGACAGAAGATTGCAAAGCTTTTCAGGCTAGGGTGCAACAATTGATTGACCAGGGGTGCATATCCTTTCAAGAAGGGAGTTTGGTTGTACGTATCCGCCTCGCGCCTGAAGGAGATCGAAGACTTCAAGACGTATCTTCTCAAGACAACTGATCAAGCAAGAAAAGCCCAATTTCTCCATGCTGGCATTTTTTAGATCATGTTTTTTATGCAATTGTAGTTTCTTTTCTGTTGATTACTATTTGCTTTTAGATATTGTTTCGTATTAATGGTATTGTTAATGTGATAATCATGCATGTTTTGATCAAATCCATTCGTATTCACTCACAGCTTCTCATTTATTGCAAAAATATTTCACTTCCTTTATCGCACTGCTGTTTTGAGGGAGGATGATGAAAACGAGATACCCATAATTGCAAACCGTATGCTTTCAGATAAAATCTCGTCAATGATGTACAGGCATTGCTTCAATTCCCCTAAACACTGAAGAGATAAGGAGTTAATCCCTAGATAACCACTTCGAGCCTAGAAGTAGGAGTTTCCTTCGGATTTCTGAACCCTTGCACTTAACCTGGGGCAGGGGTAGTCGTTCAGTTAATTCAATCCCGCACTCGAGACGAAATCCACAAGATATGATGGTTGTTCTTCAAAGACCATTGACTTGGCGGTCACAAGTCTCCAAAAACCAAAAGCCTGCTAAGTCAAGCACCTTAAAGGAGACTTAGGCAAAAATCAAGGCAGTCCCGATGGATCTGGCAAGCAAAGTCAGTCCATGCAAAAGTTAAGGAAAAAAAAAAACAAAACCAAAAAGAGGTCCTCAAACCCTCAACAAAAACAAAATAAGATTCAGTGGCCACCCAAATCAAGGGGTTACTGACATCCATCAAAATAAGGTGGCTGCCATTTCAAGCAAACTTTGAACCATCAAGTTTACATCGTCAAGCAGGTGCAAAATTAATTGAACGTAGGTATGGAGATCATTATGAAGAAGGGGTGGGTACAAATAATACTTTGAGCCTAATATCCTTTATTTCTATAACCGTGAACCAGACCACGTTACAACCCTTAAAAGACCTAATTGAGGCGAGGTTTATTCTGAAAGCATACTACAGCAAGGTTGCGTAAACTGACTCCTATATATTTGCTAATTTTTGGTGTCATATTCTTGCTATATCTTTCACACCAATTAAATCAGCATTGCGCTTGGATTAATAGTCCACTCGTCACACATTTTCACATCATTCCCAATAAATGATATTTTCAAAACTTACATGAATGTCGCATTAAAATTACCATTTTTGAATGAACAATTTTAAACTGCAAATCAGTACTTGACATTATAGAAATTCCAACAAAGTGCAGTCAGAGAGGAACTCGATCACTCATTGGTGCCGACTTGAATTTCTCATAACCCCGCAGGCTGGGGCAAGTTCTTCCGAGTTTTCAAATAGGGGCATATTGTTGCAAAATCCAGACACTGGGGCAATCATCGTAGACCATGTCATGGTATAAATCTTTAAGGAAGATCTTCAAATACCCCGCAGACTGGGGCAGACCATTTGAACTGGGGCAGACTAGCTGAATAAGGGCAATTTCCCTTCACGCTTTCAAAGTTGATCAAGCTGACCACACCAGACACTAGTAATAGTCAGGGTCAACAAACGTCAAAAGCCTTGGGGCAGAGCAAAAACACGACTAACACACATTGGTTAAGTCGCTACGCTCACGCAATCTATATGCATTGGTTAAGTCGTTGCGCTAGCACGAGTAACACGCATTGGTTAAGTCGCTATGCTCGCGCAATCAACACACTTTGGATGAGTCGCTACGCTCAACATTTGTAAGCCGTCGTGACATATCAGCTAGAAGCGAGGCTCTTACAAGAACAAGAATACCATTTCTGCAAAGGATCCAACTTGGGACACCAAGAGTATCTACATTTGTCTTCTGATTGTGGCGATGTCATATACCATGTGTCGGGAAGTCAAATCCTTTTACCAACAAAAGACCAATCTCGCTTGGCACGTCCTTAAAGTCCAATCTTTTATTGGCAACTACAAAAAAGCCACTCCAATTGGCACCTTCAATTCACCCTAAAAGTCCAGTCTTCATTGGCAACCACCAAAAGTCCACCCTCGATGGCATCTTATAAAACCCAAAGTCCAAACCCCTTTGGCAACTACCGAATCCCGTCCCTGGTGATATTCCCCGACAAGATTTTATCCCTAGTATACCTGATCATTTGCATTATCATAAGCGCGACATACAATATCACATCATATCATAGTCATATCGAGCATTAGCATATCATTTGCATTCGCATCTTGCACTCCCTAGCAGTTGCATCTTGGTTGCATGTTTATGTATCATAACGCATATCATCGTCATCACCATTAACATGGCATAACAACATAGCAGGATCCAGGATCAGTTTGTAAACATCTTGGCCAGTCCTCCGGTGAAGTTGGCAGTAGTGAATCTGAAAAGAGTTGTTACTCCGCGAGTTCAGGGAATTCTAATCTCCAGCAAGTCATTTTTCAACCATGCAGCTGATAATGATAGTCCCCGGCGACCGTTGCTCTTATGGTTCCCCAAGCAGAGGTTATCTTAAAAAGTTTCTTGAAGACTTTCCCCTACAGAGTTTGGGCAATGCTGTTCCTCTAATAGGAATTTTAGCTCAACCATTACTCAGCAAATTTATCGCTCGAGATACCCGAGGAATCTCAAGTTTTGATCAGAGATACTGCTTTGGTATCATCGAAGAATCTTATTGGATAAGAGGCTGCTTCGACCACCCGAAGAATCTCAAGTTTTGATCAGAGATACTGCTTTGGTATCATCGAAGAACCTTATGGGATAAGGGGCTGCTTCGACCACCCGAAGAATCTCAAGTTTTAATCAGAGATACTGCTTTGGTATCATCGAAGAACCTTAATGGATAAGGTACTGCTTCGATCACCCGAAGAATCTCAAGTTTTGTTTGAGATACTGCTTTGGTATCATCGAAGAACCTTAATGGATGAGGTACTGCTTCGATCACCCGAAGAATCTCAAGTTTTGTTTGAGATACTGCTTTGGTATCATCGAAGAGCCTTATTGGATAGGATGTTGCTTCGACCACCCGGAGAATCTCAAGTTTTGATCGAGATACTGCTTTGGTATCATCGAAGAGCCTTATTGGATAGGATGCTGCTTCGACCACCCGAAGAATCTCAAGTTTTAATCAGAGATACTGCTTTGGTATCATCGAAGAACCTTAATGGATAAGGTACTGCTTCGATCACCCGAAGAATCTCAAGTTTTGTTTGAGATACTGCTTTGGTATCATCGAAGAACCTTAATGGATGAGGTACTGCTTCGATCACCCGAAGAATCTCAAGTTTTGTTTGAGATACTGCTTTGGTATCATCGAAGAGCCTTATTGGATAGGATGTTGCTTCGACCACCCGGAGAATCTCAAGTTTTGATCGAGATACTGCTTTGGTATCATCGAAGAGCCTTATTGGATAGGATGCTGCTTCGACCACCCGAAGAATCTCAAGTTTTGATCAGAGATACCACTTTGGTATCATCGAAGAACCTTATGGGATAAGGGGCTGCTTCGACCACCCGAAGAATCTCAAGTTTTGATCAGAGATACCACTTTGGTATCATCGAAGGACCTTAACGAATGAGGGGCCGCTTCGACCACCCAAGGAGGATTGTTTGTACCACTTTGGTATCATCGAAGGACCTTAACGAATGAGGGGCCGCTTCGACCACCCAAGGAGGATTGTTTATACCACTTTGGTATCATCGAAGGACCTTAACGAATGAGGGGCCGCTTCGACCACCCAAGGAGGATTGTTTGTACCACTTTGGTATCATCGGAGGACCTTAACGAATGAGGGGCCGCTTCGACCACCCAAGGAGGATCGTTTATACCACTTTGGTATCATCGAAGGACCTTAACGAATGAGGGGCCGCTTCGACCACCCAAGGAGGCTTGTTTATACCACTTTGGTATCATCGAAGGACCTTAACGAATGAGGGGCCGCTTCGACCACCCAAGGAGGATTGTTTATACCACTTTGGTATCATCGAAGGACCTTAACGAATGAGGGGCCGCTTCGACCACCCAAGGAGGCTTGTTTGTACCACTTTGGTATCATCGAAGGACCTTAACGAATGAGGGGCCGCTTCGACCACCCAAGGAGGATTGTTTGTACCACTTTGGTATCATCGAAGGACCTTAACGAATGAGGGGCCGCTTCGACCACCTAAGGAGGATCGTTTATACCACTTTGGTATCATCGAAGGACCTTAACGAATGAGGGGCCGCTTCGACCACCCAAGGAGGCTTGTTTGTACCACTTTGGTATCATCGAAGGACCTTAACGAATGAGGGGCCGCTTCGACCACCCAAGGAGGATTGTTTGTACCACTTTGGTATCATCGAAGGACCTTAACGAATGAGGGGCCGCTTCGACCACCCAAGGAGGATCGTTTATACCACTTTGGTATCATCGAAGGACCTTAACGAATGAGGGGCCGCTTCGACCACCCAAGGAGGATCGTTTATACCACTTTGGTATCATCAAAGGACCTTAACGGATGAGGGATTGGTTCGACCACCCAGAGAATATCAGGTTATCTCGTTCATCTGTTTTGCATCTTGTCATCCCGTTCAGGTATATCATATCTCTTTGCATTTTTTACTTGCCTTTCGGACAAATTTTGGGGTATTCTGGTATCTAATTGACTTTCCCCTCAAAATGAACACCATGCAGCAGTTCATGCTCTCGGGTCAAAGACAATTAGATAGGGGCATCTGTCATACCCCAAATTTGTCCTACCTTTTGAAAATTTTCATTTGCCCGACTTCAGTTTTCAATTCGTATCGCTTTTACGGCGTAACGTATTTTTCGGCAAAAATAAATTCTTTCACCTTTTTAGCCCAATAAATTTGCACCACATGGCATCTTTTTATTTGTTTTTTTATATATATTTTATTTTAAGATAATGTTTTTAATTAGATTAGATTTTTATTTCAAATTTAGAATTTAAATTATATTTAGATTAGTTTTCTATTTTATTTTAATTTTTTAAAGAGATTATTAATTAATTAGATTAGGAGTGTTTAAGATAAAATTAAAGTAAGACTAGAATTAATTAGTTAGATTATTAGTTGTAATTATTAGTTAATTAAAAGAAAAAAAACAAATTGATAGAAAAATGAATTAAATGAGCAGGACACGGTAGCAATTTGGTTTAGGGTTGGTTTCCTTGGGATAAATAGGGTACCCTACACTGTTCACAGGATCCCGAATGGTAGAGGATACAACCCTAATTCCTTCGGCCTCCAAACCCTAAACTGTTCATCTTCAACCCTAATCCCAACCTACAGCCGCCGGAGCTTTTCACCATCACCTTCCAAGCCAAATCGAGTTTCAAACTCACCGTTCCAAACACTCGAGCTTCATCAACTCCAAACAACATACCCATTCACCTTCAGAAATGCAACTTCCCTCAACAGTTTCATTCACCGTCAATCCCATTCCCCTTCGTCACTTACAGAATAAACTCGCCCAAACTACATTGTTCCTCTTCTTCGAAACCCATCCTTTCAATGGCGTCCACATAATCCGGCTTCACAGAAACCATTTCGGGTACGAAGGTTCGGGTAGTAGCAAAGATTCGTGGGTTTTCGGATACAGATACCAATTTCGAAACCTCCAAAACTGTGGAGTGGGTTTTGGTGAACACAAAAATTCTGGAGAAGTTACCATCTCCTTTAAAGAACAATCTTCTAGTCAGTATTCAGTTGACCACTGCTACAACGAACGTGAAGATAATGAAGTTATCTATTCAAAGGAGTTGAAACATCTTGTTTCGGCTGCATTTGAAGGTATTAATAGCACGGTTATTGCTCATGGAGCTAGAGGCAGTGGAAAAACTCAATTGATTCAGGGCTCTTTGGAGAAATCGGGTTTAGCAATGCTGGCTATTTCGGAGTTTCTCTCGGTGACCGAGAAAAAATGGAAAATCTATAGCAGTTTCTTTCTATGAGGTTGATCAAGACCACGCTAATGATCTATTAAACCCAGAACAATCACCAATTTTAGTACTTGAAGATCACGGAAGAATTCAGTTTAAAGGACTTACTCAAACTACCGTGAAATCCATTGCCGAATTTCGGAATTTATACATCACAGCATGTTCTGCACACACGGCTGCACCCAAAAAAAGGATTTGAGCATGCTCGTAGAAGCCACTTGGGATTAATTGTTCATGTCTTTGCACAAAATGAAAGTGTAAACAGTCTTGTGAGCAAAATGAATTTTGTTGATATGGCAGGTTATGAAGGTGCTAGAAGGAAAATTGGTGATGCTTTTGTTGTTGCTGAGAATAACAAAATTAACAAGTCAATTTACGCCTTATTGAATGTTTGTCATGCTTTGAGCACAAATGAAAGTCGCTTCAGACCTGTCTAGAATTTCTTTGGAAAATAAAATCGCAATTTCTCGTGGCTTTGCCTGTTTTTGACTATGTGAATCAGAACTTTCCTTTTCCAACATATCCTTGTTTAATCTTGCTTTGATAATGTTTCCTTTTTCGTCTCAACATGCTGACGGTGTGTAATTGCCACGAACAATTTGGATGAGAACTTGCCATTTTCAACTTATACTGTTTGATTGTGTTTTGAGATTGAATATCCTTAATTCTTGGTCATAATTCTTTGATCTTTCGTTCTTTTACTGTTGTTATGCGATTTGGATGGCATAGGTTTTTGACTATTTGTTTTCTATTTTCCATGTGACTTGATTGAATCTGCAACGGGAGTCACCACTGAGTTCTGGGACACCGTACGACCTGCAAGGAGCCAAGGACTAGCAAGGGTTTCGCGAATGTGGATTGCAGAAAGGCAGGTTATAAATCACCCTGGTGCATTTGGTGTGGTTTTGTAGGTTACGCACCCGTTACTGAATCGAGTCGTGGCTATGCACAAGGTCGGCGATAATGAGCGAATGAAGCTTACTTTTGCCTTACACCAGTCAAAGCTCGTATCACCGTTCTCGTCCTTCGAAAAAGTCTTGGCGTGTACTGCTCCTTGAAGGTTCACGTATCAGTTATATCAGTGGATTAGTGCTTGAAAACAGGAACTGACACGAGAGGTTCTTCTTGCCGTGTGGGCTGTTGGATGCGTCGTAATGTTGCAGCTTCGGCATGGTACATCGAGGTTTGGAATGGTTGAGATAGAGATGTTCCAAGCGGTCCTGCACTAGCTGTGGCATCAGTGGTAACCATTAAAAAAAGAAGCGTGCAACCGGGATGATCACAGAACCTGGAATGAGCACTGGAAGCTGCGTTATGGACAGACACAGCCCTGTCGTGGAAGGATTAGCACCTTGTGAAAATTTGCAAATTTTGGATTTCAGAGCATGTGCAGCTTTCCATTCTTGTTCATAGGGTCCAGTACCGGAGTGTCTTTGTAAAGAATGGTGCCTTGAAGCGTCTTCACTTCTGTATACCGTTAACAGGACAACAGCAACGCAGCGGGCTAAGGATAAATCCGTGTCTTATGTGTGGTCTTTGGGGAGGAAGAGCTTGCTCTCAGCACAGTGTAGAAAATGCATGTCGTCAACTCTGTGTGCCGGTCAACTCTGTGTGCCGGCGTTGGAAGTGATGCTCATGTGCACAAAGGGAGTGGCCTGGTTTTAAATTCCTTTCTAGATCTAGGATACACTCTTAACTTGAATGATAATCTGATTCCAATTGTAATACAGGTTGTACGGATATGCTTGAGTTGTATCGCATAAGTTCAAACTATCGGAAAAGCGCTCCTATGCTCTGACTTCTAAATGCTGGTTTTTACTGAGTTGATCATGCTTCACTTGGAAATTTCATCTTGAGAATGAAGCCCGTAATCACGAGATGGTTGTGAGTGAAAAAGATGAAGTGGCTAAGGAAGCTGCTGAGATTGGTAACTTTGTTTCTGAGAGGTTGCGACATTGCCAAGTTTCGTCACGCATCAACAACTCAACCAAGTCAATCAACTTTAGCTTGCAGTAACGGTAGTGACGTTGCCGAAGTTTCAAATGTGCGACGAGAGCTTGATGCTGTGTATGCAAGGAGGCCATAACACCTTCAGTTCAGCACGCGAGATCGTAAAACACCACGAGATCTTCTTAAGTTTCTTCCTAAATACTTTGAGGATGTTGCACGAAATTTGAGCATCATAATGATTCGAGGAAGGATTTATAGCAGCAGCAATGCAACTGGTTGGCAGCTACTGTGATAATCCTTCAGACTTGTAATTGTATGTGGATATTAAGGCCGAAATTGGGTGCATAATCGTGGCGGTATTCAAAGCATTATCAATAATAACAACATCCAGTTCAAAATTGTGAGTCAGTAACAACACAAAGTAGTATCACTAACACGACTCAACGGCAGCAGGTTCCGCAGCGGACTCGACAACCTCGCAGCGACCTCACAACAAACTCCAGGACATTAGCCTCCAAAGTTTCAACTGGCAGCAACAACCGCAGCTGGTGTCGTGTTGAATTCTACTCAAAAGAGGGGTTCCACTTTGAAGGTCTCAAAATCATGATGATTATTCTGTTTAATTTCATGTGCAGGTTCTGAAATAGATTCAAGAATTGAGTCGACCACGTCCAGGATTTGAAAGCAACCTCAACCACGCGACGCCACAAAGAGTCCCTGCTACCTTCGGTCTAGCACGGGAAGCAATTTACGACATCTCGGTCGAGATCCTCAAGATTCAATTCCGCCGTGGTGCTCTTGGCGACTTCCGCAACTCACTTCTCCAGCATCGACGCCTCCTTGGCATTCTCTGTTTTTGCACCTGATATTTTCTCCGTTTGAACTTATATTCTCAGCATCATTTCAAATCCATAGATTTTCTTCATGTTTTTTTTGTGTTTTGCAAGTTATTAGCTTTTGTTGAAGAGCTGATCTTTAAAGTGCCTGCTGCAATATTATACCTGGGAAATATATCATTCAAAGTCACTGACAATGAAAATCACATCGAAGTTGTGGGTGATGAAGCTGTAACCAGTGCTGCCGTGCTGATGGGTTGCGGTTCCAAGGACTTAATGCTTAACAAGTCACTTGAAGTGAGTGAAAAACATGCAGGGAAACCCATTAATGGCATCGATTGTACAACATTAGATTTTGGGGACAATCAAGAGTGCTTGGATCTATTTGAGAAGCTTCAGTGGCAGTTGGCAACATCTATGACTGGACGGGACGTTGAACAACATTGATGCTTCGATGGATATGTGAGGGGAGGGACATCAGGCTATTGATCTAAATGGGATCTTCAAAGGAGACCAGACAGTTGAGGGAGTATCACGACCACAATTCCCATTTTCTTTCTTCGAAAACTACTTATTCAACGGTATCACGACTTTTCAACCTACTGCTTTTCTGTTTCCAACAAGGTCCAACTCAAACTCTCTTTTAATTTGTTTTTATGTTTGGTGTCATTGTTAGAATAATTCTGTGAAATATAAAGTTCTTTAAATAAAAAAAGGGAAATAATTTCGAATTGGGTTTAATAATTTAATCTTGTTAATCAATTTTAATTAACATAATTATTTGACTTAATTGAATAGTTTTGTTAATAAATTTTAATTAACATGATTAATCAATTAATCAAATCCCAATCATTTAACTTCATTAGTCAATATGAATTAATTTAGTTATTTGATTACATTAACTTTTAATCGAATAATGTGGATAATTGAGTTGGATTAATTTAATTAAGTGGTTTTATAAACTTTAACTATTTGAGTTTGTTAAATAAAATCGGACCAAGAGTGAAGGATTCTGAAACTCAATTCATTTATTTTATTTTATCCCCATTCGACAAATGTACCCCATCTCCCAAAGTGTAATATTCTTATCATTTTTATTTATGCTTTAATACTTTAAAACCCTTTTAAAAATAAATTCTCGATTTATCGAGCCATTTTACACCCTTGTAAGTCGAGTGCTTTTAAAGTCTCGCCGTCAACCTTTTGGTCACAGACACAACATTTTAAAGCTTAATCCTGGGCTCCCTTACAGTGATACCTATTTGATCAATTATTTCTAATTGGTCACTTAGAAGACTAGCCCACTTTGCTAGTGCACACGTTAAAACGCAAATTTAAATCTCAAGCATTTTCTCAAATCATCTTCAAAGTTATTTGATTGAAAGAGAGTTTAGAGTCTTCTATTCTCTCTCCCAGTTCACTTGCCCAATTGTTTAAGTGTGAGGAGTCTTCTTCATACTTGAACAGTTGTTTTCCTGAAAACCCTTAGGCTGTTTCACGATCAATTTCAAATCTCCACTCGCATTGAGTATTTTTCTTTAAAAACAAAGTAGAATACTTAATAATTACTCAAAATACAATTTCAATAAAAGATGAAAAAGGGAGAGTTCCAAGTCTTTGGTTCTCTCTCCCAATTGTTTAGGTCCGAGAAGTCTTTCTTAAGCTCGAACAATTGTCTTCTAAAAAACATAAACGAATTCAAATCTTTTTCTTAAACACGTAGATGAAAAAGAGAGAGCTCCAAGTCTTTGGTTCACTCTCCCGATTATTTAAAATTCAAGAAGTCTTTCTTGAGCTTTGAACAATCGTCATCCGATTAATACACTCTAATCATATTGAATATCTTTTATATATTAGATGAGAAAAGGAGAGAGCTCCAAGTCTTTGGTTCACTCTTCCGATTATTTGAGGTCCGAGAAGTCTTTCTTAAGCTTCAAGTAATCCTCATCTGTTAAAATACTTTAACCATATCCTATCTTTCAAACGCCATTCAAACATTTCCCTTTTGCGATGAAAAAGAGAGAGCTCCAAGTCTTTGGTTCACTCTCCCGATTACTTAGGGACCGGGGAGTCTTTCTCGAGCTTCGAGTAATCGTCATCCATTCAACTTGTTCAAACCATACTCAAATCCATCCTTTTGCATTTGAGGTTGAAAAAGAGAGAGCTCCAAGTCTTTGGTTCACTCTCCCGATTACTTGGGTCAGAGAAGTCTTTCTCAAGCTTCGAGTAATCGTCATCCGATTCACTCACTCGTATCCAATTCCATTAACACTTAGATGAAAAAGAGAGAGCTCCAAGTCTTTGGCTCACTCTCCCGATTACTTAGGGACCGAGGAGTCTTTCTCGAGCTTCGAGTAGTCGTCATCCGATTAACCCACTCGAACCACATCTTATCCTTTCGCATTTGAGGTTGAAAAAGAGAGAGCTCCAAGTCTTTGGTTCACTCTCCCGATTACTTGGGTCTGAGAAGTCTTTCTTAAGCTTCAGGTAATTGTCACCTCTAGCTAACTTTTAATACATCTAACCAATCTAATTCCTCGCCCCCGTGCGACCACAACCCTAAAACCTATTCAAATATATATCCTCTCTTATAAACCAAATACTTAACCAATCAAACTCTACTCGCCCTCGTGCGATCCACAACTCTTCTCAAAGAACATTGTTTAGTCCCTTCTTTCGCGCATAACAAACTCGTGCTTCAGCCTCCCCTAGCGAGCAGACAAGCCAATGTTTAGCAGTTAGAACGCGACTTAAACACTCGTTCATTTTCAAACCCTTTTACCGTAATTGGCCGAACTACGGCTGCTCTGATTCTTCATTCCCTTTCGAATGTAAGATACGTAGGCACAAGATTGCGATGATCTTGGCGAGCACATTTCCCAAACCTTTATCCGTAGTCCCACGAACTACGAATGCTCTGATTTTCCACTTCTTACAAGTGAAGATACGTAGGCACAAGGGCCCCAATCCTTGGCGAGCACCCTATCTTAAAACCACCCCCTTTTCCCTTAGCAAGCAATTCCTTTAGAAGATACACAAACATAGCTAACTTCTCTTGCGAATCGATCAAGAGGTTCCCGTTGAGTACAACAGACGTAGAGGGTGCTAATACCTTCCCTCTATGTAATCGACTCCCGAACCTAGAATATTGGTTGCGATGACCATGTTCTTATCCCTTTAAAGGTTTTATCGATATTTTCCTATTCCTCCCTTGGAATGAATAAAGTTCGGTGGCGACTCTGTTTCGAACAGTATTTTCCGCGTCCATCGCGAGGATCGTATTTTTCGAGGTACGACAATTTACTCCTTGTCCAAATTTTTGATTATGCAAACATTTGAGGGAGGATGATGAAAATGTTATACCCATAACTGTTGTCAGTATGCTTTCAATCAAACTTTGTTGACGATGTAAGACATTGTTTCAACTCCCAAACACTAGAGAAATAAGGAAGATAATCCCTCGTTAACCCCTTCGAGCCTAGAAGTTGGAGTTTCTTTCTTTACAAAAACCCGCAGTTTTAACCTTGGGGTGGGTAGTTCTCAGTTAACTCGGTTATATGTTCATGCGAGACACCTTTTATATAAAGGTTGCAACCACAATTTATATTCCTTCGCACACAACAAACAAGTGTCGAAGATGTTTTTCAAGTCAAAATACCGATGATGATTCACCGTGATCATTAAGCTAGGCAGTCACTTTCTTTCAAAAAATATATATCAAAAGAAAAAGCCCGCTAAGTTAAAACCTATGAAGGAGACTTAGGCAAAACTGGGGCATCCCGCTGACTGTAAGTTTGAAAAGAAACAGTTCAGGCAAAAGTTAGGCATAATAAATAGAGGAGATCTTTAAATCCTTTAATTTCAAAACAACCAAATGTTGTAAAGAAGCAGTGACTGCCTTTTCAAAAAGTCTGTTGACTTCTGAACCATCATCATTTCTATAATCAGTGCAATTCCTATGGGAACCTGAGCGCATAGTCTGAGTTAACTGAGCATAGGATTAGAGATCATCACGTAGATTGGGTGGGTACAAATAAACTTTGAGCCTTTATCCTTTGTTTCTTAAACCGTGAACCAGTCCACATTACAACCCTCAAAAGACCTAATTGAAACAAGGTTATTTTGAAAGCATACTACAGCAAGGTTGCGTAAACTGACTCCAAAAGATCTCTGCAAATCAATTATTTTGGCAGTACACCTTTGCTTTAAACTTTGAGTGTCTTGAACCACCGTGTTCCGACCAATGACTCTTTTACTTTGCATCTTTCAAAAATGATTTTTGATTTCAAAAGTTGCATGAACTTTGCATTACCATGTTTGTATGAACACTTTTGTTTGCAAATTGGCTTTCCTCTCAAGGAATTTTCAAACATTGAGAAACTTGGTCAAGTGATCCTATCAGGGGAAAGTTCTTCCCAGATCCTGTCGAAGAATCAGTTCAATATTTGTTCAAGGCAAAGTCTTCTCAGATTTAATTTATCCAGAAGATATTTCAAGACTTAGACTAGTGCAAGCTCTCCAAGCACTCAGTAAATCAGTCATCTTCAACATCAGACAAGTTGAGGCAATTATCAGTTCATCTACAACAGATAGCTAAACTGGGGCAGTTTACTTGAAGAATACCCAATCAATTATTCACCCTTCCTGCAAGGATCATCAATTTGATGCAATTTACAATTGTAGTGGAGGTATGCTCAACAGTAGCATCTTTAGTCCCCAAGCAGATTGACATTGATCTCTGTGTTGAGAAATCAGTCTTCCAGTCTTGTCATCTCACCAAAGGAGTCGAGCCTTGTCATCAACATCTGCATTTACATTTAATCATATATCATATCATATTAGTATACATATGCATATTGCATATCGTGGGTGCTTTAGTCCCCATTTGATTTTTATCCCGAGGTTGTGTTTTACCCGCGTCTTACCTTGTGGACATTTCCAATTTACTTGGCATCATGGGTGTTTTATTCCCCATCTGCCTCTTTCTCCCGAGGTCGTGTTTTACCCGCGTCTTACCTTGTGGACATTTCCAATTTACTTGGCATCATGGGTGTTTTATTCCCCATCTGCCTCTTTCTCCCGAGGTCGTGTTTTACCTGCGTCTTACCTTGTGGACATTTCCAATTTACTAGCATCATGGGTGTTTTTGTCCCCATTTTATTTTTCTCCCGAGGTCGTGTTTTACTCGCGTCTTACCTCGTGGACGAATTTCAATTTACCTGGCATCATGGTTGTTTTATCCCCATTTACTTTTCCCCCGAGGTCGTGTTTTATTCACGTCTTACCTTGTGGTCAAAGTCCAACTCACTTGGCACCTACCAAACAAGTTTGTGTCGTGACTATCTGATGGTTTTCCAGATATTTATTTCTCTCTCTGATGGTTTTCCAGATTGAGTCTTTGTTACTTATGTGATGTTCTCCCAGATATATCTTCAAACCTATGCCCGTACATTTAAATACCCTTCTAAAATGTTTTAGATGTACCTTCAAAATATATGTCTTTAATATGCTTCTTTGGATATGTTCTGGAGTTTACTCGATGTTTTTCCGAGTATCTCTGGTGCGTTTCAGAGTTCATTTGATGTTCTTCCGAATGTCTCTGATGTTTTTTTCTATGTCCCTGTTATATTTCTCAGTTTTCTCCTCACCTCATTCATTAATATTCTGAATGTTGTGTTTGTTTTCCATCCAGTTCCATTCATGGATGATGATTGTTGCTTCCCCGGTGTTGTTGTCTTTCCCTAGTGAGTAGTTACTCGTTGTTATGTTGTTCTTTTTTCTTTTGCTCGTGTGTTTGCATTTGTCTTGCATCATAAAGCATCATTTAGACTCATTGCATCTTAGCATTTGTCCTTTTTCATACCATCGGATCTAAGGGACAAAATTTCTGGTTTTCTATATTTAAATACCTTTCACTACGATTCTATGAGGATTATCATCTCTCATTATCATCTGGTGAAAATATTTAAATAGGGGCATCTGTTGCACCCCAAATTTTGACCCCTTAGATCTTCATCACCATTTTAGGATCATATTCATTTGTTTATCTAACCATAACATATTTCAAGTTTGTCTTTGTTAAGTTACAGGCGAATCAGGGTTCTGTACAGTTGGGAATCGAGGGTTCGACAATTTAAACAGTCAATGCATTGTATTATTTCGCCATGAAACAAGTTTCTACACGATCAAGAATACTACGTTGGGATAATCATGAATCCAATTTGGGGTTTTCACACAAAGATTAGGAACAATGCAGTTCAGGATCCCCGATTAGGGTTTCTGATCAGGAAAAGTCAACTGTGGTTTGAGTTTTGATTTAAAAGGTGCTCCAATGATGTAATTATGGTCCATGAAGTTCATATGACTTATTGAAGTCCCCACAAGAAGTTTCAAAGCCTCAGGAAACCCAGGACACCAATAGTCGATTCAGAGGTTTTCAATCGTTCGGTTCGTCTGACTGAAAAGTCAACCCATTGACCAACATGGTTTTAACCCAAAATTGAAGCCAAATATGTTCCCAACATCATTTAATATCTAATAATGAAGTTTTGTGACCAATTGATCAAGAATTGAGAAGTAATCAAAAAGTTGGGAAATTAAAGTTTTGAAAAGGGCAAAGCCATAACTCCTTAAACACACAAGGGTTTTTGACCTAGTTTCAAGAGGAATGAGTTCCTAAAACAACCATAAATATTTTAGTAACTAATTGGGGCTTTCTAAAAAGTACAAGTGGGTTCCATAACTCTTCCTGGTTAGAGATAACCAAGGTCCACAAGTTGGCAAAAACTTACATTGGCAAAACCAGGTCAGCATGAGTTCTTTTGATTCCAAAACCTCTCCAAATCGATGCTAATCCAAAACTAAGCCTCGCTTATGATGTTTATATTGATAATAAACTTTTTTACATCAATTCCCACGAAAATGGCACAAAGATCAAAGGAAATCATTATTTAATGCAAGTTGCAAAAGTGAATAGTGAAGAAAGAGAAAAAGGTGGCTACCATTGTCAAATCATCAACTTTAATTCAACAAGTCACCTCTTATCCTATCAAGCATGATGAAAAAGATATATAGGGTATGAATAATATCTTAGTAGAGTGGCTTAAAGATAAAGATGAAGATTGCATTGGAAAACTCAAAGATTTTCATGATGGAAGGTTAAAATTGGCAATTTGCTTCACTTTTGCCCATACCTTGATCCAAGGCCTTTGTCTATAAATAGAACTCACTTCCTAAATAATAAACACACAATTTCCATGCTAGAAACAAGCTAGAACTCCCTTCCTTACACAATCACAAGTTCTTGCAAAATCTCATTAAGTTTCCAAAATCCCTCAAAATTTGCTTTTGAAAAACACCGAAACCATTTCCAAACTTCTTCCAACTCAAGAAACACTTCAAGCACATAAAGTATGATGTATTGAAGCTATCCAAGTCACTTCCATACTTATGTAACAAAATCTTGTAAGAGCTCTCAATATCTCTAGTTTTCTTATTGCTTAAGCTTGCTTCAAGAGGTAAACCTAAAACTCATAAATGTGAACTTTCCACTTACATTCCACATGCTACCATGGCTATTTTTAGGTTTTTTTTCTACCATGATGTTCTTGAACTTTTTCAACTTGTAACTTGATTTTTTTTTCTTGTGATATTGATCTTGTATTATTCATAAATTTTTGTTAACATGTTTAAATAATCAAATTTGTTTGATTCATTGTCTTACCACGTGCATTTTATTCCTTTTATCATTTAAATTTTCATGTTTTGTTTACAAACTTAAAAACCACATAACTTCTCCATTTTAAATCATTTTTAAGTGGTTCTTTTTGCTAAATTCTTGTGTTAATGAGTATTTTCACATGACATATGATTCATATTTTTATCCCTTTATCCTAGCCTTAGGATCGGAGTCGCCGTACTCCAAGTAGTTGTCCCTCCGTGGACATCCTCTATCATAATAATCTCAACTTAGGCTTGGAGTCGCCGTGCTCTATTTAGTCATCCCGCCGTGGACATTTCCCGTGTTTACATTTACAACTTTAGCCTTAGAGTCGCCGTGCTCTATTTAATCGTCCCGCCGTGGACATTCTCTTCTATTTAACATAAGAGTTCTTCACCCCTTAGTTAGGGGAACTACGAACGCTCTGATTTCTCAAAGTACCTTTTGAGAATACGTAGGCACAAGGCCCCGATCCTTGGCGAGCAACCTTTTTCTTTTTTCTTTTTTTCCAACCTTTTTCTTTTTTCTTTTTTTCCAACCTTTTCTTTTTTCCTTTGTTTAAACCTTTATATATTTACCCTTAGCACATTTCCTTTAGAAAGCAAACTTTAGCAAACACAAATATTAACAAGAGGTTCCTGTAGAGTACTACAGATGTTGAGGATGTGAAATACCTACCCTAGGCATAACCAACCGCCGAACCTTTACATCTCTCTTTGCTTAGCTTTAAAGCCTTGCTTTTTCGCTTTGCATTTTTATAGGTTTTTCTTTCTTTAAACCTTTCCTTTTTTGGATAAATTAAAGTCCGATTGTGAATTTAAGAATTAAATATTCAAGTTAATCAATAGCTTGGTATCACGATTCTCACCGCAACACGAATAAACCTCTTTTCAAGAAAATCCTCAAGTTGACTCTTCAACTCTTTTAACTCCGAGGCCGACATACGATATGGAGCCATCGATATCGGACTAGTTCCAGGAATCAAATCTATCGAAAACTCCACTTCTCGCTCCGGCGGTAAATCCTTTATCTCTTCAGGGAATACTTCCGGAAAATCTCTAACAATGGGCAAAGCCTCAATCTCTTCACTTTCACTAGTCCTCAAAGTTGCCATAAGCATAAATACCTTAGCCCCATCTTGTACCGATTCCTTCACTTGTTTCCTTGTCATAAACAAATCTCTTTCAACATCCGAATCGGGAAAAATAACCGTTTTGTCAAAACAGTTAATATACACACGATTGAATTTTAACCAATTCATCCCAAGAATGACATCCAGTTGATCCAAATGAAGACACACTAAATCGATCCCAAAATCTCTACCGAAAATACTCAACGGGCAATTCAAGCAAACATACGGTGTAGTTACCGAACCCATTGCAGGAGTATCAATAACCATACCGCCACCAATCACAGACAACTCAAGATTCAACCTCCTAACACAATCCAAAGAAATAAAAGAATGCGTAGCTCCGGTATCAATTATAGCGATCAAAGGTGTACCATTAATAAAACACGTACCTCGGATCAATCGATCGTCGCTAGCAGTCTCAGATCCAGATAGAGCGAACACTTTCCCGCTCCCTTGATTCTTCTTCGGCTTATCACATTTGGTACTGATGTGCCCCTGCTCACCACAATTGTAGCAAGTAACACCTGCACCGCTTCTACACTCTAGAGCCTTGTGGCCTGGCTTGCCACACTTAAAACACTTCGGTTCAACACTTTTGCACTCCGGAGCACGATGCCCCGCTTCACCACAAGTGTAACACCTGACCTGGGTAGAAACTCCCCCACTTGGCTTCTTGCCAAAACCAACCTTTTGTTTCCCCTTATCAGCAGGAGTTACGTAAGGTTTTCCTCTGAATTGTCCTTTTCCTTTCTTGTCACTTAGGCTCTTGTAGTGGCTAGACCTAGCCCTACTGTCTTCGTCATAAATTCTGCTCTTGTTAACCAACTCAGAAAACCGTCTGATTTCCTGGTACCCAATAGCTTGTCTAATCTCGGGTCTCAAACCGTTCACAAACTTGAGGCACTTAGACCTCTCAGCATTACTAGTATTATAGTGAGGACAAAATTTGATCAACTCCTCAAATTTCGCCGCATACTCAGCAACCGTCGAATTACCTTGCTTCAACTCAAGAAATTCGATCTCTTTCTTCCCCCGCACATCCTCTGGAAAATACTTCTCCAGAAAGGTTTCTCTAAACAAACCCCACGTAATCACCATATCATCTTCCTCAAATCTTTGGCGAGTATTACCCCACCAATCTTCAGCTTCTTCTTCGAGCATATGAGTCCCAAACTGCACCTTCTGTGCATCCGAGCAATTCATAACTCGAAAAATCTTTTCCACAGCTTTCAACCAAATTTGTGCCTTGTCCAGTTCATGAGTTCCCTTGAAGACCGGAGGGTTATTCTTTTGGAATTTCCCCAAAGCACGGAATCCATCATCAGCATGATTCCTCACATTCACATTGGCCGGAGGATTCTGCCCAATTGCCCCCGCCAATCTCGTCAATGCCTCCGCAATCGCTTCGTCGTTCCTTCCTGCAACCATCTTACTAATTCCAACCACAGAACCACGTAAGAACAACCAATATTGATAATGCAACACACGCATATCAATAACACACAGGGAAAAACAATCTAACAACTTGGCCGGACGGACCGACCTGCTCTGATACCACTATTGTAACACCCCCTTCTATACCCCAAATAAATGCATATAAAACAATTAAGCACATACACAATATCAGAGTAAAAAGGTTTTTATAATAAGGTATAAAAGAAGAATGCCACAATTTCACCAATAAAACACTTTAACATTTTTGCTCCATAAAATATGTAACGTTTTCGTAGTTTTAGAAATCACATTTCAACATTTAATTTAAGCGGAAGATAACATCATTTAATCAGTTTCAAAATATTAATTCAAATGCACATAAGTCATCCAGATTAATACATCATATCAGTTAGATTACAAAACCACATCGGCTGATACATCGCAATGTATCACAAAAGAATGACTATACTAGTCTAACTACCCGGTGTTACATATCAGAGCAGCCGACTCAAAAGAATGAAGACTAACTTCACAAAAGGACTCCAGCATCCTAATCTGCAATGCCTCATAGAGCATTATAAAACAGCAGAAGGGTGAGAAATATAACCATAATAATCAAGGCATAAGATTACGTATATATAGGTATCATATAACACATATTCACATTTCTCACCACACTTCAATTTCTTAGTTATGTATATTTGCCACACATATAATAACAACACGAATATTTGTAAAGCATGTCCACATCATGCATACTCTCACAATTTCACAATCTCATCATTCACACATAAGCATCACTTCATGCATATGTTATATATTAATGTGACTCAACAACTCAATGCAACTCATGCAATGCGGTACCGATTCTCGTTATCTTTTTTCCGATTTTTACATTAAACCGGGTCCACACTTCTAGACCGATAACCCGTTATCTTTTTTTTTTCCGGTTTTTACATTAAACCGGGTCCACACTTCTAGACCGATAACCACAAAGGCCCGTCCTCTAAGCCTTCAAACCCACACTTCTAGGTTTGGGACAAGCCACTAGTTTCCACGAAACTAACAGATATTGCCTCTTGACTAAATGATGCATGTACAATCAACCACAACAAATGCACTTAAGACCGACATCTTAATCTCATGCATTCGAATAATTCACCCCTTCGAGAATTTCATCATGATTGCACATACAACATATATCAAACATTTATCAATGTATTCATTTCACACATCATCATATTCAACAACAATGCACACATATCACATATGTTCCCATGCATTCACACCACAATCACATACATATATGCACTCACAATTCATTAGACGATACACATACATTTCTCATTGTATTCCCATGTATCTCTAATTATCACAACAATCAAGGTATTCTCATTACAATACCAATCATACAATTATAAGTTATGCACACATATTCAAAATGTTCTCATGCATACTCATTACATAATTGTATACACATCAAGCATTCGCAAATTCATTAAATAATACACACATAATCACTTATTATGTTCACATGTATTTTAACCGATTACAATTAATCCTTCATATCACAACTCTAGGATTCACGCCCGAAGGCTACCCACAGCACATGTTATCACAATAGATCATATCTATATTCATATCATAAGGTATCCACCTATGTGGAACAACCACCCATCTCCACATGATCAACACAGCAAAAGAAAAATGCTGTCAAACTCGCCCACATTCGCCTGGAGAACCCTCGCAGCGAACCTTCGCCTGGCCTTCGCCTGGCGAACTCCCTCAGCAAACAATCGCTAGGCTTCGCCTGGCGAGACTTCCCAGCGAACCCAAGTCAGTAGCTACTGACTTCATTCGCCACCATCCGCCAGCACCTTCGCTGGGCGAACCTTCACTATCCAACCTCGCCTGGCGAAGTCCACTGGGATTTAACTTATAATTATTCGCTAGCATTCGCTAGGCTTCGCCTGGAGAAGCTTCGCCTTTGCTCGCCTGGCGAGAGCCAGCGAACCTGCGCAGAACAGAATCACACTCTGTTCCTCCTTCACCAATCCATCATCAACCCTCTCTTACACATCCAAATCAGTATAAACAACATCAATACATGTTACCCGACTATTCTACGGCATTATTACTCAGTTTCAACCGATCAAATCCTCAATCTACCGATTATCCAACATTTTGCCCTAAATGGAAAGTGATGGAAACTCTACCAAAACCCTAACCCAACATACATAACATCATACAATGATCAAATAGAAACATTTCTCACCCTTACCTCGATTAATCGGAGCTTTGATGTTGGTTCTTGATGATTTCCACTTTTCCTCTTCTTCTCTTCTCTTTCTCTCCTTTCTTCTTCTTTCCTCTTTCCTTCCAAATGTTTTTCTAACTTTCTTTTCTTTCTTTCTCTCTTATATATTTCCTTCATTTTCCTTCCTTCCAATTTCCTCCTCAATTCTCTATTAATTCCAATTAATAAAAATTAATTTCTAACATTAATAAAAATCCCACTAAATCAATTAATTACTACAATTAATTATTTAATGAAATTTGGGCTGTTACAGATATCACATCACCAATAGGTCATCAAAATACTTTATTGATTATTTTCAAAATAATACCGCGGAAATTGTCATTTCAAAATTCTTGGCCATCTGCCAGATTTCATAAAATCTCTATTATTATAATTCACCAAAATGTGATACGTCACAGGATTACAACAAGTTTGACGCAAAACAATTAAAACACCCATATCCCGTGTTACGTAACAGAGCACCCTAAGACTCGACCTGTACACCTCTATCCAAGCTATCTATGTACCTGGATTATCTGTACTTCCGAGGAAGCACAGGCCACAACAACAAACAACAAAGGGGGTGAGAATCACGATCAAATAATAATGGTATAATAGTACATGAAATAAAAGGAAGAATCTATATAAATCATTTCACATACATATTATCCGGACTCACTGTCCCATCGTTCAATCACAATTACAATCACGCAATACGTGCGCACACACACACACCCCGAAACATACAGTATCGACTCATTCGTCCGTCAGATTCTCCTAGGAACAGAATATAACCATCGCATCAAGCGAGGTTCTGCAGATCCTACACGGGATCAAATATAACCATCGCTCACACCCCACATGGGCACACGAGGTTCTGTAGATCCTACACGGGATCAAATATAACCATCGCATCAAGCGAGGTTCTGCAGATCCTACACGGGATCAAATATAACCATCGCTCACACCCCACATGGGCACACGAGGTTCTGCAGATCCTACACGGGATCAATTATAACCATCGCATCAAGCGAGGTTCTGCAGATCCTACACGGGATCAAATATAACCATCGCTCACACCCCACATGGGCACACGAGGTTCTGCAGATCCTACACGGGATCAAATATAACCATCGCATCAAGCGAGGTTCTGCAGATCGTACACGGGATCAAATATAACCATCGCATTACGCGAGGTTCTGCAGATCGTACACGGGATCAAATATAACCATCGCATTACGCGAGGTTCTGCAGATCCTACACGGGATCAAATATAACCATCGCTCACACCCCACATGGGCACACGAGGTTCTGCAGATCCTACACGGGATCAAATATAACCATCGCATCAAGCGAGGTTCTGCAGATCCTACACGGGATCAAATATAACCATCGCATTACGCGAGGTTCTGCAGATCCTACACGGGATCAAATATAACCATCGCATCAAGCGACGTTCTACAGATCCTACACGGGTATCAAATATATACTAACATCATACACCGCAGAGTATACTGCACGACATGCTCAACATTCATGCCAAATCGTTATGCATTTTTAATCGAATTAAACGATGCACGAAATTGCCCAAACGGCTACAATTCATAACCTAGGATTCACGCCTATCGGCTACCCACGATACATCACGAGCCATCACACCATCTTCTAAATCAAGGAAGGGTCGATCGCAATCGGAACCCCAAGTCACAACTGCACCCAACCGCAGAGAAGACTCATTCTGCTACGTTCGCTACACGCTCGCCTAGCGAGCTTCTAGCGAACGTTCGCCACCTTCTCGCCTAGCGAACTGCTAGCGAGCAAGAACAGAAGCTACAGACTTCATTCGCTACCTCGTTCGCTACAGCGAACCCCCAGCGAGCCATTCGCTACTCCATTCGCTGCCAGCGAAGGAGACCAAAACACCACTGTCCCAAGTCTGGGACCGTTCGCTATGCACTCGCCTAGCGAGATGCTAGCGATCACTCGCGACCTGCTCGCCTAGCGAGCTGCTAGCGAGCGTCTGCGAACTAAACTTTCTCCCACTGTTTAGAATCCAAACACCCGATGAAATCTCCCGATAAATCCCAACTCGTTCCCAGTAGCCTTAGCCTAACATATATTGACTAATCTACGGTATCTAAACGTGATTCTAACCGATAAACATCAGTTCTACCGATTTAACTCATTTATGCCCTAAATGGAAAAATGAGGAAAACATTCCAACAACTAACACAATCCCTACATAATCATAAACATTAATAAGATGATGATACTTCGCACCCTTACCTGATTATTTGCAAGCTTTGATCGATTCTTCCAGCCTCTAGGTTTTTCTCTTCTTTCTTCCCTCTTTACCTTCTCTTCCTTTCTTTCTTTTCTTTTTTCTTTCTAATGTCACTAACTTTCTTTCTCTTCTCTTTTTATCTCATCTTTCCATTTCTTTCCTCTCATTTTCTTTCCCTCCACTAACTAATCAAATCTCATAAATTAACCACTTAACATTAAATAGGAAAATGTCTATAATACCCTCCAAAACTATTTTCTCAGAAAACTCCCCAATTCGGTTAAAATAGGATAATATGTAAACATAACATATTTTCATGCAAATTCCACCTCAAAATAATATTCGCCCAATTAAACCAAAAAGGACTCAACGAAAAAGGAATAATCGAAATCGGGGCGTTACAGCTGTCACCATTGGTCTCCACCTTGTTGGCAAGCTTCTGATTATCTTCTTGACGTGATCAGTAGTAGAGTAACCTTTGTCCAGAACCTTCAGACCAGCAGTTAGAATCTTAAACCTTGAGAACATAGCTTCTACAGATTCAGATTCCTCAAACTTGAAGGCCTCGTATTTCTGAATGAGCACCAAGGCTTTTGTCTCCTTTACTTGGGAGATTCCTTCATGCGTCATTTTTAAAGATTCAAACATATCAAATGCAGTATCTCTATTAGTTATTTTCTCATACTCAGTATGAGATATTGCATTTAATAGAATGGTTCTCGCCTTATGATGGTTTCTAAACTCCTTCTTCTGTTGATCAAACATAAACTTTATGTCAACCTTTTTGCCTTCATCATTTGTAGGATGAATATAACCATCAGTAACTAAATCCCATAAGTCAGCATCATAGCCTAGAAAGAAACTTTCTATTCTATCTTTCTAGTAATCAAACTTCTCACCATCAAACATGGGAGGTTTGGTGCTGATTCTGTCTCTATCATCGTATTTGTTGTTGTATGAAGTTGAAGTTGAAGCTTCAGCAACCATGATGAATCAAGAACAATAGATTAAGAGTTTTTTCCAACAGGATCTTTTTCTGTCACGGTTAAGTGAGAGCACTTACAGAATCGGAGCTCTGATGCCAGCTGAAGGTAGGAAAAACACTTAGAAGGAGGGGGGTTGAATAAGGGTTTTAAAACAATTAAGATGATAGAAAAATAACACAGTATTTTTATCCTGGTTCGTTTGAACTCAAACTAATCCAGTCCACCCTACCAAGGTGATTTGCCTTTCTCAACAAGGACTTAATCCACTAAATCAAACTGATTACAATGTTAAACCACTAAGACAACTGTCTTAGTCTTCTCAAGAATTCTGACCACACTTGGTCTCTTAAGGAATCTTTTACAAAGATAAACTAACAATGTGTTTAAGATGTGCTTCTAAAAAGCTATATCACAAGAGTGATTTTTACACAAGTTAAAGAACGAAAGTAAACTATTCAGCTTTAAGAAAGTTTGTATGAGTTGAATAATATGCCAAGGATTTGTTTGAAGTTCATTACGCTTTGAAGTGATGTTGAGACTTGATTTTATAGTACTTTGAAATCCATTTCTCAAAGACTGTGCAATCTGTGCATTCTGTTCTTTTTGTCTTCTATTGACTTTTGCTTTCTAAGAAGAGGAATGTTCTAACAAATCGTTTTTGTCTGAAATCTTATGTCATGCACGAATGGGGAAAGAGCCGTTTGGATAATGACAAAGAATATGCCAACGAATCTTTATTTGAACAACATCTTCTTCACCAACTTTGGAAAGTCTTGCATCAGAACTTTTGATGATGTTCCTAGTTGTTCAGATCAGAGTTAACTCAATCAGAGTTTCTCTATCAGAGTTTGCAGCAAAGTGCTTTAAGCGTGAAATCCTTATCAGAGCATACTTTCTTATCAGAGCTTCTGTACTTGCAGTGTTAAGTACATCCAGATTCTTCTGAAGCTTTACATATGATCTATACTCAGATTCTTCTCAGCTTTGCTCAGAGTCATTGTAGCAGATCAGAGTCTTCTGATGAGTTGCTTCTGACGCTCAGAGCTTTTTCGTTATGTGGTGTTCAGAGCGTTCTTGCTTCCAGAATAATATTAATTTTGATATCTGAAACAAATAAACACTTGAACAAAAATTAGTGTATATAAATTCTCTATACAAAATTTCATTAATGTTATCATCAAAACAATGAGATATATTGAACAACAATCTATGTTCTAACACTATATTAGCCAACCATTCGACATACCTGGCTGTGCGGATGAATTTGCAGCGAAGCAGTCTTTCGACTTCCTCTTTAATCTTTGATAGTATTTCTGGGGCAAACCGTCTTGGACCTTGTTTAACTGGTCTTTTCCCAGGTGTCATAGGCAACCTGTGTCTGACCAACTCCCTACTTAAACCAGGCATCTCATCATAGTCCCAGGAGAAACAGTCTTTGAATTCCTTCAATAACTGGACCACTTCGACCTTCAATTGGGCGTTCAAATTGGCGTTGATGTACGTAGGCCTTTTGAGTGCCCCCTCACTAAGATCAATTTCTTCTAACGGATCTTGTGCTAGCATCTTAACGTTGTTAGCTAGCGAATATTTTTCAAACCCCAAAGGCTCATCCTCATATATGGCGTCGAACCTCTAACTTTTCTCTCCAGTTTGGACCTTACCTGGAGGTTTAGGACTGAAGTCCTCAACAGGACATCTTGGTGAATCTCATAAATGGCTTCGCTAGCCACGTCGTTATTAGCAGCTTCCAGAGCCGCTTGTCATTTCGTTTCAGCCACATAAGCCGAAATTTTCTTCAAGACTTCAAATTCAGTCATGGTCACTGAATTCACTTACCCACCCCGTGGGGTCTATTGGAGGCCCGCACAAACACAGAATCTTTCCTCCTGGTACCTCATTATCCCATCTAAACCCTTCGACAGGATGTAAGTACAATGAATTGAACGTTGTTTTGTCAGGAGCAAACTCGAACTCTGCTGGAGGACATAGAGCAATATTTGCCAAATGCCTATCAAACTGCTTCCCATCAACGTAATTAACAGGAATTTTGAAGTATCCCTAATCAGCTTTAATGTTCTCCACTATACCATCTTGCCTCTAAATAGTAATTCTTTGATGCGTTGGGGAAGGTGCATCGCCTATACGATGAATCCTCTCTCTTCCTAAGAGCAGATTGTATTTTGCTTTGGTTTCGACAACCATGAAAACTGTGGGTCTAGTTATTGTCCCCACCGTAAGATCAACCTGGATCACTCCTAAAGTGGAGCCAACTTTTCCCTCATAGTTCGACAAAACCATGTTATGAGGCTTGTTATCCTCGTCACATTTCCCAATCTTACCTAGTAGAAAACGGGGCACCAGGTTTATAGTTGCACCATAATCCACTAGTATTTTGTTGATAGGTACATTCTCCACCTTCCAAGTGATATAAAGAGGTTTCAAGTGACCCTTTATAGCTTCTGTAGGACGCTCAAAGAAAGCATTTTGCTCCTCTACACACCCATTGTTCATTATGTAATAACACACAGGCTTGTGTGCCAACATTTCCATCTTAGTGTTCTGATCCAAACCTTCGACTTCTGTGACCTGGTCAAATTCTCTAGGCATGACAGATACGACATTCACTATGATGTCTAAGGAGGCTGCTGATTTGCTGTCGAAGTTGTCAATCATGTTCTCATCATCTTCGACCTCCTTTACTGTCTGGTTCTTTCGATCTTCAAACAGTTTTCACCTTATAGGCATCTTCTTAGTTTTTTTTACCTTGATGGCCAATGTTGGTACTCGACTCTCCCTGTCTTTGTGCCTGAGCGTCTTTGATAGCCTTTTGTCTACGCTGTTCTCTTCGCCACTATGACCTAGTCATAGGGTTCTTGCCTTTGTAGTTTTGGGAAATGTAGGCTGACTTGTTGGTGGTATGATTTTCCTTTCGATACTCAAATGAAGAACCCCTTTCCACGTCAAACTTTTTCCATTTCTTCCACCCTTTTCCTTCGACAGGCTTGATCCAGCTTCCCGTGGGCAAGTTTCCAGCTGGTTTGAATGTACTAGGCTTAGCTAGGGTTCTAATCCCAACTGAGGGTTTTCTGGGATCAACAGTTCTTGGACCCTGGTTCATTTTCTGCCCCCAGTTTCCATTAGTCTTCTCCAGATCGTGAGCAGCCTTCTCATCAAAAATAGCACTACACCTAGGGCACAACATTACTCCCGATCCATTCTTTTGGCAACGGTGTAAGAAATCAAAAATGGTTTCTTCTTGCTTGGGGTATACCACTTTATTATGTTCTTCTTGTCCTTCAGCTTCACCTATCTCTTCCCCTTTTCGATCTATGATCTCGACCATGTTGACATCAGCTTCATCTTCTAGCTTCATTTTGGACAAGTGAGCTTTAAGGTCTTCAGTATTTTTGGAGTTTTCAGCTTCATCTAGCGTTTCAATGTTAAACCTCTCAACGTCAGGGGATGTGCTGAAGTACTTTTCTGCTGCCATGCATATCCATTTTTCTAACAAACAACCATCCATTTCCATCATCTCGCCTACCAACACCATGTTGTTCTCCAGTTCCTTGATAACTTTGACCTTAGGAATATTTCCGCCCAAAGCTTCATTGGTGCTGACATTATCTGCACTATCGTCAGATTTTTCGCCAACTTCAACCATATTAATGCCTTCAGTAGTGTTTCTTCCCAATTCTTCTGCTGCCATGTCTGATCTCTTAGTAGTTTGTCGATCTGAATGAATTTGTCAGCAGTCTTCTTAGTCACCAGCATTAGGTTCTGACCATCAGTCTTTTCTAGACGATTGGATATTGGGTTACAGTCTTCAGTTACCTTGGACATCTCAAGTTTTATGGCGAAGTTCTCAGTGATTTCCACCATGTTGACTGAAGAGTTAACCTTTTCAATGGCTTCTACCATCTGAACCTCTTCTGGCTCTGCAGAGTTAGCTTCTACAGTTTGTAATGGATCAGAGTCAATCTTCATTTGAGTCTTCCCCTTGTCTCCAAACTTCAACCTTCCTTCTTGAATGACATTTTGCACCAGATCCCTGAAAAAAAACATTGAGAAGTTTTATGACCCAATAAATTATGGTACTTACAAAAGCCTTTTTTCTTTCTTTGTTCTAAAGGAGGTGCTTTAGCACCAGCAGGCACTAGTATTTGCCCGTCCTTAACTAACAAATCAAATATTTCATCACATTTAGTGACGTTGAAAGTATATGTTTTCTTAGGAAATTTGTCGTTAGACTCAGGGGGATTTTTCCCATTCGAGGGAGCCAAGAGTTTACACGCATAAGGTGGACCTTGCTTTAATTCAGCAACATCAACCTCATGTTTGTCGAAGTAAGATGTTTCATCATATGGATTTTCTACATCTTCGTTACATTCGACAAAGGCTACTTTTTTACCCTTGTTGAACCTAGTTTTCTCCTCCCTTAGCCTTTCTAGCCGTTGAACTCTATCAGTTAGTTGCGCCATATCTCTGAGGTACTGGGTGTCCAACTTCTTCCTAATGGCATAATCAAGACCCCCAACAGCCATCTCGACCAACTCATGTTCTGGTACTTGTGTAAAACACCTGGCTTTAAGAAGTCGAAACCTATTCAGTTAGTCATCAATTGGCTTGGTGACTTTTCGTTTGATACTAGCCAATTCTTTCAAGCTGATCTTAGTTTGTCCCATGTAGAATTGTTCGTGAAACAAACTTTCTAATTGGGCCCAATTGTAAACTGAATTAGGAGGCAACATGGTAAACCACGTGAAAGCATTTTTGGTGAGAGAACTTGGGAAGTACTTGATCCTAAGGCTTTCATCACCTGCTATCTCTCCTGCTTCAATCATATACCTAGCTAGATGTTCGACGGTTGATTCAGTAGTATCTCCTACAAACTTACTGAACTTTGGAATCTTCGTTCTAGGGGGTAATTTAGCTTGAAGAATATAATCCACTATGGGGGAAGTATAATTTGGCCTCATGAAACCAAATCTTGCACCGTTTCTGGTCATTATTCTCTCGACCATGGCTGCAAGTTTATTTTCTTCTGATACATTTTGATGTCGAACTTGTCCAAGTACTTGGTCAGTATTCTGATTCCTGTTCACCATGACTACTCCTGGCTCTTCATCCATATGAACTGGTATCTGGTTCCTCTGTGGTTCGACTCTGAAAGGTTTGCCCATTTCATGGTCTTCCATGTTCACCTCAGGTACATTTCATGGTCTTCCATATGGGCTAATTGTGTCGCCAACTGTTGATTAGTTTGAGTAGTATTCTGAATTAAAGGTTGAAAGACTTCTCCCATTGTCTGAGACAATGTATGCACCAACTGCATGTTACTTTCGTCCATTTGTTGCCTTAAATAGTTTATGGATGTGTTTGTAAGACTGGGTACTTAAACGGAGTAACCTACACCTATACTTTGATTGTTTCGACCACCTGATCTAGATCCTTGTATTGGTGAAGGTACCACATTCTCTGAAAATACTGGTGGCGCATTCTGCAAATTCTGCATCATCGACGTAGGCATGCCATACGATGGGTTCCTTAATAACGGTTGTGAAAAACCTGGAGGAGGAATCTTCCTGTATATTGAACTTCCTGGAGGTGTTGGTGAATTAGGACTTTGTGGTCCAATATATTCCAACATCGATTGAGTGTACGTTCGCACACATATTGATCCTGGACTAGCCATGGGTTGCATTTGTTCAGACACGACTACTAGTGGTGGCGTCTGTCCTCCCGTTGAAGAAACTGTATATGGAGTGTTCTGAGACCTCATGCTTAACTGAGTATTTGAACTACTTCCTTGAGGATCAATTTGTTGACTAGCATTCGTTGCCATTCTTTTAGTGTATCTTCTCTTTGGTACTTCTCCGTGTGTTATGGCTAATTTTCCACTCCTTAGTAACATACAACGAAGTATTCGCCCAAAAGATTAATGTAAACTTTGAAATGCTTAGCACTGGGTCCCACCGGGTGTGCCAATTTGTTTACTGTGAATTTTGGTAAACAACCGCTGGTCTATCAATTTAGGGTAAAATTGAGTAACTTACAGGATCGACCATACTAAATCCTAGGACATGTGCTAATTATGCAAAAAAGATCCTAATCTGAACTCCACGTTCGACTATGAAATCTTTGTAAAGTAAAAGTAACTGGAAGATTAAAAGAAAGCAAGTAATGCGTCGAAGATTAAAGGCAATAATCGTAAAGGCTTTAAAAGTAAATGACTTTGAAATAAAGGCAATAATGTAAATGTGTAAAGGATTATAATCTGAACTCCACGTTCGACCATAAATCTTCAAAAAGTAAATGCAGTAATTGTAAACGGCTTCGAAAATAAAGGTGCAAAAGACTATAATCTAAACTCCACGTTCGACCATAAAATCTTTGAAAGTAAATGACTTTTAAAGTAAAAAGCTTGAAATAAGTGCATAATGTTTAAATTTGCGTAGAAAGTAAATGAAAGTAAGTTTGCAAAAAAACTTGAAAAAGAAAAGGGCAGTTTAAACGTAAAAACTAAAGGTTAAAGTGCTGAAGGAGTAAAAACGCAGAAATGGTAAAGGCAAGTAAATTGCATTAATGAAAAGGAGTTGGTGTTGTATCACGTACATTCTCGCTAACTCGTTTCTCTACACGCGGGTACTATGAGTGTTTTGGAGTGATTAGTACAAGATGAATGAACACCCTCATTACATAAAAATGACAACTATTTATAATACTAGCAAGTAACTACTAGATGACGGTTTTGGCTTCACAACGTGTCTTTTTGGCGCTTTTTTACAACTTCAACCGCTCCCACGTTCGCCCACTATCAATTTGAACTTGGATATTAAGAATTCCCTCCAGCTTTGATGGTAACTACCTTGCGCTTCCCTTGACATGATCCTGGTCGAGAGCTTCTCCAACACTTAGCATTTTTTCTAGAAACTTTGTCCACCTTTCTTTGACGCATATTTCCTCATAGTTGTGTCGAAGCCTTCATATGTTTTTAGAATGACATTCTGACTTAAGATAATTCTGAATTCCACTAGCGTTGAAAATGAGAGCTAACAAGGGATCATATCTAGCTCGAGATGGAAAAGGTCACCTGCTTCTTTGCACACTTAAAGTAAATATCGTAGGTCCCCACTAAACCGTCCTTAAGTAAATAAACCTTATATTATAGCTTTTTTCTTTGAACGAAAATCATCATTAAGAGATGCTGTAATTTTTTCTCTAAGGCAGTGAAATCCTAAACCTTAGTCTCATGTTCATTGAGTTTGACCATAAATGCCTCCTTATCTACCTGCAAGGCCTTTATTATTTCCTAATCATTGGCAAGATCCTATTAGTAGCCTACAATATTTGATTTCAACTCATTTTCAGTCTGAGTGTGCCTCTATCTATCAACACTCTCCATCAACAAAATGCTTAAGAAGTGGTTCTTTTTGAGGTTATACAACTTGAAAGATAATGTGTTACATATAACCTTCTACTAGCTTAGGAAGTCCTCATAGAAAGGAAGGAAAGTTCCAGTGAACTTGATTGTGTCAAGACTAGGATCATTCCACATAAAGGACTGAGAAGGTCAATTATTCCTTGCCGGTGATGCACGGATGCCCGCCTCCTATACAGTGTGGATTTAGACCACTTTACCCTCTGAAGTAGGAAAGAATTTAAATTCCCATTTTTGGGCTTTAGAGGCGTGAGGTTTGGGAGGCGTATCTCCACCAACTTTCCTCTTAACCCCCTGGTAGTCAAGTTGTCTAGGCGACTCTAGGGGTTATCGTGTCCTAAGCGCTCATCCTTTATCTTTCCCAGTTGTTCTTTCCTTTCTTCCAATGAGATTTTCAACATCTTATCTAAAATAAGAAGAATAACAAATATGAGCCATGTGACCAGCAAAAAATCCTAAACAAGGGTCATTATTACATTGAACTCACTTAGATATTTATCCATGTCTTTATTATCCCCCTGGTCAGATGCGATAATGGTTCGGGAATCCATGACCTTAAACTCATCTAAAAGTTAGACCACCTACACCTCATAAACAATGAGGTAGTAAAAGTTGTATCATGTGATTGCCATTGAATTATTCGCCTAAGCTAGAGGAAAGTGAGGGGCACCATAAGCCCAAGTAATGATTTTAGAAAATCCATCTCACCTTCTCGCTCTCTCAAACTTGTCCCTCCAATTCTTGTAGAGATTAGAGTATGGTTTGAACAAAGCTCTCCTAATCAAGGTTCCTAGGGTCACCCATTCCCTATGAATAGCCACTGACATATAATCCCAAATGCTCTAATCAGACTCCAACCATTGGGTGTGATCTATAATGGGGGGTGTTGAACACTTTTAAAATGTATTCTAGATTTTCCATCAGACAGGAAAGGTTATGCAAACTTCTTACACACGTGGGAGATTAAAGCCAATGTGGCATCCCAAGACTAAATCACCATTGATCACATTTAATACCTCACATGATTTTCCCTCAAATGATGTTTGGAGATTTTCCTTAGTTGGTCTATGATTCAGGCCATTGACACTTGGAGATATATCCTAAACTCGCCTCATGTATGAGGGACTCGTTTCATACTTAAGGGACTCACCCCGAGTATACCATAAGAGCTCACCTAGATAAGGAGAGGAAAACAAAACTAAATCACTTTTCTCTTTCCAAGCCTCCGTGCTTGACGAACTCTGTATTGATATATATATATATATATATATATATATATATATATATATATATATATATATATATATATATATATATATATATATATATATATATATATATATATATATATATATATATATATATATATATATATGTGTGTGTGTGTGTGTGTGTGTGTGTGTGTGTGTGTGTGTGTGTGTGTGTGTGTGTGTGTGTGTGTGTGTGTGTGAAAGGCCCACAAGGGATGACGTGAGAGGGAAATGATGTAACATCTCGCCTACACTACCTTCCTGATCGTCCGTTTACCAGATTGAGCATCCATATTTCAAATTGATTGTCAATCAGTGAAAATGTGGATGCAGTACAAAGAAGGAGTCAAAGGGGAATTTACTAGGGGTGTACGCGGGTTGGGTTGGACCGGGTTCGCCTTAACCCGTTACCCAACCCGTTCAACTTTCAATGGGTTGGGTTTATCATCAAACCCGTAATTCTACTTTAAAAACCGACCCGAATCAACCCGGATATTTACGGGTTGGGTAGGGTTGGGTCCACGGGTTGTGTATATAATTACTATTATTTTCAATTTAAAAAATCTATAACACAATTCAATATAATTTTGCATATTTCAAACAATTAAATTATTTACGTAGTGGAGACAAATCCTACATATAAAATAGAATAATTAAAAATATAACAATCTCTGGCAACAGTGACACGAGATGGAATTTTGAATCTTGGTTGAGCCTCTTTCATGAACATATTAAATCCTTCATTTTCAACATATTTAAAAGGGAGCTCATCAATGATTATCATCTTTGCAAGTGTTAATCTAGTCCTCTCTTGATTAAAATCAACAAGTTTCAAGCTAACACTATTAAGATCATTCTCACTTTCTTTTCCAATAGCTATAGTTTTTTGTTTCTTATCAACTACCCTATTTGGATTTTTCAGGCACACTTTCAAATGTTTATGCATGTTAGTAGTGCCATGACTACCACTATTTGCAGCATATTGTTTCCCACAATACTTACATATAGCCTTATCATTAACCCTTTTAAAATCTTTCCAAACTGTAGAAGGTTTTCTAGAGGGTTTTCTTGTACTTACCTCTATTAGTGCACTTGGTGGAAATGACGACAACCCTTCTTGTATTTATTGAACTTCTTGCTCTTGTTCAAGTGGATGAGCAACATCTTCACTGACAATTTGTGATTGTTTCACTTCCATTTTCTATAAAAAAAAACAATTTTTAATATAAATTATTATTAAAACAACATTAAACAAAATATATTTAAATTAATAATATGAAACAGAACAGGACTTTGCATCAAAATATATTTTCATCATATGAAACAAAATAGTACTTTGCATCATATGAAACAAAATAGTACATTACATTGAACCTATCATCATATTTTGCATTGATATAAAACTATTGAAGTACATACTGTAAAAACAATATATTGCATTGAAATAAATATATTGTAGAACTATAAAAAGTATAAAACCTTATTCAATATGGAGACGAAACTATGAAAGAGTCAAAGTATAGACTGTGGATTTTCGAAAGCAAGATGGAATTGGAATGTGAGAGAGTAAAATGAAAAAAAAAATCGTGAGAGAAAGAGGAGTGGTGACGTTTGAGATTTGCCGTAGTAAAAAAATAGGGTTAGGTTAAGTGGTATTGTCTTTAGTTTAGTAAGTTTCTAATATATACTTAATTATTATTAGTTAATAAAGATTCATTAAAAAAATAAAAAGGCAGTAAAGTGTAAATTAGAAGTGCATAAGTCAAGCAAGCATGATTAATATTAATAATAATGTTTAATTATAATAATAATAATAATTTAATGTGTGATTGGAAACTGGAAGGAAAGTGCAAAAGATCTTTGTGTACGTTACAATTTACAAAGTTATAGCAACTTTAAAATTTATAAATAATAATATAATAATAATAATAATAATTAATTATGCCACGTCAACGGGTTGGGTCAACGGATTCATGGGTTTAGAAACTAAAACCCAATATCCGAACCAAATCTATACGGGTTGGGTCGGGTATACCCGTAAATGAATGGGTCCGGGTAATTAGTGGGTTGGTTCAGTTTGGGTAGACAGGTTTGCTGGTCGACCCGCACCCATAAACACCCCTAGAATTTACCATGTTCTCCTGAATAATAGAAAATTCAATGTCTCTTCCCACATTCCTAGAAGTGGCTGCTACTTTCCTAGAATACGAGGTTCATGTCTAGAGATTTCGATAAATACCTCGACCCTTAAATTGATAAGAGTCCAACCTCATTATGCAAATATCACATACATGGCTTTTCAACTTTATGTGTGAGTTAGTTCTAAACCTCACAACAAATCCTAAATTTTTTTGACAATCTTTAATTACTAGATATTATCATGTGTTATACTTTTAACAAATATAGTTCATTCCATAAATATTAAATACAAATCATACTCTATTTTTTAAAAACTTATTTTAAATCTCACACTAAACATTAAGTTGTTAATATTGTTAATAATTCACTTAAAATAATTTAAATCAACACAAAACAACGTGACTAAAAAAATTGTGTATAAAATTAAATTTTAATCAACAAAAAAGAGCGCTGAAAATATTGGGATAGAGATTGTGCCTGTTATCATTTCTCTTCCATGCTAGTTTAAAATTCACCGAATCATTTGAAATCTATAATACAAAATGTTTCGATCTCAAGTGTCTTTGTGAAAATCTTTATAGATTTATCCTTTAAAAACATGCCTCGACATCATTTTTCTAACCTCAATAACAACATCAATGTTCTAACCTCAAGTTCATTGTATTGCGTTCACGGTGTATTTATATAAACAATCTTAAATTTTTTACTATTAGGGAGTAATCAAATTTTAAATGTCTCTTTCAGCTAGTTTTTTATAACGGTCAATATTTGTTCCAACTAGGTAACCGACTATGTTTCATTTGACACTACAAAATTATCAAATTATACCATACAATGTTCCAAAATTCTTGCCTGTTTTATATTGTTTTGGTTCTTAGAAACATTACTTCAACTCCAGCAGATTTTGGTTGTAGCTGTTAAACATAATTAATGAATATTCTGCTTTGTTCTTGATGTCTAGAATTTTGTACCATTAACATCTTTCTTGTCATAAAAAAATTAGCAATAATACAAAATGAATAGGACACGATAATAACTAGAACCTCATGATGTGTGGATGACTATTTGATGATAACAAAGTAAGGGCATATTAAGACTTTAGGTTTCAAGGCTATTTAATTTTTCTCTCGTACTAACTTTATATGATGTCAAAATTATCAATGTGATTTCACAAATATCAATGCATCTTTTCCTTGCTGCATCTGAATTTCTGATATATTTATGTAACTCGTTATTCACTATGATGTTTTTACAGCTCTTAGAAAGCAATATCATTTGTCAAAATCCAAAAAGACGAGAAAACATGTTCACAAATGAAGTCCATATAAACAAGCACCTCTTCTTTCTTTTCTCTCCTGTTCACAAACAATCCATTGTTCAATGCCATGGCCACCAACCAAGGCGTCCTTTCATCTCTTGACAATGCCAAGACACAAAGCTACCATTACATGGCAATAGTGATAGCAGGAATGGGGTTTTTCACCGATGCGTACGATCTCTTCTGCATCACGGCCGTTACGAAGCTGATCGGTCGTTTGTACTACTCTGATCCGACTGGTCAGGGTCCTGGAAAACTTCCAACAAACGTAAACAACGCAATAACCGGTGTCGCGTTGTGCGGTACCCTCGCAGGACAACTCTTCTTTGGCTGGCTTGGAGACAAACTTGGTAGAAAAAAAGTTTACGGCATAACACTAACCACAATGGTTGGTTTTGCTTTATCTTCAGGTCTATCATTTGGTTCCACGTCGAAAACTGTGGTTACTAGTCTTTGTTTCTTTAGATTCTGGCTAGGATTCGGCATCGGTGGAGACTATCCTCTCTCAGCTGTGATCATGTCTGAATATGCTAATCAGAAAACAAGAGGAAGTTTCATTGCTGCTGTTTTCGCTATGCAAGGTGTTGGAATATTGGTAGCCGGAGGCGTAGCCATGTTCGTCTCGAAACTATTCTTATCAGCTTTTCCAGCTCCTGATTTTGAAACTGATCCTGTTCTATCTACTCAACCAGAAGGAGATTTTGTGTGGAGAATTGTGTTAATGTTTGGTGCTGTTCCGGCTGCGTTAACTTATTATTGGAGAATGAAAATGCCGGAAACTGCAAGATACACTGCTTTGGTAGAAGGAAATCACAAAAAAGCCGCTGAAGATATGGCCAAAGTTCTCGATAAGAAAATACTTTTAGAAGAATCGGAATCGAATACCAGAATTGCTATCGCACCACACAGTTCACGGTCGTATGGACTCTTCTCGTCCGAGTTTCTTAATCGGCATGGCCTTCACCTTTTAGGAACAACTAGCACATGGTTTTTATTGGATATTGCTTTCTATAGTCTTCAACTAACACAAAAAGATATTTATCCAGCTAGTGGACTTGTATACAAGGCCTCCAAAATGAATGCTATTGAGGAAGTTTTTCAGCTCTCTCGAGCGATGTTCGTGGTTGCCTTGCTCGCCACGGTACCTGGATACTGGTGCACGGTTTTACTAATTGACAAGATCGGACGGTACAGAATCCAGCTTGTTGGATTTCTTGTAATGTTTGTTTCTATGTGGTTTCTAGGGCACAATTATAGAACATATAGGGGAGAAGAATCTGGATGCAAGAAAGGTTCAAAATATGAGTTTTGCAACGGAAACCTAATCATGTTTGCTATACTTTTTGGACTTACACTTTTCTTTGCTAACTTTGGACCTAATAGTACTACATTTATAGTCCCCGCAGAGCTCTTCCCTGCGAGGCTCCGTTCGACGTGTCACGGGATATCGGCTGCAGCGGGAAAGTCGGGAGCCATCATCGGTGCTTTTGTTGTGCAAAGCCATATAGATAATGCACATGATAAAACAAAAGGAATCAAGCAGGCAATCACGGCGCTTTCGTTTGTCAACTTGCTTGGATTCCTTTGCACTTTCTTGGTGCCTGAAACGCAAGGTCGGTCGCTCGAAGAAATATCGGGAGAGGAGAAAGAATTCCAGGAAAATAATACCGCAGATGAGGCAGTAAATGAAGAAAAGGAGGGAATAAGAAGCACTAGTGTTGATAAATCTCCAGGAACTTCAATAGTTTAGTTCATAGGCCATGAGATTATAATTAATACTCAAGAAGCATCAATAAGAGGACCAACATGAATAATGTTGGTATCAGTGACTTGTACCATAAGTTAATGTAACTACAAGAATAAGTGCTTCTCGGTTAAGTGTGTATTTCTTTGTTCTTCTTCATTAGTCCATAGTAGGAGATGATAAACTAAAAATAAGGGCGCATGTTGTTGTAACCTATACTATAAGTGTTTCTGTTGTATGTGTATTATTGAATGTAATAAATTTGTTACTTTTGTTTGAACTTCTATATTCTCTATGCTGGGAATGATAGCAAATATAGAAAATAGTAATAAAATGCGGGATTAACTTTTCTCCTGCGAGCAATTAAAATAAGCTCCACACAAATTTCTCAGGTATCAGTAATAAGCACAAAATAAAGCAAATAAAAATAAGGAGACACCAGAATTATTAACGTGGGAAAAAACTCTTAAAGGAAAAACAACTCACGGGACCAAGCCTGTAAATCTTCCACTAATAAATTAATGGGTACACCACAAGTCCTCCTGGAACCACTAGGGATCAACTGAGCAAATATAATCTTCATCGTACAAGGTGGATATCAAATCAACACTAACAGATGCATCACATCAAAGGAAGAATTTATCAGCATTAGTTAATTCCTCTTGTGTTTTTGAAACAAATATCAAGCATGTGAATGAACAATAGGTGGACAAGAAACTTCAGCCTCTCTCTTTCACCAATGACAGTTTCACACCCACCAAGGGTTAAAACCCTTTAACCATTTCATGGGCTTTGTCTCACAAAGCTAATCCTTTTTTTTTCTTTTCTTTCTTTTAATAATAATAATAAGATTAAGTGGGCTCACATATTTTGGTGACCCACACAACACACGAGAACCAACAAGTAATAATTGCTGCTAAATTTTATTTTAGTCCCTTCCCAACATCTCATAATGACATTTCATCCTCTCAACCCACTTAACTAGAAATTCAACATCTTCCAACACCATTATAACACACCATCTCTAAAAATCCTTAACACATATAATCAAGTCACTTTTATTGAGTTTGAATCTCTTTGATACATAAGTTTATATTCCATCTGTGAACTATCCTCTAATTTCAGTATGACACTATAGTTGTTGATCATCCAAAGAAAAGCACTGAAAATATGAGTCATAAGGAAGTATTCATCTGGGTTTGTTGATCTTCCCTAATAACCTTGTCGTTCACAATACACACGACTATATTGCGTGTCTCTGTTATCCGCCATCATTCGATCACTAGTGTGTCACCACTATTAGGTTCGTAACCCTTCAGAGAATCCATTGATGCAAAGCTCGCCCACAACAAACACCTCACACACCCTCATGTGCGACCACCATCCCGCCATGTGAGCCTCACATGCACTGCACCCGATCCGTTTTTCAGCACGTTTTTCGCTCAATTTCGTCGTTCGTCTCGACTGTCACCGACCTCTTCACTGTTAGAACACATATTGGTTCTTAATATATCTCAATGTTTTGATGATAACAATAATGAAATTTTGTATGTAGAAAATATATACTCTAATTTTGTTCAAGTGTTTTTGTTTCAAATAACATAATAAATATTCCTCTAAATGGAATATTCCTCTAAACGTTAAGCTACAACACGCAGAAGACTCTGAGCGTTTGGTAAAAAGCGAAGCTACAGAAGACTCTGAGAGTTTGGTAAAAAGCAAAGCTACAGAAGGCTCTGAGCGTAAAGTATAAAGCGAAGATTCAGAAAACTCTGAGCATACTAAACTCAACGTTGCAACTGCAGAGGCTCTGAGAATCAAAACAAGTAAGGCTCTGAAACGTTAGTAACAAAGTAATACATCTGGATGAACAGTTTGTTAAAACAATCACGCTAGCACTAAGCTGCAGAACTCTGGAAGAGAGTTACTCTGATAAGAAGAAAACAAAACTCTGGAAGAGAGTTACTCTGATAAGAAGAAAATGGAACATCATCAGAAGATCTGATGCAGGAAATATTTCCATATTAGTTCACTTAAAAAGATGCTGATCAAGAAAGAGTCGTTGCCAAATACATTATCTACATCCAACGGTACTATTCCTATTTTGTGTATAGGACAAGATTTCAGAACAAAAAGGGATATCTTTGAACATTCCTTTTCTGGAAAGAAATAGTATCCAACGACACTATTCCTCTTTTGTGTATGGGACAGAATGTCAGAACAAAAAAGATATCTCTAAACATTCATCTTCTGGAAAGTTGCACGCTATTTGAGAAATGTGTGAAATATTTAAACTAATCTTCAACAGCAGTTCAATATAGAGAAGAGAACATCATTCAACAACGTACATAGAACTTGGCTGAAAAGAAAATCCTACTTTGCTATCACTTCCAAGTCAACTTCATATTAGCAAATAGAAAGTTTCATTGTTCTTCATTTTTGTAAAATCACTGTTGTGAAAAAACTTTTCTAAGAAGCACTTAAACACACTTTATTGTATTACTTTGTAAAAGATCCTTGAGAGACCAAGTTGTGGTCAGTATTCTTGAGAAGACTAAGACAAGTTTGTCTTAGTGAAAAGATTGTAATCAGTTTTTGAGTATTGGATTAAGTCCTCTTTTGAAAGAGGCGAAATCACCTTGGCCGGGTGGACTGGAGTAGTTTGAGTTCAAACGAACCAGTATAAAAATACCTGTTATTTTTATTGCTTTATTTGTTGTTTAAAACCCTTATTCAACCCCCCCCCCCTTCTAAGTGTTTTCCTTACCTTCAGTTGGCATCATAGCATGATTCTGAGTGCTATCACTTAATAGTGACAGAGAAAAGATCCCGTTGGAAAACTCTTTGATTTACTATGGCTGAATCTTCAAACAATGCTGGGTTGAACAACAAATATGAGGAGAAAGACAGAATCAACACAAAGCTACCTATGTTTGATGGAGAAAAATTTGATTACTGGAAGGACAGAATCAAAAGCTTCTTTCTTGGCTATGATACTGATCTCTGGGATATAGTCATTGATGGATACACTCAATGACTGATCAACAAAAGATTGATAGAAAATCAATGACTGATCAACAAAAGAAAGACTTCAGGAATCACCACAATGCAAGGACAATTCTGTTGAACGCTATATCTCATACTAAATATGAGAAAATCACCAATAGAGATACAACGCATGACATGTTTGAGTCCTTGAAGATGACGCATGAGGGAAACACGCAGGTGAAAGAAACGAAGGCTCTAGTGCTGATTCAAAAGTATGAATCCTTCAAGATGGAGGAAGATGAATCTGTGGAAACCATGTTTTCTAGATTCCAGATTCTGACTGCTGGATTGAAGGTTCTTGACAAAGGCTACTCCACTTCTGATCATGTAAAGAAGATAGTCAGAAGTTTACCAAAGAGGTGGAGACATATGGTCACAACATTAAAGCTCTCAAAAGATCTGAACAGAATCACTCTGGAAGAACTAATCAGTTCTTTAAGAAGCCATGAGATAGAGCTTGAAGAAGATGAGCCTCAGAAGAAAGGTAAGTTCATAGCTTCAAAGTCTAACAAAAACTCTGAAACTAAAGCTTTTCAGGTACTAGAAGAAAGCTCTGAATATTCTTCATCAGATGAAGACGAACTATCTTTACTATCCAGAAGAATAAATCAACTCTGGAAGCACAAGCAAAAGAAGTTCAGAAAATTTAAAAGACCAGAACATCGTGGAGAATCCTCTAGTCATAGAAGATCTAGCAAAAAAGAAGTAGTGTGTTATGAATGCAAAGAGCCAGGACACTACAAGAATGATTGTCCCAAACTTCAAAAGGATAAACCCAAGAAAAAGTTTGAAAAGAAAAATAAATTCCTGATGGCTACTTGGGATGACTCAGATTCTTCTGAAGCCTCGTCAGAGTATGAAGACGAATGTGAAAACGTTGCACTAATGGCTGACATAGAGGAGCATGAAGAATCATCTGAATCTGGATCAGAATCAGATTCAGAAGAGGTATTTGCTAATCTCACCAAAGCTGAGTTAATTGAAAGCTTATTTGAAATGTGTGAAAACTATAGTAAGATCAGACTCAAATACAAGAAGCTGCAAAGTAGTCTTGCATCTGAGACTGGTCAGCTGAAATCAGAAATTGCTGAGCTGAAAGAAAATAATTTTCAAATTAAAACTGAATTAGAAAAGGCTCAACAAAAATATGAAACAGATACTACGTCTAACTCTAAAAATATTTTAGAAGAGTATGACCATAGTTTTCAAAGGTTCCTGTCCAGAAGCATAAATAGAAGCAAAATGGCTTCTATGATATATGCTGTGAGCAGTAACAACAGAAAAGGGATTGGATATGAATGATCTTCTGGGAAGGAATCAAATCCAAAACATGTTGATGAGTTAATTATCAATTATACTCCTCTGTATTCTCATTTTAAATTTGGTCACTCACATGACATAAAGTACACACGTTCAGATCAGAACACCACGATTTTTAATAAACATAAGCTGCGTCAGAACACAATTGCTTTTAATGGACAAAAGTTTAGGCAGAACTTCAGAACAGCTAACCCTAGAGGACCCAAAAAGATATGGGTACCTAAGGATAAAATAATTTATGTTGCAAATGTCCTTAGCAGCAAGGTTGAGACACCAGTCATGGTATCTGGACTCTGGATGCTCACGACACATGACGAGAAGAAGGTCTATGTTCCAAAGTCTGGAACTTAGATCTGGTGGAGACGTGAAGTTTGGAGGAAACCAAAAGGGCAAGATCATTGGCTCTGGAACAGTTGGTAATGGTAACCTCCCTTCTATCTCAAATGTTCTGCTTGTAGAAGGATTAACTCATAACTTGTTGTCCATAAGTCAATTAAGTGACAATGGTTATGATATTATCTTTAATCAAAAATGTTGCAAAGCTGTTAGTCATAAAGATGGATCAATCCTCTTTAATGGTAAAAGAAAGAACAACATTTATAAAATAAAACTTTCAGAATTGAAAAGTCAAAATGTTAAATGTATTATGTATGTTAATGATGAGCAATGGGTCTGACATAGAAGATTAGGACATGTTATCATGAGACGTATATCTCAGATTAACAAGCTCAATCTGGTCAGAGAACTTCCTAAGTTGAAGTTCAACTCAGATGCTCTTTGTGAAGCATGTCAGAAAGGCAAATTTTCAAAATCCACTTTCAAACCAAAGAATGTTGTTTCTACTTCTAGACCATTAGAGCTTCTGCACATTGATCTGTTTATTTCGGCAATCAAGTTCAAAATGAAAAGAAATTTAATATTGTCAAAGTCAGAAGTGATCATTGTGGTGAATTTGAAAATAAATCTTTTGAAAAATATTTTAAAGAAAATGGCATTGCACATGATTTCTCTTGTCCTAGAACTCCTAAACAGAATGGAGTTGTAGAACGAAAGAATAGAACATTGCAAGAAATGGCCAGAACCATGATCAATGAGATAATATGGCTAAACATTTTTGGGCTGAAGCAATAAATACAGCGTGATATATTCAGAACAAAGTCTCTGTAAGACCTCTTCTAGAGAAGACGTCTTAGAATTATGGAGGAGTAGAAAGCCCAACATTTCATATTTCCATCCTTTTGGATGTATTTGTTTTATTCTGAACACTAAAGATAATCTGAACAAATTTGACTCTAAAGCACAAAAGTGTTTTATGCTTGGATATTTTGAACGCTCAAAAGGCTACAGAGTATACAATACTGAAACACAGATTGTGGAAGAATCAATTCATGTCAGATTTGATGATAAGCTTGGCAATCAAAAGCCAAAGCAGTCTGAAATTTCTGCAGATCGAGAAGTTCTTCTCACAGACTCTGAAGAATCAGAGGCAAACAAAGTTCTAGATAAAGAACCAGAAGCAACTCCAGATGCCACTTCATTAGCTGCTCATCTGGATAACTTAACTATTTCTGAAGAACCTACTCTGAAAGGATCCTCCAGAATCAAATATTCTCATCCAAAGGAGATGATTATTGGAAAGAAGGATGATCCCATAAGAACAAGATCCTTCCTTAAATCCTCTGGAATATCATTGTTTGGTCTGGTGTCAATTATTGAACCTACCTCTATGGATGAAGCTCTGCAAGACAATGATTGGATATTTTCTATGCAAGAGGAGCTGAATCAATTCACAAGAAATGATGTCTGAGATCTGGTTCCAAGACCAAAATGATTCAACATTATTGGAACAAAATGGGTATACAGAAATAAGTTAAATGAGCAAGGAGAAGTCATCAGAAATAAAGCTAGACTTTTTGCTCAAGGCTACAGTCAGCAAGAAGGTATTGACTACACATAGACATATGCTCCTGTGGCAAGGTTATAATCCATACGTTTGCTAATTTCTTTTATAGCATAGAATAACATCACTCTGTATCAAATGGATGTTAAAAGTGCTTTCTTAAATGGTTTAATAGAAGAAGAAGTATATGTTCATCAACCTCCTGGATTTGAAAATGAAAGATTTCCAAAGCACGTTTTTAAATTAAAGAAATCACTCTATAGCCTAAAACAAGCTCCCAGAGCTTGGTATGAAAGGCTGAGTAATTTTCTTCTGGAAAATAATTTTATCAGAGGAAAAGTTGATACCACTCTTTTTCATAAATCAATTAAGAAAGATATCTTAATCTGTCAGATTTATGTTGATGATATTATTTTTGGAACCACAAATATTTCACTTGGAAAGGAGTTTGCTAAGTCTATGCAGACAGAGTTTGAAATGAGCATGATGGGAGAGCTAAGATTCTTTATGGGCATTCAAATTAATCAGACTCCAGAAGGCACCTACATACATCAGAAGAAGTATGTGAAGGAGCTTCTGAAGAAGTTTAATCTGATAGAGAGTAAGCCAGCTAAGTCTCCCATGCATCCAACTTGCACACTGGGAAAAAAAGAGGTAAGTAAAAAGGTAGATCAGAAGCTGTACAGAGGTATGATTGGCTCTCTTCTGTATTTGACTGCTTCTAGGCCTGACATTCTCTTCAGTGTATGTTTATGTGCTAGATTCCAATCAGATCCTAGAGAATCTCACTTAACTGTTGTTAAGAGAATTCTGACGTATCTGAAAGGTACAACCTAACGTGGGTTTGTGTTACAGAAGATCTGATGAATATAAATTAGTAGGCTTCTGTGATGCTGATTTTGCTGAAGATAGAGTTGAACGCAAAAGCACCTCTGTATGCTGTCAGTTTCTAGGAGGCAATTTGATCTCGTGGTATAGCAAGAAGCAACCCACTATAGCATTCTCAACTACAGAGGTAGAATATATTGTTGTTATTGGTTGCAGTACCCAGATGCTCTGGATGAAGAGTCAATTAGAGGTCTATCAAATACATGAGAGTAATATTCCTATCTTCTGTGACAATACTTCAGCAATTTGTCTTTCTAAAAATCCAATTTTACATTCAAAGGAAAAACATATAGAGATTAAACACCACTTCATCAGAGACTATATTTAGAAAGGGATATTAAGTTTAAATTTTTTTGATACAAACCATCAATCGACTGATATTTTTACAAAACCCCTATCTGAAGATAGATTTAAATTTATTCTAAAAAATATTAGTATGGACTTTTGTCCAGAATAAAATCTTTATTCAGAATTAAATTTATTCAGATGAAAAGTGTTTAAAGTCTATAGTCTGAAGTATTGCATCTGAATTATTTTTAAGTTACTTTATTTGTGTGAAAATCTGAGTAAACAAGCTTCAGAGGATCTGAGTGTTAGTTAACGTTTCATTTCCTAAAAGAGCTTCAGAGGCACACCACATCAAACACGTGTCACTTCTAATCTGAATTTTGTAAACGATTGAGTGTACACAAAGCTGAGGCGCCGTTTCAGGTACTGTTTGAATCATTAAAATTCTCTTTTCCCCCCACTTTTTCAGATCACATTTAATGCGTTAAATCATTATTTTTTATTTTTTTTACTATTTGATTTATGTTTCTCTTTGTGCCCTAATACTTATTCCACGCCTTAACACATTTCACACTTTCATTATCTCACACACCTTAAGCATTTTGCCTTTCTTCACTTAATTTTCAAATCAAAAATTAAAAGAATCCCCAGTCATCTCAAAAGTTCTTCTTCAATGGCCACCTCATCTTCATCACATCAACCCTTGGTTTCTACAATGGTTGGGTCTTCTTCATTACAAACGGGTAATGAAGCTTACAAAGAACCATAACGCACACTTCTCACACCAGTGAACAAACTAGAGATACTTTGTGACTTTATGGTTGATTTTGACTGTATGGAGAAAAATGGGTTTGATCTTCATTCAACAGTTAATTTTCAAGGATGGGTTAAATACTTTGATAGGTTAGTTGGTCCATTTTTTCCCCAACTGGTAAAGGAATTCTAGATTCATGCCCAAGTTTACCCAAAATTTATTTCTTCATCTGTTTTGGGTAAAACTATCATCATCACTGAGGAAATGATTCGTCAACTTATTGGCTATGAAGAAGAGGGTATTGTGAATACTTCAGTGGGACGTGTGAATAAGAATGAAGTGTACAACGAGGTGTTTATCTCTGGGTTTCCATCCAACAAGATAAAGGATCTGAAGACCCATTACAAGATTTGGGCCAAGATATTTCTGGGCTGTATTCATCATCGAAAGGCTTCAAATTCTCTAGATTACATTAATACAGATCAACTATATATTATGTATTGTCTAGGGAATAATATCAAGGTGAATCTTCCACACCTGTTGTTTGTTCATCTATGGAGTCATGTCAAGATGTCCAGAGAAATCATTCACACCAAGCATCAGAAGATCAGATTTTGGATTCCTATGGGAAGGTTAATCTCTGATATCCTCATTGAAAATGGTTTGGTATCCTATCTAAAAGATGCTGGTCAGACAGATGAATTAGTTCCTATTCTTGGGAAGCCTCTGGATGGCAAGAGTCTTCAGAGAATGAAGTTGGTAGAAAAACTTCAATCTGATCCAGTTCAGATTGATTCTGATGTTGTGCGCAGAAGGAGGGTACCAGTAGAAGATTTTCCACTCTTCACTGCAGAGGAGCCAAAGGAAGCTCTCCTTGCTTATATTGCTTCCTGTATGGCAGATGGAACTCCTATGCCAGCTGATCAGCTGCTACGTGCTTCTCAACCTGCTCCATAAGTGATTATGGAAGAGACGCAAGAAGAGAAAGGTCTCTGAAGAACGTCTCTCAGAGGAACATTCTAAGCATGCTAAGAGGAAGGCTTCTGAAGAAGACTCTTCTAAGAAGTCCTCAAAGCGTTCCAAGCAATCAGGTAATCACTCTGTTGTTTTATCTTCTGTTTTGGAAATTGTAACAGAAGAACCAACATCTCAACCCTCTCTCTCTCTCTCTTCTAAACATATTACAACATCTCAACCCCCTCTCTCCTCTGAACCTATTCTAACATCTGAACCCACTCTCTCTTCTGAACCTATTCTAACATATGAACCTATTCTCTTCTGAACCTTTTATCACATATGAACCTATTCTCTCTTCTAAACCTATCATCACTTCTGAGCACCATTCACATTCCTATGAGCATGTTCATGTCTCTGACCCTTCTCCTCATTCCCCAACCACAAGCTTCCAACCATCACACCACCTCTCAACATAACCAAGAAGCCACCTATGATCACATCACCTCTCAACATAACCAAGAAGCCACCTCTGAACACACCACCTCTATACCATCCACACCCTCATTCAATATCCATCAGCAAACCAATTCTGCTGAAGTCCCCTCTACAAACCAACCAGTTGCTACCAACCCCTCTGAACCTGAAATCTTTCATGCCACACCTCTCCTAACCATTCACCCAATTCCATCTGACTCATCTGACTCCTCTGACTCCTCATCTGACCAATCAGATGCTACATCCCCTCCACATAACTCCCCAAACCATCCTCTTGAGTTTCCTTCTCCCACTTCCATTCCCTTTCATTCTACAGATAACCCTTCATCCTCTTTTAAACCTTCATTTTTTGATGCCCTTAAGACATCCTTCTTCGAGGCCTACCTTAAGCCCAAACCCAGACCAAATGTTGGTAATCTGTTATCTAGTTTTGAAACAGAGATGGAATGTGATTTTCTGCTGTAAGGGAGAAGTGCCTCACTAGCATGAATCCTTGTGACTCTGAAGAGATCTGGATTGCCTTCAGAAAGAGATTCACTTCTGTGACTATGAGTCTTCAGGATGCTTGCTCTGTAGATGCGCAAGAGAGAGTTTTTGAAGCTTTGAAACTTGCTCAACTCAGTGTCAGCAGAACTCCTATTCTTTGTCTGGAAAACACACCTATAGAAGTTGTGTGTTCCTCATCTGAGAAATCTGCTGCACTTCAGATTGGTGAAGATCCTCATGCTGAAGAAGTTACATCAGATGCTCATGTTGATGAAGAGATTCCTGACTCTGGTCATCCCTCTGCTCTAGAATTAAGAAATGCAACTTCTTCATTGGTTGTTCAGAATTCAACAGATTTGAGGAAAGAAAATGAAGATGTGCAAAACAAATTTGCTCAGCAAGAGGCTACTAACAGTGAAATAAAATCTTCGATGATCAAGCAAGAGAAAACTACGGCAGAGATTCAGGAGTGGATGGTCAAACAAGAAGAATTCACTATTGAAATCAAGACATGGATGGCCAAACAAGAAGCTTCAACTTCTGAGATGATGGAGCTTCTTAAGCTTTTAACTTCTCGTTTATCTTAAATGTTTGTTAGTTTGTCTGTGAACTTGCATGTTTTATTTATTTTCTGAATTTCTAAATACATCTGTGATTTTGTTTTTCATCTGATTCTATCTTATATTTTTTTCTATTTTTCTTGCTCTGAATTTTTTTTTTGTCTTAAATGATTTTCTAAAAATCACTTTTTGATATGACAAAAAGGGGGAGAAAATGGAAATTTTGAACCGTTCACATAAACAGATACTGAATGGAAACTCACACATGTTAAAAACTAACTAATCATGAATTCAGTGTTTCAGAGTTAAGTTAAAGTTACACATCTGACAATATTTATAGAATTAACTCTGAACAAGACCTGAGATAGTCCACAAGCTTGCTCTGACTCTGGAAAGAATACAAGTGCTGAAAGGGAAGTTTTTAAATTTTTTTTAGCAATATTCATTTCAGGGGGAGAATCATATTCTCAGGGGGAGATATATGTTTTAATTGTGAACAAAATTTCATATAGTTTTTGTCATCATCAAAAAGGGGGAGATTGTTAGAACACAGATTGGTTCTTAATATATCTCAATGTTTTGATGATAACAATAATGAAATTTTGTATGTAGAAAATATATACTCTAATTTTGTTCAAGTGTTTTTGTTTCAAATAACATAATAGATATTCCTCTAAATGGAATATTCCTCTGAACGTTAAGCTACAACACGCAGAAGACTCTGAGCGTTTGGTAAAAAGCGAAGCTACAGAAGACTCTGAGCGTTTGGTAAAAAGCAAAGCTACAGAAGGCTCTGAGCGTAAAGTATAAAGCGAAGATTCAGAAAACTCTGAGCATACTAAACTCAACGCTGCAGCTGCAGAGGCTCTGAGAATCAAAACAAGTAAGGCTCTGAAACGTTAGTAACAAAGTAATACATCTGGATGAACAGTTTTTTAAAACAATCACGCTAGCACTAAGCTGCAGAACTCTGGAAGAGAGTTACTCTGATAAGAAGAAAACAAAACTCTGGAAGAGAGTTACTCTGATAAGAAGAAAATGGAACATCATCAAAAGATCTGATGCAGGAAATATTTCCATATTAGTTCACTTAAAAAGATGTTGATCAAGAAAGAGTCGTTGCCAAATACATTATCTACATCCAACGGTACTATTCCTATTTTGTGTATAGGACAAGATTTCAGAACAAAAAGGGATATCTCTGAACATTCCTTTTCTGGAAAGAAATAGTATCCAACGACACTATTCCTCTTTTGTGTATGAGACAGAATGTCAGAACAAAAAAGATATCTCTGAACATTCATCTTCTGGAAAGTTGCACGCTATTTGAGAAATGTGTGAAGTATTTAAACTAGTCTTCAACAGCAGTTCAATATAGAGAAGAGAACATCATTCAACAACGTACATAGAACTTGGCTGAAAAGAAAATCCTATTTTGCTATCACTTCCAAGTCAACTTCATATTAGCAAATAGAAAGTTTCATTGTTCTTCATTTGTGTAAAATCATTGTGGTGAAAAAGCTTTTCTAAGAAGCACTTAAACACACTTTATTGTATTACTTTGTAAAAGATCCTTGAGAGACCAAGTTGTGGTCAGTATTCTTGAGAAGACTAAGACAAGTTTGTCTTAGTGAAAAGATTGTAATCAGTTTTTGATTATTGGATTAAGTCCTCTTTTGAAAGAGGCGAAATCACCTTGGCCGGGTGGACTGGAGTAGTTTGAGTTCAAACGAACCAGTATAAAAATACCTGTTATTTTTATTGCTTTATTTGTTGTTTAAAACCCTTATTCAACCCCCCCCTTCTACGTGTTTTCCTTACCTTCATTCACCACCCCACCACTAAGTGTCCCTGTTTGCACATTTTTTTAAACTATTAACTTTCATGGAAGATTACTTCGCAACCGATTTCGTCATTTTTATCAAAGATGTTACTATTTCGGCCATTGATTACAATGAGTTCCTTCAATTCAAACCAACATATCAACCATCATTTTCTGCGGTTGTGGCTCAATATGGTAATCTTGTAGCATTTATCTTTACATCCTCATCCCTTTCTTGTTACCTATGATTATATGAATGGTAATCTATTTTGTCTCACTTGTCTTATTTTGATTCTTTGCCTTCTACCTAGGCATGGCAAAAAAACCCGGACCCGTCGGGGGCCGCCCCGAAATTAGCGGGGAAAACGCGGTTTGAGTGGGTACGGGTGCGGGTGCGGGAAAAACCCGACTTTTAATTACGGGTGCGGGGAGACACTAAGACCCGACCCCGCCCCGCCCCCGAATAATGCATTTTAGTTTAATTATCTTATTTTACTTATTTTAATATTCATTTATTAATTATATTTTTAATTAAATTATTAATACCTTTATTGCAATTAAAATAATTAAATTAATCAAATTAATATTCATTTACTAATTAAAATTTTAATTAAATAAATAATTAATTTATTAAAATAATCAATTTTTTAATTAAATTATTAATTTTTATTGCAATTAAAAAGAAATTAATTTTTTTCCGGGTGGGGACGGGGCGGGTGCGGGTGCACCCGTTCTCTACAGGGGGCGGGTCTGGGTGGTAAATTTTTACCCCCGATTGAGTTTGGGGGCGGGGGCGGGGGCGGGTGTGTTACATGGAGGCGGGTGCATGTGCGGGTATAGTAAAACCCGCCCCCGACCCGCCCCGTTGCCATCCCTACTTCTACCACTATGGCAGGTGACTTTAAAATCAAAGTTCAAGCCCTTGGTCAGGCACAACCACTTTCAAACATGTCTTTAAATCAAAGTCCAATGCATCCTACTTGTATTCTGGAGAAGGATGAATGTCATACCCCAAAATTTATCCTATTTTTTTTTCATTTTCTATCTGGCCTATTTCTACATTCATTTGCACATTCATTAACATCATCTCATTCATTTTTACCATTTGAATAAAGTTTCAGGGATTTAAAAGTCTGATGATTCATTAAGGGGCATGAAACCCTAATTGTGAATGTTTGACTCTTGTCAATATGGGTTGGTCTTGTGCTTGTTTAGAACCCTAATTCATGGAATGTGATACTTGATCACTATGGATTGCATATTACTATTGATCTTTGGAAGTAATAATCAGGTTTGATTGTGGGTCAAACAAAAGTCAACATTAAGGTTGAATATCTGTTAACCATCCCTTAGGGAAATCATACATGATTAATTTGCTTGGTTGTTCAGTGGATTCAAGAATTTGCAATATGGATTCAAATCAAAACAATCAAATAATGATTCATATTCAAATTCATTCAAAATTCAAGTTAATATTTAAATTCAAAATTGGAGGGAAAGGAATTTATTCTTGAGAATCAAGTCACAATTCAATCCAAAGGGGCCAATTTCATTTACAAAACATCTCATTACAAGCCATTACATCCTTACAAAGTCAAAAGCTACACAAGAAAATATACAACTTTGTCTTCACTCCCAAATTATCCATAGCCTTGTTCTTGACTCTTAACCTTAAAGCCAAAGTCCCAAATCTTGACTAGCTCTTCAATCCATGCCCACTCTTGCTTCCGCCTTCACAAAAAAAAAAAAAAAAAAAATTCAGCATGGTATTCACACGTGAAAGTTGCTGCAAAATTCAAATGCCCAAAACCAATTTCCAAAATAGCTCATGCATAAATGCAGCACTGCATAAACAAACATGAAACTCAAGAAACTCGTGACCATATTTTCAGCACAGTTTAAAATGGCACAAAAACTAAAAACTCAGCTTGCATTCCACTTGATACATTTCATAACAAACTCAGAATTTTCATGCCAAATACATTCCTAACCTACCCCTCTCATACTCTATAAATTAGATTGAAATTCACAAATGGAGGTTCACAATTTTCTTCAAAAAACACTCACCCTCCAATCCCTCACTGCTATAAATCAGTTTTCACCCAACTTAGTTTTGGATCTTCATCCAAGTCTCTCGCTCTCCCTTCAAATTCACACATCACTTTCTGAATTCCTTCACAACAGTTTTCACAATAAACAATTCCATCCTCACATTATCACTCTCATAATTCTCATCTCTATGCTCACACACGGCAAGAATCACTCTGCATCTCTTTGAACACATCACACAACATAACGCAGGCTCAAGAACAAAATAACAACAACAACACACTGCTTCAATTCACAAAGCTTACATACATCAATCCACTACCGCTCGCTCACTCTCACACTCAAGAACAACTACTACTGAGAGGCAATTCATCACAGCGAAGCAGCAAACACAACAAAAACATAAAGAAAGAGAATAAAAAGCACCGAAGAAGATCTTACCTAAATCCGTTCTGGTTCTGAACCTTCTTCATCGCGGACGAATTGTTCTTTGAAGGTACCTCTGAGCTTGCGTTTGTTGCAGATCTGTAACTCGGAGTTAGCATTTGTTTGTGGTTCGGTTTGCGGTGTGGAGTGAGTTTTTAGGTTGAATCAAATCACATTAGAGTAGAGCGAGTGAAAATGAGTAGAGTGATGTGATTTTTTTTGGAATCGGGCTCCACCGCCGCCGGTGATGAGCTCCGACGCGGCGGAGAGAGGAGAGAGCGGCGAGGAAGTTTGAACATGAGAGAGGGAGTATACGTGAAGGAAGCAGTATGAGAGGCTGGGTTTTTTTTTTCTTTGAACCTTACTTATTTCATGTGTACATTGGGCCACAGAGCCCATCCAAATGCTGATGGTACTCGTTGCAGCACTATTCACACCCCTCTGCCTCTTAGTGTTCTATTATTAACTGATTTTTTTTTACCCTTTTGATTATTTTTCTTTTAATTTTCTCATTGTGTTACATGTTTTAGAAGAATAATTTTGTGTTATTTCTCTAACATGTTTGACACATAAATTGTTATTGACCAGTCTCAGATAGGTGTGACTTCTACATAAGTCCACTTACGATTGCTTAACAGAGCGCTAGATTGCCCCATTCGATTAATCCATCATTCGATCACTAACCTCTAACTATTAACTTCTAATCAATCTAACTTCTAACTTTTACTTTCTTGCACTTTTCTTTCGTGTCATTCACTTTTTGCAATTTACTTTTATTACTCATTTATCATTTCATTTTATTTTTTGCACTTTACTTTATGTCATTTACTTCTTTTTTGATCTTTATTCTTTGTCTTGTTAAAATGAACTAAAAAACATGATAAGATGGAAAAGACCTAAAAGACTTGTAAAACATAAATGGATAATCAGACTTTGTGAATGACCCTATCATCATGGAGCTATGGACTTTTGAATGATCCTAGCATCATGGAGTTATGGACCTTTGAATGACCTTAGCATTATGGAATTTTGGACTTAATGTGTGACCCTAGCAAAAGGAGACTTGGACTTGGATTCTTAAGTCCATTGATTTGTTTATGACACGTTGCACACACATGGCTTTCTCTTGGACTACTTGACAACGGGACTCCTTTATTTCTTGCACACATCCCTTGTATTTTTCATGTACCCCTCTCCCTCTCTAATGTACTTTCTTTATCTCTTGCTTTCCTTTGGTTTGGTTTTGCTTGCTAGCTGTCCCTTAGGACTAGGATTAACCTCTTAAATCCTTGATCTAACATCAAGAGACATTTTGTCAATAAAACCCTTAATCCAACGTAAAACGGTGTTTTCTCAATAAACTTTAAAACATGTTAAAATACGACAAGAATTGCGCGCCACGAGTCTTAAGTAGTGGAGAAGGAGTGAGAATAGAGCTTTCTTATCCTCATTCTGAGTATTTTGAACACAAGATACTTGACTTGGTTATTTGAAATATTCACCTCTATCCATTGTTTTTAGTATAATTCAAATCAAGAATAATCTCTTCTCAAACCTAAAGTCAACATCCACTCATCAAACTCTCTTTTTTGTGCCTTAGGGCATCATTCTGAAAATCCTTTTTCAAGGTAAAATCAACCAACACACACTTATTTTTTACCCCGGACTACGAAGCTCTGATTTCCTTATTGCACTATAAGGATACGTAGGCACGAGATTATGAGATCTCGACGAGCACACTAATAAAAAACAACTATTTTTGACGATAGCAAGTAACCTTTAGATAATGGCACGCGTTCGCGCATATACAACTTAGATGGTTCGCGTTAAGTAGAACGGATGTGAGGGGTGATAATATCTTCCCTTTGCATAACCGAATTCCGAACTCGAATATGGTTCTGAGACCTTATTCTTCACTTTTTAGGGGGTTTATCGTTATTTACCCTTTCTCCGGAATAAATAAAATTGAGTGGCAACTCTGTGAAGTTTTCTCGTAGAGACAATGAGGTAAGTAAGAAGGTAGAGAAAAAGTTATACAAAGGTATGATAGGTTCTCTCTTATACTTAATTGCTTCTAGACCTGAAATTTTATTTAGTGTCTATTCATGTGCTCACTTCCAATCAGACCCTAGAAAATTCCACTTGACAGTTGTTAAGAGGATCTTCAAGTATCTGAAAAGTACTACTAACCTAGGCTTGTGTTATAGAAAATTAAAACAGTACAAGTTAGTAGGTTATTGTGATGCTGATTACACTGGAGATATATTAGAAAGAAAAATCACTTCTGGAAGTTATCGGTTTCTGGGAGACAACTTGATCTCATTGTCCAACAAGAGACAATCAACAATTGCATTATCAACAACTGAAGCTGAATATATTGCAACATCTAGATGCAATACTTAGATCCTCTAGATGCAAAGTCAGTTAGAAGATTTTCAAATATATAAGAGTAACGTTTCTATTCTTTGTGATAATACCTCAACTATTTGTTTATCTAAAAATCTCATTTTACACTCTGGAGCTAAACATATTGAGATTAAACATCACTTTATTTGTGACTATGTTCAAAAGGGAATTTTAAACTTAAAATTTATTGATAAAAACCAGCAATGGGTTGATATCTTTACAAAACCCCTTGTTGAGGATTGATTTATTTTCATTCTAGAGAATTTAAAAATGGACTTATATCTAGAATGAAAAGGATGTATATATCAGAATGTTTAATTTCTCAAAATGATAAAATGAGCCTCTAAGATTTTTGGCTCTGTATAGTGAGTCTACTAAAGTGAGAAGGTGTCATATATCAAAAGTATCTAGTTAGAACTTCATAGTTTTGCCTTCTAGATTCTATAGAGTTGTTATATTAATTAGCTTTCAACCAATTCTAAGTTTGTGGTTCAGATAAAGAACAATTGTCTAGAATTGAAACACTTCTAACGATTGAGTGACGCCTTGGAAAAATATATTTCTTAGGAATAAGTAAAATTTGTCTATGTCTTCCCCCTGTCAGAAATTGTTAGACTATTCAATATTTTGTCATCATTGCAAAACCTTTATAAAACCCACTTTACTCACAACCAACACATGTACGCTACTCATATCCTACATTTTCTCTCTTTCAAACCGATTATCTACAACCCTAAACCATTTCTTCACCCTGGCTGATGCTTAACACCAATAAGGTTCTCAACAACAGTCGACTCAAAATTAACAAGAACAAGTGAAAGAAGGACTTTAAGAGATTACGCTTTCTATTCCTATTAATGAGTTAAAAGTTCTCAATGAAATGATATTGGATTTTGACAACCTCAAAAAAAATGGTTTTGATCTCATTGATGGTGTAAAATCTCAAGGACAGGAGGATTTTTTCAACCGCCTCAAAGGACCGGTTCACCCTAAATTGGTCAAGCAATTTTAGATCCATGTCGTTGCCTCAAAACATCATATAACCTCATATATTTTGGGATACAATATCAATATCTCCGAGAATTCAATAGTAAAACTTCTCAATTTTGATGGATCTAGAAAACAATGTTTTGATATGCCAGCTAAGAGGGCTAAGCTGGATGAAGTTGCTGTTGTAATTTCCTAATATGGGAAGAACTCTTCAAACACTAAATTGCTGCACAACCATCTCAGAGTGTAGTTCAATATTCTTCTGGGATGTGTTCATAACAGACCTTCAACAAATTCTTCTAACTACATCAACACAGATCAGACGTATACGCTATTATACTTATCTTCTAGAACCAAGATGAACTTACCCTCTATTCTCTTAAAGTATCTGAGGAAGCTGGTTAAGGAAACCGGAAATGGAAATCCGAAATCCAGAAAGTGGATACCTCTGGGAAGATTAATTTCAGATGTGATTTTTGAAAGTAAGTTGGTTCAGACACTGATGAATGTAGGAATGACCAAGGAAGTTGATATTGATATTGGGAAAGTCTTCAATGGGAAGAATCAGAAAAACACATCCCTGATTTCTTCATTTATGGATCCCTCATAAGCTTTGGATAGAAATTTGGTAGCTTAAAGAAGTATTCCTATAGATGATTATCTAATCTTCACCAAGGAAGATCCAATAGAAGTTCTGGAGTCCTACAAAGTTGACTGTCTTGCTACATGTGTCACTCCTGTAGCATACTCTTTCAAAGAACTTCTTGAATAAATTCCTGACGTCCCTTCTCTCAAGAGGAAAAGGAAATCTAAGAAGATGAATGATGAACCCTCTGGATCTGAGAAGTCTCCTGCCAAGGTGGTCAAGACTTCTGTAGTTTTGAAGATGACTTAAGGGTAATACCAGAACGAGAAAGCACAGGTACTGAGAGTGTCAAGATACTTGAAGTTCCCCCGACTCATAAGCAATTTACTGCTAAGTCTCATATAGCTGAGACTTTATTTAATTATGATTCTACTGCTTTTACTACTTCATCTTTCATTCTTCTCCAACCTCACCGTGCATTTCCAGAACAAACACCAACACCACCAACTTCACCACCTCAGCCAAACATCATTGACATCCCTGTCATAGACCCCTTATAGACCATATTCTAAACAATGGTCCCTCAACCATTGATTCCTCAAATAAGACCTTAAACATCTCATTTGACACTAAGGATAAAGCTAAATTTGATCCTAAACCAGATGGAACTCAACATAACCCTTAATCTAACCCTCAACCTGAACCTAAATCAGAAATTGAAAAAGAACATGAACTAGAAATCGACCATGAGAAAGTTGATGAACTAGTTAAGCATTTGAGTCTGAGGCATATGAACATCTCCACTCTTTGACGCGTGATTCACTACTACGGAAAACCCAATTAACAATGGTTGGGAAAAATATATAATCATGCGGGCCGAGGAGTTATTATGTAGAGTGTGGTTGTATATGGGTTATATACAAGCACGGTTCAGTACCCGTGGTAGAAAACTGGAAAGCACGCTACTTATAATTACGGTTATTTTAAATACCCGTTGTTGTATGTCTTTTAATAAACTTTAAAAAATGCAGCATTATAACTACCTATAATCACGATTATTTTAAATACTCGTTGTTGTATATCTTTTAATAAAAAAATTACAGCATTAGAACAAGAACAACAACAAGAACAACAACAACAACAACAACAACAACAACAACAACAACAACAACAACAACAACAACAACAACAACAACAACAACAACAACAACAACAACAACAACAACATTAAGAACAACAAGAACAACAACAAGAACAACAATAAGAACAACAACAAAAACAAGAAAAAGAAAAAGAAGAAGAAGAAGAAGAAGAAGAACAGAAACAACAATAAAACAACAACAAGAACAACAATAATAACAGCAAGAACAACAATAATAAAAAAGAGCACCAATAATTAACATTGCTAACTCGAATCCATACTTTCCTTGTCTCATTCAAGTTGTAGAAGAGATGATGGAGTTCTGAAATTTGTTAATGAAAGAAATGATATTTTTGAGTTTTGTTTATGAAATAAATGTTGTTTTCGAGTTTGATTTAATGGAGAAATAGAGTATCGTAAATGAAAGATGATGTTTGGATGTAGAAGATGCAGTTCGTCTAAGTTGGAAGTTCGTCTAAGTTTTAGGTTTCACGCGGATCACTAATAGTAGTGTCTTGACCGTTGATAATCATTAAATGGACGTCCAAGATTTTTTTAAGGACATTGAATAAACTCAATAAGCGCGCCACCTATAATGTTGGTGTTGGGACTTGAAAAAATAAGTAAAAAACCAAAAATGTTGGTGTTGAGACTTGAACCTATGACTAGACGCTACCTATAATCATAGTTTTTAAATACCCGTGGTGAAAGTTCTGTCAGCATTTTGAAAAAATAAGTAAAAAATGCTACCTATAATCACAGTTTTTAAATACCCGTGGTGAAAGGTCTGTCAGCATTTTGAAAAATAAGTAAAAAATGCTACCTATAATCACAGTTTTTAAATACCCGTGGTGAAAGCTCTTTCAGCATTTTGAAAAAATAAGTAAAAAACCAAAAATGTTGGTGCTGGGACTTGAACCCATGACCTGACGCTACCTATAATCCCAGTTTTTTAAATAATTATGGTGAAAGGCCTCACTTTTCACCACGGTTGGAACTTTAACCGTGATTAAAATTATTTTAATAAAAAAATGAACGCTCTTAAATATCACATATTGCTACAGTAAATAGGAAACCGTTGTTACTTTGGTGTTGTTGTTTACACGTTTTGTAATAGTGATTTCATTAAGTGTGTAAATCTTGTTGAGAGTGATTCTTTATAGGCTGAGTTTAGAAGATGTATTAAATCACGCTCCTAGAAGCTAAGAGAACTCTGTTATAAAGCTTTTGATAAGAGATTCCATGATAAGATTTATGGAGTCATGGAACCTTTTCTAGAGATGTTTACTCCAAAACCTCCACCTTCACCAGAAGTTGAAGAATAAACATAAGTCATTCCTCCTCTATAAGTTGAGAAGGAAATTGTAATTGAGACTGGAATTGTCTTTGAGACAAAGCCTTTGGAAGAATCTAATTCAACCCCTCTTGTGTTGAAGACTCTTGAAGAATTGAAGAAAGAGAATGTTGTTGTTAGATCTCGTCTAGATAATCAAGAGTATATGTTTGAGGAACAAGCTCATACCAACACAAAGACTGAACGAATGCTTCGAGTCATCTTGTCAAGACTTCCTCCTCTTACTTAGAAACACCCCTTTTTAAAATGTTGTCTTCTTTAGTTTTTTTCTTTCTATTATGTTTCTGTATCCTGATCTCTTTTGAGTTCAATGAAATTTTCCTTTGTCTTTATCTTCTTTTTTTTTTTTATCTTTTTGATTGATGACAAATGGGGGAAGAGTATATATGATTTTGATATACTTGTTTACCTTCTTAATCCCAAACATTTATGTCTCTAACATTTCTTTCTGCATTTGATTCTGGGAACCTTGATAAAGTTCACCAATGATTCTAAGGGAAATCCTCTTTAGTTAACCAGGTTTTTCCTAAGTTTAGCTGTCTAATTAACCAGGCTTACCAGATTTTAGCATCTTAACCAACCAGGCTATTTAGAGGCAAGAAATTGAGACTTGTTTTCAAATCCAGTATGGATACAAGCCAACTTCAAAATTAGGCTCTGATACAAGGGATCAAGAACTTCAAATCAAGCTTTGGTAAAAGTTTAACCAAGACCCAATACAAGACATATTCTTCATAATCAAACTTTCTGATACAACATACTGATACATGAAGTCAAGAAAGTTTAATTCAGAAGAAATTTCAGCTAGACCTTCTCAAATAGGGAAGTTATTACTTTCATGCTGATTGAAATGTTTTATATATTAAAAATATTTTAAGTCTTAAATTCATGGGGAGCTTGCAAACCTAACTTTGAAGTTTTGAGTTGAAAAATATTTTTTAATAGTATAAACTCAAGGGGAGCTTAAAAACTCCGCTCTGATATGTTTTTATGTGATTAAACCAAGTCAATTTTTTAAATTAAAATACATGGTTTTGTCATCATAAAAAAGGGGGGATTGCAATAATAAGATTTGGTTTCGCATCTGGCATCATCTTTTGATGATAACAATATAATGTTTCATAGAGAATAAGTTTGTACCATAATGGTTTTGTTAAGTACTTAGATACTAGATATAATTTCTGACTCTGAAGATGTGATGTGCAATTTTGTTATACTTTAAACCTAGTGCACTCTGACACTAAGAAGTGTGTTATACAAGATAATCAAGCTCTGGACTACTCTACTCAATGCTTTTGAACATTTACTTATCCAAAGTTTCATGACTTTAACAAGAGAAGCCTCTGACGTTGTCAAGCTCTGAAGTCTTCCGCTCAACAAACTCTAATGAACTATGTCACCAGATTTTGAAGATTAGGTTTTGATGAACTGTATCAAAACTATGAAGACCAAACTTCTGAAGACTCTCTCATACAAATTATGAATCTTCTTCTATGCATGCTTCATCAATTCTCCATCTAAAACCCCCTGAATAATTGAAGATAAGATAAAAATAATACACAATGCAAGATCAAATATTTCTTCCACTATACTGACTTTATGGGAAAATATTTCTTCCACTATACTGACTTTATGGGAAAATGATTGTACTATTGTACCATTGTGTCTCCATTTTCACATAATGTTATGCAAGGATACATATACTTTTGTGGATTCTAATTCTACCCTAAAATAGATCTTTTCATTTCCTATATAAAGGGGACTTGGAAGAATGGAACAATGCCAACTTTGATCGAATATCATTTATGTGAACATTGCATACTGTGAATATTTTTTAGAGAAAGAGAAACAAACACACAAGGAACTTTTGTTCATATTCTTCATAGAAAATATTTTGTGTGATATACTTTATAATTCAATTGTGTATTATGCTTTCTTAGAATCATTTTATAAACACGCTTTGTATCTCAATCTTATGATTGTATTTCTTCGAGTGACTAGGGTTTAGTCAGAATTACTCAAGAAAACATTGGCAATTAGTCTTTTTGGTTGCAATCAAGTTTGGTTATAGTGGATTAAGTCCTTGTAATAAGGGCAAATCACATTGGCAGGTGGATTGGAGGTAGCTTTGTTAACAATGAACAAGGATACAAATATTTGTGTGTATTATTATTATTATTATTCTTAATTTTCTCCTTGTTGTTTTAGGTAGTATAAGTTTTCGATTTTTAAAAACCAATTCAAACCTACATTTCTTTTGTTTTCGTTACCTTCACCCTTTACTTTAGTTAGAAAATAAGTTTTACCTCTGTTTCATATGCAAGGTAACAAGGGACGTAATGAAAACTTGTCACTTTTTTTCTCGGTTATAGTTCCACCGAGAGAAAAATTATATTGGTCATGGTTTCGATCCCCAACAACAACATTTTAGAATTTTTAAATGGTGAAAAACACCTTTCCCATTGGTTGTAGGTTTTAATCGAGGGGAAATATATAATTAAGTTTATTATATCTAATGTGGATTGTTTATTTCACAAAATCTTAACTGAACATATAACCTTTCAAATTGATTTAAAAATTAATTATATGAAAAATTATGTTATATTTGAAGAACAACTTACACTAATTAACAATTTTTCAGCATTTTGTAACTCATTATGCATCTCTCATTCTTTGGAAGATAGATTTTGGTTCAATATTTCAAGTTCTTCATTCAATACTTCCCTCTCTACTAATTCATTATTCAAAGCATACAATTTGATGCTTCGAAAAATAAACAAGTAAAGAAAGAAAGATTTGAACAAAAACTAGAAGCATTGAAAGAAATTATATCCGTCAAAGAATGAGAGATGGATAATGAGTTAGAGAATCTCAAAAAAATTGATTACAGTAAGTTATTTCTTCAAATAAAATTTAATATTTCATATAACTTTTCTAAATCATTTTAAAAGATTATATGTTCAAAGAGGGTTAGTGTAGCAAACAATCGATATTAGATATGAAAAACTCAATTGTATTTTTTTGTCACTCTAATACCGTCTTGACATGCTCTGGAAACAAGATGAAAGTTGCACAAAGAATCACAAAAACAATATCTCAATCTCAAACTCAATCACAATAAATAAACAACAACATATAACTTTCAAAATATTGCTAAGTAGAACAACTAAATAACAACAATAACAACAACTCAAACATAACAATCTCAATATCAACAAAACTACAACAAAATCAACAATAAACTATTACATACTTATCTCAACAAAAACAATAACATACAACATTCATTATCAGTCTAAACAACAATAACAACATTAAACACAAACTAAAAAACAATAACTCAAAACAACAATCTCAATCTCAACAAAACTATAACAACATCAACAATAAACATATTATGCACTTATCTCAACAAAAACAACAACATACAAAATTCAATCTCAGTCTAAACAACAACAACAACAACATTAAACCTCTAGCATTTTGGGTTTCAACAACGACAACAACATTAATGTAACATGGGTATTGATGTTTTTACATACTGAAAAGGTGAAGAAGTGAAAGAAATGATTACAGTCTTTTCTTCTTGTCCTAAACATATATCATTTTTGTATTTCCTTTCTTTTTTTATGAGTAGGAAAATATATGGATTAGATGATATATTTTAAAAAAAATTAAAACGTGGCACGCCTAGGAATTATACATTGATTATTTATTGAATGAAGTGAGAACTTTGTCATAAAATATATTATATATAATAGTGTCTCAAGTATTTATCTTATGAAAAACAGAAAGTTTTTCTATCATGGTGTATTGTCAAAGAGGGTAAGAATAACCTCTTCATATGAACAAGGATCAAATAATTTGTGAATAGAGGTTAAAAAAGAAGAAAAACAGGTGGAGTAAGAAGAATATATAAAATCAACCAATCGAATAAACTTACGGTCACGGGACGGATAACGAAAAAAAAGAGTATAATCAAAAGTCAAGGAATGTTGTTACATAGTCATGGGGACAAAATGGTTATCAGCAGCAAGAGTAATAATATCAAGAGTAACAATCGTTCCAAAGATGCAGTTCTTAAAATTACAATCACTAAAAACATAAATATTTAAGACCAAAAAGATTAATATGGGTGAGTTCTGAACTACAAATAACATGATAATCAAAGAAAAAAGAGTAAAAAAGAATATGTTAAGAAATACAACATGAAGAGAAACACAAAGTTTTCTTGCTTAAAGATCATAACAATGATATACATTTTGAACATCCCAATAGCAAATAAAAAAAGCGCATATAGTCATCGATAAAAAAAACCATAATGGCCAAATTCAAACTAGATCAAGGGTGCATAAGATAATATCAATTTGTGTTGTTTTCGGATTTGAAAAACTGAATTTGGCACAAGGAAATTATCGGGACGAGTCGCGTACTAGGTCGCTTTCTTTAAGACGTTTCGCCGTACTGCCAAATTATGCAAAGCAGTCGATTTACGACGACGCCTCCAGGATAAAACAGCTCGTTCAAAAAACTTACGATTATCAGTTGCACACTGATAAATCACTCTAGAAATACACCTTTCTAAGTTAGTATCTGGCGAAAAATAACCAATCAGAAAAACAAGAAAAGAAAGATTTTAGATGAAGAGAATTAAGGGAGAGAAGAAGGAAATCAAAATTCGTGTGAACTTGTGAAATCCGATGTGTTCACTACTGAATTTCTACCCTGTATTTATAGGCAGCTACCTGCACCTGAGTAGGGAGAAATTCGTGGTGAGTGGAGAAAATGGTGGGAGAATGAGAAAATCGTGGAGGACTGGATCTAGTCAGTATGGCAGCTACTGACCAATTATTTTCTTAATTAATTAATATTTATTATTACTTAATTTTCCACCGAATTATATTAATTAATTAATGATAATTAAATTATATAAATTCGGGTCCAAAACCGAGCCGAGCCGGACGGCCGGCCGGACGGCGGCGGAGGCGCGCGCGTGTGTGTCTTGTTGGTCATGGGTGTGTCCTCACTCCTTTCACAAAATTGGGTGCCCTTTAGGGCCCAACCCAATTGACCATGTTGGAATATATAAACACTACTAATATTTCTATTCCCTTCAATGTGGGACTAAAATGAATCTTTTCAAATTCACTTCTATATTAGTTCTTACTTGTGTTGATTTATTGCCCATTAATTGTCAATAAATCTTTCCAATTCCCACTCTAATTAATATAATTCCAACATTCCCCCACTTGAATTTAAAAGATATTTTAGAAGTACGTCAGACGTTTCTAAGATTGAGCATAAGCAAAGGTGTCTACGACTTGAACCTTAGCGTAGCGAGTAGGATTCTGATTCAACAAGAGTGACACCATTGTCTTGAACTCTATCTCGGACATCAGACCCGCACACAACCTTTCCGTAAGGTGTATTCTTGTAGCCCGTGCTTTAGTGGCACTGTACGTGTATCCCGGTTTAGTGAATGCTCCAGGAATTCTGCCTCGAAATTCCATAGGAACCGGCCTCAGTTCCACAGTCACATAGGTGAATCTATCAAGAGTACTCCTGTAGCCTAGGTAATCCCTCATACAGAGTATAAATCTCATTAAGAGTTTCTATTATCTCATCCTCTCATTACTTCAGGATTCATGCTTTACTTGCATGATCATTTTCATATTATTCACAACTTGTTATTACCCATTGAACCTAAGTCTTGGGATCTCCAGTCATTTAGGTCGAGTTACCATCATGAGTAACTAATTGATTTATAGGCATTAGTCCCATCTTTTTGGAAGTATTATGGATTTTCTCTCTAGCTAATCCTTTCGTCAAAGGATCTGCTAAGTTCTCATCAGTGCGTACATGATCCACTCTCACATCTCCTTTAGAGATACAATCTCTAACAGTGCTATGTTTTCTTCTAATTTGACGTCTTTTACCATTATAATAACGGTTCTCAACTTTTGCAATAGTCGCGGTACTATCGCAGTGGATCAACACAGCTGGTATAGGTTTTTCCCATAAAGGAATCTCAGCTAGCAAGCATCTTAACCAACTTGCTTCTTCACTAGCTGTAGCTAATACTATCATCTCAAACTCCATTGTGGACTGTGCTAGAATGGTCTGTTTCTTTGATTTCCAAGATACAGCTCCTCCGGCTATACTAAATATATAACCACTAGTAGCTTTGGAATCATCCGATAAGGTGTTCCAATCTGCATCACCATAGTCCTTTTAAGGTACCTCATTACTCGCTCAATAGTTTGCCAATGTTCGTTACTCGACCTACTTGTAAATCTGCACAACAATCCTACGACATATGCAATGTCGGGTCTAGTACAATCAGTGGCATACCTAAGACTGTCAATGATGCTCGCATATTCTACTTGTTTGACACTTTCTCCAGTGTTCTTAAACAGTTTCACACTTGGATCATACGGAGTGCATGCAGGTTTACAATCAAAGTATTTATATTTCTTTAAGATCTTCTCCACATATTGAGATTGATCCAAAGAAATTCCTTAGTCGGATCTCGTGATCTTGATACACAGGATCACGCTTGCTTCTCCAAGGTCTTTCATATCAAAGTTATTCCATAACAATGATTTCATATCATTAATGGCCTGAACGTTTGATCCAAATATAAGTAGATCGTCTACATATAGACATATGATAGTACAAATGCGATTCTCAGATTTGTAATAAACACACTTGTCACTTTCATTCACTTTGTACCCATTAATTATCATTAAGTTGTCAAACTTTTCATGCCATTGTTTAGGGGCTTGTTTTAGTCCATACAGAGACCTAATCCCTAAACTAGCACCATTGTTTAAGGGTCCTACTCTAATTAATATAATTCCAACAATTTGTGCCAAAAACTATCATGATTGGCAAATCCAAACTAGAATAGAAGACCAAATATATGTTTTACACATGACCGTCTTTGAGAGTATGTAATGTGAACTATAGTCAGAACCCAAAACATATCATGTTTAAATAATGGCAAAATAGGGTCATATGAAATATTTTTAAATTTTAATCAAATTTAAATAGGACTTCTATTTGATTTCTCATTGTTAAAATGCAGCTAATATACACATTGACTTTGAAAATTTTGAAAGTGCTTTGGTTATATAAGTTCTACTTTATCTTGACAATGGTGGCCACCTTTTTATTTCATATGTACATCAAAGGCTTATGCAAGTATATAACCTACATTTTTGTAACAAGGTTTTGAATAAAAATACGGTTTCTTACAAATACAACTTCGGTAATGAAAGTTAACAATAGGAACCTGAAAACCCTATTGATGGAAAAGATATTCCAAGACAAAAAATTCATATGGATAAATCAAATTTCCCTGAGAATAGTAGTGCTATAATAAATGTTAACTGAGAGTAGCATTCAATAAGAATTTACACAAACACAAATATCATAAAAGGAATAATAGAGTAAACTACAAGACTCAGTAAACCAACAAACTTTTCAATTGTAGGGAGATGATATAATCAGAAATGTTAAAACTGCTGTTTGCAGAATCAGTTGGAAGCCATAAATCTTTGATCTGCTTTTTGCATCTTTTCCCTAAACTTCCATCCAAATCAAGATGAAAACAACTTCCAAGATCAAGAGACTCAAGAAAAGGACATCCATCTAGAATAGCAAGCAATCCATCATTAGAGAGTCCGTTATTAAAAATCGTAAGATGGCGAAGCTCCGGCATTGTTGTTCCAATAATAAACCCATATTAGTTGCCAACAATGATAAAGGTCAACCTCCTCCAAAAATGGATGCATCTTCAAAACTTCATAAAAAACATCATTTGAAATGTCACGGCATTCTTTAAGCCTTAATGCATCTCAAGTGACTTGCCCTGGAAATTTTGAAAACAAATTACTGAAGAAAAATGTTAAATCAAAAACACAAGAAAATAAAAAAAAAATAAAAAAAGATCTATCACCTTTTAGCTATGGTATAAAGGAGATCATCGGTTCCAAATTTATAAATATATATGTTTTTGAGATGACCACAACTTCGGTCAACAGCGTAGCGACATATTTTCTCTAGCCGACCGGAATATGCAAAGTCAGAGTGTGAGAAATAGATATTGCTCATCATGTCGATGGTGCTCCATACGAGAGGCTCCTTGCATATGTTCCACCAGAGAGGACACACGACAGATGCACTGGTTACTAAATCAAGAGTTGCAAGTCTCTGCAGTATGTTGATAGTAATGTCTATGGGAAGCTCAAGCCAGTTTGGCTTTGGTGAGATCTCGAGTTTCTCAAATTCCAGCACATGATTCAAACAAGAAGAAGCCATAATGTTGAAATACGATAATGAGTATATCACATTTATATACAGTGATCCTCAACAGTTTTCAAGTTAAAATATAGGGAATAGTAATGGTCGCATGCTTTTGAATTAACTTCATTAGCTCTATAAACTCTGTAAAACCATTTGGCTACCCAATGGAATTACTTCACCTCGTGAATATGCTTCAATCGGTCAGTTTCTTTGAATCTTATTAAGATGCTTGTTAAAATAGGGTTAATTATATTTAATCTATCAAATGAAATTAGAGATGGTAAAGTGGGTCGTCTATCTCATTTAAGTCCTTTCTAAAGTGAGGCAGGGTGGAACAGACTAATTTAAGTGTCCAAACTCAAAAGTCAAGCCTCTCTTATTTACTAATGCAACAACACGCTAATTTTTTATTTTACAATTTGATTTATTATATAATTTACAAAAAAATTATTTATTACCAAAAAATTTGACAAAAGATTTTTTTTTAAATGCATAATAGAACTTCAACCTGCCTTCAATCAAAACAGTTCAAAAAATAAAATAAATAAAGACTAATTACAACAACAAAAAATAACGAAATAAACTCAAGCACAATAAAAACGTATCAAAATAAATAAACAATACATATCATCCTAATCTTATCTAAAAACTAACTACTAAAAGAACTCAATTAAGAGTTTACAAAAGACAAATAATAATAACAATTACATTGCATAAAACATCAAAACGCATAAAATAGTAGTGCATAAAATATCAACACCGGACTTTCTCATTGTTTACATCATGTAGACTCTTATATTGACTGATTTCTTAATAGTTAAATTCTAAATTCGGCAAACGTATACATTAATCAAATCTTTTATTTTCTTAAAATCAACATCTATTTTTAAAGAAAACATATGAGCTAAAGTTTAACAACTTAATAATTATAGATAACATACAATTGTTCTTTTATTTTAAGTTTTTCCAATCAATGCATGTATTATAAAGTGATCGTACGTGTTTCAACTGTCGAACTGTTGACTTGACGGACAGAGGGGGTGTACCTGAAACACACCCCGATGCCAAAGTAAGGGACGAGCAGGGTGATTACAAGTACATAGAGAAAAGAGTAAGAGTTAGATGACCAGACCCTCTAATGGAAGATGGTATTTATAATGAGCCCCCAGCGCAGGCCCAACGGTTATTATGCGTTGGGCTAGGTTGTTAGGACCAACGCCAGTAACTACTAGGGCTGACGTTGCATCGTGAAGACCAGCACACGGTTTTCGTCCTAATGTAATTGTTCTGCGCTATCCGGGAGGTGGAGGACCGAATAATCGGGACACGGATAGTTACCTAATGACTATTTTTATAGTTAAAGTTATTTTAATTCTAAGTAAAAAATAAAAAGTTTTAACAAAAAGCTCGTGGACAAAATCTGTCCAGCCTCGGCCTGCTTTTTCAAGCGGGTTAGGCGGGGCGGACCAACTTAAAGTACCGAACTGAAAACCTCAATCAGGTCCGCCAAAAATGACGAGTCAAACAGACGGACCCAACAGGAACAACCCGTTTTTCCACTCCTAAATAAAATATTGCCAGATAAAATAAAACGTGCCTAGAAGAAACGTAAAAGAGAGAATATTGGCTGCAAAGTTTTTTTTTCCACTAAAAATCAATATTCTTAAATACCCACTAAAAATCAATATTCTTAAATACAAAAGAAAAACTTTCATAACTTTAGCAACAACTTTTCTAAGTAGAAATAAATAAGATATTATTGTTCTAAAATGACTGTTGTTTAAAATTTTTGTAGACAAACTAAAAAAAAAGTAATAATGTTGTCATAAGTATTAAATTAACTAAATTAACTTTATTGATGTATTATAAATAGTTTAAAAATCAATAATCAAATGACACAATTGAAAAATATCAGATATTTTAAAATAAATTTTATTTACTAAAATGATATTCATTTTAAAATGGAGAGAGAAACTTGAAGAAAAAAAATAGGAAACTAAAAACAACCAACAACAAAATAATAGATATTTTGCTTTGACTTATTCAAATTAAAATCACTTTGCCAACATCCAAAGACATATTAATACTTCAACACTCCTCATTGTCTTGGAGGCTGCAAACTCCTAGCCTTTTCCTAAAAAATTCAAACTTGTTGAGTGGAGAATACTTGGCAAACATATCATCAACTTGATCTTCTGTTTTTCGTTACCATTTTCTTGCACTTCTCTTAGATAAAATAACTTGACATTAAAGATTTTTATCTTCCCATAAAACACTGGATTATATGAGATTGAAATGGTGGTTTGATCATCAAAAAAAAAAGTGTACTTAGCTCTTTGTTCAGACCCAAATAAGCTAAGATATTCTTTAACCATATATCTTGATATACATATGTTGATGATGCAGCTATAAACTTAACTTTTGCTGTTGACTGAGCTACAACCTCTTGATTCTTTGAACATTAAGAGAAAAACCTCTTGATCCTTTGAACATTAAGAGAAAACACTTGAACCTATATTGAAACAATACTCCAAAATACTCCCAAGCTACCAGTCAAATCACTATCAACAAGTAAAGTGCTTATTTCAACAAGTAAACTTTATCTTATTGGCCTTTGACGGAAAAACCTTCTGGTTGCTCATTATATATCTCCTCCTCCAAAAATTCATTAAGGAAGACTAACTTGACATTCGTATGAAACACTCGACAACCTTTTTGTTCAATATCAGTTGTGCTTTTTATGACTGGAAAATCATATTGCTCATTCCACATTGGATCAAATGAAAAAACTCATGGTCTTCATTTTAACTTTGAAATTTTTTTGGCACGTTGAGTTCTTGATTATGCAATTCTTATCTTCAAAAATAATTTTGAAGCCTTTTTCAAATAGTTGTCCAACACTTAAACTTGCTAATTTTAGGTACATATAAAATTTCAGTGAGATTTTTCGTACTTATGTAACTTGTTTAACTACTGTTCCCTTGCCTTTTACTAGAATATGTTAACTATTTCCAAATTGGACCCATTTTACCTCAAATGCTTGAACAAAGATTTGTCAGACATGTGGTTAATGCAACCACTGTCAAGCAACCAAGACTCACATGAATTTTTGGTAGAAAAACTTGTTGCATATGGATGCATAAAATTCCAAGATAGAAAATTCATATGGAGGCATAAAATTTCTCCAGACTAGTAGTGTTATAAAAGATGTTAACTTAGAATGGTATTCAATGAGAAGTAGACAAACAAATATTATAAAAGGGATAAAAGATTACATTGAAACCAACTAACTTCTCAAGGTGATTTGCATAATTTTCAATTGTAGATAGTTAATATAATCAGAAATGCTAAAATGGTGATTTGCATAATCAGTTGGAAGCTTTAATTCTCTGATATACTTTTTGCATCTTTTCCACAAACTTTCATCCAAATCAACATGAAAACAACCTCGTAGATCAAGAGATTCAAAAATAGGATATCCATCTATAATAGCATGCAATCCATCGTTAGAGAGTTCGTTAATAACAATCATAAGATGGCATAACTCAGACATTGTTTTTACAACAGCAACTGCAACATCGTTGCACTTATTATCTTCATTTTAGAAAGTCAAGGGCATATCTTTCTAGAGAGTACTAGAAGTTCTTGATAGGATTTGTAGAACTCAAGTTATGGCTTTGGCAAGTCAAGGGCATTTTGGTCATTTGGAGATTATAGTTCACTTCAAGTATAAGGCCATATCTCCTATTTCCAAGCTTCAAATGGAAAAATATTCAACATCAAACTTACTTAAAATGATGTTTTAAGGCTAGTAGGGAGGTCATGAGATGTTGAAAAGGCTTGTAGCAAAAAGTGATAAAAATGACCTAAAATGGAGGCATAAGTTAAATAAGTTCAAGTTGGAAATTGAAATTTCCAAGTTACACATCCAAACCAGGGCATATAATAGGTCATTTTGACTCTAAAGAACATTTTAGAAACAATGGTTCAGCCACTTTTTTGAATTGAGGCCTAGATCATGGGGTTGCTTTGGAAAATGCTTGCTTGCATAATAAGGTACAAATGCAAAACTCAAGGAAAGGCAATGTACAAGCTAGTAAAGTGTTTTAACACATCCCATATCTCATCTAAGGAGAATTTCAGGTCAAGGCAAGTTGCTGCAAGAGGCTTGGCATGAGATGATGCATGAGATGAGATGAAGTCATAAACTCATGACATGAGAATCCCAATTTCTCATAGGATGATTCCAGATGGTTCTAGATGAGTCTAAACCATTCTATATAATGTATAGAACTTGCTCAGATGCAAGGTTGGTGAGAGATTTGAGAGAAGAGAGAGATAGCCATTTCACTTGCTTCCATTGCAAGTTGAAACCAAATTCTACATTCTGATTCATTTCCATTCCTTCTTTCAATCCAAACACATTCCCTTGATCACACTGAAGCTGTGCATACCAAATTGAGAGCAAAACCATGGAGATTTGAGGAGATAGCTTTTGGATTTTGAAGGTTGCAAGTCATAATCGGTTTTGGAGATTCAGGCTTTCTTGGTCCAATCTTTTGCAAACAGTAGCAAGATCATCATTCAAGGATTGATTCTGAAGAGTTTGAGAGCTTGAAGTGAAGGTTTACCCCATCTGTTAATCAAGATTCGACAGGTTAGTAACTTTTCTTCTACACCATGATTTAAGCATAATTAGGTAGAATTGTTAGGTTAGAACGGTTAGAGACAATTAGGTGATGGATTCTGGGAAGTTTGGGATCAATTGGTGAGGTTTCAGTTGGTGACACCATTTTTGTTTTGACCAAGAACACGAGTTATGGTGAGCTATAGCATGAGTTTGATATCAAGAATTAACCAGTGTGAGATGGTGATCATTCTGAGGTAGTTAATTTCAAGAATGGTTAGAACTGAAGTTTGAGCATATCTTTGATCTTGGATTGGGTTTGGAGAATCAGGGCATTTCAATTGATTTCAAGGCCATGGTTAGATTCAGGGTGAAATTCTGGACAGATTAGGGTTTTGAATTGTAGTTTTTCATGGAGAATTGAGGTGATACGAATTGGTGAAGATTGAGCTATGGAGCTTTGTTTCCATGGCTTCCTCCTTTGAACCCTAGCTGGAGGAAGAAGATGAAGACGTAGCCATTGGATGAGGCAAGACTCGTTGACTGGGTGGAGATCTCACAGCTGAGATTTAATTTCATTTGGAGAGGGAAATCTGAAGATACCAAAATGCGTCGTTTCATTAAAAGGGAGATCGGGCTTGATTGATATCCCCACCTCCATTCATGGCCCACTTGGATTTTGTACTGATTTTCCTTGCTCTTTGCACCGTGTTCTTTTCTTTTTCTTTATGATTTTCAATTGATTTTCTGATTAAATAACTGGGCCTAGCGCGCCTTACTAATTGCGCCCCCATTTTAAGCCCATACGAAAAATGAACTGTCTGGCATTGCTATTCACACCAAGGTTTTATCCATTTTAATTTCTTTTTCTCCATTTTTCATTAATCTTTGAAAAATTATAATAAATAGAAAATTAATGATTTTTGCATGGGGATTTTTTCTCCCATTTCATGTTAATGTCTAGAAAATTATGAAATCAAAATATTTGCATTTCATACATTTTTAATATTTTTTGTGTATTTTCTCTTTTAATAGCATTTTAATTCTTTTATGTTGATGAATAGATTTGTAGAATTTTTTTTAGCTAGTTCCCTTTGTATTTTTAGGCCATTCTTTTTAGGATAGTTAGATTAGGACTTTAGCTCCCCTCTGGATTTATTCCATGATTTTGTGATTAATTTTTGATTAGTTTTGCTTAGATGACATTAGGTTGTATAGAATTAGGTCAATCCTTAACATAGGTCCACAATAACCTTAGAATTTTGGGTTTCTAGGTCAAGTTAGACATTGGGACATATAAGAGTATTAAGGGTAGTCATGTAGGATCCCCTAGAAATTATATTAGGTTTTAATATAGTAGTATACTATTTTTAAATGATTTTTGTAGTTGATTGTTGTTTGTGTTGCCCTTGTGGGCTTGTATTTTGTTTTGCTTTGCTTTGTGGGATTGGTGAGCTTGGTCTTGCTTTGAGGAGTATTGAGGAACATAGTAGAAGACTTGGAGATTGATTGAGGAGCTTGAGAGCTTGAGAATCTTGTTTGTTTTGTTGTTGTTTTAGGGTTAGGGATTGGGAAGAGCTTAGACTTAGTTGATTCCTTTCTTAAACATGGATGGTATCTTTCACCTCCATTTTTCCCCATGATTCAAGGTCCTTCCATGGTATTCACCTCTCTCCTTAGGAGGGATAAGTGATGGTACCTAGGAAGTAGAACTTTTGAGGGAACCATTCTTTTGATGTTAAACCCTTATAGGTCACCTTGGGTGATCAATAAGCAGTTTAACACCCCAGCTTATCCAGTTAAGTAATTTCCTCTGGTTTGAGTATCTTGAGAGATGTTGAGCTTGAGTGTGAAGATGAAGACTTCATTGAAGAGTGTGGAAGAGGATGATTCCTTGAGCATTGCCATTCCAGCTGAAGCTTGAAAAGCAACAAGAGCAAGTTGATACTTGAAGACCCAATGAAGATCCAGTAAAGACTAAATGAAGAGATGAGGCTTAAAGATTGAAGGATGAAGTTGACACTTCTAAGTGATTAAAGGTTACTCTGAGAAGCTGAAGCTTGCAGGAAGAGAAGACCAAGTTGAGACTGGTAGAGCAAAGAGAGCTGAAGCTTGGAGACTAAGTTGATACTTAGGGAGAGGATTCAATTGAGATTGAGTGTAGAGCTGAAGCTTGAAGATCAAAGGAAGTTGATACTTACTTTGATGTTTGGAGATCCTGAAGGAATCAAGTTGATACTTGTGAATAAGGGTGAAGCCTGAAGGTGAAACTGATTAAGGAGCTGAAGCTTGGAGAAGAGAAGATAAGTTGAAACTTATGTGGAAGGGTTGAAACCTGGAAAAGCAAATTGACATTTGTTAAGAGTGATGGAAGTCTGAAGACTGAGTTGCTGTTAGAAGAGCTGAGGCTTGAGGAGAGAGGAGTTGATCTGCTTTCTCTGTTTTCTTTGTTGTATTGATGTGCCTTGTTTGACTTGCTTGATGCATTAGAATAAGTTCATATCTAGACTAGATTTAAGCTAGGAGCATGATTGCACTAGAGGTTGAGTTGCTCCCTCTGCTTGTACTGTTACTGTATGGCTTTGCTTGCGGGTATTCGGTAGAGCCCAGCTCCCTTGCCCATGTGGTTTGTTTTGCTTGATATCATGACTTTATTTCTTCGGTATGATTGCAGTTTACTGTATTTTGCTTGATAGCATGTTTTATCTTTCAGTATGATTACTGTTATCCATTCTGGCTTGAGGTTGAGATGAGCTTGTGGAGGCTGATGCCCCACACACATTTCCTCCCTCACTTGCATTCCATGCATTTTACTGTATTACTGTTTACTGTTTAAGCTGATGCTTTATCTGTTTCTGTGTATCATTGACATGATCCCTTAGGACTCTCATTTCCTTTGATAAGGAATTGATGATAGAACTTTAGGTTGAAACCTATGCATGATAACTTCTAGGAGTTCCCTGTCTCAAACCTCAACCATAGGATGAATCCTTGGCATGACAACAGTAGGACTTGATAGTCTCCCGATAGTTGAGCCTGTTCTCTTCTCATCTTAAAACAGCTTAAGATACAGTAATCATGAATGATTTCTTTCGTACGTTACGAGCCTTAAGCTATCTGAGAAAGGATTGTTGGAGAGTTTCTTTTCAACAGTCTGGATGTTTAGTATGGCACCCTTTGGGTGACATGCGACGCATTCACTCTCAGGTCATAGTCTTTAGTGCGATTGAAATTGCAAACGTCATAAAAAACACTTCTTCCGTAAAAGACAGAAAACAAACTTCAAACCTTTTTGCCTCGTGGGCCCGTAATTCAAAGGAAAACTTTTCTGAAGAAAAGAGTGTCGTTAAACTTCAGCGCCAAAGCAAACAGGCTTTGTCCCTAATTGTTGGAACTGTTGTTTAACCCTACTCGATAAAACAGATGAATCTGAATCCCCGTAATGCGTAGTGTCCCGAACTACATAAGCTCTGATCTCTCATACCTGTTGAGAGTACGTAGGCACAATACTGATGTATTGGCGAGCTACCTTCCCCATAACCCGTCGTAGGTCGAACTACGTTGACTCTGATTTCTCATTCTCTGATGAGAATACGTAGGCATAAAGCGTGACGCTTTGCCGAGTCAGTTTCTTTTCTGTTTAAACCAGCCTTGATAGGTAGATAGATAAACCAACCCGTCCAGTAAACACAACAAGCGTGGATCCCGTCGAGTACGACGGACGTGAGGGGTGCTAATACCTTCCCCTTGCGTAACCGACTCCCGAACCCAGACAATGGTTGCGACGACCTTGTCTTATTCCTTTTCGTCAGGTTTTTCCGATCGTTTCCTTTCCCGTTCTGAGGGATAAATAACGAAAGGTGGCGACTCTTCTGTTGTGTCGGCACCTTATTTTCGCGAAAGCGACAGCTGGCGACTCTGTTGGGGATCGAACCCAGAATCTCTGGTTCTCCGGTTCCCCTGCGAGAGTCAATCATAGCGCTTGTATGATTACTTGTTGGGTTGTGTTTATTTATCGCATTTTATTTCCCGCACTCTATTTTCAGTATGATATGATTATCTGTGCTGTTGTGGGAGGGGCATTCTGATGAGTGAGAAGCCAGACCCAGGCTTGAGTGAACATAGCATTAGTTGTGGAAATTAGTGGGCACGTGCTTGCTTTGCAGGCACTAGTGTCTCATGAAATCCACGCTCAGACGAGGTTCTCCCGGTTGGCTTCTCTTTCAACCCTTTGGGTTGAGACGGTTGCTGGTTTGGTGGATTGTCGACTCTGGGGACCGATCATTTGTGATTCAGCCGAGTGAAGCCGCTTCATGAGCTGGTGATGCCACACCTTCTGGGTATCGTATCACCCCTCTTGAATGTCTGTGACGCTGATGAACGCATAGGATGCCGAACTTGAGTCAGTTTAGGTCCATACCTGTGAGCAGGGTTGGGTTTATTGCAGGAAACTTTGACCTTCAGACTACCTGATTTTCTTGACAGCGAATCAGTTTTGTTGGTACCGGAGTTTCTCATCATCAGACATATGCTTGTTCTTGATAGAGTAGGTTTTGATAAGAGGATCTTATCATCAGATGTGTATTTGTTCTTGATAGAGCAGGTTTTGATCAGAGGATCTTATCATCAGATGTGTATTTGTTCTTGATAGAACAGGTTTTGATCAGAGGATCTTATCATCAGATGTGTATTTGTTCTTGATAGAACAGGTTTTGATCAGAGGATCTTATCATCAGATGTGTACTTGTTCTTGATAGAGCAGGTTTTGATCAGAGGATCTTATCATCAGATGTGTACTTGTTCTTGATAGAGCAGGTTTTGATCAGAGGATCTCGTTATCAGATGTCTTGATAGAGCAGAGTTTTCGTCATCAGTTGGTTGTTCTTGATAGAGCAGATTTATGATTGGGGTCTGAAGATCTCATCAGCAGATGTATGTTTGTTCTTGATAGAACAGATTTGTGATTGGGGTCTGAAGATCTCATCAGCAGATGTATGTGTGTTCTTGACAGAGCAGTTTTTTTGGTCCTGTATCAGAGGTCCCAATTATCAGACATTTGTTCTTGACAGAGCAGAATTATGATCTTGTGTATATGGCCCTATCAGATGGTTGTTCTTGACAGAGCAGATTTGTGGTCCGATACCGGGGTTCTCTTATTATCAGATGCAGTGGTTGTTCTTGATAGAGCAGCGTTATGGTTTTGTTGATACAAAATCTCCACAGCACAGTTGCCTTGATCTCCTGCTGCATGATTGCATTTTACATTATTTTGCATACATTTGCATTTCATTAATGTGTGTCTGTGTTGCAGGTTCCGTTTTCTCCAATCCAGGATTTCTTGCCTCCTATTGTATTGTTATGGGTTCTCTGAGGAAGACTGTGGCTTACAAGTTCCCTGCTCCTGATGTGGTTAAGCTAACTGGTTTGATAGCTTTAGCAGATGATTCTGTGAAGGATGAGTTCAGAAAATCTTATGGCAGGTTGCTCAGTTTGGTTCATAAACCTTCTGCGTTCGAGGTGAATGGGTTGCACGCTCTGCTGCGGTTCTACGACCCTCCGTTGAGATGTTTCACTTTCCAGGATTTTGTTCTCGCACCCACGCTGGAAGAGTATGCTGATTTGCTAGGTGTGCCTATCAAGAGGCAGATGCCTTTTGTTCATATGGATGTTGAGCCTGATCTGGCTGGTTTAGCTCCTTCGCTTCATCTGGATGCCTCCGAGTTGGTATTGACTAGTTGGAACAAGGTTCCCGGGTTCTCCTTGCAGTTTCTAGTGGGAAAGGCTCAGCAGTGCGCCAAAGATGGATGTTGGGTCGCGTCCAATGCCATCCTTGCTCTGTGCATATATGGCATCTTTCCGTTCCCCAATATGCCCGATTTTGTAGACTTCGATGCGTTTCATATCTTTGCTTCAGGGAATCCAGTCCCTACCTTGATAGGAGATGTCTACCATTCTATCCACTACAAAAACGAGAACAGGAGGGGCAAGAATGTTTCATGTTGTGTACCCTTGCTTTACAAATGGCTTGATAGCCATCTGCCCAAGAGGGGTCCTTTTGTCTCGTCTGCAGCCACAGTTGAGTGGTCCGGGCGTCTGATGAGCTTATCTGTAAAGGATATTGATTGGTTCAACAGAGATAGGTTGGGTACTGAGGTGATCTTCAGCTGCAGCGGGTTTCCAAACGTGCCTTTGATAGGCAGGAAGGGATGTATAAACTACAATCCGTCGTTGTTGGTCCGACAGTTCGCGTATGCTTTGAGAGCTCCGCCGAAGGATGAAGAGGTGCAGGAATCTCTGTACCTCACTGGTCTTCTAGAGGGGGATCTGTTATCCAAGCTTCAGCAAGCGTGGAATGGTATCAGTAAGCGAGGAAAGCCATTGCTGGGAAGAAGCAACAATCAAGCCTACCCTCCGTATGCGACTTGGATCAGAGCCACGGCAGATGCTATAGGGATGTCGTTTCTTCCTGCCAAGCCAGATAGCCCTCCGATGATTGAAGAGCCTACTACTGTGCCCATTCAGCAGTATAATCAGGTGTTAGCTGAGCGAGATGAATTGAAGCGGGCAAATGAGGAACTGGAGAAAGAATTGGCTCAGCTCCGAAGCGAGAGAAACGAAGTCGTTCATTCCTTCAAAAGGTAGACAGAGCTGGTGAACCGGCTGGGGACAGACCTGACTAAGAAGATAGCCGAGCGTGAGCGCATGGGTCAGGCTTCAAAGCTGTCAACGACGTACTGGCTACGAAGAAGCAACACTTGGACGAAGCGTATCGGAGGATATCCAAGTTCAACCAGCACTGGAAGGCTTCCCTGGCCACCAGAAAAGAGCGGGAGGATAAGCTGATGCTACAGATCTCCAAGCTGGAAGCCCAGGTGAAGGACAGTGAGAAGAGGTTTGATGAAGAAACCGCTCGCAGGTACGCCGCCGAAGGCCAGCTCAACAAAGCTCTCGCTAACCTGAAGGAGCGCAAACTGACGTTTGAGTCCAAGAAGCGTAAGTTAGAAGATTGCTTCGGCGAAGGAGCATGGGAAGGTTCGGTCGAAGGTCTTCAGCACACCATTGTGCAAAGGGAGTTACTCGTCGAGGGGTTACGCACTCTGCCAGATCATCCAGAAACGAAGGAGTTGTTGGAAGAGTATCGCGCCCGTGGCCGTACTTGACTATTTGTATTCCTTTTGTTTTGATCATTGTTGTATGCTGACCATCGCCAGGCTTGTTGGCTGAGGTCACGCTGTTGATTCATCTTGTACCCGCTGATGCTATGTACTGCCTTGATGGGCTTTCTTTATATATGAGATTGTTATTTCCATGATTGGACTCAGACTTCTTATTATTATCAGCACTGGCACTCAGGCACTAGGATCGGGGGAAATCTCCCTAACACACAGACACACGCATGCATTTGCATGAAGCATTTGCATGACGAGCACTTTGTTGTCTTTCCTAACCCTTTTGTGTTTGACAGGTTGTCGCAGGTTTTTCAGGTTGTTTCAGGTCGTTTTCTGGTGGTTCCAAGATTGATCAGAGACCTATTCACCGTTATCCGACTAGAGCTAATCAGACCAGAATCATGGAGCAAGTGCAAATTGATGTTCAGGAACTCCGCGAAAGGATGGATCGCTTCATGGAGCTCATGCAGGCGGTCGCCAATGGCCAGGATCAGCTCAGAACTTTGGTTCAGCCTTTGATTTCCAGGGTTGATAGCAATGGCGTACTCCATGGTGGGACTGTGCCTACTCCTCCACCAGTTGAAACTCCACAGAATGGTGTTCCCGTGACCGGGGGCAACGGCAGTGCTAACGGCAATGTAATGGCCAACATCGGACTCAATGCGACGGGCGTCGGTAATGGAAGTCTGGGAGTTTATGTCAATATCGGGCTGGGCAACGGCAATGCAGGCGTCAGGAATCTGTTTGTGCCACAGCCATGGCTAGAGGATCGTCAGGACGATGTGTTCTCTCAGAGAGGTGCTGAAGGGGAGCTGAATGCTGAAGCACGGCTTAGATTCAAGGCACTTGAGGATAAAATGAGAGATATCGAGAATCAGAATACTTTGAGCGTTGATATGTCCAAGCTGGGATTAATTGCTGATTTCAAGGTGCCTCCCAAGTTCAAGGTACCTGACTTTGAGAAGTATAAGGGCACCACTTGCCCTCGTGTCCACCTGAGATCGTACTACAGAAAAATGTCTGCTCATTCCGAGGACGAGAAGTTGCTGATGCACTTCTTTCAAGACAGTCTTTCCGGACCATCCCTCGAATGGTACATGAGCCTGGAGCCCACTAGTGTGCGCACATGGAAAGATCTTGCTGAAGCATTTGTGCACCACTACCAATACAATAACGACTTGGCCCCGAACCGAGTTCAGCTGCAGAATCTGTCGCAGAGGAACAATGAAGGGTTTAAGGAATACGCCCAGCGGTGGCGTGAGTTGGCAGCCAGGGTTCAGCCGCCGATGGTTGAACATGAGCTCGTGCAGATGTTTGTATCCACCCTCCTAGGGGTTTACTATGAGAAGTTAGTCAGCGGTATGTCTAGGACGTTCTCAGATCTCATTATCACAGGCGAGCACGTCGAAAATGGGATCAAGATCGGGAAAATTCAAGGTGAGTCATCCTCAGTTGGGGGAGGCGGAAAGAAACCTTATGCTGGCAAAAGACGGGAAGGAGAAGCGAGCGCTGTGACCAATGCTCGAAGGAAGGGTAAAGGCCCTCACCAGCAGTTGGCCAGTATAAATATCCCGGCAGCTCCGCAGCAGCAGCAACCGAATCAACAGGGATACAGGAAGTACCAGAATCGGGCACCTTTGGCGAACCGTCACTTCGAGACACCGCCCATGTCGTACGCGCAACTCTTGCAGACTTTGCTTCAGCTACAGTTGATTCAGAAGAGGACGCTGGCTCCCTTGACAGGGGCACCTCCGCCAGGGTACGACGCGAATTCCACTTGTGAGTTCCACTCAGGGGCACCAGGCCACACAATCGAGAACTGCAAAGCCTTCAAGCATAAGGTGCAGGACATGGTGGATGCCAAGATCATCAACTTCTCCGATAATGTGCCAAATGTCACGAAGAATCCTATGCCGAATCATAGGGGAGGCGGAGTGAACGCCATTATCGAAGACGAGAGTTCGGATTTGTTGACTGACGTCAGAGATCTGAAGACGCCGCTTAGCTTCGTTAAAGCTAAGTTGCTAAAAAGAGGGTTCTTTCCAGGTTGCGGAGAGCTATGTATGGACTGTGCCACACAATCTGATGGATGTGAGCAGTTGGTAGAAGGAATTCAAAGTCTGATGACTGAAGGGATTCTGCAGTTTAGCCGGAGGGCTGAAAGTGGATCAGGAGAGGTAGTGCTGAAGCATGCCGATGAAGTTGCCACCATCACCATCCCTCGCCGGCTGATAACCATTTCTGCGCCCAGACCGCCCACAATTACTATCACCAAAGCTGGGCCGATACCCTTCGAAAGCACTAACGTTGTCCCGTGGCATTATGGGGCTGAAGTCTACTGCAACGGACAGAAGTTGGAGCTAGAACCGTTTGGGTCGACTGTGGAGAATCTTACGGGAATCAGTGGTATTACGCGCAGCGGAAGAGTGTTTGCACCACCAGAGGTCGTGGCGGATAAAGCGGTCAGAGCTGATGCGGCCGATAAAGGTAAAAGTAAAGTCGTTGAAGAGATCCCGTATGGGGTAGAAAAAGACTTGCTTGTTAAAGATGCCGAGGAGTTTATGAGGTTGATTAAAAAGAGTGGCTACAAGATTGTGGACCATCTCCATCAGACGCCCTTGAAGATTTCCATCCTGAACTTGTTGATGTGTTCTGAAGCACACCGCAATGCGCTGCTGAAAGTGTTGAACGCCGCATATGTACCGCAGGAAATATCAGTGAATCAGCTAGAAGAAGTCGTAGCCCACGTAAATGCCGGAAACGGGTTAGGTTTCACCGACCTAGAGCTGACGCTGAAGGGGAGAAATCACAATAGCGCTCTGCACATCTCGATAGAGTGTAGGGGCACGATTATGTCGCACGTATTGGTGGACACGGGTTCGTCACTTAATGTTCTTCCGAAGAAGGCATTAATGAAGTTGGACACTCGTGGATTGATTTGCACACCCAGTGATCTGGTTGTGAAGGCGTTCGATGGGACTAAACGCCACGTTTTCGGGGAGGTGACCCTGCCGATCCAAGTCGGTCCGGAAATGTTTGACGCGGTTTTTTATATTATGGACATCATGCCTGCCTACAGTTGTCTCTTGGGCCGGCCTTGGATCCATGTTGCTGGTGCCGTGACCTCCACGTTGCACCAAAAGCTCAAATATGCTGTCGGAGGTAGCATCGTAACCGTGTGTGGCGAGGAAGACATAATGGTGAGCCATTTGTCGTCCTTCAAGTATGTGGAGATGGATGGAGAAATCCATGAGACTCTATGCCAAGCGTTCGAAGTTGTCAAAGTTAAGGATGTAGCTCCTGTAGTCACCGAAAAGCCAGAGATGACTCTCTCCTTGTTCAAGGAAGCTCGGGCCGTTGTCCAAGCCGGATCTACCCCAGGCTGGGGGCGAATTTTGGAGATACCTAACAAGCAAGATAAGTTTGGGTTGGGATATTCTCCTGGAGCTGAAGCTTCTTCTTCTTCTAGCAGCGCGTCTCGAGGTAAAGGGCCGATCCAGTTTACCAGTGGCGGAGTAATTTTCGAAAGCATCAACGCGGTGTCTGAAGACAGCGGGGATAGCGACTGTGATCTCGACTCTTGGATCCAGCCAAGCAAGCCAGGCGAGGGCCTCAACAATTGGTTCGTCAAGGATATCATCCAGATGACATGCGAAGAGTAATGATTTACTTTTTCCAATCATTGTACAACCCTATGCCTTACCTGGGGCATAATGGTTTTATTGTCAGGGCCTTGTTGGATTATGTACATGCATTTTGTTAATAAATCAAAGGCGTTTTCTTCGTATTCAAATATTGTGATCTCTGTTATTCCTGTTTTATATTTGTTTTGAAAAACAATAAAATGGCAACGGGGTTTGTGCTAACCTGCATATCCTTGTCTTAAACTTAACCCTTGTTATTGCAGGATCCACATAACAGATGACATCGACTCTGGACCTTCTACGACTCACTTCGACTTTGATTGCCCGATCTATCAAGCCGAAGAAGAGATTGATGAAGATGAAGACCTTCCTGAAGAGTTGGCCCGCTTGTTGAAACAAGAGGAGAAAGTTATTCTGCCTCATGAGGAGGAGATTGAGATCGTGAATCTGGGTTCTGAAGAACTCGTCAGAAACGTCAGGATAGGGGCCGCATTGCAGAGTGATGTCAAGCAGAGATTAGTCGAGATGCTGAGAGAGTATAGTGACGTCTTTGCTTGGTCATACGAGGATATGCCCGGACTTGACACGGACATCGTGGTCCACCACTTGCCGCTGCGAGCGGATTGCCCTCCCGTTAAGCAGAAGCTTAGGAGGACGAGACCAGATATGACCGTTAAGATCAAAGAAGAAGTGCAGAAACAGCTTGATGCTGGCTTCTTAGCGGTCACTACTTACCCTCCGTGGGTTGCCAACATAGTGCATGTACCGAAGAAGGACGGTAAGGTACGAATGTGCGTCGATTATCGGGATTTGAATAGGGCGAGCCCTAAAGATGATTTCCCGCTGCCTCATATCAATGTGTTGGTCGACAACACAACCCAGTTCTCCGTGTTTTCGTTCATGGATGGCTTCTCCGGTTACAACCAGATCAAGATGGCGCCGGAGGACATGGAGAAAACGACGTTTATCACTCCCTGGGGAACATTTTGCTATAAGGTAATGTCTTTCGGTCTGAAGAACGCAGGGGCCACTTACCAACGAGCAATGGTTACTTTGTTTCATGACATGATTCATCATGAAATTGAAGTCTATGTTGATGACATGATTGCGAAGTCCCAAACGGAGGAGGGACATCTGGTCAATTTGCTGAAGCTTTTTGAGAGGCTTAGGAAGTTTAGGTTGAGGCTGAATCCTAACAAGTGTACTTTCGGAGTACGGTCCGGAAAGTTACTGGGGTTTATCGTGAGCGAACGAGGCATCGAGGTTGATCCTGCGAAGATAAAAGCCATACAAGAAATGCCAGTGCCAAAAACAGAAAAAGAAGTTCGTGGTTTTTTGGGCAGAATAAACTACATTGCAAGGTTTATCTCTCAGCTCACGGCCACGTGCGAACCGATGTTCAAGCTTTTAAAGAAAGATCAGGAAATTACCTGGAATGAGGATTGCCAGAAGGCATTCGACAAGATAAAGCAGTATCTGCAGGAACCTCCAATCTTGATACCCCCAGTGGCTGGACGGCCATTAATCATGTACTTGACAGTTCTTGAGAATAGTATGGGGTGTGTTCTCGGTCAGCACGACGAGACGGGCAGAAAGGAGCATGCCATTTACTACTTGAGTAAAAAGTTCATAGATTGTGAATCTCGTTACTCGATGCTGGAGAAAACGTGTTGCGCACTAGCCTAGGCTGCCAAACGTTTACGACAGTACATGCTCAATCACACAACCATGCTGATTTCGAAGATGGATCCGATCAAGTACTTCTTCGAGAAGCAAGCGCTTTCGGGCAGGATTGCCAGATGGCAAATGGTGTTGACGGAATATGATATTCAGTACGTTTCCCAGAAGGCCATCAAGGGAAGCGTATTGTCTGATTACCTTGCCGAACAGCCGATCGAAGATTACCAGCCGATGAAATTTGAATTCCCTGATGAGGATATCATGTTTCTCAAAGCGAAGGATTGCGATGAACCGTTGCCCGACGAGGGGCCAGATAGGAAATCCCAGTGGAAATTGATATTCGACGGGGCGGTTAATTCTTATGGAAGTGGCATTGGGGCGATCATCACGACTCCCCACGGATCCCACATCCCGTTCACTGCGAGACTGACGTTTCCAGTCACCAATAATGAAGCGGAGTACGAAGCATGCATCATGGGTCTAGAAGAGGCAATTTATTTGAGAATCAAAAACCTAGATGTATATGGTGACTCAACGCTTGTGATCAACCAGATTAAAGGGGAGTGGGAGACTCGTCAATTGAATTTGGTGCCGTACATGAATTATGCCAGAAGGCTGCTTCCGTTCTTTGATCGAGTGGAACTCCATCATGTGCCCAGAGCGGAGAATCAGATGGCTGATGCCTTAGCCACGTTGGCTTCAATGTATAAAGTCAATTTTTGGAATGAGGCTCCAAGAATTGTACTATCTCGTCTTGATAGACCGACATTTGTCTCTGCAATCGAGGAAGCCGCCGACGGCAAGCCATGGTTCTATGACATCCAGACTTTCCTTATGACTAAAGAGTATCCTGCGGGAGCGTCAACCCAGGATAAGAAGACTCTGAGGAGGCTGTCTGGAAATTTTTATCTCAATCCTGATGGAGTTTTGTATAAAAGAAACCACGATCTCGTGCTACTCAGATGTGTAGATGAGAAAGAAGCGAGTATGCTCATGGAAGAAGTCCATGAAGGCACATTTGGTACCCACGCCGGCGGGCATGCTATGACAAGAAAGATCCTAAGAGCAGGATACTACTGGCTGGCGATGGAATCGGATTGCTTTAAATTCGCGAAGAGATGTCATAAATGCCAGATTTATGCTGATAAAGTTCATGTGCCGCCGTGCCCGTTAAATGTCATGTCCTCCCCGTGCCCGTTCTCCATGTGGGGCATCGACATGATAGGCAAGATCGAGCCCACTACATCTAACGGTCATCGCTTCATTCTAGTAGCCATCGACTACTTCACCAAGTGGGTGGAGGCAGCCTCGTATGCTAATGTGACCAAGCAGGTGGTGGCTAAATTCATAAAGAGGGACATCATCTGTCGTTACGGAGTTCCCGAGCTGATCATTACTGATAATGGTTCGAATTTGAATAACAAGATGATGAAGGAGTTGTGCCAGAGTTTCAAGATTGAACACCACAACTCATCTCCTTACCGGCCGAAGATGAATGGTGCCGTTTAAGCGGCCAATAAGAACATAAAGAAGATTGTTCAGAAGATGGTTGTGACCTACAAAGATTGGCACGAGATGCTGCCATTTGCACTGCACGGTTATCGTACGACGGTACGTACGTCGACCGGGGCAACTCCTTTCTCCTTGGTGTACGGTATGGAAGTTGTCCTACCGTTAGAAGTGGAGATCCCTTCTTTGCGAGTTTTGGTTGATGTGAAACTCGACGAGGCAGAATGGATTACGAACCGACTGAACCAACTCAACCTGATGGACGAGAAGAGGTTAGCATCGATTGCACATGGTTGTCTGTACCAAAGCCGAATGAAGAAAGCTTATGATAAGAAGGTGCGTCCTAGAAGCTTTCAGACGGGTGATCTCGTCCTGAAGAAGATTCTTCCTCCACACTCCGATCACCGGGGCAAGTGGACTCCCAATTATGAAGGTCCGTACGTCGTCAGCAAGGTTTTCTCAGGAGGAGCTTTGTTGTTATCCACGATGGATGGCAAAGATTTTGCATCCCCGGTGAACGCGGACGCAGTTAAAAAATACTTTGCTTGAAAGCGACCCGCTGGACAGTAAAAAGAGAGTCCAGGCAAAAATGGGGCATCCCGGCGAACCATAAAAAAGGAAAAGGGTTCGGGAAAAAATTAGGGATATAAAAGAAAAGAATGTACACCCGCAAAGTCGAAAACCCGGAAGGGCGACTTTGGAAAAAAAGGGTATCCCGGTGAATTGAAAACCCGCAAAGGGCGGTTCACGCAAAAGTTAGGGATTTGAAAAAGCAAATGACTGCGTTCCGCGTGTGGACTTTCATTGTTTAGTGGTTTGGAAGACCTGAGGGCCGTTTATCTAAATCAATCTCTTCTGAAGCTGAAGCGTCGGAGAAGTATCGAAGTCGAGTGGGTCATAGAGGGATCAACTCATGGTGTTCGTCTACGCCTCGTTGCCGACATTTGTATATACTGATGTATATTTATGTTTTATTTTTTTTTGCGCGGCTTCCTCATTCCAGGAGCTTGCCTCTGTTTTAAAACATTTTTACCCATTCAGGGGTTCGTTATCAATAAAATGTATACTATTCAGCAATTTTGTTTGTCTGTTTAGCATTTATCTGTTTTGTTTGCGGAAAAGAACGCTGATGTTTTTGACAAAATGCGCACACATAAACTTACTGGCCTAGGCCACTGATTGTTGAAACAATGAATTACTTAAACATTGTCACAAGATGATAACCTTGATAGGTCCCTTTGAGAAGGGTATCTTGTCTGTTTGTTTGTGTTGTTACAGGTGTAGCATATTCCAGACAGTGCGCCGTGCGCATCCCCCAAGCAGGATGATTCCTCTTTCTCCCGCAAAGTTCAGCAGCCTCTCCCCGCAGAGTCTGAACGCGAGATCGTGAGCATTGATATGTCTCCCCAGGCAGAGAAGATTCTCTCCCCAACCAGATGCATCCTGAAGGAACGTCATCTCATCAGCTGAGTCATACACTGAAGTGTGTAGCAGTTGATAGCTCAAGACTGAAGTCTCCAGCGGAATTGAGATTCCCCACAGAGTCGTACTCTCCCCCGAAGCCGGATGATTCCTTCTTCCCCAGCGGAATTGAGATTCCCCACAGAGTCGTACTCTCCAGCAAGCAAAATGATTTCTCCTTCCGCAGCCGAGTTTGCAGATACCCAAGAGAGCCGAGTCCTTGGAAGCCGCTCGGGCCATGATTGGTTTTCCCCAGTAAAGTGTGGAATAGCTGATGCTGTGTTTCCCCGCCAGAGTCGTTATCTCCAGGGAAGTAGCCGTGAAGGCCGTGCAGTTTATTCCCGCGATCGACATCGCTTTCCCTCAGCAGGTCCAGGTTCTCATAGAGCTTCGTTCCCCCTGCGGCAGTCAACTGAAGTTCACTTCCCCTGCGGAGTCCAATTGAGATTGGCGTGACCTTGTTCTCCTCAGCAGGATGATTCCTCTATCTGAGTAGTTCTTTCTCCTTGACAGGAGGATTTCCCCTTCAGCATTTATTTTGCTGACGGGATCGCATCATTTTGCATGATTGCATAGCATTTATCATAAACGCATAACATTTCCACCGTATGGAGCATTGCGCCATTGCCGAAGCATATGCATAATAAACATGATCTAGGTTGTTACCGTTCTTGTTTTGCAGGTGTTCCACCGCATAATTGATTGTTCAAGATGATTCTTGAATTCCCCAGCGAGGTCGCTTGCTTAAGATGATTCTTAAGACCCCAGTATAGTCGCCAGAATGGTTGCTCAAGTTGATACTTAGAGTCCCCGACAGAGTGTTTGCTCAGGATGATTCCTGAAATCTCCAGCACAGTTATCGGTTCAAGATGATTCTTGAAGTCCCCGGCGGAGTTATTTGTCCAAGATGATTCTTGAAGTCCTCAGTAGAGTTGATTCATCCAGAATGATTTCTGGATCCCCGAAGCGGAGTTACTTGATAGTTCTCCAGAATCCCCAGCGGAGATGCGTCATCCCCATCAGGTTTCTAAACAGCAAAGTTGAAACTTCCCCTGAAGACTTCATGATTGAAGTCTGACCGTGTTAACGAAGCAGTTCTCTCAGCTGATGCGGAGTGCCTGATGGCAGAAGTTTGGGTATCCCCAACTGGTTCATGATTGACCTAGAATTCTATTCCCGACTTACTGATGAAGTCCGGCTGATGCCCGAAAGTTATTTGAATGCCCGATGGCATGATCAACATGATTGTTGACCGGATGAGCCCCGAGGAATCTTGATGCCTGATGGCATGATCGACCATGTATTACCGGTTACCGTGTGACCAATTCTCCAGCTAGTTGTCGTGCAGCTATTATTTCAGTACTCGAAGATTTGTTCCCATCAGAGTACCGTGCACTTGTGCAGTTGGCAAATTTCCGGGTTTATCGGTATTCAACCGTCTCGCACCTTGATTGGCTGAGAGTCGTTCGCTCCTCACCCATTCAGGTTCAAGTCGTTTGAATAGCGGCAGCTGTTGCACCCCAAAATTTGACCAACATTTATTTACCTAGCTTGTGTTCACTAGCATTATCATCTGCATCTCATTGATATGTGTGTAGTATATCAAGAGGTATGATTACCCAGCAAGAGTTATATGAGACTTTGAAGCTATCCAAGAAGGTTATTCAAAGGTTCAAAGGTTGATATCTTTGTCAGAGAAGTTAAGAGATCCTCAGAAAGATTGGTTGAAACCAAGGTTGTGTGCCTCATAACTTGAGAGTTGTGGGGGCTCCTCAGATGATTCTGAGGCTATGAGGATGGACTTGAAGCTTTAAGAGAGCTTAAGAGATGTCTTGAAAGCCATCATGAGGCCTGGAGAGGTCATTGTACAAGAATAAGAAGACTCAGCCATGAGTGGTGTAATTAGGGTTTGACTGGGTCAACCCTAGGTCAACTGATGATTTGGAGAAGGTTAAGACCTAATCAAAGAGCCATGTGATCATGGATTGATACATTGAGATGCTATAAGGATGATTCCAAGATCAACTCATCATGATTGAGGAGTTTGAGAAGTTTCAAGCTAGGGTTTCTAAGGCTCGACAGTGTAAAATCCCCTAGTTTGATCCCTATCTTCAAGGCAGTTTAGCTCAAGATGTGATTGTCATCTCATCTTACCCCCAACATGAATGTTGTAGAGCTTGCTCTTAGATTTAATTTGAGTACTAGAAGTCCTTGATAGGATTTGTGGAGCTCAAGTTATGACTTTGACAAGTTACAGGTCATCTGAGGTATGTGAATCTGGGGCCTTGAAAGTCACCCAACTTGCATCCAACTTTTGCCCAAGAAGGATGATTCCTATGAACTTTTGGTCAACATGAATGTTTTTCCTCATCTTCTTATACTTCTAGATAGTACTAGAAGTCCTTGATAGGATTTGTATAACTCAAGTTATGGCTTTGGCAAGTCAAGGGCATTTTGGTCATTTGGAGATTATAGGTCACTTCAAGCATAAGGCCATATCTCCTATTTCCAAGCTTCAAATGGAAAAATCTTCAACATCAAACTTGCTTAAAATGATGTTTTAAGGCTAGTAGGGAGGTCATTAGATGTTGAAAAGGCTTGTAGCAAAAAGTGATAAAAATGACCTAAAATGGAGGCATAAGTTAAATAAGTTCAAGTTGGAAATTGAAATTTCCAAGTTACACATCCAAACCAGGGCATATAATAGGTCATTTTGACTCTAAAGAACATTTTAGAAACAATGGTTCAGCCCCTTTTTAGAATTGAGGCCTAGATCATGGGGTTGCTTTGGAAAATGCTTGCTTGCATAATAAGGTACAAATGTAAAACTCAAGGAAAGGCAATGTACAAGCTAGTAAAGTGTTTTAACACATCCCATATCTCATCTAAGGAGAATTTCAGGTCAAGGCAAGTTGCTGCAAGAGGCTTGGCATGAGATGATGCATGAGATGAGATGAAGTCATAAACTCATGACATGAGAATCCCAATTTCTCATAGGATGATTCCAGATGGTTCTAGATGAGTCTAAACCATTCTATATAATGTATAGAACTTGCTCAGATGTAAGGTTGGTGAGAGATTTGAGAGAAGAGAGAGATAGCCATTTCACTTGCTTCCATTGCAAGTTGAAACCAAATTCTACATTCTGATTCATTTCCATTCCTTCTTTCAATCCAAACACATTCCCTTAATCACACTGAAGCTGTGCATACCAAATTGAGAGCAAAACCATGGAGATTTGAGGAGATAGCTTTTGGATTTTGAAGGTTGCAAGTCATAATCGGTTTTGGAGATTCAGGCTTTCTTGGTCCAATCTTTTGCAAACAGTAGCAAGATCATCATTCAAGGATTGATTCTGAAGAGTTTGAGAGCTTGAAGTGAAGGTTTACCCCATCTGTTAATCAAGATTCGACAGGTTAGTAACTTTTCTTCTACACCATGATTTAAGCATAATTAGGTAGAATTGTTAGGTTAGAACGGTTAGAGACAATTAGGTGATGGATTCTGGGAAGTTTGGGATCAATTGGTGAGGTTTCAGTTGGTGACACCATTTTTTTTTGACCAAGAACACGAGTTATGGTGAGCTATAGCATGAGTTTGATATCAAGAATTAACCAGTGTGAGATGGTGATCATTCTGAGGTAGTTAATTTCAAGAATGGTTAGAACTGAAGTTTGAGCATATCTTTGATCTTGGATTGGGTTTGGAGAATCAGGGCATTTCAATTGATTTCAAGGCCATGGTTAGATTCAGGGTGAAATTCTGGACAGATTAGGGTTTTGAATTGTAGTTTTTCATGGAGAATTGAGGTGATACGAATTGGTGAAGATTGAGCTATGGAGCTTTGTTTTCATGGCTTCCTCCTTTGAACCCTAGCTGGAGGAAGAAGATGAAGACGTAGCCATTGGATGAGGCAAGACTCGTTGACTGGGTGGAGATCTCACGGCTGAGATTTAATTTCATTTGGAGAGGGAAATCTGAAGATACCAAAATGCGTCGTTTCATTAAAAGGGAGATCGGGCTTGATTGATATCCCCACCCCCATTCATGGCCCACTTGGATTTTGTACTGATTTTCCTTGCTCTTTGCACCGTGTTCTTTTCTTTTTCTTTATGATTTTCAATTGATTTTCTGATTAAATAACTGGGCCTAGCGCGCCTTACTAATTGCGCCCCCATTTTAAGCCCATACGAAAAATGAACTGTCTGGCATTGCTATTCACACCAAGGTTTTATCCATTTTAATTTCTTTTTCTCCATTTTTCATTAATCTTTGAAAAATTATAATAAATAGAAAATTAATGATTTTTGCATGGGGATTTTTTCTCCCATTTCATGTTAATGTCTAGAAAATTATGAAATCAAAATATTTGCATTTCATACATTTTTAATATTTTTTGTGTATTTTCTCTTTTAATAGCATTTTAATTCTTTTATGTTGATGCATAGATTTGTAGAATTTTTTTTAGCTAGTTCCCTTTGTATTTTTAGGCCATTCTTTTTAGGATAGTTAGATTAGGACTTTAGCTCCCCTCTGGATTTATTCCATGATTTTGTGATTAATTTTTGATTAGTTTTGCTTAGATGACATTAGGTTGTATAGAATTAGGTCAATCCTTAACATAGGTCCACAATAACCTTAGAATTTTGGGTTTCTAGGTCAAGTTAGACATTGGGACATATAAGAGTATTAAGGGTAGTCATGTAGGATCCCCTAGAAATTATATTAGGTTTTAATATAGTAGTATACTATTTTTAAATGATTTTTGTAGTTGATTGTTGTTTGTGTTGCCCTTGTGGGCTTGTATTTTGTTTTGCTTTGCTTTGTGGGATTGGTGAGCTTGGTCTTGCTTTGAGGAGTATTGAGGAACATAGTAGAAGACTTGGAGATTGATTGAGGAGCTTGAGAGCTTGAGAATCTTGTTTGTTTTGTTGTTGTTTTAGGGTTAGGGATTGGGAAGAGCTTAGACTTAGTTGATTCCTTTCTTAAACATGGATGGTATCTTTCACCTCCATTTTTCCCCATGATTCAAGGTCCTTCCATGGTATTCACCTCTCTCCTTAGGAGGGATAAGTGATGGTACCTAGGAAGTAGAACTTTTGAGGGAACCATTCTTTTGATGTTAAACCCTTATAGGTCACCTTGGGTGATCAATAAGCAGTTTAACACCCCAGCTTATCCAGTTAAGTAATTTCCTCTGGTTTGAGTATCTTGAGAGATGTTGAGCTTGAGTGTGAAGATGAAGACTTCATTGAAGAGTGTGGAAGAGGATGATTCCTTGAGCATTGCCATTCCAGCTGAAGCTTGAAAAGCAACAAGAGCAAGTTGATACTTGAAGACCCAATGAAGATCCAGTAAAGACTAAATGAAGAGATGAGGCTTAAAGATTGAAGGATGAAGTTGACACTTCTAAGTGATTAAAGGTTACTCTGAGAAGCTGAAGCTTGCAGGAAGAGAAGACCAAGTTGAGACTGGTAGAGCAAAGAGAGCTGAAGCTTGGAGACTAAGTTGATACTTAGGGAGAGGATTCAATTGAGATTGAGTGTAGAGCTGAAGCTTGAAGATCAAAGGAAGTTGATACTTACTTTGATGTTTGGAGATCCTGAAGGAATCAAGTTGATACTTGTGAATAAGGGTGAAGCCTGAAGGTGAAACTGATTAAGGAGCTGAAGCTTGGAGAAGAGAAGATAAGTTGAAACTTATGTGGAAGGGTTGAAACCTGGAAAAGCAAATTGACATTTGTTAAGAGTGATGGAAGTCTGAAGACTGAGTTGCTGTTAGAAGAGCTGAGGCTTGAGGAGAGAGGAGTTGATCTGCTTTCTCTGTTTTCTTTGTTGTATTGATGTGCCTTGTTTGACTTGCTTGATGCATTAGAATAAGTTCATATCTAGACTAGATTTAAGCTAGGAGCATGATTGCACTAGAGGTTGAGTTGCTCCCTCTGCTTGTACTGTTACTGTATGGCTTTGCTTGCGGGTATTCGGTAGAGCCCAGCTCCCTTGCCCATGTGGTTTGTTTTGCTTGATATCATGACTTTATTTCTTCGGTATGATTGCAGTTTACTGTATTTTGCTTGATAGCATGTTTTATCTTTCAGTATGATTACTGTTATCCATTCTGGCTTGAGGTTGAGATGAGCTTGTGGAGGCTGATGCCCCACACACATTTCCTCCCTCACTTGCATTCCATGCATTTTACTGTATTACTGTTTACTGTTTAAGCTGATGCTTTATCTGTTTCTGTGTATCATTGACATGATCCCTTAGGACTCTCATTTCCTTTGATAAGGAATTGATGATAGAACTTTAGGTTGAAACCTATGCATGATAACTTCTAGGAGTTCCCTGTCTCAAACCTCAACCATAGGATGAATCCTTGGCATGACAACAGTAGGACTTGATAGTCTCCCGATAGTTGAGCCTGTTCTCTTCTCATCTTAAAACAGCTTAAGATACAGTAATCATGAATGATTTCTTTCGTACGTTACGAGCCTTAAGCTATCTGAGAAAGGATTGTTGGAGAGTTTCTTTTCAACAGTCTGGATGTTTAGTATGGCACCCTTTGGGTGACATGCGACGCATTCACTCTCAGGTCATAGTCTTTAGTGCGATTGAAATTGCAAACGTCATAAAAAACACTTCTTCCGTAAAAGACAGAAAACAAACTTCAAACCTTTTTGCCTCGTGGGCCCGTAATTCAAAGGAAAACTTTTCTGAAGAAAAGAGTGTCGTTAAACTTCAGCGCCAAAGCAAACAGGCTTTGTCCCTAACTGCTGGAACTGTTGTTTAACCCTACTCGATAAAACAGATGAATCTGAATCCCCGTAATGCATAGTGTCCCGAACTACGTAAGCTCTGATCTCTCATACCTGTTGAGAGTACGTAGGCACAATACTGATGTATTGGCGAGCTACCTTCCCCATAACCCGTCGTAGGTCGAACTACGTTGACTCTGATTTCTCATTCTCTGATGAGAATACGTAGGCATAAAGTGCGACGCTTTGCCGAGTCAGTTTCTTTTCTGTTTAAACCAGCCTTGATAGGTAGATAGATAAACCAACCCGTCCAGTAAACACAACAAGCGTGGATCCCGTCGAGTACGACGGACGTGAGGGGTGCTAATACCTTCCCCTTGCGTTACCGACTCCCGAACCCAGACAATGGTTGCGACGACCTTGTCTTATTCCTTTTCGTCAGGTTTTTCCGATCGTTTCCTTTCCCGTTCTGAGGGATAAATAACGAAAGGTGGCGACTCTTCTGTTGTGTCGGCACCTTATTTTCGCGAAAGCGACAGAAGCTAATATTTTTTCTCAAATCTAACTAAATTGTTTCCATTTAGTACGACGAATGTGACAGGTGCTAATATTTTCCCCTTACATAATCGACTCCGAACTCGAATTTGGTTATGAAGACCATTTTCTTTTTTTTTGTAGGGTTTTATCAACATTTTCCCTTTCAATTTGGAATAAATAAACTTCAACGACGACTATGTTATCATCTCGAGCGTGCAAACGCCTATGGTATTTTTTGCAACGCGAAACTAAATAGCAGCTTACGGACTCGCCAAACGATAAGGCCTTAAAGCATAAGGGGGATCTTTCCCTAAATACTGGGCATGGAGTTGTTTCACTTAACCCATATGAGTCAGGTTCTCATATGTCCCATGCTTGTGAGGCTCTGCCACCCTAGCCTTCTTTGTGTATCGATTCCTGTTTTGATGATGTCCAGTTCACTGGCTCTAACCTCTCTTTATATGAGAGATTCCCTGGAGATTTCCTCAACACTAAGACGTCTTCTAAGCTTGCTAACATGATGGAGAATCATTTACTGAGGGGGTTGCTACTGAAACATGTCGAGTGGGAGAGACCATATCAGGTAAAAATGAGCTAAGGGGAAAGCTCAAGAAATATTAGGAAACTTCATCAAACATTATTTTGTTGGAGCGGTAAAATCAGCAAGCAAAAATATTAAGTATCAAGTTTTGTCGTCTCCACAAGGATCGGTGCGAGAGAAAAAATGTCATTCGACAATCTCCACGTCTTTAACCTTGGATTTGAATGGTTTGGGATAAAAATGTAAAAGGAAAAACATAAAACAAGAAAATAAATACATTATTAAGAAATGAGAAAACTCATCAGGAGTTGTATTTCGTTCCACCCATCATGTACCAAAAGAATATATGGATTAAATGCACGCAACCTAAATCACCCGTCAATATCATCATGCATCGCTCACAACAGAGGTTATATCTAACGTAAAGTTGAGAGAACAACCGCATCGCCTCATCGGTGTTGTCTCATGTAATTCAACAACACTGAGCATTAAGAATCGATACCCATGTGAATATTAGTCCTAAATTTATGTCTAGAGTTTAGAATCTAACAAATGTTCATCTTAGATCGAGTTCGAACCGTATATGTCTATAGCAATCGAAACTCATTAAGTAAAAAAATCAAGATAATCATCGATAAAGAGTTGTAAAAGAGATTTTATACAAAGATTCATAAATATACATACAATCAAGATAAACTTATATACAAAACCCCAACAAATGAAAAATACATGGAGAGTAAGGAAGAAGAACACAAATTTCACAATTTGTCAACTCCGATTGAAGTGGATTAAACTCCGAATCGTCAAGATGCACCCTTCAATGTTGTTTCTAAGCTAAATCTACTCAAGAATGTGTTTGATGAAGTTGGGGTAAAAATTTCTCCAACAACATAACCTAAAAAATGCTGAAAAAATGACTTAAATAGGTAAAATGAGTTTCCGTGTTCGCCTAGCGAAGTCCCGTTCGCACAGCGAACTTATGCCTCTTTCACTACTTCCAAAAAAGTGTTTTTCACGCGTTTTAGAACTTTCTGTTTGCACTGCGAACATGACAGCAAAGCAGTACTTGTTTTGACCATAACTTTTGAACAGTAATTTTGTTTTACGCGCGGTCGAAAGCGTTGGAAAGCTTATTCAATTCTCTATAAGACAATGAAAAAATATCATTGCTTGTATACATACAAAAATGAGAGGAAAAAAATTAAACTCAATGATATTTAGATGGTACGCAATATATACATTATAACGTAAACTATACAACATATGCACAAAAGTTGAAGTTTATTGGTTGAATTAAACCAATAAGTGCCAATTATTCACACTCAAGGAAAAAAAAGTAATAACCAAGCAATCATGATTCAACAAGTTTTGAAAATAAAAACAAATGAATGGTTCAACACAAAAACGTACATGCAAAGCTAAACATACCACTAAACTATAATGATAACCTGAAAATGAAACAACTCCTAAATGCAAAGCACATGTCAAAAATTCTAAGACAATAAAATATTCAAAAATGAATCACACCTAGCACACACTTCATCGATAGATGAATAAAAGAAACATTAGGGGCTTAACTCTCAGCCAACAATCAAGCCAATAACAAGTTAAATTATGCATTTATCAAGAAAAAACTCATATTGAACGGTATAAAAGCAAAAATCACAAGAGTTTTAAGGGTTGTAATGTGGCTTGGGTAACAAACAATTGTTTTTCTCAAGGTAAAAGAAAAAAAAATTCCTAATCAAATGAGAGTGATCATTTCTCTCAATCTCAAGCACTCACAAATTTCAATCACCTTTTTCTCTTTTCCAAATTGTTACACTATTCCACACAACTTATTAGCATAACATTATTCTATTTTTTTTCTTCTTTTTTTTCAATTCTTTTCCCTTTTTTTTTCTTTTTCTTTTTCATTTTTTCTTTTCTTTCTTTTTCAAACTTTTTCTTTTTCTCAACCTCTTAGCAACCAACCTCTTCTCCTTAACTTGAATACAACCACGCATAGTGATATGAATGCTCACAAACTTATTAGGCAAGGGTAAAAACTCAAATAATAAGTCATGGTTATAGTTCAAGAAAAAATATTAGAATCCATACAAAAATGAACTTAACACCAACATGGATTCTAATAAAGGCTCAAAAGGGGGTAAACAAATTTTCACTCACAAAGTAGATTGACTATTTGATCAAGTGGGTATGCTCAAAATCGAACAAAATGCCTTGATCATTTTAGTGATATCATACAAATCAAAACAAATGCAAGATTAAGCATAAATAAACCGAGTTAAACAAGAATGTTGGTCTCCTGCATATAGTAAACAATGGAAAGCTCCTCACAAAAAGGTTTTGTTCTAAAGTGATTCAAAACTGAACAAGTATGGCAAAAGAATGAATGACATGAAAATTATACAAATGAAAAGTCTCATAATCATGCTATGTTCTAGAAAGTGATAAACGAGTACGTTACAAAGTACCAACTTCAAACAATATCAAAACCATACATTCGCAAGTTGAAACAATCAAACTTGAAAAATCACAAAATGCATCCTCAAGCTAATTGAAAACAAACTTGAGAGTAAACACAAACATTATTATAACAACCTAACAAAAAAAATTCAATCAAACTAAATAAACATAAAGCTATACAAACTCAAAAACCATTGGGTTGCCTCCCAACAAGCGTTTGTTTCACGTCGTAAGCTCGACGTCTTTATTTATCCATATGCCCCTCTATGTTGCTTGGTTCACCGGCTACTACCAAATAAACCTGCACAACACTTGAGCAAACGTAAACCAAAAACAAAAAATATGCACAAACACATAAACATGATAGAAAACACACACACACACACATACACACACACACACACACACACACACACACACACACACACATATATATATACAAAGCTTAAAAACATAGAAATTATCGCAATGCGATTCAATATCAAAACCAATCTCAGGCAACGACGCCATTTTTTTGGAGCGGTAAAGAAGCAAGCCAAAATACTAAGTACCCATTCAACAATCTCGATGTCTCTAAGCTTGGGTTTGAATGGCTTGGGATAAAAATAAAAAAGGAAAAACATAAAACAAGAAAATAAATACATTCTTAAGAAATGAGAAAACTCGTCAGGAGTTATATTCCGTTCCACCCATCATGTACTAAAAGAATATATGGATCCAATGGTCAATATCATCATGTATCGCTCACAATAGAGGTTATATCTAACGTAAAGTCGAGAGAACAACCACATCGCCTCATCGGGGGTGTCTCACGCAACTCAGCAACACGAAGCATTAAGAATCGATACCCTCGTGAATATTAGTCCTAAATCTATGTCTAAAGTTTAGAATCTAAATTCATCTTAGATCGAGTTCGAACCATATATGTCTATAGCAATCCAAACCCATTAAGTAAAAAATTAAGACAACCATCGATAAAGAGTTGTAAAATAGATTTTATACAAAGATTCATAAATATACATACAATCAAGATAAACTTACCTACAAAATCCTAACATGTGAAATCAAGATTCTCATAGATAAACTTATGTTGATGAAGACAAATCACTCAACAAAGAATGCAAAGATGCTCAACAATTCCAAGACATCAGAATCAAGACATAGACTTGACTTGGAGAATGTTTCCCTCAGAAGGGTAATGAAAATATTCATCAAGTATTTAAGTTCGGATTACTCAAAACTTTAAAAATCTTTTGCATTACTTTTCACACTAACATGAGCTTTTTAAAATAGAATTTTTCTAAGTTTTTGTAAGTGCAATCGATTGCACTATTAGAGCCATCGATTGCATGATCAAATTTTTAAATCATTTTTGCTTCTATTTCAGTAAGCAATCGATTGGTGCCTTGGTGCAATCGATTGCATGCTTGAAAATTTCTCTATTTTCACTTCTGTTTTAGTGTGCAATCGATTGGTCTGAAAGGTGCAATCGATTTCTCTGTTCAAAGTTTGAAATTTCAAGTGTTTTTGTGAAGGTGCAATCGATTGGTCTATATGTGCAATCGATTGCTCACTGAACATTTTTGAAAAATCATTCTGAAAAATTGCATCTCTTCAACCAATCTTCTGCGGAATGTTTCCTTTGAAACATGACAATTGTTCATCAATTTTTCTGGAGATTTGAATGTTTTTCTCAAGAGGTGTTTATGTAATATAAATACTTAAATCTTTCAAAATTCAAATAACCTCTTTCAATCAAAAAATCTTTAACATACTTTTCATTTTCCACATCTATATTAAAACACTTTTCACAAAGAAATTTCTGCATAAATTTCATATCCTTTGAAAGAAAATTCTTGAGAAATAAGTCTTAGATACTTGTGGAAATTCTCATTGAAAGAGAAGATCAATCTCAGCATTGATAAACAACTGTATACATTGTTACAAAATCATTACAAACCAGATTGTATTTATTTCCCCTTGTTGTTCAGGATTGTTAAAAGCAAATGTGTGCATTGAAGAGGACTGTTCTTCCTGCACTTAGTATTTAGATCTTAAAGGTGTTTAAGAGCCTTTGATCTCCCTATAGGTTAGAAATAAAGTTGTACACTGATCCTAATTATAGTGAAATCTCTTTCATGTGAAAGGGGACTGGAGTACCTTCGGAGTGTGAAGGGAACCAGGATATTTCTTGGTGTTCTTTACTTTCTGCCTTTACCACTTTCATAACATCACTTTATCACAAGAAAGTAATAAATCAGTCTCTAAAACCAGAAAATTTCAAAAGAACCTAATTCACCTCCCTCTTAGGTGCAACTCAGACTATCAATTGGTATTAAAGCAGGTTTAGGTAACCTGTTCCTAATCGATCCAGTATGGCTTCCGCAAACAACATAGGTGTATTCAAAGACGGTGGTAGTAGCAACAAGCCTCCACTATTTTGTGGTGAATACTTTGATTTTTGGAAAATTTGCATGAAGGCTCACTTAGAAGCATAAGGAGATGAAATATGGGATGCTGTCTAAAATGGCCCCTTCGTTCCTACAACGGTCGTTAACGGTGTTGGATCAACAAAGCCCAAAACTTCATGGGATGACGATGATAAGAAAAAGGTTCTCTAAGATAAAAAGGCAATCAATCTTCTACAAAGTGCACTCAGCATGGACGAATTCTTTCACGTCTAAACATGTATATCAGCAAAAGAAATCAGGGATACTCTAGTGGAAACTCATGAGGGAACCACTGAAGTTAAAATATCGAGGTTGAATACGTTGAGTCAAGAATATGAGTTGTTCAGAATGCAGCCAGGAGAATCAATTCTTGATTTGCATAAAAGATTTGTGCACTTGACAAATCATCTCAGAGAACTCGGTAAGACATTAAATAATGATGAATTAAATCTAAAAGTGATTAGATCTTTGTCCAGAGAATGGCAGCCCAAGGTGACAACAATTTCTGAAAAGAAAAGCCTATCCACGATGACATCCACCACATTGTTCGAAAAACTTCAAGAATATGAAACATAACTTGGGCGATTGGAGAAACATGAGAATCAAGAGAAGAAATCTAAAAGCATCGCATTAAAGGTTGATTCCAAAGAAGTAGAAAAAGCAGACGATCCGGTTGAAGATGAAAACTTCATGTTTCTTGTAAAAAGGTTGGGAAAATATTTTGGTTCTAACAATAATATTGGAAATTCTGACTATATGAAAAGGAAGAAGTTTTCAAAGAACAAAGAGAAGGAGGCGTCAAGATCCACACAAGATGTCAAATGCTATAAATGTGGAAAATAAGGACACATCAAACTAAATTGTTCTAAACTCTCCAAGAACGATGCCTATAAAAGCAAAAAGGGGTTCAACAAAAATAAAGCATATGTAGCATGGGAGGATAACGAGATAAGTTCTTCATCAAAATCCGATAGTGATCAAAGCGCAAATCTAGCACTAATGGACTCACATCATTCTGATGATGAAGACGACAAGGTTATTAATTTTTTAATTTATGATAATGATGCTCAAGGGGAAATTGATGAACTTTTGAGTGAATGCAAAATTCTGTACAAAACTATTTCATCACAAAAGAACAAAATCTCAACTTTAGAAGAAAAGGTTGAAATGATGGAAATTAATTTTAAAGATGAAAAACTGAAATTAACTAGTGATCAAAAGAAGAATTTTGTATGCACAAAGTGTGAGTCACTTTCTTTTCAAATTGTCCAATTAAAGAGAGTTCTTGAAAGGTATGAAAAGGGATAAATTGGATTATAGGTTGTTCTTAGTCAACAAAGATTCTCAAATGATAAAAGTGGACTTGGTTACTCAAAAATTTCTAAACCAAGTTCCAACAAAACCATCTTTGTTAAGGGTAGTGAACAAACCTCTAAAGATAAAGTGGTCAAGCCTAAAGTGGTTCATCAACACCCCAAGAAGAAGGTTGTCAATAAGAAAAAAACTTATCTTCCTAGATACAAAATTAATTTTGAGCCCACCTGTTTTTATTGTGATATCAAAGGCCATACACCTAATGCCTGTTATGTAAGAAACTTCAGTGTTGCAAAAGGGCATTATGTGTGGGTCAAGAAAGGCACTAACTATGAAGGACCCAAGGCAGTTTGGGTACCTAATGAAACTTAATCTTGTTTTGTAGGTATGCTTGAAGACCTCTTCATATCAGTGGTATCTTGATAATGGGTGTTCAAGGCATATGACGGATGGCATTACCAAATTTTCACATCTAACGCTTAAGGCCAAAGGATTTGTAACCTATGGTGATAACAACAAAGGAAAGATCCTTGGCGTAGGCAACATTGGTGCACCACCTTTTACAACCATAGAAGATGTCCTTTATGTAAAAGGCCTAAAGCATAACCTACTTAGCATTAGTCAGCTTTGTGACAAAGGTTTCAGAATCAACTTCACTAAAGATGAATGTTTGATAAAAAACGAGGTCACTTCTGAGGTAATGTTAAAAGGTAATAGAATTAAAAATATTTTTATGATTTCCCTTGATAACATGTCTTTCAAGGTTAAGTGTCTTATGGCAAACAACGAGTCTTGGTTATGGCACAAAATATTTGCTCACATTCATATGGAGCATTTTAACAAATTGATCAAACATGACTTAGTTGTTGGTCTTCCAAAGATAAAATTCATCAAAGATAGATTGTGTGGTGCATGCCAAAAAGGGAAATAGACCAAATCAACTTTCACATCCAAGAATGTGGTTTCCACAACAAGACCACTACAACTGTTACACATGGATCTCTTTGGACCATCAAGAACAAAAAGTTTTGGAGGTAATATTTATGCATTAGTAATTGTTGATGACTTCTCTAGATATACTTGGACTTTCTTCTTAGTGCATAAAAGTGAAGCTTTCAAGGCTTTCAAGAAGTATGCAAAACAAATTTAGAATGAGAAGTCACTTTCAATTGTCTCCATTAGAAGTGACCATGGTGGAGAATTCCAGAACACTTTATTTGAAGAATTCTGCGAGGAAAATGGAATCTCACACAATTCTCTGCACCAAGAACTCCACAACAAAATGGTGTCGTAGAAAGAAAGAATCGTCCGTTGGTAGAAATTGCAAGAACACTGCTTAGTGATTCAAACCTTCCTAAATATTTTTGAGCAGATGCAGTAAGCACGACATATTTTGTAAGTAATCATGTCAACATCAAACCAATTCTCAAGAAAACCCCCTATGAACTTTTCAAAGGGAGAAAAACGAACATATCCTTCTTTCACATATTTGGGTGTAAATTATTTATCTTGAACAATGACAAAGATAATCTCGGTAAGTTTGACAAAAAAGTAATCTCTCTCTAGTAAGGCATTTAGAATTTTTAACAAAAGAACTTTCACTATTGAAGAATCTATGCATGTTGCTTTTGATGAATCTAACCCCTCCAAGGAGGAAGATATTATTGTTGACGATGATGATGTAGTAGAAACCTCTCAAAATGATAATCTCAATGGTGTTGCAAGTAATCAACCAAAACAACAACAAGAGGATTCACAACAAAATGAAGAACACAATGATCTACCTAAAGAATTAAGAACTCATAGAGATCACTCGATCGATAAAGTCATTGGTGATATCAGTCAAGGTGTTACACCAAGATTAATTCTCAAGGATGCTTGTCTGAACATGGAATTTGTTTTGCAAATTGAACTAGCCAAAATCGATGAAGCCTTAGGCGATAATCAATGGATAATAGCTATGCAAGAAGAACTAAACCAGTTTGAAAGAAATCAAGTTTGGAATCTTGTCCCTAGGCCAAACAACAAGAATATCATTGGAACAAGATGAGTCTTTAAGAACAAACTCGATGAAAATGGAATTATAGTTCAGAATAAAGCAAGATTGGTCGCCCAAGGATACAACCAAGAAGAAGGAATCAATTTTGACGAAATATTTGCTCCGGTTTCAAGGTTAGAAGCAATTAGACTGTTATTGGCTTATGCATGTTCTATGAATTTTCAGCTTTTACAAATGGACGTCAAAAGTGCATTCTTGAATGGATTCATAAATGAAGAAGTGTATGTCAAGCAACCCCCTGGTTTTGAAGATTACAAATATCCGTCTCATGTCTTCAAACTAAAGAAAGCTCTCTATGGATTAAAACAAGCACCAAGAGCATGGTATGATCGTCTCAGCAATTTCTTATGTGACAAAGGCTTTGAAAAAGGAAAGGTAGACAAGACTTTGTTCATCAAGAAAATAAAAGAATATACTCTCTTGGTACAAGTATATGTTGATGACATAATATTCGGTTCGACTACAAAGTTATGTGAAGAATTCTCATCCATGATGCAAGGAGAATTTGAAATATTTATGATTGGAAAAATGAACTACTTCCTTGGACTTCAGATCAAGCAACTCAACAATGGGATCTTTATCAATCAATCTAAGTATTGCAAAGAATTATTAAAGAAGTTTGATATGGACAATTGCAAGACGTTATCAACACCTATGGGATTCGTTACATATGTAGATCAAGATTAATCCGGTGTGTCGGTTAATATCACAAAATATAGAGGTATGATTGGTTCCTTACTATACTTGACAGCAAGTCGCCCTAAAATTATGTTCAGTGTTTGTCTCTACGCTCGCTTTCAAGCAAATCCAAAGGAATCTCACTGAATGGCGGTCAAGCGGATCATGAATTATCTCAAAGGAACAAAAAATGTCAGTTTATGGTATCCTAAAGGTAGTATTTGCAATTTAATTGGATACTCTGACGCGGATTATGCAGGCTGTAAAACTGATAGAAAGAGCACAAGTGGAACATGTCACATCTTGGGAAATGCACTAGTCTCGTGGGCATGCAAGAAGCAAGCATGCATAGCACTTAGTACGGCTGAAGCAGAGTACATAGCAGCGGGAAGTTGTTGTGCGCAGATACGTTGGCTCAAGCAACAACTTCATGACTACGGACTCGACCTTGGTAGCATTCCTCTTCGTTGTGACAACAAAAGTGCAATCAACATAACAAAGAATCCAATCATGCACTCAAGAACCAAGTACATTGATATACGACATCATTTCTTGCAAGATTATGTACTTCAAGGAGATGTCGAGATAATATTTGTAGATACTCATAATCAACTTGCCGATATATTCACAAAACCTTTGGCAAAGGAATCCTTCTTCAAAATTCGAAGAGAACTTGGAATTATAGTTGAAACTAACGTTGAATCATAAAGGAACTTCATCTGTGGTGTTTTTCTCACTTTGGTATAATGTTTTCAATTTATTATCTATGTCTCTTGTGTATATATATTATTTTGCCTTTATCTATCTTTCCCTTCTTTTTGATAATGTCAAAAGAGGGAGAAGGATGTTACTCTTTTCCTGCTTGTTGTCTTTCCTTGATCTTTAAGGTACAAATATAAGGCTACTTCAAACCTCAATACAAAATCAAAACTTCTCAACACTTCACATATTAAGGGGGAGAAACCTGTCGGAAAGAACATCGCAACAAAACGAGAATGCTTTGTCATCATCAAAAAGGGGGAGAGTGTAAAATCAAGATTCTTAGAGATCAACTTATGTTTTGATGAAGACAAATCACTCAACAAAGAAGGTAAAACTAATCAACAATTCCAAGACATCAAAATCAAGACATAGACTTAACTTGAAGAATGTTTCCCTCAAAAGGGTAATGAAAATATTCATCAAGTATTTAAGTTCGGATTGCTTAAAACTTTAAAAATCTTTTGCATTACTTTTCACACTAATACGAGCTTTTTAAAATAGAATTTTTCTAAGTTTTTGTAAGTGCAATCGATTTCACTATTAGAGCAATCGATTGCATGATCAAATTTTTAAATCATTTTTGCTTCTGTTTCAGTAAGCAATAGATTGGTGCCTTGGTGCAATCGATTGCATGCTTGAAAATTTCTCTATTTTCACTTCTGTTTTAGTGTGGAATCGATTGGTCTGAAAGGTGCAATCGATTGCTCTGTTGAAAATTTGAAATTTCAAGTGTTTTTGTGAAGGTGCAATCGATTGGTCTATATGTGCAATCGATTGCTCACTGAACATTTTTGAAAAATCATTCTGAAAAATTGCATCTCTTCAACCAATCTTCTGTGGAATGTTTCCTTTGAAACATGACAATTGTTCATCAATTTTTCTAGAGATTTGCATGTTTTTCTCAAGAGGTATTTATGTAATATAAATACCTAAATCTTTCAAAATTCAAATAACCTCTTTCAATCAAAAAATCTCTAACATACTTTTCATTTTCCACATCTAAATTAAAACACTTTTCACAAAGAAATTTCTGCATAAATTTCATATCCTTTGAAAGAAAATTCTTGAGCAATAAGTCTTAGATACTTGTGGAAATTCTCATTGAAAGAGAAGATCAATCTCAGCATTGATAAACAACTGTATACATTGTTATAAAATCATTACAAACCAGATTGTATTTATTTCCCCTTGTTGTTCAGAATTGTTGAAAGCAAGTGTGTGCACTTAGTAAGAGCCTTTGATCTCTCTATAGGTTAGAAAGAAAGTTGTACACTGATTCTAACTATAGTGAAATCTCTTTCATGTGAAAGGGGACTGGAGTACCTTCAGAGTGTGAAGGGAATCAGGATATTTCTTGGTGTTCTTTACTTTCTGCCTTTACCGCTTTCATAACATCACTTTATCACAAGAAAGTAATAAATCAGTCTCTAAAACCATAAAATTTCAAAAGAACCTAATTCAGCCCCCCTCCCCCCCCCCCCCCCATCTTAGGTGCAACTCAGACTATCACAACAAATGAAAAATACATAGAGAGGAAGGAAGAAGAACCCAAATCTCACAGTCTGTCAACTCTGATTAAAGTGGATTCGACTCCGAATCGTCAAGATGCACCCTCTAATGTTGTTTCTAAGCTAAATCTACTCAAGAATATGTTTGATGAAGTTGGGGTACAAAGTTCCCCAACAACATCACCTAAAAAATGCTGAAAAAATGACTTAAATAGGTAAAATGGGTTTCCGTGTTCGCCTAACGAAGTCCCGTTTGCACATAAAACTTATGCCTCTTTCGCTACTGCAAAAACAATGTTTTTCATGCGTTTTAGAACTTTCTTTTGTTCGCATTGCGAACATGACAACAAACCAGTACTTGTTTTGACCATAACTTTTGAACCGTAACTTTGTTTTACGCGCGGTCGAAAATGTTGGAAAGCTTATTCAATGCTCTATAAGACAATGACAAAATATCATTACTTTTATACCTACAAAAATGAGAGGAAAACAATTAAACTCAATGATATTTACATGATACGCAATATATACATTATAACGTAAACTATACAACATATGCACAAAAGTTGAAGTTTATTGGTTGAATTAAGCCAATAAGTGCCAATTATTCACATTCAAAATCAGTATAATTTAGCACTTATCAGAGGGCTACTCCAATATCTAGAAGTTGCGGCAGACCTTGCAAAAGGATAAGGAATCATTGGAGACCAAGCTAGCCCTTGCAATTACCAAAGCCACAGAAATATCCTTCAGAGAGGAGTCTTATAATTTATCTTCAAGGGATTCCATCCGCTGTAAAAAAGAACTTGAGGGAGAGGTGTCGGAGCTCAAGGAAGAACTGGTAATGACCTCTATAGATCTGAGCATGTTGGATAATTTTTAGGTTATCCGCAACGGACAATTGTTGGATAATGAGGATGTGTCCCCTTCAGAGCACCACAGATCTTCCTTATCTGCTGTACCTAGGATGACCCTAGAGAGGATTATCAGGTGAATCCTCCCCAAAGGAAGTGCTAGTGGAGGAGGTAATCCTTGAGGATGGCTAATAAGTATATTTCTTTTTCTTGCTTCTTTGGCCCTTTGTGGCCATTTTATTTTATTCTTTCCTATGTGGGGATTTTTATAAATACTTAAACCAATGCACCCTTCTGTGTTCTTTTATTTAATTATCTTGTTATCATTTCTCTGGTTTTGTCTATTCATTTAGGAGTCAAAGTTAAACTTCATAACCATTAAACTAATAGTGTTAACTAACCTAACAACTTTGCTCATAAATTCAACTAACCCTAACAACTGACCTAACTTCTAACAGCCTTTCCCTGTCTAACCAAAGACAATTATGATTTCCCTTCACTTCAATCTCTATATAAACAAACCTCTCTACAATTATCAAGAACAACCACAATCACATTTGAATCTCTGCACATTATCTAAATTCATTTTGTCCTTTCACTTAAGAAATTCACTCAAAGCTCTCCATCCCTAGTTGTTATAGCTTTATAAATGGAAGTTATGAAAAACAAAGCTTAAGACACATATCTATGCTCTTCCTAATCAACAGCAACACAATAGTTTCAACAGTTCTTACAGACTAGGAGAGGAAGAGGAAGAAGGGGAAAAAATTTCAAGATGCAAGAGTTTTGAAGCGCTTACTTGTTAATATTTTTGGGTTTATCTCTTCCTATGCAACCTCATCTCCAAGTTCTTCAACAAATTATAGGCTACGCCTCAACCCTGTATGTAAAATCTACTTCTTTCTTCCTTGTTTCGCTCCAATTAAGTTACCGTGATGTAGGCTTTTGAGTGGGGAATCAAAGCCCTAAAGTCCCTGGCTTTGATTTGTAAGTTATAAAAGCACCTAAGAGGGGGGCGAATTAGGTGTTTAGAGAAATTTTCCTATTTTTCGACGGTTCTGATTTTTACTTTCTTAGACAGTTCTAAGTGATGAAATGTTGTAAAGGCTGAAAGTAAAGAACACCAGGAAGTATACTGGTTCCCCTCACAGGTCGAGTGTACTCCAGTCCCCTTTCTACATGAAAGAGATTTTACTATAATGTTAGACTTTAGACAAGACTTCCTAGTCTTTCTAACTAGATGCTAACAACTCACCAAGAACACCCTCTTGGATTATATAAGTATAAAGTCCAGTCAAGAACAAACTCTTACAATGGACCTCTTGTATCCATAATTCGGATAACAAGGATTTTATCACACCCTATAAGAGAAACAATCCTTCTTCTTATAGTAAGTACCTAAATCCAAACAATACTTGGAATTTCAGGATTTTACAATAATTCTGAGTTTTGATAGGAAGGCAAAATTTTGATATTAATAACAAGATTGATCTTCTCCTTTGTGATACTCAAATCTCAAGACATTAATACAAGTGTTCTCTTTATGAGTTTGAAACTATGATCAATATGAAATTTTTATGCAGAGTTTCACTTTCAAAAATTTTGAAGAACACTTTGAAGGTTTTTGAAGATTAAGAGAAAATGAGAGATGATTTAAAATTTTGTAAGGAGGTGAATTGAAAAAGACTTGAAATGAGGTTTATAAATGCCCATGACACCTCTTCTGAAAGACACAAATCATGAAGGGGTGCCATGGTTGATCAAAGGCAATAACAGAAAAATTTATGAGGGGATGTAAAACAATTTTTTAGTTCTACTTCAGTGGTAACCGGTTACTCTCTATAGGGTAACAGGTTACTTGACCGTAACGTATAAAAAATTTGAAAATTTTGAAAGGGAAACCGGTTACTCTATAGAGCGTAACCGGTTACTTGGCGAACAGAATCAAAAAGCTTGATAAGGTAACCGGTTACCTTTTAGAGAGTAATTGGTTACTTCAAAATAGATTTGGAAAAAACTTAAAAACAAGTTTCAAAAACCATTTTGAATGCAACCAGAAAGTGTTGTGAGGATCATGGCAAGGAAAAAGAAATGTTTGAACACTTGTATCAAAGCCTGAGTTTAAGTGTTATACCTTTTCCTCTAAACTCCAATCTTCACATAGCTTGATATTTGATTCTTTGAGTCTGAGACTTTGATAAATCCTTTTTGTTCATTCATCTTGACTTTATAAAAAGCTTTGTAGACGAGTCTTCATCAAAACATCCGAGAAACCATGTCTTTACATTCTCCCCCTTTTTGATAATGACAACCAAGCTTTGAAAGTTTAAAACAGTTTGAAATAGTCTTGTGTTTTTCTAAGAAGCTCCCCTAGAGATATGCTCCCCCTCAAACTACCATTTGAAGGAACTTTAAAATTCTGCAATTTTTTTAGAGACGACATACAAGAAATATAGACATGCAATTCTTCTCCCCCTTTGTCATTAACAAAAAGGATGGGAAGAAATATGAACTTAAAAATTTGTTCAGAGAAATATACCAAAGAAATAAACCATTTCACGCAGATTACTTAAAACAAAATCATAAACTGTAATACCAATATCCAGAAGTAACAAGAAATAAAAACACAATGGAAAAACATAACATGCAAAATAAAGGATTATCACAGAAATTTAGTCATCCGCAGCCATATGGTCTTCTTCACCTTCATCATCTTCATCACTATCTTGAATAACAGCTCGGGAACGGTTCATGGATCTAAACATTTTTCTAAGAGCATTAATTCCTCGAGTTGTTTCGCGATGATTTATGTCCATTGTTTCTTTTATGGAGCGAATTTCAGAACATAAGAGTTCATTTGTGATACCTCCTTTCGAAATAGGAGGCTTTTGAGGTGCAAGCTCTTCTTTGTACCTGAACACTCCATTTGGTGCAATCACAATACCGGTGTTTTTAGTCGTCATTATTGCATTGATTTCGCACACTTTTGCAGTCATTTCCGTTTTTGGTTCCTGTTGAAGTAAGACATTCTTGTATTCCAAAAGCCTAGAGATGAGACGAGCATATGGTAATCCGCCGTTGAGGGATAGTTGATGTCGCATTTTGTGCACAATGACGTAGGCCCAATTTATCTCTTTATTCATCTTCAAACACCTTATTATCTCTATTTCCAGTTCACTGACCTGTGAGTGATTCGAGTGTTTTGGAACCAGAATATATGCCAAAACATAATGAAGCATATGATCGCTCACAGTCAGAAGATTATCATATTTAACGGCCTTGCTAGAGTTGTGAGATTTTTTGCTCATAACATCTTCATGATGTCCTATACAGATAGAAACAAAGCAGTCCAAGCTGTCAAAGTTTTTCCAAAAAGGAAGAGCCAGAAGAACTCTGTGACGAAATTCTTCCCCCTTTAAAGGAATTCCCAAGCAGTTTCTAATATCAGATAAGTCCAGTATAATGTCTACCTTCTTAACCTTAGCATTAATCAAAATGTCTCCAAAATCATCTCTACCAAATCTTAGGGTAGAGTAAAATTCCCGAACTAAATCTGGGTAGTAGAATCCCTTTTTCAGCAACCAGGTCTTTAACACCATAGTTTTCTAATAGAGTGTTAAAGGAAAAACTATGACTAGGGAAGGCACTGAAATTAACATACTTTACCGCCATTAGTGTTCGAGTGTGTACAGCAAAATCCAATCTCCGAGACTTCGTTGGCGCATGTTGTTCTTCGACTGAATCTGAGCTACCTTCAGCCATCTTCTTTTTGCCTTTATCTGATTTAGGAGCCATTGATGGAGTTCTGAGGGTTTTAGGGTTTAAGGAGTTTTTGAGGGTTTTGGAGATATGAGAAGATTGAGGTGAGAGTTTGAGAGCTTTTGGGTTATATGAGAGGTAAGATTTGAGTGGGGTTTTAATTCTCCTTCAATTTCTCCTTGGAATTTGGTGAGTGGGATGAAGGTAGCTTTGAAGGATGGAAGAGAAGATGAATGAATTTTTTAGGGTTTGGAAGACCACAAGTTTATGAATGAAAGAAAAAAGAAAATAAAATACAAAATATCATTTATTTTTAAAAAAACACGATTTTTTTTTGAGTTTAACAGTGGTCACAGGTTACTCCCCATAGGGTAACCGGTTACGCAATAAAAAAATTGTGCAGAAGCTGAAAAAGTTGAAAAATAGAAGCAGGATATTTCAAGAATGGTCAGATTTTTTTTTTCAAAAATTGTGTCATGGTATATTGTATCAACATATTATGTGATGAATAAAACAATTTTTAGGAAAGAATGTTTAAGGAAGTTAAAGATATAACACATAAGAAATTAAAATGAAAGAATTTTGTGTACCGGAATTCATTATATAAAATGAATAGATATTGAAGATCTACACGTTACTTTCGTCTAGAATGCCAAGTTCTCTTCGAATCTTGAAAAATGCTTCTTTTTCTAGAGGTTTTGTAAAGATGTCTGCTAGTTGATTATGTGTATCCACAAATGTGACTTCAACATTGCCTTTTTGCACGTGATCACATAGAAAATGATGTCGGATGTCTATGTGTTTTGTATGGGAATGCATGAATGGATTCTTTTTAATATTGATAGCACTTTTGTTGTCGCACCAGAGAGGAATGCATTTGAGATTTACTCCAAAATCAAGAAGTTGTTGCTTGAGCCAAAGAATTTGTGCGCAACAGTTTCCAGTTACTATGTATTATGCTTCTGCTGTGCTGAGAGCAACACATGCTTGTTTCTTGCATGCCCAAGATACTAATGCATTTCCTAGTATGTGACATGTTCCACTTGTTCTTTTTCTATCAGTTTTACATCCTGCATAATCCGCGTCAGAATACCCTATTAAATTACATATACTACCTTTAGGATACCATAATCCGACGTTTGTCGTCCCTTTGAGATATTTCATGATTCTCTTCACGGCGGTGAAATGAGATTCCTTTGGATTGGCTTGAAATTGCGCACATAAACATATGCTAAACATAATGTCAGGATGGCTTGCTGTTAAATATAAAAGTGAACCAATCATACCTCGGTATTTTGTGATATCAAAGGAGATTCCTGACTCATCTTGATCAACATATGTTCCTGATCCCATTGGAGTGAACATAACCTTACAGTCATTCATGTCGAATTTTTTCAAGAGTTCCTTGCAATATTTTGATTGGTTGATAAAAATGTCATCCTTCATTTTCTTGATTTGTAATCCTAGAAAATAATTCATTTTTCCCATCATAGACATTTCGAACTCTCCTTGCATCATCAATGAGAATTCTTCACATATGTCTTTATTGGTTGATCCAAATATGATGTCATCAACATAGACTTGAACTAGTAGAGTGTTGTCCTTGATCCATTTGATGAATAAGGTCTTATCAAATTTACCATTTTCAAATCCTTTCTCACACAGAAAGTTGCTGAGACGATCATACCATGCCCTTGGTGCTTGCTTTAAGCCATACAGAGCCTTTCTCAACTTGAAGACGTGTGACAGATTCTTGAAATCTTCAAAGCCTAGGGGTTGCTTAACGTAGACTTCTTCATTGATGTATCCATTTAGGAAGGCGCTTTTTACGTCCATCTGGTACAACTGAAAATTTAAAGAACATGCACAAGCAAGCAATAATCGAATAGCCTTTAACCTTGCAACGAGAGAAAATGTTTCTTCAAAGTCAATTCCTTTTTCTTGATTGTAACCTTGGGCCACCAATGTTGCCTTGTTTCGAACAATTGTTCCATTTTCGTCAAGCTTTTTCTTAAACACCCATCTGGTGCCTATGATGTGTTTACCACTTGGTCTATGAACAAGTTCCCAAACTTGATTCCTTTCGAATTGGTTTAATTCTTCTTGCATGGCAATAATCCATTGGTCGTCTCCTAAGGCTTCATCAACTTTCGAAGGCTTGATTTGAGACACAAACGCCATGTTTAAGCAAGCATCCTGAAGGTTGAGTATTGTTACAACACCTTGATTGATGTCACCAATAACTTTGTCTATCGGGTGATCTCTATGTGTTCTCCACTCCTTTGGAAGGTCATTATCTTTAGTCTCTGGTTGAATCAGTTCTTCTTGTTGTCTAGGTTGATCATTTGCTTTTGAAGTATCTTCTTTAGGAGACTCTACAATATCATCATCATCGTCACACAAAATAACTTCCTCCTTGAAGGGGTTAAATTCATCAAATTTAACATTCATTCTTCAATAGTTAAAGTTCTTTTATTGTAAATTCTAAAAGCCTTACTAGAGAGAGAGTAGTCGATAAATATGCCTTCTTCAGATTTCTCGTCAAACTTACGAAGATTGTCCTTGTCATTGTTCAAGACAAAGCACTTACATCCGAAGATGTGAAAGTAGGAAATGTTTGGTTTTCTCCCTTTGAAAATTTCATAAGAAGTTTTCTTAAGAATAGGTCTTATATTAACACGACTACTTACAAAGCATGCCGTGCTTACCGCATCCGCCCAAAGATATTTTGGAAGACTTGGGTCGCTTAGCATAGTCCTTGCAAGTTCCACCAATGACCTATTATTCCTTTCTACAACACCATTTTGTTGCGGAGTTCTTGGTGCCGAGAATTTGTGAGATATTATGTATTCTTTGTAAAAGTCTTTAAATAAGGCATTTTGGAATTCTCCTCCATGGTCGCTTCTTATGGAGACAATTGTCAACGCCTTCTCATTTTGAATTTGTTTTGCAAACTTCTTAAATGCTTTAAAAGCATCACTTTTATGCACTAAAAATTAAGTCCAACAAAATCTAGAATAATCATCAACAATAACCAAAGTGAAAACATTACCTCCGAAGCTTTTTGTTCTTGATGGACCAAATAAGTTCATATGCAACAATTGTAGTGGCCTTGTAGTGGTCACCACATTTTTTGATTTGAAAGTTGATTTGGTTTGTTTCCCTTTTTGATAAGCGTCACACAACTTATCCTTGATGAACTTTATATTAGCAAGCCAACAACTAGGTCATGTTTAACCAATTTGTTTAAATGTTCCATGTGGATATGTGCAAATCTCTTATGCCATAACCATGAATCATTATTTTTTTCCATGAGATACTTAACCTTCAAAGAAAAATTGTTAAGAGAAATCATAAATATGTTATTAACTCTTTTACCTTTTAACATTACCTACTTAGTGACTTCGTCTTCTATCAAGCACTCATCTTTTGTGAACTTGATTTTGAATCCTTTGTCACAAAGTTGGCTTATGCTAAGTAAATTGTGCTTTAGTCCTTTGACATAAAGTACATCTTCAATTGATGTGAAAGGTGGTGATCCAACTTTTCCTATACCAAGAATACTTCCTTTTTTATAGTCATCATAAGTAACATAACCCTTGGCCTTAAGCTTTAGATATGAAAATTTGTTAATATCAGCGGTCATGTTCTTAGAACACCCACTATCAAGATACCAAAGATTTGAAGAGGCATTCAAGCAAACCTACAAAACAGATTACTTATTGTTAGGTACCCAAACTGCTTTGGGTCCTTCGTAATTATTACCTTTCTTGATCCACACATAATGCTCGTTTGCTATACTGAAATTTCTAACAGAGCATGCATTAGGAGTGTGACCAACAATACCCCAATAAAAACATGTAGGTTCAAAGTTACTTTTATATCTTGGAACAAAAGATTTCCTTTTAGGAGCCCTTTTTCTTCTTATGGCGATGATGCATAACCTTAGGCTTAATTACTTTCTCTTTAGAAGTTTGGTCACTTGCCTTAACAAAGACTGTTTTGTTAGAACTTGGTTTAGAAAATTTTGAGTAACCAAGTCCGCTTTTATCGTGAGAGTATCTTTGTTGGCTAAGGACTCCTTCTAAACCAATTTGTCCCTTTTCATATCTATCTAAGACTCTTTTAAGTTGAACAATTTAGAAAGAGAGAGATTCACAGTTTTTGCATACAAGGTCTTGTGTTTCTTCAAAAATAATTTTTTCTTTTCTAATCTCATCATCTTTTTGAATGATATCTAACTTTTCTTCCAAAGATGATATTTGTTTTGTTTGTGAAGAAATGGTTTTACACAAGACCTTGCATTCATTCAAGAGTTCATTAATAACCTCTTGTGCGTCATTATCATAGATTGAAAAGGAAGTACTGACCTTATCATCTTCGTCGTCAGAGTGATGATAAGCCATCAATGCCAAGTTTGCACTTTCGTCGCTTTCTGATTCAGATGACAAACTAATCTCATTATCCTCCCATGCAACATAGGCCTTCTTGTTCTTTGTTTCTTTGTTGCCTTTGAATCCATTCTTCTTTGAGAGTTTTGGGCAGTCCGGCTTTGTGTGACCTTGTTTCCCACATTCATAGCATGTAACGTCTTGACTTGATGTGGAAGACTCCTTTTTCTTGAAGTGTTTCTTCCTCTTTGCATAGTTGTAAGTTTTGTCATTTTTGTTAAAGAGTTTCCCAAGTCTATTTACAAGTAACATAAATTTATCGTCTTCTTTCGATGCACCATCATCTTGTCTTTCCTTTGAATCCACTTTTAGAGCAATACCTTTAGACTTCTTCTCTTGGTTTTCATGTTTCATGAGACGTCAAAGTTCTAACTCATGTTCTTGAAGTTTTCTGAAGAGTGATGCGGAAGTCATTGTTGTGAGACTTTTCTTCTCCGAAATTGCCGTAACTTTAGGTTGCCACTCTCTTGTTAAGGATCTTCAAACTTTCAAATTTAATTCATCATTAGTGAAAGTTTTACCTAATGCAATCAGATGATTGGTTAAGTGAACAAATCTTTTCTGGAGAGCAACAATTGATTCTCCGGGCAGCATGCGAAACATTTCATATTCTTAACTTAGTGTGTTTAGCCTTGATCTATTAACTTAGGCAGTTACTTCATGAGTCTCCACCAAGGTATCCCATATTTCTTTAGCCGATTTGCATTGTGAGAGTCGGAAGAACTCCCATGCTTAAAGCACTTTGCAAGATGTTGATAGCATTTTTCTCATTTAACACTCTTTTCTTGTCATCTTCGTCCCATGAACTTTTTATTTTAGGGGTACCTACATTATTGACAACACTAGTTGGTACATGAGGGCCAGTTTCAACGGTTTCCCAAATTCCATCTCCTTATGCCTCTAAATGTGATCTCGTGCAGATCTTCGAGAAATCAAAATATTCTCCAGAGAATAAGGGAGGTTTGTTGCTACTGCCTCCGTCTTTAAAAACCGGATTTGCGCTAGTGGAAGCCATCTGGATCTATGTAGGAACAGGTTACCTATAACCATCTCTGATACCAATTGTAAGTTAAAAAAAGCACCTAAGAGGGGGGTGAAATAGGTGTTTAGAGAAACTTTCCAATTTTTCGACGGTTCTGATTTTTACTTTCCTAAACAGTTCTAAGTGATGAAATGTTGTAAAGGCTGAAAGTTAAGAATACCAGGAAGTATACTGGTTCCCCTCACAGGTCGAGAGTACTCCAGTCCCTTTTCTACATGAAAGAGATTTTACTATAATGTTAGAATTTAGACAAGACTTCCTAGTCTTTCTAACTAGATGCTAACAACTCACCAAGAACACCCCTCTTGGATTTTACAAGTTTAAAGTCCATTCAAGAACAAACTCTTACAATGGACCTCTTGTATCCATAATCCGGATAACTAGGATTTTATCACACCCTATAAGAGAAACAATCCTTCTTCTTCTAGTAAGTACCTAAATCCAAACAATACTTGGAATTTCAGGATTTTACAATAATTCTGAGTTTTGATAGGAAGGCAAAATTTTGATATCAATAACAAGATTGATCTTCTCCTTTGTGATACTCAAATCTCAAGACATTAATACAAGTGTTCTCTTTATGAGTTTGAAACTATGATCAATATGAAATTTTTATGCAGAGTTTCACTTTCAAAAATTTTGAAGAACACTTTGAAGGTTTTTGAAGATTAAGAGAAAATGAGAGATGATTTAAAATTTTGTAAGGAGGTGAATTGAAAAAGACTTGAAATGAGGTTTATAAATGCCTATGACACCTCTTCTGAAAGACACAAATCATGAACGGATGTCATGGTTGATCAGACACAATAACAGAAAAATTTATGAGGGAATGCAAAACAATTTTTTGGTTCTGCTTCAGTGGTAACCGGTTACTCTCTATAGGGTAACCGGTTACTTGACTGTAACGTATAAAAATTTTGAAAATTTTGAAAGGGTACCTGGTTACTCTATAGAGCATAACCGATTACTTGGCGAACAAAATCAAAAAGCTTGATAAGGTAACCGGATACCTTCTAGAGAGTAACCAGTTACTTCAAAATAGATTTGAAAAAAACTTAAAAAACAAGTTTCAAAAACCATTTTGAATGCAACCATAAAGTGTTGTGAGGATCATGGCAAGGAAAAAGATATGTTTGAACACTTGTATCAAAGCCTGAGTTTAAGTGTTATACCTTTTCCTATAAACTCCAATCTTCACAGAGCTTGATATTTGATTCTTTGAGTCTGAGACTTTGATCAATCATTTTTGTTCATTCATCTTGACTTTATAAAAAGATTTGTAGGTGAGTCTTCATCAAAAAATCCGAGAAGCCATGTCTTCACATGATTCCCATCATAGATCATTTAATTGTAATTTTAAAGTATTAAGGTTCTTGATATTTGTGGTTTGAATTGGAAGATTTAGTAAGTTTCAGAAGAAACAAAGATGAGAAGTGAAGAGAGGTGATTTTGGTTGATTCTGGAAGGATCCTCCTCTTCCAGTGCGACGAAGAAAATTCTGGTAAGAAGAGAGATATGAGAGGGAAGGCTTGTGTTTGGAATGAAGAGGGATGAATGAGTATGAATGTTACACTATTTTCCCCCACGTGTAATGGGCTTTCACACTAAGCCTAAAGGATTTATATCGTGACACCTTAATTTTACTTACACACACCCCTCTCATTTTGAATTCCATAAGAAATAAGACCTTATGCCTCTAAATGCTAGACCTAACGTCCCATTGATGATCACACACCCTTCTTCCATGCACTCTTGGAAGATAAAGTTTTTTTATTTATTAATTATTGCTTGTTTTATTTTAATTCCTTTTTTGTCACACATAAAAATGTATAATCTAATTTATTGGTTAATTAAGGTAGGTCTTAGTTAGAATTTATTTTTAATTTCAATTAGTGATTAATTAGAACTTAGGTTTTATACATGCTAATTCAATTCCTAATGCCTTTGATCATTTATTTTCATAATTACATGTGCTTAATATATAATTCTTTTCATGATCCCTCATTGGTTGATTAGTTAATCAAAGTCATTTTGATCCGTTAATTACATGTTGTGAGTTAGACTTTTGTGCGACTTTTTATGAACATTTGAATGCTCCCCTTAGGACCCCTATTCATTCAAGTGATAATAAGTTCCTTTATCACTTGATTGAGTTAGACCTTTACACTTGCATTACACTTGATGCATCAAGTCAATCTCAAGTCAAATTCATATTTAAGATCCTGGAGATAGGAGTACATCAAGACTTGGTCATGCTAGGCTTCATCCTTTTCAAAACAAAAAACTATTTTCATAAATTCCAAAATACCCTTTAGTTATGATGAGAATTATGCACCATGATCCTTAGGAAATGGAAAAGAATAAGAGGGATCATTCCTACCCTTGTTCTGAATATCTTTGAATACGGGACGTAGGCCTTAGTTATTCAAAGTATTTCGCCTTCATTCATAGACTTTAGTGTGAATCAAATCAAACAACTTTCAACCTTCGAATCCACATACTACACTTCAACAATTAACATCAATCATACCATTCTCTCTAGACCAAACACAACTCTCGTTGGATATCCATACACTTTTGAGGTTAATCACCTTCTCTTGGTTAATCACCTCCTTCATTGGTTAATCATCTTCTCATGGTTAAACATTCATCTCTAAACCATACCCCTCTCTTTGAGTTAATCACCTTATCTTTGTTAAAACCCCTTTTTATGTATTCCTTATATGCTTCGTGCTTATGCAACCTCCATCTGATGCATGTCTGCCTTATTACTCCCATGTTTAGGAAGACCCCATTATCTTTTATATTTTCCTTGTAAGCTCTGTGCTTAGATAAACCTTTTCATGCATGCTCTATAAGCTCTATGCTTAGGAAAACTCATTTCATATCAGCTTTGTAAGTTTCGTGCTTAGGCAAAACCCCCTTTCTTGTAGATCATGATCCCTGAATCTAGGTAAAATCCTACAAACTTTGAAGCGGCTAATAACCATATATTGATTAAATGTGACACTCTTTGTTCAGATACCACTCTATGGGTTCAAACAACACAATCTTGGTCCAAACGAAACTTTCATCATTTCACACCACCTTCACCATTCCACAAATCCTTTCCAATTCACTCACAAACCTTTTTCAATTCAATTCAATCACACACTTTTTTCAAATTCAAACAAATTTTCTTTTCATAAAAGAACTGTTATAACTCGTTTCTTAGCAATCAGACTAAGATCTTAGAGCATTCAATCAATGATTATAATCAATTAACGTCAAAACACTTCAAGGATATAATTGTAATTGTTCTCGAAAATCAACCAGCAAATACTTAATTTCTACCATGAACTACGGAGCTTTGATTTTCCTATTACACTATGAGAATACGTAGGCATGAGGATTCAAATCCTTGGCGAGCACATTAATTAAAAAGTTATCTCCCTTAATTAAAACAAATCGCAAGTAACCTTTAGATAATAACACTCATCCGTGTAAAGAACAATCAAAATAGTTTATGTCGAGTACAACAGATGCGAGGGATGTTAATACCTTCCCCTCTAATAATTAATTCATTACCTGACACCTTTAATTGACTCCTTTTTTGAATCTTCGAGTGTGCAATGCGTTAAGGTATTGTTTCTTACTGCGGCAATGTCCAACTAATAAGCTGGAGGAAATTGTTCTTTTTTAGAATTGGACTGGAGATAATAAAAGTATGATCCATTTAAAGGTGTTTGGTTCTGTTTGTTGTAACATGTTCCAAATTCTAATAGAATGAAGTTGGATGATAGAAGCAAAGTCATGTTTCTTGTAGGTTACAATAATAAATTAGTTTATAAGATCTAATGTCTTATCACTAACAAAGTTAAATTCAATAGAGATGTCATTGTTAAGGAATCAGAAACGCGGTATTGGAATAAGTCTCAATCTAACTCTGGTGCAGTGCTAACGTCTGAGTTAACTTCTGAAGACATTTCATATTCTAAAGAAGAACCTATCTTTGAAGGAGATTCTATTTCTTAATATGAGTCAGAGTCTGAAGGTGACTCTGATGCTGAAGAAGTGTCTGAAGGCAAGTCTAATTCCGAAGGTGGATCCGATTCTTATCCAAATTCTGGTGATGATCAGAATTTGGTGTTAATCATGCCTCTAAAGGTGATCAATCCTATGAAGGTAGTCTAACATCGGATATTGTTCTAACATCTGAAAAAGATTCTGAACAAGTTCAGAAACCACAAAGAATCAGACGAACGCCAAGAAGATTTGCATAGTTTGACATGTTGCAATATAGTGAGATAGACTCTGAAGGGGAAGTCATTTAATGTGCCATGTTGGTAGACTTTGAACCAGTTAGTACTGAAGAAGCTCTTAAGGAGAAAGTGTGGTTGAAGGTCATGGAAGAAGAACTTGAGGCTATAAAAAGAAACAAGACCTAAGAGTTGAATGAGCTTCCAAAGAACAAGAATGACATCAGCGTAAGATGGTTTTACAAGTTGAAACTAAAGTTAGATGGATCAATTAGAAAACACAAAGCAAAGTTAGTAGCTAGAGGATTTCTACATAAAGTTGGATTAATCTACTTTGAAATGTTTGAACTTGTAGCTAGACATGAAACATGCATTTGTATCAAAATGTTAAGTGCAAATTTTGACTTAAAATGAACCATCTTTCTTGTCACTTTTCAACTCAATTCTCATGTTTTTATAGATGCAATTCATGTTCTTGTGTAATTCTTCAAATATATTGCAAATACCATTGGATTATTTGATGTGTGTGTTATTGTGAAGTAATTAGGCTTAAAATATCAATGAGTAAGGCACAAAAGATTGGACAAAGAAACCAAAGAAATATGAAGATTCTGCAATGTTCGTTGGGCGAACAATAGCGAGTAGCCAGCAAATGTTCACTGTGCAAAGTAGCAGCCAGGTTCCAACGAGGAGGAAACCTTGGAAGTCAGTAGCTAAAGGACCCAAAGTTCGTTGTGCAAACTAGTAGCGATGTAGTTCGTAGTGCAAAGAGTTGCTCGCACAAGGAACTCAGATATTTTCCAAGGGAGATTTAACTGTTCTTGAGGTACTTCAAGTGCCTCAAAGTAGACTTTGTTGGGCGAATATGTTGTCACAGTGTGAACATGACAGTTTATGTAAATACTATATAAGTACTTTTCTTGCTTTTTAGAAAGAGATGTTATATTTTGAGGATCAAAATTTTATCTCTCTTCATTCCAAGTATATTCTAGAGAAACACAATTCTAAGAGGGAGAAGGTAAGATCTTGAATCTCTTATTGGGTTTAGATGTAATATTTTGATAACTTATGTATTTCATATTATGCATGTTTATGAACTAGTTTTGATTCAATGTTGTTGATTGTCTTTGATTGCTTATTTGTGGGTTTTGACAAAACTCTTTTCAAATCTTTGGTCTTAGATTTTCATCTACCAATGAGCAAACTTTTGACATGGTTTTGTAAGTTGATATTCATTTGTATCATATTGTGATGGTTAGTAGCATGAGTAGCATGAGTAGGATCAACACGGTAGAGACCATGATAACGTTCTTGACGCGGACGGTATTGTTAGGATGTGTGATAATAGAGATGAGAAACGTGTTCACATACATTTGGAAGATTAGGTGAATGCATGTAAAAAAAGGTTAATCATATGTGTGTATTCTGATCATGGCGTTATATATGAATTAAATCATTAATTTGATATGGATGTTATAGTAATATCTATTGGCTCTAAACTCTAGACGTAGATTTAGATTGAACATTCACATGAGTATCAGTTCTTATTGTTCTGTGTTGGTTTTGTTAGATGAGATATCACCAATGAGACAATATGGTTAACCTCTCGAATTTGCGTTAGACATAACCTCTATTGTGGGTAATACGTGATGATATTAGACGAAAGTTTGAGTTATGTATAACATGATTAGAAGAATGCATGGGTTATCAATTGATGAGATCCAATCCCAACAAGGCTCCATTTATATTTCATTATTTACTTCATATTTCCCGTCTTTAAATTTTTGCCTTTATTTATGGTCCTTTGATCTTTTAACCAATTTAATCAAAATAGGCTTAGAAATGTAGACACCATTGAACGACGTTCTTTGTAACATCTCATTTAAAATATATAGTCATTGTGTGTTGTTTGTGATTTTATTGACTTAACTAAGGGTATGTGGTTAAAAGAGAATGTGAGGAATTAGCCTTAATTGAGCAGTGTGAATAAAACCTTAGAATAATATGGTAATGATAATTAATTAATGAGTGAGAAATACTGGTAATATTATTGTTATTATTATTATTACCATTACTATTATTATTATTATTATTATTATTATTATTATTATTATTATTATTATTATTATTATTATTATTATCATTATTATCATTATTATTATTATTGTTATTATTATTATTAGTAGTAATAGTATTATGAGGGAATTAATTAAGGGAGATCAAACAAATAGGAGGGATTAATGGGAGGTTACACACCGAGGAAATCAGTTAACATGAAAATAGAACAAGAGAAAGAACAAGGGAGAACTAGCGCAAGAGGGGAGTTCCACCATTTTAGAAGGATCAAAGCTCATAATTAAGGAAAGGGGGAGAATGGGATTCTTTAAGGGTGATCTAAAAATGAGGGGGTAGTGAGGGTTCCTTTCCCTCTTAGAATTTTTCTGTGTATACCGTCTTCTTGAAATGTTTGTATGCTTGTGTGGTGTTTATTCTGAATTCGTGTCCATATATTGTTCTGATGTGAATCTTTATGCATGCTGATTTGGAATGGTAAATTCGTGTTACTGGTGTTCTGTCGTTGCTGGGTTCTAATATGAAAACTGATCTGGAAATTGAGGTTTGTGGGGTTAACGAAAATGAGTTTTGATGGAAATAGTGAAGTAGGATTAGAACTCTAAGGTTATACTGAGGTAAAGGTTGTTTTGGGTCTGATTTAGGAGCTTGGAAGTGCTCCAATGGGGGAAAATCGCACTGTTGCAAAATTCTGCATTTTTCTGTGCAGGAAAGGCATTACGCGTACGTGGATACACCCAGGGGAAATACACGTATGATACGTACCCTGTCCCCCTTCCAGCATGACCCTCTGCTGAAATGTGTATGATACGCGTAAGAGGGAGTGGCCATACATGTATGGGAGGTTTTGGAGAAGATCCGAGTGAGGAATCACTCTCTAATGATACGCGTACGGCCCAAGGCAATACGCGTATGAGGCCTGGGCAGGGAGGCTTTACACTATGATACGCATGTCATGGGCATAGGGAGAAGGCTATACACGTATGGGCAGAGTTGTAGAAAAATTTTCCCATTTTTGCGATTTCTGTCCCGATTTTTCGTGTAATGCAATTTCTTTTTATCCATAAGAATGAGATGGTATAATTGGACATAGAGGAAAGTAGTAATGACATTAAATAGGATAAAACATGGAATTTTATGAAATTTTCTGGTTGAGACGTGTTGAATGTTTGTGAGCTAGGATGGTCATATAAGGACGGTCTTGGGCTGTGGTGGTAATTTCAGAGGGAATTACGGGGGGTATGTGACTCACGTAGGATCATTGAGGATCGTGAATTATACTTGAATAATTATTACATTATGCATAATTTTGTGTCATTCATTCATGTCATGTTATGTGGAGGTGAGCTAGGTGGGAATCTATGATTGGTGCCTAGTCTCGTTCGGACTCTATGTGGGAGTCGAGTGGAGAGAAATTATAATTCAGAGGAACGTATACGACGTATTCAGATTTCGACGAGAATCGGGTTCTAGGATGAACCGTAAGTGATTGTGTTGGTACCACATGCATTGTGTCCTGTCAGTTGAGTCACATTGCATATGTATATGATTGAATGTGGGTTGATTATGCCGAATGATGATGTGACACTTGTATTTGCGTTGTACTTGTATGATTGTTGTGACTTGTGTGTTAACTACTTCTTAGCATGTTATTTTCACTGTGTATTATTTAATGTAGTTCTCACCCCTTTTCTGTTTGTTGTGTTTGTGCTCCTTGAGGAGTACAGATGATCAAGTACCTGAGTAGTGTTTGGAGCTTGTGTTGCTACTTGATCGACTCTTAGGAGTTTCTCTAATACGTAACACGGGAAGGATGGGGATTTCGTTATGTTTTCGTGTTATTTGTTCTTTGTTGTTTGTTACGTAACTGGTTTTTATAAATTTTGTTGAACCACGTATTATATGGAGAGTTGATGTAATTCTGGATTTAATGCCAAACCATTGATTTAATTCTGTAGTTTAATCGAAATATTTATTTTTATTAATAAATGAGATATGAAGTGGTTTGGCACTTCATGATGATGTTTTTGAATGTGGCATCCTACGTGTGTAACTCTGATTTATTTCCGCAATTTTTCGTATTTTCAAATTATTATACAAATGGGTAGAGTAGGGTGTTACATTCTTTTCCTTGCACCGATCCCTGTGGAGACGATATAAATCCCGAAAATAATCCTTCCAAATCTAAATTTTTGTTTCTTGCCGCTTTACTGCAGTTCGAACAGAATGGCGTTGTTTCCAGGGATTGGTGTTTAGATATTGAATCGCATTGCAATAGTTTCTATATGTGTAAGCTTTGTACATTTATTTATGTTGTATATATTTGTTTCCTTTTATGTTTTCTCTAGTGTGATTATGAATGATGAGAACTCCTTCTAGATTGGTTGCTATTTGTATAAAAGTATTCAATGAAGCTTCGACAGAGTTTGGATGGTGGTAGGATGTTGATCATTGAATGCATGCGAGGTAAATTGTACCGCTTTATATAATGTTAGGATGATTTAAGAATTTTGTGCATTGTGCAAATATGTATTCTTGTTTCTTGTTGCAACTTGTTTAAATGGTTGTTTCACTTAGGACCAAAAGCCACAAACTATGAGAAACCTCCATTGTTTACTATATGCTAGGATGACTGATAACTTTGTTTAATTCATTCGATTCATGCTTTATCTTTTGATTATTGTGATTTTATGGAAGCGTTAGATATGATCAAGGAATTTGTTGATAAGAGCACAATGATATCCAAACAATAACTTACCCGTGAGTAGTGAGTATTCGTTAACTCCTTTGAGCCTAAACAATTTAGATCTCATTTTAGTGATGAGATGTGCTTATGTGCATAATTTGAAAGTTTTGTTCATCATTGAATTTTTTGAGATTCTAAAAAATTTCTTGAACTTTTGAACATTGTTTAAATTGATTTCCTTACTATAAAAATCGAGGAGCATTCGCTTGAGGTTTGGTTGAATTCAAGTCGGGGAGAATGAAAAAGAAGAATGGTAGGTTGCTAAAACTTTTGAAAAATTTCAAGCAAGTATGAAAAGAAAAAATGTGAATATGAATGTGAAAAAAAGAAAAGAAAAAGAATGCTTGTTCGAAAAAGAAAAATAAAGATTGAAATAAATGCGTAAAAAGAAGTTTGAGAAGGTTTGCAATAGAGGAAAGAAAGTGGTGGATGAAGTTAGGATGTGTTATTACCATGTACAATGAATGTTTCTTTTGCATCAAAAATTTCTATTTGATGGCCTTTAGAAATGACTCTTTGTTGTAAACCCAACCAAGCTACAACCTTAAAAGCCCTTAGTGATCTTTTTGCTTCCATGTTTTCATTTTTGATTGTTAGATGAATGTATGAATTGGATTATTATTAAAATTGTTTGTCAGGTGAGTGAAATTGCTCCGCGATTGCAAACGCGTTAATTTCTTCATTCTAATTTTGAAGAGGAGTTTTAGAGTGATTCAAGTATGAGAATTTATTTTTTATTTGAAACATTTGCATGATATTTGTTTAAGAACTAAATTCTTTGTCATTGTTCGATTCTATTGAGTGGTGAATGTTGCTTGTGCGTATTTTCATGATTGACCAAATCCTCTTATTTGAGCAAATTTCTCTTGTTTAAATTTGAAATGTCATCTCTTTTCTTGGTTGAATTTTATGCTTGACAACCCTCTTGTTTGAGAAAATTTCTCTTGCTTTCATGAGGGGAATGCTTTGCTTAAGGACAAGCAAAATTCTAGTTGGGGAGAGTTTGTTAAGTAAAAATTTTAACTTAAAATGAATCATCTTTCTTGGCATTTTTCAACTCAATTCTCATGTTTTCATAGGTGTAATTCATGTTCTTGTATGATTCTTCAAATATATTTCAAATACCTTTGAATTCTTTGATGTGTGTGTTATTGTGCAACAATTAAGCATAAAACATCAATGAGTAAGACACAAAAGATTGGACAAGGAAGCCAAAGAAATGTTAAGATTCTGCAATGTTTGTTGGGCGAACAATAGCAAGCAGCTAGTGAATGTTCACTGGGCGAAGTAGCAGCGAGGTCCCAGCGAGGAGGAATCCTTAGAAGTCAGTAGCTAAAGGATCTAAAGTTCATTGTGCGAACTAGTAGCGATGCAGTTCGCAGTGCGAAGAATTGCTCGCACAATAAACTCGGATATTTTCTAAGGGCGGTTTAACTATTCCTGAGACACTTCAAGTGCCTCAAAGTAGACTTCACTAGGCGAATAGGTTGTTCACAGTGCAAACATGATAGTTTTTGTAAATACTTTATAAGTACTTTTCTTGATTTTTTAGAAAGAGATGTTATATTTTTGGGATCAAAATTTTATCTCTCTTCATTCCAAGTATATTCTAGAGAGAGAAACATAAATCCTAAGAGGGAGAAGGTAAGATCTTCAATCTCTTGTTGGGTTTGGATGTAATCTTTTAGTACCTTATGTATTTCATATAATGTATGTTTATTAACTAATTTTGATTCAATATTGTTGATTGTATTTGATTGCTTATTTGTGGGTCTTGACAAAACTCTTTTCAAATCTTTGATCTTAGATTTTCATCTATCAATGAGAAAGCTTTTGACATGGTTTCGTAAGTTGATATTCATTTACATCATATTGTGTTGATTAGTAGCATGAGTATAGTGAGTATCATGAGAGGGATCAACACGGTAGAGACCATAATAACGTTCTTGACGCAGACGGTATTGTGAGTCTGTGTGATAATAGAGATGAGAAACTTGTTCACATACATTTGGAAAATTAGGTGAATGCATGTAAAAAGGGTTAATCATATTTACGTATTCTGATCATGGCGTTATATATGAATCAAATTATTAATTTGATATGGATGTTATAGTAATATCTGTTGGGTCTAAACTCTAGACATAGATTTAGGTTGAACATTCACCTGAGTATCAGTTTTTAATACTCTGTGTTGGTTTTGTTGCGTGAGATACCACCAATAAGACAATACAGTTAGCCTCTCGACTTTGTATTAGACATAACCTCTGTTGTGGGTGATACGTGATGATATTAGACGAAAGTTTGAGTTATGTATAACATGATTAGAAGAATGCATGTGTTATAAATTGACGAGATCCAATACCAACAAGGCTCCATTTATATTTCAGTCTTTACTTTATATTTCCTGACTTTATATTTTCTGCCTTTATTTATGGTTCTTTGATCTTTTAAACAATTTAATCAAAACAAGCTTAGAAATATAGAGATCGTTGAACGACGTTCTTTCCCTCGTACTGATCCTTGTGGAGACAATATAAATCTCAGAGGGAATCCTTCCAAATCTAAATTTTTGTTTCTTGCCAATTTACTACAGTTCAAACACACAAACTTCTGGATTTGTGAAAAAGAATCAGGAAGGAAGGGTGTACAAGTTGCATAAAGCCTTGTATGTACTAAAATAAGCCCATAGAGCCTGAAGTCTGAAAATTGATTCATTTTTCAAGCTTCAATGATTTAGAAAATGTGAGATGAAGTATGATGTTTATGTTCAACATATATATGATAGCAATATGATTTTGGAGTGTCTCTATGTTGATGACAAATTGCTAACAAGGAACTGATGAAATGAGATAGCTTAGTTCAAGAAGGTGTTGATGAATGATCTAGAAAATATGACATATTTTCTAGGGATGGAGATTATGTACTCTAATAAGGGTATAATCTTGTATCAGCTGAAGTATGAACATGAGCTTCTGAAGAGATTTGAGCTAATAAATTGCAAGTCTGCAATCACACCTCTGAAACAAATTATAAGTTGGATTATGATGATGAGTGTGATGATGTATATGCTACAACTTTTAAACAATTGGTAGGCACATTGAGATATCTTTACAATACCAAACCTGATATTTATTATGTAGTTGGAATGATGAGTATGTTTATGGACAAACTAAAGTGGTTACATTACCAAACTGCTGTCAGGATATTGAGGTACATTATAGGGGCTTTGAAGGATGGAGTTTTGTTCCCCTTTGATGGGGAAGTTGATTCAGAGTTGATACATTATTTAGACTCTGAATGATGTGGAGACAGAGTTAACAAAAGAATTATTTTAGATTTTTCTTCAAATATCTATTAGGTCCCATTTCTTGGTGCTCAAAGAAGAAACCAGTGGTTGCATTATCAACTTGTGAAGCTGAGTATATTGCAGGTATTTTGTCTTCTTATCAAGTTGTATGGGTTCTGAACTTGATGCAGGATCTGAAGATCAAGGTGAGCAAGCCTATGGAGTTGATGATTGACAACAAATCAGCTATAAACCTTGCCAAGAATCCATTGTTGCATGAAAAAAGCAAGCACATTGACAAAAATTGCTCACTGTAGCACTCACAACCAGCTGACAAATGTGTTGACCTAAGTAATCAAGACCGAACACTTTATCCATTTTGATTAGCTGAATATGAATTAAAGGATGATGTTAGATATAATTCATTTCAACTTAGTATAACATAGTTTTATCCTTTAGCTTAGTCTACATGGCATTTCAGGTTGTGTATTTAAACAACTTTGTGACCGATTTCATAAAAAAAAAGTAGTAATAAGATTTTCATTCCACCAAAAAAGTTAGTTATGTTTTCTCTGTTCTCTCTCCCCATCTTTTTCATCTTCTTCCTTCTTATGCACCATCAGATGCTAGAGCTTATGGTTTAGTTTGTGACTAAAATTTAGCTCGTAATTTGTATACTCCTAAGACAAAATATGATTTTTCTTCAGGAGTGACAAATTAAAGTCTAAAACACTTAAGTGGATCTTATAATTTTTTCAATTTTTTTAATGTTTTTTTTTTTTTAGAAATTGAGCATCCACTGCAAAAAAAAAAATTATTAACAAATTTTTCAACTGGAAAAAGACCAAATGGACGGCAAAGTTCTCCTTCAAAAAAATTTAACATTATGGTGTGTCCATTGATGAGTTTGAACCCAATACTTATGGTTAAACTAGAAGAGAGTGTTTTAATTAAATAGTAGTTTCATATTTACTTTTTATTTATTATTATATAATTTATTTTTTATTATAAAATTTAAGGTATATCATCAAATCTTTTTAAAAAGATTTGTATTAGATTTATACAAGTAAAACAAATATTATAGAGAAGAAGGAAAAAAATCTTATTCCCAAATAAAAGTAAATTTAAAAAATTTTACCAAAAAAAATATTTTACCTTATCAATGAGTAGTTAATCCTATTTACCATTTCATTACACCACAAAATTAAATAAAAAGCATGTGACCGTTGATATTTCATGTATTTGACTAACATTGAAAACTGTTGAGCATCACTGATTATTTCAGCTCCCCAACTAATACATTGTCTTTGCTTCAGTGACTAGTGCACTCTTGATTTAGTGACATAATTATGAACATATTGTCCACAACGCAATTGCAACCATAATATTGCTGATGCGGTAGTCACTCAAACTGTAATTGTAGTGTGATTTAAGTGATTTTAAATCACGCATTTAATTACATTAGAATTCGCATCAAACAACTTCAACCATGTTTCTACACATTTTTTCATCATAAATCAAAGTTTGAGACCCAGAAACTTAATTTACATCAAATTTATAATGTAACAGATTAACATCAAAGATTTTTCAATTGTATATTTTCAAATAACTTTCAATAAAAATTTATGCCGCAATGACCGCAATACGCATCGCAGTAACCATAATTGTCGCGATCGCAACACACGCAACCACAACCGCAACTGCAATTTAAAATCATGATGACTAGTACATTTGTTGTGTATCCTCTGTTGTGGAACATATGCAAGGAACCTCTCATGTGGGACACTATTGACATGATGAGAAATCTCTCTTTCTCGCACTTTAATTTTGCATATTTTAGTCGACTAGAAAAAATATGTTGCTTCGCCATTGACCGAAGTCATGGTCATCTCAAAAACATATATATTTATAAATTTGAGACCGATGATCTCATTCATCACATAGCTAACAAGTGATATTGTTTTTTTTTCTTTCTAGTGTTTTTAATTTGTTATGATCAACTATCCTGTTTTGTTTCTAGATGAAGTCTATGTTGGGAAATAACTGTAAGTTGTATGAAGTAACAAGTGTGAGTTCTAAGTCTTATATTGATTAGAAAAGTGAAAGTTGAGCACTTTATAAATAAGATGATCCATAAACTTATTAACTTAAAGTTTTGGGTGAATATGTGATATGATCAGGCGGCGTGTTCTGTTGAAGTATCCATGACGAGATAAGAATATCTCTCAATAGCGGTACAAGTATGTGGATGAAAGAACTTCCGTTTGAGAGAAACATAGTAAGTATGTGGATGAAAGAGCTTTCGTTTGAGGGGAACATAATAAGTATGTGGATGAAAGAGATTTTATTTTAAGAGAAATATAATAGATGAAATCACACTTGAGGAGGAGAAATAAGTGTGAATTCTAAATTCTACGTTACTTAGAAAAGTGGAGATTGAAAAAGAAAACGTATAAACATAAGATCGCTGCAATTGAATAAAATGTTGGGAAACAGTCAAACTTCAAAAATTTCATTGTGTTGAAGGATGATTAGGATTTGAGGTTCTTAAACTTTATTTTTAGTGAAAAATTGAATAAACAAGAACGAAATTATGTGATGCACTTATAATGCAATGGCACATGGTTATTTAATTTTCAAATTTTCAGTGCAAGTCGCCTGAGATGCATACGGCTGTATGGATGCTACTCATTCTTAGAAGAGCTTGACATTTTTTATTGTGTTATTCTTAGATCAGATTTTTCTTAATATATGCGCCAATGTTGTCCACTTTTGAAATCACTTAAACTTAGCTCTTGTTTTGACGAAGTTGTTAACGGATGTTTAGGGGTGACAAAATGAATGAATTGGATGGATATAAATTGGATTGTTAATGGATAGATCAAAACAATCAGTTAGTTTATTAACAAACAATCCACTAAAATTTTCTTAACATTATCCAATCCAATTCATCTGTTAAGAATAAAATTCATCTAATCCATCCATTAACATATTTTTAATGGATGAATATTCATCCATCCAATTTTTTTTATTTCGAAAATGCAAACGTTTTTTTTTTTTAATTTTCAAATAATTTATATTTTGTATTTTAAAAAACTATATTTTGTATTTTCAAGAAAAAAAATTGATATTTTAATTTTTGAAAAAAATTGATTTTTTCCAACAAAAAAAAGTCCCTTTTTTTTAGGAAAATTTGAATTTTTTGTATTTTCTAAAAAATTGATATTTTAATTTTTAAAAAAATGATTTTTTTTCTAAAAAAAAATTGTTTTTTGGGAAGAAAATCTGTTTTTTTTTTCGGAAAAAATCAATTTTTTATTTTGGAAAAAATTATTTTTTTATTGGGAAAAATTCTGTTTTTTTTAGTTGGAAAAAAATCAATTCTTTTAAAAAAAAAAATCATTTTTAGTTATTTAAAAAAAAATAAATCTAACAAAAATAAAAATAATTCATTGAATCCTTAAAATATGTTGGATGGATTTAATCTAATCCATTAACTTACTTTTTATGTGCGGAATGAATTGAATGGATGAATTTGATGGATTTTTCCATAATGGATCCAATTGCCACATCTAATTTTTATATCTCTTTATTTCAATTACAACACACGACTGTCTTTCTATATTTCAAAACTTGAGAAACCTAAATTCATTATAACTCATTGATATACTATATAGATGCTTCATTCGTTAATAATATGAATAATAAGTAATTTTAAAAGTTTCATAACAAAAAAACAAATAGAATAGTATACTTTTTCTCTGAAATTGCACATTCAAATATAACAAACAAAAAATCTAACAACTTCACAAAAAATTAGACATAGCGTGATCGCACGGGTCCTTTACTAATAATAATAAAATGGGTACCAAATAAATGAAAGTCTCGAAATGCTCAAGAAATTTTAGCAAAGAGTTAAAGTGAGAAAGAAAAAGAAAATAGTCAAGGAAGATGAATGAGAGAATGTAGTGTATAACTCTAATGATTAGCTCAATTGGCATGAAATCACTCTGGCCACACTATAACCTTAAGATCTCAAAACGTGTGTGTGTAATAATGATTTGATACACTACTTATATTTTTTAAGCCTTTTAAACAATGATTTGCACGAGCTGATTTAATGAATATTTTTCATTTGAGTGAAATAGTGAGAAGAGAAAAAAAGTTGAAAAATAATATGCATGAATAAAGTCTTTTGAGTTATTTGTTGTATGGTATGAGAACGGAAGTGAAGATTGAATAGAAACATTGAAGTATTCTTGTAAGTAGGTTCAACTTAGAAATTATTATCAAAGAATGCAAATTCTTAAATTTTTTCAAATCTCTTTTTTCAAGCATTTTCCTTAAGTAATAAGAAAGGTTCAAGTTTGGGTCTGTGATGATAATTCGTCACCCTAAATTTTTAGTACTTAAATTTACTGCTTATAAGAATTTTTCCCATTAATGCATTTCCATTTTATAGATTTTAATAAAGAATCCGAAGATTCGTGAAAAAGATAAAACTATGTTGAAATCATCCAAACTAGACAAACTTCATTGTATTTTATTGTATAAGTTACAATGAAGAAGCAAGGAATACAAAGAACGGAAGAAAATATAAGAAAAGTACATAAGACATGGAAATCGCGAGACACTCGTAGTTAACCATGGTGTTGTTCAACATCATCAAGAAAACAAGGTACACAAAAGGCTTAGCAACGTGATCAAAACTCTTTACATAAAGTGTAATAACAATTAAATGACCAAATTTCAGTGCACCTATGAGATATAGAGGCTCTATAAAGACCTAGAAGGTTAAGGTTGCAAACCCATGAGCACAACGACGTGATCTCTACTTCATGCCAAGATGTGGAAGCATTTTAATTGATAAATTGGGGCGTGGCTAGGGAATATGGTGTAGAGTAATCACAAGAAATCAAAATCTTATCTATAAATAGAAAAACATGTGTTGTCTTTAGAGGTACGATTTTAGAGAGTCTAATGTTTTTTCTGTGCTAAGGAAATGTGAAAATAAAATCTATTTATTAGGCATTTGTTCTTAATCATTGTAAGTATTTATATTTGTTTTTCAATTAAAAATACTATGAATCTCTTTAGAATGAGTGATCATTCCTCCTAAATTAGATTTCTTATAGATGATTAACCATAAACATGTGATTCTGCTATTTCTTTGTGGAGGTTCTCTAACGTATCTATGATTATAATTATATAGTTTTATTTGAGTTTAATGCTTTCCGCCATCAACGAAATTGGGAGTATCGATATAGATGGAAACTAAGACTTAGCGATTAATTGTAATCTGATTGGTAAAACTATGAAATTGTAATGATACGTCCTGTTGTGACAAGAATAATCCTAGTCATTAGTCTAGTTTTTTGCACAATAAAACCTTTGTCGTTGTGATTGAAGACTCTCAGTAACTGGGGTTGCTAAGACCTATGTGTTTTGTAAAATTGTCTTCTTATTTTACATGTCATAAGACCTTTGTCATTATAATTCGAGACTCACAATACAAAGGAGAATAATTTGATGAAGTAGGTTGCCTTGTGATTGAAGACTGCTAGAGGAGTTGTAAGGTTATAATTTTATGTTTTGTAAAAGATCATAATTGAGATAGAGTTTTTATAGGAGTAGTTATAGGAATTCTCACATCTAAGGGTATATGTCTCGAAATGGGAATTTAGTCGCTTTTATAATTATATTTGTCAAATGTTAGTTAGTATTTTCTATATGCAGTTACGCGCAAAAACCAATCAATTGCGTTTGTGGAAGTAGTAATTTAACTTGCCACTTTGTAGCTTTTGTTTGCATAATTATTATGACAATTGTTTTACGTCTGCCATATGTGGTTTCAGTCACGGACTAGGCCCTAGAGCTAGGTCAAAAGAAAGGTTTTATTTGACGAAGGTTACATGAAAAACCACTAACATTAATTCCCTTAGAGCATCTTTAATGGGAGCAACTAAATTGGATGAACTAAATTATTTTACGTGGGTTCAAATTGATATGAAGGATTTAAGCAATCCAAAATTGAATTAAGAAGTTTTTACTTCAATGGTGATTATTTATAAAGAATTCAAACTTGGTATTAAATGGTTAATAAAAATCTATTATTTATGTTAAATAATTAATAAAAATCTATTATTTATGTTAAATAATGAGTTAGAGTACGTTGCTTATGTAGAGCACGTAAACTAGTTTTAGAGCATCTCATATGCTATGTCAGCTCTACTATAATGCAAATTCTTTATTACTAACGTAAGCTATACAAAATTTTGGTTTAACAATCCTGCGTTAAAGTTGTTCTTAGAGCCCTTAATGAGGCCACTTCAAAGCTAAAAAGCCATGTATGCATCATTTGCTTGATATAAGAACATGGATGCATGAAAGAAAAGAGGATGAATAAAATGTAGGTATATCTAGAGGTGGCAATGAAATCCATTTAGATAATATCCATCCAATTCATCCGATAATTCATCCATCCAATCCATCCATAAGACAAAAAATAATTTAATGGATTTGATCCAATCCATCCACTAACTCATATGGATGGATTCAATCCATCCATCTCATTTTATAAATCCATTGGATATTATGTTGTCACTTATTAAATTAAGAATTTTTACATTAATTTTTTTGAATGGATGGATATCCATCCATTAGAAATATGTTAATGGATGGATTTGATGAATTTTATCTTTTAATTGATGGATTGGATTGGATTTTTATTAAGAGAGTTTAGTGGATTGTTAATGGATTAATGGATTGCTTTAATCCATCCATTAACAATCCAATCCATATTCATCCAATCAATCCATTTTGCCACCCCTAAGTATATCTGAATATTACTCAAAATTTTCCCATGATCAAGAAAAGTCAAAAAAAAAATTAATCGGTCTCTATCTTGCTGCAAGAAATTCATCATGATACCAAAGTTAGTAGATTATTTCCATTGATTAAATTCACCCATAGTGATAACTCAAAACTAAAGAAAGTACAATAATTACCATCATTCATAATAATAAAACTTATCTTTTAAATCCTTAGACCATCTCTAACAGTGGTTCTTCAAATTGGTTTGCCAACTTGGCATTGAAATTGTCAACAAAAAGTTGTTCCAGCTGGTGAACGTTCCTTGCATAAGCAATGGTTCTTCATTTTTTTTATTATTAAAATAATTATTTAACTTGTTGGTTTTATTTATTTTTTTTAAACTTTTTTTACTTATTATAAATATAAGTTTGTTGCAAAAATTTATAACAATCCTATTTTCTCTCACTTTTATTTACTATTTAATTTTAAATTTCTCTCTCACAATTTCATCATTTTATTCATAAATTATTATTTTCAATTTTATGTTTAATTTTAATTTTATGTTTAGTTTATATTTATAGTAATTAAAATTTAAATATTTAAATTATAATTTTAAATAAAATAAATTTAATATAAATAATATATTTAAGTAAAGTAGTGGGACCCAATATGGGTTCTTTGAAGTTGCACCATTGGAGTGAAATTGAATAAGTTGTTTTAGAAGACTGGGTCCCACAAAGAACCTAAAAATGGGTTGCACCATTGGAGATGCTCTTACCTGCTTTAGAATCTCTAAAGAAATACATTAGGGTGTGAGGAGCTTGGTTGCAGCGTGGACAGATGTTTGTATCAATTATGCCACGATACTTTCTTGTCATTAGTAAAAAGTTTTTAATGGACAATTTTCAAAATAAGTTTTTCTATATAAAGAAAATAATTTTTAAAATATAAAAATAAATTCGTGAAAATTTACGCGTGCATAAAATAAATTAATCTATATTTTTAATTTCAAAATAAGATTAAAGATTTTAAATTATTGAAAAAAATGTTAAAATAAAAAATAATTGGTTGGTGTTCCATTATGGAACCAGGATTGATGTTTGGTGGTGTATTATTATGAAACTAGCAATGCTGGTGTTTTTTTTTATAAGCAAAATAAATTAACATGGCACAAGGAATGTACAATCCAAACAATTTCAATGATAAAAAAAAAAAGATCGACTCGTCTACGGATGGAACAAACTAAACCAAAGCCGAGATTGGAGTGTCAGACCACTCGGACTAAGAATAACAACCATCCATCTTTGGTGGTGCGGGATGAACTTGTAAAATCAGCACTTCAACGTCCAAGTCAATTTAGAGTCTAAGATGAGTATAATAAAATATGGAGATTAGAAAAGTCTACTATAAATCTCAGGTGTGTTGATTTTATACGTTAGATAATTTTGATCGGGTTTACCCATAGTTGAACCCTTGTATTGGGTCTTTGGTCGGTCCAAAACAGTTGGGTATAATATAACATATTTATGCTATATAAGAAATTAGCTATTTTAATTAAAATTTTGTTATTATGCTAGTAATACATGTGTATTATACAAAATAAAATATTAATTAAAGTTTTTAAAAAAATAAATAAACAAATTTATATTTTGTATTTGTTAAAAGTATAAATGTTTGATAATCCCTAGTGAATAAAGGTTGCCATAGGCATTCAGGTTACTGGGGTATTGAGAACTAGCTCACATGAGGTGAGAAGTTCTTGTATATCTGCATTTCTCTATGTTATTGGTTACCATTTTCCTTCTTTCTGTATGGTGGCACTATCGTACTTATATCCCCAAGGGTTTGACGTGAGTGAATCCAGTCTTCGTCGAATATAGTCTCTTCTATAGCAATGGGTGGTTAACTTTCTAAAATCCATGAGGTGTGGTTAAGTCCCACGATTTCCCATGCAAGGACTGTTGACTCAACATATTCTCCATATACATAATCATTGATTATAGACTGAGAAGTGGAGAGTTTGGGCAATACATCCAGACTAGAGGCGATCGAACAAAACAAAGGGCGATTAAAAAAAAGGCTATTCGGGAAAGACTAAGCGAATGCAACTTTATCCTCCCCAATTTCTCTCCCAATTATACCATTACACAGTCCCTCAAGTACGAGGGCTCGTAGAAGCCAAAGTGTTTTATCCACCAACTTTTCTTTGGACCCTCTTGAAGAGCCACATCAAAGTGTTTATTCCTACCTCTAGGTCTTGAAATTTCAAATGATATTTCTGGATGAGGATTGGCTAAAACTCCATTGATGAGACTCTATTGAATCCCTTATGAGATACTTTAGTTAAGTCCCTCAGACAATACTTTAGTTGAGTCCCTCAAGCAATAATTTAGTTGAGTCCTTCAAATGGTGATTACCTTAAGCATTGTTTCAGGGTGAGTTTAACTTTTTGTATTCTCTATGTTATTCTCATTCTGACCCTTTACAAGACAATTTGTAGCCATGCTTTTTATGGGTTATTGTTCATGCCTTTGCTGGTTTGTTTATGAATTTCTTAACATACTGACTTTTCTGTTATTCATGGCTTAGGTGATGTCACTTGCCAAGGTGGAAATGATTTCTTTGTTTGGCATTAATTGAATAGTTTTTTAAGGTAGCTTTGAATTGATGGGATGCTTTGAATTGGAGAAAATCATTGTAATTGACGGTGGAAATAGTAATGTCTTTAGTGTTGTCCGAATGAGCAGTGATAGCGACCCATGGTTATCGTTGTTGTTCTCTTGCCTTTGTATGGCAACCAGTTTCAATGTGACCGTAACGATTACAATAGTTACAACAAATACCATGACATTTTCCACCTTGTTCTTTGGTTCATCCACTACGACCATGATAGTGGGAAGCAAGAGCAAATTATTCAGTGGGAGATGGAGTGGAGACTAGTCCAAAGGCGTGAGGTCTAGCCAAACGCAGCAGTTTCTCACTAACTGCTTCTTAGTTAGGAAAATTGGATCCTGATAAAATTTGGATTTGAACGGAATAAAGCTCTAATGGTAGTCCGGGAATTTCCACGGCATGAAATATTTACTTTGTTGTTGAGCATAAGTTGTTGGATCTTTGGTAAAGGGCATTAGGGTTGTAGAATTTTCTTTTAACGCATCAAGCTTACTCAGATAGGCTTGCATATCCATATTCTCCAATTTCAAAGAGTTGAGTTTGGTGATGACATTGTAAAGATTATGGACATCATTGGAGAACACCTTCTTAGCCTTTTCCTAAATCTCATATCAAGTGGTAAAGGCTTGGTATACGTTAAACATGCTTAGTTTGAATATTAAGTTGTTGAATTTGGCAATTGCCAAAGCTTTAATGCGAAAATCTATCAACTTTTCTTTTGGTTTTGAATGATAGTTCTGATCTCCTATACGGTGACACGGATGGACCTGATGAAGGAAAATTGCGATATAAAGTGAATTTTCATGTTCCTAATACATTCAGCGGGAGAACCCCAATATGATTTTGTTGCTTGTCTTGTTGCTTTTCTTTTGTTTATTATTGTTTATTGAGTCTCCTTCATGATTGAACATCTCTGTGTCAAGATTTGGATCGATTCATTTTTATCATGCATAATTCAATTGTTATATTTGAGTTTGAGCATTACGCTTTTATTCAATTGGTTAAGTTGGTGGAACGAGAACCATGTGAGTGTTTGCTTCAAGTCAGGTTGAAAGGAAATTCTCAAAGTATTTTTAAAATCATGAAAATTGAGATTTATGTGCATGACTCGAATCACGTACATACCTTGACTTTAATCAAATTAAACATAGGCAAATAGAAGTTTTCAAACCATGTAACTTGATTTGAATAAGGTAGCTCTATGACTTAAATCACAAGTTGCACTTGATTCGAATCAGCTAGATTTGGTGAGTCTATACCTCATTTGATTCAAATCACACTTTACACTTGACTCGAATCAAACTAGTTTTCACATTCTTCTATTCGGATACGTCGAGATCGAATCGAATCAAGCTCTATAACTAATTCGAATCATGACCTTTTATGACTCTAATCATAGATTTATAGTGACTCGAATCACACGAAAAATGGGTCAATTTATTTATGATATTGCTCATTTGACTCAAATCATGTAATGTTCTTAACTTGAATTTAACTAACTTTTTCCATCCATTTTTTGCTTGATCTCAAGAACATATAAATCCATTTTGTCATCTCATTTTCAAAAAGAGCGGTTTCATAATCAACATTTTGATTTTGTGAAATCAACAATCTTCCACTTTTGAAAACTTAAAAGCTCTTGCAAACAGATTTTGTTTCATCTTCAACCTTAATTTTGATTTCAAATATTGATAATGAGATATTTTTAATTGTTGAGAAAGACGTTGTCTTGAAACTAACCATTCTCGAAGGTTTGGTAAAGATTTTAAGGAACTTTGCTAGATTGAGGTTGATTTCATTGGTTGTGACAAATTCCAGTGAAAGGAATGAGTTTTTTCTCTCCAACTGACCTTGGTAGTAATTGTGTAGAAGGATACCAACAAGGTAGAGTTCTTTTCAATCTTCAGACAGTTCACGGCTTAAGAAATTGGTGGGATCAAGGGGTGATTTCCCCACATGAAGACTGTGAGTAGTTTGGTGAAGCTGGAAAACTTAAGAAGCGAGAATCGAGTATATATTTCACATAAGAGTTTGTCGTTAAGTTGTATACAAGTCAAGATCCATGTAGGTGATTTATTTTTCTCAGCATTGTTATGGATTGGTGATTGTATGAACACTTGTAATATTTATCAAAACATATTGGAAGAAAATAGGTTCTAATGGGAAACAATTAAAGAGTGTAGTAGACTCCTGCAAGGACGATATAGTTCAACCACTATATATCTTAGTGTACTCTCTCTTTCACTCTTTCATTTTAATTTTTGTAGGATATTGCATGCTTAAGTTATCAAATCTTAGCGTAGTTTATCGTTTATTTCAGTTGGTAGCGATTTATTACGTAAGGTTAGGTTTTGTTAGAATTGATGCCTAATTGAGCTTTAGTTCTGATTAAATTTTAGAAAACTAGTGTTGTTATAATATGGTATTAATTGAGTCATTGTATATGACACATCTCATATAATCTACAATCACTCAATTAATCAGTGTCTTTAAACAATCTGTGAGATTTGTGAATTGTGCATTTGTCAACGTGATTGAATTCCATTACAAGTATAAGATCTCTATTTTTGCTTTAAGACTTCCATATGTTTTTGAAAAACCTATGATATTCTATTTTTGGAAAATCAATCAAATTTTGTAATAAGAGTCTACTCACCCCCCCCCCCCTTCTAGATTGTTTCTTTACTCCATATTCTCACCCAACAATTGGCCTCATAGTTGGTATTTTTATTAGGTCTAAACGACTTAAAAGTTAGGGAATATGGCGGTCGATGACGATCCAAAGGGAGCGTATAATAGAGCACTTATTTTTAAAGGTGAGAATTATACTTATTAGAAAGAGAACATGTATGTACATTTACTATCAGTTGGAAAAAATATATGGGTAGCCATCACTGATGGTCCTTTTATTCCTAAGGGTGAGGGTGATATTAATTAAATACCCAAAGGATTAGGCATATAATGAAACCAAACAGGTTTCATATGATTAAAAGCGAGGAACATACTTATCTCTAGTTTAAGCGTAAAATTATTTTACTCAATTTTACATCATAAGAATGCCAAAGGCATGTGGGACGCTCCCAAACCCTTTATGAGAGAACGGATGGCGTCAAAGATTCTAAGATCAACATGTTTACAGAGGATTTTGAACTATTATCTATGAAACCATAAGAATTTGTTGATTCCATGCAAACTATATTCCTCCACTTAATTAACAAACTAAGCAACTGGAGAAAAATATTCTAACAAAGATTATGCTAACAAAAATTAAGGTATATGTGCATGGAGTGAAAACCAAAGGTTATCGCTATAAAAGAATCAAATGAACTTACTTCTTTGGATATCACAAAGTTATTTAAGACATTAGATGAGCATAAAAATGAATTGAAATAAATCGCGGGTAGCGAAGTAAAGTCGAAAAAGAAAGAGAAGGAGAAAGAAGAGAAAGGGGACCCTTCTTTGAAAATGTTGTCATCTAAAAGGAAGAAGCCAAAGGAAGAAAGTGATAATTCTGAGAACAAGTTACTAAAGAAGAAAAGATGATTTTATCCGTTAGATTCTACAATAGATACTTGAAAAGAAACAAGTTCAACCATTCCAACAAAGGCTTGATAAATTTCAAAAATCCTCACATGCCTAAAATAGAAAACACAAAAAAGGATGATGATGTTACGTGTTATGAGTGCAGAAAATCATGGCATTATAGAACTACTTGTCTGAGTATCACCAAACATCATAAAACGAAAGATAAGCCTACAATACGAAAGGAAAAAGTGCCAAAGGTCGTAGAGCCTATATCGTGTGGGAAAAAGAGGATGGGATTTCCTCCTTAGATTCTTGCTCAAGTTCAGATGATGGGTGTGTCAACCTATGTTTGATGGAACGTAAGAAAGGTGAAAGCTCATAAGTATATATATCTGATCGTGATGATGAATATTCATATAGTGATTTGTCAAAAGTTTTTAATGATATGTATTTGGATTCTATAAATGTTTTTAAGAAAATTTATCTCCAAAAAGAAATGATTTTAAAACTTGGAAAGGAGATAAATGATCTTAATAGCGCTTTGGAATCCTTTAAGGAAACACATACATCTCTAGTTGATGAGCGCTTTAATGTTTCTGAAACTTTAGTTGAAAATATAGATAAAAGTATAATGTGTTACTTGTCCAATTTTAAAACTTGAAACTGAAACAATCAAAGGACAATTAACACATGATATTTCACTATCTTCTACTAGTTCTAGCTCTTCAAGTGATAAAGGTGCCAATTTTAAGAAAAGTCCTCATGTCAATAGGAGAAATACAAAATGTAATTCATCTAAACATATTTTTCATTATTGTGGTGATAAGGGCCACATTAAGCCTTTTTGTCATATTAGGAATGTTCAAGTTCCTAGTGCTAAAATGACATGGGTATCTAGTTCTATCTATTGATATTTTATGCAAGAGTTTTTGAGAATATTAATTGATTCTCAAGACAAGTGAAGGATGATGTATCTAATCATATTTTTTATCGTATTGTATTATTTTTTATGTATTAGTGTAGTTATTTTCTAACTTTACTTGTGCTGAAAGTTTAGTCCTAGATCATCATAATTTGTATGATCGTTTCAATATCTTTTATCTTTGTATAGTTGAAATTTATTTATCTTATTTACTTTTAATTCTTTTGATTGCATCATGGCCGTTCATTTGTTTTTTATATGCATTAAAGTTAATTTTCATCTGTAACAAAATAATGCTTTAGTTACATTGAAATATTTTTCATTAAATTCTCCTTACATTAAATGTTTTTTATATTTAAAGTTTTAAGCAAAGCATGTTCGTTCTAGTTCTAATTTACTTTGATGCTATTATTTTTTATTATACTAACGAATCTCTTTGTCAAGATGTTTGCTAGTTTGACCTAGCAAGTTGGAAATGTCTCTCATGGAAGAGCTCACATATTTCCTGGAATTGCAAATCAAGCAAGCTGGAGAAAGAACTTACATAAGTCAAAAAACGTATTGCATAGAGCTTCTCAAGAATTTCGATATGCAAAATTCAAGGAACATTTCAACCCACGTGGCTTCAAATGTGCTAATTGACAAAGACGATAATAGAATGGATTTTGACATAACTAGGTATAGAGGTATAATCGAATTCTTACTTTATTTAACGACGAGAAGGTCAGATATCATGTTTAATGTATGCATGTGTGCTATATATCAGGCATCACATAAGGAATCTCACTTTAAGATCGTACAAGTAATTTTGAGGTATCTTAACATAAGCTCCAACACGATCTTTGGCATCCTAAAGGTAACACATGTAGCTTAGTAGGTTTTTCTTATTCTGATTTTTGCAAGGTGCAAGTCGTAAAGGAAAAGCACTAGTCGTACTTGTCACTTATTTGGAAGTTGTTTAGTTTCTTGGTGTAACACCCCATAGTGATTTCAGGATTACCGACTGGCCCCATTAACCAACACATATCTTTTCAGCATGTTTTGTCTTCACTCACATGTTTTTCAGCATGTATTTCTCCTAGATCATCGTAATTTGTATGATTGTTTCGTTCTTCTTTATCTTTATATAGTTACACTTTATTTATCTTATTTTCTTTTAATTCTTTTGATTGCATCATATCCATTCATCTGATTTTCATATGTATTAAATTTAATTTTCATCTATAACAAAGTAATGTTTTAGTTACGTTAAAATATTTTTCATTAAGTTCTCCTTGCATTAAATTTTTTTTGCATTTAAAGTTTTAAACAAAACATGTTCATTCTAGTTCTAATTTACTTTGATGATATTATTTTTTATTATACTAACAAATCTCTTTGTCAAGATGTTTACTAGTTTGACGCAACGAGTTGGAAATGTCTCTAATGAGAGAACTCACATATTTCCTAGGATTGCAAATCAAGCAAGCTGGAAAAAAAACTTTCATAAGTCAAACAAAGTATTGCCTAGAGTTTCTCAAGAAGTTTGATATGAAAAATTCAAGGAATATTTTAACCCATGTGGCTTCAAATGTTCTAATTGACAAAGACAAGAATATAATGGATTTTGACATAACTAGGTATAGAGGTATAATCGAATCCTTACTTTATTTAATGAAAAGTAGGTCAGATATCATGTTTAGTGTATGCATGTGTTCTATATATCAAGAATCACATAAGAAATCCCACTTTAAGATCATAACAGTAGTTTTGAGGTATCTTAATAGAAGCTCCCAACACAGTCTTTGGTATCCTAAAGGTAACACATACAACTTGGTAGGTTTTTCTGATTCTAATTTTTACAAGGTGCAAGTCTTATAAGAAACACACTATTGGTACCTGACACTTATTTGGGAGTTCTTTAGTTTCTTGGTGTAACGCCCCAGAGTGCTTTCAAGATTACCGACTGACCCCATAAACTAACACGGGTCTTTTCAGCATGCTTTGTCTTCACTCACATGTTTTTCAGCATGTATTTATTCTAGATCATCATAATTGGTACGATAGTTTTGTTCTTCTTTATCTTTATATAGTTTCACTTTATTTATCTTATTTGCTTTTAATTCTTTTGATTGCATCATGGCCATTCATATGTTTTTTATATAAATTAAAGTTAATTTTTGATCTTATCGGGCTAGAATGAGATCAGCAGCCAGCAACGCGTCGTGAGCTCCTAGTTCACTAGTGGTGGTGAAGAGGAGGGGGTGTACCTGCAAGGTATCCAATGCTAAAGTGAGAAACAGAGTAGAGCGAGAGAGCAAGTACAGAGTGTAGAAAATAGAATACCTGACCCTCTAGCGAAATAGGGTATTTATAATGTGCCCCCAGCGCTAGGCCAACAGTTATTTTACATTGGGTGAGATCATTAGGCTCAATAAAAATAACTTCCAGGATCTACATGGCGTAGGAAAGACCAGCACGTAATATTCATCCTAGTCCAACTGCCTTGTGCTCTTCGGAAGGTGGGTGACAAGTTCTTTTGGATGCGGGTAGTTGTTTGATGACATGTCCCTGCGTGGGGAGCACGTGGAGACTGTGGGGGAGACGTGTGAGAGCTCCCCGGGTAAGATGATGAATTGGGCCTTCATTACCCCCCCCCCCCCCCCCCCCCCCGACTGAGGAGTTGGGTTGGGTCATGCCCGATGATGGGCCAGCTTTTGGCTCAGTCCAGAACAGGAGCCCCTCAAGTTGTTGCTCTGAAGCGTTTGAGTAATAACTTAAGAGCCAAATCTTGTGTCGAGGATGTGCTTCTAGCAGTGCAGAGGTCGGGCATTATGCTCTACATGTTGGATGGTATGACGAAAACGAAAGGGGCTGACACGTCATTTACTCAAGTCGTGCGAGAGGGCTTGAAGAGGCATGTGTGATTTCATCCTGCGCCACGTGCCAGAAGTAATTAAAGCTTATGACAACTACGAATAAGGGTGCTTGAGTGCCTATGAGAAGTTTCGATTCTCGTGCTAGGGCTTATAATAGAGGGGAAGGCCAATTCATTTTCACGTTACCCTCATTCTAGCTCAATAATCTCAAGATCTTCTCTGCTCTTCTCTCAATAGTTCATCGTCGCCTTCGTCACCTTTTGCTCCGCCATCCAACTCCAGAATCCTTGCACAAGTAAGTCTTCCATCCTTTCCCAGAGTTTATGCTTTTTCTGGTGAGTTATTTTATTTTTCGGTGATTTCTTGAGTTTCTGGTGACTTCTCCGAGGAGCCTATGAAGTTCTCGGCAAACTGATGAAGTTTTCACTGACTTCTTCGAGGAGCTTATGAAGTTCTCAGCGAACTCATAAAGTTTCTAGCGAACTTTATAAAGTTTCTGGCGAACTCATGAATTTTTTGATAAAGACGTCGGGGAGTTCATGAGGATTCTGAGAAACTGCATAAAGTTTCCGATGAAGGCCTTAAGGAACTATGATGAAGGTATCGTGGACCTCTAGGGCTCTTAGCATCCTCGGTGGGCTCGACGTCGGGGAACTTTTCTCCCCACGAACGTGTGAGTATTGTCGCTACTGCGAAAATCGGCGCCGGCTGAATAGAAGAGTCGCCACCGTGCGTTATTTATCCCAACAGGAGGGAAAGGAAACGCTCGAAGTAAACCTACCGCAAAGACGGGAAAGGTATGGTCGTCGCAACCAAACCTGGGTTCGGGAGTCGGTTACGCAAGGGGAAGGTATTAGCACCCCTCACGTCCGTCGTACTCGACGGGATCCACGCTTGCTTGGTTTGTCTAAAGGATGCAAAGCAATCTATCTACGGCTGCTAAATCTAAACGGAAGGGAATTGACTCGATAGAGCGTCGCACTCTATGCCTACGTATTCTCAAGAGAGAAAGTCAGAGTCAACGTAGTTCGGGACTACGGGGAATTGGCTCGCCAAGACTTCGTGTCTTGTGTCTACGTACTTCCACACAGCATGGAAGATCAGAGCTTTCGTAGTTCAGGCTAACTACGGCTAGATTGGGTGTTCTCACACACAGGAAGTGAGAGATTAAGTTGGTTTTAAAGGTACGGGAACCTATGGGAAAAACTACGGTCTGGCCTCAAATGCGCAAGGGCAAGAGAAAGGGGAAAACATCAGTCGTCAGCGGGAAAGTCTCGATCGCACAGCAGCGAGAGAACAAAAGGTTAGTTGTTAGTGTGCTCGCTAGGATATCGCATCCTATGCCTACATATTCTCGTTCAGTACGAGAAATCAGAGCAGCTGTAGTTCAGCTAACTACGGGTAGAACGGAGACCACAACATCAATCTCGTTTTATTAACATTCTGAAAAGGATTACAATGATTGAATACGGGAAATAAACTCCTAAAAATATCCTATCCATCTATAATGGAAAATCAAATGGAAAATAGTCCCCTAACAAATGGACTTCTAAAACTACCTCTAAAAGGGTGAAATAAACTCTATGAAAAATTGTATCCTAAAAGAAAAATATTAAAATCTATATATTCTCTATCTTTTATTTCTTTATTTTTTTCACATATACCTTTTCAACTATTTTTCTTCTTTTTTCAATATTTTTCTCTTAATATTCTTTTTCATATTCTTTTTTTAATATTCTTTTTCTTGAATCTTTTTTTCAATATTCTTTTCTCAATCCTTTTTTCAATATTCTTTTTCTTGAATCTTTTTTTTTTATATAAAAAAATCTAAACAAAATGAGGATAAAAGAAAAGAAAATAAAGAAAAAAACAAGAAAGGAACACCAGGGGGGTACACTGCAGGCCCAGGGGTGAGGCAGCAAAAACCCAAAACAGAAATGTTAAGGGCCCAGCCCAACTAAGCCTGCAAACAAAAATGCTGGGAAGGGGGTGCATGGCCAAATCGCAGGGTGTATGCCCAGAAGATCTTGTTACTGGGCCCAGCCCATTCGTAGCAGAAAAAAAACGAGGAAAGGGGTGCGAATGGCCAAAAACGGGGGTACGGATCAAAAAAAATGAACTTGGGCCAATAGTCCAGCCCATCACCCACGAGGGCTTCCTTGCTTCCAATCAGTCCACGTTGAAACCCTAATCTCCCTTCTCTCCTTCTCCCAGCTTCCGCCGCCGGCAACTCATTCCCGACCTTTACGTCTCAATCTCCCTGTTGCTCCTCACAACCCTTCTTCCACTATCATCACCTGCAAACAGGACTTAAAACTGAACCATCAAAGTCAAAGCGTTCACGATTTCTCGTTCTGAGTAAGTTTCGAAGCTTTGAAGCGCTGGTGAATATCCATGGCGTTCATTGTAGATCTGGAGATTCGCGAGCTTGAAGGTTGATTACGAAGACTCGATGAGAGCTCCGGTGGATTATTGATGAAGACTTGAAGCAAGTTTCTGGAGAATATCTTTAAAGCTGGATGAAGATCATCGAGGATCTTGACGTTCCTGGTGAACAAGTTCTTGGACGAGTCTTGTGGAAGATCAGTCGTAAATGGTTTGCTTGAAGCTTCTTGGAAGATTGCTACGAGTGTTGTTGATCTTGCGATGACTTCTGACGAAGCTTCTTAAAGAAATTTTCTGGAGATTGGCGAAGGTTATGGATGAATATCTTGATGCATGTTCTTGCGTTTCTGGGGAATCACCGGTGATGTTCATGAACTCTGAAGAACGATGATGATGATGATGTTTGATGATAGCTAAAGAACGAAGAACATGCGATGATGATCTAACACTTCTGGAAAACTGGCGCTGAAACATATGAAGAGACGGATGATGATTCTAGGTGAATCTTGAAGTGTTGATGAATGTTGAAATGATGATGATCGGAGAAAAAGGTGATTGGAGGTGAAGATTCGTATGAATCTTGATGATGATTATTGGATCGGAGAAAGATGAATTTATGGAATTTTTTCAGTTTCCGGCGGGTTGTTGCGGTGGTCGGAAGGAGTTAGGGTGGTCGGAGGTGAGCGGTTAGGGTGACCGGAAGAAGTTGGGGGCGGTGGTTGCATGGCCGCCGGCCATGCAACCGGTGAAGCTCAGGCGACGACAGGTGGCGGTGTTGGTGGCAGAGGGAGCAGATGCATGAAGCACACGTGTTATGGGAGAGAGAGGAGGGAGAGCCATGTGTGTGTGCAGTAAATGTGGTGGCTAGTCCTGGCTTGAACGCGTGGCTTGGTTTTTATAGTGACACATGGCAATACACTGGACTGATATGGAATGGGCCTCAACCACTATTCTGGGCCCACGAAAATGAGTTCAACAATTGCAATTAAAGACTGATAAACCAAAATTAAAACTCATTAAAAGAAAAAGATTAACAATGGATTAACGGACTATTAATGCAAAACGACAATTGATTAGTTAGTAAAAGCTGCTAATGAACTATCAAATATAATTTAACTAATTAAACCTAATTAACCCTATCTAATAAAATCTAATCAATTAACCTAGATTAAACAAAACAATTAATCCTAAACAATTAATATTCTAACTAATAGTATATGATTAAATCTAAAAATCTAATTAACATCTAAAAATTAATATTCAACTAATAGAAAAAAAACTGTTAATCTCTATTAAAACTTATTTAAAATCTAGAAAAATGATTTATTCCTAAATCTATTATCTATCTAAAAAATCAAAACTCCATTAATTTCTATTTAAAAACCTATTAAAAAAATGTTCTATTAAACTATCATCTAAAAAAATATGACTTAATATCTAAAAAGAAAAGTTTATTCTAAAATCTATTAAAAAACAATTTATAAATTCTAAAAAAGGTTTAAAACTATTAAAAATATTAAAAGAAATCTATTTAAATTCTAGAAACTCTATAAAGCCTATTTAAAATCTACAAAAGACTATTAAATTCTAAGAAAAGTAAACAAAGGCAAATAACCAACATAAAAGAGAGCGCGAGACCAGATCAAAGCAAACAGTAAACCCCGACACCAAGAAACTCCAAAATTACTGCGTGAGCTGAGAACACCCAGGAAGCGCGCGACTTCCCAAAATAACCTCCAATTATCCGAACCGGTCTGAAACACCTGAAATGCGACAGCAGGGCTGTAATCCCGATAAAATCACCATGATTGCAGAAATGCACTATATGCAGTATGTAAATGCTAATGCGAAATGTGTCGAAACATCGAGCCAGATACAGGACCCGGTTGGTCAAATTTTAGGGTGCAACAGCTGCCCCTATTCAAGCGGCTTGGACCTGAATGGTTGAAGAGCGCCCAGCCTTTAATCATTCAAAGGTAGAAGATGGTTGAATATAAATGAAACCCTGGAATTTGCCAACCGCAAAATAAACTGCAAAACTGCTTGAGAAATAGCGTCTAATAAATTGAAGTCTGGTTGTCACGGCAACAACTGTCAATTATCTGATAAATTTTCTGTTGTTTTTTCTTCAACATCAATCACCTGCGTGACGCCACAGGTACTGATTCTTCGGAATAATGCTTCGAAAAAGCAAACACCTTCCCATCTACTATGGGATCTTTTCTGTCGACTCATGGTTCACGGCAAACCTGAGGAAACTCTCCTGGGGAATTCTGAATTGAACTGCCTGGCACCTATTTCGACGAAGGCGACAACTTCAGAAGTTTGATATATGTCAATCTTTCTTTTTCGATGCTGACGTAACAACCAAATATGAAGAAATCACTCCGCTGAGGGAGAAGAGAGCTTAACCAAACAACTCTGCAGGGGAACAGATTCGAAATCCAATAGGTAACCACCCTGGTCTATGTTTCGACATGCGTATGTTTGAAATGATGCAATGCCCTATATGACATGTAAATGTTATGCGTTTGTAACCGCAATACCCTATACGGCATGAACATGCTATGTATTTGTAAATGCAATGCCCCATACGACATGTATATGCTATGCGTTTTGATAGATGCAAATCTGACGATATATGCAAATGCTAATGTAAGCTCTAGCTGCCAGAGAACACCAGGTCTACAAACCGTTTGGCAAAATAAATGCCGAAGGAAAAGTCAATTCCACTGAAGGTAATCGGTTATCACATAATCATCTCGACGATATTCTTTCTAACCACTGTCAAACTGTATTCCGTGGGGATTAACCCAATAGGGGTTGATTGTGAACGGCTCACTGCTGGAAATGCCCCTTCTGTCAAGGATATCAATCTTAATCGGCTGGGGATACTCCTGATCCTACTCTGATGCGGGGTAAAATACAATATCAATTCTTCCGGGAACAATACACAACTTTCAACTGCTGAAGAGGAGCAATTCTGATTTAACAACATCCATACGACGTTCAACATTAATCGGGGAACTGGCATCCATTAAGCTTCGTATCGGGAAACGGGACAATATTATTGCATCGGGTATTTACACATTTTTTGTTTTTTAGGATAACAACGGGTTATTAACGAGATGGAAAATGCTAGACGAGAACTAGCATTCAAAGGTAGACTACCAGGCGAGAACTGATAGCAAAATAAATTAGGTTAATTGAACGAAAATTGGGTTTTTTATGTTTTGAACGTCAAACGGGGCTGACTGGATAATAGGTAAAGGAAAAGACAACCAGACGAGAACTGGCTGAAAGCTGACGTGTACCAGGCGAGAACTGATACAACAATAGGTTAAAGAAAAGAAAACAACCAGACGAGAACTGGTTGGAAGTTGACATGCATCAGGCGAGAATTGATGTTTACGGAAAAAAAATATCGACGATACAATAACTGGTTAAAAAGAAGACAGGTACCAGGCGAGAACTGGTACTTACGGAAACGTGGGCCAAACGAGAACTGGTTACCGGTTTGCCAGGCGAGACCTGGGCTTTGGAAACGACTAGGTTACGAAGTTCTGACACGTAACAAATTTAAACTGTAGGATAACAATCTACCGACAACACGGCTCTTTTTTTTTCCGATAAAGGTAATGACACGACTCCCCGATACTCAACTCTGGCTGGGGATAAACAAACTTGCTTGCACAACTTGCCCCAGTACAATTCAACTTGCCCCAATCCAACTTTTGGGAATATTGCTCTGAAAAGCTTTCTACGAGACGATCTCAAGATTATTTTCCCCGGTATCTGTACGACAAAAGGATTCAACCTCAATCGAACAATTGCCAACCCAGTTGGTCTTCACTATCTCTGAAGTGACTTTGCCCCTGAATGAGCGTATAAGCGACTTAACCTGATCTGATTACCCACTGGAAGGTTTTGCTTTCAAATCACGACATTCTAGATGATTGCCCCCAATTGGGTCTCGAGAAAATTCATTTCTGATCAACTGCTTCTCAAATAAACTGCCCCATAATCAACTTATGCTTCGGGCCTTGTCCTCAGACTAACTGATACTGAACTTACTGAAAATTAATGCCCCTGATTCACAGGATTTCACAACATACACCATTCTGGTTCAGACTACTGTATTTTTCAGTCCTGTTCGATTATTCCCTGTTGGAATTTCCTTCGTGTCAACTACTATCCTGCAAGTAAAATTGTCTATTCACGAATGGTAATTTTAATGCAATGTTTATGCAGATTTTGAAAAAATTTGTGCTGTCACTCATTTATGTGTCATGATTGTGAGTGACGAATGAACCAGAGTTCAAACGTAGTGCTGATTTGATCAGTGAAAAATACAACAAAGATATGATTAGCAAATCAAGAAGGAGTCAGGTTACTCAACCTTATCGCAATGCGCTTTCAGAATAAACCCTGCCTCAATTAGGTCTTTTAAGGGTTGTATCGTGGTCGGGTTCACGGTTCGTGAAACAAAGGATATTTGGCTCAAATTATAATTTGTACCCACCCCTTCTACGTGATGATCTCCGATCCTAAAGTTCAGTCAACTTAGCTCGAGCGCTCGCCTCTTCGAGAGGTATGTTGAATGGTAAGAACCATAACTAAGGAATTCACAAGGTTTTTTCGGAGCGACAGTTACTCCTTTTTCGCTTTCGGTGTCTGTATACACAACTTTGTCCTTCACTGGGGATCTATTTTTTTCTATCCCTTCTTTTTCATTCTTTTTGATTCCCTAATTTTTGCCTGGACTGACTCCTTTTGAGTTCTTTTCGATTTTTTCCGATTTTTGAAATCCAGCGGGATGCCCTGATTTTTGCCTAAGTATTAGCTTTCCAGCTTTTTCATTTCTTTTTTACTTAGCGGGCTTTCTTATTTCTTTTTTCGTTCCCTTTGGGCACAAAGTCATGTGACACTGGTTGTCTTGATTGCTCCGAAAGGATTACAACTGTTTCACTCCTGATTGATGAGATTTAACCATTGTGATTGACGAGATACAACCTCTTGAGAGGTATAAACTGTTATTGGCCCTCGAATGGAAACATTCCTCTGTAAGACTTGAACGCTCGGTCAAGCTACTGATAACTACCCTGCCCCGGGTTAAGATGTGAGGGTTAAAAAGTCCGAAAAAACTTCTACTTCCTGGCTCGAAGTGGTTAACAAGGGACTAACTCCTTATATCTCCAGTGTTTAGGGGATTTGAAACAATGCCTTGTACGTCATCGGCAAGGTTTTATCTGAAAGCATACGATCATCGGTCATGAGTTTATTTCGTCATCCTCCCTCCAATCTTTACTAATCATGTGACAAAGTGGAGTGAATAAAATGCGAGTGTTAGTGTAGTACAATAAATGAGCGACAACGACATGATTAATTCAGAAAAATGCATAGTCACCTTATTAATGTCACCATTCGAAACATACAATATTTACAGCAAATAGTAACTGACAGAAAGAAAACTACAAATGCAAATGGTATAAAAGTCTGAGGACTGCCAATGTCGAGGCGCCCGCCTGTCTGAATCACTGGCTCCTTTGAAAACAACCTTCTGAATCTACGAGCTTAGACAACTGAGAAGTTGGTATGAACAAACAGAAATCCTTCTCAAAAGGAAATGCGATCTTGGTCGATCAACTGTTGTACTTTCGCCTGAAACGCTTGACAATCTTCCGTCGAATGCCCTGGAGAGTCACCATGGTAACCACACTGAACGTGAGGATTGTACCCAGGAGGGTAAGGTTCTGGAACTGGCTTAAGAGCTTTAGGTTCCACCAAAGAACTCTGGATCAAAGATGGTAGAAGCTGGCTATACGGCATAGGCACTGGGTGAGAAGGAGCTTTCCTTCGTTCCAAATTGTTGCGAGGTCGATTCTGATTCTGACGCTGATTCTGATAACCTCGACCACGAGTTTGCTGATTTGCAAGGGAAGCGACATAAGATTCCTGATATGGTGCCCTAGGCACAGTTGTTCGTCCAGCATAACAAGCCACAGGAGGTACTGATCTCTGATAAGATGAAGAACCAACAAAATTCATCGATTCGTCTCGAGGATATTCAACATTTGGCCTGACTGCATTGATCACAACTCCTTCTTCATTCTGATAGTCGCAAGGGTATTCAGTTTCATTAGCCGGATCGTTTGAAATAATCTGAATTTTCCCGATTCTTATGGCATACTCAAGGCGTTCTCCCAATATTACCACGTCAGAGAAACTTAACGGAATTCCAAGCAGTCTTTCGAAGTACGGGTCTTGTAGGGAATCTACAAACATGCTCGTTAACTCTCGGTCCAAAAGCGGTGGGTGCACTCTGGCAGCAAATTCTCTCCATCTCTGAGCATACTTCCTGATAGGTTCATTGTTCTCTTGAGACAATTCTTGCAACTGCATGCGATGGGGAGCTATGTCTAAATTATAATCGTACTGCTTCAGAAAAGCTCTGGCTAAATCCACCCATGATTGAATCTGATTTTTCTCTAACTGCATATACCACCTCACAGATGCCCCAGTCATACTATCTTGAAAGCAATGGATCATCAATCTGTCATCTCGCACAAACGAAGTCATTCTTCGACAGAACATCATCAAATGTTATTTTGGACAGCTATCTCCCGTGTACTTCTCAAATTTCGGCACTTTGAACTTATAAGGCAACACCAGGTCAGGAACCAAACACATGTCTGCAGCATTCAGGTTAACAGCATCTTTCATTTTCAAAGCTTTAAATCTTTCTTCCAATGCTCAGAGTTTTCTATCCGTCTCAAGAGCTCTTGGATCTACGGTCCGGGCTATTGGAATATCTCTTCGGTAATTCCCCACAGGGAAAACAACACCTTGATTGTTAACAGGAGGAGGACGTTCATTTCGGGCAACAAACTGCTCATGTCGATCTCGGTTCTCAACAGAAGGTTGTACAACTTGGTCTGCAGTAACGTTGTTCGCTTGCGGGAAGTCTTCCATAGAATCATACAGAGGGTTGGACGTCATAGTGAACCCTGCCAAGGTATTAGGAGACTGGAAATTGCCTTCAGACATAGCTACCAATAATCTTCAGCTGACTTCAACGCTCGATTCTGCTCAAATCTACTCAACCCCTAGGTCGGTCTTCTGACAATCAACAGTTGCTCAATCCAAACTCCGGGTAATCACCTTTAGGAAACAAAGGCTGGATCAGAACTCTGGCTAACTGGAGGATGATATGAAATATGATGCAGCACGTTTATGCAAATGCAAATACAATATGCAAGATGCAGCAAACAACGGGATCACAGCCCCCACACAATCTGAACACTGCCGCGCTGCTGACGGAGTACGTTCGCTCTGAAGAGAGATGCCAAGATAACGGGTAGGTTGGAAGTCAAGGTTCCTGCAAAAACCCTCCCACTCACGGGTAATGGACCTAGATCTGTCAAGGTACGACATCCTATGCGGTCGTCAGCGTCACAGACTTTCAAAACTGACGATACGATTCCCAGAAGGAGTGGCATCATCAAGTCTTGAAGAGGCCTCACTTATCTAACTTCCAAATGATCGATTCCCAGAGTCGACAATCCAACTAACCAGCAACCCGAGCCACCCAAAGGGTGGGACAAGAGGCCAACCAGAAGAACCTCGTCTGAGTTTGGATTTCGCGGGACACTAGTACAAGCAAAGCCGGTACGCGCCCACTAATTTCCACTCTAATTCTAAGGTGCACTCAAGCCCAGGTCCGACTTATCTCTCAAAGGAACATCCCCACCCAACAGCACAACAGCAACAAATAATAGCAATACAAAAATAATAAGCACCCAATAGACAAGCAAACAAGCGCTAGGATTGACTCTCTTAGGGGACGTTGGATCCCACATGCATAAGGAACTATCGCAGTCCTTAGCAGCTAGGGGACGTTGGATCCCCAGCAGAGTCGCCAGCTGTCGCTACTGCGAAAATCGGCGCCGGCTGAACAGAAGAGTCGCCACCGTGCGTTATTTATCCCAACAGGAGGGAAAGGAAACGCTCGAAGTAAACCTACCGCAAAGACGGGAAAGGTATGGTCGTCGCAACCAAACCTGGGTTCGGGAGTCGGTTACGCAAGGGGAAGGTATTAGCACCCCTCACGTCCGTCGTACTCGACGGGATCCACGCTTGCTTGGTTTGTCTAAAGGATGCAAAACAATCTATCTACGGCTGCTAAATCTAAACGGAAGGGAATTGACTCGATAGAGCGTCACACTCTATGCCTACGTATTCTCAAGAGAGAAAGTCAGAGTCAACGTAGTTCAGGACTACGGGGAATTGGCTCGCCAAGACTTTGTGTCTTGTGCCTACGTACTTCCACACAGCATGGAAGATCAGAGCTTTCGTAGTTCAGGCTAACTACGGCTAGATTGGGTGTTCTCACACACAGGAAGTGAGAGATTAAGTTGGTTTTAAAGGTACGGGAACCTATGGGAAAAACTACGGTATGGCCTCAAATGCGCAAGGGCAAGAGAAAGGGGAAAACATCAGTCGTCAGCGGGAAAGTCTCGATCGCACAGCAGCGAGAGAACAAAAGGTTAGTTGTTAGTGTGCTCGCTAGGATATCGCATCCTATGCCTACATATTCTCGTTCAGTACGAGAAATCAGAGCAACTGTAGTTCAGCTAACTACGGGTAGAACGGAGACCACAACATCAATCTCGTTTTATTAACATTCTGAAAAGGATTACAATGATTGAATACGGGAAATAAACTCCTAAAAATATCCTATCCATCTATAATGGAAAATCAAATGGAAAATAGTCCCCTAACAAATGGACTTCTAAAACTACCTCTAAAAGGGTGAAATAAACTCTATGAAAAATTGTATCCTAAAAGAAAAATATTAAAATCTATATATTCTCTATCTTTTATTTCTTTATTTTTTTCACATATACCTTTTCAACTATTTTTCTTCTTTTTTCAATATTTTTCTCTTAATATTCTTTTTCATATTCTTTTTTTAATATTCTTTTTCTTGAATCTTTTTTTCAATATTCTTTTCTCAATCCTTTTTTCAATATTCTTTTTCTTGAATCTTTTTTTTTTTATATAAAAAAATCTAAACAAAATGAGGATAAAAGAAAAGAAAATAAAGAAAAAAAACAAGAAAGGAACACCAGGGGGGTACACTGCAGGCCCAGGGAGGCAGCAAAAACCCAAAACAGAAATGTTAAGGGCCCAACCCAACTAAGCCTGCAAACAAAAATGCTGGGAAGGGGGGTGCATGGCCAAAACGCAGGGTGTATGCCCAGAAGATCTTGTTACTGGGCCCAGCCCATTCGTAGCAGAAAAAAAACGAGGAAAGGGGTGCGAATGGCCAAAAACGGGGGTACGGATAAAAAAAAATGAACTTGGGCCAATAGTCCAGCCCATCACCCACGAGGGCTTCCTTGCTTCCAATCAGTCCACGTTGAAACCCTAATCTCCCTTCTCTCCTTCTCCCAGCTTCCGCCGTCGGCAACTCATTCCCGACCTTTACGTCTCAATCTCCCTGTTGCTCCTCACAACCCTTCTTCCACTATCATCACCTGCAAACAGGACATAAAACTGAACCATCAAAGTCAAAGCGTTCACGATTTCTCGTTCTGAGTAAGTTTTGAAGCTTTGAAGCGCTGGTGAATATCCATGGCGTTCATTGTAGATCTGGAGATTCGCGAGCTTGAAGGTTGATTACGAAGACTCGATGAGAGCTTCGGTGGATTATTGATGAAGACTTGAAGCAAGTTTCTGGAGAATATCTTTAAAGCTGGATGAAGATCATCGAGGATCTTGACGTTCCTGGTGAACAAGTTCTTGGACGAGTCTTGCGGAAGATCACTCGTAAATGGTTTGCTTGAAGCTTCTTGGAAGATTGCTACGAGTGTTGTTGATCTTGCGATGACTTCTGACGAAGCTTCTTAAAGAAATTTTCTGGAGATTGGCGAAGGTTATGGATGAATATCTTGATGCATGTTCTTGCGTTTCTGGGGAATCACCGATGATGTTCACGAACTCTGAAGAACGATGATGATGATGATGTTTGATGATAGCTAAAGAACGAAGAATATGCGATGATGATCTAACACTTCTGGAAAACTGGCGCTGAAACATATGAAGAGCCGGATGATGATTCTAGGTGAATCTTGAAGTGTTGATGAATGTTGAAATGATGATGATCGGAGAAAAAGATGATTGGAGGTGAAGATTCGTATGAATCTTGATGATGATTATTGGATCGGAGAAAGATGAAGGTGAGAGGAGAAAGATGAATTTCTGGAATTTTTTCAGTTTCCGGCGGGTTGTTGCGGTGGTCGGAAGGAGTTAGGGTGGTCGGAGGTGAGCGGTTAGGGTGGCCGGAAGAAGTTGGGGGCGGTGGTTGCATGGCCGCCGGCCATGCAACCGGTGAAGCTCAGGCGACGACAGGTGGCGGTGTTGGTGGCAGAGGGAGCAGATGCATGAAGCACACGTGTTATGGGAGAGAGAGGAGGGAGAGCCATGTGTGTGTGCAGTAAATGTGGTGGCTAGTCCTGGCTTGAACGCGTGGCTTGGTTTTTATAGTGACACATGGCAATACACTGGACTGATATGGAATGGGCCTCAACCACTATTCTGGGCCCACGAAAATGAGTTCAACAATAGCAATTAAAGACTGATAAACCAAAATTAAAACTCATTAAAAGAAAAAGATTGACAATGGATTAACGGACTATTAATGCAAAATGACAATTGATTAGTTAGTAAAAGCTGCTAATGAACTATCAAATCTAATTTAACTAATTAAACCTAATTAACCCTATCTAATAAAATCTAATCAATTAACCTAGATTAAACAAAACAATTAATCCTAAACAATTAATATTCTAACTAATAATATATGATTAAATCTAAAAATCTAATTAACATCTAAAAATTAATATTCAACTAATAGAAAAAAAACTGTTAATCTCTATTAAAACTTATTTAAAATCTAGAAAAATGATTTATTCCTAAATCTATTATCTATCTAAAAAATCAAAACTCCATTAATTTCTATTTAAAAACCTATTAAAAAAATGTTCTATTAAACTATCATCTAAAAAAATATGACTTAATATCTAAAAAGAAAAGTTTATTCTAAAATCTATTAAAAAACAATTTATAAATTCTAAAAAAGGTTTAAAACTATTAAAAATATTAAAAGAAATCTATTTAAATTCTAGAAACTCTATAAAGCCTATTTAAAATCTACAAAAGGCTATTAAATTCTAAGAAAAGTAAACAAAGGCAAATAACCAACATAAAAGAGAGCGCGAGACCAGATCGAAGCAAACAGTAAACCCCGACACCAAGAAACTCCAAAATTACTGCGTGAGCTGAGAACACCCAGGAAGCGCGCGACTTCCTAAATTAACCTCCAATTATCCGAACCGGTCTGAAACACCTGAAATGCGACACCAGGGCTGTAATCCCGATAAAATCACCATGATTGCAGAAATGCACTATATGCAGTATGTAAATGCTAATGCGAAATGTGTCGAAACATCGAGCCAGATACAGGACCCGGTTGGTCAAATTTTAGGGTGCAACAAGTATCACAAGGAAGTCTCTATTAAAGGGAGGTTTAGCATTTTGCATCGGGGAAAGCCTCCTCTTGGGTGTGCGCTTTCTAGTGAGGGCTTCTATCTGCGTCGTTTCCTCACCCCCTCTCTTGTCGCCCTTTCACTTGATTTGCGGTGGAAGGGTGGATTTGATCTTAGATGTCGAATTCACCATTTTCTCTAATTTTTAGGTAAAATGGTTTATAAGCCCGAGGGTGCCATCATGATCGACGAGGAACCCGAACTCAATTTTATTGATGAGGAGGTGAAGGTCGTGTAGGCCCGCTCGACGTCCGATTGGGTCGGCCAGGAATCTCTCAGCATCGTCTCGCGCTTTGCTGTCGACGATTTAGATGCCTTTGCTACCGTCGAGGATCTGTCTGAGGGGGCCTCAACGAATTGGACGGTCTACAACCCATGGAGACACACCGGATATTCTCATCGTTCAAAGAGATGTGGTTCCTGTTGCACCCTAAAATTTTCTCAACCTATTTCACTTGGTTTATGTTTCAATTACATTAGCATTTGCATATAGAGTCATGTACATAATCTAATCATCTGCATAGCATAGCATAGCAAGTCATCCAACAAGGGACCAAGTACTATTCTCATCTCTATGAGCCTATCAAGAGGTTATTATTCAAATTCAAGCGTATCCAAGTCATCAGAAATAAATTGAAGTCTAAGAAGCCAGTGGATCAAGCAGTGGGCCTCTTCCCTATCTTGAGGGTATTTGAAGATCATCAAAGAAGTTGTGAGCTGTGAGTTGAGCATGGAGGATATATAGACATCATGGGAGACATGGAGAGTCATTTTTAAAAAGAGGCAAGTCATTGATGTGATCAAGAGCTGCAGTTGAAGACAGTCAACTAGGGTTTCATCTGGGTCAACCCTAGGTCAAATGACTGATTGAAAGGCATCAAGGTCTATATGAGAGATGTGGGGTTCATCATTTGACATGTAGATAAGGATGTGGTGTTGTGCCAATAAGAAATCAAGAGAAATCAAGGAGAAGAGGAGTTTCTAAATTAGGGTTTCTGTGTAAAATCCCCTGATTTAGGGAAAACTTCCAAGCAAGATAATTCAAAATGCAAGCTTCAAATGGATACTTGGCCAAAATGAAAATTGTAGAGGATCTCAAGACCTTTAATTTGAGTGGTGGAAGACATCAAGGATATTTATAGAACTCAAGTTATGGTCCTTGCAAGTTACAGGTCATCTGAGGTATCTGAAATTTTGTCTGTGAAAGTTACTTGTCTTCCAAGCAACTTTTACCCCTCAAGAAAATTTCAAATGAATTTATGGTCAACATAAGAGTTGTTCCTCATTGTCTTAGATTTCTAGAAAGGTATGGTATGCCTTCATATGATTTGTGGAACTCTACTTATGACCTTGGCAAGCAAAGGGTATTTTGGTCATTTGAGAATTACAGGTCATTTCAAGCCTATGCCCAAAACTCATGCAAGGAAGCTTCAAATGAAAAACTTCACAACATCAAACTTGCTCCAAATGACATTTTGAGTCTAGAAAAGTGATCATGAAAGTTTGGAAATGTTCATAGCTCAAGGTTCCAAATTTGGTCATTTAAAAGTGAATTTAATGAATAAAAGTGACCTAAAAATGAGATTTTTCATAACATGGCCAAATGGGATGAAATTATAGGTCATTTTGATTAGAAAAAATGATTTAAGAACATTGACAAAAGTAGATTTTTGAGTTTGGTTCAAAATTTGGAAGTTATGCTAGTTGGCTTACAAAGGAAGTAACATATCCAAAATCCAAGGGAATTGTGCACAAGAAGTTTCTACCAAGTTCTAGAGTGTTCTATGAGTGTCTATATATTGAGTAGAGTGGCTTCATTCAAGGGTTGGAATTTCATTTTGATCAAAACACCAAGTTTCATCTCATTCTTCCATTTTGCAAATCACATAAGAACTCTATCAAATCTTCATCATTCTCCACAATTCTTGATCCTATCATCACCTACCTCCATCATAGATCAAGTTTCTATCAATATCTGATTAAATTGAAGCTGAGTTCGTGTGCTACCAACTTCATCATCCAAAGTGCAAGAAGATTGTGATTGCAAGATTAAGGACATTTGAGCAAGTGCTATTGCATACAGAACCAAGGATCAAGTCTGTTGATCAAGTCCAAGGCATTGCAAGCTTTGGATCCAAGGATTTCTGCATCTGTTTCCATCTTTAAACCAGGTTAGTTTTCCTATCGAATTAGAATGAATTAGTTAGAATAATGTAGAATATTTAGGTTAGAATGGTTAGGCATAGTTAGATGATTGATTCTGGTGAATTTGAAGGCATTTCATGGAGGTTACCATTGGAGCACCAAAACTGTTTTGGCTTAGAACACCTAGGTTAGGGCATGATAATCTTGGTTAGATAGATAAAAATGATCAGCATAGCATGTAGATTGTATTAGTGTAAGAGTTGGCAAGAATTAGCAAGATTGATGTCAGTGCAAAATGGTGGAACCAGGGTGTTCTACCTATCGGGTTTGGATATGGATTGAGTTTTAGAGGAAATTGAGACTATGGCTGTGTGGAGGAGAAGATGTAGAACATTTTTTCTTTTTACAGAATTGAATTTCATGGAGAATTGAGGTTGTATGAGTATGATGAACTCTGGTTGGTGCAAGCTCGTGCATGGTTCTTTAATGGCTGAAACCCTAGCTTTGGAGAAGAAGCATGATGGCCGTTGGGTGAAGTCTCCCTTGTTGACTAAAGCTCTAATCGCATGGCTAGGATTTGAAGTTGAATTTGGAGGGAATTCTGGGTGCCAAAGCGCACCGTTTCATTAAACCATTCTGACTGGGCTTTAGTTGTTCATGCTATCCACACCCCCAAACGCCAAGGCCCAACCAAATGAACTAACCTTTTTACTAATTGCACCGTTTTCCTTTTTTATTTTATTTTTGTGTTTTCTGATCAACTGGGCCCAGACGCGCTTTGCTATGCGCGCCCCCCAGTCTGGGCCCATCATTCATTCTTAACTGAAATAATTGATAATTGCACCCCAGCCAACTTAATTCATATTAATCTCATTCATTTTTTTTATTTCTTTAAAAAATCATAACAAATAGAAAATTGCATATTTTTAAATGGTTGTTTTTGCATCTTTTTCATATTTTTGTTAAGAAAATTTTCACATAATAAAATTAGCATTTCATTTTATTTTTGTATTTTTAGTATATTTTTCTTTTAAATAGGTTTTGAATAATGTTTAGTTTAATGCATGATATTGTTGATTTTAGTTTAGTTAGATACTTTTACATTTTGGATCCATTCTTTTTAGGGTGATTAACTTAGAACTTTAGCTTGTATATAAGATTTAATTCATGATTTTAGGGCTTAATTTTAGATGGTTTGTTTAGGTGTGATTAGGAGAATCAAAACTAGGGTTTAGAGATAACATAGGTATAGTAAATCATTTCTCTTAGGAGTGTTAGTTTGAATTTTGGGGTATGGGACTATAGGGGTATTATGGGTAGATAATAGACCCTTAGAAATTACTAGGTTTCCCCTATTTTACTATTACTATTAGTATATTGCTTGTGCTTGCTTGATTGTGTGGTGTGCCCTCTCTAGGGTTATTGTTTGACTGTGTGGGGTATTGGGCCTGCTTGGGGTTTGGGAGTTTGAGTTGAAGACTGTGCTGATGAAGCCCATTGAAGATTAAAGAATGAAGACCAATTTCCAGAGTTGATATGGAGTATCTCTTGCTGGAAGCTATTGAAGGTTATAGGATCTAGGAGTTAGGCAGAGCTCTAGAGTAGAAAAATTGATTCACAAATGTGGAAGGTCTTGGTTGCCTCCATCCCTCTCTATGATGCAGAGTCTCTCTAAGACATTCACCCCCTTCCTTTGGAAGGCTTGGTGATAGTGTCTAAGAGATAGAACTCTTGAGAGAAATATTCTATGTGTTGTTAGCAGTCTGTTTGCCACCTTTGGTGGTCAACTAATTGCTTAACACCCCAGCTCATTCTTGTGATTGGTTCCTCAGCTTGGAGATTGGGACTTGAAGAAAAGCCATTGGAGATGAAGACAAAGACCTTGCTTGAAGGCTGTGAAGATGAAGGCTGATGCTTGCTTGAAGCTTGTAGATGTTTGGAGATGACTTGAAGACAGAAGTTGGTGAAGACTTTTTGCTGTTTATAATTCTTGATGTATTGTTTGAATTTCCCTGACTGTATTGCTTGCTGTTTAACCTGTTAGGTTGAAAGTGAATTCTGTTCACTTTTGCCTGTTGTTTTCTAGGTTCGAGGTTGAGTGGGACTCCCTTGCCTCGCTTGTATTGCTGCATCCATGCATTTTACTGCTTTATTGTATATATGCTATTGTTTCTGTTTCCGTCTATTCCCCTTAGGATCTCTGTTTCTCTCTACGCAAGAGAGGAGCATGATAGACACTAGGTCTTAACCCATGCATGATAACATTAGGATAGTTTAATTCCCTTTTCAACCATAGGTTAGAGTTCTGTCTCTTCTTTCTCAAAACAAACAGAAAAACACAATAAAATTTCAAACACAATAAAAGACACTTCTTCCGTAAAAGAATGTGAACTCATCAAAACGTCATTTTTGTCCGCTTGGACTGTTAATCAGAAAACCCTTTTTCAGAAGGAATAAAAACAATCAAGACAGACTTGTGTCGTACGTGGCCCGAACTACGTTTGCTCTGATCTTTCATGCTGTATAAAAGTACGTAGGCATAGGATACGATATCCTAGCGAGCAACCTTCCCCTCCTTTCCCGTAGGTAGGCGAACTACGTTGACTCTGATTTCTTGTTCCAGACGGGAATACGTAGGCATAAAGTGCGATACTTTGTCGAGTCATTTTCTTTTCTTTTTAACCCTTAACCTTTAGTTTAGATAGAAATAACAATCCATAACCGAAAACAAGCGTGGATCCCGTCGAGTACGACGGACGTGAGGGGTGCTAATACCTTCCCCTTGCGTAACCGACTCCCGAATCCAGGTTTTGGTTGCGATGACCATCCCTTTCCCCGTTTTGCGGTAGGTTTACCTCGAGCGTTTCCTTTCCCTCCGTTGGGATAAATAACGCACGGTGGCGACTCTTCTGTTCAGCCGGCGCCGATTTTCGCAGTAGCGACAGCTGGCGACTCTGCTGGGGATCCAACGTCCCCTGGCTGCTAAGGACTGCGATAGTTCCTTATGCATTTGGGATCCAACGTCCCTTAAGAGAGTCAATCCTACCGCTTGTTTTCCCGTCGAGGATTTTGTATGGATTTATATTTTCGTCATTTACTTTCAGCATTATATTATTGTTATTATTGCTGTATTGGGGTGTGACGGGTGTTCCATGATTGAGAGATAAGCCGGACCTGGGCTTGAGTGCACCTAGAATTAGAGTGGAAATTAGTGTGCGCGCACGTGCTTTGCATGTCCTAGTGTCCCACGAAATCCACACTCAGACGAGGTTCTTCTGGTTGGCCTCCTGTCCTACCCTTTGGGTGGCTCGGGTTGCTGGTTAGTTGGATTGTCGACTCTGGGAACCGATCATTTGGAAGTTGGCTAAGTGAGGCCTCTTCAGGATTTGATGATTCCACTCTTTCTGGGAATCGTATCATCAACCCTGAAAGTCTGTGACGCCGACGACCGCATAGGATGCCATACCTTTGTCAGTTACTAGGACACCTACCTGTGAGAGGGTTTTGGGGTTATGCAGGTAACTAGACCTTCAGATACCGGTTATTTCTTGATCTGAGATCCTGGGTATTTATGGACAGTTATGAGGTCTATCAGAGACCAATCAGAGTTATGTTGTGGGGTCTATCAGAGACCAGTGTTGAAGCTTTGTATTGGGTCTATCTGAGACCAGGGTTTGAGGAATTCTGGAGGGTCTATTTGAGACTTTTGATATGGTTCAGGCTTCTCAGCTATGGCATTTGGTCCCTGTTGCATGTTACTTGCATTGCATTGCTTGCATAACCATTATCATTGCATTCCATTAACGTGTGTCTGTGCTGAAGGTGCATTTGCATATTCCCTGGTTCTAGTGTCCGGACTTCTGAGTATTGATCATGGCTGGTTTGAGGATGACAGTTGCCTACAAGTTACCTGTTCCTGATATTGCTCCCCTCCTGGGTCTGATTTCTCTTGCTGATGAGGATGTCCGTAGAAGCTTCAGACAGAGTTACGGACGGTTGTTGAGATTGGTTCGCAAACCCACTGATGAGGAACTGAATGGGCTGTACACACTGATGCAATTCTATGACCCTGCTTTGAGGTGTTTCACATTTGCTGACTTTATTTTGGGGCCTACCATTGAAGAGTATGTAGAGTTTACGGAGCTGCTGGTACAGAATAAGGTTCCCTTTATTCACTCTGCCGCTGAGCCCAAGTTGGAGGATTTAGCTAAGGCCTTGCACATGAATGCTTCTGAGCTGTTGCTGACTTCTTGGCGCGGGGTTCTAGGTTTCTCTCTCCAGTTTCTGATTGGTAAGGCTCAAGAATACGCCAAGAATGGATGTTGGGTGGTCTTTAACGCTGTTTTGGCTCTATGCATTTATGGGATAGTGCTGTTTCCCAATTTCTCGAACTTCGTGGACATGGATGCATTTCATTTGTTTGCTGCTGGTAACCCTGTACCTACATTGATCGGGGACTTCTACCATTCGATGCACTACAGAAATGAGAACAGGAGAGGCAAGAACGTTTCTTGTTGCGTGCCTTTGCTGTACATGTGGTTTAAGAGCCATCTTCCCCTGAAGGGACCTTTTGTGGATAGTGCAACTACAGCTGACTGGCCAGAGCGCCTGATGAGGCTATCTTCTGAAGACATTGAGTGGTTTGACCGAGACTTGCTGGGGTCTGAGCTTATTTTCAGTTGTTCTGGGTATCCTAATGTTCCATTGATAGGGAGAAAAGGGTGTATCAATTACAACCCATCTCTGTTCGTTCGCCAGTTTAGATACGCATTGAAGAACCCACCTCAGGAGGAGGAAGTACAGGAATCTCTGTACTTCACCGGTGATTTGAATGGAGAGTTACTAGCCAAGCTTCAGCATGCCTAGATGCGTATTAACAGAAAGGGGAAACCACTGTTGGGGAAGAATGATTGTCAGGCTTATACACCCTACAAAGTTTGGATCCAAGAGAGAGCAAGACAATTGTTGATGCCATTTCCAGCTGCACCAGTCCCTGTTCATATTCCGGTAGAGGAACCGACCACTGTTACTATGGAGGTCTACGAGCAAGTTGTAAAAGAAAAAGAAGCATTGATGAAGATCAATGAAGGGTTAGAAAAGGAACTGGCTCAGATGCGTAGTGAGAAGAACAAGGCTGTGCATTCTTTCCAACAACAGATCGAATTAGTAAACAGGCTAGGTGCTGAATTGACTGAAGAGAAAAAGAAGCGTAAACGTCTGGGTCAAGAGTTCAGAAGCTCTCATGACATGTTGGAATCCAAAAAGAAAGCACTCGATGCCACCCACCGAGAAATCTCTTCTTGTAACAAGACGTGGAATGTTACGCTAACCAACAACAAAAAGAGGGAAGACAAATTGAAGCAGCAAATTTCTGAACTCGAAGAGCAGTTGAAGGCTAACATTAAGAAGTATGAAGAAGAGGTGATGACCAGGTATAGTCTCTAGAATGCATTGAACAAGGCCATCGAAGGCAAGAACGAAGCTGTGTCTCAGAAGCGGAAGCTAGAGGATCGCTTCGGAGAAGGGGCATGGGAGGAAACCGCTGGTGACGTGCGACGCATTCTCAAGCGAAGAAATCAACTTGTTGAGGGTCTGCTTACCCGACCAAGTCATCCAGAGACTAAGAAGTTACTAGAAGAGTACCAGGCTTATGAGTGTACTTGACTGTTTCATCTATTAACGTGTATGCTTTATTTGCATAGCGCTGACCATCACCAGGATTGTTGGTTGAGGTCATGCCTTCTTATTGTACACTCAGTGATATTGTATTCTTGGCTTAATGGATTTCTCCGCAATATATGAGGTGTTTTCTATGATTCGGCTCCGATCACCGTGTTGCTAACACTGTCACCGCACTGACACATTCGCACTAGAATCGGGGAATGACATTCCCTAATGCACAGACACATATTGCATTGCATTCACATTCATATTGCATTACAGGTGATTATTGAATGGTATCTCATTTCTTGCACTGTACCAGGTCTTTTCAGGATTGAAGATCAGCGCCCGCACCGATACTCCACTCGTACCAACTGCCGAAGAATTATGGATCAAATGCAGAATGAAATGCAAGACATGCGTGAGAAGCTGGCGCTCTTCATGCAGACCATGGAGACCATTGCAAAAGGCCAGGAGAATTTGCAAGCTTTGGTGCAGCCTCTGTTGGTAAGGAATGCTGGGCACGGAAATGAGGATCATCAGTCTGTGCGAGTCGACACTATTCACGGGGATGGTACTCCCACACCAGTGGCTCCACCTGTAGTCAACATACCCGCTGCCAATGTGAACAACGGCGCTGCTGCCGGGAACGGTAACGTTGGGATTGGGAACGAGACTGTCGTCAACAACGTTGGGCTCGGAGATGTCAACCTGGGTGATAATATGGGAGGCAATGGCTTCGGTAATACGAGATTCGGCTTCAATGACCAGGGGTTTGATCATGCTGGGAAGTACGGCTTCAATGCTCAAGGCTTCGGACAGGACGGATTTGGTATGACTAATCAGGGTTATGGCGGATTCGGAAATGGAAATGGCGCTGGGTTAATGGCTTTTGGACCTGCTGGAGTCGCTCCGGGGTACGGTAACAGGGGGCGAGGCCCGGTAATGAATCAGACCAGAGTTGGCCGTAACAATGGATACGATGGATACGGGGCTGGGAATGGTATGTGGCAAGAAGATCAGCAAGAGGATGCTTTCTCCGGTGGAGGTTTCGAAGGTCCTATGGACGACTCTCAGAGAATCAGGATGCTCGAGGAGCAGATGAAGGGGGTCGTAAATCAAAGTGTTGTTGGCTTAGATATGACAACAATGGGTCTGGTGCCTGGCCTAAGGGTACCAATAAAATTCAAAGCTCCCACATTCGACAAATATAAGGGGGACACCTGTCCAAAAGTGCACGTGCGATCATACTACAGAAGGATGTCGGCGTATTCAAACGATGAGAGGATGCTAATGCATTTCTTTCAAGATAGCTTGTCTGGTCCTTCCCTCGAGTGGTATATGGGATTGGAACCAACTCAGATAAAGACATGGAAGCAGCTGGCTGAAGCATTTGTGGCCCACTATAAGTACAACAGTGACTTGGCACCCAACCGGGTCCAATTGCAGGGGTTGTCCCAGAAGAAGGGTGAGAGCTTCAAAGAGTATGCGCAGAGATGGCGCGACATGGCTGCTAGAGTTCATCCCCCTTTGGAGGACAAGGAAATGAATGATATGTTCATAGGAACATTCACTGGCATGTTTTATAACAAGTTGTTTCATACGTCTTTGGGCAGTTTCTCAGACTTGATCCTGATGGGAGAGAAGATTGAAAGTAACATTAAACAAGGAAGATTCCAAGCTGAGGAATCCACTTTGGTTGGCAGTAATAGAAGGGCTTTCGGTGGGCACCGTCAAGGCGATGCAAGCGCAGTATTTGGGGGCCGAGGCCGAGGCCGGGGCAGAGGTCGAAACCAGTACAATCAGCCGCAACAGGTGGCAAGTGTTACTATTCCGTTTCAACAACAACAACAACAGCAACAACAGCTACAACAGGGGGCACAGCCTGCCCAGCGTAGGTTCTAAGGGGGCAAACCAAGGAGGGTGTTTGAAAAGCCTCCTTCAACGTATGCAGAATTGCTACAGACGTTACTAGGTTTGAACTTGGTGGAGAAGAGAACTCTGGCGCCAATAACAGGCACTCCTCCGTACGGTTACGATGCAAGCAGGCACTGTGAATTCCACTCCGGGGCCCCTGGCCACGATGTAGAGGGTTGCCACGCGTTCAAGCATGTGGTGCAGGATCTATTGGATAGTAAGGCTATCAATTTTGGACAGGCGGGTCCGAACATAGTGCAAAAGCCCATGCCCAACCATGGGGCAAACGCCATTTTAACTGAAGAGGGTTTGAACTTGATTATGAATGTTGACGACCTAAAGACACCGTTGGGCGAGATAAAGAGCAGATTATTGCAAGGGGGTGTGTATCCAGGTTGCGACGAGTATTGCTTAGAGTGTTGGACCCAAGATGGGGGTTGTGATGACTTAAAGAAGGGGATTCAGACTTTAATCGATGGAGGCACATTGCAATTTGACCGAGCAGCAATTGAAGAACCTGCAGAGTTATCAGCAGACAAGCAAAGTGATGTGGCTACTGTGACGATTCCCCGAAAAACGATAACTATAACGGCATCGGCCAAGCGACCGCCGATCACTATCACCAAGGCAGGACCAATCCCCTACGAGAGCACTAAGGCAGTCCCCTGGACTTATGGGTTGGAAGTGTACTGTGATGGGGTGAAAATTGATGTTAGCAAGCAGCCAGCTGAGACTGTAGACAACGTTGTCGGTACCGGAGGTATGACAAGAAGTGGGAGAATCTTCATATCGCCTGAGGTAGAGGCGGAACGACTGGCAAAGGGAAAAGGAAAGATGATTGAGAATGTCCCAGTACAGGGGAACGAAAAAGAAACGGCATCGAAGGATGTAGAAGAGTTCATGCGCTTGATTCGTAAAAGTGATTATAAAATTGTTGAGCATCTGCAACAGATGCCATCAAAGATATCTATACTGTCGTTGCTATTGTGCTCTGAAGCTCACAGAAATGCATTGCTGAAAGTTCTGGATACTTCCTTCGTACCCCAAGATGTTTCCGTGAATCTGCTGGAGGGGGTGTTGGCGCATGTGAACGCAGGCCATAGCTTGGGCTTTACAGACTTTGATTTGACCCCGAAGGGGAGAGATCATAACATGGCGTTGCACGTCTCTGTTGAGTGTAGGGGATCAGTCATGTCTCACGTGCTGGTCGATACCGGATCGTCTTTGAGCGTGCTGCCCAAGAAAGCGATGATGAAACTAGATGTCAGAGGAATCCTGTGCACGCCTAGTGACTTGGTGGTCAGGGCATTTGATGGTACGCGAAGAACAGTTTTTGGATCCATAACGTTACCTCTACAGGTGGGGCCGGAGGTTTTCGCGACTGAATTTTATATTATGGACATCCAGCCAGCATACAACTGCCTTCTCGGACGACCCTGGATCCATGGTGCTGGGGCAGTCACGTCTACCTTGCATCAAAAGCTGAAATACATGGTAGGGGACAGTGTGGTCATAGTCTGTGGAGAAGAAGATATATTGGTCAGCCATCTGTCATCATTCAAGTATGTAGAGGTCGACGGCGAGATTCATGAAACACCCTGTCAAGCCTTTGAAGGGTTGCGTATCAAAGACAAAAGTCCCGGGCCGAGTAAAGCTTCAGAGGTAGCCGTCTCGTCATATAAGGAGGCCCAAGCTCTGGTGAAGACTGGTGAGGCAAAGGGCTGGGGCAAAGTGCTGGATATTCCTGTGAAGATGGACCGATTTGGGCTGGGATATCAACTGTCGTCATCAACACCTGCTGTGGGGGCACCCCGTTTCAGAGGACCGATAACCATCACCGCTAGTGGAGTGTGTCACGAGGCCATCAACGCTGCTTCAGAGTCCGACGAAGGAGACAGTGACTGCGATATGGACGCCTGGATTCAGCCGAGCGTGCCAAGACAAGGATTATGCAATTGGTCTATTCAGGAGATTGTTCCTGTGACTCTCAAACAGTAATGCTTTGTTTTTTTAATTGTTGAACAATCTGGTGTCTTACCCGAGGCATCATGATTTTGCTTAGGGTCGTGCTGTTATGAACATTGCGTGTTTAATCATTAAATAAAAGGCGTTTTTTCATGTGCAAATATTGCGATCTCTGTTTTTCCTGTTTTGTGTTTTACAATAAAATGGCAACGTGGTTATTCGCTTTATACGCATTTTGAAGCATTTAACCATTCCTTTTGCAGGATGACATCTTCAGATGACATCATTGAACCACCTATGACTCGTCTCGACTTTGAGCACCCGGTATTTCAGGCCAAAGAAGAGATTGTTGAAGATGGCAACGTTCCTGAAGAATTGTCTTGGTTGGTAAAGCAAGAAGAACGAGTCATTCTTCCTCATGAGGAGGTCATCGAGATTATTAACCTAGGGTCGGAAGGGGTTGAAAAGAATATCCGTATAGGAGCTGCGCTGCAGAGCGACGTCAAGCGAAGACTGGTTGAAATGCTCAGAGAGTATAGTGATGTGTTCGCTTGGTCGTACGAAGACATGCCGGGGCTTGATACAGATATGGTTGTGCACCGTCTGCCGTTAAAAGAAGAATGCCCGCCGGTCAAGCAGAAGCTTCGCAGAACTAGACCTGATATGGCAGTGAAAATTAAGGAGGAGGTTCAAAAGCAGTGGGATGCAGGTTTCCTAGCTGTGACAAAATATCCCTCATGGGTCGCTAACATTGTACCAGTGCCAAAGAAAGACGGTAAAGTGAGAATGTGCGTAGATTACCGTGATTTGAATAAAGCGAGCCCGAAAGATGATTTTCCGCTTCCTCACATTGATGTGCTGGTTGACAACACTGCTCAATTCTCTGTATTCTCCTTCATGGATGGCTTCTCGGGCTATAACCAGATTAAGATGGCGCCAAAAGACATGGAGAAGACTACTTTCATAACACCTTGGGGAACATTTTGTTACAAAGTGATGCCCTTCGGATTGAAGAATGCTGGGGCAACGTATCTGCGTGCAATGACGACTCTTTTCCACGATATGATGCATAAGGAGATCGAGGTTTATGTCGATGATATGATTTCCAAATCCCAGACGGAGGAAGAGCAATTGGTGAATCTGCTGAAGTTATTCAAGAGGCTCAGGAAGTTCAGGCTGAGACTGAACCCTAACAAGTGCACCTTCGGGGTGAGATCGGGTAAACTGCTGGGGTTTATCGTGAGCGAAAAAGGAATAGAGGTTGATCCTGCAAAAATAAAAGCAATACAAGAGATGCCGACGCCTAGAACAGAGAAAGAGGTGCGCGGGTTTTTAGGGAGATTGAACTACATCGCTCGGTTCATATCTCACCTGACAGCCACGTGTGAGCCATTATTCAAGCTGTTGAAGAAAGACCAGGCTGTAACGTGGAATGAAAATTGTCAAAAGGCGTTCGATAAAATAAAACAGTATTTGCAGGAGCCTCCTATCTTGATACCCCCAGTGGCAGGGAGACCCTTGATTATGTATTTGACAGTTCTTGAGGGAAGTATGGGTTGTGTTCTCGGTCAACACGACGAGACAGGAAGAAAGGAGCATGCGATATACTACTTGAGTAAGAAGTTTACTGAATGTGAATCTCGATATTCAATGCTCGAAAAAACTTGTTGCGCGCTGGCCTGGGCCACCAAGCGTTTGAGGCAATACATGCTGAATCATACAACCATGCTCATCTCGAAGATGGATCCTATCAAATATGTATTCGAAAAGTAGGCGTTATCAGGGAGAATTGCCCGTTGGCAGATGGTTTTGACCGAATATGACATCCAGTATGTCTCGCAAAAGGCTATAAAGGGGAGTGTACTGTCTGAGTACTTGGCAGAGCAGCCTATTGAAGATTACCAATCGATGAGGTTTGATTTTCCTGACGAGGATATCATGTACCTAAAGATGAAAGGTTGTGAAGAGTCGTTGCCAGACGAAGGTCCAGAAATTGGTTCCAAATGGAAGTTGATCTTTGACGGAGCTGTAAACGCCTACGGTAGCGGAATAGGGGCAATCATCACTACTCCACACGGGTCGCACATCCCGTTTACTGCTCGATTGACCTTTCCAGTTACCAATAATGAAGCCGAATACGAAGCTTGTATCATGGGGCTTGAAGAAGCCATTGATTTGCGAATCAAAAATCTGGACGTATACGGAGACTCAGCTCTGGTGGTGAATCAAATAAAAGGGGAATGGGAGACACGTCAGCCTAACTTGATACCGTATATGAACTACGCAAGGAGATTGTTGCCTTTCTTTGACAAGGTTGAACTGCATCATGTACCGCGAGCGGAGAATCAGATGGCTGACGCCCTGGCCACTTTGTCTTCCATGTACAAAGTCAACTTCTGGAATGAGGCTCCCAGAATTGTTATCTCTCGACTTGACAGACCTGCCTTCGTATTTGCCATTGACGAAGCATCCGACGATAAACCATGGTATTTTGATATCCTTAATTTCCTGAAGAACAAAGAGTATCCGGCTGGGGCATCCAGTCAAGATCAGAAGACTCTCAGGAGATTGGCGGGTAATTTCTATTTGAATCCGGATGGCGTCCTGTACAGACGAAATCACGACTTGGTGCTGCTGCGTTGTGTAGACGAAAAAGAGGCAAAGCTGCTCATGGAGGAAATACATGAAGGTACCTTTGGTACGCATGCTGGTGGGCATGCTATGACGAGGAAGCTGCTGCGGGCAGGTTATTTTTGGCTGACTATGGAAACTGATTGTTTCAAGTTTGCGAGGAAGTGCCACAAGTGCCAGATCTATGCTGATAAGATCCATGTGCCTCCGAGTCCTCTGAATGTGATGTCATCGCCATGGCCATTCTCGATGTGGGGAATCGATATGATTGGAAAGATCGAGCCGACGACTTCTAATGGACATCGGTTCATTCTGGTAGCAATCGATTATTTCACCAAGTGGGTAGAAGCGGCATCTTACGCAAATGTGACTAAGCAGGTGGTAGCCAGGTTCATCAAGAGAGATATCATTTGCAGATATGGAATCCTCGAGCGGATAATCACTGACAACGGTTCAAACCTGAATAATAAAATGATGAAGGAGCTCTGTCAGAATTTCAAGATCGAGCATCACAACTCCTCCCCTTACCGACCCAAGATGAATGGCGCTGTTGAAGCGACCAATAAGAATATAAAGAAGATTGTCCAGAAGATGGTGGTGACTTATAAGGACTGGCATGAGATGCTACCTTTCGCTTTGCACGGTTATCGTACGACGGTACGCACATCAACCGGGGCAACCCCGTTCTCGTTGGTATACAGAATGGAAGCAGTACTACCACTGGAAGTTGAGATTCCTTCCCTGAGAGTACTACGGGACGTCCAACTAGACGAGGCAGAATGGGTGAAAGGCAGGTTGAACCAGCTGAGTTTAATGGATGAGAAGAGGCTAGCTTCTCTAGCATACGGTCGTTTGTACCAGAGCCGAATGAAGAAAGCATATGATAAGAAGATACATCCTCGGAACTTTCAGACGGGTGACCTTGTGCTGAAGAGGATTCTCCCGCCACAGGCAGATCACAGGGGCAAGTGGACCCCCAGCTATGAAGGGCCATATGTTGTTAGAAAAGTCTTTTCAGGAGGGGCTTTATTGTTGTCCACCATGGACGGTGAAGACTTTACGTCGCCCGTGAATTCGGACGCAGTTAAAAAATACTTTGCTTAAAATTGACCCGCTGGACAGAAAAAAGAGAGCCCAGGCAAAAATGGGGCATCCTGGCGAACCAAAAACAGAATGAAACGTTCGGGCAAAAGTTAGGGATAAAATGAAAAAATGTACACCCGCGAAGTTGAAAACCTACACTGGGCGGCTTCGGCAAAAAGGGGTATCCCGGTGAATTGAAAACCCGTAAAAGGCGGTTCACGCAAAAGTTAGGGATTTGAAAAGCAAATGACTGCGGTCCGAATTTGATACTGCAGTGAGCATTGGTGCGGGAGGATATACCTGAGGGTTCGACTATCGGATACAATCTCTTCAGACGTGTGGATACCGGGAAAGCATTAGAGTCGGGCGAGTCATAGGAGGATCAGTTCATGGTGTTCGTCTGCATCTCGTTGCCAACATGTGTACAAATTCGATTTGTCAATATATTTATGCTTCTTGTGCATACTTGTATATTCGTTGTGCGTAGCTTCCTCTTTTCAGGAGTTACATCCCGTGTACAAAATTCTGCCCATTTAGGGGCCCAATCAATAAAACATGTTATTCAGTACTTGATACTGGTTCTTTACTGTTTTGTACATGATAAACGCCTAGGTTTAATGAAACTAGCAAGTGTATAATGCCGCTGGACCTTGCCAATAATTGCTAAAACTTTGAATTAACTGAAAATAATGTCACTAACGCTAACCTGAATAGATTTGGTTGTGTAGACTTGTCTTGTCTCGTTGGTGGTATTGCAGGGTTCATAGCCGTATGAAGAGGATGATCAAAAGATTGCAGTATGGACCAGAAGCTCGTAACGAAAGACTCGATCCCCGCGCAGGAAGGATCAAATTCCCCAGCTAGCCGTAGCTTATCCAAAGGACATTCTCCAGCAAGGTCGTTTACCCTCAGCAGAATTGGCGGTTCCAAGATTGTAGGATGTATTAAGACAATGTATCTCAAGCAGAGTGGTTTAGCCTCAGAAGATAATATTTCCAACTCGCGAGCTGTACTTAGACGGTTTACCCTTCCCAGTAGGGTCATTTACCCTCCCCCAGCGGAATCCGTTGATTTTCCCCAAGAGAATCGTTTCGTCCCCAGCGGAGTTCTCTTTTCAGCAAGTGTTTTCTTTCCTCCCAGTGGAACTCTAAGATTAAAACTCTCCCCGGCAGAGTTGGTCCTGTGTCCTAGCATTTATTTTGCCAGAATACCGTGTGATACCCGTTCACTCCCCAGCAGAAGTCCAATCGGGATTGGCGCATTCAATTATCCCTCAGCACAGTTGGCTTCACTTTTCCAGCATTTATTTTGCTGGAATAATTTTGTAACATCTGGTTACCCCCAGCGGAGTTGGCGTTGTCTTCAAAATTTATTTTGCTGAAGCGGTTTCTGTATCCCAGCAGTTCGAGTCTGCATTTGCATCGGCATATAGTGTCATACTTGCATCCACCAAATAAAAAACGCGTAGCATTTCCATGTCGAATGGAGCATTACGCCATTGTCAAACATATGCATTCTGAAGCATAAACCAGGTTGGTTAACCGTTTGTTTTCAAATGTTGTTTCTCTTGCAGGTGGAGGGAGCTCGTGCTCAAATGAATTACCAAACATTCAAGATCTCGGCATGAGACATTCAATGATAATGTCAGTTTTGGCTATTTTCCCCACAGAGTTATTAGGCAAAACTTCTCTTTGTCCCCGAGCAGAGTTATTTGTAAAAATTTCTCTTGTTTTCCCCGCCAGAGTTGATTGTTGAAGTTTCTCTAGTCCGGCCAGCGGATTATTTTCTTCAAATTTGTTGTTACGTCAGCATCAAAGGGTTTCGTGAATCAGAATTTCAGAGGCTGTCGCCGGTTATCAGAACAGGCGTCCGGTAGTTTGGTTTCCAAATATCCCTAGTAGAGTCCGCCTCAAAGTCGCTGTCGCGTCAGTGCTAAAAGGTTTGTGGGTTGAGACCAATGGAGTTAGTTACTGCAGAAAGAAAAAAAGGAGAAACAGTATTTGGGGTATCTTCCCGTAGGAACAGACAGATGAATTTTCTTACTGGTTGACAGGAGTATTTCCCCAGAGTCGTCAAAATTTTATTGCCTATATTGATAGGAGTTCATCGCGTTGACGAAATATGAGTCCTGACATGGACAATTTATTCCTATATTGACGGGATTTCTTCGTGCTAGAGAAATGGGTGTTCTAACGTGGACAGGTTCGATTTCTCCGTATTGATTGAATGTGATGTCCTGACGTGGACAAAATTGATTACTCTTCGTGTCGGTGTCCTGACATGGACCATTTATTTCCAGCAGATATCTTTATTCGTAATGGTGAAATGTGTGTCCTGACGTGGACAAGTTTATAGTTCTTCGTGTTGTCAAGATGCGTGAGTCCTGACGTGGACAAGTTTTATTTCCTCAGCAGGTCGAAGATGCGTGAGTCCTGACGTGGACGAATTTATATTTCTTCGGGTCAACGAACGGTGTCCTGATGTGGACGATGTTACCCCCATGCTGATAGGATTTTCTTGTGCAGATGAGATGTGAGTCCTGACGTGGACAAATCAAGACGATATGTGATTCCTAACGTGGAAAAAGTTATTCCTAACGTGGAAAGTTTAGTCCTGACGTGGACAGATCCAGACGAAAGTTATTCCTTACGTGGAAAGATGTATTCCTTACGTGGAAAGATGTATTCCTTACGTGGAAAGATGTGATTCCTAACGTGGAAAAAGTTATTCCTAACGTGGAAAGTTTAGTCCTGACGTGGACAGATCCAGACGAAGTCTTATTCCTAACGTGGACGATGTTATGCCTAACGTGGACAAGTGTATTCCTAACGTGGAGGAGTTTATTCCTAACATGGACGATTTATTCCTGACAAGATGTGCTAATCCTATCGTGGACAATTCATCCCTATGTTGATAGGATCCCCTCGTGCTGATGAAATGCAGACGAGTTATCCCCAGCGAAGTCGCCGAGATTTTTCCGTGTTGACAGCAGGTGGAGTCCTGACGTGGACAAGTTTTAGTTGAGATTTCTTCGTGTTGACGAAACAGGCATCCTAACATGGACAAAGTTCTACCCCTGCGATGATAGAATTTTTTTTAAGCTGATGAAAATAATCCCCAACACGGTCGCTAATGGATCAGTTGGTTGTCGTAACAACTAGATTCAGTTGGTGGATGTCGTTCCCCAAACAGTGGGGCAGTTTATTTCTGCGGTTGGAAAATTTCCGGGTTCCTAGTATTCAACCGTCTCGTACCTCGAATTTTTCAAGGCCGTTCGCTCTTCACCCAGTCGGGTCCAAGTCGCTTGAATAGGGGCAGCTGTTGCACCCTAAAATTTGCTCAACCTATTTCACTTGGTTTATGTTTCAATTACATTAGCATTTGCATATAGAGTCATGTACATAGTCTAATCATCTGCATAGCATAGCATAGCAAGTCATCCAATAAGGGACCAAGTACTATTCTCATCTCTATGAGCCTATCAAGAGGTTATTATTCAAATTCAAGCGTATCCAAGTCATCAGAAAGAAATTGAAGTCTAAGAAGCCGGTGGATCAAGCAGTGGGTCTCTTCCCTATCTTGAGGGTATTTGAAGATCATCAAAGAAGTTGTGAGCTGTGAGTTGAGCATGGAGGGTATATAGACATCATGGGAGACATGGAGAGTCATTTTGAAAAAGAGGCAAGTCATTGATGTGATCAAGAGCTGCAGTTGAAGACAGTCAACTAGGGTTTCATCTGGGTCAACCCTAGGTCAAATGACTGATTGAAAGGCATCAAGGTCTATATGAGAGATGTGGGGTTCATCATTTGACATGTAGATAAGTATGTGGTGTTGTGCCAATAAGAAATCAAGAGAAATCAAGGAGAAGAGGAGTTTCTAAATTAGGGTTTCTGTGTAAAATCCCCTGATTTAGGGAAAACTTCCAAGCAAGATAATTCAAAATGCAAGCTTCAAATGGATCCTTGGCCAACATGAAAATTGTAGAGGATCTCAAGACCTTTAATTTGAGTGGTGGAAGACATCAAGGATATTTATAGAACTCAAGTTATGGTCCTTGCAAGTTACAGGTCATCTGAGGTATCTGAAATTTTGTCTGTGAAAGTTACTTGTCTTCCAAGCAACTTTTACCCCTCAAGAAAATTTCAAATGAATTTCTGGTCAACATAAGAGTTGTTCCTCATTATCTTAGCTTTCTAGAAAGGTATGGTATGCCTTCATATGATTTGTGGAACTCTACTTATGACCTTGGCAAGCAAAGGGTATTTTGGTCATTTGAGAATTACAGGTCATTTCAAGCCTATGCCCAAAACTCATGCAAGGAAGCTTCAAATGAAAAACTTCACAACATCAAACTTGCTCCAAATGACATTTTGAGTCTAGAAAAGTGATCATGAAAGTTTGGAAATGTTCATAGCTCAAGGTTCCAAATTTGGTCATTTAAAAGTGAATTTAATGAATAAAAGTGACCTAAAAATGAGATTTTTCATAACATGGCCAAATGGGATGAAATTATAGGTCATTTTGATTAGAAAAAATGATTTAAGAACATTGACAAAAGTAGATTTTTGAGTTTGGTTCAAAATTTGGAAGTTATGCTAGTTGGCTTACAAAGGAAGTAACATATCCAAAATCCAAGGGAATTGTGCACAAGAAGTTTCTACCAAGTTCTAGAGTGTTCTATGAGTGTCTATATATTGAGTAGAGTGGCTTCATTCAAGGGTTGGAATTTCATTTTGATCAAAACACCAAGTTTCATCTCATTCTTCCATTTTGCAAATCACATAAGAACTCTATCAAATCTTCATCATTCTCCACAATTCTTGATCCTATCATCACCTACCTCCATCATAGATCAAGTTTCTATCAATATCTGATTAAATTGAAGCTGAGTTCGTGTGCTACCAACTTCATCATCCAAAGTGCAAGAAGATTGTGATTGCAAGATTAAGGACATTTGAGCAAGTGCTATTGCATACAGAACCAAGGATCAAGTCTGTTGATCAAGTCCAAGGCATTGCAAGCTTTGGATCCAAGGATTTCTGCATCTGTTTCCATCTTTAAACCAGGTTAGTTTTCCTATCGAATTAGAATGAATTAGTTAGAATAATGTAGAATATTTAGGTTAGAATGGTTAGGCATAGTTAGATGATTGATTCTGGTGAATTTGAAGGCATTTCATGGAGGTTACCATTGGAGCACCAAAACTGTTTTGGCTTAGAACACCTAGGTTAGGGCATGATAATCTTGGTTAGATAGATAAAAATGATCAGCATAGCATGTAGATTGTATTAGTGTAAGAGTTGGCAAGAATTAGCAAGATTGATGTCAGTGCAAAATGGTGGAACCAGGGTGTTCTACCTATCGGGTTTGGATATGGATTGAGTTTTAGAGGAAATTGAGACTATGGCTGTGTGGAGGAGAAGATGTAGAACATTTTTTCTTTTTACAGAATTGAATTTCATGGAGAATTGAGGTTGTATGAGTATGATGAACTCTGGTTGGTGCAAGCTCGTGCATGGTTCTTTAATGGCTGAAACCCTAGCTTTGGAGAAGAAGCATGATTGTCGTTGGATGAAGTCTCCCTTGTTGACTGAAGCTCTAATCGCGTGGCCAGGATTTGAAGTTGAATTTGGAGGGAATTCTGGGTGCCAAAGCGCACCGTTTCATTAAACCATTCTGACTGGGCTTTAGTTGTTCATGCTATCCACACCCCCAAACGCCAAGGCCCAACCAAATGAACTAACCTTTTTACTAATTGCACCGTTTTCCTTTTTTATTTTATTTTTGTGTTTTCTGATCAACTGGGCCCAGACACGCTTTGCTATGCGCGCCCCCCAGTCTGGGCCCATCATTCATTCTTAACTGAAATAATTGATAATTGCACCCCAGCCAACTTAATTCATATTAATCTCATTCATTTTTTTTTTATTTCTTTAAAAAATCATAACAAATAGAAAATTGCATATTTTTAAATGGTTGTTTTTGCATCTTTTTCATATTTTTGTTAAGAAAATTTTCACATAATAAAATTAGCATTTCATTTTATTTTTGTATTTTTAGTATATTTTTCTTTTAAATAGGTTTTGAATAATGTTTAGTTTAATGCATGATATTGTTGATTTTAGTTTAGTTAGATACTTTTACATTTTGGATCCATTCTTTTTAGGGTGATTAACTTAGAACTTTAGCTTGTATATAAGATTTAATTCATGATTTTAGGGCTTAATTTTAGATGGTTTGTTTAGGTGTGATTAGGAGAATCAAAACTAGGGTTTAGAGATAACATAGGTATAGTAAATCATTTCTCTTAGGAGTGTTAGTTTGAATTTTGGGGTATGGGACTATAGGGGTATTATGGGTAGATAATACACCCTTAGAAATTACTAGGTTTCCCCTATTCTACTATTACTATTAGTATATTGCTTGTGCTTGCTTGATTGTGTGGTGTGCCCTCTCTAGGGTTATTATTTGACTGTGTGGGGTATTGGGCCTGCTTGGGGTTTGGGAGTTTGAGCTGAAGACTGTGCTGATGAAGCCCATTGAAGATTAAAGAATGAAGACCAATTTCTAGAGTTGATGAGGAGTATCTCTTGCTGGCAGCTGTTGAAGGTTATAGGATCTAGGAGTTAGGCAGAGCTCTAGAGTAGAAAAATTGATTCACAAATGTGGAAGGTCTTGGTTGCCTCCATCCCTCTCTATGATGCAGAGTCTCTCTAAGACATTCACCCCCTTCCTTTGGAAGGCTTGGTGATAGTGTCTAAGAGATAGAACTCTTGAGAGAAATATTCTATGTGTTGTTAGCAGTCTGTTTGCCACCTTTGGTGGTCAACTAATTGCTTAACACCCCAGCTCATTCTTGTGATTGGTTCCTCAGCTTGGAGATTGGGACTTGAAGAAAAGCCATTGGAGATGAAGACAAAGACCTTGCTTGAAGGCTGTGAAGATGAAGGCTGATGCTTGCTTGAAGCTTGTAGATGTTTGGAGATGACTTGAAGACAGAAGTTGGTGAAGACTTTTTGCTGTTTATAATTCTTGATGTATTGTTTGAATTTCCCTGACTATATTGCTTGCTGTTTAACCTGTTAGGTTGAAAGTGAATTCTGTTCACTTTTGCCTGTTGTTTTCTAGGTTCGAGGTTGAGTGGGACTCCCTTGCCTCGCTTGTATTGCTGCATCCATGCATTTTACTGCTTTATTGTATATATGCTATTGTTTCTGTTTCCGTCTATTCCCCTTAGGATCTCTGTTTCTCTCTACGCAAGAGAGGAGCATGATAGACACTAGGTCTTAACCCATGCATGATAACATTAGGATAGTTTAATTCCCTTTTCAACCATAGGTTAGAGTTCTGTCTCTTCTTTCTCAAAACAAACAGAAAAACACAATAAAATTTCAAACACAATAAAAGACACTTCTTCCGTAAAAGAATGTGAACTCATCAAAACGTCATTTTTGTCCGCTTGGACTGTTAATCAGAAAACCCTTTTTCAGGAGGAATAAAAACAGTCAAGACAGACTTGTGTCGTACGTGGCCCGAACTACGTTTGCTCTGATCTTTCATGCTGTATGAAAGTACGTAGGCATAGGATACGATATCCTAGCGAGCAACCTTCCCCTCCTTTCCCGTAGGTAGGCGAACTACGTTGACTCTAATTTCTCGTTCCAGACGGGAATACATAGGCATAAAGTGCGATACTTTGCCGAGTCATTTTCTTTTCTTTTTAACCCTTAAACTTTAGTTTAGATAGAAATAACAATCCATACCCGAAAACAAGCGTGGATCCCGTCGAGTACGACGGACGTGAGGGGTGCTAATACCTTCCCCTTGCGTAACCGACTCCCGAATCCAGGTTTTGGTTGCGATGACCATCCCTTTCCCCGTTTTGCGGTAGGTTTACCTCGAGCGTTTCCTTTCCCTCCGTTGGGATAAATAACGCACGGTGGCGACTCTTCTATTCAGCCGGCGCCGATTTTCGCAGTAGTGACAATTCCCTATGTATAAGTTTGTATTTTGTGAAGCGGGGGTTTCACCCGCCCTTTAGTGACTTCCAGAAGGGGGTATTCAGTGGTTGACTTTGGCTCCTTCACAACTTCTTCCCAACGCGTTCACGTTCATGCGGGTGTTCGAGCTCGTGTGTGAATATATTTGTGTTGGTGCCACACTCCCCTTGTTCTTTCGCACCTTTCACCTGAAACGATAATCTTTCCAGGGCTGACATAGTTGGGTATCTCTGAAGCAACCGAGGAAGTTGTTCAGGGCATACCTGGACTCTGTCTGTGCTTTTAAGGACATACTTCTCTGTAAAGTCGGTGTCGCATGTGGCTGTCGATTCCCTGTTCAACTGCGTGGTCAAGCATGAGAACGAGACTTTGGAGTCGAAGTTCCCTCTTGAGTGGCAGAATGGCCACTTCGACAAGGGAATGTACAACTATGTCACCAAGTATGACGATCTGGATCCCGAGGATCGCCTTGCTTACAGAAAAATAGTCGAGTTCGTCTCCAACTTCACTCCTGCCAAGTGCGTCGATAAGGAAGGTAGTTTTATTTGTGGCGAGCGCAGGGGAGGTTCTTTGCGAGTCTCGGTTAATTAACACCAGGGCCCTCCTCGAGTGTGTAACACCCCAAAATAATTATAATATTTATTTAATTGATTTATTATAATTATTCGTGATTTTCAGAGAATTTTGATGAAATATTATGACGCATGGTGTATTTGTTTTGTGTGTTATGGGATATTGATGAGCTAAGGGGAAAATGAGAGTATTTAGAAAATAAGTAATTAATTGAAATTATTTTAGTGTTAATAATAATAGAATAATGTGAATAACATTATTTAGATTATTATTATTAATTAAAATAAAAGGGAGTGGAACACTAAGTACAATATGGTATTTTGTAAGGGAATAAGTGAGGGTAAGATGGGAAAATCATAATAAGGGTCCTAATGATATGTTTGACAAAAGAAAAGAGGGATTTGAGAAGTTCATTTTTGGAAGGATCGTGTTTTAGAGAGCACTCTAGGGAAAGAATGAGGAAGAGACTAGGGCTCAAAGAAACTCTGAAGAGCTCAAGAGGAAGATCAGAATTGAGAATTCAGGTATGGGGAGTATCGCTTACCATTGTATTTGATATAGAGTTAGAGGTATGTAGGTAGTTGGGGTTTTAGGGGATTTTGGGGGATATGATGATAATATGACGAATTATGGTGAGATTGGTGATTTAGAGATGTGTAAAATGATAAGAAATGATGTATATATTGTCTATTATGATGTATTGTTGTTGTATTATGATTGCCTTGTGATTGATATGCATTTTCAAACTGTATGGTATTGAAATCGCAAGAAGTTTAGGGTCTGAACTATCCAGAAAATGCAACAGCAAAATTGATATTTCATAGAAATCGTCGGGCGCGGAACTGTTTCGCCAGGCGAAGCATACTCACTTGGAGGTCGCCGAGCGAAATAATAAGCGAGCGAAGGGTGAAAAACAGGTGTTACTGGAATTTTGTATGAGGGAGAGATTTCTCCCCTGCTTCGCCGGGCGAACCCCAAGCAAGCAAACTGCTTCGTCGGGCGAGCACAAGGCGAGCAGGAGTAGATGTTTTTTTTATTTTATTCTTCGTGTTGACTTATTTATTTGTTGACCTTGTCCCATGGGGAAATTGAAGTGCTGTGTCTTAATGATTATAACATGATGAATTATGAAGTATTATGATAAATTGTGACGTATGTGATTGATGTTATACTATGATATTTTGATGAATTCTCATGAATGATGATGCAACTTTGACGATCCTATGATGGTGATTATTATGATGTTTTGCATCATACATTCATAGCATAATTTAGGAATTCAGTCCAGTGGCGATGTTAGGACTTCGGTCCAGTGACGATGTTAGGACTTCGGTCTAGTGGTGGCTTCAATCCCATTGTGTGGAGTGAAGTGTTTGGGACGTGCTCCGGTTCCAAGGGACAGTTGATCCTATGGTGGGGATCTTTGGAGGGTGATGGCCCAGTGTCCATCAAATGAATTGGTACCACATGCATGAGTCTATGTTGTTGCATTTCATACTATGTGGCATTGCATATTTGTGAATAAATGATGTTATTGATGACGTGATTTTAAGTGATGTACGACGATGATGACTTAATGATGTTTTTTTTACGATACTATGACAGTTTAAATGAACTGTTGAAATTGTTGTACTTGTATTTCTTTTTCTTTATATCTCGTATAATGATTCTTGATTACTCACCCTGCCTGTTTGAATGTTGTCTCCACGTGGGTAACATGCAGGTGATCAGGATTAGCTTTCTTGGTGCGTGAAGATTTAGCATTTGGAGTTATTTAGTTTTATTTCCGTTGAACTTAGAAGGTGTCTTGCTCTTATATCTAACATCGGGTCGGGACATCCTTAAGTTGAAATTTTATGTTCTAGTTTTTATAGACATGATGTCACTATGATTTTTACTATTTTGACGTTTTGGATTTAATTACTTAAGATTATAATTTCTGCTGCATAGTAGTTTTGATTGAATTTTTTTGGGTGAAAGAACCCTTGTTATGGAGCAGGATGTTATTTAGATGTTTTATGACGAAATATGGCACCCTTGTGGTGATTTACTCTGATTTATTTATCTTTAATTAGTTATTTTATTCGTGAGTATTTTGTGGGGTAGAAGGGTGTTACGGAGTGCGTGTCTAACGAGGAGGCATTGAGGCTCTTAGGTAGTGGGTGTTTTCTTTGCTCGCGTGTCCTCTAATTTATTCTCGCTATATTGACTTGTTCTTTCCTCTGTTGCAGGCCAGATGTCGAGCCTCCAAGAATGCATGATGAAGCTCGCGGTGACCAAAGGCGCTAAGAAGGTTACTAAGGGTCAGGTTGCCCAAGTCCAGCAAATGGCTAAGACTGACCAACAGTCTGAGGGTTCTTCCTCTCCTTCGGGGAGTCAATCTTCTGTCTCTCAAGACTTTTCGACCAAGAAACAACACCTCGAGAAGGCCGATCATGTTCCTCTTCTAAATGGAGCTTCCGGGGAAAGGTTCATGTTGTCTCCCTTCCATCTCCCTCTTCTGTGAGGACAATTCCCTGATCATACCCGTGGTAGAGTCTAAGGCGATCATGGGCGTCGACAAGGCGACCTGGAGGATATTTTTGTCCGAGGATATGGTCGCCATGATGAGGGGCTTTGAGACGGAACTAGTCCTCAACGATAAGACCAACCCCAACTCTGAGCTGAAGGCACTGCTGAATGAGAATACTCTCCTTTGGACGGAGAAGAATAAGGCGGAAAATGACCTCCTCAACTATTAAATGAAGCATGAATCCCAGGTGCTTCTTCTCAAAGGCATGAATGAGATGCGGGAAAAGGAGGCTGAGGCGGAGAGGGACCAACTTCGGGCCAAGGTTGCTGAGCTAGAGGCTGTTGCACGCCCTGTTGGGGACGAAACAGGTGAGGAGAAAGCCCTCGCAACCTGCGGCTACCTTGTATCCCGGATCCGGAAGCTTGAGCAGGACTATCTAAGGGCTATCGAGGTAGGGTTCAACAACGCTTTGGATCAGCGGCAAATCGTATATCTTGAGGTTTAACTTGACACTGAGGGGATCGAACCCTTCCATCGAGTGGTCGACGGGGGGGAGACCCAGCTGGAGGAGGAGGTAGACGTTTAAGTTTTTCTACTGTTGGGCCTGCGTGCCTGTCGTACCTCGAAAAATACGACCCTCGCGATGGACGCGTGTCACACCCTCATTTTCACTGTTAGCCTTTTATACCCTACATTCGGCATATCATACATCATTTTATTGTGTATCGAGCATGTGGGTTCACAAGGTACGAACTAGGCCATTTGGTTGTAACTTGTCTATTTTCGGACTACATGAAAAAAGGTTCATCACCTAAGGTTTGATTTGAGGAAAAATTCTACTCATGAAAATTTTGGCAAGGGGAAGTTACTTGACAAAATACAAGGATATTCAAGATAAATATTAATAGACATGAATGCTAGGCCAAATCCAAAGCTCCTTCATACATGTTTATTTTTATGGCATAAGTGGAGTGCAAATTATTAAGGCATGAATCAAGATCATCAATGCATAATTCAAGATTTCATTTTTAAGCACATGAGGGAATCCATCATCCAAAATTCAAGATTCATGAATGGAGATAAAAATAATACTAAGAGGAATTTTGTGACATTACAATCATGTAATTTGTTACAAAAATTCCAACTCTAGATAATGTTTAGAAATTAATCTATTTCTAAATCTTCATTCAAGTCTTTAATCAAATCTATGATATGGTACTCTTCATACTACACCATTTTTTTTTCATGTGCTACATTATGCTCACAAACATCCAAGAAATATGCAAGAATTAAATCAACATTGGAATGTTTATGGGCCAAGATTATGCATGTTCAATCATAGGCAAAACAGCCCCATGCAAGAGTTGAAGAATTACTACATGTCACAAAATCAAGAGGACAATATGTACTATGTTACAAGATCATTTTTTATGTCACAAAGTCAAGGAAATAGCATGCAAATGATATATTTACTTGCTAAATATCAGTTTGCAAATGCTGTCAAAGAGTGGTAACAATTGGCTACATGGCAAGATACAAAGCAATACCATCCAAGAGACTAATGGGTAAAAAGAGGGATAGTAGTATAGTATGCTACAGCAGAAAAATGCAGCAAGTCATACTAGAAATAGAAGGGAAAAGTGGGGCTGCACAAAAGGAAGAAAAAGGCATTGCCAAGAATGGAAAGTTGGTGATGAAAAGGTGTGCAAAGTGTGTGGCTTTAGGACAGCAGAAAAAGTTGACAGAAAAGGTGGAAAATGGGCTGCAAGCAAGCATAGAAAACATAGTATTCCTTACTATCAAAACAAAACACAACAGAAGAAGCAAGCAGAGTAGAGACTACACATAGAGAGCAAAGAGTAAGAGCAAAAAACCAGAAAATAGTTAGCAAGAAACCCCCAAAAAACAGGAAAAAAAAGAGTGAGATAGAGACACAAGAGGATCATTGAGAAACCAAACCTTCACAACATAGAGTGAAGAGGGGAGAGCACATCCAACAAAGGTCATTGGAGTACTTGCAAGAAGGATAGAAAGCTCTTGGTATCCATTTCTTCAAATCTTTCTCCTTTTGTTCTTTGCTTTTATATTCATTTCATTCACTCTTTTATGTGTTGTTGAACTGTATATCATGTAAGATCCCCTAAGGGACTAAGAAACCATCCTCAAAGAACCACAAAAATGAAACGAAAACATAAGAAAAAATGTGAGATTTCGACCTGGACCAGCAACACGGGCCGTGTCACACGACACGGCCGACCGTGTCACACGACACGGCCGACCGTGTCACACTACTGTATGAAGTTTTTCCCCCCAGGCCTTGCAACACGGGCCATATCACACAACACGGCCGGGCGTGTTGCATCACTGTTTCAATTTTTTTTCACCCGTGTCACACCACTGTTTCCTCCATATTTTTTTACCGGTTTTACCTTAAAAATTTTTTTTTCAAAGAGTTCGCACGGCGAACTCTTTGATGGCACTTCGTGCCGTTTTTTTTGTGTGTCTCGATTTTTTTGAGCCGTGTGGCTTATGTTTGTATGATGTTTGTATGTGGATATTGTTATGGCCCTTGTTGACCTTTGTTTCCAAAAACTATTTTTAAAAGTAAACTCTCGATTTTATCGAGCCATTTTTGACCATGTAAGTCGGATGCCTTGTGCACCGCCATCGACCTAAATCGCATCACTTCAAATATCTTTACAAGCAATAAATCTTGATCCAACGTCAAGTGTTTCTCTTTTCGCATAAAAATACAAAAAAAACACAATAAAATATATGATTGGAATTATGCACCATGAACTTTAAAGTGGTGGAGAAGGAATGAGAATGGAACCCTCCTACACTCATTCCGAATGTTTCGAATACAAGGCGCTCGACTTGGTTATTCGAGACATTCATCTCTATCCAAAGTCTTTTGTATAATCCTAGTCAAGAACACATTTTCTTCAAAAAAAAACTAAAAACAACATCAACTCATCAAACTATTTTTGCCTTAGGGAGTCAATCCAAAAAACCTTTTTCAAGGTATAAAATCAACCAACAAACAACAATTTCATAAAGCCTCCGAACTACGGAGCTCTGATTCTTCACTTCTTTTAAGTGAGGATACGTAGGCACAAGGGCCACAATCCTTGGCGAGCATTAAAATAAATAAACCAATCCCTCTTTTCCTTAAACAAGCAAACTTTTAAGAATAAAACACCCATTCACGCGAAATAACCTAGGAGGTTCCCATCGAGTACGATGGATGCGAGGGGGTGCTAATACCTTCCCCTCGCATAACTGACTCCCGAACCCTAAGACTTGGTTGCGATGACCACGCTCTTTTCCCAAAGGTTTTATCGCTATTTCCCTTTCCCCCGTGGGATAAATAAAATCCGGTGGCGACTCTGTGTCATTTTTCGCGTAGCGACAACGCGGAAAAAACGTTCAAACAGAGTCGCTACCGAACTTTATTCATTCCAAGGAAGGAATAGAAAAATATCGATAAAACCTTTAAAGAGCTAAGAACATGGTCATCGAAACCAAATTATAGGTTCGGGAGTCGATTATGCAAAGGTAATGTATTAGCACTCTCTATGTTTGTTGTACTCAACAGGAAACTCTTGATTCAATTCGAAAGAAAAGTTAACTAGGTCGTTTGTTTTCTTCTAAGGATTTTCCTATAAGGGGAAATGGATGATTTTTATTAGGGTTCTCACCAAGGATTGGGGCCCTTGTGTCTATGTACTCCCTAGTGCAATGGGAAAGTCAGAGGGTTCGTAGTTCATGGACTACGGGTAATGGTTTGGGGTAAAATAAAAAAGGTAACTCGCTAGGATCTCGCAATCTTATGGCTACTGTTAGCTCAAAAATTCGACGCCTCATATATATATATACAAATTAAAATATTTAAATAAATATTAAAGTCTTTTGAGAGATAAAGAGGTTTCGAGGCATGAGACCTTCGAGTGGGAAGTCAAAAGTTGTGGGACTTAGAGAAAATTCTGACCCTTAAAGAAAGTAGCCTTCGACCGAGATGTTGGCTGGAGATTAGTGAAGTTTTTGAAATTCAAATAATGGAGGGAGTATTTATGTTTTCCTATGACTAAGAGGGACAAGTGGCATTCGTTTGACAAAGGACTACATGCATTATGAGACTTGTCGGAAGTTGATGGCTTTAGGAGGTTATTAGTAGTTATTTCTACTATTATAAATAGGAGTTTTAGACATAGAATTTAGTCAATTGTAATTTACTATTTGTACAAGTCACTCCCAAAATTACTCAGAGTATTCGAGTGTAGAGAAACGAGTTCAAGGAGAATGTACGTTATGTAAACACACCATCTTTACTTTCAATGAAGTTTAATTTATGTGCTTAACTTTACAAAGTTTTCTTTTACTTTTTCTAAAATCTACCCCCTTCTATGCATTTTACTTTACCATCGTTCTAAACTCTTGTCTAAGTTCTCTACTTCTTTTCCCTTTAATTTGTATCTCTTTTTTCGCGTCAGTCGAACAAACACTTTTATGATTAAATTCTTTTACTAAAACATTGTTGAAGTGCGTAACTTAGATAGATTTCAAAACATAACCTTTAGCACATGTCCTAGGATCAATCTGATTGATCCTGTGAGTCACCAAAGTTAGATTTGGAAGATCAGCAATTGTTTTCCATTTTTCAAGGGAAACAAAATGGAACGCCCAATGGGATAGTGCTAAAAGATTTTTTTTATATAGTTTTGCAAATTTCGCAAAACTGCAAATTTATTTGTCTTTCGTAAAAGATTTGTTATATGTTACTAAGAAGTGGAAAAATCACCGCTATTAATGAAGAAAGACCAAGAAGAGAGTATACTAGGGACATGGCGACAAATACAAATCAACCAAACAACCCTAATCCTCGAGGAGATGGTTCTAACTCTCAACCGAGCACCATTAGTCCTCACGAAGGATTGAGGAATGACGTGGTTCCACCCTCAATACCTTCAACCGGAGAGCAAATAGTACCTCCTGCAAGACTGGAACCCGTACCATCAGTGTTGGGGCCTTGTCAACAAGCATGAGGACTTACACCCAACCGGTGTTGGAATATATTGGACCTCAAGCGTCGAATCCCCAGACTCCGCCAGGAGGAAATTCGACGTCTACACAATTTGTCCCTCTAGGGTTTTCATAACTATTACCAAGAAATCCTCCATATGGAATGCCAACAACTGTGATACAGGGTCTTCAAAATGCTCCCCCAATATTCTCAGACAATGCAATGGCTTCGCCATTACAAGGATCAGGGTCTGGGGTGAACATTGGTCGAAACCCCCAAAATTTAGGCTTGGGATATTCCACACAGGGTCCTAATCTAACCAATACTTCAGTTGCGTGTTTGAGACAGCAAATGAATGAAAGTAACTTGTAAATGGTTCAAACCTTGTCTAAAACCATGGGTGAAATCTTTCAACCTTTAATCCAAAATACTACCCAAACCAACCAACAATTAGCAGTACAAATAACACGGCTGGTTGAATTTATGGGTGTACCACCTGATGTTAGGAACACGACTACTATGGAAAACATTCCACGATGAGACTTAGGAAACCTACCTGAGCCCAACTTAGAGAATCAAGAGAGGGTCGAACTCCCCAGGCTCGAACCTCACAGAGTCGAACCACCAAGGGATCAAATACCAATCCCAGGAGAAAGGGACCCAGGGGTAATCATAGTAAATCAAAACCAAGATGTAGACAATGTTCTCCAACAAGTTCGACGTAATAATGTAACTGTCGATAACAACTTAGCAGCCATGGTCGAAAGGATAATGGCTCGAAATAGGGTAAACATTGGGTTCACTAGGCCAAATTACACGTCACCAATAGTGGATTACATCCTCCAAGCAGAATTACCTCCTAGGATGAAAGTGCCTAAATTCACTAAGTTCTCAGGGGATACGACGAAATCTACTGTCGAACATGTGGCTCATTATATAATCGAAGCCGGAGAGATAGATAATGATGAGAGCCTTAGGATAAAATACTTCCCTAGTTCTTTCATTAAAAATGCATTTACCTGGTTTACGACGCTACCCCCTAACTCGGTTTGTAATTGGACCCAGTTAGAATGTTTATTCCATGAACAGTTCTATATGGGGAAAACTAAGATTAGCCTAAAAGAACTGGCTAGTGTGAAACGTAAGTTTTCTAAGCCAATAGAAGAGTACCTGAATAGGTTCCGACTACTCAAGGCTAGATGTTTCACTCAAGTACCTGAACATGAGTTGGTCAAAATGGCCGCAGGGGGCCTCGACTACTCCATTAGAAAGAAATTGGACACCCAGTACCTAAGGGATATGGCTCAATTAGCCGATAGGGTTCGACAGCTAGAGCGTCTTAAAGACGAAAAAGCCAAATTCAATAAAAGCAAGAAAGTAGCTTATGTCGAATATAACGAAAACGTCGAAGGTGCACGGGAAGACCTATTATACTTCGACGAGAGCGAAGTAGATGTTACTGAGTTAAACAGGGTCCTCCCTGCGCTTGTAAAGTATTGACTCCCCCACTTGGAAAAAGTTTTGTCGAATCTGAAAAGAACGACAAATTCCCAAAGAAAACATATACTTTCGACATCACGAAATGTGACGAAATTTTCGATTTGTTAGTTAAGGATGGCCAAATGATATACCACCTGGTGTTAAAATGTCATCTTTAGAGCAAAGGAAAAAGAGAGGGTTTTGTAAATACCATAATTTTTTGGGTCATAAAACGTCTCAATGTTTTCTTTTCAGGGATCTGGTTCAAAATGCTATCCAAGAAGGAAGACTGAAGTTTGGGGAAAAAGCCAGCACTCAGATGAAAGTCGATGCAGACCCTTTACAGGTAGTGGGCGCCCACTACACGGAGCCCACAGAGGCACATGTGGTCGAAGCTACTGATGGCTACGATTTCTCGACCAATATGTTAGAGGTTATGGATGATTTTGTCGCTGGAGCTGTAATGGCCAAGATCGTTATGGGTTTTAGACAAGAAAATTGGTTGAAGGAGGTTACTGATGGCCTCGACCAGGGTGTTGATGATCCAAGTCAAAAAGATACAGAAAATTTAAGCTTGGTAATGGTGACCATGCAAACTGCTGATAGTTTCATTAAGATGGACCAGACCACTAAAGGTCTGGAGCGGGACCTAAGTAAGCTCAATCTGAGAGAGGAAGTCGACGTGAATATGGTGGAAATAACGCCATATGAGACCATAGAGGATAATGAATCGGGTTGTCAGGAAGAACACAACAAAATAGCCTATCCGGGACACGAAGAGTCCATCGTCGAATTCCTCCACCGCTGCCAAAAGAAGGGATCCAGTGTCATGTTGTGTCCTAGATGTAGTGCCATCTTTGACATGAAGGCCGCCCATAAACTCGAAGGGACACATAAATCAAAACAAAATAGGGAAACACCTAGCTTCTACCCTCGAGGCAGTATCCCAAGAAAGTTTGAACCTAATAATAGGGCTCCAAGAGCCAGGCCTGCTACCTTCAAGCCACCTGCCGACATTTCTAACGGCAAATGGGTGAAGCCCAATAAGGACAGACAAAAGGGACAACAAAAATGGAAAAAATTTGAGGTTAATCGAGGATCATCAGTCTCCTATCGAAAGGAATTCTAATCCTCTAAGACTGCACATATCTCTGAAAATTACAAAGGAAAGAATCCAATGTCACAATCTCAATGGAGAAGATAGCAGTGCATGAGGAAAGCCCTTAGGGAAGGCTCATTGAAAAATCAAGCAGAATTTAGCACTAATTCCCCTACTGAAAATAAAGGGGGTCAGTCAAAGACTATTGAAAAAGTGCATGTAGGACGAAGGCTATTCCCTGCCCAGGAAGTAGAACATAAAAAGTCGGTCGAAGATGACGACAAAATGACTGACAATTTTGACTCTGACTCCGGTGACTCTCTAAACCTCCGGGTCAATGTGGTGTCGGTAATGCCTAGGGATTTCAACAGAATCTCAGAGGTCGAAAATCTGGATGCCTATACTGAGGCCGAAATGGCGGCACACTAGCCTGTGTACTACTATGTTATGAACAATGGCAGCGTAGAGGAGCAAAATTCTTTTTTCGAGCGGCCCACATAAGTAATGAAGAACCATTTGAAACCCCTTTATATTACAAGAAAGGTGGAAAATGTGCCAGTCAATAAGATTCTGGTAGACTGCGGCGTAACGATGAACTTGATGCCACATTTCCTGCTAAATAAAACCGGTAAACATGACACCGATACGAAGCCACACAACATGGTCTTGTCGAATTATGAAGGCAAGGTGGGTTCAACAATGGGGGTGATAAAGGTGGATCTAACCTTTGGAACAATAACAAGACCTACCGTTTTCATGGTAGTGGAAACGAAGGCCAATTCTAATATGCTGCTAGGACGAGAGCAGATTCATGGCATTGGTGCATTGCCATCGTCAATGCACCAGTGAATTTCCATTTGGAGGTTATACGGAATTGTGGAGAACATCAAAGCCGACCAAGGGTACTTCAGAGCGCCCATAAACCATGTCGACCGGAGGCAGTTCGACAAGCACCTGGCCAGCATAGGTCCATGTGCCCCAACAGACTTCGAGTTTGTCCCAGAAGAGGAAACGTTCTGCTTATTATATTTGCATCCCGTCGATGGTTTTTGTTGGGACAAAGAGGTACCAGGAGATAGACTCCCATACCTTGGCAAACCTCCAATAGACCCCACAAGTTGGGGGAGCGAATTTAGTGATGATGACGGAATTCGAAGCACTACAAAGAATTTCAGCCTATGTGGTCGAAACAAAACTACAGGCGGCCTTGGAGGCTGCCAATAACCAGATGGCTGAAAAGGCCAAGTTGGAATCTTGTCAAAAAGGTCCTGGCAAGGACTTTGACCCAGAACCACCTGACAAGATTCAACACAAAGACCAAAGGCTTGATGTTATATATGATGATGAGCCTCTTGGATTCGAAAAGGACCCGATGGTGAATGATGTCAAGATGCTAGCACAAGACCCATTGGAAGAGGTTGACCTAGGGTAAGGGGTGGTTAAAAGATCAACATACATCAGTGGCAACCTTGACCCTCAACTTAAGGTCGAAATCATTCAATTATTGCGAGAGTACAAAGATTGTTTCGCCTGGGATTATGATGAGATGCCTGGGTTGAAAAGGGAATTGGTCAAACACAAGCTGCCAATCAAGCCTGGGAAGAAACCAGTCAAACAAAATCCAAGACGTTTCGCTCCAAAAATTCTCGCAAAAATAAAAGAGGAAGTCGAAAGACTCCTTCGATGCAGGTTTATCCACACGGTAAGGTATGTCGAATGGTTGGCTCATATTGTCCCAGTCATTAAGAAAAAAGGGTCTTTAAGAGTTTGCATAGACTTTAGGGATCTAAACTCAGCAATTCCTAAAGATGAGTACTCCATGCTTGTGGCAGAGATGCTAGTTGATTTCGCCGCAGGACATGAGTACCTTAGCATGCTAGATGGACACTCTGGATATAATCATATTTTCATTGCAGAAGATGATGTTCCCAAAATAGCTTTTCGTTGTCCTGGGGCCTTAGGCACCTACGAATGGGTAGTGATGCCTTTTAGCCTAAAAAATGCTAGGGCAACATATCAACGGGCAATGAACTCAATTTTTCATGATTATATAGAGTCTTTCATGCAGATATATATTGATGACATTGTGGTTAAGTCAGTGTCAGGAAAAGAACATGTGGACCATCTTCGACAATCCTTTATAAGGATGAAGAGGTTTAGGGTTTAGGGTTTAGGGTCTTAGGATGAACCCTCTGAAATGTGCATTTTGTGTTCAGGCGGGAGATTTTTTAGGTTTTGTGGTCCACAAAAAAGGGATTGAAATCAATCAAAATAAGACCAAAGCCATCATGGAAGCGAAAGCGCCATCGACTAAGAAAGAGCTGCAATTGCTACTAGGTAAAATAAAATTCTTGAGAAGGTTTATATCAAACCTAAGAGGCAAAACGCAGGCCTTCTCACCATTGCTTCATTCACTAAAGAGGGGTTCGAATGGGGGAAGGATCAGCAGGAGGCTTTCGACAAAATCAAAGACTACCTGAGCCACCCTCCAGTGCTTTCGCCACCATGCAGGAGCAAGAGCATGAGGCTGTACATAGCAGCATCAGACAGGACTCTAGGGAGCAAGTTAACTGGAGATGATGAGAATGGCTTCGAAAGGGCTATTTACTACGTCAGTAGAGTTTTGAATGATGCAGAAACTAGATATAGCATGATAGAAAAGTTATGTCTATGTTTGTATTTCTCTTGTACAAAACTGAAGCAATATATAAAATCAGTTGATGTATATGTCTCTTCGCATTTTGATGTTATTAAACACATGTTGTCTAAACCTATTTTGCATAGTTGAATAGGGAAGTGGGCACTAGCATTAACTGAGTATACATTTAACCTATAAACCTTTGAAAGCAGTTAAAGGACAAATAGTGGCAGACTTCATTGTCGACCACTCCATAAATGAAAATGTTTTAAATTATGTCAAACTAGAACCCTGGAAGTTATACTTTAACGGTTCCAGCCATAAGAATGGAACAGGCATTGGTTTATTGATTATTTCGCTCGATAAAAATTCCAAGTCGAAGGGCTCTGCTCCAATAATGAGGCTGAATATGAGGCCTTGATAGCAGGACTTGAAATTTTGTTAGAATTGGGGGCAACCTGAGTCGAAATAATGGGAGACTCAGAGTTGGTTATAAAGCAAATAACAAAGGAATACAAATGTGTTAAAGAAAATCTCATTATGTATTTTGTAATAGCCAACAGGTTACTCAAAAAATTCGAAGTGTCAACCATTCGGCATATACCACGACTAAAAAATCAAGAGGCGAATGACTTGGCACAAATTGCCTCTGGATATAGGGTTTCGAAAGAAAACCTACAAGAAGTAATCGAAGCTAGAGGTAAGGTCGTGTCTGTTGGCCTACGGTCGTCAAATTTAGAAGTAATAAGGTTTGGAAATGATGACGAAGAAAATTTCGAAATTTTCACAGTAGAAGGACTGACGGACAAAGATTGGAGGAAACCTTTGGTCGAATACCTTCAAAGCCCATCAGCGTTTGCAGAGCGAAAAATTAAGTATGAAGCTCTAAGCTATGTTCTTCTAGGAAACTAATTATTCAAAAAATACCTCTGAGGGGGTCTTACTTAAATGCCTTAGTGAATCTGAGGCATATTTGGCCCTATCGACAATCCATAGTGGGACGTGTGAGACACGCCAAGTAGGCCACAAGATGAAATGGTTATTATTTCGTCAAGGCATGTATTGGCCTACTATGTTAAAAGATTGCATCGAATTCGCCAAGGGCTGCCATGAGTGTCAGGTCCATGCTGGCATACAACATATCCCAGCGAGCGAATTACACTCTATAGTTAAGCCTTGGCCTTTCAGGGGATGGGCCTTAGACTTGATTGGAGAGACTCGGCCAACATTCTCCAAAAACCAGAAGTATATCTTGGTGGGAATAGATTACTTTACGAAATGGATCGAAGCGATACCTTTACCAAAAGTAGATCAAGAAAATGTCATCGATTTCATTCAGAAGTATATCATTTACAGGTTTGGAGTGCCAGAGACAATTACAACGGATCAGGGGTTGGTGTTTACTGTTCGAAAAATGCAGGAACTCTCTAAAGAAATAGGATTCAAGCTTCTAACCTCCACACTTTATTATGCTCAAGCAAATGGTCAAGTTGAGGCAGCAAATAAAGTAGTGATTGGGTTGATAAAAAAGCAAGTGGGGAGTAAACCAAAAAATTGGCATAAAACACTAGACCAGATCCTATGGGCATGTGGAACGTCCCCCAAAGAAGAAACCAACAATACTCCTTATCGACTGACTTTTGGCCATGATGCATGTTACCTGTCGAGATCTACATACAATCAGTTAGGATTTAGAGACATCATGAGATCCCTCGTGAGATTTATTGGGACATGATGCTTGATGAGTTGGTAGACCTAGATGAAGAAAGACTTAAGGCTCTAGAACTTTTGAAAAGGCAAAAGAAAAGAGTAGAGAAGTCATATAACAAGAAGGTTAAGGCTAAAACCTTTTTGGTAGGAGATTTGGTTTGGAGGGTGATCTTACCTATGGATCGAAAGGTTAGGTCTTTGGGCAAGTGGTCCCCAAAGTGGGAAGGCCCGTTCCAAGTCACGAAAGTGTTCTTCAATGGAGCATACGAAGTAGAAGAATTAAACGAAGATAGAAGAGTCTTAAAAGTGAATGGTAAGTATTTGAAAAAATACAAACCTGTGCTTCAAGAGGTGAAACTATCAACAGAATAATTTAAGACATCAAAATAAAGCCATAAATGGTATTCATATAAGGTTAAAATGGTTCAGTTCATTACAACATTAAGTCAAAAACTATGGCTCACAAGGGCCAGGAAAAGGAAAAGCATTACAGAAGGTTACAATAAACTAAAAGGGGAGATTTTCTTTCATCCTCAAGTATCTCGACTTTTGAAGTTCGAGGCGCTTTTGACACAAGGTCTTGTTAGACTCCAGTTTGGTAACCTCTGCTTCCAATCGTCGAGCCTCCTCAATAAAAGTGATGGCATGTGTCGCTACTGCGAAAATCGGCGTCGGCTAAACAGAAGAGTCGCCACCGTGCGTTATTTATCCCACAAGAGGGAAAGGAAACGCTCAGAGTAAACCTAACACAAAGAAGGGAAAGGAATGTTCATCGCAACCAAATCCTGGATTTGGGAGTCGGTTACGCAAGGGGAAGGTATTAACACCCCTCACGTCCGTCGTACTCGACGGGATCCACGCTTGTTTTCTATCTAAGGGTGTGTTATTCTATCTACTCTACAGGTCTGGGGTTAAAAGAAAATAAAATGACTCGGCAAAGTATCGCACTTTATGCCTACGTATTCCCGTCTGGAACGAGAAATCAGAGTCAACGTAGTTCGCCTACCTAAGGGAAAGGAGGGGAAGGTTGCTCGCTAGGATATGGCATCCTATGCCTACGTACTTTCATACAGCATGAAAGATCAGAGCAAACGTAGTTCGGGCTATGGAAGACACAGATTTGTCTGACTGTTTTTTATCTTTCTGAAAAGGTTTTCTTCTGATTTAGAGTCCCAGCGGACAAAAATGGCGCTTTGATGTTTGTTTTCAGTCTTTTACGCAAGAACTGTTTTTTATGATGTTTGCAATCTCTGACGCACTAGAGACTATGATTTGAGAGTGACTACATCATACGTCGCCCTAGGGGTAACACACTAGGCAGTCAGATTACTGAAGAGTGACCCTCCAGCTACCCTCTCTCAAATAGCTTAAGGCTCGTAGCGTACGACATCGATTATCCTTATTCTCGTGTTTTGAATTGTTTTGAGATAAAAGAGAAAGAAACTCTAAAAAGCCTAGGGTTTGAAATGGGAATCAAAACTACCCTAATGTTGTCATGCATGGATTACAACCTAATGTCTGTCATATTTCTCTCTTGCACAGAGAAAAACAGAGATCCTAGGGGATAAACGGAAAAGAAACAGCAGATATACAGTAAACAGTAAAATGCATGAGATGCAGCAATACAAACGAGGCAAGGGAGTCCCACTCAACCTCGAACCTGGGAAAACAATAGGCAAAGTGAAACAGCTTCACTTCAAACCTAAGGGGCAAGCTGAACAAGCCAACAACAAATACAGAAAAAGAAATAAAATCCAACACTAGCTCTGACAGCAACACCAGCTCCTACAGTAAGCTCTGACAGCAAACAGCTCTGACAGCTAAACAGGTTGACAACACCAACTTCAAGCAAGACCCCCTCTTCACTTTTCAATGATCCCCAAGCTTTAGATAAGCTCCTGTCTTCAAAAATCTCCAAGCTCTGGCAAGCAATGAACTCCATCAAAGTAGACAGCTTCAATCAGCAGCAAAACCCTAGGCTTCAACAGATACCCAACTTTGACAGGCACAGGCTTTATCTTCACCAATCTTCAATGAACCTCATCTCCCATAGGTTTCCATCTTCAATGCAGACACTCCAGAAGAAACTCAACTAATGATAGATGGAGTTGAAATGTTAAGAGGCTTAATGATAACCCAAGGACATCACTAAGATATTAACACAACAAGTGATAAGTATCCTCAAGGTTCTACCCAACCAAAGTATGCTCTACATCCCTCCTAAGGAGAGATGGAACTTCTTTGGGGGACCTTGTGTCATAGGATGGAATAGAGGCACAAGAAGCTCTCTATGTTTGAAAGAAGAAATCAGTCTACTCTAAAGCTCTCCCTGTATCTCCTATCTCCTAAGTCTTCAAAAGCAACCTTCAAGGATAAGAATCTTCATGCTCCCAGCTCCATCCTTGGTCTCCAATCATCTCTAATGTCTTCATGAACTCCAACAAGCAAAACGCAAGCCCCAAGCCCAATTAGAATAGCCCAACCCAAGCAAACAAGCCAAATGCCCAAGATGGCCACCACACAAACAACAACCAATTTGCAAAAATCACAGAAAATAGTAATACTCACTATAAAATCCTAGATTAATTTCTAAGGGAACCTAACTATATACCCTATACCCCACATAAACCCCAAGGCCTAAATCAAACCCCAAGTCTCCAAACTATGCCCTAAACTACACCTAGGTGTTGTAAAACCCTAATCCTAGCACCCTAGAGTTCATTATTCACAACTAACCTAAATTTCATCATAAAAATATGAGAAAAATCCCTAAGGGAGCATGCTTACCTAACCTAATCAATCTCACTAGAATCAATCAAAAATCATGCACCAATCTCTCATACTAAATTCAGAAAAATAAGGTATCAAACAAATGCAAAATAAAATCAATAAAATTGTAAAATATACCAAAAAATATAAAATGCATGAAATAATGTTTTTATTGTTTAATTAAATTCTAGAAACCCTAAGGAAAACAAGGAAAAAATCCTCACCCTAAAATGATTTTTTTTTCAATTTATTATGAATTTTTTATTAACTATGCTAAAACCATAAAAATAAAAGAAATTAAAATGAAAATGGGAAATGGGCGTGACAAATAGCAATTGGAATCAATTCAATATCAGGGATGGGCCCATATGGGGGTGTGAATAGGAAGCGCGTAGTAGGGCCATCATCAGTTCAGAAATTAATTGAGAAAAAGCAAGAAAAATGGAAAATTCTTGGTGTGAATAGCAAAGAAATCCTGTGTGTTTTCCATTGGGCCTCCAAGCTGGGGTGTCATTAGCACGTTCCACTTAAGCCCACCCAAGAATGTTTAGTGAAACGGTGCGTTTGGTTAGACTCAGAATTCCTTCACAAATTTCCACGCATCTTGGCCGTTAGATCTGGATTGAGTCAAAGGTCTACTACTGATCCAAGGGTGATGATACCTTCTTCTACCTTTGAATTTTGGAGGGAGAAAGAAGCCATGGATGAACAGAGTCGCGACCTTCATCTTCTCCAAACACAACTCCATTGATCCTCACCAAAACTCAACCCTAATAACATCATCTGGCTCGTTTTTCCACAAGGAACTCAACCACATCATCCAATTGTATTGAAACCTCCTCATTCTCAAAACACGAACAGATGTTCAGGAAATGCTCAAACATAAATTCTCACCAAACTCAAAATTGAAAAGCCTATGATCAACTACACTTCACACTGAGTGATTCTAACCGTTCAACTAAGCTTAAACCTCCAAGAACTGCAAGATATATCCATGAACAGAAATGGTGCTCAACCTAATTTTGTCTCTAAAACATGCAAATTGTTACCAGAATCCACCTAGCCATGTTCTACATCACATCTAACTATCTAAAACCTAATAATTCTACATGAATCAAGCCATATAATGAAGTTTACATACCTGCAAATCTTGGATGAACAGAGCAAGCAAATCTTCAAATCAAGCTCCAAGATCTTCCAGACTCGTTCTATGATCAATTACCAAGCTTCTGTATGCATCAATTGGAGTTGAATCTTCTTGAATTGCCAAATCCGATTCTGACTTGCAAGATGAAATCTCAAAGTGTTATCTCACGATTCTTCACAGTTCTTGATCAGCAATCTATCTGGAATCAATCACCAACACATGATCAAGCTTCTGAGTGCAAAAATTTGGATTGAAACCTCTCCAATTTGTGTAACCAATTTGGATTTGCAAGATGAAAACTCCAAACTCAATCTCTCCAATCTCTCTCAATCTGCACCAACCAATGCCTTGAACCTCTTCTAATACTTATATAGAAGGTGTATGAATGATCTAGAAACTTCTGGATTGATCCAATGAGAAGTTCAACATCTCTTGCATTTGAAAATGTCATGAGAAGTTCATACATGGCAGCTGAGTTCTAAGCTTGTATTTGCACCTCATTCTGATCCAATTTCTCCTTAGATGACATATTGAAGGGATTAGCAAGGGTTAAGGCCTTGGTCATGCCCTAAAAAATGGTTTTGCATATGTGACTTATAATGTAAGAAATCACTTTACAAAGCAAGTCATGGAATTATCCCTCAACTCAAAAATGTGGAAATGTCATTGTTTCCAAAATATGTTTTCCAATCAAATTGGTATGTCATATGGCTTGGTTTGGACCCATGGCTCAAAAATCTCAATTTTCCTCCTTGGTTCATTTAAAATCCATCCTTATTTTAGGCCATTTTTGCAATTTTGTGATACAAGCCCTTCCAAGCTCTCATGACTTCTTAAATAGCCTAAAAACATCATTCTAAACACATCTCATGTTGAACATTTTTTCATTTGAGGAGTGAAAGATAGAGATTTTGACCTATGTTGGAAAATGACCTATAATTCAACTTTCCCAAAATACCCCTGGATTGCCAAGATCATAACTTGAGTTCCACAAATCTTCTTGAGGACTTCTAGCACTTTATGGAAAGCTAAGATCATGATCTACAACTCTTATGTTGGCTAAGAATCCATTTGAAAACTCCTTCATGGGCAAAAGTTGCTTGGAAGAACCATAACTTGAGTTCTACAAATCTCCTTGAAGACTTCTAGTACTCAAATTAAAGCTATTGAGAAGCTCTACAAGTTTCATGTTGGACAAGACTCCATTTGAAACTTGCATTTTGACTTATCTGGCTTGGAAGTTAGGCCCAAATTAGGGGATTTTACACTGAAACCCTAATTTGGCAACTCCTCCCACTCTTGATTCTCTTTGATTTATCCTTGGCACAACACCACACATGTATCAACATATCAATTCATGAATCCCACAACCTCCAATTAAGCCTTGATGCTCTTCAATTACTCAGTTGACCTAGGGTTGACCCAGATGAAACCCTAGTTGACTGCACTTCAACTGTGGCTCTTGTACTTGAATCAATGACTTGTCTCATCTTCAATATGACCCTATAGGCATTTCATAAGCTTTGTACACATTCCATACCCTCAATTCATAGCTCATACCCCCATTGATGACCCTCAATACACCTCAAATTAGAAGAGAAGTCCACTGGTTGACCCTCAAACTTCTCAAAGCTTCAACCCATTTCTTGATGACTTGGATGTTCTTAAGCTTGAATAAAACTCTTAATGTGCTTCTTTAGATAAGAATGGCACTTGATCCCTTGTTGGATGCCTTGCTATGCTATGCTATGAAAATGATTAGATTATGTACATGATTTACTATGCAAATGATAATGCAATTAAAACATAAACCAGGTGAAATAGGTTGAGCAAATTTTAGGGTGCAACAGCATGGTTGAGCTCTGTTGAGAGGATAGAGTCATTGAGAGAAGATAACTCTGCATTTCTCTTCTTATCTTTCGATATTTTGTTTCGAAGCTTCTTGATCTTTTGCTCCCAAGAAGAGATGTTCTTTTCATTGGTGGCAATCTTTTGCTGATTCTTCTCCTTCTTCTCCTCAAACTCTGCTATTTTTCCTTCAGATTCAGCAGCAGCAGCCTCACTTCCAGCTTTGTTTGACATAACTTTCTCGATCTGAGGCTGCAGTCTGAGATCTCCATAGACCTGGTCGATTAGTGCACCAACTTCCGAGATGACGGTAGCAGACTCAGAGAGATGGAATGAATGTCCATTTGCTGAAGAAGAGCCTTCAAAGCAAAATGGGTGACTTGGTCCATTTGTAAAATGGAGAAAATATCCCCCCTGAAGATTTTCCCTTTGACCTTTTCGAGGATGCTTTCTGTGGGTTTGCTCGAGGCTTGGTCCTCAGAAGTCAAAGTGTTGGAGGCCTTGCTAGAGGAACTGCCTCGTTGACCAAGAAGAATCCTGACGTATTGTTGAGGATTGGTGAGTTTCAAGGCATTTAGTTCAGCGCTATTAAGACTTGTCTCACCTTTGGTGGGCACTGTTTCACTCTCCTTAGTTGCGGCAACGATTGGAGTAACAATCACATCAACTGGGGAAGGTTCGTCGGCTGGGTTTCCCTCAAGCTTCTCCTCCTCACTCTGACCATCGTCGGCTTGGTCTTCTTCCATTTCGTCACCAGTACCCTCATCACTAGAACCATCCAGTTCTCATTGACGCATGGTTTCATCCTCGACGACGTCTTTTTCCCCTGCTGCCTCAGTATCATCAACAATAATGGTTGGATCTAAAGGAGAGTTACTTGCGTCAGCCTGGATTGCATCTTCCTCCATGGGAGTATCTTCTTCATATGCTACCTCCAAAGTCTCTGGTGCATTGTCTTCTTCATGATCAGACCCATCGGTTTGAGACTGTTGGGTAGTTGTTTTAGTAAGCAAAAGAGGAGTTGTGGAAAATTCAAGTTTGTTAATTTCTCCAAGAGAACTCATACCAGAGCCCAAGTCAGATATGGGATGATAAGTAGGCTCACCTTAGTTATTTAAAAGGACGGGTGGAGAAGGAGACTTGGTCGAGGTAGGTTTCGAACCTCCAGCACCAACCTAGATAAAGAAGAACCCGACGTGAGAAATAAAGACAAAATATAAACAAAATAGGACTTCGAGAAGCACTTAGACACAAGATATACCATAGTGTCCTCGTCGGCAGGACTCAAATTTTCGCTCTCAACGGGGACTATGGTTGGGATTGAGGCACACTCAATAAGAGCCTCAGCATGGTCACGGATAGGGGTGGTCAGCTTCAAAGTCTTGACCTTCGAAGGGGCAGGTGGGGTGCCAACAGTATCCATCCTTTGGCCAACTTTCCGCCTTTTCCTCATTTGTAAATCTTCAGGAGGAGATTCGTCATCATCCTCTGAGTCAATAATCATTTGGGCAGAGGCCCTTTTAAGTTTCTTTTGGGGTGTGAGTGGCTTGCGAGTTACCTAAGACATTAAGAAATATTAGAAATAGCCAAGAAAGTTAAACCAACAAAGGCCTATAAAGGATTACCTTATTGCCTTCGACCTTGCCTTTAGTTCTTGTTAGAGGAGCACTTCTTTTAGGGGAAGCTGTAAAACAAATCACATTGCTACTAGTTAGTAAAAATAAAGTTCATTTAAAAGAGTCCAAAATCGAAGGGGGATGACCTTCAAGAATTTCAGATTCGATGCGAACATCTTCGATACCAACATGAAGGTGTCATTTGAATGTATCAAGCGTATGTTTAGTCGGAACCACCTGTTGTGCTTTCAGTTTTGACTGTTGTCGAAGGATTTTTATAGAATCTCCATAGATAAACCAATATGGAAATGGAGGGGCAAGAGCCACTCTAAAATCAGCAGTTGGCAATCGAGGGATCTTTGGAGGAAATAAAGCAAATGCTACCTCATATTTTTTCTCACGAGGAACGTATGAAGGGATTTTTAGATTCTTCATTTTCTTTGAAACCTTTTCCTTCAAAGTGACAGCAGCCTCACGGATGGTTCGACTAACATCATCTAGTCGATAGGCGGTTTCAAAGTACATTTAGAAGGCTTGAATCTCTTTGATATATGCAGATGTACCTTTCTTAATCTTATCCTGCACATCAACGAAAGCTTGGTCAATCAAGCGAACAAAGCTTGAAACTTCAAGAAATTCTGAGGTATAGTGTCTGGACCACTAGTTGTAGAATTCTTGGGAGCAGAGCTAAGAAGGTTCAAAATGAATGGGTGTAAAGAGGGACTTGTGAGCATGGAGAGCTAAGTGTGTCGAACATTCAATAGGGTTAAAGGCAGTGAAGGGAAGGATAACATAGGCCTTTTTATCATACAAGCATTTAGGCAAGGTCTGAATCAAACCAAATTACTATGATACTAGGTTAGGCTGATAGGCCACCAGAGATGCTTGGCCTCTAAGAAGGTTAAGCTTGTGAATTATTAGTCGAGGTGTCAGAAATCTCTCCCAGACAAGTTTCGACTCTTCTTCTTGGTTTTTTAAGCAAATGAGGGAAAGGTCTGGTGAACCACTCAGGACCATGCTTCCTCTTTGCAAATGGAGCCATCCTCGGAGTAAACTCATGACGTTTTACGAACATCTGAATGAAACCTAAAAGATTGGCTCTGAGCGTATGTCCTTCTTCACTTGGGGTAAGTTGAACTAGTCGAGTCCATTCGAATCGTCTTTCTTTAACAGCAGTAGATTCTTCGTTAACTTCTCCTTTATTTGGGAGGTTGGTTTCAAAAGTGGCATTGAGCTACAATTGAAGTAACCAGAAAGGGAATGATAATAAAAACTTCCCGCGGCTTTCCTTGTCCTTCAACCTATCAGCACCTTCGCTGAGGGATTCATACAGATTGGCCAGGATCATCTCACTCAGACAAATGCCTCGATTCAGATGCAATTGATTGTCCAACGTGAGGTACTTCCGCGCCACCTACAAAGATTTTGTACAGAAAAGACAGTGAGATAGCCGCATGGCTAGAAAAGCTATATGTTCTTCATCATCGATTGTGGTTGTGTTTTTATTATGGTAGTGATTAATGAAATGGGTGTAGGTGTGTTTGGTGTTGGAAAAGCCTATGGTGCCTTGGCAATTGACCTCGGGGTCATAAACTAGTCCATGAGGCTTCAGCCCTGTGATAGCGTCTATGTCGGAGAGTATTGGCATCATCATCACACGTGGGAGATGGAAGGTATAATGGGTATTATCCCAGAAGTATAATGAGGAAGCTAGCATGAGAGGGCAGTAAGTTGGGCCGACCTTCGACATCATGATCAAATCGTAGATGCCAGTTTCTTTCCAGTCGTTGGCATTAACTTTCTCCGTCTTCGTCAGCCAGTTTAAGTAAATATCAGAATCTTTGAAGTAGGGGTGGCTCTGAATAACCTGGCTCCATCGTTAAGGTATTTTAGGTCTACATTATAGAGTGTTAAGCTATCTGGGCCCTCAGTAGGAAGTTTGCTGGAATCTTTTTGCCCTAAGGGTTTGGTCTTACGGTAGGATGGGAAAAAGTCACTAAGGTTGGAATAGTTAAGACCCACTGGGTACAATGGACCAGACATAGCCAAAGGTTTACCTGCAATAGTGATGGGTGATTCACAAGTGCACGAATAGCGTCAAAGTAATACAAAAGATTATCGATCCCACAGAGACCAAACGTCAATCTATCGTTCACTAGTGTTATGGTGTTTATCTAAGGCGAGTCAAATAAAAGGTTGAATTGTGTGAAATAAAAGTAAAGTGCGAAAATAAATTCAATAATACAGCAACAGGCATAGATGCAATTCATATAGCTACGTAGTATTCCAGATGTGTACATATAGGATTTCTTATGGGGTAATATTTTCTACTCATGAAAAGAACTAATTTAACGGGAACTGTCGGTTTCGCGTATTCAGAACTGAGTTTATCCCTAATCGACCCCTCTTATTGTCACTTATAAAAAGGTGCGCATTGCGTTAGGATTAATAAACCTATTTTTAAGAAATATAGTTTCTTGACTTAGTCAAAAAGTATTTTAACTTGGAATTTCTAACAAAAAGAGGTTCTTGCAAACCGGACTTTAAATCCATAAACGCGTCTGAAAACAGTTTTAAAATCGGATTTCTTAAACATTAAAGATTCTTAATTAACTGAGCCAAGTGCTTTCGCTTCCTTGGATCAGTTTAAACTAACCAAATTTATCTAAAAGTTGGACGACTTTCGATCTTACCCAACAGATTTTAAGTACAGAAAATAAGTGTTAAAAGTTAAAACAATCCCTAAGTAATTCTACCGACAACCGTGTGGAATACTAATTATAACTATAATCCTCACATCCTAGCCCTTAAGATTTAGTCAGACATGGTAAACAAATGTGAGTAAATAAAGTCCGGGTAAGTAAATAAATAAAGTGTGGTGCGAGAAATAAAGGGTGCGGGAAATAAAGTCGGGTAAATAAATAAAAGGCAATAAATAGACAGAAACCTGCTCTAAACGGGAGGCTTTAAAATCGTGTACAACTGGAAGTAAAAAAAGACTGAAATAAAATGGCGACAAGATTAACTTCTACTCAAGTGCTCCAAACTTGATTACACAGTGTGATAACTCCTCGATGTGAGAAGTTTATCACTTTACAATAGGTGAAATTTATGGCTTGAGTTCTGTTCTCTAAGCTTGGATGATTTGAAATGAATCAGAACTCTTATATTTATAGTGGTAGGAAAGTACAGGTAAAGACAGGAATGCCCCCCAACTCCTTTTGGAAGGGAAATGGCCGTGTGAAGGTGGCGCCCGCCACATGAACTAGGGTGGAAAGGAGTGGGAGACGTGGAAGTTTTCAGCAGTTGGCTTCTATCCAGCGTGTGGCATCCCCTATGACACCCGCCATGGTGGAAGCCATGTGTACAATTCCTCAGAAAGTAGGGTTTTTAGCTCGTTTTTCTTCATTTCTTCTCGAGTAGCTTTGAAAATACAAAAACCTGAAAAAGAAACAAAACAAAGGTATAATACAAGAAAACGGAAATAAAATACTAAATAACGTGCACGGAATCGAGTCAAATAAATAGTATATTTTAGGCCTATCAAATAGTAATAGGAATTATTACCTGAGATTCGTATATATGCCTCTTTTCTTCTAGTAAGGGTTCAAGGATGAACTGTTGGTTCTTCACTACTTTAGGCTCACTCAGTGTGGTGAAAGGAGGGAGGAGAGATCCCGTTGATTACCCTTTGATTTGTGACTTCTTCTTTTGAGCTTGGTTTCCAGCCATAGATGATGCCATTGATGAAGTTCGGGGAGGAAATGGGTTTTTCAGAGTTAGAAGATGTCTGAAAAAATACGTGGGTATTTGCTGAAGAGTGGAAAGATTGGAAATGATTTCTAAGGAACCATTTATAGGGTGTCTGGAGATCAAAAGTCTTTTTCTTTCATCATTAGTGGCTAGAGATAATGGGCCACGTGTTGTCCCAAGATAAAGAGATGGGGCAGTGGCAGTTACTACATATACCCATGATTGTCTTAGGCCCTAAAAAGGATGATAATGGTTTGAGGATTTTTGTGAGTTCCAAGAAATCTGCCATAAAGACCCATGACGTCAGGGACGTGCGCGGGGATAGCGAAGCAGTTTCCTGCTTTTTCTTTTTCGTTTCTTCTCTTGTCTTCCTAGTCACAGGTAGTCAATCACATTAATGCTTGTGTGAAGGTCGAAATGACGGCGTTGAATTGGACGCTATCAATAAATGGTTCTTTTTCTAACGTAAAGGTCGAAAAAGACATTTTTTGGGGGGAAATTTGTTAGCTCACAAATTTGACGCCTCATATATATATATATATATATATATATATATATATATATATATATATATATATATATATATATATATATATATATATATATATATATATATATATATATATATATATATATATATATATATATATATATATATATATATATATATATATATATATATATATATATATATATATATATATATATATATATATATATATATATATATATATATATATATATATATATATATATATATATATATATATATACAGATTAAAATATTTAAATAAATATTAAAGTCTTTTGAGAGGTAAAGAGGTTTCGAGGCATGAGACCTTCGAGTGGGAAGTCAAAAGTTGTGGGACTTAGAGAAAATTATGACCCTTAAAGAAAGTAGCCTTCGACTGAGAAGTTGGATGGAGATTAGTGAAGTTTTTGAAATTCAAATAATGGAGGGAGTAGTTATACTTTCCTATGACTAAGAGGGACAAGTGGCAGTTCGTTTGACAAAGGACTGCATACATTATGACACTTGTTGGAAATTGATGGCTTTAGGAGGTTATTGGTAGTTTTTCTACTATTATAAATAGGAGTTTTAGACATATAATACATTGTGTTGTAATTTAATATTTGTACAAGTCGCTCCCAAAATTACTCAGAGTATCTGAGTGTAGAGAAACGAGTTCAAGGAGAATGTACGTTATGTAAGCACACCATCTTTACTTTCAATGAAGTTTTATTCATGTGCTTAACTTTACAAAGTTTTCTTTTACTTTTTCTACAATCTAACCCCTTCTATGCACTTTACTTTACCTTCGTTCTAAACTCTTGTCTAAGATCTCTGCTTCTTTTCCCTCTAATCTCTATCTCTTTTTTCGCCTCAGTCGAACAAACACTTTTTTGATTAAAGTCTTTTACTAAAACATTGTCGAAGTGTGTAACTTAGATAGATTTCAAAACATAACCTTTAGCACATGTCCTAGGATCAATTTGATCGATCCTGTGAGTCACCAAAGTTAGATTTGGAAGATCAGCGATTGTTTTCTATTTTTCAAGGGAAACACCTACGTACCCTCATAGTGCAATGAGGAAGTCAGAGCAATCATAGTTCGGAAGACTATGGTTGGTTGATGTCTTTTATGAACAAGTATTTAGGTTATATTCTAACTGCTAAACGTTGGCTTGTCTGCTCGCTGGGGGAGGCTGAAGCACTAGTTTATATCTGCGGAAGAATGGACTAAACAATGTTTTTTTGCGAAAAAATGTTTGAGTTGATTAAAGTGTATTAGGGATTTTGATTGAGAAAAAGAGTTTGATTTGAGTAGGTTTAAGGTTTCGATCGCACAGGAGCAAGAAAACGAAGTTTGATTTTTGATAAACGAGACGTCAGTCTCGCAACCTAGTAATCGGGGTATTATTGGGATGCTAGATCTCAACGACACATTTTTCATTCAATTAATTATGAAATTATGTTTGTTGGATAATGAAATCTTTGTCCAAATAATTAGGACAAGTATTTTAGGAACGAAAGATCGAACAACCCACAATCCAAGGCGTGCGCTCCAAGAGCGATCACTCAAGAATCCAAGGAGTGCAAGACTCCAAGAACTCAGTTCTTTCGTAATTTAATTAAGAAAAGATTTGAATAAATGTATTTTGATTAGACGCGTTAGGTATTTTAAACAGATTTAGTGTTTTAGGAATGCAAGGCGAAATGGTCACAACCCAATGCGTGCCCCCCAAGAGCGATCTTTCAAGAGTCCAAGAAGTATTAAACCTCAAGAATTCAATATCTCCATTATTAATTAAGAAAATAATAGTTTGCTTAGTCAACTTTGAGGAGTGATTTAATTAGGTTAAATATTTTAATCAAATTAGGTTTTTTTGGATTAAAGGTTTTTAAAAGAATTAAGTGTCTTCAAAGGAATGGGGAATTAAGTGTCTTAAAAGGAATGGGGAATTAATCACCTTAAAAATGAAGGACGAAAGGAACCTAACTCAAGGCGTGCGACTCAAGAGCGTTTGTTCAAAGATCCAAGGAGTGATAAACTCCAATAATTCACCACTTTCATTATTTAAATAATAAAGAGTTTATAAGTATTAATTAGGATAAATTGTGATTTTAATTTAATTAAGAAAATACTTAGTTGTCTTATATTAAGAGAATAATTAATTAATTAATTAAATTAAATATTAATTTAACTGTTGAGGAATAAACTGAATTGGAATTTTTATTAATTAATCAAGATTAAAAATGTTAGAGTAAATTCAAGATTATGTATTTTTTTGTCCAATTAATACAAGATTAATCGTCAATTAGTAATAAGATAAGAAATTACTAGATCGTGTTGTTGATGTGTTACCTATATGTCACATATCATGGAGATTGAGAAAGCGAATATAGACAAATGACTTTTTTTCGGATGACTCTAAGGTGAGGGACATTTTAGATGTCATGATGAGGGAGGCACAAAAAGCTCTGCAATACAGGAGGCGGCGTAGGAACGGAAGGGGCCCGAGTGTGTCATATGCAATATTATTTAGCATTTCTATTAGGAGCATTATATTCAGTTTTATTCTATTTTAACTTCATCATGTACTTCATATTTATTAATTTATATATCTCATTTTCATCATATCGATTTTATGATTTAATTTAATAAAATTAAATATGATAATATACCTATTATATATCTTCAATTTCATCATAGTATATTTAAAACAGAATAAACGATTATTATTGTTCTGGGCTGGGCTAACGCTTAGACCACCACCCAGCAGGCCCAAGCCCAACGAGGTTGGACCCAAGAATACCACGCTGATGAGCAGGATCCCCCGTCGAGCACAAGGTCCCCTCGACGGCATAGACCAACCGCAGTCGGACAGGACCCTCGCATCCGACCAGCCAGTCCGCTTCTTCCCCATCGTCGAGCAGGACCCTCGTATCCGACCAGCCTCCTCTGGCTGACCGGGGAACTCCTCGGGTCTTCCCCCATGTTCTCCACGTGTCCCTCATGCAGGGACACGTCATAAAGCAACTACCCACGTCCTGGAGATTCGGTCTTTCTCCTCTCGGATAGTGCGGAACAGTTACCCTAAGGTGAAGACCACGTTCTGGCCTTCACGATGCCACATCAGCCCTAGCAGTTACTAACATTGGGCCTGGCAACCCAGCCCAGTGCTAGATAACCGTTGGCCCTACGCTAGAGGCTCACTATAAATACCCTTTTCACTAGAGGGTCAGGTAACTTAACTCTCTTACTCTCTCTCTCTCTCTCTCTCTCTCTCTCTCTCTCTCTCTCTCTCTCTCTCTCTCTCTGTACTTGCTTCCACTCTGCTCGTCACTTACTTTGGCATCAGAGTGTGTTTCAGGTACACCCCCTCCTCTTCAACACTTTGGGTGAACAACTTCCAGATCGATGACGCGTGGCAGATCATCGATCCCCTTCTGGTTAGGTACGATCAGTGGCGCGTCTGTGGGAATCTAAGTTTCCCCGTTCCTCCGAGCAGCGAACCAAAGCTTCATCTCTCAAAACTTTAGGGTCATGACAAGCCCACGCCATGACGACACTGTTCGCAACTTTTCCCTTATCCCCATCACCAACGACGAAGGTCAGAGGGGGATATCTCAACTCCGCGAGACCGACGTCAGGGACGGCCAGACCGCCTCCCCTTCCTCTGAGGATGCGCCAAACCATGTTATTCCTCGGGCAAGGAGCCCGGCAGTGTTCCAGCCCATACCCACTCCGGCCGGTGCGGACCCGATGATGGTCGCCCTCTTCGCGGACATAAACCAGAAAAATCAGATGTTGTTCCAGTAGAACGAGTGCATTGGCACGCTGGAACACGACACCTCATCCCACTCTCCTCCGCAAAGAGATCAACGCGGGAACTCTCAGAGCCCTTCTCCCCAACCACGGGGGCAATGACCACGAATCGAGAGGCCCTAACTCATGATCTCCAAGAAACGAGCGAGGTCGCTGACGCAGAAGGATAGACGCTCTCAAGAACCGAGGACGGGGAGACCCGAGGCCCCGGTCCGGCAACCAAGGGTACGGAACCAACCCCCTCCTTGACAGGGGCCCTCACCCCCTCAGTCCCCGATCCTCAACGACAAGGACAACTACAAGACCCCGTTGTCCCGGGAGATCATGGAAGCTCCCATCCCCCACGGGATGGAGCAACCACTCATGCTCTCAACGTACGACGACATCTCGGATCCAGACTGAAGGTGAGATAATACTTAGAAGGGGGGTTGAATAAGTATGAAGATTAAAAACATAGAAATAAAAACTCAAGTATTTTTATCCTGGTTCGTTGAACTCAACTACTCCAGTCCACCCTTCCTAGAGTGATTTGCCTTTCTCAATCAAGGACTTAATCCACTATTTAATCAACTGATTACAATAGTAAGCACTTAGAACAACTGTTCAAAGTCTTCTCAAGAACTACTGATCCTAACTGGATCTTCTTAAGGTTTACAATCAAATGTAATACAAATACAAGTGTTTAAGATTGCTTCTATAAAGCTTTATCACAACTGTGATTTTTCACTTAACTATTTAGAACAAAGAAATGAATTCTTAGAAAGAATATGAAATTGTATGTGAGCTTGAATGTTGATTTCTTTTCAATAATTCGTCAACTGAAGAAATTGGTGAAGTCTTGCTTTTATAGGCAACTGATCCAAGGTGAGCTTCACGTTGAGAAGAGTGTCCAAAAGGTCTGAGCCTTTTTGTCTTCACATCAAGTGACCTTTCCTAGAAGAAGAAAGCACAGAAAAATCCTTTTTGTCTGTGTTCTTGTGTCTAGCATAAATAAGGAAAGAGACGTTTGTATCATTCCAACGGATATAAACTTTGAATAATTCTTCTTCAGTTTTCAGCAAATTCATCAGAGTCTAATTTGGTCAGAGCCTTCTGATGATGATCAGAGTTTTGCTGAATCAGAGTCTTCTGCAGCAGGTGTGCTTTTAGCGTGTTTAAGATCAGAGCATATTTGAGACAGATCTTCAGTACTGGCAGCTTTAGTACTTTCAGAATCTTCTGTAGAAACTATGCTTTGAAAAAACTCTTCATACAGAATTCTTCTATGGTTCAGATGCTTCTGACTTGCTTCAGATTCTTCTTGAGCTTCTGCTTCAGATCCTTCTGGAGCTTCTGCTTCAGAATCTTCTGGAGGCTACGCTCATGATCTTCTGTTGGCAGCAATCAGAATCTTCTAATGGATGCATCTGGCGCTTCAGAGTCTAGCTAATTTCTTGTGTTCAATTCTGATTTGCTTCTGGAGTGTTTATTCCTTTACTATCTGCAGTAAAAACTCTCAAGCAAATTTTAGAGTATATAATTCTTAATTACAAAATTTCATAATAGTTATCATCAAAACATAGAGATATTATTAAGAACCAATCTGTGTTCTAACAATCTCCCCCTTTTTGATGATGACAAAAACATCAGAAATTTTGTTTAAATGAAAATATGATAATTATAACTCCCCCTGAGATGATGAATCTCCCCCTGAGTTAAATACAAATAAAGAATAGAAACTTCCCTTTTGTCTTGAGTAATTTTCAAAGTTAGATCTTGATTGTTCTTATAACATTTGAGAGTCAGAGTGTCTTGCAAATTTCAGAGTCAGAGTTTGATAATTGTCAAATGATCTGAGAGCTCAGAGTTTCTTTTTCAGAGTGTACTTATCAAATGTTCTGAAATACTTAGATTTAATGTTAGATAGAATAAATATGTCTGAAGTTTCATTCTGGTGAAATTTAATTAAACAGTTCAGATCTATATTTTCTCCCCCTTTTTGTCATAAGCAAAAAGTAAAAACTTTAAAAAGACAAATAAAAGGAAACAGTAAAGAAGATAAATCATGTGGAGAAAACTTTGAGATTTCATTCAATTCAGTTCAGAGCAAGAGTACATGCATCATAAGATATTCAAAAAATACATAAGAAAACATCAGATGCAAAAACATCAGAATGAAAAAAAATGAAAAACTAAGAGTGTTTTGACAAAAGCATCTTCAACAGATTCGTGATCTCAGATGAGGACTGCTCTTGCTTTGACATCCACTTAGCCATTGTTTCATTCTTCTGATTCTGCTTTGACATCCACTCAGTCATGTCTTCATACTTTTTATCCTGTTTGGCCATCCAAGACTTGATCTCTGATTGACCAGCTTCCAGAGCAGCAATTTTATCCTTAAAATCTGGATGTTCTTTCTTTATCTCAGATGAAGAAGGTTGATCATTTTCTGGAGCTTGAGTAGAGTCAATTTCCATAGGGTCTGTAGAGCTTGGAGCATTAGAGCTAGAAGGAAGTTCTACCAGAGAGTCATGGCCAAAGGGTTGTCTTCAGATGCAGATGCAGCAGTTTGTTCTGATGAGGGAGGAGCATCTGTAAGAAGTAATGGTCCAGATCTCTTGACAATCCAGAACAGACTTCTTGCAGCTTCAGCAAATCTGAGCTTCACATCATCAGAACATATCTTCAGATTTGATGCTACAATGTTGAATCTGTTGATGAATCCATTCCAGATGACATCAGATTCTTGGGCATCCATTGATGCTAAACACTTCCTCTGTACAGTACCTAAATACAACTGTATTTCTTGCAAAAAAGATTGAAATAAATGATTAACATTAAGTCTAGGTTTGGGATGTAACAGAGTCTCCAGTGTTATTGGTTTTGGTTGGGGAGTAGGTGGAAAAATGGATTTCTGAATGGAGATCAGAGGAGGAGGATAGTATGGTATGAAAGGAATTTCAGGTTTATTAGGTTTGGATCTGTTTAAAGCATTTAACAGATTTGGTTTTACTTTGGTGTGATAGGAAACCACATCAAAGGGTTTATTTGAGTAGGGTTGGAAGGCAGATTTTGGAGGTTCATCAGAAGCAGCAGTTTTATCAGATGAAACCGGTATAGCTGAAGTAACAGCTTTTGCAGATTTAGCAGAATATGATATTGTTGCTAATGAACCTGCTTCTGACATTGATTGAATATAGGTGAGAAGCACAGATGGTAGGGTGATTATAAGTTTGGGTTTCAAGGGAGTGATAGGGTCAGATGGTTCAACTCTGTCATAAAAATCTTTGAGTTTGAAACCATAGGCAAGATTGTGAAAAAGGGATGAGACTTGTGCACATGAAATAGATGTTCTTGTGGTAGATGATTGGTTAGAATTTGGAAGGAGAATTTCAGATGATGGTGCAGGTGTGGGAATAGGATCTGGAATAGGAACTTTGGAAGATATAAAGGGTTCTGGTTGGTTTCCCTCAGAATCTCTATGAGAAGGGGATACCAGAAAATCTGGGTGTATGTCAGATTCTGAGGAGTTAGATGAAGTGGTTGGTGTACAAGAGGTAGAAGATACTTGAAATACAGTTCTGAGTGGTGTAACATCAAGAATTTTTGTCTCAGGGATGTTGGTTCCAGATGGTAGAGTTGATTCTGAAGGAATTTCAGAGGGTTTTGATGGGGGTTCTGAGGTGGGTGGATCAGATGAAATATTTATTGGTTCAGATGAAACTGGTACAGATTTAGTGGGTTCAGATGTTATGGATGGTGGATTATCTGATTGTGGTTGTGTCTTTTGTTGTTGTGTTTGAGGTTCAGGTGATTTTTGTGGTTGATGTGCAGAGTCTTTTTCTGGTAGAGGTTCAGATGATTTTTCTGGTTGTTTTTCTTGTGGTTGTTTTTGTTGTTCAGATGGCTTTTCTTTAAGTTGTTCAGATGGTTTTTATTGTGCAGATGGTTTTGTTGTTTGTTGTTGTTCTGTGGGTTGTTTTTCTGAAGGTTGTTTTTGTGGTACAGATTGTTTGGTTGGAATTTTTGGTTGTGGAGTTTGAATTGTTTTTGTTGTTGGTGGTGTTGGAACAGATGATTGTTTTTGTGGTGAGATGGAAATTTGAGTAGAGGATTTTTGTGGAGATGGGGTAGAAACATGAGGTGGAGCAGTAACAGATTTATTTTGTGTAGAGGGTGGTTTTGGAATAGACTTAACATTAGAATCATTTATAACAATGGGATTTGCAGAAGATACAGAAGTTTTAGTACCTTTAATCTTGATTCTTTTAGCTGGTATAGAAGGAGTGGCTCCAGATTCTTTCCTCTTTAGTAGCTTCTGAGGATTTTCAGCAATCTTGGGCTTCTTCTGAACAGGTGCAGCTTCTGCTTCTGGTTGAGTCCTCTTTCTTGGTGGTTCTTCTTCTTCTACAACAGGCAATGGTTGTCTTGCACTCTTTATAATATCTGCAGGGATAGGCTTTCCTTCTGCCTTGCACTCATCAATATATCTCACTACAATTTCCCTAGGTTCTTCAGCATAGAACAGAGGGTAATCATCTACAGGAGTTCTCTTCTGACTCAGTTCAGAAATGTTCAGCTTCTTGGGAGCTGTTGTGAGTTCTTCTACTATTTTAAGTCTCTGAAGACTTTTGGCATTCAGAGGCTTTCCCAAAATGAATTCCAATTCCTCTGTGACTCCAGCAGCGTACAGAGCAGTTACAAGTCCATTCTCAATTAGAAGATCTGAGATTAACCTTCCAAAAGGAATCCAGGTTCTGATCTTCTGACCTTTTTCTTTCACATATTCTCTAGAAGCATTTATATGATTCCATAGATGCATAAAAAGAATATATGGAAGATCTACCTTGGTGCTCTGACTTAGGCAATACATAAAATAGAGCTGTTCATTATTGACATAGTCTGGAGAGTTTGTTGACTTCCTATGATGAATGCATCCCATAAAGATCTTAGCCCAGATCTTGTAGTCAGGCTTCAGATCCTTGAACTTATTAGAAGCTTGTCCATCAGTCATCACTTCTTCATACACTTCATCCATATCCACACGCCCAGCTGGCAAGTGTGATACTCCATCTGTTTCCTCATAGCCAATGAGTTTTCTAATCAGATCTTCTGTTATTATTATATCTTTGCCCAGAACAGAAGATAAGATAAACTTAGGGTAAACTGAAGCATGGATCCAGAACTCTTTCACAAGAAGGGGGTAAACTGGTCCAAAAAGTCTGTCAAAATACTTCACCCATCCTTGAGCACCTATAATGGAACGAAACTCAAATCCATTCTCAGTAAGTGAATCAAATTCCACCATTGATTCACATAGAACTTCCAGCTTTTCAACAGGGGTGAGCAAAGTTCTTTTTGGTGGAGTATAAGGAGTTACGCCCATGTTAGCAGAGGTAACTGCAACCATTGTAGATTGAAATTGTGCAGCAGTTGATGATGAGGTTGCCATTGAAGATGGTTTTGTCACACGCTTAGGGTTTTTATGAAGAGAGAAGAGAAGATTGAAATGCATAAAATGTCTGAGATGTGGAAAGTGTGAATATGAAGAGAAGAGATGTATTTATACTAAAACATATAGGCATACAAACAGTCAGAATTTTGCACGTTTGAACAAGACATTTAATGAAAAGAATAAAAATCATTTCAAGCATTTATTGCTTCTGACAAATTGGGGGGAAAATCAAGATTTTCACTATTCAAACTTCACCTCAAACGTCTCTTCAGTAGTGTACACGCCACCTTTGCAGATTTGGAGTGACACGTGTTTGCTTGCATGTGTTCTGAATTCTCTTGAGAAATGAAACGTTAACCAACATTCAGATCCTCTAAGGATTGTTAGTTTAGAGTTTCACAAAAATAATGAAAATAAATAAGCAATCAGAAGAAATACTTCAGAGCATTAGGCATTTTTGCATCTGTAAAATTTGCTTCTGCTAAATATCATTCTGGACAAAAATCCATACCAATATTTTTCAGAATAAATTTGAATCTATCTTCAACAAGGGGTTTTGTAAAAATGTCTGCCCATTGATGATCTGTATCAACAAAGGCTAAATTTATGATTCCCTTCTGAACATAGTCTCTGATGAAATGATGCTTAATTTCTATATGTTTTGCCTTAGAGTGTAAAATGGGGTTCTTAGACAAACATATAGCAGAAGTATTATCACAGAAGATAGAAATGTTACTTTCAAATATTTGATAATCTTCTAGCTGACTTTTCATCCAGAGCATCTGCGTGCTACATCCAGCAGCAGCAATATATTCTGCCTCTGTGGTTGAAAGTGCAATTGTGGGTTGCTTCTTGCTGTACCAAGAGATTAGATTTCTTCCTAGAAATTGACAACTTCCAGAAGTAATTTTCCTTTCCACTCTGTCTCCAGCGTAGTCAGCATCACAGAATCCAACTAATTTGAAATCATCAGATTTTTTGTAACACAAACCCACATTAGAAGTACCTTTCAGATACCTTAGAATCCTCTTGATAGCTGTCAAGTGTGATTCTCTAGGATCTGATTGGAATCTAGCACACAAGCATACACTAAACAATATGTCAGGTCTAGAAGCAGTTAAGTAAAGAAGAGATCCTATCATACCTCTGTAGAGCTTCTGATCTACTTTCTTACTTACCTCTTCCTTGCCAAGAGAGCTAGTTGGATGCATGGGAGTCTTTGCCAGCTTACTATCAGTCATGTTAAATTTCTTCAGAAGTTCTTTAACATATTTGGTCTGATGTATGTAAGTGCATTCTGGAGTTTGATTGACTTGGATTCCTAGAAAGAATCTCAGTTCTCCCATCATGCTCATTTCAAATTCTGCCTGCATACATTTAGCAAACTCCTTTCCCAGCATAGTATTGGTAGATCCAAATATTATATCATCCACATAAATTTGAAAAATTAGAAGATCTTTCTTAATTGATTTACAAAAGAGTGTTGTGTCCACTTTGCCTCTGATGAAATTTTTCTCCAAAAGAAAATTGCTCAATCTCTCATACCAAGCTCTGGGAGCTTGTTTTAAACCATACAGAGATTTCTTTAATTTCAAAACATGATTTGGAAATTTTTCATTCTCAAAACCAGGAGGTTGGTGGACATAAACTTCTTCTTCTATAATACCATTTAGAAAGGCACTTTTAACATCCATCTGATACAGAGTGATGTTGTTTTGTGCAGCAAATGAAATAAGAAGGCGTATAGATTCTAACCTTGCCACTGGAGCATAAGTTTCAGTATAATCAATACCTTCTTGTTGACTGTACCCTTGAGCAACAAGCCTTGCCTTATTTCTTTCAACTTCTCCTTTCTCATTTAGCTTATTTCTGAAGACCCATTTAGTTCCAATTATATTGAATCCTTGTGGTCTTTGAACTAAATCCCACACATCATTTCTGGTGAATTGATTTAACTCTTCTTGCATGGCAATAATCCAATCATTGTCTTGCAGAGCTTCATCTACAGAAGATGGTTCAATTTCTGACACCAGTCCAAATAATGATGCTTCAGATGATCTTAGAAAGGATCTTGTTCTGATGGGATCATCCTTCTTTCCAATAATGACATTCTCTGGATGAGAAGCTTTAATTCTGGATGATGATCCTCTAATAGTTGATTCTTCAGAAATGTTTAGATTGTTGATATGAGAAGTTAAAGGAATAGCATCTGGCGTTGCTTCTGGTTCCTTCACTTGAGCTTTATCTGCCTCTAGGACTTCAGAGTCAGTGAAGACTACTTCTCTATCTGCAGAGTTTTCAGACTGCTTTGGCTTTTTATTGCCAAGCTTATCATCAAATCTAACATGAATAGATTCTTCCACAATCTGTGTCTCAGTGTTGTATACTCTGTAGCCTTTAGAGCGTTCAGAATATCCAAGCATGAAACACTTATGTGCTTTGGAATCAAACTTGTTCAGATTTTCTTTAGTATTTAACATATAACAAATACATCCAAAAGGATGAAAATATGAAATGTTGGGCTTTCTGTTCTTCAACAGTTCATATGGAGTCTTCTCTAGAAGAGGTCTTACAGACACTCTGTTCTGAATGTAACAGGCTGTGTTGATTGCTTCTGACCAAAAGTGTTTTGCCAGATTTGTCTTATTGATCATGGTTCTGGCAATTTCTTGCAGAGTTCTGTTTTTCCTCTCTACAACCCCATTTTGTTGTGGAGTTCTAGGACAAGAAAAATCATGAGCAATGCCATTTTCATTAAAATATTTTTCAAAATATTTATTTTCAAATTCACCACCATGATCACTTCTGACTTTTATAATTTTGAAATCTTTTTCATTCTGGACTTGCTTGCAGAAGTCAAAGAACACAGAATGTGACTCATCCTTGTGTTTTAAGAACTTTACCCATGTCCATCTACTATAGTCATCAACAATGACTAATCCATACTTCTTGCCTCTGATGGATGCATTTTTCACTGGTCCAAACAGATCAATATGAAGTAATTCTAGTGGTCTGGAAGTAGAAACAACATTTTTTGATTTAAAAGATGATTTTGAAAACTTCCCTTTTTGGCATGCTTCACAAAGAGCATCTGAGGTGAACTTCAGATTAGGAAGTCCTCTGACAAGATTAAGTTTATTAATCTGAGATATACGTCTCATATTAATATGCCCCAATCTTCTGTGCCAGACCCATTGCTCTTCATTAACAGACAAGAGGCATTTAACATTCTGAAATTTAAGTTCTGAAAGATTTATTTTATAAATGTTGTTTTTCCTCTTACCATTAAATAGAATAGAGCCATCCTTTTGACTAATAGCTTTACAACATTTTTGATTAAAGGTAATATCATAACCATTGTCACTTAATTGACTTATGGACAATAAGTTATGCTTTAACCCTTCAACAAGTAAAACATTAGTAATATAGGGAAGTTTACCATTTCCAATGGTGACAGATCCAATGATCTTGCCCTTCTGGTGTTCTCCAAATTTCACATTACCTCCAGATCTAAGCTCCAGGCTTTGGAACATAGACCTTTCTTCTGTCATGTGTCGTGAGCATCCAGAGTCCAGGTACCATGATTGGTGTCCTGACCTTGCTGCTAAGAACATCTGCAACAGGAATTATTTTACTTTTAGGTACCCAGATCTTCTTGGGTCCTTTAGGGTTAGTGGTTCTGAAGGTTTGTCTAAACTTCTGTTTTTCAACATAAGGTTTATTCTGACTAGCCTTAGATTTAAACACATGAATATTCTTTTCAGAGCGTGTTTGTTCAATATCATTCAAGTGACCAAATTTAAAGTGTGAATATAAAGGAGTTTTCTTGATGATAATTTTATCAACAGGTTTTGGATTTAAATCCTTTCTAGAGGGGGATTCATATCCAACACCTTTTCTGTTATTTCTGCTAACTCCATAGATCATAGAAGCCATTTTGCTTCTGTCTATGCTTTTAGCAAGAAACTTCTGAAAGCTATAATCATATTTTTCCAAAATATTTTTGCATTCAGATTCAGTTTCAGAATCAGAGTTTTGTTGAGCTAATTCAGAATCATTTTTCAATTTTAAGTTCTTTTCATTTAGCTCAGCTACTTCTGATTTGAGAATATTATTCTCAGATACAAGATTGCTTTGACGCTTCTTGTATTTGAGCTTAATATTGTTATAGCTTTTCAGAACTTCTGATAACACTTTAATAAGTTCTTCTTTAGTGAGTTTAGCCATTACCTCTTCAGCGTCAGAGTCAGATTCAGGGTCAGAGTCAGATCCTGAAGTTCCTTCCTCCTGATCTTCTATGTCTGCCATCAAAGCTACATTGGCACATTCTTCTTCTGACTCAGATTCAGATTCAGATGTATCTGAATCATCCCAGGTGGCCATCAGAACCTTTTTCTTCTTATCAAATTTTCTTTTAGGCTTTTCTTTCAGCACCTTTGGACATTCATTTTTCTAATGTCCAGGTTCTTTACATTCATAACAGACTACCTCCTTTTTGCCAGATCTTCTGTGTCCAGAAGATTCTTTTCTTTGGTCAGGCTTTTTGAAGTTTCTGAACTTCTTTCCTTTATGCTTCCGGAGTTTGTTTATCCTTCTGGACAGCATGGATAGTTCATCTTCATCTTCAGATGAGGATTCTTCAGAGCTTTCCTCTATTACCTGCAATGCTTTAGCAGATTTATTAGATTTTAAAGCAACAGATTTACCTTTCTTTTGAGGTTCATCTTCCTCAAGTTCAATTTCATGACTTCTTAGTGAACTGATCAGTTCCTCCAAGGAGATCTTGTTCAGATCTTTAGCCATCTTCAGCGCTGTCACCATAGGTCTCCATCTGGTGGGTAAGCTTCTGATGATCTTTTTCACATGATCAGCAGTAGAGTATCCTTTATCCAGAACCTTGAGTCCAGCTGTGAGTATTTGAAATCTGGAGAACATAGCTTCAACAGATTCAGAGTCTTCCATCTTGAAGGCTTCATACTTCTGGATCAGAGCCAGAGCCTTTGTTTCCTTTACTTGAGAGTTTCCCTCATGAGTCATCTTTAAGGATTCAAACTGTTGCACCTTAATTTTTGACCGTAAGATGCCGCCTCTTTTTGCGCATTTTTCTATTCGACTTTATTTTAATGTTTAATATTTATATGACTAACCAATTTGGACAGTCGCGGTAACATTGTGTGGAGATATCGTTCATTCTCATGGTCAATCATTATGCATAGCTAACCATTTTAACCAACTTGTTTGTTTTGTTTTGTGAAGTTAGGCCACTGAAGAAAGTACGGAGGTCGCGAAAACCTTATGTACCCCTTAGCTCCTACAGATTGTGCTGAATTATTGCGGAAGCATCTACCCTCATTTATCATGGTCTGACATTCCACACAAGGTTTACTCTCCAAGATCTCTCAGAGGACTGTTGAGCATGTTTAGCTTGAAATTCGAGTAATAGGAGGGTTTGTTCAAGATTAAGCTATTTTGATCTGTTTCATAACAAGGTTATGATTTCCAACTCTAAAGCCACGTGAACAAGGTTCGAACAAGAAAAGGATTAAGTTTTGTTTCAGGATCTCAAGGGCTAAAAAAGAGGAATTCAACTCGCCATCGGTTATTCCCACCGACAACGATTCTTTTATTGATATGTTCATGGCCTGTTCAATAATTGGGATTTGTGACTTAAAGCATGAGACTTGTGGTCATATAACTAGATAATTCATCTCAGCCTCATTGTCAAATAAAAGGTAAAAAAAACAGGATGATGCCAACGATATTGAGTCACGCTTGCAGCACAGCCGGAAGAAGTCCTAAATATGCAGATAAAAGAGAGGCACCATTATAGTTGATAACTACCATTAGCTTCCTGTTTTACCTCCTTTGAATACAAGAATAATTCTCACATTAAAACCAAAGATACAACATCCAAATTACACAAATTCAACTTTTACATATACACCACACCCCATTACTCTGTCACATAATACACTCCAATTTTTAGAATACACTCAACTCAACATGGATTGAGATCCTACAGCATCGTATTATTCACGAGCAGTTTGTGTCGTAACTTACAAGTCCCAGCAACTCTGGACCTTCCAACCAAGGGTTATTCTCAAAGCTGCAACAAAACAGAACAATGTTAGTCAATACGAGTAATGGAGAAAAAAAACATACAGCTAGCGGAATGTGTTCAAGCTTCTAAACGTTTCAGAATCAGAGCACCCAAATGCAGTAATAGCAGCTATGAATGACTAACAGTATCAGACGAAAGTAATTTGATTGTCGCAATAGGGCAATATATACATAAGCATTTGCCACCAACAGTTGGAGAACTAATCAGAACAGACCTAACAGATAAATTACAAGTTAAGAGCTAAGTTAAATGGATTTAAGTGCAGCAATCTCACATCCCCATCCCGCGGCAGTTCTCCAAGTCCCCTCGTCAGGAATTCGAAGCATAACACCATACATGATCAAAATGAATTAAAACCATTAGGAACTCCAAAGCTGCCTTGCCAAAGAGTGACACGGGAATGCAAAACAGCAGCGGAAAGAAATACCGGGATTCTTAAGTATTTAGAAGAACATGATAAAGTTTCGCATAAAGAATTCAGGAAGTTGGACTGTGATGTGCAAGGTGTCAAATGTAAGCTTCCGGAGAAATGGATCTTCTGGTATTATTCTTTTCTGGCTGTGCCTTCGATGCAAGCAAACTTCTATGCTATTGAAGGTGAACATACGAAACAAGACGTTTACTATTATAAAAAACCAATTTGGGAGAAGTTGATTAAAACCATTTGCTTACCTCAAAGACTCTAGCTGTAGTCACTTGGGTGATGCGTCCTTGCATAATTTTCTTCGGATTAGACCATTTGGATTTTCAAAGCTCAGATTTCGAACCAAAAGAAACAGGACCCTGCATTGCTCTATGACACCAACAGCTGTGAGTGATGAGATGCCTTCGGTGTCCGACATTAGCGCATACCCTGCCAGATTACAAGCAGTCAATATTCGGAGTAAAAGAAATGAATTCAAGCCAAGGGTAACAAATTCAGAAATTAGCGGCAACTTTTATAATCATGGGAGAATTGCCTTGTAAAGACCTCCCAATTCTAGAGTTGTTGGAGTTAAAGCTTAAGGCTTCCGGATTTCCGTCATCATCGATGTTTGCCACTAAAATCAAGAAGAATAGAAGCTCATTATCCTCCAAATAAAACCTGACATAAAGCAAAGTGTCAGCAGCCAATTCCTTAAAAGCATCAATGACCTGTTCACAATCTTCCCCGGTAATACAAAGTATGAACTCACCACCCCTTTGTTCTGCCTCTGTAAAGGCATTGGCAAACTAAGTACTCCGGGATCACTTTGCTGACGCTATCCCATTTCCGCTCAAACTCAACCTGCATTCACAGTGAGGGATCTGATTGTCAGTCAGCTTAGGACATCGCACAACAACACTCATGATGAATTTAAAGGAGAGCTCAAAGTACAAAGCACGAGATTGAAGAATAACCGGCAACACCTCACCGTTCATATCCAGTTGTTGCAAATAACCATCAAAACAAAATTAGTGCCGAAACAAATAAACACTTAGAGCATATAATTGCCGAATCAAAATTGAACGAAACCATTTATAGAGCATATCTTGAAGAAGTACTCGTTACAAATATAAGGCCACAGACCAAGTCCAGTTTTCTATTTCCTCATACGTTGACATATACACTCGACACCAGGAAGTCTTGGTAAATTTGACATTAAGAGGAAAAGCTTGAAATATTTGCAATAGGATGTCGACAGTTTCGAAAGTATCGGAAGTTCTCACAGTTGCATCAGAGCTCCCCAGTCCGTTCCAAACTCTACCAGTGCATTAACTCTATCAGTGCAGATTTTAAAGTGGAAATCAAAATCAGCCATGGAACAAGTTGGAAGGAGGTGACTTTACACGCCAAAGACCAGCACATGGTCCTTATTTCATCACCATCGACCAAGTCCAATTCCAGCCATCATCATCAATATTTGGAAGACCAGCATAATAAAGCCATATCAGCCAGGCTCTTAAGGAATTAAACAGTTCCTACAAACAAAAGATAATTAGAACAAAGAGAAGATCAAATTGAAAGTGGCAAGCAATCAACCACAAGTATTGATGACAAGTGAAAACCAAATCGCAAGCATGTGTGAAGTGGAAGAAGAAAGTGTGTAAATCACGTGTTCAAGGAATTTTATGCGAAACCAGATATCAAGGCATTCAAAATAAGTCCAAAACGGGCCCAAAACATAATCAGACAAACTAATCCCAAATAGGCGAGGATTTGAATTGTTTCCAAGAGAATTCCGACATGTCTCAGACACCTTCAAACAGAAAAGGAAAAGGAGTAACCCTCATTAACATGGTGCCTCACTCCAATCAACTATAAAAAGAGGAAATCAACATTCAGAACACAAATAAAAAAAATCACACACACTTACGAGAAAAAAGAGACAGAGATCCACATAATCCACATCCACGAAGAAATCGTCAAAATTCAAACCCTAAGTGTGTGAATCGAGAAGAGAGGAACTTATCTTTTTCAACCTCAGATTGAAACCCCCTTAACATCGCTCACGCCTTTGCCGTCGCGAATCCATCACCGGAGCCCCTTCACCAAACCAACACCGGAGAAACCGAAGCGAAACCCTCCTTATTTGCCATCACTACTTCGAAGCTCCATCATCTAAAACTTGTGGTAATCCTTCCGTTTGTGTCAAAATTTATTGAAACTGTTGATTTCGTTTGATTGTGTTTCAGGTTTGAGAGAAGGAGGAGGACCAGGGTTAAGAAGTCGAAGAAGCGAAGGAAAGAAGAGGAGATGGTGAACGAGAGAGTTCGACCGCGATTGACGAAGAGAGTAACGAGAGAAGCCGATCGCGATTGAGGGGGGCGAAAGGGATTTAGGTTTTTTCGTTCTATTTTGTTTTACTGTTGTAACTTGCTATTCCTGCACATAAACACACACTCACTATCCGCTAAACATCGCTAATCACGTTTAATGCCCTCTAACACATTACTTTTTTAATTAGCTAATAACCTTTTATTTGTTAAAATCATTTCTTGTCTTAATTAAGCTTTTTTATAATTAATCATATTTAATCATTTAAAATAATCTCATTCTAAATCAACTTCATAATCTCTTTTGATAATTAAAAACAATCTTTTTATAACCCCATTAACTCATATTAAAATATTTTGCTTAATTTAATTTAATAACCTTTTTTAATAACATTTAGTCACTAAAAAAAAACAATAATAAAAAACCTTATACAATAAGTGATAATCAATATTTGTTTAATAATTATTTTCTATCCAAAACTTAATTCATAATCCTCAACTCTTATTAATAAAATCAATTCAACCATTTTTCTTAAATAATCTCACCAAATATAATATCACTCCCAAATTAATTCAACATTTTCCTAATCAATTCAACATCCGCCTAAAATCAATCAACAACGTAAAATACAACCTACTCGTACACTTCACGACACAGTCACTCTCACACACACTTCAGCGCTTTCATGCGTTCGTGTATGGTTTACATTCCCGCAATTTATTTTATTGCATTTACATTACCGTATTTATATTCCCGCATCGCATTCCGTCCAAAGGAAAAGCCTACACATGAGTCAACACTTATGTGTAGTGCACATCATTTGCATCATTCTCCCCACATGATCCTTGATCCCATTCAAGTTTATCTTTAGGATAGATCCTACCCCATAGGAAGGACCTTTATCATACAACTTAGACAATCAACAATTAAACACAATAAAATCAAACAATATTCAAGCATTCAACAATCAATTCAAAACAATATATTTCAAACAATAGAGAAAGATGCCAAATCATCTTAAGAGAGATAGAATCTCCACCCCACAATAATACAATCAAGCCGTAGGGACTTTGCCTTAAGAGAGATAAAGGTGTACCTCGTTGATCCCTATCCGTGTACGTAAGTCCTTTTCTTAAGACGATGCAGAGACTATTTTTCTAGAACCTGTGGCGGTTAAATCTCCCTTAAAATGAAGACACATCTCTTCTCCTAAAATCAATCAACCAACTACCCTAAACCCGTAGGAACTTTGACCACAGTCAAAGAACTCCTCTAACCCTTTAGGGGAACTACAGATACTCTGATTCCACTCCCATAAGGATATGTAGGCATAAGATGCGACATCTTATCGAGTATACTTAGAAATAAACCCCTAGGTCTTTCAACCATTAGGCAGATAAGCATATAGCAATAAACAATATAAAACAAGAGGTTCCTGTAGAGTACTACAGAAACTTAGGATGCTAGTACCTTCCCTAAGTTTAACCAACCCCCGAACCTATAACTCTCTAGCTTGCATTTGCATTGCATTGTGGGTATTTCGACCTTTATCCCTTCCTTTGGACAAATCAAAGTTCAGTTGCAAATTGAATTAAAGATTCAAACTAATCAATAGTTTGATATCCAAATTTCACCACGACACAAACATGTCAAATGCAGTTTCCCTGTTTGTAATTTTTTCATATTCAGTGTGAGATATTGCATTCAATAATATTGTTCTGGCCTTGTGGTGATTTCTAAATTCTTTCTTCTGAGCATCTGTCATAGATTTTCTGTCTATTTTCTTGTCATTCCCATCAGTGGGATGAACATATCCATCTATGACCAGATCCCATAAATCAGCATCATATCCAAGGAAAAAACTTTCAATTCTGTCTTTCCAATAATCAAATTTCTCCCCATCAAACATAGGGGGTTTGGTGCTGATTCTGTCCCTTTCTTCATATCTGTTGTTAATGTTAGACATTGTATTATCAGCCATAGTAAAAATCAAATATATATCAAAGTATTTCTCTCTGGATCTTTACTGTCACTGTTAAGTGGTAGCACACACAGAACCGGAGCTCTGATGCCAACTGAAGGTGAGATAATACTTAGAAGGGGGTTGAATAAGTATGAAGATTAAAAACTTAGAAATAAAAACTCAAGTATTTTTATCCTGGTTCGTCGAACTCAACTACTCCAGTCCACCCTTCCTAGAGTGATTTGCATTTCTCAACGGACTTAATCCACTATTTAATCAACTAATTACAATAGTAAGCACTTAGAACAACTGTTCAAAGTCTTCTCAAGAACTACTGATCCTAACTGGATCTTCTTAAGGTTTACAATCAAATGTAATACAAATACAAGTGTTTAAGATTGCTTCTATAAAGCTTTATCACAACTGTGATTTTTCACTTAACTATTTAGAACAAAGAAATGAATTCTTAGAAAGAATATGAAATTGTATGTGAGCTTGAATGTTGATTTCTTTTCAATAATTCGTCAACTGAAGAAATTGGTGAAGTCTTGCATTTATAGGCAGCTGATCCAAGGTGAGCTTCACGTTGAGAAGAGTGTCCAAAAGGTCTGAGCCTTTTTGTCTTCACATCAAGTGACCTTTCCTAGAAGAAGAAAGCACAGAAAAATCCTTTTTGTCTGTGTTCTTGTGTCTAGCATAAATAAGGAAAGAGACGTTTGTATCATTCCAACGGATATAAACTTTGAATAATTCTTCTTCAGTTTTCAGCAAATTCATCAGAGTCTAATTTGGTCAGAGCCTTCTGATGATGATCAGAGTTTTGCTGAATCAGAGTCTTCTGCAGCAGGTGTGCTTTTAGCGTGTTTAAGATCAGAGCATATTTGAGACAGATCTTCAGTACTGGCAGCTTTAGTACTTTCAGAATCTTCTGTAGAAACTATGCTTTGAAAAAACTCTTCATACAGAATTCTTCTATGGTTCAGATGCTTCTGACTTGCTTCAGATTCTTCTGGAGCTTCTGCTTCAGATCCTTCTGGAGCTTCTGCTTCAGATCCTTCTGGAGCTTCTGCTTCAGAATCTTCTGGAGGCTACGCTCAGGATCTTCTGTTGGCAGCAATCAGAATCTTCTAATGGATGCATCTGGCGCTTCAGAGTCTAGCTAATTTCTTGTGTTCAATTCTGATGTGCTTCTGGAGTGTTTATTCCTTTACTATCTGCAGTAAAAACTCTCAAGAAAATTTTAGAGTATATAATTCTTAATTACAAAATTTCATAATAGTTATCATCAAAACATAGAGATATTATTAAGAACCAAGATGTGTTCTAACACAGACGACCATCTGGAAGACATCGAGGCTATACTCGACTACCGAAACGTCCGGGGAGCCATCAAGTGCAGGCTTTTCCCAACGACCCTGAGGAAAGGCGCTATGATGTGGTACAAGAGCCTGGAACCGGAGTCCGTTACATCGTGGAGGGTCCTGAAGGACCTGTTTTTGCGACACTTCACGACATCCAGACGCCATCCGAAGACGGAGGCCACACTGGGCGCGATCATCCAGGCCCCCGATGAGCCCCTTAGGAACTACATTGAGAGGTTCACGAGGGAGGCAGTCCAGGTAACAACTTCACATGAGATGAAACACTACCTGATAGAGCAGGGGCTACGCCGAGATTCAAAATTTTACGAGGCTGTAGCCATCCACCGACCATACTTCCTCCAAGACTTCCTCGAAAGAGCTCGTCATTATATCCGATTCGAGGAGACGCAGGCCGCCAACACCGCCTGCAACACCCAGAACAAAGAAACTCCCCGGGGATCCCGAGAGGAAGGGGCCTCAGGCCAACGCCGCGGGGGTACAGACGACAGGAGGACCGCCCTCGAGAAAGCCGCGAGTAGCGGGGCCTCGTCAGACGCTTCACCGAATACACAACACTGGTTGCTTCCCGCGAGCGTATACTGGCGGAGTGCGCCACCTCAGAATTTGTCCGGGGAGGTGTCCGTTTTCCAAAATCAGCACCCACCAAAGCTAACATGGATAAATATAAGTATTGTCGCTTCCACCGAAGCCACGGTCATGTAACAGAAGACTGCATCCATCTGAAGGATGCAATCGAAATTCTGATCAAAGACGGGCATCTGAAGAGGTACACCCGAGGAGGGGACCCACCACGACAGGAGGCCCCCGAGGCTAAAAAAGTCGAGGACCTCCCTCCTCACCACGACGATTCCGGCCTACAGGTAGCCCTCACCGTTGGCCGGCCAGATGACTGGTTCGCCCTAAGGGAGTTCAACCTCCCCGCCGAACTTCAGTTACCCGAGGAGCCGGTACGCCCCACCAGCCGGTGGGAATACTTCTCGAGGGAAATGGTCATTTCCGGTGGGACCCCGAGAAAACTCTCAGTGGGATCAGTTAAGCGGAAGTTTGACGAGCTTATAAGCAATAGCTCCGGCAAAATGAGCATGCTTGACAAATTCCGAGGTTGGTCCAATCCGATCACCTTCTATCTCGAGGAGCTCCCCGGGGGGGGCCCTAACTCGAACATTCCCCTCCTGATCTGGGCCCAGATGGCCAACTTCGACGTCAGACGCATCCTGGTCGATAGGGGGAACTCGGTAGACATCATGTACACCCACCTATTCGCGACCCTTCAGCTTGACGAATCCAACCTGTCCCCTACCTAGGCTCCGATATACAGGGTTTCAACGGGACGGCGATAAGACCATGGGGATACGTGGAGCTTAAGGTCATCTTTAGAGAGAGGGAAACGGCCAGAGAAATCAATGTCCGATTCCTGGTCGTCGAATGTCGGTCTCTATACAACTGCATCTTGGGCAGGACGATGATGGCCAAGCTTACCGTAGTGTCGTCGACCGTCCACCTAAGAATGAAGTACTACACTAGGTTGGGAGCAGTCGTCACCCTCAACGGGGATATCGAAGCAGCTCGTTGATGCTTCGACGCAGCAATGAAGGGCCTTAGTACAATCGGTCCCATGACCAAAACAACTAAGCCACCCCCCATTCGTGAGGTCATACCAAAGGATCACGTCGGCGTCGTGGACCTCGACTGCCGTTTTGCCGAAGAGCCTAACCACGAGGACGAAGCCAGCGACGCCCCTCCAACCACCAACGGGCAGCCTTTCCACCCAACGCGCCCCATTCTAGACGGGGACTTCGAGATCGTGACCCTCGGGGCAGACGCAACGAAGACCGTGAAGATTGGGACGGGGCTGCCCGACCTGGCGAGGAAGCAACTGAAGGCCTGCCTCCATGAGAATGCCGATCTCTTCGCTTGGAGTGCCACAGAGATTCCCGGACTCGACCCCAAGGTCGCCTACCACCAGCTATCTGTCAACCCGACCGCTAGGGCCGAAGTACAACGTAGGCGTAGGCAGTTCCCCAAAAAGTCGGCGGCGGCTGAAAAAGCTGTAAAAGACCTCCTAGAGGCGAATTTTATTTCGGAAGCCCGATATTCAACCTGGATGTCCAACATTGTACTAGTTAAGAAAAATAATGGAAAATGAAGGATGTGCGTTGACTACACAGATCTCAATCGGGCATGTCCTAAGGATGCCTACCCCTCCCCAATATCGACAAGCTCGTCAACAACTCGGTGGGCTTCAAACTACTGTCTTTCATGGACGCATACTCGGGGTACAACCAGATACCCATGGCCAAGGCCGACAAACAGAGCACGACTTTCATGACCGAGTCGGGCAATTACTACTACAACGTAATGCCCTTTGGCCTAAAAAACGTCAGCGCCACCTACCAGCGGATGATGAACAAAGTCTTTCGAGGAGAGATTGGCGACATGATCGAGGTCTACATGGACGACATGATCGTGAAGTCCTGCACAGAAGGCGACCACACGACACATCTCAGGAAAGTCTTCGAGACAGCCAGGAAGCGCGGGATGCGTTTCAATCCGGAGAAGTGCACCTTCGGGGTGCGCCCGAGGAAGTTCCTCAAATTCTATCTGACTGAGCGTGGGATCGAGGCACACCTAGACAAGTGTCAGGCCTTCTCGAAAATCGTGACGCCGAGCTCAAAAAAATCGATACAGTCCCTCAACGGGATGCTCGCATCACTTTCTTGCTTCGTCGCTAAATCTGCGCAGCACGCCTTCCCTTTCTTCAAATTGCTAAGAAAGTAAGCCGCATTCGAGTGGACAGAGGAACGCGAGCAAGCCGTCATCCACCTCAAACACATCCTGTCGGAGCCGGCCGTGTTGACAAGGCCAGAGGCCGGGGAAACCTTGTACCTGTACCTGGCCATGGCGAACGAAGCCGCCAGCGCCGTGCTGATCTGAGAAACCCCCGAGGGGTAGAAATCGATCTACTTCACGCGCAAAGCCCCCCACGACCTAGAAGTGAGGTACCAACAGATCGAGAAAGTTGCCTTAGCTCTCGTTAACACAGTCAGACGACTCCGACACTATTTCTTGGCCCGCTGTCGCAACTGCGAAAAACACCTGACGGAAAAACAGAAGAGTCGCCACCGTTTGTTATTTATCACAAAGATAGGGAAAGGAAACTATCAAAGAAAACCTGACGAAAAGGGAAAAGTCAAGGTCATCGCAACCAAATCTTGGGTTCAGGAGTCGGTTACGCAAGGGGAAGGTATGAGCACCCCTCACGTCTGTTGTACTCAACGGGATCCACGCTTTTTATCTATCTAAAAGGTGTTAATCTATCTAAGCTATAGGCTACAGGACGAAAGAAAAGAAAAGAGACTCGATAGAGCATCGCCGCTCTATGCCTACGTATTCCCTCGTGCAATGGGAAAGTCAGAGTCAACGTAGTTCAGGAAACTATGGGTGAAGGTTGGAAAGGTTACTCGCCAAGACATTGTCGTCTTATGCCTAGGTATCCTCATTCGGTTTGAGAAATCAGAGCAAATGTAGTTTGGGCTGACAAGACCACTGATTGGTTCAAGTGTTTTACCCGAGTAGGGTTAAACCTTAGTTCTAGCAGTTAGGTGTATTGATGCTCGACCATTAGAGACTTAGGTGTTACCTATTTGCGATAGAACCAAGAGTTAACAACACTCTTTTATGAAAATTATTTTCAAATAATCCCGAAGGATAAAAAGGTTTGATGTTTGTTTTTGAGTCTTTTAGTGAAGTGATTTAGTTTGATTTGTGATTCATGTTACACTAAAGACTATGACATATGAAAAAATGCGTCACATTTCGCCCCCAAACGAGACGTACACTAAACACTCTAGACAAGCGAGAGGAGACCCCTCACTCATCATTCCCCATGTGCTTAAGGCTCGTATTGTACAACATTCATCATATTTATTAGACGAGTTAGAGTGTGTTTTAAGATGAGAAGAGAGACGCACGGAAGGTCTAAGGGAAACTTGGCCCCAACATTGTCATGCAAAATGGACCTAAAGTTGGGATTGAAAGGGAAATCTACCCTAACGTTAGCATGTTTGGATTGAACACCTAATGTCTCTCCTACTCCCATCCTAAGCGGAGGGACTAGGAATCCTAAGGGATCATGGCAAGGAAAACCAAGAAAACACAAGATAAATCAATCACAAGTAGAAAGAAATGGAAGATAAAATGCAACATGAAATGCGAACGCAAAAGAAAAGTGGGAGGAAAAAGTATGGGACAGCAACCACCACAAGCACATCTCAACCAAGCAATTCTTCAAACTCAAGCAAAGCAAAAGAATCATGCACTCACCACTTTGAACAACATCCATGAAAGTATGCATTCAAGTGGAAATCGAACACACGTGTCGAAGAAATCATGATTGAACAATTAAGAACAGCAACACAATATCCAAAACATCTCACTCAAATGCATCATATTGATGCATGAAGATTCAAAGTGAGATGATACCGAAACAAGCTTGAAAAACAACAAATATGACATTTTGTTTCAGTGTTAATCGATTAACACATATGGTTAACCGATTAACAAGTTAAAAATGGTTGAAAATTTGAAAACTCGCACTGGTTAATCGATTAACTAGTTTGCACTACAACTGGTTAACCAATTAACACTGTACCAGAAGCAGAAAACAACAGCTCAAAAGCACTTTACAGCAATTAATCACTTCTCCAATAATCCAGATGATTATATAATCAATTATACACAAAATTAACACTAGAAAACAGTGATCCAGCAACATGTAAACACATTCAAACATCAAGATCACAATTCAAATAAATCAAATCAACAAAATCAATCAAAAATGAAGATCAACATGATGATTATGCAAATAAGCTCAAAACAGAATCGGATCTAGAATTTCCAACCTACAAAGTGGAGATTTTCTTTGGTAAATGTTGATTCAACTTCAAATGAGCAGATCCAAGCAAGAAACCCAGAGATTCTTCAAGATCCAAGTGATTTCTTGTTATAGAAATGAAGATCCACCAAAATTAGGCAAAACCGATCCAAATAAGCTCTTCTAGATCAACTTCGAAGTTCAGATCCACACTAGCATAAAAATTGAAAGGATAAATGGAGATGATAAGGATGAAGGATGAAGGCTTAGCTCTAGAATTCAATGATTCCCATGGAGAATCAAAGAATTCAAGGTGAGAGCTCTAATGGAGGTTTTGGAGTGAAAAAGTTAAGAGCAAAATTGAGAGAATGAGGATGAATTGTGAAAATGAAATGGAATTATGAAGATTGTGTGTGTGAGGTTTAGAGAAAATCATTTAAATATGCTCTTGGCTAGGATCCAAATGTGGTTTGGAGTGTGGTTTGTGAAAATTGGAATGGGAAATTGGAGGGAATTTGAATTGATTTTGAAAATTAACCAAAATTCAAAATGGTTCTAGATCCTTCCTTTGGTGTAAAATCAATTTCTCAAGTGATCAAACTGGACAACAAAGTGGTTGCCTTTGAAAATTCACGTGCAGAGGAAAAATTTGCCTTGGTTAATCGGTTAACCATCTGGGTTAATCGATTAACACCTTTAAAAATTCAAATTTGACCTCATTTTGCCTTGGTTAACCGCTTAACCATATTGGTTAATCGATTAACACCTTAAGAATTTGAATTTTGGCGCCTTTTGGAGGGAAAAGTGCACATTTGTCCGTTTCATCCGTTCTGAGCTCTGTTAAACCTTTGAAACTTGCTTTCGAATATCAAAACTGTGAGAATGCTCGAGATAGCCTGAGTATTGCCTTCTGAGCTAAAAATATCCTGCAAAATAAAATAAAATCGACCACTCGATCGCCGGCCAAAATAAATGTCGGAGCCTCTGATGTTCGTCGTTTAGTCTCTTGCACTAAAAAGAAAACTGAGCCACATAAATGCCTAGATCCCATGCCTCAAGAACAATTGCTATGATATGAAAAACTGCAAAATGCAGAGAAACAAAAGCCAGTTAAGGTTAAAACGAAAGGGAAAATTTTGGGATGCTACAGCTGCCCCTATTCAATCGACTTAGACCTGAAGGGATGAAAAGCATCAACTCTTAAACATTCAAGCTGGAAGGCGATTGAGTACCAAAAGAACCCAGAAATTTGCAACCTGCGAGGATGCAAAACAGCGAATACCAACCAAAAGTTGGAATGCGACACGCTGAGGATACCGTCCAATATGAGACATCAACCAACGATACTAACCAAAAGTTGGGATAACAGCCAAAGGATACCAACCAAAAGTTGGGATAATAAACCAAGGATACCAACCAAAAGTTGGGATAACAAACCACGGATATCAACCAAAAGTTGGGATAACAAACCAAATCAAGAACCTGCAGGATGTACAATCAACAGACTTATGATCTGAGGAAAGGACAAACTTCGTTGGGAAAAGACTAAACTATCCAAATAAATCTGCGGGGACCAAGCGTCTACCAAATAATAATCAAATGAAGTCGTCCAAAAGATGGGATGACCAGCAAATGAGTACCAACCAATAATTGGGATAAAGGTCAGAGAATACCAACCAAGAGTTGGAATACAATCAAAGATACCAAGAAAGAGTTGGAATGACGACTCCGCAGGGGAACCAAAGAGAAAATTACCTAAGAAGTCTTGTGGTGACTTCACTGGGGAAAGAGTAGACTATCCAAACAACTCTGCACACCCACCAAAAGATAATAATCAAAGTATACCATCCAAAAGATGGGATAAGGGTTGCTCTCTAGGGATACAAAAACCAAACATTACCAACCAAGAGTTGGAGTCCCCACAACACTGACCGAAGGTGAAATGGCGGGACTACTTCGCTGGGGAATACACTGACCAAAAGTCAGTATGCAACAAAAGGTAATGAACACAAACTACCAACCAAAAGTTGGAAACATCCGATGAAATACAACGACCACAAGCTACCAGCCAAAAGTTGGAATCACTTCCAACAAAATCTCACAAACCAAAAGTTGGAATCAGACAAAGCTACCAACCAAGAGTTGGAATGACGACCCCGTCGGGCAATAGAGGAGGACTACCAACCAACAGTTTGGATAAACATACCACCACCAAAGGATTACCAACCAAGAGTTGGAATAAAAAAATATAAGAAAGGAAGACTACCAACCAAAAGTTGGAATAACATCAAGAAAGCTTTGGACTCAGCTGGGAATACCAACCAAAAGTTGGGACGACGTCCAAAAAACGACAGACTACCAACCAAAAGTTGGGATAACGACTGCAGGGAATAACATCCAACCAAAAGTTGTGACACAAGCTACTAACCAACAGTTAGGATCGTTAGAAAGATTATCATCGACCAAAAGTCAGAACAAAAGCTACTAACCAAAAGTTAGAATTGCTGGGGACGCTAAACGAAGCTGACTCCATCACTGAAGACTACCAACCAAAAGTTGAGATGATCATCCAAGAATACCAACCAACAGTTGGAATAAAAGGCTACTGACCAAAATTTAGGATTACCGGAAACACTAAACGAGAGCAAACTGACCACAACAAAGGTCACCAACCAAAAGTTGGAATAACCAAATTTGCTGAAGACAACGAGGATTACCAACCAAAAGTTGGAATCACATCCAAATGCCAATAGGTCACCAACCAAAAGTTGGAATGAAGCAAAGATTACCAACCAAAAGTTAGAATAAAGACTCTGCGAAAGGGAGCCAAAAAATCACCAACCAAAGGTTGGGATAGACCAAACGCAATAATTCGGACTACGCTGTGGAGTACCAACCAAAAGTTGGGATAACACACCCGAGAATTAGCAGGCAACAGAATCAACCGACTCACAACTTGCAACGAAAATCCCAGTAGGAAAAGAGAGGTTTAAACAAACAGCTCTGCCGAGGAGAAGAACATCAGTTCACCAAACAACTCTATTGGGGAAAAGAGACATCTGAACAACAGGCTCGACCAGGGAAGAAGGCGCTTACAAGCGAATCACCTGGGAAGAACGACGATATTTAACCAAACGACTCAGCTGGAGAAAGATGTTTAACCAAACGACTAGCTGGGAAGAATCCGATAAAATGACCAACCCAAAGATCCACACCAACAGGGATAACACACAAATCTCGTGAATCAAACAACCTCAGGCATCAAACCTGGCTTATGCCTCAGATGCATATGTTTGAAAATGGCGTAATGCTACATACGAAATGGAAATGTTACGCATTTAGGAGGATGCCATGCAAACATGAAAATGCAAAGGAATCACTCCAGCAAAGTAGATGCTAGAGAGAAGAGATCAACTCTGCTAGGGAAGAAATCAAATTCCGCTGAGGGAAACATCTCTGATGACCCAACAGAATAAACTCTTCTGGGGAACAAAAGGCTTGGCTGGGGAAATGCCCTGGATGGCCCTCCTTGAAAGACTTCACCTTGTTGGGAAAACACCAAACAACCCCCTCGGTGGGGCATCAAGAACCACGATGAAAGCTCCACCCTGCTTGGAAAGAAATTCCACCCTACTGGGGACGCCCCGGTAACAACCTGCCTTGCTGAGGAATATCAGAGACCTCTACTGAGGAACGGGTTATGCTTCTATTTGAATAGTTGCCATGTCGAGGGAATCAGCACTAAATTCTGCTCGAGGAAGAAAATCCTGAATACTTATATTACTGGAAAGACACCAGAACGTCGACTCCGTTGGGGAAAGGGCGTCAAAGACGTTTCCTTTGCTAGAGAATAATACTAGATTGCAATCTACCTTGCCGCCGAGGGAATATCCTTCCACCTTACTCTGCTAGGAACATGCTGAGAACAAATCCACCCTGCTAGGGATTATTTTAGGGAGACAAAACCTCGTTCTGTAGGAGACACGCCACACTTTCGCTGGCGACATCTGACTTAATAACGAGATTCTGTGGGGAAACAAACTCTTTGTTGAACAAAATGCCTAACTGCATTCCACCTGAAGGAACCCTTCGAAAACCTGTTGAGGTATACGAACCTGTTTACACTAGGAAACAAAACTCTGAACTCCCGCTAGGGGAAAAATGAATCATCCTATATCACAATTTCACCGTTGTAGAGAAACACTCTACCGGGGAGAGCTGCCATCCTGCAATAAACAAGAGCATGCCTTACATGCAAAATGGATACTTTGGTTACCATTCATGATACCTTTTGCCCAAGAAAAATCATTGCTTCCGTTATGCTCTGTAAAGCCTCATGTTTTCACCTGCAACGTTTACCAAAATAACGGACGTTCTTCGCAAACAAAATAATAACAGTAAAAACAAGGAACGAAAAATTCTTTGACTGAAGTGAATACTTTATTGATAAGAAGCCTGCAAATAGGCGAATTACAATTCGGATGCAATTCCTGAAAAGAGGTAATTGCGTAAAAGCAAAAGAAAATATACAATTGTTGGCAATATGGCAACTGACAACCACCATGTGTCTATTCAGCTATGACTTATATGTCTTTGATGTTCCCCATGTTTCGCCTTCTGAAAATACTAACTGGACTGATTCCTTTCCTTCGGGATAACCGCTCACATGCTTACAGAACGAACTTTGTTGTACCCAAAATTTTGACCCCTTAGATTCTCGTTATCATCTTAGAAGCATGGTCATGAATTATCTAACCCTAATCCAGTACAAGTTTTTCGTTTGTCAAAGTTACAGACGAATCAGGGTTTTCGCGCCAACAAATTCAAAACAACCAAGGAATGATCAATCAATATTTTGGGGTAAGTCAATCATGGAATGAAATCAAATATAATACCAAAGTCAAATGAGAAGCCAATTTGGAGAAATCAGTTCAAAGTCAAAGACAGTGCAGTCGGGAGGCCCCGATTAGGGTTTTTAACTAGTGAAAAGTCAACTATGGTTTGACTTTGATGTTGGAAGATGTTGTAATGGTGGGATTGAGGTCCATGAAGTCCAAATAGATTATTGAAGTCTATACAAGAAGTTTCAAGGTCTCAGGATGTTCAGAATGTCAACAGGCGACTCGGTAATCACCGATCGATCGTACGGTTGACCGAAAAGTCGACTCTCCAAATTTTATGAATTGGAATTCAAGTTGTGAAACAAAGTTGTTCCTTATGTCATATTGGACTTGCATATCAATTTTCATGAACATTGGATCAAGGATGAAGGAGTAATCCAGAAATCGGGAAATTAGGGTTTTGAAAAGGGCTAAACCATAACTCCTTAACCACACATCCAATTGAGTTGGTTCAAAGTTCATTTGGAAGCTCTTGGCAAGTCCTACAAAAGTCCCTGAGTGGTTCATGATCAGAAAATGCATAGATTTTGAGTTATGGTCAAATTCATTTCAAGAAGGGAAAAAGACTTAGGAAAATTTCACTTTTTAAGCTCATTTTTAGCAATTTTGGAGGGCATTTTGGCCAAGTTACTTTGAGAAATTGAAACTCATGAAAACATGAATGTTTTAGAGCTACGTGAGGGCTTTCTAAATTGTACTAGAACATCTCAAGAGGAGTTATGAGCATAAAGTTACATAGGTGCAAAGTTGAGGGTTTCACACTTTAGTCCCACATTGGCCAATTTTCAAGAATGACTTATTTCACTAATTTTGCCAAATTTTCTTGATCCAATTTGTTGTATGTGATATATCAGATATTTTTAGCATGAAACAAGAGAAAATTGTGGAGGAATAGCCCAAAATCAAAGCTTGGACTTCATTGCCATACAAGTGGGCAAGTTGCACTTCCAAGCATGAGGTGTAAAGTGAAAGGTTGTACCAGCCCCTTCCCTATAGTTTCTAGGCTGCAAATCACCTTATAAATTCAGTAGAAATGTTGACAAATTGATCCTTGCAGCAGAGCAAGTGGAAAACCCTACAAGGGAGGTTTGCTTCAAAAATATCCAAAGCTTGCTTCATGGTGAAGAAAGGCCTCTAGCAAGCACCTCAATCCATTTCTCTATAAAAGGAGGGCTCATTCACTTCATTTTACACACGATTCATATGATAGAAACCATAGAGAATCTATATTATCACAATTTCCACTCCTTGCTTCAAATTCTCAAAAAACACCAAAATCCATGAAAACACCAAAAATGGTCATGAAGTGAAAATTGCTCAAAATCATTTTTGCCATTTCCAACACCTTAACCACCCTCCACACAACTTCTAAATAACATATAGAAGGTGTGTAATCCATTAAACCACCAAGAAACCTCAAAAATCAAAAAGTCAAACTTCTACCTATCATACTTTGACCAAAGCTACAAAAATCACCATATCTCATTCTACTCATTTCCTTGGCATCCTAAAAGCCCTAACACCTTGCATATGTTGTGTTTCAACTGTTAAAATAGATAGGAGTCATCAACAACTCACATTTCTTCCATTTGCACCAAAGTTGCATTTTACTCAAAATTACAAATTCAAGGCAATAAGGAATTTCAGCACCTCTAGTTTTCTAGGAATAATTTGGCTTGCTTAAGATCATCACCACAGGTATGTGATGTCTATACCATGCTTATTCATTACCATGTCATAATGCCTCACTTTAGTATTTTTGCTTAGAAGCTTATTATCATGTTGTAGCATGTGCATACCTCAATACCAAAACGGTGGAGAATGGAAGTTTGTGGATTCTAAATCTATGCTATCATGTTTTTGTGTTGTGGAACATGTGTTGTTTGTTCTATTTTTGAAATACCCTGCTACTGCCAAAATCATTTTGAACTTGGTATGCCTCTATGTGACAAGTTACAGCTCAACTGTCATAGCCCACAAATGCTGTGCTAGAATAGCTTAGGGATTCAAAGTTATTTGATGATATACTTGTGGCTTGTATGTTAATGTTCAACCTGCTTTTTGATGTTTGACACTATCCTGCATCATGTCTTGCTGCTGATATCTTTGTCTTCTAATTTTAGGGAAGTTTTAGGATTAGTTGTTAAAGTTGATATGGGAAGGGGCTGTTAGAAAACCCTGTTGTTAGTAAGCTTGCTTGGCAATACAAGGCTTTGTGTGCTTGGTATCATGATGCCAGTTTCAGGTTTCTGTGGAAGTGGGCTTGGTAGAATCAGGCCCCTTTTGTGTTTAATTTACTAAACCTTGATGTTGATCTTGAACACAAGTTTATTTCAGTAGCTTAGTTATGAAACAGCAAGAATTACATGTTCAGGTCTTGTTTTGGAGTTCCTCAATGTTAGACAGCCCTGTCATGAGTAGTTTTGGTTTGCTGTCAAGACATACCATAGGAGTTGAAGCATCCTTTTTTGCATAAAGCATTAAAAAACTGATTTTAGCATTTACACATGTTTCCATACACATTTGGAGTGTGTCTATGTATTTACATTGTTTAGTTTATGCACGAAGTTCATATTCATATGTTGCCACAAAGTACATTAAAATCATCAAGCAAGTCAATATGACCTTTTTCATACCAACTCTTTTTTGCATCAAACTTACATTGGAACATCTCATAAACATCATTTGAAATGTGCTAGCATCATCACTTTGACCTCAAATAGTTGTTTCAAGATTTCATGCTTCAAATGCACTCTTTCCACACACATCAAACAACTTATACCACTTTCCTGCAATACTTGGTTTTTGGCCCTAATTTGTAGTCAAACTTACTCTATGTAAGGTATATGTCATGTGTATACAGTTGGTTTAGCATGAACATGTCTAGGACTTGATTTTAGTTTCTCATGTATGTTCAAAACCCTCAAAATGCAGCCTGAATGCATTTTCAAGTTATGGCTTGTTTTAAACACATTTATATGTTTAAACATGATTGTTAGAACATGTTAGATGTGCATGTGTAGGGTGAATAGCCAGAATGTACACAAAACTGAAAGTGCATCTCATCATGATTCATACTTTAAAAACAACTTGCATCTCATGAGACAATTTTCACACCAGCCTTCTGCCAGCTATTTTTGAATTTCAGAATCATTCAATATCATATGAGAATACTGTGTGTATGCTTGGTATGAATAAAACTTGCTTTAAAACTAATCTGCACTACCTCATGCTTGATGCACCCATACTTGTACATTTTGAAATTCACAAATCACACAACTCATCTTGAAACAATTTTCACTGTTTGAACACATCAATTGGCATGTATATAAGGTGTGTGTGAGTTCAAATTACTCAAAGAAGGTACATGAAATCAAAAGCATGACAGCCTGCAATTTCTCTGCATTACTCATTAAGTACACTTGCACCTCACAAGTCACTTTTATTTCTAGCATGATGTAGACTCAATTTGATGCATGAACTTCTTTCTTGTCATAATTGTGATGTGTTTGCATGATCACTTGAAGTTGAAACTGTTTGAAACAAGTTACTCACTTCAAAATGCAATTTACCTTCATTTTGGCATTTCACCATACCATTGTCATATTCTGTTTGTACCAAGTTTGTTTGAGATGATAACATCATTTTATATTATGTTTGAAAGTTGTATGTGTGTTTACCATGGTTTGAAAACACTTGAGTTGATTTGAAAACATCAAAATGCACCTCATTTCACTTCAATACAGCAGCTGTCGAATTTTGCAGTAGGTTGAGAATTTTCAAAAACTGAGACCACCATCATCTTCCTTGTTTGATTCTACCCCAGATCCATATAAATTTTATGTCGTTTCGATAAACGGTTAGGAAGTTACGCTAGAAAACGTATTTGCATTTGTTATGTGTTATTTTGCCCAGCCTGGTGCACATTTTACCCTTATTAATTAAAGGGGTGGCTTATACAAACGGATATATAGCCACCCCAGTGGTATGACCATGCACCTTGTACCCTCTTGTCCTGAGTTCGACCTCTAAGGAGGGAAACTCTTTTATTCTTTTTTGTTATTTTTCATGTAAACTTCAAAAATTCGTATCTCACTCGTTTTTCATCATTTTTCACCCGTTCTTTTTTCATTCTGTTCGTATTAATGTCTAATTTCATGCCATGTTTTTATTTTTTATGTTTGCATATTTTATCATCAATTTTGTTTATGTGCAAGTTGTGCGCGTTTTTGCTATCGTTTACGTAGTTGCAGATGAATGTTTATGTGGTTCTTCACAATATTTTTCTTGCCTTTAATTTGAATCCATGTCCATACATGTTATTCAACATGCTAGGATTTATTTCTCAGTGGTTACCATTTTTCATCTGTTAACTTTTGTCAAGTGCGAACTGTTGTCACAGTATCGATTATTTCATCTGTTAAAATATTATCCTCATGTGCTTATCCTCATCATTTATTTATTTGATTGACATCATGAATATATTCCCATATCATCTTGTTAGCTTGTTAGCTTTTTCTTTTCTTTTTCCCCAAGCGACGAAACTCGTTAGTTCTCGTCCAAGTCGTCTCCCCCGTTTTCCCTCCAAAGGAAGGTATGTCCATTTGACCCTCGATGTCATGGATAACTCATTCAATCACACCCTTGAATTTGTTAAGTCATTTTCAACCTTAGATTAGAAGCCTTAGACTTTGCTTAAAGTCTAAAAGACCCACCCGTACTAGGAGCGTTCTTTAACTAGAACCCTAGGAAAGAGTTTTTCAACTCTGTGTAAGAATCATCGTCATGATCTCTTACTTTCCCCTTTTACAACTTAGAATAGGGAGTTTTGTCAAACTCCGCACAAACATTGTCATGTTTGTTTCCCCCTTGAACCTTGATCGTCATCAAGTGTTCTTTTCCCTTGTGAGGTGAACTACGATTGCTCTGATTCTATCCTAGTTAGGATACGTAGGCAGAAGATGCGACATCTTTGCGAGAAAACTTAGTGTATATAATTTTAGGTTTCAACTTATATCTTTTCCCAATCCACAGTACATATTTCACACTTAGCAAGCAAATCGAACAAAAGGTTCCTGTAGAGTACTACAGATATTTAGGGTGCTAATATCTTCCCTAGATATAACCAACCCCCGATCCCCGAATCTCTTAAGCGTTGTTTACATCGCGAAAAATGGTTTTCTTTCTTTAGACCTTTCCTTTGGATAAATTAAAGATCGGTTGTAAAAGAAATAAGGTTCAAGTTAATTAATAGCTTGACATCAAATTTTCACCGCAACAGAAATGGCGACTTCACTGGGGACTTGCTTTTTGTTTTGAGGGTTTAGCCTATCTTGTTCGAATACTTGCTTATTTGTGAATACTTGTAAATATGTGCATATGTGCTCTGTTGGTTCTTGGGGACTTTGAATAGTGAGACAACACTATACCCGTGTTTAAGCGTACTTATGATAGGACGGTGGTATATTCAAGGAGACTTATAGTAAGTTGATTCCTGACCAAGTTGACTTGAGAAAACCACCACTCAGTAGAGGCCCTTCTGAGAGTTAGTATTGTTGATCAAGTATTCGTGAAAACAATGCTACTTTCTACGTAGGAGCCCGTGATACTGAGGACCTTTAGATTACCTTTTCCCCCACTATGGCTTTATTAGGATGTAGTGCGATGACTATAAGGAAGTAATTCCAAAGTAGTTGATACACGATACTACACTTGGACGAGACTCTCTTGAGAATATTATCGACCACCAAGTATTTGGGAAATTGATAATATCCGAAAGATGGGTCTAGGACTCCAGGATCTCTTTTAGAACCTTGTTCTGCAGTTGTGGGAACCTTAGTACATACCTTTGGGGAGGGTAGACCTTGACTCCTTGCTCATATTCTCCAAACCAAAAACCTTGTCTGTTTACTTGTGTAAATATGTGAATATATGATTACCTGTGTTTGTGCATTCATGCATCCATAAACATCATGTCATAAACGTTTTATGGAACTCAGAGTCTCTTATTTATAAAATATCAGGGAACATCATGGACAATGGAAAAAAGAAAACTATAAAGTACACTTACAAAAGCCCTAATGTGGATGAGATTGAAAGGTTGAGCACTCTGATCACAGATGTAGAAGGGTTGAAAAGCAGGTACGGGAATTTGTTGTCTCTACTGAGAATGAAGAAGAGAATAGATCTGGGACTCCTTTCCACATTACTCCAGTTCTATGACCCACTTTGTCACTGCTTCACATTTCCTGACTATCAGTTAGTGCCGACACTTGAAGAGTATTCCTGTCTGATTGGGTTACCCATCCTTGATGCATCTCCTTTTCCCGTCATAGAGAAGGACCCTAAAGAGGAAGAAATTGCAAAATCCACACGTATCGGGTTGGTAGACATTCAGAAGAACATGGTTACTAAAGGAGGGATCTTTGGGTTGACTGCAAAATTCTTGATTGGGAAAGCTCAGTATTATGCCGACCACTTGAGTATGGATGCTTTTGAGGCTATTCTAGCCTTGCTTATTTATGGGATCTTTCTGTTTCCGAGCTTTGACAACTTTGTGGATCTCAATGCCATCAAAATATTCTTGAAGAAAAATCCAGTACCTACTCTACTAGCTGATGCTTACCACTCTGTTCATCTAAGAAATCTTCACAAAGGAGGGATGATCGTCTGTTGTGTCCCGTTGTTGTATAAGTGGTTTATTTCTCACTTACCTAAGGCTCATGCTTTTTGGAAAGAAGGTCGGTGGTCTCAGAAGGTTATGCCTCTTACTCACTCCGATATTGACTGGTACAGCCGTAGTTACGATGGAATCAAAATCATTGATAGTTGTGGAAGCTTCGGGAATATACCTCTCCTTGGTACAAATGGGGGAATCAGCTATAACCCCGTGCTTGCTAGTTGACAACTTGGTTATCCGCTGAAAGACAAACCCTGCAGTGCTCACGTAGAAGGTATTTTCTTCATAGGAGTTTCAGAATTAAAAGATGAAATTCTCAAAGCATGGGGGCATATACACAGGAAAAGAAAAGAGGACTTGGGAAGAGCTAACTACATCTCTTTTGAACCTTATCTCCAATGGGCCCGAAAGAGGGCCATTCAGTTGAAAATGCCTTATCCTCCATAAAAGCTTATGGTCTTAATAGAAGAACAACCGTTGATTTTCATGTCTGAGGAAGAGAAGCTGAAGATTGCTCTAAGGAAGTCACAACAGACTGAGGTATCCTGGAAGTACAAATATCAGGTGGCTATGGAAGAGAACGAGGAACTCCGCAAACAACTTCAGTTGAAAGAAGAGGAAGCAGTTGCAAGCAAGAAGAGGAAGGCACAGGAAGATGCATTTTATTCCAACCATCAATCAACTCCTTGGAAGGCTATGGTAGACAAACTCATCCTTGAGAAAGCACAGGTGGAAGAAGAGCTCAGAAGAATCAAGAAGAGAGAGGACTTTCTTTTAGAGCATATTGAGTTGTAATGTTAGGGCCTTTGTAAGATGTACTAAAATCTTTTGTAATACCCCTTTGAAAAATCAATGAAATGAAAGGATATTTTGGTAAATTTGAGTTCCATAAAACTTTTGCATTTACATTTGCATTCTTGTTATTTAAACATTCAAGGAAATAAAGTTTATTTTGCAGACATTGTCACAATGAACTCGGGAAAGAAAACAACCACGGGAGGTATGTTCCAAATCCCAGATCTGGGAAATCTTAGAAGACTAGCAGGGTTGGTAGAAGATTCTGAAACATTCAAAGAAAGATATGGGAATGTATTGTCTCTACTTGAGATCCAAGTCGATGAAGAAATGTTATCAGCACTCGTACAGTTCTACGACACAACCTATCACTGTTTCACTTTCCCAGATTACCAACTACTCCCAACCTTGGAAGAATACTCCGCTCTGATGGGGGTGAGTGTTACTCCTAGACCGTTCTCCGGACGAGAAAGAACTCCAAATGAAGGAACCATTGCAGATCTCTTAAACCTAGAAGTGGCTGAAGTGCATTCTCATTTAACTACCTGAGGGAGCATGTACGGTTTACCAGCAATGTTCTTGTTTGAAAAAGCCCAGATCTATGCAGAGGCAAAGAGGATGGAAGCATTTGAAGCCATTCTGGCTTTATTGATCTATGGACTCTTCTTGTTCCCAACTGTCAACAAATTTGTGGAAGAAAACGCAGTCACTCTTTTTGAGCTCAGAAATCCAGTACCCACGCTGTTAGCTGATACCTATTTCTCCATTCATCGTAGTAGTCTTCGTGGAGGTGGACGAGTCGTATGTTGCACTACTCTCTTGTACAAGTGGTTTATTTCGCACTTGCCAATAATGTTAGCCCTTTGGGATCGACAAAGTGGGCTCTCCTGGACTGAAAAGCTATTGTTGCTCAAACACACCGATATCAATTGGTATGATCCCGTCTATGGAGGAATACCGATGATTCAGAGTTGTGGAGACTTCCCTAATGTTCCACTCATTAGCACCGAAGGTTGCATCAGCTACAATCCCATCTTAGCCCGCCGTCAGCTGGGTTATCCAATGAAAGACGAACCAGACTTTGCTCTCCTGAGAAGTTTTTATATTGAGGAAAGGAAGGATCGAGTTTTCAAAGCTCAGATTATATATACTTGGCGCCGCATCAACACCAGAGGAATGACTGCATTGGATTACCCTGACATTACTGTCTCGGAAACTTACTAGTCATGGGTGAGAGAAGCAGCCTTGAAGATGTTCTTACCAGTTTCGAGCCTCATCCAACAAAGGTCACCTTGATAGAAGAATTGAAAGCTGCTCTAGCAAAAACTGAGGAAGAAGGGAAGGACTGGAGAAGTAAGTATTTTATGGCGATACAAGAAAAAGAAGAACTTCAAGAAATGGTGTATCAAAGTGGAAGGAAGAATCAACCGGGAGGTGAAGGGTCATCCAGTCGAAGAATTTAGAATCCTTGTTGTATTTTCTATTATTTTTGTAGCAAGAAGCTTGTATTTCCATTTCCAGTTTGATGTTGTAAACTCTCCAGTTATTATCAATGAAGATTTGTCTATTTTTCCTATTATTGTTATAATATTTGCAAATAAAGCTTTTATTCCCTTGAATGTTTAAAATCTGCATTTTGCATGTCTGCATTTCATAAGCATTGCATATGCATGTTCCTGAGTCGTGTCTCATCCCTCTGTCTTGTCTTCAGAATCACACTGAGACCTCGCCATCGATAAAACACTAGAGCCCAAGCTCGCTTAAGGATGGAAGAACAGAACTTAGATGTGGACAGAATCGACAATGAACTCGGATAGCTCCGTGGAGGCATGGGACAGATCAGGGAAGCCTTACAAGTCATTCGTGCAATGTTGGACACTCGAGCCACCGTTGTCTCTGAAATCACTGCAGATCCAATCTCGATGGTTGTTACTATTGCAAATATGCCAACCTATGGGTAACCTCCAGGCTTTGTACCTCCACCAAGAGTCACTCAGCAGACAGTTTCCCTAGGGGGAGAAGTTCCTCAGGCAATTCCTACATATACTCCAGCTGCTGTACAGATTCAGGCACGCCCTGTCTTTCACAATCCTCCACCAGTATACGAAGGTTTTGAGGGGTATGAAGAGGAGAATGAGTCACATGAGAAATTAAAAGAAAGTGTTGAAACTATAGGAAGAAAGGTCCGAGCAATGGAAGGGAACGATATCTTTGGTACTGACGCTAGAGATATGTGTCTAGTATCCGGATTGGTGATTCCACCCAAGTTTAAAGTTCCAAATTTCGATCAATATTCTGGTGCAACCTGTCCTCGCACACATCTAATCATGTATTATCAAAGAATGGTTGCGCACGTTGAAGACGACAAGTTAATGATCCACTGTTTCCAAGATAGTTTAAAAGGGGCTCCGGCCAAGTGGTATTTAAGTTTGGACCAATCGAGGATTCACAATTTCCAAGACCTGGCTGACGCTTTTATGAAGCACTATAAGTACAACATGGATATGGCCCCGAATAGAAGACAATTGTTAAGCATGTCACAAAAAAGTACAGAATCGTTTAAAGAGTACGCGCAACGGTGGAGAGAGACGGCATCTCAGGTGGAACCTCCTCTGAATGAAAAAGAATTAACAGATTGGTTTGTTGACACAGTGAGACCAGAATTCTACGAGAAAATGATCAGCAACGTGTCTGCAAGTTTTTCAGACATTGTGGCCGTGGGAGTAAGGGTAGAATTGGGAATGAAAAGTGGAAAGGTAGCCAGCAGTTCCAGCAGTTCTAACAACAGCAGTATCAAGAAAGTCAGCGGTGGGTTCCACAAAAAGAGAGAAGGCGAGACAAATGCAGTAATGGGAAGAAGAAGTCGCGCCATAAGACCGTATCAACATTACCAGCAGCCTCAACAAGGGTTTTTCCAGCAAGTTCAACCAAATTATGCTCAGCAAATTCAGCAACAGCGACCAATATATCCGGTACGGTATGCCCAACAACAATATGTGGCAGCTGTAGCCCCAGCATTTAACCATCCTGTCCCAGGTTATCAGTCAGGGCAGCCAGCGCCCGCATATCAGCCCAATCAACAAGGGTATCAACGAGCGCCCAACGCTCCACCCTATAAACAAAACCATCAGCAGAGAGTTCAACAACCCAGACAGAATTATCAAAACCGGAGGCCAACAACAAAACCTCCACTTCCACAAATACCAATGACATACACAGAATTATACCCTTCTTTAGTTCACCAAGGTTTGATAACAACAAGACCACTGAATCCAGATAAAACATCTCCACATTACAACCCAAATGCTCATTGTGCTTTTCACGAAGGTGCTGCTGGCCACGACCTAGAAGGGTGCTTTGCGTTGAAACATCTTGTGAGAGAATTGATGGAAAAGAAAATCTTGTCTTTTGATGATGTACCACCCAATGTTAAAAGTAATCCACTACCAAACCACAGAGGGGTTAATGCCATAGAAGAGTCAGAGGAGAAGATAATTGATAATGTGTCAAAAATCAGAACGCCGCTGAAGACATTACATGAGAAGTTGTCAAAAGCAGGGCTACTGGGAAGTATTCATAATAACTGTGAAGAATGTTCGAATAATTCCAGTGGGTGTGATGTGATACAGAAAGATGTAGAAAGGTTAATGGATGAGGGGACATTACAAGTGTGTGGCAGAGTGATAAAAGAAGAAGTTTCTGTGATTGAACCAGTTTTTGATCTATCCAAGAAAAGAGAGAAAATCCTAGTGTTTAACAGAGGTGCAAGGCCCGTTTTCAACAGAGCTGCTATCGGTCAACCTCGACCAATTGTAGTACAAAAACCAAGACCGTTCCATTATGATAATACAAAAGCTATTCCATGGAAGTACGATGTGACCGTAGTGGACCGAGAAACAAGAAGGGTTGTTCAGACGGATAATCAGAGGGATGTGACCAATATTGTCGGCACTAGCAAGATGACCCGCAACGGTCGGATCTATCAGCCGAAAGTATCAGTAGCTATTCCAAAAGAAGCTATTCCTGCCGTGGTAATCAAAGAAAAAGAAGCTCCGAGCACAGAAGAAGAAAATGATGAATTTTTGAGGATTATCCGAAGAAGTGATTACAAGGTGGTAGATCAGCTTCATCAGACGCCAGCAAAAATCTCAATCTTGTCACTTTTAATCAATTCGCCAGCTCACCGAGAGGCATTACAGAAAGTATTGAGGCAAACGCACGTAACCAAGGATATTTCACTCGGGCAGTTTGATTCAGTAGTGGCTAACATCACGGCGTGCAATACTTTAAGTTTCAGTGATGCTGAGTTACCGAAAGAGAAACGTGATCACAATCGTGCACTACACATATCTATCAAATGCCAAGAAGATACCCTAGCCCGTGTACTGGTCGACACAGGATCTTCGTTGAATGTACTACCCGCAAGATCATTTTCCAGATTAGCCTATACTGGGGCAGAGATGAAACCAACTTCATTAATTGTAAAAGCTTTTGACGGCTCAAGGAGGACGGTCATCGGTGAAGTAGAATTACCAATTTTGGTGGGACCCCATGAATTTAACATTGTGTTTCAAGTGATGGACATAAATCTAGCTTACAGTTGCCTACTGGGACGTCCCTGGACCCATGAAGCAGGGGCAGTGACTTCTACCCTGCACCAAAGAATGAAGTTTGTGGTAAATGATAAGCTAGTAATTGTACATGGTGAGGAGGAACTAATGGTCAGTAATCTTTCATCGTTCCGGTACATTGAAGCAGAAGAGGACACGCTAGAGACTTCTTTTCAAGCACTAGAAATAGCAAACGCAGTGATGATAAAGGAGGCGGTGGCAAAGAGTGGTCCAACTTTCGCATCGGTTCAAAGCGCCAAAGCTACGCTGGAAGAAGGTGCTCCCGCAGGATGGGGAGAAGTCATTGAGGTAAAGCCGAAGATGAACCGCCAAGGGTTGGGTTACAAACCAACTCAAGATGAAGGACCAACGCGTGACAACAGCCGGCCAAAGGCTATTCAAGAAATATTCATCAGTGGCGGTTTTCAAATCAACGCCGTGGGAGAAGATCTTGAAAGTGAAGACATAGGACAACTAGTGTACCATGACGAAGCTACTCTGAACAACTGGGAGGCTATCGAAGTTCCTGTAGTTTTTCCCGAGTTAAAGTAATTTGTTGTTTTCTTTCTTTGTTGTTGTCTTAAAATCTCCATAGCCATGCCCAAGGCTATAGGAATGTTTTGTAAGGGCCCCATGCTTTCAAAGATATCAATGAGAAAACAAACTATTTTGTTAAATTCTTCATTTCCTTTACTGTTTTTTTTCACTTTCACTTTAAAAGAAAATGGCAATTTTATAAAACCAAAATAAATTTTCTCCTTCTGTGTATGCTGCATTTATCTTTGTGTGTTTTAATAAATTTAAGCCATTCCCACCTGCAGCAATGTTCAAAACCCCATTGAATCCTGTGACCATGCATTTCCTCCTGACCTTGATTCACCAATTTACCAAGCTGAAGACGAGGATGAAGACTGTGAAATTCCTGATGAACTGGTAAGATTGGCCCAAAAAGAGGATGCAGAGCTTCAACCCTATAAGGAACAGGTAGAAGTTATCAACCTTGTGTCGCTTCCGTGAAAATAAGGTGTCGGCAAAACAAAAGAGTCGCCACCTTTCGTTATTTATCCCTCGAAACGGGAAAGGAAACAATCGGAAAAACCTGACGAAAAGGAATAAGACAAGGTCATCGCAACCGTTGTCTGGGTTCGGGAGTCGGTTACGCAAGGGGAAGGTGTTAGCACCCCTCACGTCCGTCGTACTCGACGGGATCCACGCTTGTTTTGTTTATTGGACGGGTTGGTTTTATCTATCTACCTATCAAGGCTGGCTTAAGAAGAAAACAAAATGACTCGGCAAAGCGTCGCACTTTATGCCTACGTATTCTCATCAGAGAATGAGAAATCAGAGTCAACGTAGTTCGACCTACGACGGGTTACGGGGAAGGTGGCTTGCCAATACATCAGTATTGTGCCTACGTACTCTCAACAAGTATGAGAGATCAGAGCTTACGTAGTTCGGGGTAATACGGATTACGGGGATTCAGATTCATCTGTATTATCGAGTAGGGTTAAACAGCAATTCCAGCAGTTAGGGACAAAGCCTGTTTGCGGTAGAACTGAAGTTTAACGACACTCTTTTCTTCAGAAAAGCTTCCTTTGAATTATGGGCCCACGGGGCAAAAAGGTTTGACGTTTGTTTTCTGTCTTTTACGGAAGAAGAGTTTTTTATTGTGTTTGCAATTTCAATCGCACTAAAGACTATGACCCGAGAGTGAATGCGTCGCATGTCACCCAAAGGGTGCCATACTACACATCCAGACTGTGGAAAAGAAACTCTCCCACAATCCTTTCTCCGATAGCTTAAGGCTCGTAACGTACGAAAGAAATCATTCATGATTACTGTATCTTAATTTGTTTTGAGATGAGAAGAGAAGGGCTCAACTAAAGGGAGACTATCAAGTCCTACTGTTGTCATGCCAAGGATTCATCCTATAGTCGAGGTTTGAAACACGGAACTCCTAGAAGTTATCATGCATAGGTTTCAACCTAAAGTTCTATCATCACTTCCTTATCAAAGGAAGTGGGAGTCCTAAGGGATCATGTCAATGATAACAGACACAGATAAAGCATCAGCTTAAACAGTAAACAATAAACGACTGTAAAATGCATACAATGCAAGTGAGGGAGGAAATGTGTGTGGGGCAGCAGCCTCCACAAGCTCATCTCAACCTCAAGCCAGAATGAATAACAGTAATCATACAGAAGAGACATGCTATCAAGCAGAATAGAATAACAACTGCAATCATACAGTGAAAATAACATGAAATGCTATCAAGCAAAATATAACTGCAATCATACAGAAGAAGTAAAATATGCTATCAAGCAAACACAAACCACATGGGCAAGGGAGCAGGGCTCTACCGAATACCCGCAAGCAAAGCCATACAGTAAAAATACAAGCAGAGGGAGCAACTCAACCTCTAGTGTAATCATGCTCCTAGCTTACATCAGTCTAAATATGAACTTATTCTAATGCATCAAGCAAATCAAACAAGGCACATCAGCAGAAAAGAAAATAGACAAGAAAGGAAGCAGATCAACCCCTCTTTCAATTCCAAGCTTCAACTCTTCTGACAGCAACTCAGTCTTCAGACTTCAACCACCCTTCAAGGTTATCATCCTCTATGACAAGTATCAACTTGCTTCTCCAGGTTTCAACCCATCAAACATAAGTGTCAACTTATTCTCCTTTCTTCAAGCTTCAGCTCCTTAGTCAATTCCACCTTCAGGCTTCACTCCTAACTACAAGTATCAACTTGATTCCTTCAGGCTCTCCAAGCATCAATGTAAGTGTCAACTCATCCTTTATTCCTCAAGCCTCATCTCTACACTCAATCTCAATTGAATCCTCCTTATAAGTATCAACTTAGTCTTCAAGCTTCAACTCCCCTTGCTTTACCAGTATCAACTTGGTCTTCTTCATCTACAAGCTTCAGCTTCTCAAAGTAGTCTTCAATCATCTGGGAGTGTCAACTCCATCCTTCAAGTATTTTAAGCCTCAGCTCTTCACTCAATCTCAATTGGGTTTTCAAGTATCAACTTGTTCTTCAAGCTCTTCAAGCTTCAGCTGAAATGGCAATGCTCAAGGAATCATCCTCTTCCACATTCTTCAATGAAGTTCTCATCTTCAAACTCAAGCCCAACATCCTTCAAGATACTCAAACCAGAAGACCATTGATTGAACAGGATGAGTGGAAATGATAAACAACTTACTGACAACCAAAGGAAGCCTGTAAGGGTTCATCATTATGAGAGACTGGTTCCCTCAAAGTTCTACTTCCCAGATAAAGCCACTCATCCCTCCAAAGGAGGGGTGTGAATATATGAGAAGGACTTTTAGTCATTGGGAGGAATGGAAGCACAAGATGCTTTCCATATTTGTGAATGAAATCATTCTAGTTCTAAGGCTCTCCCTGTGGCTCCTATTTCCTACCTCTTCATCAGACACCTTTAGGCACAAACAATTCCAAAGCTCCAAGTAACTTCAAGCATCCTCACCTTGTCTTCAACTTGTCTTCAATCTCAACCAAAGGCCAACCAAGCAAAAACCCTAATCTAAGGGGGCTAAGGAAGTTAGTCTAGTTGAATTAGTAAGTTAGGATCACCTAAAACTAGCACCTAAACTAAAATCAATCAAAAATAGAAAACTATCTTATTAATTTCTACAAAAATTCCTAAGGGAACTTAGGTCAATCATTACTCTACCATATTGATTTCAGAGATCCAATCATCAAATAAGACCTAGAAATAAATTCTACATTATGGGGTACTAAACCTAAACCCTAAAAAGGAAGCACCTAAATATCAATCTAGAAAGCACACATATTTTCATCACAAAAATGTGAGAAAAATTCTATGGGAGCATACATTTCTAACCTAATCACACACAAAAAATTAGGATCAAAATCATCACCACATGATCAAACAAAATTCCACAAAATTAGTCATCAAACATAACAATTTTAATATCAATTAAAATGTAAAATTCCCATTAAATCAGAAAATACATGAAATGAAAATATTTTTTATCTAAATAATACTAGACTCAATTATGAGTAAAATGCAAAAAGAATGGGGTTAATTGGATTAATTTTCAATTTTATATGATTTTTCAAAGAACTATGAATAAAATGAAAAATAATGGAAAATCCAAATAAAAGAATAAATGCACGGTGTGGATAGCAATGATAATCAGTATGAACAATGGATTGGGCCTTCAGGGGGGTGGGGATATCAATCTATTCACTAAGCCCAGAACCACTGATTAAATGAAACGGTGCGTTTCATTTCTTCAGATCCTTCACAAACTGAGTTTAAAACGTGGTCGTTGGATGAGCTTCTGGTCAAAGGTCCAACCAAGATCTGATGGTCCCAGAGTCATCTCCTACCCTTCAAACCTCTGCAACTTCGCGCCCAGCTTCAGCCACCACCGGTGGTGCTCCGATCACCTTCCCCAACCCTAGTTCTCTCTAGGATCCTTCATTGCAAATGGTCAATACATGAAACTTATCCCAAATCTTGTCACGAGTCCAACCATACCCTTTATTCAACCTAAATCCTCGAGATTCACCATATCCAAATCTTAACCGAAAATGGTAATGCACCTATTTTGTCACTAATTCTCAAATTAACTATCTGAAATCCATCCTACACCGTTCTACAATGCATCTAACACCTTAATTCATCTTGATTCTACCTAATTCATGCTAGAGGAAGAAAGTTACCAACCTGAAAATCTTGGATGAACAGATGCACTAAACCTCCAATTCAAGCTCTCTAATCTTTCAGACACGATCAATGAACCTTTTCCTTGCTTCTGTATGCAAAAGAACCGGTTGAAAGCTCCTAAATCTTGAAACCCGATGGTGAGTTGCAGGTGGGAAATTCTGAGTTCAAGAGCACCAATTAGCCACGAATTCTTCTTGATTATGATCTGGACTCAATCCTTAGCATCCATGGAAGAAGTTTCAATCAAGAAAATGGATGGAAAGTGAAGAAATTGGTGAAACCGAATTCACTTGCAATCCAAGAAATCTCAATCTCAATCTATGCTCTCTCCTTCAATCATCACCAACCCTTGCATTGGATCAACTATACTCAATATATAGATGAGGTTTGGATGATCTAGAACCCTCTAGATCCTTCTAATGAGAGTTTCCACTTCTCATGTCATGAAATTTTCAAACACATCTCATGATATGCATAATTCTGTTTGCAGCTTGAAACCAACCTCATTCACTTTCAATTTCTCCCCTAGTGACATTTTGAAAGTGTTTAGCTTGCAAAGTTCCTTGCTCATGCCTTGATTTTGAGTTTTGCAAATGTCACTTAATATGCAAGTAGCTACTTTCCAAAGCAAGTCCACAAATTGAATCTCAACTCAAAAATGTGGCTAAACCAATGTTCTTAAAATGTTTTCTAGAGTCAAAATGATATATTACATGCCATGGTTTGGATGTGTAGGTTGAAAATATCAATTTCCAACTTTGATTCATTTAACTTATTGTTGCACCCTAAAATTTGACCAACCGGTTCTCCTATCTGGTTCGTGGGTTAAATTCGTATTCGCATATCAGATGCATGACACTTGTGCACAGACAGAGGACGTCAGGGTTACAGCTTGGTTTTCATATACCGGATATTTCAGACCCAGTCTAGATAATCAGGGTTTTATTTTCGGGAAATTGTGCGCTTCTCGGTGTTTTCAGCTTACACGGTGGTTTTTGGGATATTCTGATGCCCGGGGTTTACTGTTTGCTTCGATCTGGTCTCGCGCTCTCTTTTATGTTGGTTATTTGCCTCTGTTTGCATTTTTTAGGGTTTAATAGCCTTTTGTAGATTTTAAATAGGTTTTATAGATTTTCTAGAATTTAAATAGTTTTTTTTATGTTTTTAATAGTTTTAAATCCTTTTTAGAATTTTATAAATTATTTTAATAGAGTTTACTTTTTAATATAGATTTAATCTTTTGTTAGATATTAATTTCTTTTAGGTTTAATATAGGTTAATAGTTTTTTATAGATATTAATAGATATTAGTTTTTTATTTTAATATAGTTTTTTTCTATAGAAATTTAATAGAATTTTAAATAGAAGTGATTAGAGTTTTTTCATTTTTATTAGTTAATAGTTTTTTTAGAAGTTAATTAGATATTAATTCTCCTTATTAGAGTTAATTAGGATTAATAGAGTTTTTATAGCTAATTTCCTTTTAATAGAGTTTAATTAGGATTTTAATCTTTTAATTAGAGTTTATTAGGTTTAATTAGGATTAGATTAGTTAATTGTCATTTAGCATCTAATCATTAGTTAATTAGTTAATTAGGTTCATTTAGTCTTTAATTAGTTTTAATTGGGTTAATCCATTTTTAATTCAGAATTTTTTGGGTTTATTGAACTCATTTTTCGTTTGGGCCCAGAGTCTCTTTTTTGTCCATTTTTTGTCCAGAAAAGTGCCACATGTCTATAAAAGAAGCAGGCCACGCGTCCTCTTCTCTCTTCTTCCCACACACTGACACCTCACCCTGACCCACTCACTCTCTCTCTGCCAGCACCTTGCCACGCGTCCTCACATCCTTCACCCTCTGCAAGCACGACTGCCACTTGGTGGCACCTCATTCTCACAGGGAAAGTCCCCGTCGGCCATGCAAGCCCGGTGACAACCAACTCCGGCCACCCTAACGACCTCCGGCCACCGCTCATCTCGCCGGAATCTGCAAATTTTGCAGATTCTCAAGAGTCTCATCTTTCTCCTTCGATCCTCAACAACAATCACCAGACGCCACCGTCAAACTCGCCAGAAACTGCTTTGTCTCGCCGGAAAATTCATCACGCTTGTCCAGTTCCCCAGATTCATCAAGATCTACCTAAATCTTCATCTGGTTCCTCATAGATTTTCATCATCCCGCCCAGATCCTTCATCGTCATTCATCACATCTCCTGAAAAATCTTAAAGATCTTCAACCGAGTTCTTCATTTTCCCAGAAATATTCATAGATCTTCATACGTTTTCCAGCAATCCTCACAGATCTTCGTCATCCTTTAGGAAACTTCGTCATCAGCTTCGCCTTCAAGAACGTCATCGCAACCGATTCTCCGATCGTCAGCTTCGTTGAGTCCACCGCATCGTTAGTCAAGATCTTCAAGGCTCCCAGATCATCTTCATACGCCATCAAGGTTGTTGGTCTTCAAGCATCCGCGAAGAATTCTCCAGAAGCTCCATCGTCTTCGTTGCTTCACCCAGGTTTCATTCCTTTTTGTCTCATAGTCATTTGTTCGTCTCATAGTCCTTTTCGTCTCATAGTTAATTGTCATTTAGCATCTAATCATTAGTTAATTAGTTAATTAGGTTCATTTAGTCTTTAATTAGTTTTAATTGGGTTAATCCATTTTTAATTCGGAATTTTTTGGGTTTATTGAACTCATTTTTCGTTTGGGCCCAGAGTCTCTTTTTTGTCCATTTTTTGTCCAGAAAAGTGCCACATGTCTATAAAAGAAGCAGGCCACGCGTCCTCTTCTCTCTTCTTCCCACACACTGACACCTCACCCTGACCCACTCACTCTCTCTCTGCCAGCACCTTGCCACGCGTCCTCACATCCTTCACCCTCTGCATGCACGACTGCCACTTGGTGGCACCTCATTCTCACAGGGAAAGTCCCCGCCGGCCATGCAAGCCCGGTGACAACCAACTCCGGCCACCCTAACGACCTCCGGTCACCGCTCAGCTCGCCGGAATCTGCAAATTTTGCAGATTCTCAAGAGTCTCATCTTTCTCCTCCGATCCTCAACAACAATCACCAGACGCCACCGTCAAACTCGCCAGAAATTGCTTTGTCTCGCCGGAAAATTCGTCACGCTTGTCCAGTTCCCCAGATTCATCAAGATCTACCTAAATCTTCATCTGGTTCCTCATAGATTTTCATCATCCCGCCCAGATCCTTCATCGTCATTCATCACATCTCCAGAAAAATCTTAAAGATCTTCAACCGAGTTCTTCATTTTCCCAGAAATATTCATAGATCTTCATACGTTTTCCAGCAATCCTCACAGATCTTCGTCATCCTTCAGGAAACTTCGTCATCAGCTTCGCCTTCAAGAACGTCATCGCAACCGATTCTCCGATCGTCAGCTTCGTTGAGTCCACCGCATCGTTAGTCAAGATCTTCAAGGCTCCCAGATCATCTTCATACGCCATCAAGGTTGTTGGTCTTCGAGCATCCGCGAAGAATTCTCCAGAAGCTCCATCGTCTTCGTTGCTTCACCCAGGTTTCATTCCTTTTCATCTCATAGTCATTTGTTCAACTGGATTAGGGTTTCTGTTTTGAGTTTTGAATGTTAGATTTGTTGATGAGGGTAATCTAGTTTAGGGTTGAGTGGATTTGAGTTAGAGAATGATGGTACGATTGAGATTGTTTGAGAGATCAGAGAGAGTTTGAGAGAAAGTTTGAGAGATGCGCCGCTAGGGTTTCTGGTGGCAGATGAACAGTGAATGGGATTTTGGGGAAGAAGATGGGTTTTGTTGGGTAATGATTGGGCTAGGGTTTGGATTGGGCTAAGCCCATGTCTGAGTTTGATGAAGCGCACCTCCCTCATTACTCGTTGCCCCCCCCCCCTGAGTGTGAGAATGCTGGAATGTGGATTGGGCTCAGGCCCCATTTGCTGTGCGCACCCCCCATGTTTAGCCCAATGGATAAACAACTAGGGCGTTTTGCTAATGCACCCCCTTCTGTTTTATTTCTTTTTTAATATTTCTTTGTTTTCATTCATGTTAGAAAATAATCCATAAAAAATAGTAGGAGTATCCAATTAATTCCCTTCTTTTTTCTATAGGTTCCTAATTCAATTTAGAATTTTATAGTGCAAAAATATTAAATTGATCATGCATTTTAATTTTTATTTGCATTTTTGTATTTTAATTGGTATTGAATAATTGGTTTGTGATGTGTCTGCCTTGTTGATTTTATTTCTCTCATTTGGTATTGATTTTTGCTTTAGTTTTTTAGTATGTTATACTAGACTGATGCATGCTCCCCATAGGATTTTTGTGGATTTTTTAGAGATTGATTGATGTTGTTTCAGGGTTAGAGAGTAGAGACCTCCTAACTTGTCGGTTAACCCTTGACCATTCACATGTTAGGGATTGTTTAGTAGCCTTAGAAGTTGACTTAGGCTTTGATATTTGATCTTGGGATCATAGAGCCATCTAGGTTTCCCCTAGACTTTTGGTAGATTTTTGTAGGGTGTTCTGTTATTTTTTCTTGAGCTTGAGAATAGGAGAAGTCTTGAGGGCTTCTGACTTTGAAGTTCAACTGTGGTTGAACTTTAGAGATAGTTTCTTTTGGTTTGAGGGCCTGTGGTTTCTTCTTGAAGATGGAGGCTGGATGAAGTCTTGGTGGAGCTTGCAAGGATGCATGGTTTGAGGTCCTAGTCTAGGAGCTTGCTCTCTTTCTGTGAGGTTTGAGACCCTGAAGTCTGAGGGAAATTCATGTTACTTTCCTGAGGAAGGCACTATGGACGTCTTTCATTCTTTCTTCTCACCTCTTTCTCAAGTATCCAATGATGTTGGAGCCTTCATGTGAGTTTAGTTTCTCCTGAGGAGGAATGTAAACCGTTCACAGTTGTTGAGCCACATGGGATATGATTCCTAAGTGGAAGCCTCCTAGTACTTTCCTGAGGAAGGCACTATGGGTCTGTTCACTTAGTTCCCTTAGTTCATGTAGGATTTCTCAAGTATCCAATGATGTTGGAGCCTTCATGTGAGTTTCGTTTCTCCTGAGAAGGAATGTAAACCGATCACAGTTGTTGAGCCACATGGGATATGATTCCTAAGTGGAAGTCCTCTAGTACTTTCCTGAGGAAGGCACTATGGGTCTGTTCACTTAGTTCCCTTAGTTCATGTAGGATTTCCCAAGTATCCATTGATGTTGGAGCCTTCATGTGAGTTTAGTTTCTCCTGAGGAGGAATGTAAACCGTTCACAGCTGTTGAGCCGCATGGGATATGATTCCTAAGTAGGAGCCTCCTAGTACTTTCCTGAGGAAGGCACTATGAGTCTGCCTACTTAGCTCCCTTTCTTTGGCAAGCTTGTCTTGAAGCTTGAAGACTGGGATTGATTTCTCTTGTGTAGGGTTTTGCATAGGGCCTTGCTTAGAGATTTGATTAGGGTTTTGCATAGGGCCTTGCTTAGATATTTGATTAGGGTTTTGCATAGGGCTTTGCTCAGAGGTAGATTAGGGTTTTGTTTTAGGGTTGCTTAGGGGTCTTGCTCAGGGTAGTTTCATGCTTTTGGATAGGAGTTTGCCAGGCTGGTTAGCCTTCTCTTTGTGTTGTTTGACTTGTGTGGTGTTGTGCTGCATTAGACTTAGGGGTTCATCTAGATATTTCTGAGATAGGTGCATCTTAGAAGTAGGCTTTGTGTGCATGAGAAGTTGAGGTGGTCCTCCTTCTGCTTGATTGTTATTGAGTGGCTTTGCTTGCTGGTATTTGGTAGAGCTGAGCTCCCTTGCCTTTGTGGTGTGTGGCCTTTGTGCCTTGCTTGTTTGGTCGCATTCATACATATTTCCAGTATTTCTTTACTTTGCAGTGATTCCTGTTTGTTGTTTAGTGCTGTTGCCATGATCCCTTAGGAGCTCTAACTTCTCTGCTGTGGAGGAGTTATGATAGACATTAGGTTGGTCAACCAAGCATGATAACATTAGATAGATTCCCCTTTTCAACCATAGTTTTAGGGTGTCTCTTTCCTTTCTCAAAACAACAGAAAAACACTTAATAAAGGATAAAACAAAAGTGAATTCATTTCTTCCGTTAAAAGATTTGAACAAACATCAAAACATTTTGTCCTCCTGGACTGTGAAAACCCTTGGTTAAGGTGCATTTTCCCATAAAAAACACTTGAACAGCTTGTGTCGTGCGTAGCCCGAACTACGTTTGCTCTGATCTTCCGTGCTGTGTGGAAGTACGTAGACACAGGACGCGAGGTCCTGGCGAGCAACCTTCCCCTCGTCTAGACGTAGGTAGTCGAACTACGTTGACTCTGACTTTCCCATTGCACGAGGGAGTACGTAGGCCTAGAACAGTGTATGTTCTGTCGAGTCCTGTCCTTTTCTTTTCTTTTCAGACTGACCACTAGCTTAGATAGATAAACACACCCTTTTCCTTATAAACACCAAGCGTGGATCCCGTCGAGTACGACGGACGTGAGGGGTGCTAATACCTTCCCCTTGCGTAACCGACTCCCGAATCCAGGTTTTGGTTGCGATGACCATACCTTTCCCGTTTTTTGCGAGGTTTACTTCGAGCGTTTCCTTTCCCTTCGTTGGGATAAATAACGCACGGTGGCGACTCTTCTGTCAGCCGACGTCGATTTTCGCAGTAGCGACAACTGGCGACTCTGCTGGGGACCTTGTAGCATCTAGGGACTTTTCCCATCCCTTATGCTGGGACCGTTTCCCATCCCCTACGCGAGTCAATCCTAGCGCTTGGGTGTTTATCTGTTGGGTGTTGTGCATATGTGTTTTATCTTTCCGCACTTTACTTTCCCGCACCTTTACCTTTCCGCATTTACTTTCAGCACTATATTATTATGATTATTGCTGTGGGAAAGGGAGGTTCCTATGAGTGAGAAGCTGGACCTGTGCTTGAGTATGCACCTAGACATAGTTGTGGAGAGTAGTAGACGAACCTGTCTGCTGAACAGGCACCGTTCCCTACGAAATCTGCGCTCAGACGAGGTTCTCTCCGAGGTGCTCCTTTCCGGTCCTGAGGATCTGAGGGGAGTCCAGACGTGAGGATTGTCGACTCTGGGGACCGATCATTTGGAAGTCAGCTAAGTGAGGCCTCTTCATGACTTGATGATGCCACTCCTTATGGGAATCGTATCGTCACTCATGAAAGTCTGTGACGCTGATGACCGCATAGGATGCCGTACCTTTGTCTGTGGATTAGGTCCATACCTGTGAGGGGGATTGGATTATTGCAGGAAAACTGGCCTTCAGAAACCATGATTCAGTATTTATCATATGGGTTTCTTGGCTCGTTAACTGGTGTGTTGTTTGGATCAGATGGGTTTCTTGTTTGAGGTTGATACTATTATCAGATGGTTTTCGCGTCAGATACAGAGGTTCAGATGGATTTCTTACCAGGGTATTGGTATTTTGGGTGTCAGATGATAGTCAGCGTCACGAGGTTCTGGTGACTGTGGTGGTTTTCTGTTCTTGACATCACAAAGATGTTCCTCCTCAGGCTACAGCATGGCCCCTGTGTTCACTAATTGCATCATTTATCATATTGCATTATTGCATCACCATTTGCATCCAACTAACGTGTGTGTATCGCAGGTACATATTTCCCCTCCCAGTTCCGGTGTTTGTTTCCTAGCAAGACATGGAAGCCATGAAGAGAGTGTTACCCTACAGATTCCCGTCTCCAGATATCAGTCTGTTGTCAGAGTTAATTACTATTGCTAGGAAGAAGGTGATGGGAGATTTCAGGAAGACATATGGGAGGATCCTAACTTATGTTTACCAACCCTCGGCTTATGAGACCAGCGGCATTTACACCCTGTTGCAGTTTTATGATGCTGGGCTCAGGTGTTTCGTATTTCCTGATTTTGTCTTGGCTCCTACCCTGGAGGAGTATTCTGCACTCTTGGATATATCGATTCGCGAGCAGATGCCTTTCTATCACACGGACGCTAAGCCTAATCTGGCTAAGCTTTCTGCTATTCTGTACTTAGGAGAGTTTGAGCTGACAGGGAAGATGATCAGAAGAGGAGATGCATGGGGATTTCCGTTGGTTGTTTTGGTGGAGAAGGCTCGGGAGTATGCCAAGAAGGGTGGTTGGGTCGTTTTTGACGCCATCCTTGCTGTGTGTGTTTATGGCATTGTATTGTTCCCAAACCTTCCTGATTTTGTTGATGCAGATGCTTTCTATATTCTGGCTGCAAAGAACCCAGTTCCTACCTTGCTGGGAGATATCCACCATTCCACTCACTACCAAAATGAAAAGCGGCGAGGAAGGAATGTCTCTTGCTGTGTACCTCTACTGTGCAGGTGGTTTACTAGTCATATGCCGAAGTCAGGGCCTTTCGTCACTTCTATTGATTCTTTAGGATGGCCTGAGCGCTTGATGGGGTTGACTTCTGAGAATGTGGTGTGGCTTAATGAGGAGGTGTTAGGAGTTGAGATCATATACAGTTGCGAAGGATTCCCTAATGTTCCTTTGATAGGAAGGAAAGGGTGTGTCAATTACAACCCTTCCTTATTAATCAGACAGTTTGGGTATGCACCTCAGAAAGCGCCGAAGCCCGAGGAGATACAGGAATCTCTGTATCTCACTGGGGCAATAGAGGAAGAGATGTTGATCAAGCTTGAGAAAGCATGGAAGAACCTGCATAAGAGAGGAAAGCCTTCATGTAGCAAAGGGGGTACTCGAGTTCTTGGTCCATATGTGGAATGGATTCGTGAACGAGCTACGAAATTCCTTATGCCTTATCCTGCAGTTCAGCCACTGTATCCTTCCTCGGTGAAGGAGCCCACCACTATAGACATGCAGGTATACAAGCAGTTGATGGTGGAGAAAGAAGAGTTAGCAAAGGTTAAAGAAGCTTTAGAGAAAGAGAATGCCCAACTTCGTCATGAAAAGATTGAAACAGGATATTTTTCCAAGCAACAGGCCGAAACTTTGAAACATCTGAAGACTACTTTATTGGAGTTGACTGAAACCAAGAAGCGTCTGGAGTTAGATGTAGACTCAGTTAGCAGTGTATTGGCTACTAAGAAACAAGAGCTGGAAAGGGCCTACACGAAGTTAGCTAAGTTCAGAGAGCATTGGGACCTTACTATGGCCAAACGCAAAGAACGGGAAGAAGAGCTAAAGACACAGGTTGCTCAGTTGGGAGAACAGGTTAAAGTGAAGACTGAAGAGCTTGAAGAAGAAGCATGTCGTCGATACGAGGCCGAACGCAAACTGATTGATGCCATGAAGAATCTGGAAGATTGTCAGCGCAGAGAAGACATCAAGAGGCCCAAACCTGAGGATGGTGCCCAAGATAAGGCTTGGGAAGATTTTGTCAGAAATATCCATGGAACGGTCAGGAAAAGGGATCAGTTGATAGAAGGCTTGATTTATCGACCAGATCACCCAGAGACGAAGAAGCTGTTCGAGGATTTCTGCGACCGTACCCGCACTTGATTTCTCTCTTGTATTCTATGTGTTGAGATCACCACCAGGCATGTTGGTTGGGATCCTCCTTTATCATATCAGTTGTATGGAACATAGTTGTGTAACGCCTTGACGAGACTGTTTTCCAATATATGAGGGTTTTTCTAAATATTGTCTTTATGGTTTCTCTTGTCTTGCCACCTTGACACTGGAATTGGAGGGGAAATGTCCCCAACGCACACATACACGTTAGCATTTTTGCGTTGTTGTTTGCATAAATCACATTGCATTACAGGTTTGTGATCCATGTACCTTATCATTCTTCATCCATATATCCAGGTAATTTCAGGATTGCAGAAAAGCGGGTCCACCGTTACTCTACCAGAACTAATCACAAGAAGATCATGGACAACGTGCAGAGTGAAATACAAGAAATGCGTGACAGGATGGCCATGCTCATGCAAACCATGGAGACCATCGCCAAAGGACAAGAGCAGCTGCAGAATCTGGTTCAACCGATAGTCGCACGGGCTGAAAACAACGGGACACCGCATGGTGAAAATATTGCTGCTTCTCCCCGAGTTGAGAATCGTCAAAGTGCTGATGCTATTCCCGTAACCGGTTTAAGTGCAGGAGAAACTGGTCCTGTAGGTGGAGGTGGGAACGCCGGTAATATGAATATCAATGCAGATACTGCTGGGGTATTTGTGGGTAATGTCAACCAGGGTTTCAATGGGGGCATTGAGAATGTCGGAGTGAATGGTAATAATGGTAACCAGGGCTTCAATGGTGTGAACATGGGGTATGGCAACATTGCTGGCGCCAAGGCTGGGTTTGGTGACTATGGTTATGGTAATCTTGGATATGGAACTGGTGCATACAACGCTCAAGAGATGGGCAATCTGAGGTATGACCCCAGGTACTTCCAAACGGGTCCGGGCCGTGATGCAGATTATGTTGGATACGGTGCAGTACCTCGCTGGGAGGATCGTCAGGAGGATGTGTTCTCTGGTCAGAACGAGGGTTATGAAAGAGCTAGGGATGACAACCATCGGATGAGATTGCTAGAAGAGAAAGTGAACGGATTAGCCAGCCAGAATGCTCTTGGGCTGGATATGTCAAATATGGGGCTGGTCCCAGGGTTGAGGGTCCCGTTGAAATTCAAAGCGCCGTCGTTTGATAAGTACAAAGGGGATACATGCCCTAGGGTGCATGTGCGCGCGTTTTACAGGCGTATGTCCGCGTATTCTGAGGATGAAAAGATGCTAATGCACTTCTTCCAGGATAGCCTGTCAGGGCCATCACTAGAGTGGTACATGAGCTTGGAGCCTACTCAGATCAGGAGTTGGAAAGAGCTGGCAGAGGCTTTTGTTCGACATTACCAATATAATAGTGATCTCGCCCCTAACCGAGTCCAGCTGCAGAGCATGTCTCAAAAGTCTAGCGAGAGCTTTAAGGAATACGCCCAGAGATGGCGAGATCTGGCTGCTAGGGTACACCCTCCGATGGTGGAGCGCGAAATGATGGATATGTTCATAGGAACTTTTTCTGGAATGTACTATGACCGGTTGCTCAATTTTTCGATGAGTACCTTCTCTGAGTTGATCTTGATGGGGGAGCGCATTGAAAACGGAGTGAAGATTGGTAAAATTCAAGCGGGTGAGTCCGGTTCCGCAGGAGGTAATAAGAAGACGTTTGGTGGTAAAAGGCAGGGTGACACCAACGCTGTATACAATGCTCGATGGAGAAATAGAAGTCAGAACTGGCATCAGTAGTCGCAGGTTGCAAGCGTAACCATCCCAGGGCCTTCTCAGCAGCAGAGACAACAACCACAGCAGCAGGTTCAGCAGCAGCCAGATAATAATCAGCGCAGATTTCAGAACCCACGACCGAGGAGAGTATTCGAGGTACCGCCGGTATCATATGCAGAACTCCTTCAAACTTTGTTGAAATTGCAGCTAGTCGAGAAGAGGACCTTAGCACCACCGACCGGCCAGCCACCAGTCGGGTATGATATCAATGAGCACTGTGACTTCCATTCGGGTGCACCAGGGCACAATATTGAAAATTGCCTAGCTTTCAAGCATAAAGTACAGGATTTGCTTGATAGTACGGCTATTAACTTCGGGAAGGACGGTCCCAATATCACGCAACAGCCAATGCCCAAGCACGGTGGGGCTGGGGCCAATGCAATCCTGATTGATGATGGGTTGGACTTAGTGTCAGAAGTGAGCAAGCTGAAAGCCCCTTTGAGTTACGTAAAGCAGCGTTTATTGAAAGGAGGTGTCTATCCCGGTTGCAGTGAAGAGTGTGCTGACTGTTTGTTTCAACCTGGGGGCTGTGAGAAGTTGAAAAGGGGAGTTCAAGGTTTGATTGGTGAAGGAACCTTGCAGTTTGGCAGGTCTGTGGGGCGAGAGAAGTCTGTTGAGACAGAATCTGAAAAAGAGCGCAGGGAGATTGCTAGGATCACCATTCCGTTCAAATCAGTGACGATTTCAGCGTCATCGAAAAGGCCGACCATTACTATTACCAAGGCTAAGCCAGTCCCTTATGAAAGCACAAAAGCAGTCCTGTGGAGCTACGGTGCTGAAGTGTATTGCAATGGGGAAAAGATTGACTTGAATGATCCGCCAGTGGGATCCGTAGATAACATAGTGGGAGCGGGTGGTATAACCCGGAGCGGGAGAATTTTCACTTCACCTGAGGTTGAAGCAGAGAGGCTTGCCAGGGGTAAGAGCAAAGTTGTTGAGGGGGAATCTTCGGGGAGTAAGGAGAAAGAACCGATAACCAAAGATGTGGAAGAATTCATGAGATTGATTCGCAAAAGTGATTACAAGATCGTAGATCACCTGCAGCAGACCCCGTCAAAGATCTCCATATTATCGCTGTTGTTGTGTTCTGAGGCGCATAGAAATGCCCTGTTGAAGGTACTTGAGACATCCTTCGTGCCGCAAGAGATTTCAGTTAATCAGCTGGAGGGAGTTATGGCACATGTTAACGCTGGGCATGGTTTGGGATTCACGGATTTTGACCTAACGCCTAGAGGGCGTGATCACAATAATGCCTTGCACATCTCTATCGAATGTCGGGGCACTATTTTATCCCATGTGCTGGTAGAAACTGGGTCCTCGTTGAATGTGTTACCAAAGAAAGCCCTGTTGAAATTGGATACCCGTGGGTTGTTGTGCACCCCTAGTGATTTGGTGGTGAGGGCCTTTGACGGAACGAGGAGGTCGGTATTCGGATCAATAACGTTACCCATCCAGGTAGGTCCAGAGGTGTTTGATACAGTGTTTTACATCATGGACATCCAGCCTGCATATAGCTGTTTGATCGGGAGACCTTGGATTCATGCCGCTGGGGCAGTAACTTCTACACTCCATCAGAAGCTGAAGTATATGGTTGAGGGGAGTATCGTGACGGTGTGTGGCGAAGAAGATATCCTAGTCAGTCACTTGTCTTCCTTCAAATACTTAGAGGTAGATGGAGAGATTCATGAAACGTTGTGTCAGGCGTTCGAAGGGGTGAAGGTTAAAGAAGAAGCTCCGGTGAAGAGTGAAGGGCAAGAGGTGACCGTCTCCTCATATAAAGAAGCCAAGGCGTTGGTGCAAGCGGGAGAGACTCAGAAGTGGGGGCAGGTTCTGGACCTACCAGTGAAGCAAGATAGGTATGGCTTGGGGTACCGCCCATCTCCCTCACAGAGTGTGCATAAGTACAAGGGACCTGTGGTGTTCACGCCCGGAGGGGTTAGCTTCGAAAGGATTAATGTCGTGTCTGATACGGAGGAAGTGGATAGCAACTGCGACATGGACGCATGGATTCGACCCAGCACGTCGGGGCAAAGCCTATGCAACTGGTCCATCCAGGACGTCATCCAAGTCACCAAACAGTAATGCGTTGTTTTTCAATCATTGTATGATCACATGCCTTGCCCGTGGCATCGTTGACCTCGTCTTAGGGCCTAACTGTTTACCTGTATGTTTGCATGATCAATAAATGACGACGTTTTTTACATTCAAATGTTATGATCCCTTTCTTTCTGTTTTTTATTTTTCAATAAAATGGCAGCGTGGTTATGCATTTTGCTTGTATATCATTTTTTGAAGCACTTAACCGTTTCCCTCGCAGGATTCATGAATTTTCAGATGACATCGACCAAAGACTTCCTATGACTCGTTTAGACTTCGAGCATCCGATCTTCCAAGCTGAGGAGAAGATTGTTGAGGATAGTGACTTACCAGAAGAGCTGAGTCGGTTATTGAAGCAAGAGGAGAGAGTCATTCTGCCTCACCAGGAAGAGATTGATATTGTCAATTTAGGGTCTGAAGAATGCGTCAGGAATATCCGTATAGGGGCCGCGTTGCGGGCCGACATCAAGCAAGAGCTTATTGAGATGCTGCGTGAATACAGTGATATATTTTCTTGGTCCTACGAGGACATACCAGGTTTGGATACCGACATGGTCGTTCATCGTCTGCCGTTGAGGGAAGATTGCCCACCCGTGAAGCAGAAACTCAGAAGGACTCGTCCTGACATGGCTGTAAAGATTAAGGAAGAAGTGCAGAAGCAATGGGATGCTGGATTCCTGGTTGTCACCACTTATCCCACTTGGGTCGCTAATATCGTGCCTGTGCCAAAGAAAGATGGTAAGGTTCGAATGTGTGTTGATTATAGGGATCTAAACAAAGCGAGCCCGAAAGATGATTTCCCGCTGCCGCATATTGATGTGTTAGTTGACAACACAGCTCAATTTTCGGTATTCTCTTTCATGGATGGATTTTCGGGGTACAACCAGATCAAAATGGCTCCGGAGGATATGGAAAAAACGACCTTTATCACCCCGTGGGGGACCTTCTGTTATAAGGTGATGCCCTTTGGTTTGAAAAATGCTGGGGCAATGTACCAGCGGGCTATGACAACGCTTTTTCATGACATGATGCACAGAGAGATTGAGGTGTATGTCGATGACATGATTGCCAAGTCTCAAACAGAGGAAGAACATCTGGTTAATCTGTTGAAGTTGTTCAAGAGGCTGAGGAAGTTCAGGCTGAGGCTGAATCCCAACAAGTGTACCTTCGGAGTGAGATCCAGGAAGCTACTAGGGTTCATTGTGAGCAAGAAAGGAATCGAGGTCGATCCTGCAAAAATAAAAGCAATACAAGAGATGCCAGTACCGAGAACAAAAAAAGAAGTTTGTGGATTCTTAGGGAGATTGAACTACATTGCTAGGTTCATCTCTCACCTAACGACCACGTGTGAACCTTTGTTCAAACTGTTAAAGAAAGATCAAGCGGCGGTCTAGAACGACAATTGCCAAAGGGAATTTGAAAAGATAAAAGAATACTTGCAGGAACCTCCGGTGTTGATACCCCCAGTAGCAGGACGACCACTGATTATGTATCTGACGGTTCTTGAGAACAGTATGGGTTGTGTTCTCGGTCAACATGACGAGACAGGAAGGAAAGAGCATGCAATTTACTACTTGAGTAAAAAGTTCACGGATTGTGAATATCGATACTCTATGCTCGAAAAGACGTGTTGTGCATTGGCGTGGGCTGCCAAACGTCTAAGACAGTATATGCTGAACCATACAACCATGCTGATATCGAAGATGGATCCGATCAAGTATGTGTTTGAAAAGCAAGCGCTCTCTGGAAGGATTGCTAGATGGCAAATGGTATTGACAGAATACGATATCCAGTATGTTTCCCAGAAGGCCATTAAGGGAAGTGTTCTGTCTGAATATCTTGCCGAACAGCCGATTGAGGATTATCAGCCCATGAAGTTTGAGTTTCCTGACGAGGACATAATGTACTTGAAGGCTAAAGATTGTGATAAGTCGTTGCCTGATGAAGGTCCTGAGCGGAGTTCCCAGTGGCAATTAATTTTTGATGGGGCTGTCAATTCGTATGGTAGTGGGATTGGGGCAATCATTACAACTCCCCATGGGTCGCACATCCCGTTCACAGCCAGATTGACTTTTCCAGTGACGAATAACGAAGCCGAATACGAAGCCTGTATTATGGGGTTGGAGGAGGCTATCGATCTGAGGATCAAGAATATGGACGTATATGGGGATTCAGCATTGGTTGTGAATCAGATTAAGGGAGAGTGGGAGACACGCCAACCTAATATGGTACCGTACATGAATTATGCGAGAAGGTTGCTACCTTTCTTTGATAAAGTAGAGTTTCATCATGTACCCCGGGCGGAGAATCAAATGGCAGACGCCCTTGCAACATTATCCTCGATGTATAATGTCAACTACTGGAATGAGGCCCCCAGGATTGTCATATCTCGCCTTGATAGGCCGGCCTTTATGTTCGCAATTGATGAAGCATCTGACGGTAAACCTTGGTATTTCGACATACAGAATTTCCTGAAGAACAAGGAATATCCGGCTGGGGCATCCAGTCGTGATCAGAAGACCCTAAGGAGATTAGCAGGCAACTTCTATCTGAATCCCGACGACGTTCTGTATAGAAGGAACCACGATTTGGTACTCCTCCGGTGTGTAGACGAGAAGGAAGCCAATTTACTCATGGAAGAAGTCCATGAAGGAACTTTTGGCACACATGCTGGTGGGCATGCTATGACCCGAAAGTTGTTGCGGGCGGGGTATTATTGGTTAACAATGGAAACAGACTGTTTCAAGTTCGCCAAGCGGTGTCACAAGTGCCAGATCTATGCTGATAAGATCCATGTGCCACCCAGTCCACTGAATGTTATGGCTTCTCCGTGGCCTTTCTCCATGTGGGGAATTGATATGATTGGCAAGATTGAGCCTACTGCTTCTAATGGGCATCGCTTCATCCTAGTCGCGATCGATTACTTCACCAAGTGGGTGGAAGCAGCATCTTACGCCAATGTGACGAAGCAGGTGGTGGCCAGATTTATCAAGAGGGATATAATTTGCAGATACGGTATCCCTGAACGGATCATTACTGACAATGGTTCGAACTTGAATAATAAGATGATGAAGGATCTTTGTCGGGAGTTTAAGATCGAGCGTCATAATTCATCTCCGTACAGACCCAAGATGAATGGCGCTGTTGAAGCAACCAACAAGAACATAAAGAAGATTGTTCAGAAGATGGTGGTAACATATAAGGATTGGCATGAGATGTTGCCGTTTGCTTTGCACGGTTATCGCACGACGGTGCGTACGTCAACCGGGGCAACTCCTTTCTCATTGGTATATGGCATGGAGGCAGTCCTACCATTGGAGGTTGAGATACCATCTTTGAGGGTTTTGCTTGATGTTCAGCTTGATGAGGCAGAATGGGTGAGAAGTAGATTGAATCAGCTGAGCTTGATAGACGAGAAGAGACTGGCGTCAATTGCACATGGTAGGTTGTATCAGAGCCGGATGAAGAAAGCGTTCGACAAGAAGATCCGACCTCGAAGCTTTCAGACGGGTGACCTTGTGCTGAAGAAGATTCTCCCACCGCAATCGGATCACAGGGGCAAATGGACTCCCAATTATGAAGGTCCGTACGTCGTGAGAAAGGTCTTCTCCGGAGGAGCCTTATTGTTATCCACCATAGATGGTGAAGACTTTTCGTCCCCTGTGAACTCGGACGCAGTTAAAAAATACTTTGCTTAAAAATTGACCCGTTGGACAGTAAAAAGAGAGTCCAGGCAAAAATGGGGCATCCTGGCGAACCAAAAAACAGAATAAAAAGGTTCGGGCAAAAGTTAGGGATAAAATGGAAAAAATGTACACCCACGAAGTCGAAAACCTACACTGGGCGGCTTCGGCAAAAAGGGGTATCCCGGTGAATTGAAAACCCGCAAAGGGCGATTCACGCAAAAGTTAGGGATTTAAGAAGCAAATGATTGTGGTCCAAGTTTGATTGTTTAGTAGTTTGGGAGCATCCGGGGGTCGACTATCCAAAGCAATCTCTTCCGAAGACAGAGATCAGGAAAGCGTCGGAGTCCGGCGAGTCATAGGAGGATCGGTTCATGGTGTTCGTCTGTAATACGTTGCCGACATGTGTACAAATTTTATTCTGTATCTTTGTACATTTCTGCATTTTGTTTATGCGTGACTACCTCTTTTCAGGAGTTGCATCTGATGTACAAATCCTGCCTATTTTCAGGTCGTTATCAATAAAGTGTTTTATTCAGTGTAGTGTGTGACTTTGTTTTTAATTTTTACAGTTTTGTTTATAAAAAACGCCGATGTTTTTGATAAACTTACATGCGTGTAAACAGGCGGGCCTCGGCCGATGATTGTTAAAACCGGAAATTACCTGAATGGTTGTCGTGGGTGATTACCAAGATGTTTCTTTTTGCATAGATTGTCTTGTGTTTGCTTGTTGACTTTTGCAGGTATTCAAAAGCTCGCAAAGTTCCCCGCCAGAGTCCATGGCAGGCTGGTACCCTCCCCAGGGGATGAATGTTGTGTCTTTCCTCAGTGGAGTCGCCCCAGGCAAATTTGAATGTTGTCTCCCCAGGAGAGTGGAGGTTGCGTCAAAGGAAAAGATCAATGCATCTTCAGTAGTTCAGAATTGGCTTATCAAGCAGAGCAGAGTCCTCCCCAGCAAGGGTCGAGACGGATATGATTAACTCGCCCAAAGAGTTTCTTGTGTAGTGCGAATCAGAGCACACCGGTCAACCCCCAGCTCAGTGATAGTAGGATGAATTATCCCCACAGGGCGTAATCAGAGTGTTGATACCTTTTGAAAGCAGTTTCCTGGATTGCTTTTCTCTTTCCCCGACAGTTTGATCCTTCCTCGTCAGGACGATCATTTTTCAGCAGAGTTTGAAGTTTTGAGTTTGTGAGCTACTTTCCCAGCAGGATGGTTATCCCCAGCGAAGTTAGTTCATCTTTCCAGCATTTATTTTGTTGGAAACGTTCCGGTAGTATTCCGGTCATCCCCAGCGGACCCAGTTTGTCTTCATCATTTATTTTGCTGAAGTAATTCTTTGCATAAGCATGCATCATAAGCACTTGCATTTTGCACGAATACGTAGCATTTCCATGCAGTATGGAAGCATTACGGCATCATCAAACATGTGCATTTTGGAAACGTAAGCAGGATTGATTACCCGTCCAGCCTCAGGTATTTTCTCTGTCGATAAGTGAGATCGTGCTTCGCAGAGATGTGCATATGTTTTGTTTGTGGCACAAGACGCGCAGTGATCGTGTTTTCTCCTGTCAAGAGAGTTGTGGCGTAGGGCAAGCAGTGATCGTGGTCATCGTTATATTGTGGGATTTGTGGTAGAGATACTCAGTGATCGTATTCGTCCTATACGTGGTTTTGTTTGCAACGCCGAGACGCGCAGTGATCGTGTTTCCTCCGGTCAAGAGGGTTGTTGCGTCAGACACGCAGTGATCGTGTTCGTTGTGTCATATTCCCCTAGCGGAGTTTGCTTGGTCAAACACCTTTTTCCCCCAGCTGAGTCTTTCTCAGGATGCTGTAGTGTCAGCATTAGAAGATGGTAGAGCAGATTTTTGGGTGGTTACCCGTGGTTTCCCCAGCAGAGTTGTGTTCTCCAGCAGGGTGTTACTTCAATGAGTTACTTGGTTAAGTTCCTCATAGTCCCCAGCAGGGTATTCGCCACGGAGTTGTTTGGTTAAGTTCCTCGTATTTTCCAACAAGGTTATTCTCGTCAAAGTGGCTTGGTTAAGTTCCCAATTTCCGCAGCGGAGTGTTTTCAGGATACCTATCGCTAGAATAGGTGTTTGACGGCTGTCGTCAGAATTGTCCTCTCAGAGTTGCTTGGTTAAGTTTCTCGTACCCCCGCAGGGATGCTCGTTCAAGTACGAACGGAAGGTTGGTAAGTGAAATCAACATTTTCTCGCCGATTAGTGAATGCTCGTTCAAGTACGAACGGAAGGTTGGTAAGTGAAATCAACATTTTCTCGCCGATTAGTGAATGCTCGTTCAAGTACGAACGGAAGGTTGGTAAGTGAAATCAACATTTTCTCGCCGATTAGTGAATGCTCGTTCAAGTACGAACGGAAGGTTGGTAAGTGAAATCAACATTTTCTCGCAGTTTAGTGGATGCTCGTTCAGGTACGAACGGAAGGTTGGTAAGTGAAATCAACATTTTCTCGCCGATTAGTGAATGCTCGTTCAAGTACGAACGGAAGGTTGGTAAGTGAAATCAACATTTTCTCGCCGATTAGTGAATGCTCGTTCAAGTACGAACGGAAGGTTGGTAAGTGAAATCAACATTTTCTCGCAGTTTAGTGGATGCTCGTTCAGGTACGAACGGAAGGTTGGTAAGTGAAATCAACATTTTCTCGCAGTTTAGTGGATGCTCGTTCAGGTACGAACGGAAGGTTGGTAAGTGAAATTAACATTTTCTCGCTGTTGAGTGGATGCTCGTTCAGGTACGCACGAAAGGGTGGTAAGTGAAATCAGCATTGTCTCGTTTGGTTAAGCGTTTGCTCGTTTCTTCGGATGCGGAAGGTTGATAAGAGAGATCAACAATTTCTCACTGTTCAGTGTATACCCTCTTCTTCGGAATGGGATGGTCCATGGAAAATATCAAATTACTTCATAAGCAGGTTGATGGATAGTGTTCTAGTTGTCGCTGTGGCAATGGAAATCAGTTCCCTGGTTAATTCTCCCCAAGCAGTGGTGTGCACAATTTATTTTTGTGGTTGGCAAATTTCAGGGTTTCATTGGTATTCAACCGTCATTTACCTTTGAATGTGTGAAGGCTGAGCGCTCTTCACCCATTCAGGTCCAAGCCGTTTGAATAGGGGCAGCTGTTGCACCCTAAAATTTGACCAACCGGTTCTCCTATCTGGTTCGTGGGTTAAATTCGTATTCGCATATCAGATGCATGACACTTGTGCACAGACAGAGGACGTCAGGGTTACAGCTTGGTTTTCATATACCGGATATTTCAGACCCAGTCTAGATAATCAGGGTTTTATTTTCGGGAAATTGTGCGCTTCTCGGTGTTTTTAGCTTACATGGTGGTTTTTGGGATATTCTGATGCCCGGGGTTTACTGTTTGCTTCGATCTGGTCTCGCGCTCTCTTTTATGTTGGTTATTTGCCTCTGTTTGCATTTTTAGGGTTTAATAGCCTTTTGTAGATTTTAAATAGGTTTTATAGATTTTCTAGAATTTAAATAATTTTTTTTATGTTTTTAATAGTTTTAAATCCTTTTTAGAATTTTATAAATTGTTTTAATAGAGTTTACTTTTTAATATAGATTTAATCTTTTGTTAGATATTAATTTCTTTTAGGTTTAATATAGGTTAATAGTTTTTTATAGATATTAATAGATATTAGTTTTTTGTTTTAATATAGTTTTTTTCTATAGAAATTTAATAGAATTTTAAATAGAAGTGATTAGAGTTTTTTCATTTTTATTAGTTAATAGTTTTTTTAGAAGTTAATTAGATATTAATTCTCCTTATTAGAGTTAATTAGGATTAATAGAGTTTTTATAGCTAATTCCCTTTTAATAGAGTTTAATTAGGATTTTAATCTTTTAATTAGAGTTTGTTAGGTTTAATTAGGATTAGATTAGTTAATTGTCATTTAGCATCTAATCATTAGTTAATTAGTTAATTAGGTTCATTTAGTCTTTAATTAGTTTTAATTGGGTTAATCCATTTTTAATTCAGAATTTTTTGGGTTTATTGAACTCATTTTTCGTTTGGGCCCAGAGTCTCTTTTTTGTCCATTTTTTGTCCAGAAAAGTGCCACATGTCTATAAAAGAAGCAGGCCACGCGTCCTCTTCTCTCTTCTTCCCACACACTGACACCTCACCCTGACCCACTCACTCTCTCTCTGCCAGCACCTTGCCACGCGTCCTCACATCCTTCACCCTCTGCATACACGACTGCCACTTGGTGGCACCTCATTCTCATCGGGAAAGTCCCCGTCGGCCATGCAAGCCCGGTGACAACCAACTCCGGCCACCCTAACGACCTCCGGACGCCGCTCAGCTCGCCGGAATCTGCAAATTTTGCAGATTCTCAAGAGTCTCATCTTTCTCCTCCGATCCTCAACAACAATCACCAGACGCCACCGTCAAACTCGCCAGAAACTGCTTTGTCTCGCCGGAAAATTCATCACGCTTGTCCAGTTCCCCAGATTCATCAAGATATACCTAAATCTTCATCTGGTTCCTCATAGATTTTCATCATCCCGCCCAGATCCTTCATCGTCATTCATCACATCTCTAGAAAAATCTTAAAGATCTTCAACCGAGTTCTTCATTTTCCCAGAAATATTCATAGATCTTCATACGTTTTCCAGCAATCCTCACAGATCTTCGTCATCCTTCAGGAAACTTCGTCATCAGCTTCGCCTTCAAGAACGTCATCGCAACCGATTCTCCGATCGTCAGCTTCGTTGAGTCTACCGCATCGTTAGTCAAGATCTTCAAGGCTCCCAGATCATCTTCATACGCCATCAAGGTTGTTGGTCTTCGAGCATCCGCGAAGAATTCTCCAGAAGCTCCATCGTCTCCGTTGCTTCACCCAGGTTTCATTCCTTTTCGTCTCATAGTCATTTGTTCAACTGGATTAGGGTTTCTGTTTTGAGTTTTGAATGTTATATTTGTTGATGAGGGTAATCTAGTTTAGGGTTGAGTGGATTTGAGTTAGAGAATGATGGTACGATTGAGATTGTTTGAGAGATCAGAGAGAGTTTGAGAGATAGTTTGAGAGATGCGCCGCTAGGGTTTCTGGTGGCAGATGAACAGTGAATGGGATTTTGGGGAAGAAGACGGGTTTTGTTGGGTAATGATTGGGCTAGGGTTTGGATTGGGCTAAGCCCAAGTCTGAGTTTGATGAAGCGCACCTCCCTCATTACTCGTTGCCCCCCCCCCCCCTGAGTGTGAGAATGCTGGAATGTGGATTGGGCTCATGCCCCATTTGCTGTGCGCACCCCCCATGTTTAGCCCAATGGATAAACAACTAGGGCGTTTTGCTAATGCACCCCCTTCTGTTTTATTTCTTTTTTAATATTTCTTTGTTTTCATTCATGTTAGAAAATAATCCATAAAAAATAGTAGGAGTATCCAATTAATTCCCTTCTTTTTTCTATAGGTTCCTAATTCAATTTAGAATTTTATAGTGCAAAAATATTAAATTGATCATGCATTTTCATTTTTATTTGCATTTTTGTATTTTAATTGGTATTGAATAATTGGTTTGTGATGTGTCTGCCTTGTTGATTTTATTTCTCTCATTTGGTATTGATTTTTGCTTTAGTTTTTTAGTATGTTATACTAGACTGATGCATGCTCCCCATAGGATTCTTTTGGATTTTTAGAGATTGATTGATGTTGTTTCAGGGTTAGAGAGTAGAGACCTCCTAACTTGCCGGTTAACCCTTGACCATTCACATGTTAGGGATTGTTTAGTAGCCTTAGAAGTTGACTTAGGCTTTGAGATTTGATCTTGGGATCATAGAGCCATGTAGGTTTCCCCTAGATTTTTGGTAGATTTTTATAGGGTGTTCTGTTATTTTTGCTTGAGCTTGAGAATAGGAGAAGTCTTGAGGGCTTCTGACTTTGAAGTTCAACTGTGGTTGAACTTTAGAGATAGTTTCTTTTGGTTTGAGGGCCTGTGGTTTCTTCTTGAAGATGGAGGCTGGATGAAGTCTTGGTGGAGCTTGCAAGGATGCATGGTTTGAGGTCCTAGTCTAGGAGTTTGCTCTCTTTCTGTGAGGTTTGAGACCCTGAAGTCTGAGGGAAATTCATGTTACTTTCCTGAGGAAGGCACTATGGACGTCTTTCATTCTTTCTTCTCACCTCTTTCTCAAGTATCCAATGATGTTGGAGCCTTCATGTGAGTTTAGTTTCTCCTGAGGAGGAATGTAAACCGTTCACAGTTGTTGAGCCACATGGGATATGATTCCTAAGTGGAAGCCTCCTAGTACTTTCCTAAGGAAGGCACTATGGGTCTGTTCACTTAGTTCCCTTAGTTCATGTAGGATTTCTCAAGTATCCAATGATGTTGGAGCCTTCATGTGAGTTTCGTTTCTCCTGAGGAGGAATGTAAACCGATCACAGTTGTTGAGCCACATGGGATATGATTCCTAAGTGGAAGTCCTCTAGTACTTTCCTGAGGAAGGCACTATGGGTTTGTTCACTTAGTTCCCTTAGTTCATGTAGGATTTCCCAAGTATCCATTGATGTCGGAGCCTTCATGTGAGTTTAGTTTCTCCTGAGGAGGAATGTAAACCGTTCAAAGCTGTTGAGCCGCATGGGATATGATTCCTAAGTAGGAGCCTCCTAGTACTTTCCTGAGGAAGGCACTATGAGTCTGCCTACTTAGCTCCCTTTCTTTGGCAAGCTTGTCTTGAAGCTTGAAGACTGGGATTGATTTCTCTTGTGTAGGGTTTTGCATAGGGCCTTGCTTAGAGATTTGATTAGGGTTTTGCATAGGGCCTTGCTTAGAGATTTGATTAGGGTTTTGCATAGGGCTTTGCTCAGAGGTAGATTAGGGTTTTGTTTTAGGGTTGCTTAGGGGTCTTGCTCAGGGTAGTTTCATGCTTTTGGATAGGAGTTTGCCAGGCTGGTCAGCCTTCTCTTTGTGTTGTTTGACTTGTGTGGTGTTGTGCTGCATTAGACTTAGGGGTTCATCTAGATATTTCTGAGATAGGTGCATCTTAGAAGTAGGCTTTGTGTGCATGAGAAGTTGAGGTGGTCCTCCTTCTGCTTGATTGTTATTGAGTTGCTTTGCTTGCTGGTATTTGGTAGAGCTGAGCTCCCTTGCCTTTGTGGTGTGTGGCCTTTGTGCCTTGCTTGTTTGGTCGCATTCATACATATTTCCAGTATTTCTTTACTTTGCAGTGATTCCTGTTTGCTGTTTAGTGTTGTTGCCATGATCCCTTAGGAGCTCTAACTTCTCTGTTGTGGAGGAGTTATGATAGACATTAGGTTGGTCAACCAGGCATGATAACATTAGATAGATTCCCCTTTTCAACCATAGTTTTAGGGTGTCTCTTTCCTTTCTCAAAACAACAGAAAAACACTTAATAAAGGATAAAACAAAAGTGAATTCATTTCTTCCGTTAAAAGATTTGAACAAACATCAAAACATTTTGTCCTCCTGGACTGTGAAAACCCTTGGTTAAGGTGCATTTTCCCATAAAAAACACTTGAACAGCTTGTGTCGTGCATAGCCCGAACTACGTTTGCTCTGATCTTCCGTGCCGTGTGGAAGTACGTAGGCACAGGACGCGAGGTCCTGGCGAGCAACCTTCCCCCCGTCTAGACGTAGGTAGTCGAACTACGTTGACTCTGACTTTCCCATTGCACGAGGGAGTACGTAGGCCCAGAACAGTGTATGTTCTGTCGAGTCCTGTCCTTTTCTTTTCTTTTCAGACTGACCACTAGCTTAGATAGATAAACACACCCTTTTCCTTATAAACACCAAACGTGGATCCCGTCGAGTACGACGGACGTGAGGGGTGCTAATACCTTCCCCTTGCGTAACCGACTCCCGAATCCAGGTTTTGGTTGCGATGACCATACCTTTCCCATTTTTTGCGAGGTTTACTTCGAGCATTTCCTTTCCCTCCGTTGGGATAAATAACGCACGGTGGCGACTCTTCTGTCAGCCGGCGCCGATTTTCGCAGTAGCGACACTTATACCCTTATTTTAGGTCATTTTTGCAACTTTGAGCTACAAGAATTTCCTTCATCTCATGACCTCCTTACTAGCCTTAAAACATCATTTTGAACAAGTTTGATGATAAACATTTTTCCATTTGAAGTTTGGAAATAGAAGTTATGGCCTTATACTTGAAATGACCTGTAATCTCCAAATGACCAAAATGCCCTTGACTTGTCAAAGCCATAACTTGAGTTCTACAAATCCTATCAAGGACTTCTAGTACTATCTAGAAAGATAAGAAGATAAGGAACAACATTCATGTTGACCAAAAGTTCATAGGAATCATCCTTCTTGGGCAAACGTTTGATGCAAGTTGGGTAACTTTCAAGCCCCCAGATTCACATACCTCAGATGACCTGTAACTTGTCAAAGTCATAACTTGAGTTCTACAAATCCTATCAAGGACTTCTAGTACTCAAATTAAAGCTAAGAACAAGCTCTACAACATTCATGTTGGGGGAAAGATGAGATGACAATCAAATCTTGGGCTAAACTGCCTTGAAGATAGGGGTCAAACTAGGGGATTTTACACTGTCAAGCCTTAGAAACCCTAGCTTGAAACTTCTCAAACTCTTCAATCATGATGAGTTAACCTTGGAATCATCCTTATAGCATCTCAATGCATCAATCCATGATCACATGGCTCTTGAATTAGGTCTCAACCCTCTCCAAATCATCAGTTGACCTAGGGTTGACTCAGTCAAACCCTAATTACACCACTCATGGCTTAGTCTTCTCAATCTTGCACAATGACCTATCTAGGCCTCATGATGGCTTTCAAGACATCTCATAAGCTCTCTCAAGGCTTCAAGTCCACATTCTTGGCTTCAGAATCATCTGAGGAGCTCCCACAACTCTCAAGTTAGGAGGCACACAACCTTGGTTTCAACCACTCTCTCTGGGGATCTTTTGACCTCTCTGACAAGGATATCACCCTTGAACACTTGAATAACCTTCTTAGCTAGCTTCAAACTCTTGTGTAGCCCTTGATTGGTAATCATACCTCTTGATCTCCTACATACATGTCAATGAAATGCAAATGATAATGCTAATGTGAATGAAATGAAACACAAGCTAGGTAAAGAAATGTTGGTCAAATTTTGGGGTGCAACACCTTGGTACCGAAGAAGATAGGAAAGAGGTCAAAATTGGGGCAAGTCTTGGGGCAGAGGTAAAAAAATAGTTAGAAGAACTTCTAAGAGAATATGTGGATGTGTTTGCGTGGTCGTATCAAGATATGTCGGGACTAGACACAGATATAGTAGTTCACAAGCTACCGCTCCGACCTGAATGCCCGCCGGTTAAACAGAAACTCAGAAGAACCAGACCCGACATGGCTCTCAAAATCAGAGATGAGGTAAAAAAGCAGATTGATGCAGGATTTCTCGCAGTCTCCAAATATCCAGAATGGGTAGCCAATATTGTTCTTGTACCAAAGAAGGATGGAAAAGTTAGGATGTGTGTAGATTATCGAGATTTAAACAAAGCCAGTCCGAAAGAGGACTTCCCTTTACCACATATTGATACTTTGGTAGATAATACAGCTCGGTTTGCAGTGTTTTCCTTTATGGACGGTTTCTCTGGTTACAATCAAATTAAAATGGATCCTGACGACATGGAAAAAACAACCTTCATCACTCCGTGGGGGACGTATTGTTATAAGGTTATGCCATTCGATCTAAAGAATGCAGGCGCAACTTATCAAAGAGCTATGGTGGCTTTGTTCCATGACACGATGCACAAAGAAATAGAAGTATATGTCGACGATATGATCGCCAAGTCTCAAAACGAAAAAGACCATCTAGAACATTTGTTGAAGTTATTCAAAAGACTTCGGAAATATCAGTTGAGATTGAATCCCGCAAAGTGCACTTTCGGAGTCAGATCAGGAAAATTACTCGGTTTTATTGTCAGCCACAAGGGGATTGAAGTTGATCCAGACAAAGTTCGTGCCATTCAAGACATGCCTGCTCCGCAGACCGAAAATCAGGTTAGAAGTTTTCTTGGCAGGTTAAATTACATATCCAGGTTCATTTCCAATATGACCCCTACCTGTGAACCGATCTTCAAGTTGTTACGAAAGGATCAAACAGTTGTATGGAATTCTGATTGTCAAACAGTGTTCGATAAAATCAAAGGTTATCTCCAAGAACCTCCAATTTTGATACCACCTGTTCCGGGAAAGCCTCTCTTTATGTATTTGACAGTACTTGAAAATTCAATGGGTTGCGTTCTGGGCCAGCAAGACGAATCCGGACGGAAGGAGCATGCCATTTATTATCTGAGCAAGAAATTTACTGATTGTGAAAGCAGATACTCACTCCTAGAAAAGACTTGTTGTGCTTTAACATGGGCCGCTAAGCGTTTGAGACAGTATATGATTTGTCACACCACTTTGTTGATCTCGAAAATGGATCCAATAAAGTACATCTTTGAGAAACCTGCACAAACCGGAAGACTCGCCCGGTGGCATATGCTACTATCAGAATATGATATTCAATATGCGGCTCAGAAATCTATCAAGGCAGTGGGTTATCAGAATATCTCGCAGATCAACCTGTCGAAGATTATGAACCTCTGAAGTTTGATTTTCCGGATGAAGATATCATGTTAGTGAAAGATTGTGAAGAAACAAGTTCTGAAAAAGGTCAACAGACAGATATTTGGTGGAAGATGATGTTCGACGGTTCCTCCAATTATAGCGGACATGGCGTAGGTGCAGTCTTAATGAATCCTGAAGGTGGTTACACTCTGTTTACAGCCAGACTAGACTTTGATTGTACAAACAACATTGCTAAATACGAAGCGTGTATCCTTGGTCTCGAAGCAGCCATTGATCTCCAAATCAAAAATCTCGAAGTCAGTGGAGACTCAGCTTTGGTTATCTACCAAGTCACGGGTGAATGGGAGACAAGACATGAAAACCGGATCCCTTATAGAGCTTATCTAGTTGAAACGATCAAGTATTTTGATGAAATCACCTTTAAACATGTTCCAAGAGCAGAGAATCACATCGCCGACGCCTTAGCCATGTTGGCCTCGATGTGGAAAACTAGAGATGTCAATGATGGAACACTTATCAAAATTGAACGCAAGACAGAGCCTGCTTACTGTCAAATGATTGAAGAAGAAACCGATGGCAAACCCTGGTATCATGATATAAAGAATTATCTGTTGAAACAAGAATATCCCGCAGATGCTACAACACTTGACAAAAAAACACTGAGACGATTAGCATCCAAATTCTTCCTCAGCAATGGTGTACTTTACAAAAGAAATCATGATATAGTCTTACTCAGATGTGTTGACAAAAGAGAAGTGGACTTGTTAACAAAAAATGTTCATGAAGGAATGTTTAGTACTCACGCCAACGGATACGCCATGTCCAAAAAGATCTTGAGAGCTAGTTATTATTGGTTAACTTTAGAAACCGACTGCATTCAGTACGCCAGAAAATGTCACAAATGTCAGATCTACGCGGACAAAATGCATGTGCCTCCAACACTATTGAATGTACTGTCTTCACCATGGCCTTTCTCTATGTGGGGCATCGACATGATTGGGGCAATTGAACCGAAAGCTTCAAATGGACACCGTTTCATTCTGGTTTCCATCGACTATTTCACAAAATGGGTTGAAGTTGTATCTTACACCAATGTCACACGTCAAGTGGTGGCTCGTTTCATTAAAAAGGAGATCATCTGTCGTTACGGGATCCCAAGCAGAATTATAACAGACAACGACACCAATCTAAACAACAAAGTTATGAAAGAATTATGTGATGACTTCAAAATAGAACACCACAACTCTTCCCCTTACCGTCCAAAGATGAATGGAGCTGTGGAAGCTGCAAATAAAAACATCAAGAAGATCTTGCAGAAAATGGTTAAAACCTACAAAGATTGGCATGAAATGCTACCATTTGCCCTGCACAGATACAGAACCTCCGTCCGCACTTCCACAGGGGCAACTCCCTTTTCTTTGGTATATGGAATGGACGCAGTTCTTCCCATCGAGGTCGAGATACCATCCCTCAGAGTCATCATGGAAACCAAGTTAGAAGAGGCAGAATGGATTAAAGAAAGATTTGATCAGCTGAATCTCATCGATGAAAAGCGCATGTCTGTGATGTGTCACGGCCAGTTGTATCAAAAAAGAATCAAGAGAGCGTTTGATAAAAAGGTCTGTATCAGAGAGTTCCGCGAAGGAGAACTTGTGCTCAAGAAGATCTTACCAGTTCACAAAGACGCAAGAGGGAAGTGGATGCCTAATTACGATGGCCCCTTTATTGTGAAGACAGTATTCTCCGGAGGTTCACTGATCCTTACTACCATGAACGAAGAACAACTCACACATCCGATAAACTCTGACGCAGTTCGGAAATATTACGCCTAAAAAGTACTCGATAAACCGGAAAATCCAAAAGAACGGTTTATGCAAAAGTTAGGGTAAAAAAAAAAGAGAAAAGAAAAGAAAAAAGAGAAAAGAAATCAAAAAGCTCGCTAAGTTGAAAACCCGAAAGGGCGGCTTAGGCAAAAATGAGCGTCCCGGTGGATTGAAAACCCGAAAGGGCGATCCAGGCAAAAATTAGGGACAAAGGCGTTTCGCTGCATCAGATGAAGTCATCAACACTGCAGACTCAACAAAGATTCATCTCAATAGCTCTCGTCAGAAGCAAGGATCTTGGAGAATTCTAGTCTTTAGGGATAGTTAGGTCACAGGATTCAATGTAACCTTATCCACTTTTGCCATTTTACTTGTAAAATTTCCATGGAATATTGTCATTGGCGAGATTTCATCCTTTAAATAAAATCAGCCTTTTGAGCCTTTCTTTCTTGTGCAAATTATCAGTTCCTTATTTTCTTTGTTATGCAAAATACCGTTCGTTAGTCAACGATTGTTTTTGAAAGCATTAAAGTCCAAAATTTTGAAAATAACTTGGAAAGATTTAACAAAATGTTTTAACTTGTGGAAAGACTCGAGGAAAATCATACTTCCCCGAAACTTCAGGGTAGCAGGAGTCTTGATACACAGTCAGAATTTACATTCCCCAATGAAATGCTAGCAAGTTGAGCGACGAAGAGTCCTTTGGCCATGTATGGTTATCAAAATTAAAGATCATCCCTCAGGATTTCTTGTGATGATATGAAGGTTCTTTCCCCAGCGAAGTATTTCTGGACATCTTTTTGAATTCACCTCAGCAAAATCTACCTACAGGCTCTATTCCCCAATAGGTCTTCGGGTTTATTTCCCAAGTCTACGTACACCCCTCATCATGGGATCAGTGTGATTCGTTTGTTCCCCGAGTCGGTGACATCTATCAATCCCCGTGAAGTCTAAGTTATTACTTGCTTCATTTCCAAGTATAAGTTCAGTTGTAACTGGCATTTTGTTCAAACCAATTGTCATTGGCATTCATTTGGTCGTCACCATCTATTTCCTTTTAAGCCCAGTCGTCACTGGCATTGTCTAAATCCAATTGTCATTGGTATCTAGTTATTCGTCACTAACAAATCCACGTATAAGTCCAGTCGTCACTGGCACTGTTTAAAAGTCCAATTGTTATTGGCGCCTCTTGGTTTGGTCGTTACCAACCTTTCCCCGGGGAATCCAGTCGTCACTGGTATTGTTCCAATTGTTATTGGTATCTTGTTAGTTGTTACTAACTCTCCCCATGAAGTCCAGTCGTCACTGGCACTGCCTAAATCCAATCTTCATTGGTATCTTGTTGGTTGTCACCAATTTTTTCCCTTTGAAACCTAGTCGTAACTGGTATCATCATCTAGAGTCCAATCGTTATTGGAATCTGTTTCGTTTTGGTCGTTACCAACACCCTAGCTAAGATCTAGTAATCACTAGTATCCTCGTAACCAATTGTCATTGGTATTCCCTAGCATGGTCGTCGCCATCTTCATTAAAAATCCAGTCGTAACTGGCATTGTTTCATAAGCAATTGTCATTGATACCCTGATTTGGTCGTCACCAATCACCATTAAAAGACCAGTTGTCACTGGCATTACTTGGAATTCTGGTCGTTACCAATTTCCCCAGGACGTTCCTTGATTACCAGCACTGTGTGAACTATTTGCAGAAGCTGAGGATATATCCCCAGTGATCCATGTTCCCAGTCAAGTCTCGGAGATCTAGTCGTCACTAGTATCCCCCGTGTGTGTTTAGTCTTGTTTCTAGTCCATTCCTGAAGATCCCGTTTGAACTCTTCGCTATAGGAAGTTCCTCATCTGATCATCCCCAGTGAGGTTGTATCCAGTCTTTCGCTTCCTCGGTGAAGTCTGCTTCTCTTTTCCCGATGGAATTAATTTTCCATTTCCCCAGTGAAAGTCTATTCTTCTCCCCGGTGAAGTACTTATTTTCCAAAAATATTGTCATCTTTATTGAATTTGCCTATTCCCCATTTGAAGTTTTCCTTCTTATATTATCAGTCATGTCTGAACTGTTAATTTAGTTTTCCCCAGTACGAGTCCCCAGTGTCGAGTCCTCGCATTTGTCACTGGTCGTTTACCGTTTTTTTTATTCTTATCTTTGTGTCTGTGTTGTTTTGCATTCAAGCATCATAAAGCATCATGTAAGATTCATGGCATATCATAACTTGTCCTTTAGCATGACATCGGATCTAAGGGACAAAATTTTTGGTTATCTATATTTAAATACCTTTCACTACGATTTAACGAAGATTGTCATCTCTCGTCCCCCATCTAGTGAAAATATTTAAATAGGGGCAACTGTTGTACCCCAAATTTTGACCCCTTAGATTCTCGTTATCATCTTAGAAGCATGGTCATGAATTATCTAACCCTAATCCAGTACAAGTTTTTCATTTGTCAAAGTTACAGACGAATCAGGGTTTTCGCGCCGACAAATTCAAAACAACCAAGGAATGATCAATCAATATTTTGGGGTAAGTCAATCATGGAATGAAATCAAATATAATACCAAAGTCAAATGAGAATCCAATTTAGAGAAATCAGTTCAAAGTCAAAGACAGTGCAGTCGGGAGGCCCCGATTAGGGTTTTTACTTAGTGAAAAGTCAACTGTGGTTTGACTTTGATGTTGGAAGATGTTTTAATGGTGGGATTGAGGTCCATGAAGTCCATATAGATTATTGAAGTCTATACAAGAAGTGTCAAGGTCTCAGGATGTTCAGAATGTCAACAGGCGACTCGGTAATCATCGATCGGTCGTACGGTTGACCGAAAAGTCAACTCTCCAAATTTTATGAATTGGACTTCAAGTTGTGAAAAAAGGTTGTTCCTTATGTCATATTGGACTTGCATATCAATTTTCATGACCATTGGATCAAGGATGAAGGAGTAATCGAGAAATCGGGAAATTAGGGTTTTGAAAAGGGCTAAACCATAACTCCTTAACCACACATCCAATTGAGTTGGTTCAAAGTTCATTTGGAAGCTCTTGACAAGTCCTACAAAAGTCCCTGAGTGGTTCATGATCAGAAAATGCATAGATTTTGAGTTATGGTCAAATTCATTTCAAGAAGGGAAAAAGACTTAGGAAAATTTCACTTTTTAAGCTCATTTTTAGCAACTTTGGAGGGCATTTTGGCCAAGTTACTTTGAGAAATTGAAACTCATGAAAACATGAATGTTTTAGAGCTACGTGAGGGCTTTCTAAATTGTACTAGAATATCTCAAGAGGAGTTATGAGCAGAAAGTTACATAGGTGCAAAGTTGAGGGTTTCACACTTTAGTCCCACATTGGCCAATTTTCAAGAATGACTTATTTCACTAATTTTGCCAAATTTTCTTGATCCAATTTGTTGTATGTGATATATCAGATATGTGTAGCATGAAACAAGAGAAAATTGTGGAGGAATAGCCCAAAATTAAAGCTTGGACTTCATTGTCATACAAGTGGGCAAGTTGCACTTCCAAGCATGAGGTGTAAAGTGAAAGGTTGTACCAGCCCCTTCCCTATAGTTTCTAGGCTGCAAATCACCTCAGAAATTCAGTAGAAATGTTGACAAATTGATCCTTGCAGCAGAGCAAGTGGAAAACCCTACAAGGGAGCTTTGCTTCAAAAATATCCAAAGCTTGCTTCATGGTGAAGAAAGGCCTCTAGCAAGCACCTCAATCCATTTCTCTATAAAAGAAGGGCTCATTCACTTCATTTTACACACAATTCATCTGATAGAAACCATAGAGAATCTCTGTTATCACAATTTCCACTCCTTGCTTCAAATTCTCAAAAAACACCAAAATCCATGAAAACACCAAAAATGGTCATGAAGTGAAAATTGCTCAAAATCATTTATGCCCTTTCCAACACCTCAACCACCCTCCACACAACTTCTAAATAACATATAGAAGGTGTGTAATCCATTAAACCACCAAGAAACCTCAAAAATCAAAATGTCAAACTTCTACCTATCATACTTTGACCAAAGCTACAAAAATCACCATATCTCATTCTACTCATTTCCTTGGCATCCTAAAAGCCCTAACACCTTGCATATGTTGTGTTTCAACTGTTAAAATAGCTAGGAGTCATCAACAACTCACATTTCTTCCATTTGCACAAAAGTTGCATTTTACTCGAAATTACAAATTCAAGGCAATAAGGAATTTCAGCACCTCTGGTTTTCTAGGAGTAATTTGGCTTGCTTAAGATCATCACCACAGGTATGTGATGTCTATACCATGCTCATTCATTACCATGTCATAATGCCTCACTTTGGTATTTTTGCTTAGAAGCTTATTATCATGTTGTAGCATGTGCATACCTCAATACCAAAACTGTGGAGAATGGAAGTTTGTGGATTCTAAATCTATGCTATCATGTTTTTGTGTTGTGGAACATGTGTTGTTTGTTCTATTTTTGAAATACCCTGCTGCTGCCAAAATCATTTTGAACTTGGTATGCCTCTATGTGACAAGTTACAGCTCAACTGTCATAGCCCACAAATGCTGTGCTAGAATAGCTTAGGGATTCAAAATTATTTGATGATATACTTGTGGCTTGTATGTTAATGCTCAACCTGCTTTTTGATGTTTGACACTATCCTGCATCATGTCTTGCTGCTGATATCTTTGTCTTCTAATTTTAGGGAAGTTTTAGGATTAGTTGTTAAAGTTGATATGGGAAGGGGCTGTTAGAAAACCCTGCTGTTAGTAAGCTTGCTTGGCATTACAAGGCTTTGTGTGCTTGGTATCATGATGCCAGTTTCAGGTTTCTGTGGAAGTGGGCTTGGTAGAATCAGGCCCCTTTTGTGTTTAATTTACTAAACCTTGATGTTGATCTTGAACACAAGTTTATTTCAGTAGCTTAGTTATGAAACAACAAGAATTACATGTCCAGGTCTTGTTTTGGAGTTCCTCAATGTTAGACAGCCCTGTCATGAGTAGTTTTGGTTTGCTGTCAAGACATACCATAGCAGTTGAAGCATCCTTTTTTGCATAAAGCATTAAAAAACTGATTTTAGCATTTACACGTGTTTCCATACACATTTGGAGTGTGTCTATGTATTTACATTGTTTAGTTTATGCATGAAGTTCATATTCATATGTTGCCACAAAGTACATTAAAATCATCAAGCAAGTCAATATGAACTTTTTCATACCAACTCTTTTTTGCATCAAACTTACATTAGAACATCTCATAAACATCATTTGAAATGTGCTAGCATCATCACTTTGACCTCAAATAGTTGTTTCAAGATTTCATGCTTCAAATGCACTCTTTCCACACACATCAAGCAACTTATACCACTTTCCTGCAATACTTGGTTTTTGGCCCTAATTTGTAGTCAAACTTACTCTATGTAAGGTATATGTCATGTGTATACAGTTGGTTTAGCATGAACATGTCTAGGACTTGATTTGAGTTTCTCATGTAAGTTCAAAACCCTCAAAATGCAGCCTGAATGCATTTTCATGTTATGGCTTGTTTTAAACATATTTATATGTTTAAACATGATTGTTAGAACATGTTAGATGTGCATGTGTAGGGTGAATAGCCAGAATGTACACAAAACTGAAAGTGCATCTCATCATGATTCATACTTTAAAAACAACTTGCATCTCATGAGACAGTTTTCACACCAGCCCTCTGCCAGCTATTTTTGAATTTCAGAATCATTCAATATCATATGAGAATACTGTGTGTATGCTTGGTATGAATAAAACTTGCTTTAAAACTGATCTTCACTACCTCATGCTTGATGCACCCATACTTGTACATTTTGAAATTCACAAATCACACAACTCATCTTGAAACAATTTTCACTGTTTGAACACATCAATTGGCATGTATATAAGGTGTGTGTGAGTTCAAATTACTCAAAGAAGGTACATGAAATCAAAAGCATGACAACCTGCATTTTCTCTGCATTACTCATTAAGTACACTTGCACCTCGCAAGTCACTTTTATTTCTAGCATGATGTAGACTCAATTTGATGCATGAACTTCTTTCTTGTCATAATTGTGATGTGTTTGCATGATCACTTGAAGTTGAAACTGTTTGAAACAAGTTACTCATTTCAAAATGCAATTTACCTTCATTTTGGCATTTCACCATACCATTGTCATATTCTGTTTGTACCAAGTTTGTTTGAGATGATAACATCATTTTATATTATGTTTGAAAGCTGTATGTGTGTTTACCATGGTTTGAAAACACTTGAGTTGATTTGAAAACATCAAAATGCACCTCATTTCACTTCAATACAGCAGCTGTCGAATTTTGCAGTAGGTTGGGAATTTTCAAAAACTGGGACCACCATCATCTTCCTTGTTTGATTCTACCCCAGATCCATATAAATTTTATGTCGTTTCGATAAACGGTTAGGAAGTTACGCTAGAAAACGTATTTGCATTTGTTATGTGTTATTTTGCCCAGCCTGGTGCACATTTTACCCTTATTAATTAAAGGGGTGGCTTATACAAACGGATGTATAGCCACCCCAGTGGTATGACCATGCGCCTTGTACCCTCTTGTCCTGAGTTCGACCCCTGAGGAGGGCAACTCTTTTATTCTTTTTTGTTATTTTTCATGTAAACTTCAAAAATTCGTATCTCACTCGTTTTTTATCATTTTTCGCCCGTTCTTTTTTCATTGTGTTTGTATTAATGTCTACTTTCATGCCATGTTTTTATGTTTTATGTTTGCATATTTTATCATCAAGTTTGTTTATGTGCAAGTTGTGCGCGTTTTCGCGATCGTTTACGTAGTTGCAGATGAATGTTTATGTGGTTCTTCACAATATTTTTCTTGCCTTTCATTTGAATCCATGTCCATACATGTTAGTCAACATGCTAGGATTTATTTCTCGGTGGTTACCATTTTTCATCTGTTAATTTTTTTCAAGTGCGAACTGTTGTCACAGTATCGATTATTTCATCTGTTAAAATAGTATCCTCACGTGCTTATCCTCATCATTTATTTATTTGATTGACATCATGAATATATTCCCATATCATCTTGTTAGCTTGTTAGCTTTTTCTTTTCTTTTTCCCCAAGCGAAGAAACTCGTTAGTTCTCGTCCAAGTCGTCTCCCCTGTTTTCCCTCCAAAGGAAGGTCTGTCCATTTGACCCTCGATGTCATGGATAACTCATTCAATCACACCCTTGACTTTGTTAAGTCATTTTCAACCTTATATTAGAAGCCTTAGACTTTGCTTAAAGTCTAAAAGACCCACCCGTACTAGGAGCGTTCTTCAACTAGAACCCTAGGAAAGAGTTTGTCAACTCTGTGTAAGAATCATCGTCATGATCTCTTACTTTCCCCTTTTACAACTTAGAATAGGGAGTTTTGTCAAACTCCGCACAAACATTGTCATGTTTGTTTCCCCCTTGAACCTTGATCGTCATCAAGTGTTCTTTTCCCTTGTGAGGTGAACTACGATTGCTCTGATTCTATCCTAGTTAGGATACGTAGGCAGAAGATGCGACATCTTTGCGAGCAAACTTAGTGTATATAATTTTAGGTTTCAACTTATATCTTTTCCCAATCCACAGTACATATTTCACACTTAGCAAGGAAATTGAATAAAAGGTTCCTGTAGAGTACTACAGATATTTAGGGTGCTAATACCTTCCCTAGATATAACCAACCCTCGATCCCCGAATCTCTTAAGCGTTGTTTACATCGCGAAAAAGGGTTTTCTTTCTTTAGACCTTTCCTTTGGATAAATTAAAGATCGGTTGTAAAAGAAATAAGGTTCAAGTTAATTAATAGCTTGACATCAAATTTTCACCGCAACAAACGCAGACGGCAGTTGTTTGCTTTCCAATCCCTAACGTTTGCCTGGATCTCTCTTTCGGGTTTTCAATCCACCGGGATACCCATTTTTGCCAAAGTCTCCTTTCCTGGTTTTCAACTTTGTGGGTTTACATTTTCCTTTTTATCCCTAATTTTTGCCCGAACCTTTCTTTTTTTGGTTCGCCGGGATGCCCCATTTTTGTCTGGACTTTTCTTTTTCTGTCCAATGAGTCTCTTTTAAGTAAAGTATTTTTTAACCGCGGATGCATTCACAGGGGATGAAAAATCTTCACCATCCATGGTAGATAGTAATAAGGATCCTCCAGAGAAAACCTTTCCTACCACATACGGACCTTCATAATTAGGAGTCCATTTTCCCCTGTGATCTGTATGAGGAGGAAGGATCCTTTTCAACACCAAATTACCTGTCTGGAAGCATCGAGGACGCACTTTTTGATCAAAGGCTTTCTTCATCCTACTCTGGTACAACCGACCATGAGCAATAACTGCCAATCTCTTCTCATCAATCAAGCTCAGCTGATTCAACCTGGTCGGCACCCACTCAGCCTCGTCAAGCTTCACATCCGACAGTACCCTTAAAGAAGGAATCTCAACTTCTAATGGTAGGACGGCCTCCGTACCATACACTAGTGAGAAAGGAGTTTCCCCGATTGACGTACGTACCGTGGCACGATAACCGTGAAGAGCGAAGGGCAACATCTCATGCCAATCCTTATAAGTTACAACCATCTTTTGCACAATCTTCTTGATATTCTTGTTAGCTGCCTTAACAGCGCCATTCATCTTCGGGTGATATGGAGAATAATTGTGATGCTCAATCTTGAAACCCTGACACAGTTCCTTCATCATTTTGTTATTCAAATTCGAACCGTTATCGTTAATGATTCTCTCTGGAATTCCATAATGACAAATGATGTCCTTCTTTATGAATCGGGCTACCACCTGCTTCGTGACATTGGCGAAGGAAGATGCTTCTACCCACTTTGTAAAGTAATCATTCGCAACCAGGATGAAGCGATGTCCATTAGAAGCAGTTAGCTCAATCTTTCTAATCATATCGATTCCCCACATAGAAAAAATCCACGGAGACGTTAACACATTCAGAGGAGTCAGTGGCACATGCTCCTTATCAGCATAAATTTGGCATTTATGGCACTTTCTGACGTATTTGAAGTAATCAGATTCCATGGTCATCCAATAATACCCAGCTCTTAACAATTTTCTGGCCATTGCATGTCCACCAGCATGAGTACCGAAAGAACCTTCGTGGACTTCCTCCATCAACAGGCTTGCTTCAAGCCCGTCAACACAACACAGCAAGACCATGTCAAAGTTTCTCGTGTAGAGCACATCATCTTTGTTCAGATAAAAATTACCGGCTAACCTCCTCAAAGTTTTCTTATCTTTACTGGATGCCCCAGATGGGTATTCCTGAGTCTTGAGAAAATTCTTGATATCAAAATACCAAGGTTTTCCATCTGATGCTTTCTTAATCGCAAACAAAAAAGCGAGTCTATCAAGATGTATGATGGTGATAGCTGGAGCTTCATTCCAGTATTTCACTTTGTACATTGAGGATAGTGTAGCCAAGGCATCTTCCATCTGATTCTCAACTCTTGGTACATGATGGAACTTAATTCTATCAAAGGCAACATTCTCCTTGCATAGTCCTTGTAAGGCACCAGGTTGGCCTGACGAGTTTCCCACTCTCCTTTTATTTGATTGACGACTAGCGCTGAATCGTCGTACACACCCGGATTCTTGATCCTTATATCAATGGTCTCCTTTAAACCCATAATACAAGCTTCATACTCGGCTTCATTATTGGTGCATGCAAAAGTCAATCGGGCAGTGAACGGTATGTGGGAACCGTGAGGAGTAGTAATGATCGCACCGATTCCATTACCATATGAATTAACCGCTCTGTTGAAAACCAGTTTCCATTGAGATTCAATCTCCGGACCCTTGTCAGGTAAAGGCTCATCACAATCTTTCATACTCAAAAACATGACATCTTCATCTGGAAAATCAAACTTCATCGGCTGATAATCCTCAATCGGCTGTTCCGCAAGATATTCTGACAGAAAGCTTCCCTTAATGGCTTTTTGGGAAACATACTGAATATCATATTCCGTTAAAACCATCTTCCATCGGGAAATCCTTCCGGAGAGTGCTTGTTTTTCAAAGACATACTTGATCGGATCCATCTTCGAAATCAACAGGGTTGTGTGATTTAACATGAACCGTCTCAAACGCTTAGCAGCCCAAGCGAGTGCACAACATGTTTTTTCCAGCATTGAGTATCTCAACTCACAATCAGTGAATTTCTTACTAAGGTAGTAGATGGCTTGCTCTTTTCTACTAGACTCGTCTTGTTGACTGAGCACACATCCCATGGAATTCTCAAAAACCGTGAGATACATGATCAGAGGTCTCCCTGCAACTGGAGGCATGAGTATTGGAGGTTCCTGCAGATATTCTTTTATTCTTTCAAATGCCTTAAGGAAATTTTCATTCCACCTGACCATTTGGTATTTTCTTAGCAATTTAAAAATTGGTTCACAAGTGGATGTAATATGAGATATGAACCTTGCAATGTAGTTCAATCTCCCCAGGAAACCACGAACCTCTTTTTCCGTTCTAGGCTCAAGCATTTCTCGTATAGCTCTTATTTTGGCAGGATCTACCTCAATACCTTTCTCATTGACAATGAAACTCAGTAACTTTCCAGATCTTACCCCGAAGGTGCACTTGTTAGGATTCAGCCTCAGCTTGAACTTCCTTAACCTTTCAAACAATTTCAGAAGATCGACCAAATGTCCTTCCTTCATTTGTGACATTGCAATCATGTCATCAACATATACTTCAACCTCATGATGAATCATATCATGAAAGAGAGTCACCATTGCCCGTTGATAAGTTGCCCCTGCATTTTTCAATCCAAAAGGCATCACCTTATAGCAAAAAGTTCCCCATGGTGTGATGAAAGTTGTTTTCTCCATGTCCTCTGGGGCCATCTTGATTTGGTTATACCCAGAGAAACCATCCATGAAGGAAAACACGGAATATTGAGCAGTGTTATCAACCAACACATCAATATGGGGAAGCGGGAAATCGTCTTTCGGGCTCGCTTTATTCAGATCTCTATAATCAACACACATCCTGACCTTTCCATATTTCTTAGGTACAGGAACGATATTAGCTACCCTCGGAAGGTAATTCGTGACAGCAAGAAAACCAGCGTTCAACTGCTTCTAAACCTCCTCTTTTATCTTGACTGCCATGTCAGGCCTTGTCCGTCTCATCTTCTGCTTGACTGGCGAACATTCTTCTCTGAGAGGTAACCGGTGTACCAGAATATCTGTATCCAGCCCAGACATGTCTTGATAAGACCAAGCGAAGATATCTTTATACTCACGGAGCATTTCACCCAATCTTCTCTTGATACTGTCTTCCAATGCAGCCCCCACTTTTACCTCTTTCCTGTCATCTTCGGTACCCAGATTGATAACTTTAATATCCTCCTAATGAGGCATAATGACACTTTCCTCTTCCTTGATAAGTCTGGCTAGCTCCTCGGGTAGTTCACAGTCTTCGTCAGTCTCTTTTTCAGCTTGATAAATGGGATTATCAAAGTCATACGAAGTCATATCTGAACTTGAATCGATGGCATCTGATAGAAATGACCTGCATGATGATGTTCATGTTTATTATGCGATGCAACAAACAAAACACATTACCATTTTTCTGCTTAATATAAATGCAAAAGAAAAAACAAGAAAAACAGGGATCACAGTATACGAAAAACGTCCTTTATTTATGATAAAGTGCAAATAACAAGAGGGCCCCACAAATTAGGTCACTACGTCTTGGGCAGAATGCAGGACTGAACATTACTCTGCATTAGTAACATTAATGACTTCTTCCGTATTCCAATTGCACAACTTTTAGCCAGGAGTACATGGACGAATCCAAGCATCCATATCGCAATCACTGTCACCTTCGTCATCTCCCACGACATTAATTATGTAAAATATTACACCGCTGCTGGTGAATCGGACGGGTCTTTTGTACCTCGGAATGTTTTGAAAAGAACTGGAAGGTTTCTATCCTAAGCCGAACTTGTCCTTCTTGATGGGAACATTAAGAACTTTTCCCCACTTATGAGATGCACCGGATTCTATGATAGCACGAGCTTCCTTGAATGATGACATCGAAACCTTTGGGCTTTTGGCTTCTACAGGAGACCTCTCCTGAATCTGAATTGTTTCAAACGCCTGGCAAAGTGCTTCGTGGATCTCCCCATCCACTTCCACATACTTGAAGGACGACAAATGGATGACCATAATGTAGAAGCAAGCTTCAAGGCCTTTATGTTTTGATGAAGACAAACTAGTACAAGCTTGGTACACAAGATACTTATACTACACACCCATAGGGGTATATATTGAAGATAAAACCAAAAGCACACCTTGTTGCACCCCAAAATTTGCCTAACCTTTTCTTACTTGGTTTATGTTTCATTGCATTAGCATATCATTGATCTAACATTTGCATAGCATAGCATTGTTTATTTAACAGGGGATCAAGTGTGTTTTATATCAAGAGGAGCCTATCTAGAGTACTTATTCAAGCTTGAGGAGTCACCAAAGCCATCAGGAAGAGGGTTGGGTTCTTGAGAGGTTCAGTTGTTTGTATGTGGTTAATCTCCTAATCTAAGGACCAATTGAGGACCATCAGTGGGTTATGGAGCCTTGATCAAAGAGAGAGTGTATGGATAGAGCTCATAGAGTGCCTTGAGGGTCATGAGAGAGCTCAGTCAAGTGTTTATGCCAAAGGTGAAGAGCCACAGTTGAAGGTGTTGCAATTAGGGTTTTTGTCTTATCAACCCTAAGTCAACTGTGCAATTGAAGAGGATCAAAGCTCAATTCTAAGTCTTGGTAACCATGGAGAGTTATGTTGAGATACATGAGGTGATAGTCCAAGATCAATCCAAGAAGAATTTAAAGTGTGAGGAGTTTCTAAACTAGGGTTCTCAGGGTAAAATCTCATATTTAGTGCCTAACTTCAAAACCACTTATCTCAAGATGCAAGTTTCATCTCCACTTTTGGCCAACATGAAACTTGTAGAGCATGCTCTTAGCTTTAATTTGAGTATTAGAAGTCTTCCATTGGATTTATATAACTCAAGTTATGGTCCAGACAAGTTACATAAGTCTTCCATCTGAGTACTAGAAGTCTTCCATCTGAGGAATGTGAAATTTGTCTGTGAAAGTCAACCAACTTCCAAGGAACTTTTGACCTAGAACGGTGTTTCTCCTAAATTTCTGGCCAACGTGAAAGTTGTAGGTATTGATCTTAGCTTTCCAAATTGTACTAAAAGTCTTCCATCTGATTTGTAGAGCTCAAGTTATGAGGTTTACAAGTTAGGGGTATTTTGGGAAAGTAAGATTATAGGTCATTTGGCATTATAGGTCATTTTCACCATCTTGCAAGCTTTAAATGAAGTTTTGTTCAACATGAAAATTGCTCAAAATGATGTTTTTAGGTTAACCATGTCTTCATGATGAATTGATTTGGCTTAGGGTGAGACTTGGTTTGAGAAATTTGGCAAAAGGGGGAATTTAAAGGTATTTAGGTGAAAAATTCAAGATTAATTCATTTTGTGCTCAAACAAGGCGAGGGAGTACTCATTTTAATCAGAAAAATCATTCTAAGCACTTTGGCATTATTAGATTTTTCATTTGAGGCTTATTCCATAGTGGTTTGATTTGTAACTTCACAAATAAGCAACACATCACAACTTGTTCATATGATAATTTCAAGCTCTCAATTGTATCCATATACTATCACCAGACCACAAGGAATAAAATTGAAGCTTCTTGAGGAAGTTTTGAGTGTAAATTCATGCATACCATTGTTGAGTTTTTGAAAGAAAATTGAAAACTGGATATTCTGATTTGGGCCTCCATTGGACCTGTAAAGCCCACAAATCACTTCTATATAAGTTCAGAGGAAGGTTTTGCTCAAGGTTGGAGTTCATTTCGTGTCATAGCCAGAGTTTGCAAGTTGAGTTTCAAGAGGAAAAGTGGAAATCGTGATTTCAATTTCAGAGGGATTCAAAGCAAATTAAGGATTGATTCATCTTCAGCATCAAACATAGAGTGAATCTGCACAGTTTGAAGCTGAGAATCATGCCCTAACTGCTCCAATTTGAAGCTCCAACACAGGTATGTAGTTTTTAAAATTGCTGAAGATTCATGTTGATTTAGCATATGTTAGCATGTGGTTAGGATTTAGGAAGTTGTTTAGATGGATTTTGGATCACAATTTGAAGGATTAGAGACAAATTAGGATGATGTGTGATTTCTGTTTGGAGTTGGTTTGGCTTGATCTTAAGGATTCAACATGATCTATATAGTTCATGATGATCTAGGAAGCATAAGGAGGAGATCTAGGGTTTTAGATTAAGGTTTGGTGATGATCTGAATTGTGGTGTAATTTCTGTTTGCATTCGTGTTTGAGAATCTATGAGGAATTAGAAGAAATGGACAGCATATTTGGAATCTACGTGGAAATTGGAGTGGATCTGTGTAAGATTTGTTAAGTTTTGGTGACCTGTAAATGTTTGTTTGCCGGAGAAGACGGTGGCGCGGTCACCGGACCACCGTCTGGTTCGCCTGAAGTTTCTCCCTCCAACTGGAATTCAAACGAAGAAGATGAGTTGGGAGCCCTTGGATCTGCTCCATTTGAAGACTTTGTATTCAAATCTAATGGCCACGTTTTAAACTCAGAAATTGATCTTTGGCTTTGAAACGCTGCGTTCCATTAAATGAGGTGGCAGCCTGAGGGCCTTCAAATGCTTTGACCAGTCTAACCTTCCAAAGCCTCTCTTTTATTTCAGCTTTTTAATTTTGTTTAATTCATTTTCTTTTATTTTAATTGTTTTAATCTTGCAAAATTCACTTTAACTTCATTAATCATCAGAAAAATAAAATAAAAATATGAGCATGTTCCTGATTTTATTCTGGATTTTATGATGCTTTAATATTTCATTTTTGCTTATTTTTCCATTTATTGAGCATTTTTCCATTTTCTTTAATTTCTTTAATTTGGCTTATTTTCTTCATGTTTTGTTGATTTTTGTTCTTTCAATTGGTATTGAATTTGGATGAGATTTTTGGCTAGTTGGTAGGTTAGAGATGCATGATCCCCTAGGATTTGATTTAGATTTTTTAGACAACATTAGGTTCTGTTTTGGATTAGGATCATTAGACCTTCCATTTTAGGGTTTTCATTTGATACCTTGTGATCTAGGATTTCTTTAGGTGACTTCCCTTTAGATTAAGGCTCTGATCCTTTGCTCATAGATCAATAACATGTTTAGGATCCCCTAGAAAATCTTATAGGGTTTTAGAAGTAGTTTTAGTATTTTAATTTGATTTAGTACTTAGACTAGTTTTAAGATGCTTTCAACATAGCACTTGCTTTAGAATGACCTCAATGGTGGCCTTTAGTTCATAATAGGTTTGTTAATCTTCTTTGATGGTGATTTAGACATGTATAAGCTTCTGTTTGCTTGGTGGTGGAGATTGATTTGGTGTTTATACCTTCTTTTAGTAGCTTACTTTGAGCTTGTTCAATTAGGGTTTAGGAAGAGCTTAGTTGTTCTATCTTTCTTCAAATAAACATGGATTGCTTTGATTGATTTCCATTCTCATCCTATGATTCAAGGTCCCTATGTGAAAGCCTCATATTTCCTTTGGAAGGATGTGTGGCATTTTACAAGAGATAGAACCTTTGAGGATGCCTGTCTCAGATGACTGGTTGAGTGTCAGGTTGGATTCCCTTGGTTTCCATCCTGCTTCCCATCATCATCCATTAATCTTGCTGTGAATTCTCCTCTTTCTTGTTGGAGCTTGTTGAAGCATGAGGATGAAGACTTCTCTTGAAGATGTCTTGGACTTGAAGTTGCTTGCAGATTGTTGTTTGTTTTGTTGTTTATCTGTGTTGCTGTTGAGCTGTTTGTCTGATGTTTTTGTCTGCTGTAGCTGTTGATTGCTTGACTGTTGCTTGTGTGACTGTTTGGTATGTTGCATTTAGATTAGGTCTCATGTAGATGATTCTAGGCCTAAGAGCATCCTAAAGGTTGATATTAGCTCCCTTTGCTTGTCTGCATTTAGAGGTTGAGTTTCTCCCTCTGCTTGACTGTTATTGATTGGCTTTGCTTGCTGGCTTAAGGTTGAGTCTGTCTCCCTTACTTGTGCTTTGTGTGTTGCCTTTGGGCTTGTTTGCTCTAGAAGTTGAGCTTGGCTCCTTCTGCTTGTTTGTTGCATTGCATGCATTTTTATTTACAGTTATGTCTGTACAGTTAATTTCTTTTGCTGTTGCTTTCCTTTGCCATGTTCCCCTAGGAACTCTGACTTCTCTTGTTCAAGAGAAGTTATGACAGACCTTAGGATTCTAACCATGCATGATAACATTAGTTAGTTTCCCTCCTAACCTCAACCATAGGATCAACTTTGCATGACAACTTTAGGATTGGATCAGTTCCCCTTTAGTGTGTCCGTTCTCTTCTCATCTTCAAATGAAATCAAAATACAGTAATAAAGGTTAATTGACGTTGTACGTTACGAGCCTTAATCTACTTGAGAAAGGGTTGTTGGAGAGTTTCTTTCCAACAGTCTGGATGTTTAGTATGGTACCCTTTGGGTGACATGCGACGCATTCACTCTCAGGTCATAGTCTCTAGTGCGATATCAGTTGCAAACATCCATAAAAGATACTTCTTTAAAAAACAGAAAACAAAGATCAAACATCTTTTTGTCCTCTTGGACCTTTAATTTCTTGGAAACCCTTTTCAGAAGGAGAGTTTTGTTAACTCCCGGTTCTACCGCAAACGGTAAACGCCTAAGTCTCCAAAGGTCGAGCTGCATACACCAACTGATGGAACCGTCTGTTAACCCTACTCGGATAAAAAAGACAAGCCTGTGTCTCTCGTGTCCCGAACCACGTTTGCTCTGATCTTTCACGTCGTGTGAAAGTACATAGGCACGAGATGCGATATCTCGGCGAGCAACCTTCCCCCATAACCCGTAGTTAGGCGAACTACATTGACTCTGATTTCTCGTTCCAGACGGGAATACGTAGGCATAGAACTGTTGTGTTCTGCCGAGTCATTTTCTTTTCTTTTTAGACCAGCCTTTTAGCGTAGATAGATAAACCAACCCGTCAGATAAACACAACAAGTGTGGATCCCATCGAGTACGATGGACGTGAGGGGTGCTAATACCTTCCCCTTGCGTAACCGACTCCCGAACCCAGACATGGTTGTGATGACCTTGTCTTATACCTTTTCGTCAGGTTTTTCCGATCGTTTCCTTTCCCTTTCTGTGGGATAAATAACGAAAGGTGGCGAATCTTCTGTTTTTCCGGCACCTTATTTTCGCGGTAGCGACTCTGCTGGGGAATTATAGTTGCTGGGGATTTTCCCATCCCCTATGCTGGGACCGTTTCCCATACCCTATGCGAGTCAATCCTAGCGCTTGTGTGTTTATCTGTTGGGTTTTATTTATCGCATTTACTTTCCGCATTTTATTTTCAGTATGATATTATTATTGTGCTGTTGTGGGAAGGGGCTCTGATGTGTGAGAAGCCAGACCCAGGCTTGAGTGTACCTAGCATTAGTTATGGAAATTAGTGGGCGCATGCTTGCTTTGCAGGCACTAGTGTCTCATGAAATCCATGCTCAGACAAGATTCTCCCGATTGACTTCTTTCCCAGCCCTTTGGGCTTGAGGGGTTGTTGGTTTGGGGGATTGTCGACTCTGGGGACCGGTCATTTGTGACTCAGCTAAGTGAGGCCTCTTCAAGAGATGATGATGCCACACCTTCTGGGCATCGTATCATCGTTTCTTGAAAGTTTGTGACACTGGGAAACGTATAGGATGCCATACCTTGTCTGTGATTAGGTCCATACCTGTGAGCGGGGTCAGGTTATTGTAGGAAACCTTAACCTTCAGACTACCTGGTTTTCTTGACAGTGAATCAGTGTTGTTGGGTTCAAAGGGTTCTTATCATCAGAGATGTGGTTGTTCTTGACAGTGCATATTTATTGGTCCTCTTCAGGGTTGTGCTATCAGAGAAGTATTGTGATTGTGTTGGATCAGAATCTCAGTCTCCTCAGCAGTACTATCTTGATTCCCTGTTGCATGTTTGCATTTTGCATTTTGCATACTCATTTGCATATCATTAACGTGTGTCTGTGTTGCAGGTGCATATTATCCCCCGGTTCCGGTATTTCTTGCCTTCTGTTGTGCTAGTATGGGATCTCTGAAGAAGAATGTGGCCTACAAGCTCCCTACCCCAGATGTTGCTCTGTTGTCCAGTTTGATTGCCTTGGCAGATGATACAGTGAGAGGGGAATTCAGAAAATCTTATGGGAAGCTGCTCAGTCTGGTTCGTAAACCTTCAGTGTATGAGTTGAATGGGTTGTATGCCTTGCTGCAGTTCTATGATCCTCCTTTGAGATGCTTCACTTTCCCGGACTTCATTCTTGCACCTACATTAGAGGAGTATGTTGAGTTGTTGGGTGTACCTATCAAGAGTCAGATGCCATTTGTTCACATGGATGCTAAGCCTAATCTGGATAATCTAGCTCTTTCTCTTTATCTGGATGCCTCTGAGTTGATCATGTCCAGTTGGAATGGGGTTCCTGGTTTTTCTCTGCAGTTCTTAGTTGGGAAAGCCCAATAGTGTGCCAAAGATGGTTGTTGGATAGTATTCAATGCCATTCTTTCCCTCTGCATATATGGTATCATTTTGTTTCCCAACATGCCTAATTTTATAGACTTGGATGCCTTCCACATCTTTGCTTCAGGGAATCCAGTCCCTACCTTGATTGGTGATGTGTATCATTCCGTCCATTACAAGAACGAAAACAGGAGGGGTAAGAATGTATCATGCTGTGTGCCCTTACTCTACAGATGGTTTGATAGTCACTTACCCAAGAAGGGTCCCTTTGCTTCATCTGCAGCCACAGCTGAGTGGCCGGAGCACTTGATGGGTTTATCAACAGAGAGCAATGTTTGGTTTGATAGAGACATGTTGGGTACTGAAATCCTCTTCAGCTGCAGTGGTTTTCCAAATGTACCTTTGATTGGAAGAAAGGGTTGTATCAAATACAACCCCTCTTTACTTGTCAGACAGTTTGCCTATGCTTTGAGGGGTCCACCAAAAGATGAAGAGGTGCAGGAACCTCTGTACCTCATAGGTCTTCTAGAGGGGGATATGTTGGCTAAGCTTCAGCATGCATGGAATGATATCAGTACACGAGGAAAATCTTTGTTGGGTAAGAGCAATAGCCAAGTTTATGCTCCTTACATGACTTGGATCAAGACAAAAGCAGAGACAATAGGGATGCTTTTCCCACCTGCTAAGCAAGAGTGCCCTCCAGTGGTTGAAGAGCCTACTATCGTGCCTATTCAGCATTATAATCAGGTGTTAGCTGAGAAGGAAGAACTGAAAAAGGCCAACGAAGAGTTGGAGAAAGAGCTAGCACATATTAGAAGTGAGAGAAGTGAAGTCGTCCACTCCTTCAAGAAGCAGACAGAGTTGGTGAACAGGTTAGGTACGGATTTGACTAAGCAGATAGTTGACCATGAACGGTTGGGTTTGGACTTCAAATCTGTCAATGATGTACTTGCCACCAAGAAGCAGCATCTGGATGAAGCATATCGGAGAATCTCCAAGTTTAATCAGCAGTGGAACGCCACTTTAGCCAGCAACAAAGAGAGGAAGGATAAACTGAAACAGCAGATCTCCAAATTGAAGGTTCAGGTGAAGGCCAGTGAGAAGAAGTTTTATGAGGAAACTGCTCGCAGATATGCCACTGAAGACTTGCTAAACAAAATTATCGCTAACCTGAAAGATCGCAAGCAGAGGTTCGAATCTAAGAAGCGAAGGTTAGAGGACTGTTTTGGCCAAGGCGCATGGGAGGATTCTGTTTAAGGTCTCTAGTGCACTATTATGCAGAGGGAGTTGCTTGTTGAAGGGTTACTCACTCAGCCCGATCACCCCACGACAAAAGAGTTGCTAGAAGAGTTTCGTGCTCGCTGTCGCACTTGATTATCTTTGTAACTCTTTGTATTTTTCTGATCTTTGCTGTAGGCTGACCATCACCAGGCCTGTTGGTTGAGATCATGTTATTGATTCTCCATTGTATTCATTGACGTTGTACTACTGCCTTTTTGGGCCATTTATATATGAGATGTTATTTCATTGACTGGATCCGGACTTCTTGTTATCAGCACTGGCACTCTGGCACTCGAATCGGGGGAAAAATCTCCCTAACACACAGACACGCGTCTGCATTTACATAAATCATTTGCATAGAAAGTACCTTGAGATGTTTCCTAACCCTCTGTCGATGCAGGTTTCAGGATTGCCGATCAGCGAATTCATCGCTACTCTACGAGAAGCAACTGCAAGAAAGCTATGGATCAAATGCAAACTGAGATGCAGGAGATACGCGACAGGATGGCACAGTTCATGCAGGTGATGGAAACTGTGGCCAAGGGCCAAGAGCAGCTTCACACTCTGGTGCAGCCTCTGATCTCCCGGGTTGACAGTCAAGGTGTGCTACATGGCGGAGTTGCTACTGATCCTTCTCATGAAGAGACTCTCCAAGCTGGTGATGTTATACCGGTGGTTGTCCCCAATACGACTGAGAACGATAGCAGAGCTGGGAATGGGAATGTGACTGGTAATGGTAACGGGCATGTGGAAATCAATGGAAATATTGGTGCTGGAAATGCTGGTTGTAAGAACACAGATTGTTTCTTAGTAATATCTCTATGTTTTGATGATAACACTTATGAATTTTGTATTCAAGAACTATATACTCTAAAGTTTGTTCTAGACTGTTTGCTACAGGTACTAAAGAAAATATTCTTAAAAGAGCAAATTTGGATTTGAACAATGATATTATGAAAGGCTTCAAAGGTTCAAGAGCATCTTAGATGAAGATCTAAACGTTGCCTCCAGAAGAATCTGAGTGCTATCTACTGAAGATTCTGAAGCAGAAGCTTTTAAAGAATAAAAGACTCTGAGAGTTTAGAAGCTTAGTCATCAGAAGACTCTGAAGATACTGCGCTGCATAAGTATTGAGAATCTAATATAGAAGACTCTGCTCTGACAGAATTACACGCTCAAGCACACAAGCTGCACATACTCTGATTCAGCATAATCTGAAGAACATCCCAAGACTCTGAAGATCCAAAAGATCTCTACTCTGGAGATTCTGAAGATCTAGACTCTGATGTTGATAGCTAAACTTACTTAGTGAAGAAGATTTGAATATGTACAATGGCATATCTCAACAGCTCTTTCCTCTTTTATGCTAGACACAAGAACACAGACAAAAAGGTTTTATCTGTGCATTCCATTCTAAGGAAAGTTTCTGCAAAGTAAAAGACAAAAGGCATCAGGCTTTTTCAGCACAGCCTCCAATGTAAAGACAAAAGGCTCCAGGCTTTTCGGCACAACCTTCAACGTTGAGAAGACTTCATGGATCTAAGTGCCTATATAAAGAAGTCCACTCCATCTTCTTTAGTAACGAACCACTTGCAAAATTACTCAAAGCAAATCTCTCAAAAGCTCTTATATTCTATTTGTTGTAACTTTGTTCTTAAAACTTAAGAAAAATATCACAGTTATGATAATAGCTTTTTAGAAGCATTCTTACTCTTGTATTAGTTTTACATTGATTGTAAAAGGTTTCCTTAAGAGGATCCAGTTGGGATCAGTAGCTCTTGAGAAGACTAAGAACAGTTGTTCTTAGGTGTTACTATTGTAATCTGTTTGATTAAATAGTGGATTAAGTCCTTGACTGAGATAGGCAAATCACTCTTGAGAGGGTGGACTGGAGTAGTTGAGTTCAACGAACCAGGATAAAAATAACTGTGTTTGAATCTTTGATTATTTGTCATACTTATTCAACCCCCCCCCTTCTAAGTAATTTTCTCACCTTCAGTTGGCATCAGAGCTCCGGTTCTGCGTGTGCTACCACTTAAGCGTGTCAGTAAAGATCCAGTGAGAAAAGTTACTTTGATATATATCTGTTTGTCATTATGGGTGATACTTCTACATCCAACTGTAACAAATATGAAGGGGATAGAATCAGCACAAATCCTCTCATGTTTGATGGAGATAAATTTGATTACTGGAAGGACAGGATAGAAAGTTTCTTCCTTGGGTATGATGCTGATTTGTGGGACTTGGTCGTTGATGGCTATGAACATCCTACAAATGAGGATGGCAAGAAAGTTGATAGAAAATCAATGACAGAAGCCCAGAAGAAGGATTTCAAAAATCACCATAAGGCTAGGACAATATTGCTTAATGCAATCTCTCATACTGAGTATGAAAAGATTACTAACAGAGAAACAGCTCATGGAATGTTTGAGTCACTTAAAATGACTCATGAGGGAAATTCTCAAGTGAAGGAGACCAAGGCTCTGGCGCTTATATAGAAGTATGAAGCGTTCAAAATGGAAGAGTCTGAAAATATAGAAACTATGTTTTCTAGATTTCAGATCCTCACAGCTGGTCTAAAGGTTCTGGACAAGGGATACTCCACATCAGATCATGTAAAGAAAATCATCAGAAGTCTACCTACCAGATGGAGACCAATGGTGACTGCCTTGAAGATGGCTAAAGATCTGAACAAGATCTCCTTATAAGAACTCATCAGCTCACTGAGGAGCCATGAAATTGAGCTTGAGGAAGATGAACCTCAGAAGAAAGAGAAAGGTAAATATATTGCTTTAAAATCTAATAAATCTGCTAAAGCTTTGCAGGTCATTGAAGAAAGCTCTGAAGGATCTTCTTCTGAAGAAGAAGATGAATTATCCATGTTGTCCAGAAGGATCAACAGACTCTGGAAGCACGAGGGAAAGAAGTTCAACAACTTCAGAAAATCTGATCATAGAAAGGAATCTTCTGGACACAGAAGATCTGGCAAGAAAGAAGTTGTATGCTATGAATGCAAAGAACCTGGGCATTACAAGAATGATTGCCCCAAACTTCAAAGAGAAAAACCCAAGAAGAATGTTGACAAAAAGAAGAAGGTTCTGATGGCAACATGGGATGACTCAGATGAATCTGAATCATCTTCTGAATCAGAAGAAGAATGTGCTAATGTTGCACTGATGTCCAGCATAGAAGATCAGGAGGAAGGAACTTCAGGATCTGATTCTGAATCTGACGATGACGCTGAAGAGGTAATGGCTAAACTTACTAAAGAAGAACTTATCAAAGTATTATCAGAAGTTCTGAAAAGTTATAACAATATCAAACTCAAATACAAGAAGATGAAAAGCAGTCTTGAATCTGAGATTGATCTTCTGAAGACAGAACTTGTTGAGCAAAAAGAAATTAATCTGAAAATCAAAAATGACTTTGAAATAGCTCAACAAGAATCTGAATCTGAGACTAAGTCATGTGAAAACATTTTAGAAAAATATAACTCTAGATTTCAGAGATTCCTTACTAAGAGCTTAGACAGAAGCAAGATGGCTTCTATGATCTATGGTGTTAGTGGGAATAACAGAAGAGGTATTGGATATGAATCTTCCTCTGGAAGTAATCCAAAATCTGTTGACAAACTCTTCATCAAGAAGACACCTCTGTACTCTCAATTTAAGTTTGGTCACTTAAATGACATTAAACACACAAGCTCTGAGAAGAATACTTATGTGTTTAAACCCAAGGCAAGTCAGAATAAACATTATGTTGAAAAACAGAAGTTTAGACAAACCTACAAACCAACTAACCCTAAAGGACCCAAGAAGATCTGGGTACCTAAGAGCAAAATAATCCCTGTTGCAGATGTTCTTAGCAGCAAGATCAGGACGCCAGTCATGGTACCTGGATTCTGGATGCTCACGACACATGACAGGAGAAAGGTCTATGTTCCAAAGCCTGGAACTTAGATTTGGAGGTGACGTGAAGTTTAGAGGGAACCGGAAAGGCAAGATCATTGGATCTGGCACTATTGGAAATGGTAAACTTCCCTCTATAACTAATGTCTTACTTGTTGAAGGATTAAAACATAACTTATTGTCCATAAGTCAATTAAGTGACAATGGTTATGATATTACCTTTAATCAAAAATGTTGTAAAGCTATTAGTCAAAAGGATGGCTCTATCCTATTTAGTGGTAAGAGGAAAAACAACATTTATAAAATAAATCTTTCAGAACTTAAAGTTCAGAATGTTAAATGCCTCTTGTCTGTTAATGAAGAGCAATGGGTCTGGCACAGAAGATTGGGCCATATTAATATGAGACGTATATCTCAGATTAATAAACTTAATCTTGTCAGAGGACTTCCTAATCTGAAGTTCACCTCAGATGCTCTTTGTGAAGCATGCCAAAAGGGGAAGTTTTCAAAAACATCTTTTAAATCAAAAAATGTTGTTTCTACTTCCAAACCACTAGAATTACTTCATATTGATCTGTTTGGACCAATGAAAACTGCATCCATCAGAGGCAAGAAGTATGGATTAGTCATTGTTGATGACTATAGTAGATGGACATGGGTAAAGTTCTTAAAACACAAGGATGAGTCACATTCTGTGTTCTTTGACTTCTGCAAGCAAGTCCAGAATGAAAAGGATTTCAAAATTATAAAAGTCAGAAGTGATCATGGTGGTGAATTTGAAAATAAATATTTTGAAAAATATTTTTCTGAAAATGGCATTGCTCATGATTTTTCCTGTCCTAGAACTCCACAACAAAATGAGGTTGTAGAGAGGAAAAACAGGACTCTGCAAGAAATGGCCAGAACCATGATCAATGAGACAAATCTGGCAAAACACTTTTGGGCAGAAGCAATCAACATAGCTTGTTACATTCAGAACAGAGTGTCTGTAAGACCTCTTCTGAAAAAGAATCCATATGAACTGTGGAAGAACAGAAAGCCCAACATTTCATATTTTCATCCTTTTGGATGTACTTGTTATATACTTAACACTAAAGAGAATCTTAACAAGTTTGATTCCAAAGCACAGAAGTGCTTCATGCTTGGTTATTCTGAACGCTCTAAAGGCTACAGAGTATTCAATACTGAAACACAGATTGTGGAAGAATCTATTCATGTAAGATTTGATGATAAGCTTGGCTCTGAAAAGCCAAAGCAGTTTGAGAATTCTGCAGATAGAGAAGTGATTCTCACAGAATCTGAAGGATCAGAGGCAGAAAAGGCTAAAGAGAAGGAATCTGAAGCAACTCCAGATGTTATTCCCTTATCTTCTCAATTGGACAACTTACAGATTTCTGAAAGATCAAATGTCAGAGGATCTTCTTCCAGAATCAAGGCATCTCACCCAGAAGATGTGATTATTGGAAAGAAAGATGATCCAATCAGGACAAGATCCTATCTCAGAACATCTGAATCTTCATTGTTTGGCTTAGTGTCAATAATTGAACCAACATCTGTGGATGAGGCTCTGAAAGATAATGAATGGATTATTGCCATGCAAGAAGAGCTAAATCAATTCACCAGAAATAAAGTTTGGGATCTGGTTCCTAGGCCTAAAGGATTCAATGTTATTGGAACAAAATGGGTCTTCAGGAATAAGTTGAATGAAAAGGGAGAAGTTGAAAGGAATAAGGCAAGGCTGGTTGCTCAAGGATACAGTCAACAAGAAGGTATTGATTACACTGAAACTTATGCTCCAGTAGCAAGGTTAGAATCTATACGCCTTCTTATTTCATTTGCTGCACAGAATAACATCACTCTGTATCAGATGGATGTTAAAAGTGCCTTTCTTAATGGTATTATAGAAGAGGAAGTATATGTCCACCAACCTCCTGGTTTTGAAAGTGAAAACTTTCCAGATCATGTTTTTAAATTAAAGAAATCTCTTTATGGCTTAAAACAAGCTCCCAGAGCTTGGTATGAGAGGTTGAGCAATTTCCTTCTGAAGAAAAATTTTATCAGAGGAAAAGTGGATACAACTTTATTCTGTAAAACTCTTAAGAAAGATTTGTTGATTTGTCAAATTTATGTAGATGATTTTATTTTTGGATCAACAAATATTATGCTTGGAAAGGAGTTTGCTAAATGTATGCAGGCAGAGTTTGAAATGAGCATGATGGGAGAATTGAGATTCTTTTTGGGAATCCAAGTCAACCAGACTCCAGAGTGCACCTACATACATCAAACCAAATATGTTAAAGAGCTTCTGAAGAAGTTCAACATGGTTGATAGTAAGATGGCAAAAACTCCAATGCACCCTACAAGCACTCTAGGTAAGTAAGAAGGTAGATCAGAAACTCTACAGAGGTATGATAGGATCTCTTCTATACTTGACTGCTTCTAGACCTGATATTCTGTTTAGTGTCTGCTTATGTGCAAGATTCCAATCAGATCCTAGAGAATCACACTTAACAGCTGTTAAGAGGATTCTAAGGTATCTGAAAGGTACTACTAACATGGGTCTGTGTTACAGAAGATCTGATGAATTTTCATTAGTTGGATTCTGTGATGCCGATTATGCTGGAGACAGAGTTGAACGCAAAAGTACTTCTGGAAGCTGTCAGTTTCTTGGAAGTCATCTGATCTCATGGTACAGCAAAAAGCAACCCACTATTGCACTATCAACTACAGAGGCAGAATACATTGCTGCTGCTGGATGTTGTACGCAGATGCTCTGGATGAAGAGTCAGTTAGAAGATTATCAGATATATGAGAGTAATATTTCTATCTTCTGTGATAATACTTCTGCTATATGTTTGTCAAAAAATCCAATCTTACATTCTAAGGCTAAACATATAGAAATTAAACATCACTTCATCAGAGACTATGTTCAGAAGGGTGTAATAAATCTAGCTTTTGTTGATACAGATCATCAATGGGCTGATATTTTCACAAAACCCCTTGCTGAAGATAGATTTAAGTTCATTCTGAAAAATATTTGTATGGATTTTTGTCCAGAGTAATATTTATCAGAGGCAACTTCTCAGATGCAAAATGTTTAAAGATCTGAAGTATTTCATCTGATTATTTGTTCATTTATCTTTAATTGATTTATTTGTGTGAAACTCTGAACTAACGAACTCAGAAGATCTGAACGTTGGAAACGTTTCATTTCTTGAGAGATATCAGATGCACATACAAAGCAAACACGTGTCACTCAGTATCTGAAAAGATGGAGTGCTCTACTGAATTGACGTTTGAGGTATTGCTTTGAAAATCTCATTTTTCTTGGATTTCCCCCCAATTGTCATAATTTTAAATTGAAATGATTACTTTCATTAAATGTTGTGCAAACGTGCGTATGTGTCTTTTGATGTGCCCAATGCCTGATTTTTTAGTTCTCTATAAATACCACCTATCACACTATTTTCACACTCACTGCACTTATGTGTTTCTGTTCTCTCTTCAACCTCTACCAAAACCCTAAACCAAAATCAAAAGCTTCATCCTCATCAATGGCTTCTACATCAAATGCTGTTGAAATCTCCAACAAAAATATAATGTACAAGAAACCAGAACGCACTCTATTTACTCCAGTAGTAGATCTTGAGGTTCTGTGTGAGAGTTTTGTTGATCTTGAATCAATAGAAGAAAATGGGTTTGACCTAACAACTTCCATTAAAGCTCAAGGCTGGGAGAAGTACTTTGAGAGACTGATGGGTCCTGTATACCCAACTCTTGTAAAGGAATTCTAGATTCACGCTAGTACTGGTCCTAAGTTCATTCACTCATTTGTCCTTGGGAAGGAGATAGTGATTACTGAGAAACTGATCAGGCAACTGTTCAGTTATGAAGAATCTGATGGTGTTACAAACCTAGCCTCTTCATGTATTGATATGGCTAAGGTATATGAAGAAATTACTATAGCTGGAACACCAACAAGTAAGGTTAAAGATCTGAAACCTATCTATAGGATCTGGGAAAAGATATTTATGAGTACAATCTTTCATAGAAAGTCAACCAACTCACCAGATTATATGAGTTCAGAGCATCTGTACTTCATGTACTGCATCAGCCAGAATATTAAGGTTGATCTGCCCTATCTGATTTTCAGTCATCTTCTGACTCATGTCAAAGAGACTAGAGAAGAGGTCAGAGCTAAAGTTGGGAAAGTTAGAACTTGGATACCTCTGGGAAGACTGATTTCAGACATCCTTATAGAAAACAAGTTGGTGAAGCATCTGACAGATGCAAAGATAACAGAGGATCTGTCATATATCATTGGATCTGAGATAAATGGACTCACTCTGAAAAGGATGAAGATCATTTTAGAGCTGAATGGTAAACTAAGGAAGATAAACTCTGAGGAGGTCAATGGCAGAAGGATACCCATAGAAGATTTTCCAATGTTCAGTGCAGATGAACCAAAAAGTATTGTCTGGACTTACATTGCAGAGTGTCTGAAGGAAGGAATTCCTCTACCTGCTAACCTTGTTCAGAAACAAGGAGAAGAAATGCCCAATCTGATGAAGGAAAGGCGTAGTAAGAGAAAAGCTGAAGAAGGATCGGTTCAAAAGAAAAGGAAAGTATCTGAAGTTCCAAGGAAGAAGAAGAAAGGAGCAAAGAAAGCCATAATCAATTCTAGAGATGCCAATCTGGAAGAGATTAGAGACACTATTCATCAGGTATTAACATCTGATCCTACACCTGTTGTTCATTCACCCCTTTCATCACCTTAACTCTCTCCAAACCTTAGACATAAAACTTCTAAACCCAAACAATCTGCAAACCTTTCATCTGAACCACCTTCATCTGAACCAGTACATTCACAACCATCTTCTATACCAATTCCCTCTGAAACCCAACCTCATATTACATTTGAACCCCCTCAATCGATTCAACCAGAAATTCCACAAACAGAAATTACTCAACCAGAAATTTCACAAACAGAAATTCCTCAAACAGAAATTCCACAACCAGCAATTTCACAACCAGAAAATCCCCAATTAGAAATTCCCCAACCAGATATAATCATCTCAGAACCAAACCAACCAGAGACTGTTCAAACTGAACACTCTGAACAACCAGTTCCATCAGAAGATCCAAATCTTTCTGACAATATTCTGGATATAGAACTCCTCAATCAATCCATTAACATTTCTTCAACATCTGTTCACTCAGATGAATCTTCTGATTGTGAATCATCTGATTCATCTTATTTTGAACCAGAGTTACTCAAACAAGCACGTTCTGACAGTGCTATGAAGGAACATGTTAATATTTCCATGTTTCATACTCCACCCAACTCCCCACCTCAGAAAACCATATCTCAACCATCTGAAATTCAACCATCTGAAACTCAAACATCTGAAACCCAAACCACCCCTCAACCATCTGAAACCAATCTATCTGAAACACAAACCATTCCTCAACCATCTGAACTCCCTCAATCTGACATCCAAACATCTCAACCAACATCACCTCAACCACAACCATCTGAACCTACACCATCTGAACCTACTCCTGTTAACGCTCATAATCCTAAATCCTCTGAACACTCAGATCTAGGATCATGTGTTAATGCTATGTTTGAAATATTCAAGAAGGAGATAGATTCTGAATATGCTCGTGTTAAGGATGTGTGCATGTCAAGTTTGGATCCAACTGTTTCAAATGCTGCTTGGAAGCGTTTCATCTGGATGTTCAACAAAGCTGCTTTAAAAGTTAGAGCTAAATGCTCTAAGCTTGCTAAGACTCAGTTTGCAGAATTAATCAAGATAACTCTGATGAACATGCCTCCTCCTCCTCCTGTGTTGCTTCTGGAAGCTGCTCCTCCAGAGGCTCCTGAATCTGAAATGGTTGAACAAGCTTCTGAAGAGAACCAGTCTGAAGAGAACACTGTTGCTACTGCATCTGTTCCTTCTTCATCTGTGGTCACAGAGCTTGTGAATGATGTCAAGGAAATAAAAGATTGGATGGTCAAGCAAGAGAAGACAACTGATGAGATCAAGACCTGGATGTCTAAGCAAGAAGAGTCAACTGCCAAAATGACAGAGCTTCTGACCCTTATTGCCTCACGCCAGACTTAGTTTTATTTGATGTTTTTGCACATGTTATTGCTTTTGTTGTTTTCTTATCGTTGTGTTATGCTTTTTGGCATCTGTTTGTTTGATTGTGAACTTTGATATGTTTAAATGAATGTTGATGTTTTTGCTTCTATATGCTTCTTTTCTTCTGTATCTTTATGTCTTTAAAAATCTTTTTGATTATGACAAAAAGGGGGAGAAAAGGAGAATCTGATTGTTCAAACTATAAGCAATTACTAAAACTGAAATTCAGACATTTTATTAACTTACTTTGAATTTAAGTCTTTCAGATTACATTGATATATCTGACATAATTCATTGAAGTTACCCTGAGACTTTTCCAACCAGAACCTGATCTTCAAAGCAAATCTGAGTATTCAATCAACTCTGATAGCTTACTCTGATACCTTTACTCTGGAAGATAATTCAAGCAAGATGATAACCAGGCGCTCTGACTGAAGGAAGTCATAATTATCTGGTATCAAGATTTGATTCTGAAAGCCAAACCTCTTGCATCAGGCTCTGAATCTGAAATATACTTAATCAAAAAGGGAAGTGTTTTCTTCTATTAGAGTATTCATTTCAGGGGGAGATTGTTAATCTCAGGGGGAGTTATAATTCATATTTTCTTATTGAACAAAATTTCTCATGTTTTGTCATCATCAAAAAGGGGGAGATTGTAAGAACACGGATTGTTTCTTAGTAATATCTCTATGTTTTGATGATAACACTTATGAATTTTGTATTCAAGAATTATATACTCTAAAGTTTGTTCTAGACTGTTTGCTACAGGTACTAAAGAAAATATTCTTAAAAGAGCAAATTTGGATTTGAACAATGATATTATGAAAGGCTTCAAAGGTTCAAGAGCATCTTAGATGAAGATCTAAACGCTGCCTCCAGAAGAATCTGAGTGCTATCTACTGAAGATTCTGAAGCAGAAGCTTTTAAAGAATAAAAGACTCTGAGAGTTCAGAAGGTTAGTCATCAGAAGACTCTAAAGATACTGCGCTGCATAAGTATTGAGAATCTGATATAGAAGACTCTGCTCTGACAGAATTACACGCTCAAGCACACAAGCTGCACATACTCTGATTCAGCATAATCTGAAGAACATCCCAAGACTCTGAAGATCTAGAAGATCTCTACTCTGGAGATTCTGAAGATCCAGACTCTGATGTTGATAACTGAACTTACTTAGTGAAGAAGATTTGAATATGTACGTTGGCATATCTCAACAGCTATTTCCTCTTTTATGCTAGACACAAGAACACAGACAAAAAGGTTTTATCTGTGCATTCCATTCTAAGGAAAGTTTCTACAAAGTAAAAGACAAAAGACATCAGGCTTTTTCAGCACAGCCTCCAATGTAAAGACAAAAGGCTCCAGGCTTTTCAGCACAGCCTTCAACATTGAGAAGACTTCATGGATCTAAGTGCCTATATAAAGAAGTCCACTCCATCTTCTTCAGTAACAAACCACTTGCAAAATTACTCAAAGCGAATCTCTCAAAAGCTCTTATATTCTATTTGATGTAACATTGTTCTTAAAACTTAAGAGAAATATCACAGTTGGGATAATAGCTTTTTAGAAGCATTCTTACTCTTGTATTAGTTTTACATTGATTGTAAAAGGTTTCCTTAAGAGGCTCCAGTTGGGATCAGTAGCTCTTGAGAAGACTAAGAATAGTTGTTCTTAGGTGTTACTATTGCAATCTGTTTGATTAAATAGTGGATTAAGTCCTTTACTGAGAAAGGAAAATCACTCTTGAGAGGGTGGACTGGAGTAGTTGAGTTCAACGAACCAGGATAAAAATAACTGTGTTTGAATCTTTGATTATTTGTCATACTTATTCAACCCCCCCCCCCTTCTAAGTAATTTTCTCACCTTCACTGGTTTCAATGTTGGTGCTGGCAACACTGGTTTTGGTTTTGGTGCTGGGAACACTGGTGTGGGCGTTGGCATTGGCAATGTTGGTTTTGGTGGTAATCAGGGCTTCGGCAACGCAGGTTTTAGTAATGCAAGCAACAATGGTATTGGAATGGGTGCTCACAACACTGGTTTCGGGCCAGGTGCTGGCAATCAGGGTTTTGGTAATATGGGGTATGGTCCCAGGTTCAATCAGACTGGGTTCGGTCCTAATGCTGCTTACAGTGGGTATGATAATGGGGATTCTTACTGGGGCGAAGATCGTCAAGAAGATGCTTTCCTTCCTCCAGGCCGAGATCTTGAGATGCCCATTGACAATGACAGAAGGTTCAAGATGTTGGAGGAACAAATGAAGAATCTTGCTAATCAGAATTCCACGGGGTTGGATATGGCTAATATGGTGTTGGTTCCTGGGTTGTATTATGATCGGCTTATCAATTGTGTGACGGCTAACTTTTCTGAGTTGATACTCTTGGGGGAACGCATCGAGAACGGTGTCAAGATTGGTAAGATTCAAGTAGGAGAGTCTACCTCAGCTGGAGGTGGTAAAAAGGTTTTTAGGAACAAGAGATAGGGGGATGCTAATTCAGTATACAGCTCCCGAGGAAGAGGTAGAGGTCGAAACCAATACCGTCAGCAACAGATTGCTAGTGTAACAATCCCCGTACCTCAACAATAGCAACAACAGCAGTAGCAGAGTCAGCATCATCCTGCTCAACGAAGAATTCAGGATAGAGAAAGGGTCGTGAGAAGGGTATTTTATGTGCCTCCGCTACCGTATGCTTAGCTTCTTCCAACTTTATTGCAATTGCAGCTGGTTGAGAAAAGGACGTTAGCTCCACTGAAGGGCACGCCTCCTTTTGGGTATGATGCCAATGCATATTGTGAATTCCACTCCGGGGCACCCAGTCACAGCATAGAGAATTGCCATGCATTCAAGCACAAGGTGCAGGATTTGATAGATAGCAAGGCTATAAACTTTGTTAATGAAGCGCCCAACATTGAGAAAAATCTGATGCCGCCTTATGGACCTGCAAAGGTGGGTGCTATATTGGAAGATACCAGTCTGAATCTGGTTATGAATGTGGACAAACTGAAGACGCCTCTGGGTTATGTCAAGAGCAGATTGCTGAAAGGGGGAGTGTTCCTTGGTTGTGATACAGATTGTGTTGACTGTGCAGTCCGGCCTGAGGGTTGTGATAACTTGAAAAGAGGTATTCAAGAGTTGATTGATGAGGGTACACTGCAATTCGACCGTACTGCTGAAGAGAAGCCTATTGAGGCGATAGCTGAAAAGCAGGGTGAAGTTGCAACGATTACAATCCCATTTAAGACTGTCATGATATCGGCGCCTCCCAAGCGACCGACTATCACAATAACCAAAGCTGGACCCATTCCGTATGAAAGCACTAAAGCCATCCCTTGGAACTATGGGGCGGAAGTTTACTGCAATGGAGAAAAGATTAACCTGGAAAGCTCGCCGGTAGGGTCAGTTGATAACCTTGTGGGGGCAGGGGGCATAACACGCAGTGGTAGAATTTTTACATCTCCAGAAGTAGAAGCTGAGAGAATTTCCCGAGGGAAGGGTAAAGTCGATGAAGGAGGACCTTCTCAAGAGAAGGAAAAAGAGGCATTGACCAAGGATGTCGAAGAACTCATGAGATTGATTCGGAAGAGTGATTATAAAATTATCGATCATCTGCAGCAGACGCCTTCCAAAATCTCGATTTTGTCATTGTTGCTTTGTTCCGAGGCCCACCGGAACGCTTTGCTGAAAGCTCTTGATGTTGCTTTTGTACCCCAGGAGATATCCGTTAATCAACTTGAAGGAGTGATTACGCACGTGAATGTGGGGCATGGCCTTGGCTTTATAGATTTTGATTTGACACCCAGGGGCTGCAACCACAACAGTGCGTGGCATATTTCAGTTGAGTGTAGGGGCACTGTTATGTCTCATGTCCTCGTTGACACTGGTTCATCCTTGAATGTTTTGCCTAAGAAGGCGCTGTTGAAGCTCGATACCCGAGGTATAATCTGCACGCCAAGCGACTTGGTAGTGAGGGCTTTTGATGGGACTAGGAGGTCCGTGTTTGGAGAATTGACTTTGCCAATCCAGGTCGGTCCGGAGGTATTCGACACCGTGTTTTATATCATGGATATACAGCCCGCTTATAGCTTTTTGCTTGGACGACCGTGGATTCACTCTGCAGGGGCTGTGACGTCTATGTTGCACCAAAAGCTTAAATATATGATCGGTGGTAGCGTTGTCACCGTGTGTGGGGAGGAGGACATCATGGTAAGTCACCTGTCTTCATTCAAATATGTCGAAGTGGATGGTGAGATCCATGAGACATTATGCCAAGCCTTTGAAGGAGTGCATATCAGAGACAAATCTCATGTCATAAGCAAAGGTCCAGAGATAGCCATGTCGTCATACAGAGAAGCCCATCGGTAGTTCAAGCCGGAGAGACCAAAGGATGGGGTCAAGTTCTGGATATTCCTGTTAAGCAGGACAAATTTGGTTTGGGATATCGCCCGTTGTCGTCATCTTCATCACAGAGCGCGCCAAAGTTCAAGGGGCCGATTGTGTTTACTCCAGGAGGGGTCAGTTTTGAAGGAATTAATGTTGTGTCTGACAGTGAAGATGGAGATAGCGACTGTGAAACGGATTCATGGATCAAGCCCAGCGAGCCAGGACAGAGCCTATGCAACTGGTCTATCCAGGACTTTATTCAAGTGACGACAAAACAGTAATGCCTTATTTTTTTTATTATTGTACAATCTTATGTCCTACCCGGGGCATAGTGATTTTATTTCAGGGCCTACTTGTTTATGTGCATGCTTTGCTTTAATCATCTAATAAAGACGTTTTCCTCATGCAAATTTTGTGATCCCTGTTTTTCTATTTTTATTTTTATCAATAAAATGGCAACGTGGTTGTGTGCTTCGCTTGCATATCATTTGAAGCATTTAACCCTTCTCTTGCAGAATCCATATTTCAGATGACACCAATCAAGAACTCCCTATGACTCGCTTCGACTTTGAGCATCCGGTATTTCAGACCGAGGAAGAGATTGTTGAGGACGACGACCTACCAGAAGAGCTGACTCGTCTTTTGAAACAAGAAGAGAGAACCATTCTGCTTCATCAAGAGGATATCGAGGTTATTAATTTGGGGTCGGAAGAAGTTGTCAGGAATGTCCGGATAGGGGCTGCGCTGCAAAGTGATATCAAGCAGAGACTTGTCGAGATGCTGCGAGAGTACAATGACATCTTTGCTTGGTCTTCTGAGGATATGCCTGGATTAGACACTGATATTGTGGTCCACCGCTTGCCATTGCGTGAAGACTGTTTGTCGATCAAGCAGAAACTCAGAAGAACGAAACCAGATATGGCCGTAAAGATTAAAGGGGAAGTACATAAACAGTGGGATTCTGGTTTCCTAGCTGTTACAACTTACCCTCCTTGGGTCGCCAATATAGTACATGTACCAAAGAAAGATGGTAAGGTACGGATGTGCGTTGACTATCGGGATTTGAACAGGGCGAGCCCTAAGGATGACTTCCCGCTTCCTCATATTGACGTGTTGGTCGACAACACTGCTTAATTCTTTGTGTTTTCTTTCATGGACGACTTTTCGGGCTATAATCAGATTAAGATAGCGCCGGAGGATATGGAGAAAACAACTTTTATTACCCCGTGGGGAACATTCTGCTACAAAGTGATGCCCTTTGGTTTGAAGAACGTTGGGGCAACATATCAACGTGCTATGACGACGCTCTTTCATGACATGATGCATAAATAGATCGAGGTCTATGTTGACGATATGATTGCCAAATCCCAGACGGAGGAAGAGCATCTGGTGAATCTTCTGAAATTGTTTGAGAGGCTTAGGAAATTCAGGCTGAGGCTGAATCCTAATAAGTGCACCTTCGGGGTGAGATCTGGTAAGCTATTGGGGTTCATTGTTAGTGAAAAAGGAATAGAGGTTGATCCTGCTAAAATAAAAGCAATACAAGAAATGCCACCGCCAAAAACAGAGAAAGAAGTTCGTGGCTTTTTGGGGAGGTTGAACTATATTGCCAGGTTCATATCTCACCTCACCGCCACGTGCGAGCCAATGTTTAAACTGTTGAAAAAAGATCAGGCCATTGTTTGGAACGAAAACTGTCAAAAGGCGTTTGAAAGAATAAAAGAATACTTGCAGGAACCTCCGATATTGATACCCCCAGTAGCCGGGAGACCACTGATCATGTACTTGACGGTTCTTGAGAACATCATGGGTTGTGTTCTCGGTCAACATGACGAGACTGGACGAAAAGAGCATGCGATCTATTACTTGAGTAAAAAGTTCACAAACTGTGAGTCCCGTTACTCTATGCTCGAAAAGACATGTTGTGCACTTGCTTGGGCCGCCAAACGTCTGAGACAATACATGCTAAATCACACAACCATGCTGATTTCAAAGATGGATCCGATCAAATACGTCTTTGAAAAGCGGGCACTTTCTGGAAGGATTCCTCGATGGCAGATGGTACTGACAGAGTATGATATACAGTATGTCTCGCAAAAGGCTATTAAAGGTAGCATACTGTCAGAGTACCTTGTTGAGCATCCAGTCGATGATTACCAGCCAATGAAGTTTGATTTTCATGACGAGGATATCATGTACTTAAAGATGAAAGACTGCGAGGAGCCGTTGCATGGTGAAGGTCCTGAGCGGAGTTCCCAATGGCAATTGATTTTAGACGGGGCTGTTAATTCATATGGAAGTGGGATTGGGGCAATCATTACAACTCCCCATAGGACGCACATCCTGTTCACTGTCAGATTGACATTTCCAGTTACCAACAATGAGGCTGAATATGAGGCGTGTATCATGGGTCTCGAGAAGGCTATTGATTTGAGGATTAAAAATCTTGATGTGTATAGAGACTCCGCGTTAGTCGTGAACCAGATCAAGGGAGGATGGGAGACTCGTCAGCCTAATATGATACCGTACATGAATTATGCAAGGAGGTTGTTGCCCTTCTTTGACAGAGTAGAGTTTCACCATGTGCCACGGGCAGAAAATCAGATGGCTGGCGCTCTTGCGACATTGTCTTCAATGTATAAAGTTAACTTTTGGAACGAGGCTCCCAGAATAGTTATCTCTCGCCTTGATAGGCCCGCGTTCATATTCTCCATTGAGGAAGCTTTTGATGGCAAGCCGTGGTATTTTGATATCCAGAATTTCCTAAAGAACCAAGAGTATCTGATTGGGGCATCCATCCGCGATAAGAAGACTCTTAGGAGATTGGCTGGCAACTTCTACTTGAATCCAGATGGTGTTCTGTACAGGAGAAACAATGATTTGGTGCTTTTGAGATGTGTTGATGAGAAAGAAGCTAATATGCTCATGGAAGAGGTCCACGAGGGTACCTTTGGCACGCACGCCGGCGGACATGCTATGTCTCGAAAGTTATTACGTGCAGGGTATTATTGGCTGACGATGGAAAGAGACTGTTTCAAGTTTGCGAAGAAATGCCAGATTTATGCCGATAAGATTCAGGTGCCGCCGAGCCCTTTGAATGTTATGGCGTCCTCGTTGTTGCACCCTAATTTTTGACCATAGGACCCCACCTCTTTTTGCGTACTTTCTATTGTTAGTTGACGTTATTTTAATATTTATGTTTTTTGCGACTAACCAACTGGTGCAGATGCAGTAACTCCTAAGGTCCCGACACTCCCTTTTATGTAACAAAATGCAAGGCCCTCGCATGTTAAGATAAATTATTCTCATAATAAAGGTTAAATTCAAGTCCATATGCTCGGTTTCAAAATGCAAGATCATGATACATTGAAATTATTTGCAAATAATACTCATCATAAGGAGATCAAGTTCAATATTTTCCGAGGATCCACATTCAAGTGTTTACTTTACAAAAGGCTATTACAAAGATCAAGATGCTGCTACACTACGGACTGTATGGGACTTCATACTCATAGTAAAACAAGAATACCTTTGGTTGAAATTCTGATGATTTGATGTATGGAAGCCAATCAATTCTCGCGACACGCATTCAAGACCTCAATACAAGCTGGCAGAAAATTTCTAAAATAAATTCTGAAGGTCTACAATATTAATATAAGCTCACAAAATACAAAACTCAAGAAGCTTTGGGCATCCTCATGTGATTAAAATCCAAGACTTAATGCTATAGTCAAATTCAATGTACTAATTCAAGAGTTTTTTCCAAATTGGTTACAACATACAAGTCCCTACCATACAAGGCATTGCAAATCCAAACTTTGGAAAGTTACAAGACATACAAGTCGGACAATAGCAGAAATACTACAACTTGACTACAACTACAGCAGGACAGGTTCAGCTTCCTGGATGGAAATGTGAAGGCACCTCGAGTTAGAGTTTTCTGACACAACCAGTTCAAAGTTACTCCTCATCCCATTAACTTGTTCGTAGCTATCGCGATTCGCAACATCTGACTTTTTGTAAAAATCCATTCAATAAAAGTAGTCACTTTGCTTTGTCCTTGACAGCCTATAAGTAAGTGAAAACAATTGTTAACATTCGAGACATAACCGATGCTCCAATCAAAGGATTGGTCATGAACTCGTGTTTTTTCGCTTTACCGGAAAAACTGATAAAGGTGTCATCTGGTCGAAGCAATCGACAGAAGAAATTAAGACGTAATAAAGCAAAGCAGCAGAGAATTCATACCTTGAACGCATTTCAGCCAAGAACCATTTCAGACAGCCGGCACCCAAAACTGTCCTGCGCTGAACCTTCCTGTGCCATCAACCAAAAAGAAAATCTCAACTGTATTTTTCAAAATCATCTCGATTAATACCCTGCAATGTAACCACATATAAAAGGTTTAATCAGGCCACAACTAATGAATCAGAATGTCGGTAACGAACATGGGTCCATCCTACTCCTCTAAGATGGTACCTACTTCCAAGTACGATTTCACTAACCACAAGGCCAGACAGATGTTGCAGAGTCTCAGAATGCTGAAAACAATAATAATAACAATGACAATCCTGGCATTCTTATTCTGCAACTTCTAATTGACCACATCAGCAAGCCAGTTCCAAATATCACACTTACCACTTAATTTGATCTAGACACACCTGTAGAGCGGACAACTTTGCAGCCTAAATGTTAATGCAGTTGCGTGAAGGTTATTTCTTGATGTTCTGGTGAAGCTTTTGGAGTCGGATGTAAATGCATTGCTTCATGTTTTTGGTCTTCAGCTTCTTTATGAGTTGTGCATTGATCCATTTACATCTACTCCTACAATGGAATTGTCGTCAGGCCTTGTATCCATTTTCCTTGCAAGATAATTCTGGAAATGCTGATCTTAGAACTGTTAGTAAGAGTAAGATGAGTAATCTCGGCAATGAGTTGAGCGATAAAGAGAGAGAATGAGGGAAGCAGTAATGAGATAAGATTTTACCTGATTCAAGTGTTGGCAGGACTGTTGAGATGGCTGCTAGTTCCACGAATGCCTTGGCTGGTCTAGCTATTAGTGATAATTCAAAAAACATCTCTTCATGCCGAGGGAGCTCATAGGCTGTTTGAAATTTGCTATGTCACAATTTCCTACATTAAGCAAATCCTTCATTCCCCTTGCCAACAAAACTGAGGATGAAGAAGTTGATGCCAATAAAGCTAGCATAGAATGGCCTAAAGATGTCTCTGAAGAAGCAGATCATAAGGATTAATACCTAGGCAATGATTGATTTTTTTTGAAAGCAGTTTCCAACAGTTTTATTGCAGGCATACCTGATGCATCCAAGGTATGTCAAGCTTCCATTAAGGGTGTTACTGCTGAATCTCCCACAATTGAAGCTGATCTTCCAAGTAAACCTCCCACCAACAGTGTTTTTTTACAAAAAACAGATTTCCACAGAAGACTCTCATAAAGAACCTTACCTGGCTCATGAAATTGCTACACCTCAAAGAACCCTGGTAATTTTCCCGTGGAACTGGAAACAGATGCTACTTCCATGGAATATGTTCCAGACGAGAGAAAAAATTCGGTTCTTTGGCAAGGCCGAGTCCCATTTGATTGACAGTGACAACTCTATGAATGCGCTATAACTCATTCTACGCAACTTCTCAATGTTGAGGCAAACACTGCAACTTATGATAGAGCTGCTGCTCCTGAGATTTAGTGGCATTCTCACAAACGTCACAATCCACCAGTCAAGCGCCCGGGAATGAAAAAGTCGCTGGTGCTCCTCATGACATTACCAATCCTAGATATATGAACACTGATCACTTTCAAGCTCATTACGGGGCATTTAAAATGCCAATAAAAAAAACACTCATGAGAAAAAGCCAAAGGGACAGTTGCTCACTAAAGAAATGCTATCAGACACAGCTCGTCTGTCCTTGAGAACTTGACTTCCAACGCACGGACGACCAGCCATTACCTCTTCTCATGGAAGGTTTTTAACTGAAATAAGGATGAAATAGAAGTTGTCTATCAGCTGAAAAGTACGTAAAACTGTACATGCTCCCTGCACTATCAACTGAAGGCCACGATGAAATTAGATATCAACAAACGTCCGCGCTTCAGTATCATATGCGAGTTTAATCATTCTGGGCTGCTAATTCCTCCCTTGGCCCAAAACCATTGCTACACCCCATCTCCAATACGCACCTCTGGACTCCTAATTCATCATTCGGCCCAAACAATCGCTAGTTACACCTGCCAGGTCACACAAAGAAACGATTAGAGTATATTTCATGGAAATAGAATATCCTATTCAGAAATCCAAATCCAATCTCGAAATTAAATCAGTGGCTCATTACTACAATCACCGAAACAGGAAAGTTTTCAAATACATGCCTGAACCAGAAAGGAAATCCCAATCAACAACCAAATCAGCATTCAAGTTATCATTCAAAATTGTTCTCATTCAAGAGCTATATAAAGAGAAGATTGAGATCGAAAAAGGAGAAGAAAAAAAGCTATCGTGAAAAAGGGGACGAATCCACAAAGTAAACGACAAGTCCAAAACCCTAAAAGAGAAAATTAAGTAGAAGAGCTTGCACTTATCTCTCAGTGACATCGCTACCGCCGCTAGAAACCTCCGAGAACAACCATTGCTCAAATCGTCGTTGTCTCAGCACCAGTCGCCGCGAGTAACTGACGACGAATTCCATCTCAGACGCAATCCCACTATCCCCAACTTCCGATAAGCCATTGATTCATGTTGAGATCATTGATTGTTTGATAGTTTCCGTTTTTGTTTCAGGTGAAGGATATGAAAGGCACGAAAGGGACGATCGAGAGGAAGGAAACGGTGTCGATTTGGGGGACTCAAAAGGGATTAGGGTCCTTTTGTTACTGTGCTATTTTTTTCTCTGCTGTTGTAATTAGTATACCCAGTACACACACATCACGAACCACACACCACTAATCACCGTTTATCACCATGTTCTTTTGGTTAAGCTATTTAGTTAATCAAGCTTAAAATAACTAATAATCTCTAACCAGCTTTTTATTTAATTAATCTTTTATAATTTAGTAACCAATAGCTCTTTGATTTATCTAAAAAAAAACTTTTTATATTAATATTAAAACAACCTTTAACTTGTTAACCCTTTTTAAAACAAAAAAATATAACTTTTAACTTTGATAATTTATTATTTAATTTAATTGTAATTTCTTAGGTTTTATTTTATTTAATAATGATCTATTATTATTTCATTTAACTAATAAATCAACCCTTATCCGAAATAATTAGTTTTTTAAGATAATAATCCGTTATAAAAACCTATTACTTTTATTAAATATTTGGCTAATTTTAACCTTTCTTTTAAATAACCTTTTAAGATAAACATTCTTCCCACTAATAAAACTTTTATAAATAATTATCCTCCCTTAGTCGAAATTATTTAATCAATGATAAATAATTTAATGTTTAATGTAATTTGGTTTTAGAAATAATAATGAACACCTTTTATTCCTTAATCAGTAACTTAGTTCTTTTTATAACAAAATAGAAATAAAACACTCCACTCAGTTTATAATAAAATTAAGGCTATTGTAGTTGTAGATGATCCCGTCTAAAATCTTAATTCAAACTAAAACCAATTTAATCAACTAAAACCAATCAACAGCACAAAATACAACCCAATCGTGCACATTCACTTTCACGACACTTCCACTCTCACACACTTCAGCGCTTTCATGCGTTTGTGTATGGTTTACTTTATCCGCAATTTATTCTTCAGTATTTATATTATCACAATTTATCATTCTCGTAATTGCATCCGTCCAAAGGAAAAACCTACACATAAGTTAACACTTGTGTGTAGTGCATTCACATTTGCATCATTTTCCCCATACGATCCTTGATCCCATTCAAGTGGATCGCTTAAGTTAGATCCTACCCCATAAGAAGGACGGTTATCTTTTACAATATAGAAACAAACAAATACAACTCAATTCAAACATTCAAACACAATAGAGAAATAGATGTTAATCATCTTAAGCGAGATAGAACTTCCACCCCACATCAATACAATCAATATGTAGGGACTTTGCCTTAAGAGAGATAGAGGCGTACTCGTCGATCAATATCCGAGTACTTGAGCCCTTCTCTTAAGACGATGCAAATACTATTTTCCTACAATTTGTGGCGGTTAAATCTCTCTTAAAATGACAAATCATCTTTTCTCCTAAAATCAATCAATCAACTACCCTAAACCCGTAGGAATTTTGACCACAGTCAAAGAACTCCTCTAACCCTTTAGGGGAACTACAAATACTCTGATTCCACTCCCGTAAGGATATGTAGGCATAAGATGCGACATCTTATCGAGTATACTTAGAAATAAACCCCTAGGTCTTTAAAAGCAGATAAACCATAGCAATAAACAATATAAAACAAGAGGTTCCTGTAGGATACTACAGAAACATAGGATGCTAGTACCTTCCCTAAGTTTAACCAACCCCCGAACCTATAACTCTCTAGCTTGCATTTGCATTGCATTGTGGGAATTTAGATCTTTATCCCTTCCTTTGGACAAATCAAAGTTCGGTTGCAAAATGAACTAAAGATTCAAACTGATCAATAGTTTGGTATCCGATTTTCACCGCGATAGAAATGGCGACTTCACTGGGGACCTCTCAGTGGGTTTCCCTAACTTGTTTTGTTTTAAATATTTGCTTATATTTGTTTAATTGTTTACTTGTTTACTTGTTTGTTCATTACCTTTGGGTTGATACCTTTGAGTGATGAGACAAAGTCCTACACCCGGACTTGAGTGAACTTAAGATAGGATAGTGATATGTTCAAAGAGGCTTATAGGGGGTGGAATCCCGACCAAGCTGACTTGAAAATCACGCTCAATTGAGGCCCTCTCGAAAGATGTATTGTTGAACGAGTCCTTAATCGTGAAAACATGCACTATATTCGATGTTGGAGCCTATGATATTGAGGACCGTAGTTACCTTAACCCCACTTTGGCCTTTATTAGGATGTAGTGCGGGACTATGAGGGGGTACCCCCGAAATAGTGCTACGCGATGCTACACTCGAAAGAAGTTCTCTTGAGAATATTATTAACCCCCGAGTACTTGGGAAGTTGATAATATCCGAAAGATGGGCTAATGACTTTGGGAACTTTATTAGAACCTTGTTCTGCAGGTACAATCAACCTTTAGTCCACAACCTTTGGAATGGGTATACCCTTTGCTCCATGCTCGTTGCAAACCTAGGGTCCCCTTTGTTTGTTTATCCTTATGTTTCTATGTGCCTAGTTGTGTTTGTTGCATTCATAAAGCATCATACCGCATTGGACTTCATGGGATTTACCTTTGTTTATGAATATTGTAGGGTATCATGGATCCCAATAGAAGACACACTTTGAAATACACTTTTAAAAGTCCCAAGTTGGATGACCTAAAGAAGTTGGTGACCTTGATTGAAGACCAAGAGAAGTTCAAGAGCAAGTATGGGAAGCTGATATCCTTATTGAGTCACCAAGTAGACGAAGGACTCCTGTCCACTTTATTGCAATTCTATGATCCGTTATATCACTGTTTTACGTTTTCGGACTTCCAACTACTACCTACATTGGAAGAATACTCCTTTTTGGTTGGTCTACCTATCTTAGAAGAGTCTCATTTCCCTTTCTTGGAAAAAGACCCCGATGAAAGAGAAATTGCTAAGGCCCTTTATCTAAAGGTATCAGATGTCAAAGGAAATCTGATTAGTAAAGGCGGTATTTTCGGTTTGACTACGAAGTTCTTAATCAGTAAAGCAATGTTTTATGCCGATTATACGAACAAGACTTCATTCGAGGCAATCTTTGCCTTACTTATTTATGGAGTGTTTTTGTTCCCAAGTTTTGAAGGGTTTGTTGACCTCAACGCAATTAAGATCTTTTTGAAGAATAATCCAGTACTAACTTTATTGGGTAATGCTTACCATTCTACACATCTCCGAAATTTCTATGGTGGAGGAATGATCACCTGTTGTGTGCCCCTACTCTACAAGTGGTTTATTTCGCACTTGCCGAGGTCTACTTCCTTTTTAAGTCTCGATAGAGGGCTTTGGTCTCCAAGAGTTATGGCATTGACCCACTCAGACATTATTTGGTACAACCGAGCATATGATGGAACCTTAATTATTGATGGTTGTGGCGAATTTGCTAATGTACCATTACTCAGTTTTAATGGAGGGATCAGTTACAATCCGGTCTTAGCTCGTCGACAATTGGGATTTCCATTGAAGGAGCCGCCTAAGAGTGTCCAAGTAGAGAATATTTTCTTTAGGGAAGACCAGGAACTCCTAGACAAGGTTTTAGTTGCATGGAACCACTTGCACAAGAAAGGGAAAAAAGCCTTGGGAAGCTTAATTGTGTGTCTTTGGAACCCTACCTTTGGTGGGTTAGAGAAAGGGCAATCAAGCTAAAGATGCCCTATTCCCGTCAAGATCCCATAGCTCCAAGGAGAGAGCCCACTTATTTCTTTATGTCTGAAGTCGAGAAGTTAGAGGTGTCCTTAAGGAAGTCGCAACATGAGTTGGAATCCTGGAAAAACAAGTACCATGTAGCTGTGGCAGAAAATGATGAATGTCAGAAGCAGAAGGCTGAACTTCAAAAGGAAAGGGATGAACTTCAGAAACAGCTACAATTGAAGGATGAAGAGCTACTCCCCTGCAAGAAGAGGAAAGTCATGGAGGATTTATTTTTCTCCGACCCACAATGCACTATTTGGAAACTAATTGTGGACAACCTTATCCGTGAGAAGACGCAATTAGAAGAGCAGCTCAAGCAGCAGAATTTGAAACTTCTTTAGTGTCTTTACTAGCTTTTATTTAGCTTTTATTTGGGACTTTTAAAAGCAATTATTTGTATTCCGTTTCGAAATTAATAAAAAACGTTTTCTTTTATTACAATGCTTATAAATAGTTGGGGATCCCATGAAGTCCTACTCATCTTGCATTACATTCTTTCTTTATTCATTTCAAGAAACTCAATCTTATTTCTCAGGTATTGTAACCATGGATTTCAAAAGAGAAGCATTGGAATACACTTTTCAGAGCCCTAACATTGAAAGCTTGAGAGAACTAGCAAATCTAATCGAGAATCATTACGCCTTCGCAGCAGAATATGGGGAAGTCTTCCGTTTTCTCGAACTCAAGATGAAAGAAGGGTTGTTGGAGACCCTCGTTCAATTTTACGATCCGTTGTACCACTGTTTCACTTTTCCGGATTACCAGTTAATGCCAACACTGGAAGAGTATTCTGATTTCCTGAGGATGCCCGTAATGGCCCGTCCCATATTCACCAGCCAAGAAGACACACCCAGTCACCAAGAAATTGCCAATGCTACTCATCTCATTTTAGCAGATGTTCAAGCGCACCTAATCACCAAGGAAGGAGTCCTTGGATTCCCTGCTGACTTCTTGATTGAAAAAGTCCGCTACCATGCTGAAAGAAAGGAAGTCCTTATCATGGAAGCCACCTTTGCTCTGTTGGTCTATGAGATTTTATGGTTCCCAAAGATAGATGATTTCGTTGACATGGATGCGATTAAACTATTCATACTCAAGAATCCAGTCCCTACTTTGTTAGCTGACACATATTACTCAATTCATTCAAAGAATGTCGAGGGAGGGGGACATATTGTTTGTTGTACCGCTCTACTGTATTCATGGTTCATTGCTCGCCTAACTCGACACCCGTCTATTTGGGAAGAGGAGGAGTCACCTCATTGGTCCGAGATAGTTATGGCCCTTACTCACTCCGACATTGTATGGTACGATCCTACCTATGGAGGTATAGGTATGATCCATAGCATCGGAGGATTTACTAACATACCCCTCATTGGGAGAGAAGGATGCATAAGTTACAACCCTGCTTTGGCTCGTCTCCAATTTGGGCACCCCATGATTGGAGTACCTGACTAGACTCTGTTAGAAGGGATCTTTCTCAAGGAAGGAGAAGACCAGACCTGAAGACCGTCATAACTTACGCATGGAGATACATCAACCAAGAAGGAAAAGCTGCTTTAGGATACCCCAATTGTGCTGTCTCCGAAGAATATCTACATTGGGTGCGCAAAAGAGCTCTCGACCTCAAGATGTCGTTCCCTTTCCATGAACCTATGGTATTGGCTTTTCACGATCCAGATTGGTTTGATGTGAGTGAAGTAGATCAGTTGAAGGCTGCTTTGGATGAAGCTCGAAAACTGAAAGCCGCTTGGAGGAACAAGTTTTTTATACTCAAAGTAGAGAAAGAGAAATCCCAGAGGCTGCCAGAAGTAGAACTTGCAAGGAAAAGAAAGGCGCGAGAGGATTTATTTTACTCTCACACCTCTTCAAAAGCTGTCACCAGTGATGATCCTCCCCCAGCAGCTATAGCCTGGAAGGAATGTGTCGATCGACTCATCAGTGAGAAAGCCGAATTACAAGAACGTGTCAGTCGGTTAGAAGAAGAACTTCGCGCGCAGAAAGAGCATAAGGAGTAGATCTCCTAGTCCCTCTTTTGCTTTTGATTCAATGTAATAAACTCTTAAAAGAGTACTCCGTTTTGTAATGCTTCGATCATCAAAATAAAATAAGTTTTTTTTCTCCAACGTTACAATACCGAAATAATTTGAGTTTCTTGAAGTTTCATACTCATTTGCATTTTGCATAAGCATAGCATCGTTTGCATTCCAGGGTCTCACTCTTGCTTCATCTCCGCAGAACAAGCTGAATCACCGATACAACACTCGAGCTAGTCAACGCCAGAAGATGGATCAACTAGAACAAGAGAACAGAGTGCTTCGTGATGAAGTTGCAAGCATGAAAGAAAGTTTGGAGAGGTTGAATGGTCTAGTGGAAGCTTTGTCCAATCATGCCTCGATCAACAACCAAGAAGTTCCAAGGACCGTTATATCCGAAGTAGTATCAACACTGATCCCAGTGGTGTCTTCTGTTGCTGAAGTAGCCTACAGCATGCCGCCAGGTTTCCCATGGGGGATGCCTCCTTATTTCACGCTGGTTGGTTATCGTCCACCTGTTCCCGAGGTTCCTGTCGCAACCACTGTTCAGGTTGCTCCTGTAGTTTCTGCTGTGATGACTACCGCATCTCCACATGTGAACGATGTTCCGTATATTCTGGATGAACCAATTTTACATGGGTCGCCAACTGAAACTGTGGGTTTGGAGGAAAGGATGGACGGATTTCTAGACCAATTTTCTGAATTGCATAAAGAGTTGAAAGCCCTTCGTGGAAAGGACTTATTTGGTAAGAGTGCTTCTGAGCTGTGCTTGGTTCCAAATGTTAAGGTCCCACCGAAGTTCAAAGTCCCTGATTTTGAAAAGTACAAGGGGAATACTTGTCCTCAAAGTCACCTTATTATGTACGCCAGGAAGATGTCTTCCCAAACTGATAATGATCAATTACTCATTCACTACTTTCAAGACAGTTTGACAGGCGCCGCACTCAAGTGGTATATGTTAGAACACAGATTGGTTCTTAATAATATCTCTTTGTTTTAATGATAACTGTTAGGAAATTTTATATTTAAGAATTATCTCTAAAATTTGCTTGTGAGTTTTACTGCAGATTGAAATGAAATTAACATTCCAGAAGCAAATCTGAATTGTATACAAGAAGTTATTTAGACTCTGAAGCGCCAGATGCACTCATTAGAAGATTCTGATTGTTGTTTACAGAAGATCCTGAGCGCAGTCTCCAGAAGGATCTGAAGCAAGAAGCTCCAGAAGATTCTGAAGCTAGTCAGAAGCATCTGAAGCTAGTCAGAAGCATCTGAAGCTAAGAATAATATTGTATGAAGAGTTTCTCAAAGCATAGTTTCTACAGAAGTTTCTGAAAGTACTAACGCTGCCAAGTACTAAAGTTCTGTGTCAAATATGCTCTGGTGATCAACACGCTGAAAGCATACATGCTGCAGAAGACTCTGATACAGCAAAGTTCTGAACATCATTAGAAGACTCTGACTCAATCAGATTCTGAAGAACTTGTTGAAAACTGAAGAAGAAATATTCAAAGATTATATCCGTTGGAGTAAATCAAACGTATCTTTCCTCATTTGTGCTAGACACAAGAACACAGACAAAAAGGATTTTTCTGTGCTATCTACTTCTAGGAAAAGTCACTTGATGTGAAGACAAAAAGGCTCAGACCTTTTTGGGACTCTCTTCTCAACGCTCAGCTTCCTTGGATCAGCTGCCTATAAAAGGAAGACTCCACCAAATTCTTCAATGATACAATTTGCTGAAAAGAATTCATAATATTCAAAGCTCTCATTATTTCATATTCTTCTTAGAATTATTTGTACTTAAACTTAAGAGAAAAATCACTGTTGTGATAAAAGCTTTTTAGAAGCAATCATACTCTTGTATTTGATTTACATTGATTGTAAAGGTTTTCCTTAAGAGGATTCAGTTGGAATCAGTAGCTCTTGAGAAGACTAAGAACAGTTGTTCTTAGGTGTTACTATTGTAATATGTTTGATTAAATAGTGGATTAAGTCCTTGTTGAGAAAGGCAAATCACTCTAGGAAGGGTGGACTGAAGTAGTTGATTTCAACGAACCAGGATAAAAATAATTGTGTTATTATTTTTAAAGTCTTAATCTTTCATACTTATTCAACCCCCCTTCTAAGTATTATCTCACCTTCAGTATATGGGGTTGGATAGTACGAAGATTCGAACTTTCAATGATCTAAGAGGAGCTTTTGTCAAGCAGTATAAGTACAATGTGGACATGGCGCCCGACCGAGATCAGTTGAGAGCAATGGCACAGAAAGATAAGGAGAATTTCAAAGAATATGCTCAGCGTTGGCGCGAGTTGGCCGCGCAAGTCACACCACCATTAGAAGAAGAAAAGATGACCAAGATTTTTCTGAAGACTCTTGGTCCTTTCTTTTATAAGAAGATGGTAGCCAGTGCACCCAGTGACTTTACTGAAATGGTCAATATGGGGATGCGCTTAGAATAAGGTGTTCGCGAAGGAAGATTGACCAAAGAATAGAGTGCTCCTAAAAGGTATGGGAGCAGTTTTGTGAAGAAAAAGGAGAAAGGTGTAAATACCATTCAAAAGGGGCAATTCAGAAAGAGGTACATGCCACCACACCAAATTGCAGAGGTATCGCCAGTGTTTAATACTCCGGCTTATCAACTACAGTCTCCGCAACCATACCAGCAACCTCAGTCCCCCGTTGCTCAACAACCACAACCTCAGCAAAGTCCACAGTACCCTCAGCAGAATCGGCCATCCAGCAATCAAGGTCGTGTGTATAGAAAAATAAATTTTGATCTGATCCCAATGACATATGCTGATTTATTCCCCGCTTTGATTAAGAAGGGTCACATTCAGACAAGAGCTCCACCTTTGGCCCCCGCGAATCCTCCTCCTTCTTATAGAGCTGACAAGTTTTGTCCTTACCATCAGGGTGCTCCAGGACATGATATTGAGAGTTGTTTCGGTTTGAAGATGGATGTTCAGAGGCTCATTAAAAATGGAATCTTGTCTTTTAGGGATTCTGACCCTAATGTACAGAAGAATCCATTGCCACCACATGGTTCGCCCTCTTTCAATATGATTGAAGATTGTTTGGAAAGTGATGATCAGGAAGTTTCAAACGAAGAGGCTGAAGAAGTTTGTGTCATAGTACCCCATTTTAAGGAAGTGGAACGTATAGAGATTGTTTACAATAGCAGGAAGCCAACTGTTACTCCTTTGGTAATCAATGTGCCTGGACCTGTCCCTTATACTTCCATTAAGGCTATCCCCTACAGGTACAACGCCACGATGTTGGAGAATGGAAAAGAAGTGTCTTTGCCCAATGCACCCTCAGTAGTTAATATTGCAAATGTCAGTAGAGTGACAAGAAGCGGTCGAGTTTACCCAACTTTGCCACCGAAAGAAAAAGAAGTTTTGTTCGAACCATCAGGCTCAAAAGACCCAACTGTGGGGCAATCTGGTGGATCTAATTTATCCAACTCAGATGAATGTTTGAAAGTAATCAAAAGAAGCGAGTATAAGGTTGCAGATCAGCTTCTGCAAACCCCGTCGAAGATTTTTGTGCTACAATTGCTGATGAGTTCTGAGGCTCATAGAGAAGCACTTCAGAAGATTTTGGAACAAGCCTATGTCGAGCAGGATGTGACTATGGAACAATTTGATAACATCATTAGCAAGATTACTTTGAGTGATAATCTGGGTTTCAATGAAGACGATCTCCCAGAGGAAGGAAGGAAACATAACATGGCTCTACATATTTCTGTGAACTGTGGAAACGACTCTCTGTCCAGTGTGTTGGTTGATACTGGATCGTCTCTAAATGTAATGCCTAGAACTACTCTATCTAAGCTATTGTATCAAGGACCGCCGATGAGGCCAAGTCGCGTTATTGTTAAAACTTTCGATGGGTCAAGGAAAACGGTAATTGGTGAGGTAGATTTGCCCATGACTATTGGATTACAGACTTTTATGATCATGTTTCAGGTCATGGACATTCGTGCCTCCTATAGTTGTTTGCTAGGGAGGCCATGGATACATGAAGCTGGAGCAGTTACTTCTACTCTGCATCAGAAGTTGAAATATGTTTTTGAGGGAAAAACAGTTACAGTTTGTGGGGAAAGAGCTTTGGTGGTAAGTCACTTGTCATCATTCTCATATGTCGAAGCTGAGGAAGAGGTTGGCACGCAATTCCAAGCCTTGTCTATTGTGGGTGAGGGTGCCCAGAAGTCTCAAGCATCCGTGTCGTCATTCAAAGACGCGCAGCGAGTAGTGAACAGTGGTCATCAGACAATGTGGGGAAAGGTGTTGTCTTTGCCAGAGAACAAAAATAAGGAAGGTCTCGGCCTCACCAGTAGTTCTGCTCAACAAACCACCAAGAGTCAAGGGTTTCCGCTGATCAATGAAGTGTTCCTTAGTGGAGGAGTCGTCCGTCATCCTCAGATTAATGTTGTGTCAGAGGACGAACTTGAGGGCTACATATCAGATGGTTCTGCAAGGTCCTCCATTCCTTACAAAGACTATGAGCCCTATATGAAAGATCCAGGCTATGTTTCGGATGAATTTAACTATACCTTTGGAGTTTATGCCGTCACCGAGGAAGAGCCAAATGAGGACACCCCAGACTTTGTGACCTCAGGCATTATAGTCAAGAATTGGAGTGCGGTTTAAGCCCCTACTGCCATTCATATATCTAAGTAAAGCATTTGTTTTAAATTTTTTCGCTCTGCCCAAGGCGAAACTGCATTTGTTAGGGCTTATTTTCAATAATTCCCTTTGCTCTGCCCAAGGCAAAGGTGACTTTGTTGGGCGTGTCTTTTTGGTTTTGCTATCATCAATAAACTACTCTCATTTATATTTGTGTTTTATATTTATTCACGATGTTGGAAAATATTAAGTAGCATCTCGCGTACACACATTTTCCACTTTACAAAAACTTATTGAAAATCACATCACTTGCGCAGATTGCTACATAAATTACATCCTGGGAATAATGATCCGCTACCTTCTTCGAATTTTGAGTTTCCTGTGTATGAAGCTGAGGATGAAGAAGATGATATCCCAGAAGAAATTTCCAGACTGCTTGAGAAGGAAGAGAAAGCTATCCAACCTCATCAGGAGTCGGTGGAAGTAATCAACTTGGGATCAGAAGAAATCCGTAGAGAAGTGAAAATTGGAGCTCTATTTAAACCCGATGTGAAGAAACAGCTGATTGATTTGCTTGGAGAGTTTGTCGATGTGTTTGCTTGGTCATATCAATACATGCCCGGATTGGACACAGCTATAGTCGAACATCATTTACCGTTGAAGCCAGAGTGCCCGCCAGTAAAACAAAAGCTTAGAAGAACTCGACCCGATATGGCTCTAAAGATTAAGGAAGAGGTACAGAAACAGATTGATGCAGGTTTCCTTGTCACTGCCGAGTATCCGATATGGTTAGCTAACATTGTACCCGTTCCGAAGAAGGATGGTAAGGTTCGCATGTGTGTAGACTACAGGGATTTGAATAGAGCCAGTCCGAAAGATGATTTTCCATTACCCTACATTGACATCTTGGTGGACAGTACTGCAAGATATGAAGTTTTCTCCTTTATGGATGGTTTTTCAAGTTACAACCAGATTAGAATGGCTCTCAAGGACAGAGAGAAGACGTCATTCATAATGCCCTGGGGCACCTTTTGTTACAAAGTTATGCCGTTTGGATTAAAGAATGCAGGGCAACATATCAGAGGGCTATGACCACTTTGTTCTATGATATGATGCACAAAGAGATCGAGGTGTATGTGGATGATATGATAGCTAAGTCGAAGATCGAAGATGATCATGTTAAATACCTGGCTAAGCTGTTTTGTCGTTTGAGGGAATACAAGCTCCGTTTGAACCCCAACAAGTGCACATTTGGAGTACGATCAGGGAAACTATTGGGTTTTATTGTCAGTCAAAGAGGGATTGAAGTGGACCCTGACAAAGTGAAAGCTATCCGGGAAATGCCAGCTCCCGCCACCGAGAAACAAGTCAGAGGATTCTTGGGACGTTTGAACTATATCTCCAGGTTCATATCCAACATGACTGATACATGCAAACCTATTTTCAAGCTTCTGAGGAAAGAACAAGGGTATGTTTGGACCGAAGATTGTCAAAAGGCTTTTGATAGTGTCAAAGAGTATTTGCTTGAACCACCTATCCTGACACCGCCGGTTGAAGGACGGCCTTTGATTATGTATTTGACTGTTTTAGAAGATTCAATGGGTTGTGTACTTGGCCAACAAGATGAAACATGGAAGCAAGATCATGTCACTTATTACTTGAGCAAGAAATTTACTGATTGTGAAACAAGGTACACTATGTTAGAGAAGACTTGTTGCGCTCTGGCGTGGGCCGCCAAGCGTTTGCGCCAGTATATGTTGAATCACACTACTTGGTTAGTTTCAAAGATGGATCCTATCAAGTATATTTTTTAGAAGCCCGCTTTGACTGGGAGAATTACTAGATGGCAGATGTTGTTGTCTGAATATGATATCGAGTACCATACTCAGAAAGCTGTTAGAGGAAGTGTTTTGGCTAATCATCTGGCTCACCAACCCATTTTGGATTATCAACCCTCAAACGATGACTTTCCTGATGAAGATGTTATGTTTTTAAAGATGAAAGATTGTGAAGAACCCGTACATGGTGAAGGGCCAGAGCCAGGTTCTCAATGGGGTTTAATCTTTGATGGAGCTGTCAACGCTCATGGAAAAGGGATAGGTGTTGTTATTGTGACTCCTCAAGGGACCCACTTCCCATTTACCTCTAGATTAACATTCCAGTGTACTAATAATGAGGCTGAGTACGAGGCATGCATTATGGGTCTTGAAGAAGCAATCGATCTGAGAATTAAGAATTTAGATGTGTTTGGTGATTCTGCAGTGGTAATCAACCAAATCATTGGAGAATGGATAACTCGACATGATAATTTGGTCCCATACAGGGATTATGCTAGAAGACTGTTACCGTTCTTTGATAGGGTTAAGTTTCATCATATCCCTCGTGATGAGAACAGAATGGCAGATGCGTTGGCAACTTTAGCCTCGATGATTGTGGTAAACTTTTGGAACGAGTGTCCTCGGATTGAAGTAAAACGTCTTGACAGACCTGCCTACATCTTTGCCGTCGAAGAAGTCGAAGATAGCAAACCCTAGTAACATGACATCGAAGTGTTTCTTAGAACTCAAGAATATCCTTTGGGAGCTTCCAACAAAGACAAGAAAACTTTGAGAAGGTTGGCTGGAAATTTTCTTTTGAGTAACAACGTGTTGTATAAACAGAATTTTGACAAGGTCTTATTGAGATGTGTTGACAAACAACAAGCGGATATGTTGATGACGGAAATTCACGAAGGATCTTTTGGCACTCATGTCAACAGACATGCTATGGCTACGAAGATTTTAAGGGCTGGTTACTACTGGATCACAATGGAATCAGATTGTTACAAGTTTGCTAGAAAGTGTCACAAGTGTCAGATTTACGCAGATAAAATTCACGTGCCTCCGACTTTGTTGAATGTTATCTCATCCCCGTGGCCGTTCTCTATGTGGGGAATTGATATGATTGGAATGATAGAGCCGAAAGTGTCTAATGGACACCGTTTCATCTTAGTAGCCATTGATTATTTTACCAAGTGGGTCGAGGCGGCTTCCTATGCTAATGTAACTCGACATGTGGTTGTCAAATTTATCAAGAATCAGCTTATTTGCCGATATGGTGTGCCAAGTAGAATTATTACAGATAACGGTTCCAATTTGAATAACAAGATGATGAAAGAGTTGTGCAAAGAATTCAAGATTGAGCATCATAATTCTTCCCCTTACAGACCAAAGATGAATGGGGTTGTTGAAGCCGCCAACAAAAACATTAAGAAGATCATTCAGAAAATGGTTGTTACTTACAAAGATTGGCACGAAATGCTCCCATTCGCCCTACATGAATATCGTACGATGGTACGCACATCAACTGAGGCAACTCCATTTTCACTTGTCTACGGTATGGAAGCAGTACTCCCGATAGAAGTTGAGATTCCTTCTATGAGGATCTTGGTGGAGGAAAAGTTATCAGAAGCTGAATGGTGTCAAAATAGATATGATCAGTTGAACTTAATCAAAGAAAAGAGGATGGCCGCGCTATGCCATGGGCAGTTGTATCAGCAGAAGATGAAGAAGGCATTTGACAAGAAAGTTCGACCCCGTGCATTCAAAGAAGGTGACCTAGTGCTTAAGAAGATTCAGTCTTTCCTCACCGACGTCAGAGGAAAATGGGCCCCGAACTATGATGGACCATATATAGTAAAAAAGGTTTTGACAGGAGGCGCTTTGATGTTAGCAACAATGGACGAAGAAGAGATCACTCGCCCTGTTAACACGGATGTTGTTAAGAAATATTTTGTTTAAGAGAAGAAAGTCATTATTCCCTTTATGTAATCGCTATTACTTTCCAACACTGTAACAACGGGGTCACGCTTTTTTCTGCTGACCACCATTCAATAAAAAAATTTTCATTTATCATAAATCTGTATTCTTGATAGCAAAATCCAAATTGATTTAAACCTTTTCAAAAACCTTATGTTCTACTTGATATATGAATAACAAGCGGATGACCGGGAACGTTTATTTCGTCTGAGGAAAAACAACAATATTATGTGCTTCTCCAGGGCAAAAGGATATTTATTCTATCCAGACATGAAGGTTGCCTCTGTTCGAGGACTTTCTTCGCAGGCGATAAGGGATCTATGGATATTTTGCTTGAGTACCCTTTTGTTTGAGGCGTTTATTTCGCTTCTCCCAATCCGTCGGCATACGCATAGCATATAAGTAGACAGCATGGCATGTTCATTTTTCGCATTCTTCGTATTTGTTTTATTCTATCGCTTTGGCTATAGTTATCCCTAGGTGTTTGGGCGCGTCTTATCCCTCCAATTAGATTTGTCGACCCTAGGCAGAAAAAGCACGAAGTTCCTTTTTTTCCCCATGAAGTTCAACCCTCATGGAAGACGGTTGTTTTAGTTTATTCCATTTGAGTTCATATCTCAATGGTCGAGTCTTTCTTGACAGTTTCTCTTCGGATACTTCCCAAATTGAACTTAGGTTTTGATAATCATATCATGGACATCTCCGACCTTTGAATGTGGATTAAGTGTGAATTTATTTTGCACTCTATTCTCCAGGGAGGATATTCATGAAGACAGGCATTTCTTCAACAATTTTCTCGAATAGCTACATTTGGACTACAAACAATCTCTTTATTTGAGCAACTCGTTTTGATCAAGATCTCATTCAAAACGACACATGACAGTCTCCACAAGACAGTTTACCCATCTCCAAGTGATTATCGACTTGGTAAATGGAAAACCTTACAGACAGTTTTCTTTATTTGAGAATTCACACTTTTTTTACAACAACTAAGATGCTCCTCAGGAATGAACCCTCAGTGGGTCCTCACATAAGTTTATCAAGCGACATCTCTCCAAAGAAGTCAAAGAAGTTTATCATATCAGTCTATGTTTATTTAAGGAGACATACATTACAATTCAACCGGTCCACGTCTCTTCCGAAGATCCCCGGTGAAACTTTACAACTACAAATTACTATGATTCTACAATCTACAAATTTTTCAACATTTCAAGTAGAGGCTGAGACCAGCTCATGATTCCCATATCATGACGCTCGGGGAGGTCATACATCAGAGACTGAGACCAGCTCATGATTCCCATATCATGACGCTCGGGGAGGTCATACATCAGAGACTGAGACCAGCTCATGATTCCCATATCATGACGCACGGGGAGGTCATACATCAGACACTGAGACCAGCTCATGATTCCCATATCATGACGCTCGGGGAAGTCATACAGTAGAGGCTGAAACCAGCTCACAATTCCCATATCATGACGCTCGGGGAGGTCATACATCAGAGACTGTACCAGCTCATGGTTCCCATACCATGATGCTCGGGGAAGTTCTACAACTACAACAACGTTTACAACGACATTTACATCTACATCTACAAAATTTTGACATTTCAAGTAGAGGCTGAGACCAGCTCATGGTACCCTCATCATGACGCTCGGGGAAGTTATACATTTTACTATTCCAAGTTGAGTTCCAAAAGGAAAGGATATACAGAAAAAACAAGAAAAGAAATTGAACCATCTACTCAATTCATTTGAATTATTACCAACCACTACATTATGGTAACAAGTTTCTCTCCTATTGTCCAAAACACTGTACCCTAGGCGTATATGCTACCGTTATACCTTAGGGATTCCCCATTGGTGGTTGTTTCCTGTCCTCGTGTGGTCCCGCCTCATTGGGTATGTTGCTCCTTTGTTTCATGTGTTGTATCTAGTTCATCCCCTGTGAATTCTTTTCTCACAGGACTTTCTGTCTTGCATTTTCATATCATTGTTTATCATTTGCATTTGGTGGCTTCTTACGGCCAAAAATTCGTGCTACGTTCGTATTTAAGTCCCTCCTATCTCGTCGAGACGAAGATTTCAATCTCCAACACTCCGGATAGGAGAAACTTAAATAGGGGCATCTGTTGCACCCTAATTTTTTACCATAGGACCCCACCTCTTTTTGCGTACTTTCTATTGTTAGTTGACGTTATTTTAATATTTATGGTTTTTGCGACTAACCAACTGGTGCAGATGCAGTAACTCCTAAGGTCCCGACACTCCCTTTTATGTAACAAAATGCAAGGCCCTCGCATGTTAAGATAAATTATTCTCATAATAAAGGTTAAATTCAAGTCCATATGCTCGGTTTCAAAATGCAAGATCATGATACATTGAAATTATTTGCAAATAATACTCATCATAAGGAGATCAAGTTCAATATTTTCCGAGGATCCACATTCAAGTGTTTACTTTACAAAAGGCTATTACAAAGATCAAGATGCTGCTACACTACGGACTGTATGGGACTTCATACTCATAGTAAAACAAGAATACCTTTGTTTGAAATTCTGATGATTTGATGTATGGAAGCCAATCAATTCTCGCAACACGCATTCAAGACCTCAATACAAGCTGGCGGAAAATTTCTAAAATAAATTCTGAAGGTCTACAATATTAATATAAGCTCACAAAATACAAAACTCAAGAAGCTTTGGGCATCCTCATGTGATTAAAATCCAAGACTTAATGCTATAGTCAAATTCAACGTACAAATTCAAGAGTTTTTTTCCAAATTGGTTACAACATACAAGTCCATACCATACAAGGCATTGCAAATCCAAACTTTGGAAAGTTACAAGACATACAAGTCGGACAATAGCAGAAATACTACAACTTGACTACAACTACAGCAGGACAGGTTCAGCTTCCTGGATGGAAATGTGAAGGCACCTCGAGTTAGAGTTTTCTGACACAACCAGTTCAAAGTTGCTCCTCATCCCATTAACTTGTTTGTAGCTATCGCGATTCGCAACATCTGACTTTTTGTAAAAATCCATTCAATAAAGTAGTTACTTTGCTTTGTGCTTGACAACCTATAAGTAAGTGAAAACAATTGTTAACATTCGAGACGGAACCGATGCTCCAATCAAAGGATTGGTCATGAACTCGTGTTTTTTCGCTTTACCGGAAAAACTGATAAAGGTGTCATCTGGTCGAAGCAATCAGCAGAAGAAATTAAGACGTAATAAAGCAAAGCAGCAGAGAATTCATACCTTGAACGCATTTCAGCCAAGAACCATTTCAGACAGCTGGCACCCAAAACTGTCATGCGCTGAACCTTCCTGTGCCATCAACCAAAAAGAAAATCTCAACTGTATTTTTCAAAATCATCTCGATTAATACCCTGCAATGTAACCACATATAAAAGGTTTAATCAGGCCACAACTAATGAATCAGAATGTCGGTAACGAACATGGGTCCATCCTACTCCTCTAAGATGGTAACTACTTCCAAGTACGATTTCACAAACCACAAGGCCAGACAGATGTTGCAGAGTCTTAGAATGCTGAAAACAATAATAATAACAATGACAATCCTGGCATTCTTATTCTGCAACTTCTAATTGACCACATCAGCAAGCCAGTTCCAAATATCACACTTACCACTTAATTTGATCTAGACACACCTGTAGAGCGGACAACTTTGCAGCCTAAATGTTATTGCAGTTGCGTGAAGGTTATTTCTTGATGTTCTGGTGAAGCTTTTGGAGTCGGATGTAAATGCATTGCTTCATGTTTTTGGTCTTCAGCTTCTTTATGAGTTGTGCATTGATCCATTTACATCTGCTCCTACAATGGATTTGTTGTCAGGCCTTGTATCCATTTTCCTTGCAAGATAATTTTGGAAATGCTGATCTTAGGACTGTTAGTAAGAGTAAGATGAGTAATCTCGGCAATGAGTTGAGCGATAAAGAGAGAGAATGAGGGAAGCAGTGATGAGATAAGATTTTACCTGATTCAAGTGTTGGCAGGACTATTGAGATGGTTGCTAGTTCCACGAATGCCTTGGCTGGTCTAGCTATTAGTGATAATTCAAAAAACTTCTCTTCATGCCGAGGGAGCTCATAGGCTGTTTGAAATTTGCTATGTCACAACTTCCTACATTAAGCAAATCCTTCATTCCCCTTGCCAACAAAACTGAGGATGAAGAAGTTGATGCCAATAAAGCTAGCATAGAATGGCCTAAAGATGTCTCTGAAGAAGCAGATCATAAGGATTAATACCTAGGCAATGATTAATTTTTTTTTAAAGCAGTTTCCAACAGTTTTATTGCAGGCATACCTGATGCATCCAAGGCCTATCAAGCTTCCATTAAGGGTGTTACTGCTGAATCTCCCATAATTGAAGCTGATCTTCCAAGTAAACCTCCCACCAACAGTGTTTTTTTTACAAGAAACAGATTTCCACAGAAGACTCTCATAAAGAACCTTACCTGGCTCATGAAATTGCTACACCTCAAAGAACCCTGGTAATTTTCCCGTGGAACTGGGAATAGATGCTACTTCCATGGAATATGTTCCAGACGAGAGAACAAATTCGGTTCTTTGGCAAGGCCGAGTCCCATTTGATTGATAGTGACAACTCTATGAATGCGCTATAACTCATTCTACGCAACTTCTCAATGTTGAGGCAAACACTGCAACTTGTGATAGAGCTGCTACTCCTGAGATTTAGTGGCATTCTCACAAACGTCACAATCCACCAGTCAAGCGCCCGGGAATGAAAAAGTTGCTGGTGCTCCTCATGACATTACCAATCCTAGATATATGAACACTGGTCACTTTCAAGCTCATTACGGGCCATTTAAAATGCCAATAAAAAAACACTCATGAGAAAAAGCCAAAGGGACAGTTGCTCACTAAAGAAATGCTACCAGACACAGCTCGTTTGTCCTTGAGAACTTGACTTCCAACGCACAGACGACCAGCCATTACCTCTTCTTGTGGAAGGTTTTTAACTGAAATAAGGATGAAATAGAAGTTGTCTATCAGCTGAAAAGTACGTAAAACCGTACATGCTCCCTGCACTATCAACTGAAGGCCACGATGAAATTAGATATCAACAAACGTCCGCGCTTCAGTATCATATGCGAGTTTAATCATTCTGGGTTGCTAATTCCTCCCTTGGCCCAAAACCATTGCTACACCCCATCCCCAATACGCACCTCTGGACTCCTAATTCATCATTCGGCCCAAACAATCGCTAGTTACACATGCCAGGTCACACAAAGAAACGATTAGAGTATATTCCATGGAAATAGAATATCCTATTCAGAAATCCAAATCCAATCTCGAAATTAAATCAGTGGCTCATTACTACAATCACCGAAACAGGAAAGTTTTCAAATACATGCCTAAACCAGAAAGGAAATTCCAATCAACAACCAAATCAGCATTCAAGTTATCATTCAAAATTGTTCTTATTCAAGAGCTATATAAAGAGAAGATTGAGATCGAAAAAGGAGAAGAAAAAAAGCTATCGCGAAAAAGGGGACGAATCCACAAAGTAAACGACAAGTCCGAAACCCTAAAAGAGAAAATTAAGTAGAAGAGCTTGCACTTATCTCTCAGTGACATTGCTACCGCCGCTAAAAACCTCTGAGAACAACCATTGCTCAAATCGTCGTCGTCTCAGTACCAGTCGCCGCGAGTAGTTGACGACAAATTCCATCTCAGACACAATCCCACTATCCCCAACTTCCGGTAAGCCATCGATTCATGTCGAGATCATTGATTGTTTGATAGTTTCCGTTTGTGTTTCAGGTGAAGGATATGAAAGGCACGAAAGGGACGATCGAGGGGAAGGAAACGGTGTCGATTTGGGGGACTCAAAAGGGATTAGGGTCCTTTTGTTACTGTGCTATTTTTTTCTCTGCTGTTGTAATTAGTATACCCAGTACACACACATCACGAACCACACACCACTAATCACCGTTAATCACCATGTTCTTTTAGTTAAGCTATTTAGTTAATCAAACTTAAAATAACTAATAATCTCTAACCAGCTTTTTATTTAATTAATCTTTTATAATTTAGTAACCAATAGCTCTTTGATTTATCTAAAAAAAAACTTTTTATATTAATATTAAAACAACCTTTAACTTGTTAACCCTTTTTAAAACAAAAAAAATATAACTTTTAACTTTGATAATTTATTATTTAATTTAATTGTAATTTCTTAGGTTTTATTTTATTTAATAATGATCTATTATTATTTCATTTAACTAATAAATCAACCCTTATCCGAAATAATTAGTTTTTTTAAGATAATAATCCGTTATAAAAACCTATTACTTTTATTAAATATTTGGCTAATTTTAACCTTTCTTTTAAATAACCTTTTAAGATAAACATTCTTCCCACTAATAAAACTTTTATAAATAATTATCCTCCCTTAGTCGAAATTGTTTAATCAATGATAAATAATTTAATGTTTAATGTAATTTGGTTTTAGAAATAATAATGAACACCTTTTATTCCTTAACCAGTAACTTAGTTCTTTTTATAACAAAATAGAAATAAAACACTCCACTCAGTTTATAATAAAATTAAGGCTATTGTAGTTTGTAGATTATCCCGTCTAAAATCTTAATTCAAACTAAAATCAATTTAATCAACTAAAACCAATCAACAACACAAAATACAACCCAATCATGCACATTCACTTTCACGACACTTCCACTCTCACACACTTCAGCGCTTTCATGCGTTTGTGTATGGTTTACTTTATCCGCAATTTATTCTTCAGTATTTATATTATCACAATTTATCATTCTCGTAATTGCATCCGTCCAAAGGAAAAACCTACACATAAGTCAACACTTGTGTGTAGTGCATTCACATTTGCCTCATTCTCCCCATACAATCCTTGATCCCATTCAAGTGGATCGCTTAAGTTAGATCCTACCCCATAGGAAGGACGGTTATCTTTTACAATATAGAAACAAACAAATACAACTCAATTTAAACATTCAAACACAATAGAGAAATAGATGTTAATCATCTTAAGCGAGATAGAACTTCCACACCACATCAATACAATCAATATATAGGGACTTTGCCTTAAGAGAGATAGAGGCGTACTCGTCGATCAATATCCGAGTACTTGAGCCCTTCTCTTAAGATGATGCAAATACTATTTTCCTACAATTTGTGGCGGTTAAATCTCTCTTAAAATGACAAATCATCTTTTCTCCTAAAATCAATCAATCAACTACCCTAAACCCGTAGGAATTTTGACCACAGTCAAAGAACTCCTCTAACCCTTTAGGGGAACTACAAATACTCTGATTCCACTCCCGTAAGGATATGTAGGCATAAGATGCGACATCTTATTGAGTATACTTAGAAATAAACCCCTAGGTCTTTAAAAGCAGATAAACCATAGCAATAAACAATATAAAACAAGAGGTTCCTGTAGGATACTACAGAAACTTAGGATGCTAGTACCTTCCCTAAGTTTAACCAACCCCTGAACCTATAACTCTCTAGCTTGCATTTGCATTGCATTGTGGGAATTTCGATCTTTATCCCTTCCTTTGGACAAATCAAAGTTCGGTTGCAAAATGAACTAAAGATTCAAACTGATCAATAGTTTGGTAGCCTATTTTCACCGCGACACCCGTGGCCTTTCTCCATGTGGGGCATAGATATGATTGGGAAAATTGAGCCCACCGCATCCAACGGACATCGGTTCATCTTGGTAGCAATCGATTATTTCATCAAGTGGGTAGAAGCAGCGTCTTATGCCAACGTTACCAAGCAAGTGGTAGCCCGGTTTATCAAAAAGGATATCATTTATCGTTACGGCATTCCCGAAAGGATCATTACTGACAATGGTTCGAATCTGAATAACAAGATGATGAAGGAATTGTGCCAGAATTTCAAGATTGAGCATCATAATTCATCTCCCTATCGGCCCAAGATGAATGGCGTTGTCGAAGCGGCCAACAAGAACATCAAGAAGATAGTTCAGAAGATGGTTGTGATATACAAGGACTGGCACGAGATGTTGCCCTTTGCTTTGCACGGTTATTGTACGACGGTACGCACATCAACCGGGGCAACACCTTTTTCACTGATGTATGGTATGGAAGCTGTCCTACCATTAGAAGTTGAGATTCCTTCTCTGAGGGTTTTGTTTGATGTCCAACTTGATGAGGCAGAGTGGCTAAGGAATAGGCTGAATCAGCTCAGTTTGATGGATGAAAAGAGACTTGCATCTATCGCATATGGTCGGTTATACCAGAGCCGGATGAAGAAATCTTACGACAAGAAGGTGCGCCCTCGTAGCTTTCAGACGGGCGATCTTGTGCTGAAGAGGATTCACCCACCACAATCGGATCACAGGGGCAAGTGGACTCCCAACTATGAAGGTCCATATATCGTTCGAAAGGTCTTCTCCGGAGGAGCCTTACTGTTTTCCACCATGGATGGCGAGGATTTTACATCCCCTGTAAACTCGGACGCAGTTAAAAAATACTTTGCTTAAAGAGACCCGCTGGACAGAAAAAAGAAAGTCCAGGCAAAAATGGGGCATCCCGGCAAACCAAAAAAGAAAAATAAAAGGTTCGGGCAAAAATTAGGGATAAAATTGAAAAGATGTACACCTGCGAAGTCGAAAACCTGAAAAGGCACTTCGGGAAAAAAGGGTATCCCGGTGAATCGAAAACCCGCAAAGGGCGATTCAGGCAAAAGTTAGGGATTGAAAAAGCAAATGACTGCGGTCCGAGTTGATACTGCACTGCTTAGTGGTTTAGGAGTACCTGAGGGTCGATTATCCAAGTCAATCTCTTCCGAGGACGGAGTATCGAGAAAGCGTCGGAGTCAGGCGAGTCATAGGAGGATCAGTTCATGGTGTTTGTCTGTACCATGTTGCCGACATGTATACAAATTCCTTTGTACCTCTGTACATACTTGTATTTATTTTTGTAGCTTCCTCTTTTTAGGAGTTGCATCCATTGTACAAACTTTGCCTATTTACAGGCCCGCTATCAATAAATGAATACTATTCAGTACTTGATGTTTGTTTCTTGTTTTAACTTTTACTGTTTTGTTTGTGGAAAACGCCGATGTTTTTGATAAACTTGCACGTGCATAAACTTGTAGGCCTCGACCAATAATTGTTAAAACATTGAATTGACTAAATAATTGTCACGGCTATTGACCTGGATATTTCCTTTTGTATAGGATAACTTGTTGTTGTTCATATTTTGCAGGGTCGCTACCTTTGTAGCAAACAGCCGAGTGATCGTGTTTCCCCAGCCAGAGTTCCTTAACGTAGGAGCAGGTTCTAGGTGATCTTATTCCTCCCTAGCAGGTGGAAGTCGTGTTGTTATCCCCAAAAGAGTTAGGTGCGAGCTAGTCAGCGGTCAGGCAGAGATGTGCATCCCTAGCGGTGGGCAGGTGTACGTTTAATCCCTAGTGAAGTCTTCATAGGGTACCACTAGGTTGTCAGTGGTTTGAAGTTCATCCTCGCGCAGGAGTGTTCTTTCTGTTCTCCAGCAGGTTATCCTTCCTCCAATAGGTTGACCATCCTCAGCAGAGTTCGTAACTCTGGATTTGTCGAGATATCCCCAGCAGGATTGTTTCTTCCCCCAGCGGAGTCGGTTCACCTTTTCAGCATTTATGTTGCTGGAATATTTCTATGATACCCAGTTATCCCCAGCGGAGTTGGCTTTGTCCTCAGCATTTATTTTGCTGAAGCAGTGTTGTATCCAGCTTTTCTCCGGCAGCTCGAGCCTGCATTTGCATCTTGCATATATCATCATATCTGCATCATATGTGCATTTACCCAAACGCGTAGCATTCCCATGCCGTATGGAGCATTACGCAATTTTCAAACATATGCATTTTGAAACATAAGCCACGTTGGTTACCTCCTTGTTTTCAGGTGTTTTTCCCTGCAGGTAATTGGAATTCTTATTCAGGATGGCCTTCGGATATTCAAAATTCTTGACGTGCGATATGTGATGATAACGTTCGTCCTATCATGTGTTCCCGCATCAGAGTTGCTTGGTTAAGTTTTTCTTCTTCCCCAACGGAGTTTCCCTCGGATTGCTGTTACGTCAGCGTTAAAAGATTTCAGTGATTAGACCTTTGAAGTCGTTACCTGGCAGTTGACGTCAGAGTTTCCCCAATAGAGTTTTCCTCGGATTATTGTTGCGTCAGCGTTAAAAGGTCTCGTGGATTAAACCTTTGGAGTTGTTACCCGTGTTGACGAAGATTCAACTTATTGACCCGTGTTGACGGAGTTTTTACTTGTTTTGACCCGTGTTGACGGAGATCTTTACCTGTGACTGACAGAGATGTACCTGTGACTGACAGAGATGTACCTGTGATGGACGAAGATTGTACCCGTGTTGATGGAGATTCTTACCCGTGTTTACGGAGATTTCACCTATTTTTACCCGTGTTTACGGAGATTTTATCTGTTTTGACAGATCCTTACCCGTGTTGACGGAGATTTTACCTGTTTTGACAGAGATTTTGATCCGTGTTGACGGAGGTCCTTACCCGTGTTGACGGAGATTTTTCCTATCCTTACCCGTGTTGACGGAGATTTTTCCTATCCTTACCCGTGTTGACGGAGCTTCTACCCATCGTTTGACCCGTGTTGACAGAGAGTTTACCTATTTTTACCCGTGTTGACGGAGAGTCTACCTGTTTTGTTACCCGTGTTGACGAAGATAGTTACCCGTGTTGACGAAGATTGTTACCCGTGTTGACGGAGAATGTTACCTGAGATTGACAGAGATTGTTACCCGTGCTGACGGAGTTATTACCCGAGTTCACGCTTTACGTGGTGCAAATGCCGGTAGTGTCATAAAGGTTCCCCACGGAGTTGGTCGTTCAAGTCTTCGGATGCCATATTAGCACTTTTATTTGGTGCTTCGCCCGTTTCCGCAGAAATGGGAGGTCAAGGATAGTACGTTGACCATGCGCGCTTTACGTAGTGCCTGCTTATTGTAGCGTATGTTTGAAGATTGATTGTGGATTCAATGCCTGTGGCGTCACGTAGGTGGTTGATGATGAAATCAGGTTCTGTATCAGATGATTGATCAGTTGTTGCCGTGACAACCGGATTCAATTTTCTAGATATTTTTCCCCAAGCAGTTTGTGCAGTTTATTTCTTTGGTTAGCAAATTTTCGGGTTCTCTGGTATTCAACCGTCTTTTACCTCGATTGCCTGAAAGTAGGTCGCTTTTCATTCAGTCAGGTCCAAGTCGCTTGAATAGGGGCAGTTGTTGCACCCCAAAATTTGCCTAACCTTTTCTTACTTGGTTTATGTTTCATTGCATTAGCATATCATTGATCTAACATTTGCATAGCATAACATTGTTCATTTAACAGGGGATCAAGTGTGGTTTATATCAAGAGGAGCCTATCTAGAGGACTTATTCAAGCTTGAGGAGTCACCAAAGCCATCAGGAAGAGGGTTGGGTTCTTGAGAGGTTCAGTAGTTTGTATGTGGTTAATCTTCTAATCTGAGGACCAATGCGAACCATCAGTGGGTTGTAGAGCCTTGATCAAGGAGAGAGTGTATGGATAGAGCTCATAGAGTGCCTTAAGGGTCATGAGAGAGCTCAGTCAAGTATTTATGCCAAAGGTGAAGAGCCACAGTTGAAGGTGTTGCAATTAGGGTTTTTGTCTGATCAACCCTAAGTTAACTGTGCAATTGAAGAGGATCAAAGCTCAATTCTAAGTCTTGGCAACCATGGAGAGTTGTGTTGAGATACATGAGGTGATAGTCCAAGATCAATCATAGAATAATTCAAAGTGTGAGGAGTTGCTAAACTAGGGTTCTCAGGATAAAATCCCCTATTTAGTGCCTAACTTTAAAACCACTTATCTCAAGATGCAAGTTTCATCTCCACTTTTGGACAACATGAAACATGTAGAGCATTCTATTAGATTTAATTTAAGTACTAGAAGTCTTCCATTGGATTTATAGAACTCAAGTTATGGTCCAGACAAGTTACAGGTCATCTGAGGAATGTGAAATTTGTCTGTGAAAGTCAACCAACTTCCAAGGAACCTTTGACCTAGAAGGGTGTTTCTCCTAAATTTTTGGCCAACATGAAAGTTGTAGGTTTTGATCGTAGCTTTCCAAATAGTACTAGAAGTCTTCCATCTGATTTGTAGAGCTCAAGTTATGAGGTTTACAAGTTAGGGGTATTTTGGGAAAGTAAGATTATAGGTCATTTGGCATTATAGGTCATTTTCACCATCTTGCAAGCTTTAAATGAAGTTTTGTTCAACACAAAACATGCTCAAAATGATTTTTTTAGGTCAACCATGTCTTCATGATGAATTGATTTGGCTTAGGGTGAGACTTGGTTTGAGAAATTTGGCAAAAGGGGGAATTTAAAGGTATTTAGGTGAAAAATTTAAGATTAATTCATTTTGTGCTCAAACAAGGCGAGTAAGTACTCATTTTAATCAGAAAAATCATTCTAAGCTCTTTGGCGTTATTATACTTTTCATTTGAGGCTTATTCCATGGTGGTTTAATTTATAACTTCACAAATAAGCAACACATCACAACTTGTTCATATGATAAGTTCAAGCTCTCAATTGTATCCATATACTCTCACCAGACCACAAGGAATAAAATTGAAGCTTCTTGAGGAAGTTTTGAGTGTAAATTCATGCATACCATTGTTGAGTTTTTGAAAGAAAATTGAAAAGTGGATATTCTGATTTGGGCCTCCATTGGACCTGTAAAGCCCACGAATCACTTCTATATAAGTTCAGAGGAAGGTTTTGCTCAAGGTAAGAGTTCATTTTGTGCCATAGCCAGAGTTTGCAAGTTGAGTTTCAAGAGGAAAAGTGGAAACGTGATTTCAATTTCAGAGGGATTCAAAGCAAATTAAGGATTGATTCATCTTCAGCATCAAACATAGAGTGAATCTGCACAGTTTGAAGCTGAGAATCATCCCTTAACTGCTCCAATTCGAAGCTCCAACACAGGTATGTAGTTTTCAAAATTGTTGAAGATTCATGTTGATTTAGCATATGTTAGCATGTGGTTAGGCTTTAGGAAGTTGTTTAGATGGATTTTGGATCACAATTTGAAGGATTAGAGACAAATTAGGATGATGTGTGATTTCTGTTTGGAGTTGGTTTGGCTTGATCTTAAGGATTCAACACGATCTATATAGTTCATGGTGATCTAGGAAGCATAAGGAGGAGATCTATGGTTTTAGATTAAGGTTTGGTGATGATCCGAATTGTGGTGTAATTTCTGTTTGCATTCGTGTTTGAGAATCTATGAGGAATTAGAAGAAATGGACAACATATTTGGAATCTACGTGGAAATTGGAGTGGATCTGTGTAAGATTTGTTAAGTTTTGGTGACCTGTAAATGTTTGTTCGCTAGAGAAGACGGTGGCACGGTCACCGGACCACCGTCTGGTTCGCCTGAAGTTTCTCCCTCCAACTAGAATTCAAACGAAGAAGATGAGTTGGGAGCCCTTGGATCTGTTCCATTTGAAGACTTTGTATTCAAATCCAATGGCCACGTTTTAAACTCAGAAATTGATCTTTAGCTTTGAAACGTTGTGTTCCATTAAATGAGGTGGCAGCCTGAGGGCCTTCAGATGCTTTGACCAGTCTAACCATCCAACGCCTCTCTTTTATTTCAGCTTTTTAATTTTGTTTAATTCATTTTCTTTTATTTTAATTGTTTTAATCTTGCAAAATTCACTTTAATTTCATTAATCATCAAAAAAAATAAAATAAAAATATGAGCATGTTCCTGGTTTTTTTCTGGATTTTATGATGCTTTAGTATTTCATTTTTGCTTATTTTTCCATTTATTGAGCATTTTTCCATTTTCTTTAATTTGGCTTATTTTCTTCATGTTTTGTTGATTTTTGTTCTTTCAATTGGTATTGAATTTGGATGCGATTTTTGGCTAGTTGGTAGGTTAGAGATGCATGATCCCCTAGGATTTAATTTAGATTTTTTAGACAACATTAGGTTCTATTTTGGATTAGGATCATTAGACCTTCCATTTTAAGGTTTTCATTTGATACCTTGTGATCTAGGATTTCTTTAGGTGACTTCCCTTTAGATTAAGGCTCTGATCCTTTGCCCACAGATCAATAACATGTTTAAGATCCCCTAGAAAATCTTATATGATTTTAGAAGTAGTTTTAGTATTTTAATTTGATTTAGTACTTAGACTAGTTTTAAGATGCTTTCAACATAGCACTTGCTTTAGAATGACCTCAATGGTGGCCTTTAGTTCATAATAGGTTTTTTAATCTTCTTTGATGGTGCTTTAGACATGTATAAGCTTCTGTTTGCTTGGTGGTGGAGCTTGATTTGGTGTTTAGACCTTCTTTTAGTAGCTTTCTTTGAGCTTGTTCAATTAGGGTTTAGGAAGAGCTTAGTTGTTCTATCTTTCTTCAAATAAACATGGATTGCTTTGATTGCTTTCCATTCTCATCCTATGATTCAAGGTCCCTATGTGAAAGCCTCATCTTTCCTTTGGAAGGATGTGTGGCATTTTACAAGAGGTAGAACCTTTGAGGATGCCTGTCTCAGATGACTGGTTGAGTGTCAGGTTGGATTCCCTTGGTTTCCATCCTGCTTCCCATCATCATCCATTAATCTTGCTGTGAATTCTCCTTTTTCTTGTTGGAGCTTGTTGAAGCATGAGGATGAATACTTCTCTTGAAGATGGCTTGGACTTGAAGTTTCTTGCATAGTGTTGTTTGTTTTGCGGTTTATCTGCTTTGCTGTTGAGCTGTTTGTCTGATGTTTTTGTCTGCTGTAGTTGTTGATTGCTTGACTGTTGCTTGTGTGACTGTTTGGTATGTTGCATTTAGATTAGGTCTCATGTAGATGATTCTAGGCCTAAGAGCATCCTAAAGGTTGAGATTATCTCCCTTTGCTTGTCTGCATTTAAAGGTTGAGTTTCTCTCTCTGCTTGACTGTTATTGATTGGCTTTGCTTGCTGGCTTAAGGTTGAGTCTGTCTCCCTTGCTTGTGCTTTGTGTGTTACCTTTGGGCTTGTTTTCTCTAGAAGTTGAGCTTGGCTCATTCTGCTTGTTGTTGCATTGCATGCATTTTTATTTACAGTTATGTCTGTATAGTTAATTTCTTTTGTTGTTGCTTTCCTTTGCCATGTTCCCCTAGGAACTCTGACTTCTCTTGTTCAAGAGAAGCTATGACAGGCCTTAGGGTTCTAACCATGCATGATAACATTAGTTAGTTTCTCTCCTAACCTCAACCATAGGATCAACTTTTCATGACAACTTTAGGATTGGATCAGTTTCCCTTTAGTGCGTCCGTTCTCTTCTCATCTTCAAACAAAATCAAAATACAGTAATAAAGGTTAATTGACGTCGTACGTTACGAGCCTTAAGCTACTTGAGAAAGGGTTGTTGGAGAGTTTCTTTCCAACAGTCTGGATGTTTAGTATGGTACCCTTTGGGTGACATGCGACGCATTCACTCTCAGGTCATAGTCTCTAGTGCGATATCAGTTGCAAACATCCATAAAAGATACTTCTTTAAAAAACAGAAAACAAAGATCAAACATCTTTTTGTCCTCTTGGACCTTTAATTTCTTAGAAACCCTTTTCAGAAGGAGAGTTTTGTTAACTCCCGGTTCTACCGCAAACGGTAAACGCCTAAGTCTCCAAAGGTCGAGCTGCATACACTAACTGCTGGGACCATCTGTTAACCCTTCTCGGATAAAAAAGACAAGCCTATGTCTCTCGTGTCCCGAACTATGTTTGCTCTGATCTTTCGCGCCATGTGAAAGTACGTAGGCATGAGATGCGATATCTCGGCGAGCAACCTTTCCCCGTAACCCGTAGTTAGGCGAACTACGTTGACTCTGATTTCTCGTTCCAGACGAGAATACGTAGGCATAGAACTGCTGTGTTCTGCCGAGTCATTTTCTTTTCTTTTCAGATCAGCCTTTTAGCATAGATAGATAAACCAACCCGTCAGATAAACACAACAAGCATGGATCCCATCGAGTACGATGGACGTGAGGGGTGCTAATACCTTCCCCTTGTGTAACCGACTCCTGAACCCAGACATGGTAGCGATGACCTTGTCTTATACCTTTTCGTCAGGTTTTTCCGATCGTTTCCTTTCCCTTTCTGTGGGATAAATAACGAAAGGTGGCGACTCTTCTATTTTGCCGACACCTTATTTTCGCGGTAGCGACACACCCGTAGGGGTATATATTGAAGATTAAAACAAAGGCACCTCACCTATCTTCTGAATCTTCTGAATTCTTTGCAAAAAGCAAGAGACGCAAGCAATTCAAAGAACATCAAGATCAAGGAAAGTACCATCGCGCATGACTTTATGGATCAAAGCTTCGTCTACAAGCTACAAGTAGTGATGATGACTCAAAGGAACGGTATAACATTTTTACTTTAGAAAATTTATACAAGTGTTCTTAAAAATCACTTTTCACTGCAAAATTATCCCAACACTTTCAAAACATTTTTAAAATACTCATTCTATTCAAAATTAAGTATTTTCATAAAAACCTTCAGTGTTAATTGATTAACACTTATGGTTAACCAATTAACACATTTCGAAATTATGTGTTTTTGGATTTTACAACAGTGTTAACCGATTAACCATATGGGTTAACCGATTAACACATATAAATTTCAAATATTTTGAACATTGTAAAGGTGTTAACCGATTAACCCTTTTGGTTAACCGATTAACACTGTAACAACAAGCAAAAATGGCAGTTGTTCATGGAAAATTACATTATTTAAAATTCTTCTTACTGGCTATTTTTGCTGTTACAAAATCACACCTGTTTGGAAAGGTTTTTCACTCATATAAATTGATTGCTATTTCAAAATCAAAAGCAACCTTCTTGAAACAAAATTATCAAAATTACTCACTTTCTCAAAATATGAATTTTTATTCTAAGTGTTCAAAAACCAATTTTTGAAAGAAGCCATTGATTAAATTTTCACACTCTCACTACTGTCTTTCACAAAGAACACTTGTGTATCTTATCTGAGTATAATTTGTTTTGAGAAGAAGATCAACCTTGCAGATTGATAAACAACTTTCCATCAAATATTTTCTCAAGAACATTTTTGTGTATTACCTTGTTGTCCAGGATTGTTGGAAACAAGTGAAGTGTATTGAAGAGGATTGTTCTTCAACACTTGGAATTACCTATAGGTTTAGATAGTAAGCATCACAGTTATGTGATTAGGCTTTGCAATTATTCTGAACTATAGTGAAATTCTCTTTCGAGTCAAAAGGGGAGTGGAGTATCTTCGGAGTGTGAAGGGAACCACTATAAATCTTCCTGTGTCTCATTTTCTTTCTTGCCATTACTTTCCGTCATTAACTAATAACCGAAAAAGAACCAAGGAACCATACAAGATTGAAAGTAAATTTGTAAGATCCTAATTCACCCCCCCCCCCCCCCTTAGGCGCAGTTACTACTTACAATTGGCATTAGAGCAGGTTATAGGTAACCTGTTCCAATCTGATCCAGATGGCTTCCGCAAATAACAATCTTGTATTCAAAGATGGTGGCAGTAGCAACAAGCCTCCTCTATTTTGTGGCAAATATTTCGACTTCTGGAAAATCCGCATGAAGGCACATCTAGAAGCACAAGGAAGTGAAATATGGGAGGTTGTTCAAAATGGTCCATTTGTTCCTACAACAGTGCTCAACGGTGTTGGCTCATCAAAACCGTAAGGATCATGGGATAATGATGATAAGAAGAAAGTTCTCTATGACAAGAAGGCAATAAATATTTTACAAAGTGCGCTTGGAATGGATGAATTCTTCTGTATCTCAAAATGTTCAACGGCCAAACAAATTTGGGACACTCTTGTTGAAACTCATGAAGGAACCGCCGAAGTCAAACAATCTAGATTAAATACTTTGAGTCAAGAGTACGAATTATTCAGAATGAAACCAGGAGAATCCATCTTAGACTTGCAGAAAAGATTCGTGCATTTGACCAACCACTTGAATGCACTTGGTAAGACTCTAACCAATGATGAACTTAATCTTAAAGTGCTTAGGTCTTTATCAAGAGAATGGCAACCAAAAGTGACGGCGATCTCCGAAAAGAAAAGTCTATCAACAATGACGTCCACTACGTTATTCGGAAAACTCCAAGAATATGAGATGGAACTTGGACGATTGGAGAAACACGAAATTCAAGAAAAGAAACCCAAGAGTATTGCCTTGAAAGATGAATCCAAAGAAGTAGAGAAAGAAGACAACTCCGATGAAGATGAAAACTTTACTCTCCTTGTAAAAAGACTAGGAAAATATTTTGGTGTAAAAAATAATATTAAAAACTCAAGTTATACAAGAAGAAAGAAGTTCTCAAAGAATAAGGAAAAAGAAACATCAACATCAAACAGAGATATTACATGCTATGAATGTGGAAAGAAAGGCCACATTAAACCAGAATGTCCTAAACTCACAAAGAATCATGATCACAAAGGAAAGAAGGATTTTAAGAAGAAAGCCTACATTGCTTGGGACGACAACGAAATAAGTTCTTCATCGGACTCTGATAGTGATCAAAGCGCAAATCTCGCATTAATGGCATCACATCATTCCGATGATGAAGACAACAAGGTTAGTAGTGATTTCTCTCTTTTTGATGATGATGCTCAAGAAGCAATTGATGAACTTTTAAGTGAGTGCAAAATTATATATATATATATATATATATATATATATATATATATATATATATATATATATATATATATATATATATATATATATATATATATATATATATATATATATATATATATATATATATATATATATATATATATATATATATATATATATATATATATATATATATATATATATATATATATATATATATATATATATATATATATAACCATTTCATCTCAAAAGAAACAAATATCATCTTTAGAAAAAGATATTGAGAAAATGAAAAATGATTTTAAAGATGAAAAGGAAAAATTAATTAAGAATTATGCATGCGCTAAATGTGAGTCACTCTCTTTTCAAATAGTCCAATAAAAAAGGGTCCTAGAAAGATATGAAAAATGACAAATTGGATTGGAAAGTGTTCTTAAGAATTAAAGATTTTCAAATGATAAAAATGGTCTTGGTTATTCAAAATTTTCTAAACCAATTTCTAACAAGACCATATTTGTCAAAGCTAAAGAACAAGTTCCTATTGAAAAGGGTGACAATCATAAAAAGGTTCATCAATATGTCAAGAAGAAAAGAAACAATAAGAAGAAATCATATCCTCCTATATATAAAAGCAATTTTGAACCTACATGTTTCTATTGTGGTATAAAAGGACATACTCCAAATGCATGTTATGTTAGAAATTTTAGTGTTGCTCAAGCCCATTATGTATGGGTAAAGAAAGGAACTAACTTTGAAGGACCCAAGGCAATTTGGGTACCTAATAAAACTTAATTCTGTTTTATAGGTATGCTTGAAGACCTCTTCAAATGAATGGTATCTTGATAGTGGATGTTCGAGGCACATGGCGGGTGACCCAAGCAAATTTTCACATCTAACGCTTATGGCCAAAGGATTCGTTACTTATGGTGACAACAACAAAGGAATAATCCTTGGTGTAGGCATCGTTGGTTCACCGCCTTCAATAACTATAAAGGATGTCTTATATGTGGAAGGTCTAAAGCATAGTTTACTTAGCATTAGCCAATTGTGTGACCAAGGTTTCAAAATCAACTTCACTAAAAATGAATGTTTGATTGAAAATGAAGTTACTCATGAAGTTATGCTAAAAGGTAAAAGAGTTAATAATATTTTATTAATTTCCTTTGATAACGTATCTTTGAATGTTAGGTGTCTCTTGGCAAACAACAATGAATCATGGTTATGGCATAAGAGGTTTGCTCACATTCATATGGAGCACTTGAATAAATTGATTAAACATGACTCGGTTATTGGATTGCCGAAGATCAAATTCATCAAAGATAGGTTATGCAACGCTTGTCAAAAAGGAAAACAAACCAAATCAACTTTCATATCCAAAAATGTGGTGTCCACGACAAGGCCACTATAATTGTTACATATGGATCTTTTTGGTCCATCAAGAACAAAAAGCTTCTGAGGTAATGTTTTCGCTTTAGTAATTGTAGATAATTATTCTAGATTTTGTTGGACTTACTTTTTAATGCAGAAAAAGTGATGTTTTTAAAGCATTTAAGAAGTTTGCAAAACAAATTCAAAATGAAAAGGCGCTAACAATTGTCTCCATCAGAAGCGATCACAGAGGAGAATTCTAAAACGCCGCATTTGACGAATTTTGTGAAGAACATGGAATTCACACAATTTTTCTTCACCAAGAACTCCACAGCAAAATGGTGTCGTGGAAAGGAAGAATCGGTCATTGGTGGAACTTGCAAGAACAATGTTAAGTGACTCAAATCTTCCTAAGTATTTTTGGACAGATGCAGTGAGTACGGCATGTTTTGTAAGCAATCGGGTTAATATTAGACCAATTCTCAAGAAAACCCCCTATAAAATTTTTAAAGAGAGAAAGCCAAATATCTCCTATTTTCATATATTCGGATGTAAGTGTTTTGTCTTGAATAACGACAAAGACAACCTTGGTAAGTTTGATGAAAAATCAAATGAAGGTATATTTCTTGGTTATTCCCTTTCTAGTAAAGCTTTTAGAATCTACAATAAAAGAATATTAACTATTGAAGAGTCTATGCATGTCAAATTTGATGAATTTAACCCCTCCAAGGAGGATATTGTGTTTTGTGATAATGGTGATGAATTTGTAGAAACTTCCGAAGAAGATACTTCTGAAAATATTATTAAAGAACAAGATAGACCCGTACAACAAGATTCCAATGTCAACGATCTACCAAAAGAATGGAGGACTCATAGAGATCATCCTATCAACAAAGTAATCGGAGACATAAGTCAAGGTGTTGCTATAAGATTAAATCTCAAAGATGCATGCTTGGACATGGTGTTCGTATCTCAAATTGAACCTTCCAAAGTTGGTGAAGCTCTTGAAGGTGATCAATGGATTATTGCTATGCAAAAGGAATTAAACCAATTCGAGAGGAATCAAGTTTGGGAACTTGTTCCTAAACCAAAGGATAAACATATCATCGGAACAAGATGGGTGTTTAAGAACAAACTTGATGAAAATGGAATAATTGTTCGAAACAAAGCAAGATTGGTGGCTCAAGGGTACAATCAAGAGGAAGTAATTGACTTTGAGGAAACTTTCGCTCCGGTTGCAAGGTTAGAAGACATTCGTCTATTACTTGCTTATGCATGTTCAATGAATTTTCAACTTTTTCAAATGGACGTCAAAAGCGCCTTCTTGAACGGATACATCAACGAAGAAGTCTATGTCAAACAACCTCCAGGATTTGAAGACTTCAAGCATCCTTCACATGTATACAAATTGAAGAAAGCTCTATACGGTCTAAAGCAAGCACCAAGGGCATGGTATGATCGTCTAAGTAGTTTCTTATGCGAAAAGGATGTGAAAAGGGCAAGGTAGACCAGACTTTATTCATCAAAAAGATAAAGGATAATACCTTACTTGTTCAAGTATATGTGGATGACATCATCTTCGGTTCAACAAACAAGGAACTATGTGAAGAATTTGCTTCAATGATGCAAGGCGAGTTCGAAATGTCTATGATGGGAAAATGAACTATTTCCTTGGATTACAAATCAAGAAATTAAAAGATGGAATATTTATCAACCAATCAAAGTATTGCAAAGAACTGTTAAAAATATTTGATATGGATGAATGCAAAGCTATGTCAACACCAATGGGATCCGGAACCTACATCGATCAAGATGAATCGGGAAAATCAATTGATATTACAAAGTATCGAGGTATGATTGGTTCTTTATTATATTTGACGGCAAGTCGTCCTGACATAATGTTTAGTGTTTGTTTATATGCTCGCTTCCAAGCAAATCCAAAGGAGTCACATCTCACGGCAGTCAAAAGAATCATGAAATATCTCAAGGGAACTTTGAACATCGGCTTATGGTATCCGAAAGGTAGTATTTGTACCTTAATTGGTTATTCTGATGTGGATTATACAGGCTGTAAAACTGATCGAAAAAACACAAGTGGAACCTGTCACATCCTTGGAAACGCATTAGTTTCGTGGTCGTGTAAGAAACAAGTTTGTGTTGCGCTTAGTACGGCTGAAGCAGAATACATAGCGGCGGGAAGCTGTTGTGCACAAAACCTTTGGTTGAAGCAACAATTAAACGACTACGGAATTGATCTTGAATGCATTCCTCTCTGATGCGACAACACAAGTGCGATTAACATCACGAAAAATCCGGTCATGCACTCAAGAACCTAGCACATCGACATTCGGCATCATTTCCTCCGTGATCACGTGCTTAAAGAAGATGTCGAAGTGACCTTTGTGGATACGCATAACCAACTCGCCGACATATTCACAAAGCCACTCGCAAAAGAACCATTCTTCAATATTCGACGAGAACTCAGAATTCTCGATGAAGGTGACATCTAAACTTTTCATAAATTAATGTGTGTAGTTGTTATGTTCTCAAACTTGCTTTCCTACTATTTTAAGCTTTTTTCTGAAATTTCGCATGTGTTAACCGATTAACCCCCACGGTTAACCGATTAACACTGTTAGTTTTTCAATTCTGATTTAAATTTTTAAATGTGTTAACCGATTAACCCCCATGGTTAACCGATTAACACTGTGTGTTTTTAAAAAAAAAAATCAGAAACGAAAATTTGGTCAAATTTTGGTTAAATGTGTTTTAAGTGCTTATTATGTGTGATGCATGTATATTTTAAATATCTCAACCACTATCCTTAGAAACATCTTCTTCTTGTTGACTCAAAGTAATTATACTCTTCCTACATCTACCTAATCATAAATCTCACTTAATACCCACTAAAACCTCTTTCTATATAAACCTCTCCCAATTTACCCTCTTCATCTCAACACAAACCCTAAAACTCCAGAAGAATCTCCAACCATCAGAAACTCACAAACCCTCAATGGCTCCCAACAACAAAGGAAAAGGCAAGCTACCGAAAAGCAGTTCTGCAATTGATGAAGACCTTGCTCTAATGGAATCAACAAAGAAGCGCATAATGGATTTCAAAGTCCGGGTTTGTCAACTTTTTCCGGTAAAATATGTCAATCTTAGAGTTTTTCCAGAACCCTCTTTTGATTTTCCGGCATTATTGAAATATCAAAGGATTGATAATTTTGTTGCTGACAACGGACGGTGTTATCCGGATTTAGTCAAATCTTTTATGAACAAATTGTCAATCCGCTTCAATGAGAATGACCAGTATATGTTAGTCACTATTGTTCATGATTTTGATTTAAATGAAGATTTATCACAAATTGCTGCATCTCTCAAAATCCCGTACACAGGATTTTCTCTCCGAAAAGGTGTAAATCATGTGGATGGTCCGTGGGAAAACTATGATAAAATGGAATATTATTATCGTATCTGCAGATTTTCAAAAGAAGCTGTTATTGTGAGTCAAAAGACTGCTCACACACTATGTTACGTCAAAAATCTGACTGTCAATGATCAGATGTTGCATTACATTATTTGTTATGTCCTGATTCCGAAAGATTCAAATCATTCTCAAATAAATGATTTGGAAATGCAGCTAATGTTTGCTATCAAGAATAAGATTAAAGTCAATTGGATTTTAACCATGATGTACCATCTTCAGCAGCAACTCACCTTGTCCACTAGGCTTCCATATGCACGGCTAATCTCAAGAATTCTCGAGTTAACTAATTTGGACTTGAATCGAGAACCATCAATCACCTTGAAACCAACTTCAAATGAGATCAATGAGATTACAATTTTCAAGAATACCGGCATTGTCAAAGATACCGACGGGACATACAAATATGTCGACGAAGGGTCTTCCGCTTCAAACCCTTCCTATACCATTCCAGAAGGAGGCATCACCAATGAGTTTCTCTACATCACCATGATGAATCAACATAGAGAAACTATGAACCTACATCGAGAAACCACTCAGGCGATTAATTCCCTCCGTAACCTCGTGCTCAACTCTCAAAACTTCAATATGGGTTACAATGAAGATGAGGATGGTAGTGAAGAGGAAGAAGATGACAATGAGGATATGTCGGATGATGAAAATTAAAAAGCACCTATTTTTGTTTTTTTGCTTTCTAGACTTTGTTTAAGTTTAAATTCTCTATTTTGTATTTGTGTTAGTAATCGTACAATGTGCATTTCATTTTGTATCGTAACAAAAGTTTTGTTTTTATGTGATAAGTGTTTGTGATTATGTGCTTACTATGTATGCTTGTTTAAAATTTCACTATTCTTGCTCCTCTTCCTTTTTGCTAATGAGAAAGAGGGATAAGGATTGGTCTCTAACATTTCCCTGTGCAGAAATATTGTATCTCTCTTATGTCTAAGGGGGAGAAGGATTATATGTCTCTAACATTTCCCTGTGCAGAAATATTGTATCTCTTTTATGTCTAAGGGGGAGAAGGATTGTATCTCTCTTGTATTTAGGGGGAGCGCTCTAACTTAGGGGGAGAAATGAAGAGAACCAAGTGTCAAAGAAGAATTTTCAAAGGATCAGTTGTCATCATCAAAAAGGGGGAGATTGTAGAGGCAAGCTTCAAGGCCTTTATGTTTTGATGAAGACAAACTAGTACAACCTTGGTATGCAAGATACTTATACTACACACCCGTAGGGGTATATATTGAAGATAAAACCAAAAGCACACCCGTAGGGGTATATATTGAAGATTAAACCAGAAGCACCTCACCTATCTTCTGAATCTTCTGAATTCTTCGCAAAAAGCAAGAGACGCAAGCAATTCAAAGAACATCAAGATCAAGGAAAGTACCATTGCGTATGACTTTATGGATCAAAGCTTCGTCTACAAGCTACAAGTAGTGGTGATGATTCAAAGGAACGGAATAACATTTTTACTTTAGAAAATTTATACAAGTGTTCTTAAAAATCACTTTTCACTGCAAAATTATCCCAACACTTTCAAAACATTTTTAAAATACTCATTCTATTCAAAATTAAGTATTTTTCAGAAAAACCTTCAGTGTTAATCGATTAACACTTATGGTTAACCGATTAACACATTTCTAAATTATGTGTTTTTGGATTTTACAATTGTGTTAACCGATTAACCATATGGGTTAACCGATTAATACATATAAATTTCAAATACTTTGAACGTTGTAAAGGTGTTAACCGATTAACCCTTTTGGTTAACCGATTAACACTGTAACAACAAGCAAAAATGGCAGTTGTTCATGGAAAATTACATTGTTTAAAATTCTTCTTACTGGCTATTTTTGCTGTTATAAAGTCACACATGTTTGGAAAGGTTTTTCACTCATATAAATTGATTGCTATTTCAAAATTAAAAACAACCTTATTGAAACAAAATTACCAAAATTACTCACTTTCTCAAAATCTAAATTTTTATTCTAAGTGTTCAAAAACCACTTTTTGAAAGAAGCCATTGATTAAATTTTCACACTCTCACTGCTGTCTTTCACAAAGAACACTTGTGTATCTTATCTGAGTATAATTTGTTTTGAGAAGAAGATCAACCTTGCAGATTGATAAACAACGTTCCATCAAATATTTTCTCAAGAACATTTTTGTGTATTACCTTGTTGTCCAGGATTGTTGGAAACAAGTGAAGTGTATTGAAGAGGATTGTTCTTCAATACTTGGAATTACCTATAGGTTTAGATAGTAAGCATCACAGTTGTGTGATTAGGCTTTGCAATTATTTTGAACTATAGTGAAATTCTCTTTCGAGTCGAAAGGGGAGTGGAGTATCTTCGGAGTGTGAAGGGAACCACTATAAATCTTCCTGTGTCTCATTTTCTTTCCTGCCTTTACTTTCCGTCATTAACTAATAACCGAAGAAGAACCAAGGAACCATACAATTGCAAGTAAATTTTTAAGATCCTAATTCACCCCCCCCCCCCCCTCTCTTAGGCGCAGTTACTACTTACACATAATGTCCTCTTCACCGCATACCGTGACAATTTTCCCTTCCATCATATATTTCAGCTTCTGATGCAACGTTGAAGTGACTGCTCCTGCAGCATGTATCCAAGGTCGGCCAAGCAAACAACTGTATGCTGGCTGGATATCCATAATGTAAAAAGTTGCATCAAAGGTCTCTGGCCCTACCTGAATAGGCATCGTAATCTCCCCAAACACCGATCTCTTAGACCCATCAAAATCCCTCACAACCAAATCACTTGGCGTGTATATCAAAACTTGAGTATCCAATTTCATCAACACCTTCTTTGGAAGCACATTGAGGGATGATCATGTATCGACCAGGACATGCGACATCAAAGACCCTCTACACTCCACAGGTATGTGCAAAGCACGGTTATGGTTTCTCCGGGCAGGAGTCAAATCCAGATCAGTAAAACCAAAACCATTATCGGCATTTACATGAGCTACTACCCCCTCTAGTTGATTGACAGAAATCTCCTGGGGTACGTATGCGGCATCAAAATTCTCAATAAAGCGTTGCGGTGTTCCTTTGAACACAATAATAATGACAGAATGGAAATCTTCGAAGGAGTTTGATTTAAGTGATCCACAATCTTGTAGTCACTTTTTCGAATGAGTCTCATAAATTCCTCTGCGTCTTTCGAAAAAAAATCAGTACCAACCTGTTGTTGGATATTCTCCTCAATCATGGCCTTGCCCTTACCTTTGTCATTCTTATCAATGTTAACCTCTGGTGGAGAAAAGATCCTACCACTTCTGGTAATACCTCCAGCACCAACTATATTCTCAACTGACGAACTTCCACCTGTAGGCGCTGTCCATTCCTGTCTCTGCCCATTACAGAACACCTCTTCCCCATAGTTCCATGGGATGGCTTTAGTGCTCTCGTATGGCACAGGTCCCGGTACAGTGATGATAACTGGAGTTGGCCTAGCAGGCGCAGAAATATTGATTGTCTAGTACGAAATAGAGATCGCAGCAACTTCGCTTCTGCTCTTACTCACCTTATCCTTAACATCTTCTTTTACAACCTTGTCGAATTGTAAACGACCCTCTTCAATCATTCTCTGAATACCCTTCCTTAAAAGATCACAACCCTCAGGCTGCACCTCGCATTCTGAGCAGTTAGTAGAACAACCAGGAAACACCCCCCTTTTCCAACAACCTAGCCTTCACAAAACTCAACGGAGTCTTCAAATCCTCAACCTCAGTTATCAGATTTAATTGTTCTTCCTCAATAACAGCATTAACCCTTGTCGCCCTATGATTTGGCATCGGGTTTTGATTCACATTAGGCCCATCGTTGGTGAAGTTGATATCCTTGGACTCAAGCAAATCCTAAACTTCGTGCTTGAAGGCCTTGCAATTGTCAATATTATGGGTCGGGGCGCCTGAGTGAAAATCGCACCTGGCATTCGCATCATAACCAGGATGCAGTTGTTGCACCCCAAAATTTGCCCAACACCTTCTCTACCTAGCTTATGTTTCATTTCATTCACATTAGCATTATCATTTGCATTTCATTGACATGTATGCAGGAGATCCAGAGGTATGATTACTAATCAAGGGCTACACAAGACTGTGAGGCTAACTAAGAAGGTTATTCAAGTGTTCAAGGGTTGATATCCTTGTCAGAGACAGTAAAAGATCCTCAGAGAGAGTGGTTGAAACCAAGTGTGTAGGCCTCCTAACTTGAGAGTTGTGGAAAGTCATCAGATGATTCTGAGGCCATGAGGACGGACTTGAGGTCTTGAGAGAGATCATGAGAAGTGTTGAAGATCACTTTGAGGCCTAGACAGGTCATTGTGCAAGATTAAGAAGGCTCAACCATGAGTGGTGCAGCTAGGGTTTGACTGGGTCAACCCTAAGTCAACTGATGATTTGAAGAAGGTTGAGACCTAATCCAAGAGCCATGTGATCATGGATTGATACATTAAGATATTCTAAGGATGATTCCAAGGTTAACTCATCATGATTGAAGAGTTTGATAAGTTTCAAGCTATGGTTTCTAAGACTTGACAGTGTAAAATCCTTTAGTTTGACCCCTCACTTCAAGACTATTTAACTCAAGATATGATTGTAATCTCATCTTGACCCCAACATGATTGTTGTAGGGCATGATCTTAGATTTAATTTGATTACTAGAAGTCCTTGATAGGGTTTATAGAACTCAAGTTATGAGCCAGACAAATTACAGGTCATCTACGGTATGTGAATTTGGAGCTTGAAAGTTACCCAACTTGCATGGCACTTTTGCCCTAGAAGGATTATTCCTATGAACTTTTGGTCAACATGAATGTTGTTCCTTATGCTCTTAGATTTCCATAGAGTGATATAAGTCCATGATAGGATTTGTAGAGCTCAAGTTATGGCTTTGACAAGTCAAGGGTATTTTGGGAAGTTGTGATTATGGGTCATTTTTGGTTATGGGTCATTTTCACCAACTTAGACATCTCAAATGAAGTTTTGTTCAACTTGAAAGTTGCTCAAAATGGAGTTTTAACTTTGACCATGTATCAAGGAGGCATTGAAATGGCTCAAGGAGAGACTTGGTTCAAGGAATTTTGAAAAAGGAAGAATTAAAAGGCATTAAAGATCAAAAATTCAAAATAAATGTTATGTGTGCAAATAAGGCAATTTAATAGCTAATTTTGAATGGAAATTGAATTTTGGAAACAATGACATCATTATAATTTGAGTTTGAGTTCTTTTTCATGACCTAATGCTTTGTTACTTCATGAGAAGGTCACACTTCAAATCTAAGCCATAAGATAAAAACAAGGGACAAATCATAGCCATTCAGGCTCAGTGGTTCACAAGGAGGGTGTTAGAAGCTTCTGGAAGGCAAAACTGATGGATTTTCGTGGCCACCATGAGTGAGATTTTGAAGAAAAATTGAAAAGTGAAATTCTGATTTTGGGCTTTTGATTGGGCCTTAGAACCTCCATTTGCGTTTTATATAAGCTCATAATCACTTCCATAGCATTTTTTTGGTGAAGATTGGTGGTTGAAGCAGAGAGTGAGATTGGAAATTCAACCAAGCAACTCAAAATCAGATTCTGAGTTCAAGAGCATATCAAAGCAAATTGAGGATTTCATCACCTTCTACATACATCTTGGAGTGAATCTGCACTTTTGTGGAGGCTGAATCGTGCAAGAACCATCTCTGTTGAAAGCTCAAAGTCAGGTTGGTGAATTTCTTGATTATGCATAATTTAGGCTGTTTTAGATAGCATTATGTATGTGGTTAGGATCAGGATGAAGTGTAGTTGGATTTAGGATCAAGAATTGCATGATTAGAGACAATTTAGGGTTGACACCATTTTCGGTTGAGATTGATATCTCACGATTCTTGCGTTTTTAGAATGAACGAGTGGTATGGTTGAGTTGCTGGTGAAATTTAGGACAAGATTCATGTAGAACTCGTGGCGAATGGTGGTCTGTAGAGGAAGTTAGGGTTGTGTGATGGTGGCCGGAAAAGCCACCCGCGATGGCCTTCGTGCGCGCAGGTTGAGAAGTTGTAGAAATTTAAAATGAAGAAGAGATAGTCTTGACCATCCATTCGTGTGTAAAGCTTGACTCAGTCCACTAATCCAAGCGCTCACGTTGAGCCACGTACCCTTCCCCTCAAAATGCAACGTTTTACTTAATAATAACTCAGGCTTTGTTTGCTACGCTATGTGAACCAAGAACGCATGGGTTCGAATCCTGGCGTGTATCTCTTTTTCTTTCATTTTAATTTCTGAAGTGAACATGAGGAATTGTTTGAGCGTTGGGCCTTGGCATCTCTTGCTATCCCCACCCCTCCATCCAGGCCCAATTGTCGCTTGCGCGAAAATAAGGTGCCGGCATGACAGAAGAGTCGCCACCTTTCGTTATTTATCCCTCAGAGCGGGAAAGGAAACGATCGGAAAACCTGACGAAAAAGGGTAAAACAAGGTCATCGCAATCATTGTCTGGATTCGGGAGTCGGTTACGCAAGGGGAAGGTATTAGCACCCCTCACGTCCGTCGTACTCGACGGGATCCTCGCTTGTTGTGTTTACTTGGACGGGTTGGTTTTATTCTATCTACCTATCAAGGCTGGCTGAAAAAGAAAAGAAAAATGACTCGGCAAAGCGTCGCACTTTATGCCTACGTATTCTCATCAGAGAATGAGAAATCAGAGTCAACGTAGTTCGGCCTACGAAGGATTATGGGGGAAGGTAGCTCGCCAAGACATCGCCATCTTGTGCCTACGTACTCTCAACAGGCCTGAGAGATCATAGCTCACGTAGTTTGGGAAACTACGGTTTATTTCCTGTTTTTTACGAAAGAAGTGTTTTTTATTGTGTTTGCGATTTCAACCGCACTAGAGACTATGACCTGAGAGTGAATGCGTCGCATGTCACCCAAAGGGTACCATACTAAACATCCAGACTGTGGAAAAGAAACTCTCCCACAATCCTTTCTCAGATAGCTTAAGGCTCGTAACGTACGAAAGAAATCATTCACGATTACTGTATCTTAAACTGTTTTGAGATGAGAAGAGAACAGGCCCAACTAGGAGGGAGACTATCAAGTCCTACTGTTGTCATGCCATGGATTCATCCTATGGTCGAGGTTTGAACAGGGAACTCCTAGATGTTGTCATGCATAGGTTTCAACCTAAAAGTCTATCATCAAGTCCTTATCAAAGGAAATGAGAGTCCTAAGGGATCATGTCAATGATACACCAAAACAGACAAAGCATCAGCTTAACAGTAAAATGCATGCAATGCAAGTGAGGGAGGAAATGTGTGTGGGGCTTCAGCCTCCACAAGCTCATCTCAACCTCAAGTCAGTCATGAAATAACAGTAATCATACCGAAATATAAACAACATGCTTTCAAGCAATAAACAGTAAACTGCAATCATACAGATAAAAATGAAGTGAAATGCCATCAGGCAAACAAACCACATGGGTAAGGGAGCTGAGCTCTACCGAATACCCGCAAGCAAAGCCACGCAATAACAATACAAGCAGAGGGAGCAACTCAACCTCTAATGCAATCATGCTCCTAGATTCTACTTATTCTAGATGAACTTAATCTAATGCAACAGACAAGTCAAGCAAAACACACAATACAGGAAAGAAAAACAGAAGAAAGCCTCAGCTCCTCCAGCAGCAACTCAGTCTTCAGACTTCAGATACCAATTGCTTTCCAGGTTTCAACCCTACAATATGAGTTTCAACTCATCTTCTCCCTTAAGCTTCAGCTTCTTGATCAGCTCCACCTTCAGGCTTCACCTAATCTTCAGGGATCTTCAAGTATCAACTTGATCTTCATGCTCTTCAAGCTTCAGCTGGAATGGCAATCTTCAAGGATTCATCCTCTTCACTAATCTTCAATGAAGTCTTCATCTTCATGCTCAGGCTCTGCATCTCAGGATAATCAAAACCAGAGAAAATCACTTACTGGATAAGCTGGGGGATATTGAACTGCTTATTTGATCACCAAAGGTGACCTATAAGGGTTCAATATCAAATGAAGGGTTCCCTCAAAAGTTCTACCTCCTAGGTATAGCACTTATCCCTCCAAAGGAGAGAGGTGTATACCCTGGAAGGACTTTGAATCATAGGGAGGAATGGAGGTGAATGATACCATCCATGTTTGAGAAGGAAATTATCTACATCTAAGCTCTTCCTAATCCTAACCCTAAAACGAAACAAAAAGAAAAGAAGAACAAGCTCCTCAAGCTCCCTTAATGCCTCTTCAAGTCTTATAGTATGCTCCACCATGCTCCACAATGAGATACCAAGCTCCTCAAACCAAAGGAAAACTCCAAAGCAAAGCAAACTAAACAAAACATGCCCTAAAGGCAACACAAACAATCATTCAATACAAAAATCAATCAAAAATAGTATATTATTCTATTAAATCCTAATATAAATGCTAGGGGACCCTACATATCTACCCTTAAGTCCCATATATTCCTCATAGACTAAATTGCCCTAAAACCCAAAATCTAAAATTGTTATTGACCTATGTTAAAGCTTTAACCAAATTCTACACTACTTAGAACTACCTAATTAAAACTACCCTAAAAATTATCACAAAAATATGGAATTAATTCAGGGGAAACCTAAAACATTCATCTAACTATCCTAAAAAGATTGAATTAAAAATCCTAAGGGAACTACCCTAATTAAATTCTATAAGATCACATATCAACTAAAAGAATTAAAAAAAAAGCAATTAAAAGTATAAATGTGCAAAAAATATAAAAATGAAATAAAATGGCAATTTTATGGTTTTATATTTTTCTAGACAGAAAATGGAAAGTGGGAAAAAATATCCCATTGAAAAATATTATTTTTTCTATTTATTATGAATTTTTTAAGTGAAATAAAATTTGGACTAAAATATAATATGGGAAATGATGAGGGGTGCAGATAGTATTAATATTCAGTTGTTATTCATTTGGGCTCAGATATGAGGGGTGTAAGAAGTAAGCGTGTTAGGCCCAGTTTTAAACTCAGAAAACAAATTAAAATAAAGGAAAAAGGATAAAGTCGCGGTGTGAATAGCATCAAAATGCAATGCAAATCTGGATTGGGCTGGACACGGGGGTGGCGTTAGCAACATTCGCTCAAAGCCCAGCAGGGAGCTTTAATGAAACGCAGCGTTTGCTGCTGTTTCTGAAATCCCCTCCAAAACGAGTTTGAATGCTGGCCGTGAGATCTATTCCAAGTCAACTGGTCAACCTGCATATCAACGGTCTTGATTTCGTCTTCTTCCTTAAGATGTTAGGGTTTCAGCAACACCATTGAAACACACTTCATGCGCCAAACTTCCAGCTCATCGTGCTCACTCATCTCTCCATCAAATGCCACGATATAAGAACCAATTTTAATCCATTTTTCACGTAGAATATAGTTGTGCCATTGGTTTGTATTGAAACACCATAAATCACGCAAACCGAATAGTGTAACTCCATGAACACAAAACTTCATCAGTTTTCGACCTTCACCAAACTCAGCATTCTTTATATAGAAATGATCCTTATGTTATGCTGATTAAAACTAGCCAAAAATCGTGCATTATCATCCCTTAAACAGCATGTTCTAACTCCATCAAGAATTGACCACCATTGATGAATCTTCTCCAATCAGTCTCAAACTCCTCAAAATGAACCACCTAATTGTCTCTAATGGTTTTACAACAAGAATTCATCCTAGCCATGCCTAAAGTAAGGTGTAGAAGTGGTTTTGCATACCTTGTTTCTTGCAATGGTAGGTGGTGAAAAGCTTCAATCCAAGCCTTGTAGCTCCTCAAAAACAGCCCTTAGGTGATGAATACTCCTCTGCTTGCACAAGATTGGATGTTAATGGCTTGTATCTCGAGATCCAATGCCTTTTGCTCCCTTGCAATTTCACTTGGAACTCCTTCAATTCCTCATCAATGGAGTTGCAAATCAAGATGAACACACTCAGCAATGTTTGTAGAGATGATTTGTGAAGAAAAATGGAAAGGTAATGAAGAGAAATGTGAAGATTCAATATGATTTGCAAATGGAGAAAAATGGATTAAATCTCTATTCTCTACCACCACTAATATCAACAATCACCAACCTTTCACCAATGGGAGTTGTATGCAATATATAGACTGGTTTAGAAAGGTCTAGAACCTCTTAGAATCATCTAGAAAGAACTTGAATTTTCTATGATATGGTATTTTGCATTTCAATTCTCACCACATGATATATCATGACAAAACCCTTGCAACCTTACCATTCTGCCTTAAATATCTCCTTACATGAGATATGTGATAAGATACAATGCACAAACACCTTGTTTATGGACTTTTTCCTTGTTTTGGTTTGGTACCCCATTATGCAAGCAATCAAATTACAAAGCAACCCCATGATGCAAGCCTCAAATCAAAATTGTGGCTGAACCATTGTTCTCAAAATGTCATTTGGAGTCAAAATGACCTATCATATGACATGGTTTGGATTTGTAACTTGGATTTTATGATTTTCCATTTCACTTGAATTAATTTATGCTTCATTTTTAGGCCATTTTTATCACTTTTTTATATGAGCCTTTTCAACATCTCATGACCACCCTACTAGCCTTAAAACATCATTCTAAGCAACTTTGATGTTGAAGATTTTTCCATTTGAAGCTTGGAAGTAGGAGATATGGCCTTATGCTTGAAATGACCTATAACTTCCAAATGACCAAAATGCCCTTGGCTTGTCAAAGCCATAGGTTGAGTTCTACAAATCCTATCAAGGATTTATAGTACTCTCTAGAAATCTAAGAAGATTCTATTCAACCTTCATGTTGACCAAGAGACCATAGGAATCATCCTACTAGGGAAAAAGTTGTCTGCAAGTTGGGTGACTTTCAAGGACCCAGATTCACATACCTCAGATGACCTGTAATTTGTCAAAACCATAACTTGAGCTCTGCAAATCCTATCAAGGACTTCTACCACTCAAATTAAAGCTAAGAACTATCTCTACAACATTCATGTTGTGGGTAAGATGAGATGATAATCACATCTTGAGCTAAAACTGCCTGGAAGATAGGGATCAAACTAGGGGATTTTGCACTGACAATCCTTAGATACCCTAGCTTGAAACTTCTCAAACCCTTCAATCATGATGAGTTGGTCTAGGAATCATCCTTATAGTACTTCAATACATCATTCCATGATCACATGGCCCTTGGATTAGGTCTCAACCTTCTCCAAATCATCAGTTGACCTAGGGCTGACCCAGTCAAAACCCTAATTCTACCATTCATGGTTGAATCTTCTGAATTCTTATATAATGATCTCTCTGGGCTTCATGATGGCTTTCAAGACATCTCATAGGCTTTCTCAAAGCTTCAAGTCTATCCTCATAGTCTCAGAATCATCTGAGGAGCTCCCACAACTCTCAAGTTATGAGACACACCACCTTGGTTTCAACCAATTCCTCTGAGGATCTCTTGAACTTTCTGATGAAGGTATCAACCTTCAAATACTTGATGGGTAAATAAATGTTGGTCAAATTTTGGGGTGCAACAGCTGCCCCTATTCAAACGGCTTGAACCTGACTGGGTGAGGAGCGAACGGCTCTCAGCCAATCAAGGTGCGAGACGGTTGAATACCGGTAAACCCGAAAATTTGCCAACTGCTCGAGTACACGGTACTCTAAGAGGAACAGATCTTCGAACACTGCAATACTAGATGCATGGCCACTAGCTGGAGGAATACTGGTCTGACATCACCGTCAGTTATCCACATTGAATTCTTCTGACATCGCCATCAGACAACCAAAACACCCAACATCGCCGCTGGAAAACAAACTATCTGACAAAAACACCCAACATCGCCGCTGGAAACAAACAGCCAACATAGCCGTCGGAGAAACACTCAACATCGCCGCTGGAAAACTAAATCAACTGACATACCCAACATCGCCGCTGGAAAACTGGAGAATCTGACACACACACCCAACATCGCTGCTGGAAGACTAAATCACCTGACATCGCCGTCGGGAACAAACCACCTGACATCGCCGCCAGAAACAAACAGAACGCCCAACATCGCCGCTGGAGAACTGACTCACCTGACATCACCGTCAGAAACAAACTATAACTCTGGGAAACAAATAAAATCTGACCTCGCCGTCAAGACAAACGTCCAACATCGCTGCTGGAGAGCTAAATCTGACATCGTCGTCATAAGCAAACAAATATCCAACATCGCCGCTGGAGAACTGCAAAATCTGACATCGTCGTCAAACCAAACGCCCAACATCGCCGCTGGAAAGTTAAATCAACTGGCATCGCCGCTGGACATCCAACATCGCCGTTGGGAAAATAGAGAGTCTGACATCGCCGTCATCAACAAACATAACTCTGAGAGACACTCGACATCACTGTCGAACAAACATAATCTCTGCTGGGGAGCTAAAGGGTCTGACATCGCCGTCAAACATAATCTTCTGACCTCGCCGCCAGAACCAAACATCCAACATCGTCGCCGGAAACAAGCATAATCTGACCTCGCCGTCAAAACAAATATCCAACATCGCCGCCGGAAATATAATCTCCTGACATCGCCGCCAGAAACAAACATCCAACATCGCCGCTAGAGACAAACATAATCTGACCTCGCCGTCAAAATAATCATCCAACATCGCCGCTGGAAACACACACAATCTGACCTCGCCGTCAGAGGGAAGAAACTTCATTGGGGAATTAGTCACACGGTAACCGGTAGTTCATAGTCTACCATGCCACCCGGCATTCAGAGAAACTGAGAAAATCGCTTCATTAACACGGTCAGACTTCAATCATGGAGTCTTCAAGGGAGATTTCAACTTCGCCGTTGGAAAACCTGCTGGAGATGACGCTTCGCCGCTGGGGAATCTGGAGAAATATCAAGAAACTCCGCTCCGGGGGGTCCAGAAATCATTCTGGGGGAATCAACTCTGTTGAGGACTTCAAGAATCATCTTGAACTGATAACCATTCTGAGATTTCAGGAATCATCCTGAACGAACACTCTGCTGGGAATTCCAGGAATCATCATGGACAACTCTTGTCGGGGACAAACCAATCATGGCTTGAGCAGCTTCCAAGGACTCGGCTCTCTCGGGGTTTCAGGAATCATCCTGGGCGATCTTCGCTGGGGACTCTAAGTATCAACTTGAGCAACCAACTCTGGAGACTGCACTGGGGCGCTTAGGAATCATCTTAAGCAAACGGCCCTGCCGAGTAATTCAAGAATCATCTTGAACTGAAGACTTCGCTGAGGATCTCAAGAATCATCTTGAGCAAGCGACTCTGGGGATTATGCCAGGAATCATCCTGAGCAACTGATCCTTCGGCGGAACACCTGCAAAACAAGAATGGTAACAACCTAGATCATGTTTACTATGCATATGCTTCGGCGCCATGCTCCACACGGTGGAAATGCTATGCGTTTATGCTAAATGCTATGCATTCATGCACAATGATGCGATCCCGTCAGCAAAATAAATGCCGAAGGGGAATCCTCCTGTCAAGGAGAAAGAACTACTCAGATAGAGGAATCATCCCGCTGAGGAGAACATGGTTACGCTAATATCAATTGGACTCCGTCTGGGGAAATGATCTTCAGTTGACTGCTGCAGGGGAAACAACTTCAGTTGATTACTGCAGGGGGACGAAGCTCTACGAGAACCTGGACCTGCTGAGAGAAAGCGATGTCGATCGCGAGAATAAACTGCGTGGCCGTCTCGACTACTCTTCTGGGGATAAGAACTCTGTGGGGAAACAACTTCAGCTGCAACACTCCATTGGGGGAAATCAATCATGGTCTGATCAACTTCCAAGGATTCGGCTCTCTTGGGTATCTGCAAACTCGACTGAGGAAGGAGAAATCATTCTGCTTCGCTGGAGAGAGTACGACTCTGGGGGAATACAGCATCAGCTGTTCAACGCTCTGCTAGGGGAAAACCAATCATGGTCTCAAATGCTTCCAAGGATTCGACTCTCTTGGGGGTCTGCGAACTCAGCCGGGGAAAGAGAAATCATTCTGCTTCGCTGGTGTAACACGGTGGGAGAACTGACTTTAAACAATGTTGCGGATAGCAAGAGTCGCCACCGACTTTTATTTTATCCATAAGGAAAGGTTATAAAAGAACAGGAAAGACCTTAGAGAATATTTTGGGTCCGGGGGGTAGGTTATGAAAAGGGAAGGTGTTAGCACCCTTTTCATCCATGGTTATCCATGGGCTCTTAGGTACTTAAGCTCACTTTTGAATTGTTTTGAGAGTGTAGTATGTGAATAGCAAAAAATTTCAGAATAGTTTAATAATAATCCGTGTATGGATGTGAAAAAAACTTGTTTGAAAATTTTGTTGGAAATTTGTTTAAGTGTGAAAAAATTTTGAAGTGAGCAAGTATCTAGGAGTAGCCTACCCTAATGTTTTAAGGTCTTTCTTATTCTTTATCCTTTCCTTAGTAAGACTATCCCTACTATAATGGAGTAGGTAGTCCTTACTTTGGATGTTAAGGGACATGTGAGGGACAATTTGACTTTGAAGGCCATTGTGGGATGTAATAAGCACATATAAGGGACCATCATCATTTTTCGAAAGGGACTCGATTCGTAAAGGCAACCATAAGGGACTTTGATGATTTTTCTATTCGAGGGACTTGCTTTATACACCCCACTTAACCATTATTCGTAGGCAACTTGAGGGATATCCTTAGGAAGTGAGACGGCGATTAAAATCGACTTACGTGTGTGACGTGTTTATTTTTAATTATCTTTATTTAAAAGTGATCTAAATTTATTTTAATATTACATACATGTTGTTACACTCCCTAATTACTAACCATAATAATAATTAAATAATTAAACAACTTTACATCCAAGAAACAATTACAAAATAATAAGCAAAATAATTAAATAGCAAAGATAAATAAAATATAAATAAGCAATAATAATAAAGGGGGTTAATTCTAAGTTTACTCGGCAAGACATCGCATCTTGTGCCTACGTATCCTTACGGGAGTGGAATCAGAGTAATCGTAGTTCCCCTCAATAGGGAGGTTAGAAACTTCTTGACTGTGGTCAAGGTCTCAAGGGGAATAAACGCATATTAAGGACACGCTTACGTGGAGTGTAGAAACTCCAAATCTCTACGTTGAAATGTTAAGTTGTAATTAGGGTTAAATTAGGGATTCCACGGCGGGAAACCCTAAAATGAGCGCGGCGGCTCTTTGACCTAATGCTAAGGGTAAAATTGTAATTTTGCCTGCGGCGAGGCATTTGTGAAAATTAGGGTTTGTAGTTTGTAGTTTTGAGGATTTGAAATTGAATGTGTGAAGTTTTACGGACTATTGGCGCGGCGGCCAAACAGTTAGACCTAACCTTCGGATGTGTGCAATGTGACAGAAATAATAGTAAACGCGTGAGATAATTGAATCATGCAAACAGAGAGATAATGTCATAATTTAAACCATGCAAGCAGAAATTTAAAGGCAGAATTTAAAGAGCGATTGTTAAGTTCGCGAGGTTACATGAGAGGAGCAGATACAATATGATAATGAAATTTGAATTGAACAATAATAAAATAAAATAAATAACGGTTCTAGTTATTATTTTAAAAAAAAGATTTTAGTTATTATTTTAAATTTATCTAAAAAAAAGTTTTTCTTAAAAATAATAGGTTTTCATATTAATTTGGAAAAGATGTTAATGTTATTTATTTTAAAAAACAGATTTTTATATTATAACAAATTTTAATAAATTAATGATAACAATAATAATAATAATAATGGTAATAATAATGATAATAATGATAATAATAATAAATAATGATAATAATAATAATAATAATAATAATAATAATAATAATAATAATAATAATAATAATAATAATAAAGCAATAATGAATTTTAAATGTGCCAAATAACCCAACAATGTTGCTAACGCAGAAATGCGCTCATCGCAACCAGATCTAAATCGGACGAAACAAAATTTATCGCAAAGAAAAAGAAATTAAGCAAAAAATAGTATTATTGCTCACACAAAAATGCGATCATCGCAACCAGATCGAACTAACACAAATGTCACGCGTCATGCACACAAATGTGCAAACATCGTATCGACATAATTCGATCAAAAATCTTATATATATAAACTCTAACAATTTAAAAATTATATATATATAAACGTAACAGTAATAGATAAAGAAAAAGAAATAACGGTAATAGATGAAGAAAAAGAAATAACGGTAAAAGATGAAGAAAAAGAAACAACAGTAATAGATGAAGGAAAAGAAATAACGGTAAACGATGAAGAAAAAGAAACAATAGTAATGGATGAAGAAGAAAACTAAATAACGGCAAACGGCACTCACTCCTCTTAGGTTTTTTTCAATCTCTCCTTTTTTCCAACAAGGCAACACATGTATATATAGGGAACAAATTAGGGTTAACACCAAATTGTCAATAATGTCCCTAAAGCCCATTTTAAAGCCCAAACTAAATAATTAGTTAAGAAAAAATAAAATTTAAATAATTTAAAATAATTAAAATAAACTTAAAATAAAAACTAATAATCCTATTGATTCCTAAAATAAAAAATATTATAAAAAGAACAAAATTTTTTTCAATATTTTTTATTTTATGATTTTTTGGATATTTTTATGAATAATTTAGAAAAAAGTGAAAAAAATAATATTTTAAAAAATGATTTAATTAAAATACGAAAATAATAATTAAATAATAATAAAAAACTATTTTTGTTATTTTTTAATGAAAGATAGAAAAATTTAGAGTAAAAATAATAAAAAACAAAAAAAATGACAAAGGTGAGATTCGAACTCTCAACCTCTCACACTCATAACTCCTTACACATGTCCTCCTGCCAATTGTGCCATTTTTACTTTTTAGAAAAAAAATGCATGCCATATGATATTTACCTGCAAAAAGTCAAACGACTACACAAATTTGTTAGTAATTGATTAAATGCAATGAAATGCGACGACAAATCTTAAGGCAAAATTTGGGGTATTACAGTTATTATGATAATATTTCTCACCCAACCTCTCTTTGATGTTGGCAAAAAAAAAATCATGAAGTTTGACTTTGGTTTGACCACAGTTGACCTCAGTTTGACCTTTTAACTGCATTGACCGCTTTTGACTTATCTGATCATCTGACTGAGCAAACTTTTGAGAAAAGTCTTGAAACTTGACATGGGGGTTCTTATACACATATAAGATGTTATGAAGCTCACTTGAAGTCTTGGAAGTCCATTTAGCCTGATTAAAGTCAAAACCCTAGTTTTGGATGCACTGCTTAGGAGGTGCATTGTCTGAGGGAATTGTCAACTCTTCTGACCAATTGTGAATTTTGTGAACCTAGTGAACCTTCTTGGAACACAAAGTCTTGTATTGTGAGGGCAAATTTTGGGGTGCAACAGCTGCCCCTGTTCAATTTTCTGAAACCTGAGGGGTTAGATTGGTATATTTGTCAGTCGTAACTTGGAAGGTTGAAGGGGATTGAACACAAAAGCCCAAAAATTTGCACTCACCAGTGCATGGAGTGATATTGATGGTTGGTTGAACATGATTGAGTGGGCTTAAAGATGCCACTAGGGGAAAGTTCTTCAGTAGTATAATGAGAACTGTCAGGAGTCTGGAGTAATACTGATGTAACAGCATGTCTTCATGAGGATAGAGCAATCAATAATGATAACCCTAAAGCAGTCTTGAAGTGATAAATCTGACCTCAGGAGGATAGAGCAATCAATAGCTCTAAAGCAGTCTTGAAGTAATAATGGCTTCAGGAGGATAGAGCAATCAATAGCTCTAAAGCAGTCTTGAAGTAATAGAATGGCTTCAGTAGGATAGAGCAATCAACAGCTCTAAAGCAGTCTTGAAATAATAATGTGATATGTCTTCAGGAGGATAGAGCAATCAATAGCTCTAAAGCAGTCTTGAAGTAATGATTTCAGGAGGATAGAGCAATGGATAGCTCTAAAGCAGTCTTGAAATAATAATGTAATTTCAGGAGGATAGAGCAATGGATAACTCTAAAGCAGTCTTGAAATAATTAGATGGCTTCAGGAGGATAGAGCAATGAATAGCTCTAAAGCAGTCTTGAAGTAGTAATATGACCTCATGAGGATAGAGCAATGAATAGCTCTAAAGCAGTCTTGAAGTAATAGGATGATTTCAGGAGGATAGAGAAATCAGTAGCTCTAAAGCAGTCTTGAAGTCATGAGAGGCTATCAGGAGGATAAAATAACCCTGAGGTTACAATAAAGCAGTCCCAAAGTAATAAGAAGCTCATCAGGAGGATAAAGTAACCCTGAGGTTACAATAAAGCAGTCCCAAAGATCATAAGATTGTTTGTTGGATAATTAACCTGAAAACAAGGTAGCATTCTGTATAACAACATTAGTTTATGCTTTATGTATGCATGTATGACATGATGCACTTAGGTAATGTACTATAGACATATATGTTATGGTATGATGTAAATGATGTATGTATGCTATGACACTGCTGGAAGTGTCTGGATATCCTTGTATAACAACTGCTGGCCAAGAAAAATAAATCCCGATTCGTTGTTGAAGAATATATAACCCTCCGTCTGCTGGGGATAACAAGGTATAGATAACCTCCCGTTGTTGGGGATAACAAGGTATAGATAACCTCCCGTTGTTGGGGATAGTAGGGTATAGATAACCTTCGTTTTCGTTTGATAGTAGGATAAGTATAACATCCCGTCTTCGTTCATCGTGCCCTTATTGGAAAGTAATTTCCCGTATATCCGTATGAGGATAAAAGAGATGGATATAAATTCCAGGGGAGATTAGACTTTGTGAAAATGGATTAGTCCTACTGATGGTTTGTAACTGTCTTGTAAAGATGAACCGGCGAAGCTTCGTTGAAATCCTTCCCTCGTTCGTCCTTAGTAAATACTATTACTGCATTTTCATGCATTTCTGGTAAACATCAATCATATTAAAAGGCATACATACATTCAAACACAACCAATGGACGTTTCGCTTACGTAAATAGGGTAAAAGTAAATCTGGATTCAAAAGATGGAGTTTATTTATATCAAAAGTGACCCATACACGGGTAAGTTTGTACAAGGAGACATAAACCCTAGTAAGAGAATTTTGTCATGAAGTTTTAAAAAAAGAATCAGCTATGTGGGAAATAATCCTATTGAGTTTCAATTCTACTATTGCCACTCAAGTATCTCATCTTCTTGCTGTTGAGACGGAAACGATTGGATTGAGCTTTATCTGTTTGAGCTTGAGTAAGTAGTACAACTGGTTGCAGTTTCATGAGTGATCCAAACGAGACATAGTCATACGCTTTAATCCCTAACTTTTGCCTGGATTGCCCTTTCAGGTTTTCAATCCACCGGGATACCCTTTTTTGCCCAAGCCGCCTTTTCAGGTTTTCGACTTGCCGGGTGTACATCTTTTTATATATATATCCCTAATTTTTGCCCAAACCCTTTTGGTTTGCCGGGATGCCCTTATTTTTGCCTAGGCCTGTCAACCTAGCGGGTCTCTTTTTATGCGTAGTATTTTTTAACTATGTCTGCGTTTACAGGTTGTGGGAAGTCTTCACCATCCATTGTAGTCAGTATCATGGCACCTCCTGAGAACACTGTCTTGACTACAAATGGTCCCTCATATGTTGGAGTCCACTTGCCCCTTCAGTGTCAATCTCATTGCAGTATGCAGGCTTCTCAAATCTATCAATGGTAATCTTGGGAGCTTCATCATCCCAGCTTATCTCAAACATAGATGCCATGGTGGCCAATGCGTCTGCCAACTGATTCTCTCTTCGTGGAATATGTCCAAAAGTAATCTCTTTGAAATGTGGGATCAAAGACAACACATGTTCTCTGTAAGGAATGAGATTATCATGCTTTGTATCCCAATCTCCTTTAATCTGACTTACTACCAGAGCTGAATCTCCATACACCTCAAGGAACTGAATCTTCATATCAATAGCAACTTGCATACCCATGATACATGCCTCATACTCAGCCATGTTATTGGTACAATAGAAACAAAGTCTGGCAGTAATCGGGGTATGACAACCTTCAGGGGAACTAATCACAACACCAACACCATTACCATGTGCATTGGAGGCACCATCAAAAACCATAGTCCATCGAGATCCTTGTTCAGGTCCGTCATATTGTCCAGGTTCTTTGGTAACAGACATAATGTCTTCATCAGGGAACTCAAAATTCATTGACTGGTAATCACCTACTGCTTGATGAGCCAAATGATCAGCAACAACACTCCCCTTAATGGCCTTCTGAGTAGTATACTGTATATCATATTCCGTCAAGATCATTTGCCATCTTGCAATTCTTCCGGAGAGAGCAGGTTTCTCAAATATGTACTTGATTGGATCCATCTTCGAAATCAACAAGGTAGTATGGGTCAACATATACTGTCTTAGTCGGCGAGCAGCCCATGCCAAAGCGCAACAAGTTTTCTCGAGCAGTGAGTATCTTGTTTCACAGTCGGTAAACTTTTTGCTAAGGTAGTATATTGCCTGCTCTTTTCGACCAGACTCGTCATGTTGCCCCAATACACACCCCATTGAGTTGTCTAATACTGTTAAATACATAATCAAAGGTCTTCCATCAACTGGTGGCATTAAAATTGGAGGTTCTAGCAAATATCTCTTGATTTCATCAAAGGCAGTCTGGCACTCATCATTCCATTCCATCACCTGATCTTTCTTCAACAACTTGAAGATTGGCTCACAGATGGTAGTTAATTGGGAAATAAATCTTGCAATGTAGTTCAATCGTCCCAAGAAACCTCTAACCTCCTTCTCAGTACGGGGAGCTGGCATCTCTCGTATAGCTTTCACTTTTGCAGGATCCACTTCAATACCTTTTCCACTGACAATGAAACCCAGGAGCTTTCCAGATCTAACTCCAAAAGTACACTTGTTTGGATTTAATCTCAACCTGTATTTCTTCAACCTCTCAAACAACTTGTGCAGATGATCAAGATGTTGTTCTTCATTCCGAGACCTGGCTATCATATCATCCACATATACCTCTATCTCATGATGAATCATATCATGAAACAAAGCCACCATGGCACGCTGATATGTTGCCCCTGCATTCTTCAAACCAAATGGCATTACCTTATAGCAAAAGGTGCCCCACTGTGTCACAAATGTAGTCTTCTCCATATCTTCAGGTGCCATCTTGATTTGATTGTAACCAGAGAAACCATCCATAAAAGAGAATACCTTATGCTGAGCAGTGTTGTCTACCAGGATATCAATATGAGGAAGTGGAAAGTCATCTTTAGGGCTAGCCTTGTTCAGATCTCTGTAGTCTACACACATACGTACCTTACCATCTTTCTTAGGAACTAGTACCACATTTGCAACCCACTGAGGATAAGAAGTTACGGCCAAGAACCCTGCATTGAACTGTTTCATTACCTCTGCTTTGATCTTTTCTGACATTTCAGGACGCATACGACGAACCTTCTGCTTCTTTGGACGACAATCTTCTTTCACTGGCAAACGGTGAACCACAATGTCTGTATCCAACCCTGGCATATCTTCATAAGACCAAGCAAAGATCTCCACATAGTCACGTAGCATCTGAATCAACCTGCTCTTGACACTGTCCTATAAATCAGCCCCTATCTTGACCTCTTTTCTGTTTTCTTCAGTTCCCAGATTCACAACTTCGACTGGCTCTTCATGTGGCTGTATAGCTTTCTCTTCTTGTTGTAACAACCTAGCAAGCTCTACAGGTATTTCACAATCGTCCTCGTTTCCGTCTTCAGTTTGATAGATCGGATTCTCGAAATTGTAATTGGCAATAGTAGAACTGTTATCAACTGGATCCAGAGTGGATGAGGATCTGCATTTTAGTGACGTGGGTGTGTGTAAGAACACATAGCTGATAAAGCAAAAATAAAAGAAAAAGAAAGACAAGGAACACAATATTTACGAAAACGAAACGTCCATTGATTTTATTGAATGAAGTATGCAAATGAAATGACAACCCGTAACAAGCACACCATTGTGCCCCGGGTAAGGCACATGGCTTGATAAATTTAAAAACATAACACAGTAATAGTATTTACTCCTGACTAAAGGAGATAGGGATAACATCTTCAGCTGTCCAATTATTGAGTCCAGCACCCACAGTAGGAAAAATCCATGCCTCCAAGTTGTAGTCTTCATCTTGATCTCCCACAGCATTGATAACCCCTTGATTGGTGATACGAACAGCACGGGCACGACGGACAGCCTTCTGGGACTCTGCAGTGAAACCCAAACCAAACTTGTCAGACTTGTATGGAATATCAGGAAGCTGACCCCAAATAGTACAACCACCTTCTTCCACCACAGCTTTTGCATCATTGAGGGAGGCCATTGCCATTGTTGGAGGGTTTCTGATGACCACAGGGACCTTCTTCACAGCAGGAGGAGTCACACAATCCTTAACAGCCCAGGGAACCACTTCAAATGACTGACATGGAGTTTCAATGTATTCACCTTCTACTTCCAGATACTTGAAAGTGTTTACATGGCTGACAAAGTATTCTTCCTCTCCAAAGACAGTAACAACTTTTCCATTCACCGGATATCTCAACTTTTGATGTAATGTGGAGGTCACAGCACCTGCCCCATGGATCCAGGGACGACCAAGCAGACATGAGTACGAAGGACGAATATCCATCACATAGAATGTAGCAGTGAACACCTGAGAGCCAACCTTGATTGGAAGATCAATTTCCCCATGCACTACTCTTCTAGAACCATCAAAAGCCTTTACCACAATATTACTGGGCTTCAATACCGTATCTTCAGGACTCAGCTTGTTCAGGACTTCCTTAGGCAACACATTCAGAGAGGAACCATTGTCTATCAGCACATGAGACAGGGTAGTGCCCCTGCATTCAATTGAAATATGCAAGGCCCTGTTATGATCCCTCTTGGCAGGGGTCAAGTCAGCATCAGAAAATCCTAACCCGTTGTCATGGGTCAGGTGAGCAACACAATTCTCAAACTGGTCCACAGAAATTGCACTGGGTACATGAGCCATCTTTAGAAACTTGATCAATGACTTGGCATGAGCCTCAGAACATAATAACAGGGAGAGCATAGAAATCTTTGAGGGAGTATGCCCCAGCTGATCAACAATATCATAATCACTCTTGCGAATGATTTTCAATACTTCTTCCATCTGCTTAGAGAGGTCATCAGCAGCTGGCACATCAGTAGATACAGGCTCAATAACAGGACCCTTGCTCCGAGCATCATTGGTGGAAGTAACAGCAGGAGTAACTGCACTCTTAGAAGCAACTGGAGGAGAGAAGACTCTTCCACTACGAGTGACCTTGCTAGATCCAGCAATATTATCAATGTCAACAGGCATATCAGGTAAAGGCTCCTGCTTGACACCATGGATGTAAACATCAGACCCATAGTGCCAAGGCACTGTTTTGTCAGATGTATAAGGAATAGGACCAGGAGTGGTAATGATCAGAGGAGCTACTCTGGCTTCAGCAACAACTTTCACAGGACCTTCAGCAGTAATCTTGATTGGGCCCTGATGAGTGATTTTAATGGGACCCTTTGAAGTGATTCTTAGTGGTACCTTGTCAACCATGTCAACCTCTTCAATCTTCTTACCCTGAGTCAGATGATCCACCATACTTTCTACAGATGCTGGTCTTCTTTCAAACACTATAGTATATTTATCCATGAGATGTTGAATCCCATCTCACAAAATGAAGCAACTATCCGGCTTATAGGTACAATATAGACAATCTTCATGACAACCTGGAAAGATCCCAGCTTGTACTAACCTCTTTTTGATAACAGACAATGGTGTGCTCAACTCCATAACTGAATAGACATGCAGATCTTCATCAATATCTTCATCAATGGCGTTGACAGTCTTCTCGTGATTTGGCATTGGAGCTGTAATCACATTTGGAGTACCTGGTGGATCAAACTCAATTTCTCCAGCATCAATCATATCTTGAATTTTGTTCTTCAAGACCCAGCAGTTATTAGTATCATGTCCTGGACAGTTTGAATGATATGCACATCGTGCATTGGGATTGTACTTGGGAGAGGTAACATTGGGATTCTGAGGGGCCTCCCTCAGGGTAATAAGTTCAGCTTTCAACAAGTGTTGCAATGTGTTGCACCCCAAAATTTGCCCACCGGTTTTCCGACTTTGACTGGCTTTTGCTTCGTTTTTCATCTGCATATCATTTTCGCATTTTGCCCGTATTATCAGCCGGATTGAATTTGTCAGGATTTTAGCCGCTTTGCTCGCGTTTCAGGCGAATCAAATTAGTTCAAACGAAAAGCTCAGTGTCAAAATTGAGCGAAAGTCGCTCTCCTCTTGATAATTCAATCCATGTTGATAATATCAGCACATTTCGGTGCTCGCCCGTTTTCCCATGGCATTTTGCATTTATTTATTTATTTTTTGTTTTATTTAATTATTTAGAATAGTTATTTCTTTCTTTCTTTAGAATAGATTTTTATTTTCATATAGAAATTATTTTATTTTATTTTAGTATTTTTTTTAAATAGTTTTGTTTAGATTTATGCATTAAATAGGTTTTTTTTTTAATATTAGGATTTATTTGTAATTAATTTTATTTAATAGTTTTGTTAGAATTTTCTTTTTAAAGTTATTCTCATTTTATTACATTAGAATTAGTTTTAGTATAGAATATATATTAGTTATTATTATTGTTTATTTATTAATTAGTTTAAAATAGTTTTTATTATTTAATTTTAATTTTTTTTAATGTTCATATAATATATTTTTCTTTGTGTATATAAATTAACCAAAATATAGTTGTCCTAGTGGATGGACTAGCTTGTATTATACTGGAGGTATGGGGTTCGAATCCCATCTGCAGCATTTTTCTGTTTTGTTTCGTTTTATTATTTTTGTTTTGTACATATAGTTATTTATGTGATTTCATTAACGAATATATATATCTGCCACAGCGGTAAGGCTTGTGTGTATTATATTGAAGGTTGGGGGTTCGAATCCCAACTTCAGCGTTTTATTATTTTTTCCGTTTTATTCTTTTGTATAATATATACTGTGTTTGTGCGCTTTGTTAACAAGAGGAAATCCGTCCCAGCGGATAAAGTGCTGTGTAAGTGTATAAAGGATGGGGGGTTCGATTCCCACCCAGGCCTTTTGTGTTTTTTTTTTTATTTATTTATAAAGTTTAATGCCACGTGGCAGCCCTATATAGGGTACCCCAACCCTAATTCCCTCAGCCTCCAAGACAACCCTAAACCTCAGCAGCTCCAAACCCTAAGGGGTCCCTAACCCTAGCGGCCACCCAAACCTATCCCAAAACTCCTTCCCGTGTTTTGTTCATCCGCCACCTTCAACTCACCATTTTTTCGGTAGCCTACCTTCATCATCCTTCAAACCCTCTCCAATCTGTAATCAACAAACAATAGAAAAGTCATTCCAATTTCAGAAAACCATTCAAACTCCATCAACTCAAACTCGTGTAACCCTCATTCACTGAACAACCCACTTTCCGTCATCTCCTTCAAAATAAACCGTAATCACCCATTAACGCACCACCATAACTTTTTTCTGAAAACTATCCATCAAAACCAAACGAAAACCCTCTTTCGCCCAGATTTCACCATACAACAACATTTCAAAACCTCGGCCGCGATTTTCTGTTCGCCGGAAACCCATTAAGCAAAAACTCAAACTCAAAATCAAATCCAGAGCGAGAATGACGAAATCGCGAGAGAGAAAAGGTTGAGTTTGGTGAGATGGAGTGAGACTGAAACGAAAGTGAGACGGGAAAGTGAGAGTGGGAAACGGAAAATGAATAGAGAGCAAACAGAGAAAAAATAGAGAGGGTGAGGAATGTTGGATTTGAAAACGTGTGAGGAAGAAGACCGTCTGGGTCTCCGTCTTTTTTTTTTCTTTTTCTTTCTTTTCATTTGTTTTGCTATTTTTTTTTTATTTATTTCTTTTTTATTCTTGCAAATTTTGGTTTTTTTTATATTTTATTTTGATTTCTGGTTTGGGCCTCTAAGCCCAACCGTGTCCATCCCTTTTATTCTCCATCCACAATTTCTTTCATACCCCTCTGTTTTTATTTTGAATTGTAAATTAATTTGTAGTTTTTTTTTATTTTTTAAAAAGTATATAATATTTAGTTTGTTTATATTTTTTATTTTATCCCAACAACAGTTTTGTAAATATTATATTTTTATTTGATTGTATATGTATTATATTTAGGAGTTTTTATACTTTTCCTTTTAGAGCGTATATATATATTATTCTATATTTTGTTTTATTTAGAAGTTGAGTATCAATTTATATTTAGAAGTTTATTGCAAGTTAGAGTTGAATTCTATTCCTTTTTTTATTGGACATTTATCCATCTTCGTTTATTTTTTTCTTTTTCCACCGTTTTGGGTCGATGACGAGACCTCCGTAATTCATTACCAGTCAAATTATTGATGAGTAATGTTGGATCTGAGACCACCCCTTTTCTCTCTTCTTTATTTGTCCCAATTCGATTCAAAAAACTTTGTCAAACAATTTTCAAAATCAAATTATCTTTGTATTGAATTAAAAGAGGGGATTAAGTGTAGACTTTCTTCCTCTCCGAGTGTTGGGATGCCCACTGTAGTGAGGGTGGTTCCGACACTCGTCTTTCAATGCGAAGACGCTTCCCATCCATTTTCAAATCTCATCTCCTTAAAATCAATTCTTTGTATTGAATTAAAAAGAGAAGATTGGGTGTAGACCTTTTCTTCTTCGAGCGATGGGATACCCACTGTAGTGAGGGTGGTTTCGACGCTCGTCTTTCAATACGAAGACGTTTCCATACCATCTCTCCTAAAACCTCGGTCTCGTACCGAGTCCATTTTCAAACCATAATAAATTGATTTCTCTTTGTATCGAATTAAAGAGAGAAGATTGGGTGTAGACCTCTTCTTCTCCGAGTGATGGGATGCCCACTGTAGTGAGGGTGGTCTCGACACTCGTCTCTCGACACGAAGACACGCCTTTATCCACCATTTCCTTTCACAACTTCCTTTCGTAACCCTTGTCACCTAAAACCTCGGTCCCGTACCGAGTGCGCTTTCAAACTTCTTTTCACAATAAAAATTGAATGGTCGTGGAGTGGTTAGGCGTAGGCCTTCTCCTATCCCGAGTGCTGACGTTTACCGTAGGGTTCTCTGTCGCAAAGTACTTACCTTTCAAAACCAAAAACACTTTAATAAGAGAACGAAGCTCTCTTTATGTTGAATTAAAGAGAGAGGATTGGGTGTAGACCTCTTTCTCTTCGAGTGTTGGGATGCCCACTGTAGTGAGGGTGGTTTCGACGCTCGTCTTTCAATACGAAGACGCCTCATTCGCCACACCCTTTTATAACAAGAACTTTGAGATAACGAATTGGGTACTACCCGTAGGGGTTACTATCCGAGGACCTGTCTCGCCCCCTAAAAAACAATCCAATCAATCAAATGTGACTTCTTGCCCCGCGCGGCGAAAACTAATCAATTTTTCAAAAGGATATGTTACGTCCGTTCTACCGCAAACAGGTAACGCCTAAGTCTCCAACGAGCGAGCAGCGAAATACCTAACTGCTAGAATGCGCACGATAGCGTCATCCATAAAAAACATCAACACACCGTAGGCCGAACTACGGCTGCTCTGATTTCTCATACCAGATGAGAATACGTAGGCACAAGACGACGATGTCTTGGCGAGCACACTCCCCCCATATATCTGTAGTTCCCCGAACTACGTCGACTCTGACTTTCTCATATCTTTTGAGAATACGTAGGCCTAGGACCGCGAAGTCCTACCGAGTCTGTTCTTTCTCTTTTCTCCCTCTGTTACCTCTCTTTTCGCGTTTCTAAACCCTTCTCTTTATCTTTTAGAACACTCTTTTTATAGCATAATATTTAAGCAGATAAATTCACACATCGACAAACAAAAGGTTCCCATCGAGTACGATGGATGCGAGGGGTGCTAATACCTTCCCCTCGCATAACCGGCTTCCGAACCCGTTCTTGGTCGCGAGACCATCTTATCCATTTCTTTCTTAAGGTTTTCTCGATATTTTCCTTTCCCCTCATGGGATAAATAAAGTTCGGTGGCGACTCTTCTGTCCTTTCTTTTCGCCTCCCCGTCGTTGCGCGATGCATTTTTCGAGTAGCGCCAGCTGGCGACTCTGCTGGGGATGTCCTAGCGAGCCAGACCTATTTTGTTTGTCGTGTTTGTGTTTTATTTGCTTTTATTTTTTATTATGTTATGTTCTCTAACCTGTTGGGTTTATTGGATGGTTTGTGAGATAAAGCTTTCTACCCGAGCTTTCGAGTATACACTAAGATTAGGAGGTGGTTTCTTTCTGATTTGCGAGACTTAGGACTCGTTGAGTTGGATCGAATCCCACCGCTCAGATAGACCCCTTTGGGATGATTATGTCTTACGTGTAGTCGTAATGGCATTCTTATTTCCATCTTGGGAGTCCTTGACTCTGAGGACCTTTTGTAGAGCCTTATTCCGAAGGTTGCTAAAACATAACTCTATGTTCATCCTTTTGAAAGAATTACCGTCTTACGAGTAGTCGTTCTGATGGAAAACTTTTGAGGGTTAGTGCATGGGACTTTGTTTGAAAAGCCTTTGGAATACCCTCTTATAAACCAATAGATTGCCCACCCGAGGTGAGAGATATCTCGTCGTGTTGTGTTGCAAAATTTGTGACTTTGATCCTTTGTGTGTTGCATTTTGCATTGCATTTCATTTGCATCTCATTTTTGCATATCCATCCTCAACCGGAGCAGAGAGCTTACCAGTCTTTTGTCCAACCCGCAGTTGATTTCCCGACATTCACATTGGATTTGAGTTAGCTTCTGGAAGGATCATGGACTCAGAGGAGCAGAATTTGGTTGTTACGAGGGCAGAGTTTGAGATGATGAAGAATCAGTTGGACCAGCTCATGGAGGCCATGTCAGCTATGACAAGAGGAGAGACCAATGTTCAGAGGACTCCGGTGAACAATGCTGCTCGAGCTCAGCCTGTGCAGATTCCTGTCGAAGATCAAGAGCATACTATTGTCAGAGATAGAGATTCATCTTCTCTCCATGACTCGGACTATCAGAACTTCACTTTCTCTGTGCCAAATTCCCAAAGGGTTGTTCCAAAGATTAATCCTAAAAATCCACAGACTGTTGAGTTTATGAGAAGGTATCTGTTGCACCCTAAAATTTGCTCAACCTTATTCCTTGGTTCATGTTTTAATATCATTATCATTAGCATTTAGAGTCATGTACATAGACTAACCATCTGCATAGCATAAGCATAGCAAGTCATTCAACAGGGGACCAATCATTATTTTCATCTCTAGAGGCCTAGCAAGAGGTTATTATCCCAATTCAATCTCATTCAAATCATCAGGAAAGAATTTGAAAGCAAGGAGTTCAGCAGATCAAGCCTTGAGACCATCTCCTAGCTGAGGGTATCTGAGGACCAACAAGAGGATTGTGAGCTGTGGAGTGAAGGCATGGAGAGTATCTAGACATCTTGAGAGACTCAAAAGGTCATTTGGAGAAGAAAATAAGTTGTTGAGGTGATCACAATAGTTATAACTGAAGGCAGTCAACTAGGGTTTCATCTGGGTCAACCCTAGGTCAATTGACTGACTCAAGAGGGCATTCAAGGCTATTGGAGAGATGTGGGGATCATTGAACATATAAAGAAGGATATGGAGATATGACAAGGAGAATTCAAGAGAAATCAAGGAGAAGAGGAGTTACTAAATTAGGGTTTCTCTGTAAAATCCCCTAGTTTAGGTCAAATTTCCAAGCAAAATAAGTCAAAATGCTAGCTTCAAATGGCTTCTTGGCCAACATGAAACTTGTAGAGGATCTCAATACCTTTAATTTGAGTGGTGGAAGACCTCAAGGAGATTTATAGAACTCAAGTTATGGTCCTTGCAAGTTACAGGTCATCTGGGGTGTGTGAATTTTTGTCTGTGAAAGTGACTTGACTTCCAAGCTAGTTTTGCCCCTCAAGGAGATTTCAAATGAATTCTTGGTCAACATAAGAGTTGTTCCTCATTGTCTTAGCTTTCTAGAATGGTATGGTATGCCTTCATATGATGTGGAGAACTCAACTTATGGGCTTGGCAAGCAAAGGGTATTTTGGGCATTTGTGAATTACAGGTCATTTTAACCTATACCCAAAACTCATACAAGGAGGCCTCAAATGGAAAAACTTACAACATCAAACTTGCTCCAAATGGGATTTTAAGTCTAGAAAGAAGGTCACAAGTTATTGGAGAATCTCATAGCATGATGTTACAAAATTGGTCAAAATATGAACTAAAAAGGCTTATAAAGTGAATAATTTCAAGTTGAAAAATGGTTTGGGAGATTTACAAGTCCAAATGAAGACTTCCAATATATGATTTTGAATGGAAAAACAATTCTAAGAACAATGGTTCACACACTTTTTTGAGTTTAGAAGGAAAAAATGAAGTTATCCATGGTTGCTTACCTTTTAAGAAACATGATCAAAATGAACCAAAGTTGGAAAGCAAGGGAATGTGCAAGATGGATCTAGAATGTTCATTTGGGGTCTATATATTCATGAAATGTGCATTGATCAAGGGTTGGCCTCATTTGCACCAAGAATTTCACAAGATCTCTCATTCTTTTCATTGAAGTTTCATTGCAATTCTCACAAATTCTTCACCAAATCTTCATCATAATCAACCTTCTCATACTGATTCATCATCATATAGTATAATTCAATCAAGAACGAGGTGGTTATCATCCATTTTCGAGCACTTTTTTCAAGAGCATCAAGATTGAAGTTGCAAGTGGATGGCATAATTCTGGCCAAATCTCATCCAAAGCTTGCATACAGAATCAAGTTCATCAAGGATTGATCAAGATCCAAGTCTCAAAAGCCTCAAATCATCAATCTCCATAGCTGTTTGCAAGATTTTGCACAAGGTAAGTTTTCATTCAAACTGCTTGATCCAGTTAGTTAGGCATGATTTTGTTAGTGTAGAATTGATCTAGGTGGTTAGGAGATTAAGTTAGATGAATTTGGAGAGATTTGGTGATGGTTAGTGACAGGTGCCATAATCTGTTAGTGTTCATATCTCTTAGATTAGTGTGTTATAATTGTGGCTTGATAGCATATGTTACTCTCCATTAGTTGTAGTTCAGTTTAGGTTAAGTTTGGTTGAGAATGGTGATGTTGCATATCAGTGTCCTTCCATGGTAATCAGAGATTGATGCTATCGGATTGAGAGATTTATTGAGTTTCAGATTGAATTGAGATCATAGGATTGTAGAGTGAAAGATTCTGAGCAAGTTTCGTGTTTATGGCGTGGCTTTTCATCGCGTGTAGAAGGAGAACGGTTTGGTGTAAACCTGCTCGTGCATGAGCTCTCATGGTGAATGAAACCCTAGGTTGCAGGTTCATTTGAAGAAGATAATGCCATAAGCGTTGGATCATTCTAAAATGGTTGACCAAGACTCATATCCTACGGTCCAGATTTGAACTGAAAATGAGAGGGAGATAGTGTGAACTAAACGCGGCGTTTCATTAATGTTGGCATCTGGGCTTACTGAGTGTCATGCTAATCCCACCCCCAATGTGTTAGGCCCAAACCATTTCAACGTGATTTCTATTCTATTCTCACCCCCCAGCGTGTGTGGAACTCTGAGTTGTTTCTGGGCCTAATCCAAAGCGCTACTCGCACCCCCTATATGTGGCCCATTCTGGATTTATAACTGGGGCGAATTTCTTTTCATACCCCCTCTGGCTCATTTAATTCATTTTATTTTTCTTAATTCCATTTTATTTTACCAATTTTCATAAAATCATAAATAATTCATAGAAAATGCATTTTAATTCATCCTTTTTACCATATTTTCATTAAAATGTCTAGAATATTATAGGAAAATAAAATTTCATTTTTAGTTTTATTTCATATTTTTTACATATTTTCTAAATAAATGTCATATTAAATAATTCATTTCATGCATCATTTTTATGATTTTTGTTCTCTCACATGCTTTGATATTTTTTGATCATTCTTTTCATATTGTTTAGATGAGATATTAGGCTTATAGAAATATTTTAGTTCCCATTTTTAGGAGTTAATTTTAGATGATTAATAAATGCTTGAATATCATGAGCAAAACTAGGGTTTTAGGTGACAACTTAGGAAGTTCAATTTTTTTCCTTAGGACTTAGGGTTTGAATAGATTAGTTATGGGACTATAGGGGCTATGGGTAGTTATTAGATCCCTTAGAGAACAATTAGGATTCCCCTACTGCTATTATTACTGTCTGTATATCTGTTGTTTGGTGTGGTGTGCCCTCTGGGGTTTATTGATTGTTTGTATGGGTATTGGGTTTGTCTGGGGCCCTGGGGAAGCTGAAGATTTGTGGAGGAGAAGCCATTGAAGATTCAAATGCTGAAGATCAACTGTCAGAGTTGAGGAGGAGCTTCTTGCTAGCAGTTGCTGAGGAGACTAGGGTTTAGGAGCTAGGCAGAGCTCTAGGTTAGAATGATTATTTCTCAAACATGGATTGCCTTGTCTGCATCCATTCTTCTCTGTGATTCAGAGTCTCTCTAAGACACTCACCCCCTTCCTTTGGAAGGCTTGGTGATAGGGTCTATGAGATAGAACTCTTGAGAGAAAATGTCTCTTGTGTTAGAAGCAGTCTGTTCACCACCTTTGGTAGTCAGCTGATTGCTTAACACCCAATTCACTCTTGTGACTGATCCCTCATCCTGGAGGTTTGAGCATGAAGAAAAGCCATTGCAGATGGAAGACTGATGATCAAAACCCTTGCCTGAAGGTCATGAAGATGGAGATTGATGCTTGTTGAAGCCTGTAGCTGATTGGAGATTGCTTGAAGCCAGTTGCTGATTCAGAGCTGCTGATGCTGTTTCTTTTGCTGTATTTCATTTGCTGATGTATTGATTGGTTTTCTGAACTGTATTGTTTGCTGTTTACCCTGTTGGGTTGAAAGTGAAGCCTGTTCACTTTTGCCTATTGTTTTCTAGGTTCGAGGTTGAGTGGGACTCCCTTGCCTCGCTTGTATTGCTGCATTCATGCATTTTACTGCTTTGCTGTATATATCTGATATTGTTTCTGTTTCTGCCTATCCCGTAGGATCTCTGTTTCTCTCTGCGCAAGAGAGGAGCATGATAGACACTAGGTCTTAACCCATGCATGATAACATTAGGTTAGTTTGTTTCCCTTCGCAACAGTAGGTTAGAAGTTCTGTCTCTTTTTTTTCTCAAAACAAACAGAAAAATACCATAAAGATTTCAAACCCAATAAAAGACACTTCTTTCGTAAAAGAATGTGAACTCATCAAAGCGTCATTTTTGTCCTCTTGGACTGTTAATCAGAAAAACCTTTTTCAGAAGGAATAAAATCAATCAAAACAGACTTGTGTCGTACGTGGCCCGAACTACGTTTGCTCTGATCTTTCAAGCTGTATGAAAGTACGTAGGCATAGGATGCGATATCCTAGCGAGCAACCTTCCCCTCCTTTCCCGTAGGTAGGCGAACTACGTTGACTCTGATTTCTCGTGCCAGACGGGAATACGTAGGCATAAAGTGCGATACTTTGCCGAGTCATTTTTATTTTCGTTTTATTTTCTTTTTAACCCTCGACCTATAGTTTAGATAGAATAACAATCCATACCCGAAAACAAGCGTGGATCCCGTCGAGTACGACGGACGTGAGGGGTGCTAATACCTTCCCCTTGCGTAACCGACTCCCGAACCCAGGTTTTGGTTGCGACGACCATACCTTTCCCGTGTTGTGCGAGGTTTACTCTGAGCGTTTCCTTTCCCTCCCGTGGGATAAATAACGCACGGTGGCGACTCTTCTGTTCAGCCGGCGCCGATTTTCGCAGTAGCGACAGCTGGCGACTCTGCTGGGGATCCAACGTCCCCTGGATGCTAAGAACTGCGATAGTTCTTATGCATTTGGGATCCAACGTCCCACAAGAGAGTCAATCCTAACGCTTGTTTTCCCGTCGAGGATTTTGTATGGAGTTATTTTATATTTCTAACCTTCTATTTTTCAGCTTTATATATTGATTATTATTGTTGTATCCGGGGTGTGACGGGTGTTCTGATATTGAGAGATAAGCCGGACCTGGGCTTGAGTGCACCTAGAATTAGAGTAGAAATTAGTGGGCGCCCGCTTGCTTTGCTTGCTTTGGTGTCCCATGAAATCTACGCTCAGACGAGGTTCCTCTGGTTGGCCTCCTGCCCCTTCCTTTGGTTGGCGTGGGTTGCTGGTTAGTTGGATTGTCGACTCTGGGGACCGATCATTTGGAAGTGGGCTGAGTGAGGCCTCTTCAGGATTTGATGATGCCACTCCTTCTGGGAATCGTATCATCAACCCTGAAAGTCTGTGACGCCGACGACCGCATAGGATGCCGTACCTTGTGCCAGTTATAGGGCCACCCACCTGTGAGGGGATTCAGGGTTATGCAGGTAACTAGACCTCCAGATTACCGGTTATTTCTTGATCAGAGATCCTGGTTATTTATGGAGAGTTATGAGGTCTGCCAGAGACCATGTGGAGATTTATTCTGAGGTCTGCCAGAGACCATGTGGAGATTTATTCTGAGGTCTGCCAGAGACCATTTGGAGATGTATTCTGAGGTCTGTCAGAGACCATTTGAGAGGTGTTTTGAGGTCTGTCAGAGACCAATTATGGATGTGATTTGAGGTCTATCAGAGACCAGTTGGAGTTATGGTTTGAAGTCTGTCAGAGACCAGTATTGGAGTTTTATTATCTGAGACCTGGGTTTGATGACTTCTGGATGGTCTATCTGAGACCTTTCTTGATTGGGTTTAGGCTATTCAGCTGCAGCTTTGGTCCCTGTTGAATGTTGCTTGCATTGCATCCCTGCATATACATTATCATTTGCATTTTTCTAACGTGTGTCTGTGCTGCAGGTGCATTTGCATTTCCCTAGTTCTAGTGCCCAGACTTCTGAGTGTTTGATCATGACTAGCCTACGGAGAACAGTTGCTTACAAATTGCCTACGCCTGATATTGTTCCTTTACTGGGGTTGATCTCTCTTGCTGATGAGGGTGTTCGTAGGAGTTTCCGGATGAGTTATGGTAGATTATTGAGATTGGTGTGCAAACCTACAGAGGTAGAGTTAGATGGGCTGTATGCTTTGATGCAATTCTATGACCCTGCTTTGAGGTGTTTCACGTTCTCTGACTTTATTATGGGACCAACTCTGGAGGAATACGCGGAGTATGTTGAGCTGCCTGTGCAGAACCAGGTTCCATTCATTCATTATGATGCCAAACCTAAGCCGGAGGAATTGGCAAAAGCCTTGCATGTTGATGCTTCTGAACTTGTGACTACTGTTTCCCGTGGAGTTCCAGGCTTCTCATTTCAGTTCTTAGTGGGTAAAGCCCAAGAGTACGCCAAGAATGGGTGCTGGGTTGCTTTCAATGCTGTGTTGGCTTTGTGCATTTATGGCATAGTTTTGTTCCCCAATATACCGTATTTTGTGGACTTCGATGCTTTCTACTTGTTCGCCGCTGGTAATCCTGTACCTACCTTACTCGGAGATCTCTACCATTCACTGCATTACAAGAATGAGAAGGGAAGAGGGAAGAATGTTCATCTTTGTGTACCCTTGTTGAGTATGTGGTTTGAGAGTCACCTTCCTAAGAGAGGATCTACTGCAGAGACTACAGTTCCAGTTGGTTGGCCAGAGCGTCTGATGAGGCTATCGTCGGAAGATATGGAGTGGTTTGATAGAGATTTGTTGGGATCCGAGCTCATCTTCAGTTGTTCTGGGTACCCTAATGTACCGTTGATAGGAAGAAAAGGGTGTATCAATTACAACCCTTCTCTATTCATTCGCCAGTTCGGATATGCGCTGAAGAATCCACCTCAGGAGGAAGAAGTACAGGAATCTCTGTACTTCACCGGTGACGTGAAGGGGGAGTTATTAGCCAAGTTGCGACATGCCTGGACGAGTATTAACCACAAAGGGAAGCCGTTGTTAGGAAAGAATGACTGTCAGGCCTATGCACCTTATAGAGCTTGGATTCAGGAGAGGGCTAGTCAGTTGAAGATGCCGTTTCCAGAGGCACCAATTCTTGATCCTATTCCGGTAGAAGAGCCGACCACTGTTTCTAGGGAAGTCTATGAACAAGTTGTGAGGGAGAAAGAAGCCTTAATGAAGATTAATGAAGGGTTAGAGCAAGAGCTAGCCCAGGCACGCAGTGAGAAGAACAAGGCCGTATATGCTTTCCAACAACAGATTGAGCTGGTAAACAGGTTAGGAGCTGAGTTGACCGAGGAAAAGAAGAAGCGTGAACGTCTGGGGCAAGAGTTCAGAAGCTCCCATGACATGCTGGAATCAAAAAAGAAGGCGCTCGACGCAGCACACCGAGAGATATCTTCTTGCAACAAGACTTGGAATGCTACACTCACCAACAACAAGAAGAGGGAAGATAAGCTGAAGCAGCAAATTTCCGACCTCGAAGAGAAGTTGAAGTCTAGCATCAAGAGGTGTGAGGAGGAAGTGATGAACCGGTATAGTGTCCAGCATGCACTGAACAAGGCAATCAAATCCAGAGATGAAGCAGTGTCCCAGAAGCGAAAGTTAGAAGATTGCTTCGGAGAAGCAACATGGGAAGAAACTGCTGAAGACGTACGCCGTGTCCTTAAGAAGAGAAACCAGCTTGTTGAAGGGCTGCTCGATCGACCAAGCCATCCGGAGACCAAGAAGTTGATAGAGGAGTACCAGACTTTTGGGAGGATCTGATCATTCCATTATTTGTATGCTTTATTTGCATAGTGCTGACCATCACCAGGATTGTTGGTTGAGGTCATGCCATCTTTGTACTCTCAGTGATATTGTACCCTGGGCTTATTGATTCTCTCTGCAATATACGAGGCTTTCTATGATTCAGCTCCGGTATTCTTATTGTCAACACTGTCACTGCACCGGCACCTTCGCACTAGAACTGGGGGAATGAACTTCCCTAATGCACAGACACATTGCATTGCATTCATATTCATCTTGCATAACAGGGAATCTTTGAATGGTGTCTTATCTCCTGCTTTGATCCAGGTACTTAACAGGATTCCAGATCAACATCCGCACCGCTATTCTACACGATCCAACTGTCGGAAAGTCATGGACCAGATTCAGAACGAGATGCAGGATGTACGCGAGAAGCTCGCCCTCTTCATGCAAACCATGGAGGCTATAGCAAAAGGGCAAGAGAATTTGCAGGCCATGGTCCAGCCTCTGTTGGCTCGCAACGCTGGTCATGGTAACGAAGATCATCAGTCTGTCCGGGTTGATACTGCTCATGGAGATGGCACTCCAACGCCAGTGGCTCCGCCTGTCGTCAATGTGAATGCTGCTAACGTCAACAACGCTACCGCTGCTGTGAATGGTAACGTCGGAGTTGGAAATGAAACTGCTGTCCACAACGCTGGGCTGGGTGATGTCCATGTGGGAGATAATCTCGGAGGCAATGGCTTTGTCAACGCTGGGTTCGGATTCAACGATCAGGGATTCGACAATACTGGCAAGTATGGCTTTAATGCTCAAGGCTTTGGGCAAGATGGTTATGGTATGGTCAATCAGGGCTACGGAGGTTTTGGAAACGGAAACGGTGCTGGTTTCATGGCTGGTGGTCCTGCTGGAGGTGTTCAAGGGTACGGCAACAGAGGCCGAGTTCCGGGGATGAATCAGGTCAGAGCTGGACGTAATAATGCGTATGATGGATACGGGGCTGGAAACGGTATGTGGCAAGAGGATCAACAAGAAGACGCCTTCTCTGGAGGGGTTTTTGACGGGCCGATGGATGATTCTCAAAAGATTAGAATGCTGGAAGAGCAAATGAAAGGAGTCCTAAACCAGAGTGCTGTGGGTCTGGACATGGCAACAATGGGCTTGGTACCTGGGCTAAGGGTGCCGATCAAGTTCAAAGCGCCTGCGTTCGATAAGTACAAAGGAGATACATGCCCGAAAGTGCATGTACGAGCTTATTACAGAAAGATGTCTGCATACTCCACTGACGAAAGAATGCTCATGCATTTCTTTCAGGATAGCCTATCGGGTCCTTCCTTAGAGTGGTACATGGGGTTGGAGCCCACTGATATCAAGACTTGGAAGCAATTAGCGGAGGCGTTCGTAGCCCATTACAAATATAACAGTGACCTGGCACCCAATCGGGTCCAGTTGGCCGGGCTTTCGCAGAAGAAGGGGGAGAGTTTTAAAGAATACGCGCAAAGGTGGCGCGATATGGCTGCCAGGGTCCGTCCTCCTGTGGAAGATAAAGAAATGAACGACATGTTTGTTGGCACATTCACCGGGCTGTTTCATGATATGTTGTTTCATACGTCTCTGGCTAGTTTTTCAGATCTGATTCTGATGGGCGAAAAGATTGAGCGGAACATTAAGCAAGGAAAGTTCCAAGTTGACGAGTCAGCTGCATCTGGCAGTAATAGGAAAGCTTATGGTGGGCGCCGTCAGGGCGAAGCTAGTGCTGTATTTGGAGGCCGAGGCCGAGGCCGAGGCAGGGGAAGAAATCAATATCGTCAGCCGCAGCAAGTGTCGAGTGTCACCATCCCGTATCAACAGCAGCCAATCCAGCAACAACAACAGGTTCAGCAGCAACCAATGCCACAGCAGCAGCAGCCTCAGCAGGGGGCACAGCAAGCTCAGAGAAAATTCCAGGGTGGTAAGCCGAGAAGGGTGTTCGAGAAGCCTCCCTCTAACTATGCTGATTTATTGCAGACCTTGTTGGGATTGAATCTGGTGGAGAAAAGAACCTTGGCACCGATAACGGGAACTCCCCCGTTCGGCTATGATGCAAATAGGCGCTGCGAGTTTCATTCTGGGGCCCCGGGCCATGATATAGAAGGTTGTCACGCTTTTAAGCACGTTGTGCAGGATCTCTTGGACAACAAGTCTATCAACTTCGGAACGACCGGTGCGAATATAGTCCAGAAACCCATGCCTAACCATGGGGCGAATGCCGTGCTGACTGAGGAAGGTCTGAATCTGATTATGAATGTTGAGGATTTAAAGACGCCGCTGAGCGAAATAAAAAGCCGACTGTTGCAGGGAGGTGTTTACCCGGGTTGTAATGAGTACTGCTTAGATTGTTGGGCCCTGTCTGGGGGGTGTGAGGATTTGAAGAAAGGCATCCAGGCCTTAATTGATGATGGTATATTGCAGTTTGATAGAACAGCAACTGAGGAGCCGGCAGGGGCAGTAATGGATAATCAGAGTGATGTTGCCACAGTGACAATTCCTAGGAAGACGATCACCATTTCAGCACCAGCTCAGCGACCACCGATTACTATAACTAAAGCCGGGCCCATCCCGTATGAGAGCACGAAGGCGGTCCCATGGTCATATGGGCTAGAGGTGTATTGTGACGGGATTAAAATCGATGTTAACAAGCAGTCAGCGGAGATTGTGGATAATGTTGTTGGCCCGGGAGGCATGACGAGAAGCGGCAGGATCTTTACATCTCCTGAAGTAGAGGCCGAAAGGCTAGCGAAAGGAAAAGGGAAAGCGGTTGAAAATGTTCCGGTTCAAGCAAATGAAAAAGAAGCAGCATCTAAGGATGTCGAAGAATTCATGCGCTTAATTCGGAAGAGCGACTATAAAATCGTGGAGCATCTGCAGCAAACGCCGTCCAAAATATCTATTCTGTCATTGCTGTTGTGTTCGGAAGCTCACCGAAACGCTTTGCTGAAAGTCCTGGACACTTCTTTTGTACCCCAGGATGTCTCCGTGAACCAGCTAGAAGGAGTATTAGCACACGTAAATGCAGGCCACAGTCTGGGCTTTACTGATTTCGACTTGACTCCGAAAGGAAGGGATCATAATATGGCATTACATGTATCTGTTGAGTGCAGAGGGTCGACAATGTCGCACGTATTGGTTGACACCGGGTCGTCTTTGAATGTGCTGCCTAAGAAGGCTATGATGAAGCTGGATGTTCGAGGGATTTTGTGTACACCTAGCGATTTGGTAGTCCGAGCGTTTGACGGCACGCGGAGAACAGTCTTCGGATCGATCACCTTGCCTCTGCAAGTGGGGCCGGAAGTGTTTGCAACGGAGTTTTATATCATGGATATACAGCCTGCGTACAGCTGCTTGCTGGGAAGACCTTGGATTCACGGGGCAGGGGCAGTCACGTCAACCCTGCATCAGAAGTTAAAGTATATGGTCGGAGACAGCGTAGTCACCGTGTGCGGAGAAGAAGACATCCTGGTCAGCCATCTTTCTTCGTTTAAATATGTGGAAGTCGACGGGGAGATCCACGAGACGCCATGCCAGGCATTCGAAGGTTTGCGCATTAAGGACAAGAGTCCCGGGCCAAGCAGAGTGCCAGAGATAGCCGTCTCTTCGTATAAAGAGGCTCAAGCGCTAGTGAAGGCAGGAGAAGCCACGGGCTGGGGCAAAGTATTGGACATTCCGGTGAAAATGGACCGGTTCGGACTGGGGTACCGACCGTCGTCATCAACTCCTTCTGTGGGGGCCCCTCATTTCAGAAAGTCAATCACCATCTCTGCCAGTGGAGTATGCCATGAATCTGTCAATGCTGCTTCAGAATCCGATGAAGGGGACAGCGACTGTGATATGGATGCCTGGATTCAGCCAAGCACGCCAGGACAAGGACTGTGCAACTGGTCCATTCAGGAGCTTGTTCCTGTGACTTTTAAACAGTAATGCTTTGCTTTATTAATTGTTGAATAATCTGATGTCTTGCCCGGGGCATCAGGATTTGCTTAGGGCTGCGTTGTTATAAACATTGCTTCGTTAATCATTAAATAAATGGCGTTTTTTCATGTGTAAATACCGTAATCCCTGTCTTTCTTGTTTTGTATTTTTCAATAAAATGGCAACGTGGTTATCCGCTTTATACGCATTTTGAAGCACTTAACCCTTTCTTTTGCGGGATAACATTTTCAGATGACATCTTTGAGCCACCTATGACTCGTCCCGACTTCGAGCACCCGGTATTCCAGACCGAAGAAGAGGTTGTCGAAGATAGCGACGTTCCGGAAGAACTGTCTTGGTTGGTGAAGCAAGAGGAAAGAGCCATTCTGCCTCACGACGAGGTTATCGAAATTATCAACTTGGGGTCGGAAGGGGTTGAGAAAAATATTCGTATCGGAGCCGCACTACAGAGTGATATCAAGCGAAAACTGGTTGAAATGCTCCGAGAGTATAATGATGTATTCGCTTGGTCGTATCAAGATATGCCAGGGCTCGATACTGATATGGTTGTGCATCGTCTGCCACTGAAAGAAGACTGCCCGCCTGTCAAACAAAAACTTCGCAGAACTCGTCCAGATATGGCAATGAAGATCAAAGAGGAGGTTCAGAAACAGTGGGACGCTGGGTTCCTGGCTGTGACGAAGTATCCCTCATGGGTTGCTAACATCGTACCAGTGCCAAAGAAAGATGGCAAGGTTCGAATGTGCGTGGATTATAGAGATTTGAATAAAGCAAGCCCAAAAGACGATTTTCCACTTCCTCATATTGACGTATTAGTCGATAATACCGCTCAATACTCTGTATTCTCCTTCATGGATGGCTTTTCAGGCTATAATCAAATTAAAATGGCGCCAGAGGATATGGAGAAGACTACTTTCATAACGCCTTGGGGAACATTTTGCTATAAAGTGATGCCCTTTGGTTTGAAAAATGCTGGGGCAACATATCAGCGTGCGATGACGACTCTCTTTCATGACATGATGCATAAAGAGATTGAAGTTTATGTTGACGATATGATTGCCAAATCCCAGACGGAGGAAGAGCATCTGGTGAATCTGTTGAAGTTGTTTAAAAGGCTTAGGAAGTTCAGGCTGAGGCTGAACCCTAACAAATGCACCTTCGGGGTGAGATCGGGTAAACTGCTGGGGTTTATCGTAAGCGAAAGAGGAATAGAGGTCGATCCTGCTAAAATAAAAGCGATTCAAGAAATGCCGACGCCTAAAACAGAGAAAGAGGTGCGCGGGTTTTTAGGGAGATTGAACTACATTGCTCGGTTCATATCTCACCTAACGGCCACGTGTGAACCATTATTCAAGCTGTTGAAGAAAGATCAAGCTGTAACGTGGAACGATAATTGTCAAAAGGCGTTCGATAAAATAAAGAAGTATCTGCAGGAGCCTCCTATTTTGATACCCCCAGTGGCAGGGAGACCCTTGATAATGTATTTGACGGTTCTCGAGGGAAGCATGGGTTGCGTTCTCGGTCAGCACGACGAGACGGGGAGAAAAGAGCATGCAATTTACTATTTGAGTAAGAAATTTACAGACTGTGAATCTCGATATTCAATGCTGGAGAAAACTTGTTGCGCGCTAGCCTGGGCCGCCAAGCGTTTGAGGCAGTACATGCTGAATCATACAACCATGCTCATCTCGAAGATGGATCCGATCAAATATATATTCGAAAAGCAGGCGTTGTCAGGTAGAATTGCCCGGTGGCAGATGATCTTGACTGAATACGATATTCAATACGTCTCGCAAAAGGCAATAAAGGGGAGTGTGTTGTCTGAATATCTGGCGGAGCAGCCTATTGAAGAGTATCAATCGATGAGATTTGACTTTCCTGACGAGGATATCATGTATCTCAAGATGAAGGATTGTGAAGAGCCGTTACCAGACGAAGGACCAGAGCCGGGGTCCAAATGGCAGATGATATTTGATGGAGCTGTGAATGCTTACGGTAGCGGAATAGGGGCAATTATCATTACGCCGCACGGGTCGCACATCCCGTTTACTGCCCGATTGACCTTTGCCGTTACCAACAATGAGGCCGAATACGAAGCTTGTATAATGGGGCTTGAAGAAGCCATTGATTTGCGAATCAAACATTTAGACGTATACGGAGACTCAGCTCTGGTAGTGAATCAGATCAAAGGGGAATGGGAGACACGGCAGCCCAATTTGATACATTACATGAATTATGCAAGGAGATTGTTGCCTTTCTTCGACAAAGTTGAATTGCATCACGTGCCACGGGCAGAAAATCAAATGGCTGACGCCCTTGCCACCTTGTCTTCCATGTACAAGGTCAACTTCTGGAACGAAGCTCCCCAGATCACTATCTCTCGGTTAGACAGGCCGGCTTATGTATTTGCTATTGATGAAGCATCTGATGACAAACCGTGGTATTTCGATATCCTTAATTTCCTGAAGAATAAAGAGTATCCGGCTGGGGCATCCAGTCAAGATCAGAAGACTCTCAGGAGATTAGCGGGTAATTTCTACTTGAACCCGGATGGCGTCTTATACAGAAGAAACCACGACTTGGTGTTGTTGCGTTGTGTAGACGAGAAAGAGGCAAAGCTTCTCATGGAGGAAATCCACGAAGGTGCCTTTGGTACGCATGCTGGTGGGCATGCTATGACGAGAAAACTGCTGCGGGCAGGTTACTTTTGGCTGACTATGGAAACTGATTGTTTCAAGTTCGCGAGGAAGTGCCACAAGTGCCAAATTTATGCTGACAAAATACATGTGCCTCCGAGTCCTCTGAATGTGATGTCATCTCCATGGCCATTCTCAATGTGGGGAATCGATATGATTGGAAAGATTGAGCCGACGGCTTCTAACGGGCACCGGTTCATCCTCGTAGCAATCGATTATTTCACCAAGTGGGTGGAAGCAGCGTCTTACGCAAATGTAACGAAGCAAGTGGTGGCTAGATTCATCAAGAGGGATATCATTTGCCGATACGGAATTCCCGAGCGGATAATCACGGATAATGGTTCTAATCTGAACAACAAAATGATGAAAGAGCTATGTCAGAATTTCAAGATCGAACATCACAACTCCTCCCCTTACCGACCCAAGATGAATGGCGCTGTCGAAGCGGCCAATAAGAATATCAAGAAGATCATCCAGAAAATGGTGGTGACGTATAAAGATTGGCATGAAATGCTACCTTTCGCTTTGCACGGTTATCGTACGACGGTACGCACATCAACCGGGGCAACACCGTTCTCGTTGGTATACGGAATGGAGGCGGTATTACCATTGGAAGTTGAGATCCCTTCTCTGAGGGTATTGCGAGACGTTCAGCTGGACGAGGCAGAATGGGTAACGAACAGATTGAACCAACTGAGTTTGATGGATGAGAAGAGGCTAGCTTCTCTGGCATACGGTCGTTTGTACCAAAGACGAATGAAGAAAGCGTACGACAAGAAAATACTTCCGCGAAGCTTTCAGACGGGCGACCTTGTGCTGAAAAGGATTCTCCCGCCGCAAGCAGATCACAGGGGCAAGTGGACCCCCAACTACGAAGGGCCATACGTTGTCAGTAAGGTCTTTTCAGGAGGAGCTTTATTGTTGTCCACCATGGACGGAGAAGACTTTGCATCACCTGTGAATTCGGACGCGGTTAAAAAATACTTTGCTTAAAATAGACCCGCTGGGCAAAAAAAGAGAGTCCAGGCAAAAATGGGGCATCCTGGCGAACCAAAAACAGAATGAAAGGTTCGGGCAAAAGTTAGGGATAAAATTGAAAAAATGTACACCCGCGAAGTTGAAAACCTACACTGGGCGGCTTCGGCAAAAAGGGGTATCCCGGTGAACTGAAAACCCGTAAAGGGCGGTTCACGCAAAAGTTAGGGATTTGAAAAGCAAATGACTGCGGTCCGAATTCGAATTCAATGAGCATCTATGCGGGAGAATATGTTTGAGGAGTCAGTTATCGGATACAACCTCTTCAGAAGACGGATACCGGGAAAGCATTAGAGTCGGACGAGTCATGGGAGGATCAGTTCGTGGTGTTCATCTGCATCCAGTTGCCGACATGTGTACAAAATTTAATTTGTCAATATTTATGCTTCTTGTGAATACTTGCATACTTGTATATTTGCTTTGTGTAGCTTCCTCTTTTCAGGAGTTACATCCCGTGTACAAAAACTCCGCCCATTCAGGGGCCCAATCAATGAAAATGTGTTATTCAGTACTTGATGCCTGTTCTTTACTGTTTTGCGCATGATAAAACGCCTAAGTTTATTGAAACTAGCATGAGTATAACATCACTGGCCCTTGCCAACAATCGTTAAAGCTTTGAATTAACTGAGTGTAACGTCACTAACCTGAATTGATTCGATTGCATAGGCTTGTCGTGTCTTGTTTGTGTTGTTGCAGGTTTCATAACTGTACGAGGAAGGTGATCAAAAGATTGCAATAGTGAAAGGCTTGATCCTCACGCAGGTCATGCATGTTCTTCCTGAAGAAGGATAGAATTCCCCAGCTAGCCGTAGCTTATCCAAAGGACGTGCTCCAGAGAAGTTACTCGTCCTCAGCAGAGTTTAGTGATTCTGAGATCGTAAGGCTGTATTCAGACAGGTTCATCTCCCCCCGCAGGGTCATGCATTCTCCCCCGGCGGAGTCAGTTAATTTTCCCCAAGAGAATCCAGCCATCCCCAGCGGAGTTCTCTTTTCAGCAAGTGTTCTTTCCTTCCAGTGGAATCTGAAGATCAAGACTCTCCCCAGCAGAGTTGATGGTGGGTCCTGTCATTTATTTTGTCAGAGATACCGGTGATATCAGTTCACGTTCCAGCAGAAAGATCAATCATATCAGGCACGTCTGCTATTCCCCAGCAGAGTTATATTCCCCAGCAGGGGGTTACTTCAGCAAGACGTGTGGTTTGAGTTCCCAAATTCCCAGCAGGGTCGACTTCATCCTACCAGCATTTATTTTGCCGGAATAATTTTGTAGCATCAGGCTATCCCCGGCGAGTCGGCGTTATCCTTCCAGCATTTATTTTGCTGAAGCAGTTTCTGTACTCTAGTAGTTCAGGTGGAGAGAGCTCTTGCTCAAATAAATTACCAAACAGTCAAGATCTCGGCAGGAGATATTCAATGACAATGTCAGTTTCGGCGGTATTCCCCCACAGAGTTATCGTGATAAAACTCTCTTTGTCTCTAGCAGAGTCATTTATGCAAATGTATCTGATTTTCCCCAGCCAGAGTGGCCAGGATAAGTGTCTTCTTATCCCCAAGCAGAGTTTGTTTGTCATCAACGGGTCGCATGAATCAGAATTTCAGAGGCCACCGCCGGTTATCAGAGCAGGCGTCCGATAGTTGGTTTTCAGACATCCCCAGTAGAGTTCATCTCGAAGTCGCTGTCACGTCAGTGCTGAGCAGTTTGTGGGTAAGGATCATTGAAGAATTAAGTCCTAGCGCGGACAATTTACTCCTAGAATGACGGGATTTCTTCAGAAGTGGGCGTCCTAACGTGGACAGGTTTGTTTTACCGGATTGGTAAGGTGTGTTAATCCTGACGTGGATAGATTCGGTCTCTCGAAATTTGGAGAAAGGGAGGTCATGACGTTGACAAAAGATTGGTTACTACTCGTGTTGGTATCCGGACGTGGATCATTTTGTTTTCAGCAGATATCTTTATTCGTAATGGTGAAATGTGCGTCCTGACGTGGACAAGTTTGTAGTTCTTTGTGATGACAAGGTACAAGAATCCTGACGTGGACAAATTTATCCTTCTTCGTGTTGTTGACAAGGTGTAAGTCCTAACGCGGATATTTCCCCAGCAAGTCGAAGACGCGTGAGTCCTTACGTGGACAAGTCTTATTTCCTCAGTGAGTCGAAGACGCCTGAGTCCTAACGTGGACATATCAAGACGAGGTCAGTGTCCTTACACGGACAAATCAAAGAAATTATTATTCCTTACGTGGAAAGAAGTGGGTCCTAACGTGGACGATGTAGTCCTTACGCGGACGTATCAGAAGAGGATTCCTTATGTGGAAATGACAGTATTCCTGACGGGGAAAGAAGAGAGTCCTTACGTGGACAGATTAAGATGGCATTCCTAACGTGGAAAGATTGAGTCCTCGCGCGGACATATCAAGATTGATTCCTGACGTGGAAAGAAATGGATTATTCCTGACGTGGAAAGAGAGTTTAGTCCTGACGCGGACAGATTGAAGAAAATATTCCTAACGTGGAAGAAGGAAGTTAGTCCTTACGTGGAAAGATGCAAGAAAAGTAGAGTCCTGACGTGGACAAGTTCAGAAATAGTTGTATTCCTTGCGTGGAAAGATCGGAGTCCTGACGCGGACATGTCGAATGGCATTGGAGTCCTTACGTGGACAGATTGATATAGTTTCCTAACGCGGAAAGAAGATTGCTTCCTAACGTGGAAAGATAAAAGCGTTACTCCTAACGTAGACGATGTGATTCCTAACGTGGACAGGTGTTATTCCTAACGTGGAAGAGTTTTTCCTAACGTGGACGATTCAGTTTACGAAAATGCAGGCGAATTGTCCCCAGCGGAGTTGCCGAGATTTTTCTGAGTTAACAGCAGGTGGAGTCCTGACGTGGACAGGTTTTAGTTGAGATTTCTTCGTATTGACAACAGACAGAGTCCTAACGTGGACAAGCAAGCAATCTGGTATGACAGAATCCTCTTCAGAACGATGAAGACAATCCCCAGCACGGTCGTGCGAGATCAGTGGGTTGCTCTAGCAGTCAGATTCAGCTGACGAATGTCATTCCTCAAGCAGGAGCGCAGTTTATTTCTGCGGTTGGCAAATTTCTGGTTTCACTAGTATTCAACCGTCTCGTACCGCGAATGTCTGAAGGCTCCGGGCTCTTCATCCAATCGGGTCCAAGTCGCTCGAATAGGGGCAGCTGTTGCACCCTAAAATTTGCTCAACCTTATTCCTTGGTTCATGTTTTAATATCATTATCATTAGCATTTAGAGTCATGTACATAGACTAACCATCTGCATAGCATAAGCATAGCAAGTCATTCAACAGGGGACCAATCATTATTTTCATCTCTAGAGGCCTAGCAAGAGGTTATTATCCCAATTCAATCTCATTCAAATCATCAGGAAAGAATTTGAAAGCAAGGAGTTCAGCAGATCAAGCCTTGAGACCATCTCCTAGCTGAGGGTATCTGAGGACCAACAAGAGGATTGTGAGCTGTGGAGTGAAGGCATGGAGAGTATCTAGACATCTTGAGAGACTCAAAAGGTCATTTGGAGAAGAAAATAAGTTGTTGAGGTGATCACAATAGTTATAACTGAAGGCAGTCAACTAGGGTTTCATCTGGGTCAACCCTAGGTCAACCCTAGGTCAATTGACTGACTCAAGAGGGCATTCAAGGCTATTGGAGAGATGTGGGGATCATTGAACATATAAAGAAGGATATGGAGATATGACAAGGAGAATTCAAGAGAAATCAAGGAGAAGAGGAGTTACTAAATTAGGGTTTCTCTGTAAAATCCCCTAGTTTAGGTCAAATTTCCAAGCAAAATAAGTCAAAATGCTAGCTTCAAATGGCTTCTTGGCCAACATGAAACTTGTAGAGGATCTCAATACCTTTAATTTGAGTGGTGGAAGACCTCAAGGAGATTTATAGAACTCAAGTTATGGTCCTTGCAAGTTACAGGTCATCTGGGGTGTGTGAATTTTTGTCTGTGAAAGTGACTTGACTTCCAAGCTAGTTTTGCCCCTCAAGGAGATTTCAAATGAATTCTTGGTCAACATAAGAGTTGTTCCTCATTGTCTTAGCTTTCTAGAATGGTATGGTATGCCTTCATATGATGTGGAGAACTCAACTTATGGGCTTGGCAAGCAAAGGGTATTTTGGGCATTTGTGAATTACAGGTCATTTTAACCTATACCCAAAACTCATACAAGGAGGCCTCAAATGGAAAAACTTACAACATCAAACTTGCTCCAAATGGGATTTTAAGTCTAGAAAGAAGGTCACAAGTTATTGGAGAATCTCATAGCATGATGTTACAAAATTGGTCAAAATATGAACTAAAAAGGCTTATAAAGTGAATAATTTCAAGTTGAAAAATGGTTTGGGAGATTTACAAGTCCAAATGAAGACTTCCAATATATGATTTTGAATGGAAAAACAATTCTAAGAACAATGGTTCACACACTTTTTTGAGTTTAGAAGGAAAAAATGAAGTTATCCATGGTTGCTTACCTTTTAAGAAACATGATCAAAATGAACCAAAGTTGGAAAGCAAGGGAATGTGCAAGATGGATCTAGAATGTTCATTTGGGGTCTATATATTCATGAAATGTGCATTGATCAAGGGTTGGCCTCATTTGCACCAAGAATTTCACAAGATCTCTCATTCTTTTCATTGAAGTTTCATTGCAATTCTCACAAATTCTTCACCAAATCTTCATCATAATCAACCTTCTCATACTGATTCATCATCATATAGTATAATTCAATCAAGAACGAGGTGGTTATCATCCATTTTCGAGCACTTTTTTCAAGAGCATCAAGATTGAAGTTGCAAGTGGATGGCATAATTCTGGCCAAATCTCATCCAAAGCTTGCATACAGAATCAAGTTCATCAAGGATTGATCAAGATCCAAGTCTCAAAAGCCTCAAATCATCAATCTCCATAGCTGTTTGCAAGATTTTGCACAAGGTAAGTTTTCATTCAAACTGCTTGATCCAGTTAGTTAGGCATGATTTTGTTAGTGTAGAATTGATCTAGGTGGTTAGGAGATTAAGTTAGATGAATTTGGAGAGATTTGGTGATGGTTAGTGACAGGTGCCATAATCTGTTAGTGTTCATATCTCTTAGATTAGTGTGTTATAATTGTGGCTTGATAGCATATGTTACTCTCCATTAGTTGTAGTTCAGTTTAGGTTAAGTTTGGTTGAGAATGGTGATGTTGCATATCAGTGTCCTTCCATGGTAATCAGAGATTGATGCTATCGGATTGAGAGATTTATTGAGTTTCAGATTGAATTGAGATCATAGGATTGTAGAGTGAAAGATTCTGAGCAAGTTTCGTGTTTATGGCGTGGCTTTTCATCGCGTGTAGAAGGAGAACGGTTTGGTGTAAACCTGCTCGTGCATGAGCTCTCATGGTGAATGAAACCCTAGGTTGCAGGTTCATTTGAAGAAGATAATGCCATAAGCGTTGGATCATTCTAAAATGGTTGACCAAGACTCATATCCTACGGTCCAGATTTGAACTGAAAATGAGAGGGAGATAGTGTGAACTAAACGCGGCGTTTCATTAATGTTGGCATCTGGGCTTACTGAGTGTCATGCTAATCCCACCCCCAATGTGTTAGGCCCAAACCATTTCAACGTGATTTCTATTCTATTCTCACCCCCCAGCGTGTGTGGAACTCTGAGTTGTTTCTGGGCCTAATCCAAAGCGCTACTCGCACCCCCTATATGTGGCCCATTCTGGATTTATAACTGGGGCGAATTTCTTTTCATACCCCCTCTGGCTCATTTAATTCATTTTATTTTTCTTAATTCCATTTTATTTTACCAATTTTCATAAAATCATAAATAATTCATAGAAAATGCATTTTAATTCATCCTTTTTACCATATTTTCATTAAAATGTCTAGAATATTATAGGAAAATAAAATTTCATTTTTAGTTTTATTTCATATTTTTTACATATTTTCTAAATAAATGTCATATTAAATAATTCATTTCATGCATCATTTTTATGATTTTTGTTCTCTCACATGCTTTGATATTTTTTGATCATTCTTTTCATATTGTTTAGATGAGATATTAGGCTTATAGAAATATTTTAGTTCCCATTTTTAGGAGTTAATTTTAGATGATTAATAAATGCTTGAATATCATGAGCAAAACTAGGGTTTTAGGTGACAACTTAGGAAGTTCAATTTTTTTCCTTAGGACTTAGGGTTTGAATAGATTAGTTATGGGACTATAGGGGCTATGGGTAGTTATTAGATCCCTTAGAGAACAATTAGGATTCCCCTACTGCTATTATTACTGTCTGTATATCTGTTGTTTGGTGTGGTGTGCCCTCTGGGGTTTATTGATTGTTTGTATGGGTATTGGGTTTGTCTGGGGCCCTGGGGAAGCTGAAGATTTGTGGAGGAGAAGCCATTGAAGATTCAAATGCTGAAGATCAACTGTCAGAGTTGAGGAGGAGCTTCTTGCTAGCAGTTGCTGAGGAGACTAGGGTTTAGGAGCTAGGCAGAGCTCTAGGTTAGAATGATTATTTCTCAAACATGGATTGCCTTGTCTGCATCCATTCTTCTCTGTGATTCAGAGTCTCTCTAAGACACTCACCCCCTTCCTTTGGAAGGCTTGGTGATAGGGTCTATGAGATAGAACTCTTGAGAGAAAATGTCTCTTGTGTTAGAAGCAGTCTGTTCACCACCTTTGGTAGTCAGCTGATTGCTTAACACCCAATTCACTCTTGTGACTGATCCCTCATCCTGGAGGTTTGAGCATGAAGAAAAGCCATTGCAGATGGAAGACTGATGATCAAAACCCTTGCCTGAAGGTCATGAAGATGGAGATTGATGCTTGTTGAAGCCTGTAGCTGATTGGAGATTGCTTGAAGCCAGTTGCTGATTCAGAGCTGCTGATGCTGTTTCTTTTGCTGTATTTCATTTGCTGATGTATTGATTGGTTTTCTGAACTGTATTGTTTGCTGTTTACCCTGTTGGGTTGAAAGTGAAGCCTGTTCACTTTTGCCTATTGTTTTCTAGGTTCGAGGTTGAGTGGGACTCCCTTGCCTCGCTTGTATTGCTGCATTCATGCATTTTACTGCTTTGCTGTATATATCTGATATTGTTTCTGTTTCTGCCTATCCCGTAGGATCTCTGTTTCTCTCTGCGCAAGAGAGGAGCATGATAGACACTAGGTCTTAATCCATGCATGATAACATTAGGTTAGTTTGTTTCCCTTCGCAACAGTAGGTTAGAAGTTCTGTCTCTTTTTTTTCTCAAAACAAACAGAAAAATACCATAAAGATTTCAAACCCAATAAAAGACACTTCTTTCGTAAAAGAATGTGAACTCATCAAAGCGTCATTTTTGTCCTCTTGGACTGTTAATCAGAAAAACCTTTTTCAGAAGGAATAAAATCAATCAAAACAGACTTGTGTCGTACGTGGCCCGAACTACGTTTGCTCTGATCTTTCAAGCTGTATGAAAGTACGTAGGCATAGGATGCGATATCCTAGCGAGCAACCTTCCCCTCCTTTCCCGTAGGTAGGCGAACTACGTTGACTCTGATTTCTCGTGCCAGACGGGAATACGTAGGCATAAAGTGCGATACTTTGCCGAGTCATTTTTATTTTCGTTTTATTTTCTTTTTAACCCTCGACCTATAGTTTAGATAGAATAACAATCCATACCCGAAAACAAGCGTGGATCCCGTCGAGTACGACGGACGTGAGGGGTGCTAATACCTTCCCCTTGCGTAACCGACTCCCGAACCCAGGTTTTGGTTGCGACGACCATACCTTTCCCGTGTTGTGCGAGGTTTACTCTGAGCGTTTCCTTTCCCTCCCGTGGGATAAATAACGCACGGTGGCGACTCTTCTGTTCAGCCGGCGCCGATTTTCGCAGTAGCGACAGTATCGTCTGTTGGATGAAAAGCTTGATGCTCTGAGGAGTCAAAACACTCTTAATTTGAATGCTTCGAGCATGTGTTTGGTACCAGGTCTTGTGATGCCTCCGAAGTTTAAGGCGCCCAATTTTGAGAAGTACCAAGGGGATAGTTGTCCGAAGCAGCATTTGGTGATGTTTTGCAGAAGAATGACCTCACATGTCCACTATGACAAGCTCATGATTCACTGTTTCCAGGAAAGTCTGAGTGGGGCATCGTTGAGTTGGTATATGCAGTTGGAAAGTGGTTGCATTCGGTCATGGTCAGATTTAGCCAATGCCTTTGTGAAGCAGTACAATTACAATCTCGACATGACTCCCAGCCGTATGCAGTTGCAAGAATTATCTCAAGCGGAGAATGAATCCTTTAGAGGGTATGTGCAGAGATGGAGATAACTCGCTGCTCGTGTTCAACCACCGGTTCAGGATCGAGAACTGGTTGACATCTTCTTGGGTACTTTGAAGGGCCATTACTATGATTTAATGATTAGTGGCGGAACGTTAAACTTTTCTGACTTGGTAAAAGCAGGAGAACGTATTGAGAGCGGAATCAAGAGTGGAAAGATTCGAGACATCTCAGATACCTCAGTTTATGAAAAAGAATCAGTTGCCAGCTCTAAAGAGGAATGGGAAAAAGAAAGTAATGTTATCCCCGAATCTCCATTACCTCAGATTCAGTTTTCAGACGTTTTAAGTATTCAGAGTCAGCAACCTGTTAGGTCTGCGTATCAGATATCTGCTTCCCTACAGAGTCAACATCCATACCGTCATCAGCCACGTCAGCACGCCCGACGAAGACCGAGGAAGCCAGAGAGACATTTCACTCAGTTGCCGTCGTCGTACAGTCAGATATTGCCAGACTTGATCAGAGGTGGTTTGATAGTGCCGAAGAAAGCTGATCCAGAGACTCCTCCATATCCTTCAGATTCTGATGTCAACGCCCGCTGTGAGTACCATGTTGGGGCACAGGGGCATTCAACTGAAGACTGTAAGGTGCTTAGAAGCCAGATTCAAACTCTGCTTGACTCCAACAGGTTTTCAATCACGCCTCAGGGTATTCAGATCAACGATCTTCCTTCGTCAAGTCATATGGGTTCGGCAGCTAATGTCATGGAGGGATTCACCGAGAGCATATGTTCAGAGGAGTATCAGATGGATTTCGATGAGCAATTCTAAAGATGGCTGGTTCAGCAGCAAGTCAAGAATGAAAGCCCAGTTCCCCGAAGCTGGCAATCTCTCTATCATGTTATTCCTTTGCATTTGTAGTTTCTTTTCTGTTTAAGTGTGAGCTTATTTGCAAATTTCGTTTGTAAGACGTGTTTGTTTTCGATTGATAATGATAATGAAATGAATATGCATGTTTTGATTAAATCCATTCGTGTTCACTCAATATTGCTTTTTCATTAATGTCAAACGCTTGTTTAAGCGGAATTCCTTGAGGGAGGATGACGAAATTGAAAGACGCGCAAGCTTCCGATTGTATACTTTTGAATGAAACCTGCTGATGATGTACAGGCATTGTTTTAATCCCTAAACACAGGAGGTATAAGGATGTTAATCCCTTGTCAACCCCTTCGAGCCTAGTAGTAGGAGTTTCTTTCTGAAAACGAAAAACCCTCAATCTTAACCTAGGGCAGGGTAGATGTCAGTTAATTCGACCGAGCATCCAGATTGCAGAAGGAGTGTTCCCCGTTCGAGGGTCAATCACACCCGTAGAGGTCGTACCTAAAAATCCGAGAAGTGAGACAGTTACAATCCTTTCAACAAGTCAGACCAGCCGGTGTCACACGATTTATTCAAAAGAGAATCAAAAGAAAAGAAAAAAGCCCGCTAAGTCGAATCTTGAAAACAAACGACTTAGGCAAAAATTAGGGCATCCCGCTGGACTTTGAAATCAGAAGATGTACTCAAAAGAGTCAGTCCAGGCAAAAATAGGGAAATAAAAAAAATGACGAAGAACAAGTCGTGTGACTCCAGGCACCAAAGACGAAAAGCGAGTGGCTGTCTCTCCTGAAACTTGTGGTTTCCTGAACCATCATTCATGTCGTTTAACCTCTGAGCGGCGAGCGAGTGTCGAATTAGCTGAACATAGGATTGGAGAACATCAAGGAGAGTGGGTGGGTTAAACAGAACTTTGAGCCTTACATCCTTTCTTTCAAACCGTGAACCTAACCAAGTTAAAACCTTCAAAAGTCCTAATTGAAGCAAGTTTGTTTTGAAAGCATACTTCGGTAAAGATCGCGTCGAAACTGACTCCTAAAAGGATTTTCTTACCATATGGGTATTGATATTGACATTCCGATAAGTGATTCGTTCACTATATGTCACAACTTTTTTCTAGTGAACAGACTTGGATTTCAAAACTGTCATATGCATTGCATTGATATTATCATTTGCAAAACAATTTGTTTTACTTGCGAGTAAGTACTTGACAGCAGGAAAGTTTCTACAGTGGAAAGTTTGATCGGTAAGATGCAGAACGCTTGAATACTCCGTCGAGCAGGGGCAAGCCGTATCAAATGATCATCAAAGGAACCAGCCATCCGAAGATCAGTTAATCTGGGGCAATCAGGTCGAGATTCGATAAATCTCTCGAAGTCAGCCAGGGGCACTTCTCTACAAATCGGCCAATCAGGGGCAAATCACTTCAAGGCTGGGGCAGGTTACCCCAAGAGCACAGATATTATCCTTATCCAGAAGGCAGTTAATCTGAAGCACCTCTCTGAGGTTCATGACGCTGAGGCAGTTCCTATCAAACCATCAGGGTACAGAGATTTATGATTTCCTTTCAAGGAACATCCCCACAGAGATCCCACAGGCTAGGGCAAAATCAGAAGTAAAGGAATTGTTCCTCTCTATATCTTCAGAGCTACTCAGAGCTATTCAAGCAGGTGCAGTCAATCTTCAGGTTCAAGATGAATGTCGGGAAGTCGTAACCCTTCACCTGTCTTCCCCAGCAAAAGCCCAATCATCATTGGCATGTGTAAGCCATCCCCAGGAGAGTCCGATCATACTTGGCACATCCGGTTATTCCTAGCAGAGTTGGCTTCACCTCTTCAGCATTTATTTTGCTGGAGTGGTTCTTTCACATCCAGCTTTCCCCCGGCAGCCTGAGCCTGCATCTGCATTTTTTGCATATAGTTATCATATTTGCATCATCTTTTGCATTTCATCCTCAAACGCGTAGCATTTCCATTTCATATGGAGCATTACGCCATAGAAAAATTCAAACATACGCATATGCATGCGAAGCATAAGCCAGTTTTTCCACTAGCCTTCTGTGGCAACGTGAATCACTCTGTAATCAGTTCAGGGGCATTTATCCAACAGCTTTGTTCAGACAGCTTGTCGGTTTACTCGGATTTCAGATCATATGACAGTTATGATTTTGTCCATCAATCTTCTGATGATGACATTCCCAAACAGATTTTCTTCCCGTCAGCTCCTATTGACGATGTGTTTCCCCAGCAAGGTTTTTCTCCGTCTATCATTAGACGTCGTGAGTTTGGTTTTCTTTCCGTCTATCTTTAGACGATGTGGTTCTTCAGACAAGTTTTCTTCCTGTCTATCTTTAGACAAGGTGATAAGATCAAGTGCATGTTGATCTGGCCTTCGGAAAGGTTGTTTTTCTCCGTCTATCATTAGACACCGTGAGTTTGGTTTTCTCCGTCTATCTCTAGACGTCGGGAGTTTTGAGCATGGTTTTCTTTCCGTCTATCTTTAGACGATGTGAGGTTCGGACACATTTCTTCCTGTCTATCTTTAGACAATGTGATAAGATCAAGTGCATGTTGATCTGGCCTTCGGTATGGTTTTCTCCGTCTATCTTTAGACGTCGTGAGATTTGGATATGATGTTCCTCTCGTCTATCATTAGACGATACGAGATTTGGATATGATTTTCCTCTCGTCTATCATTAGACGATACGAGATTTGGTTTTGATATTCCTCTCGTCTATCATTAGACGATGCGAGATTTGGTTATGATTTTCCTCTCCGTCCATCATTGGACGATGTGAGTATTTTGGATATTGTTCTTCCTGTCTACCATTAGACGATGTGAGTTTTGGATATAATGTTTCTCCGTCCATCATTGGACGATGTTGAGAGTTGACGGCGATGTCAGGTGCTTATCAAATTTATGTTTGTCTGGCGGTAATGTCAGAGGTTTATTAGCATCGTGGTTGTCTGGCGGCGATGTCAGAGTTCTGTATCCCCACAGGTACTTGACGGTGATGTCGGGTGTTTCTCAGAGTTATAGTTAACTGACGGCGATGTCAGGTGCTTATCAAATTTATGTTAGCTGGCGGCGATGTCAGGTGATTTTGTTTTCCCAGCGGCGATGTTGGATGTTTTTCTGGCGGCGATGTCAAATATCTTCGTTTACCCAGCGGCAATGTTGGATATTTTTTCTGGCGGCGATGTCAGGTAATTTGGTTCTCCAACGGCGATGTTGGATGTTTGTTTCTGGCGGCGATGTCAGGTGATTTAGTTTTCCAGCGGCGATGTTGGGTGTTTTGGTAGTCCGACGACGATGTCAGACGCTTAATTTTTGTGAATGACTGACAGCAATGTCAGAGGTTTCTTTTTGCGGTTGGCAAATTTCCGGTTTCTTTTGTATTCAATCACCTTCTACCATGAACGTCTGAAAGCGGCTGCTTTTCATCCCTTCTGGTCCAAGTCAATTGAATAGGGGCAGCTGTTGCACCCCAAAATTTGCCCACCGGTTTTCCGACTTTGACTGGCTTTTGCTTCGTTTTTCATCTGCATATCATTTTCGCATTTTGCCCGTATTATCAGCCGGATTGAATTTGTCAGGATTTTAGCCGCTTTGCTCGCGTTTCAGGCGAATCAAATTAGTTCAAACGAAAAGCTCAGTGTCAAAATTGAGCGAAAGTCGCTCTCCTCTTGATAATTCAATCCATGTTGATAATATCAGCACATTTCGGTGCTCGCCCGTTTTCCCATGGCATTTTGCATTTATTTATTTATTTTTTGTTTTATTTAATTATTTAGAATAGTTATTTCTTTCTTTCTTTAGAATAGATTTTTATTTTCATATAGAAATTATTTTATTTTATTTTAGTATTTTTTTTAAATAGTTTTGTTTAGATTTATGCATTAAATAGGTTTTTTTTTAATATTAGGATTTATTTGTAATTAATTTTATTTAATAGTTTTGTTAGAATTTTCTTTTTAAAGTTATTCTCATTTTATTACATTAGAATTAGTTTTAGTATAGAATATATATTAGTTATTATTATTGTTTATTTATTAATTAGTTTAAAATAGTTTTTATTATTTAATTTTAATTTTTTTTATTGTTCATATAATATATTTTTCTTTGTGTATATAAATTAACAAAAATATAGTTGTCCTAGTGGATGGACTAGCTTGTATTATACTGGAGGTATGGGGTTCGAATCCCATCTGCAGCATTTTTCTGTTTTGTTTCGTTTTATTATTTTTGTTTTGTACATATAGTTATTTATGTGATTTCATTAACGAATATATATATCTGCCACAGCGGTAAGGCTTGTGTGTATTATACTGAAGGTTGGGGGTTCGAATCCCAGCTTCAGCGTTTTATTGTTTTTTCCGTTTTATTCTTTTGTATAATATATACTGTGTTTGTGCGCTTTGTTAACAAGAGGAAATCCGTCCCAGCGGATAAAGTGCTGTGTAAGTGTATAAAGGATGGGGGGTTTGATTCCCACCCAGGCCTTTTGTGTTTTTTTTTATTTATTTATTTTATTTTATTTAATTTTTATGAAAAAGTTTCTTTATTTTATTTTTTTCAATTTTTATTAAAAAGTTTAATGCCACGTGGCAGCCCTATATAGGGTACCCCAACCCTAATTCCCTCAGCCTCCAAGACAACCCTAAACCTCAGCAGCTCCAAACCCTAAGGGGTCCCTAACCCTAGCGGCCACCCAAACCTATCCCAAAACTCCTTCCCGTGTTTTGTTCATCCGCCACCTTCAACTCACCATTTTTTCGGTAGCCTACCTTCATCATCCTTCAAACCCTCTCCAATCTGTAATCAACAAACAATAGAAAAGTCATTCCAATTTCAGAAAACCATTCAAACTCCATCAACTCAAACTCGTGTAACCCTCATTCACTGAACAACCCACTTTCCGTCATCTCCTTCAAAATAAACCGTAATCACCCATTAACGCACCACCATAACTTTTTTCTGAAAACTATCCATCAAAACCAAACGAAAACCCTCTTTCGCCCAGATTTCACCATACAACAACATTTCAAAACCTCGGCCGCGATTTTCTGTTCGCCGGAAACCCATTAAGCAAAAACTCAAACTCAAAATCAAATCCAGAGCGAGAATGACGAAATCGCGAGAGAGAAAAGGTTGAGTTTGGTGAGATGGAGTGAGACTGAAACGAAAGTGAGACGGGAAAGTGAGAGTGGGAAACGGAAAATGAATAGAGAGCAAACAGAGAAAAAATAGAGAGGGTGAGGAATGTTGGATTTGAAAACGTGTGAGGAAGAAGACCGTCTGGGTCTCCGTCTTTTTTTTTTCTTTTTCTTTCTTTTCATTTGTTTTGCTATTTTTTTTTATTTATTTCTTTTTTATTCTTGCAAATTTTGGTTGTTTTATATTTTATTTTGATTTCTGGTTTGGGCCTCTAAGCCCAACCGTGTCCATCCCTTTTATTCTCCATCCACAATTTCTTTCATACCCCTTCTGTTTTTATTTTGAATTGTAAATTAATTTGTAGTTTTTTTTTATTTTTTAAAAAGTATATAATATTTAGTTTGTTTATATTTTTTATTTTATCCCAACAACAGTTTTGTAAATATTATATTTTTATTTGATTGTATATGTATTATATTTAGGAGTTTTTATACTTTTCCTTTTAGAGCGTATATATATATTATTCTATATTTTGTTTTATTTAGAAGTTGAGTATCAATTTATATTTAGAAGTTTATTGCAAGTTAGAGTTGAATTCTATTCCTTTTTTTATTGGACATTTATCCATCTTCGTTTATTTTTTTCTTTTTCCACCGTTTTGGGTCGATGACGAGACCTCCGTAATTCATTACCAGTCAAATTATTGATGAGTAATGTTGGATCTGAGACCACCCCTTTTCTCTCTTCTTTATTTGTCCCAATTCGATTCAAAAAACTTTGTCAAACAATTTTCAAAATCAAATTATCTTTGTATTGAATTAAAAGAGGGGATTAAGTGTAGACTTTCTTCCTCTCCGAGTGTTGGGATGCCCACTGTAGTGAGGGTGGTTCCGACACTCGTCTTTCAATGCGAAGACGCTTCCCATCCATTTTCAAATCTCATCTCCTTAAAATCAATTCTTTGTATTGAATTAAAAAGAGAAGATTGGGTGTAGACCTTTTCTTCTTCGAGCGATGGGATACCCACTGTAGTGAGGGTGGTTTCGACGCTCGTCTTTCAATACGAAGACGTTTCCATACCATCTCTCCTAAAACCTCGGTCTCGTACCGAGTCCATTTTCAAACCATAATAAATTGATTTCTCTTTGTATCGAATTAAAGAGAGAAGATTGGGTGTAGACCTCTTCTTCTCCGAGTGATGGGATGCCCACTGTAGTGAGGGTGGTCTCGACACTCGTCTCTCGACACGAAGACACGCCTTTATCCACCATTTCCTTTCACAACTTCCTTTCGTAACCCTTGTCACCTAAAACCTCGGTCCCGTACCGAGTGCGCTTTCAAACTTCTTTTCACAATAAAAATTGAATGGTCGTGGAGTGGTTAGGCGTAGGCCTTCTCCTATCCCGAGTGCTGACGTTTACCGTAGGGTTCTCTGTCGCAAAGTACTTACCTTTCAAAACCAAAAACACTTTAATAAGAGAACGAAGCTCTCTTTATGTTGAATTAAAGAGAGAGGATTGGGTGTAGACCTCTTTCTCTTCGAGTGTTGGGATGCCCACTGTAGTGAGGGTGGTTTCGACGCTCGTCTTTCAATACGAAGACGCCTCATTCGCCACACCCTTTTATAACAAGAACTTTGAGATAACGAATTGGGTACTACCCGTAGGGGTTACTATCCGAGGACCTGTCTCGCCCCCTAAAAAACAATCCAATCAATCAAATGTGACTTCTTGCCCCGCGCGGCGAAAACTAATCAATTTTTCAAAAGGATATGTTACGTCCGTTCTACCGCAAACAGGTAACGCCTAAGTCTCCAACGAGCGAGCAGCGAAATACCTAACTGCTAGAATGCGCACGATAGCGTCATCCATAAAAAACATCAACACACCGTAGGCCGAACTACGGCTGCTCTGATTTCTCATACCAGATGAGAATACGTAGGCACAAGACGACGATGTCTTGGCGAGCACACTCCCCCCATATATCTGTAGTTCCCCGAACTACGTCGACTCTGACTTTCTCATATCTTTTGAGAATACGTAGGCCTAGGACCGCGAAGTCCTACCGAGTCTGTTCTTTCTCTTTTCTCCCTCTGTTACCTCTCTTTTCGCGTTTCTAAACCCTTCTCTTTATCTTTTAGAACACTCTTTTTATAGCATAATATTTAAGCAGATAAATTCACACATCGACAAACAAAAGGTTCCCATCGAGTACGATGGATGCGAGGGGTGCTAATACCTTTCCCTCGCATAACCGGCTTCCGAACCCGTTCTTGGTCGCGAGACCATCTTATCCATTTCTTTCTTAAGGTTTTCTCGATATTTTCCTTTCCCCTCATGGGATAAATAAAGTTCGGTGGCGACTCTTCTGTCCTTTCTTTTCGCCTCCCCGTCGTTGCGCGATGCATTTTTCGAGTAGCGCCACAATGCCTGAGCCATTGACATGTTGATCTTCGTGAACTGTCTTCTAGCCCTCTGTTGGTTGCCTTGAGGCTGCTCTGTTGTTGCAGGAGTTGGATTTGAAATATGAACTGCACTAACAGACTGATGCCTTCTGTTACGATCCGGCTGACCATACACAGCATTAGATTCTTTCTTCCCAGTGGGAGGCTTCTTTGCAGCACCTGATGAAGAAGTGCCCACTTGGATCTTACCACTCTTGATACCATTCTCTACTCGCTCTCCTGTCATGATCAACTCAGTGAAGCCAGATGATGAGCTTCCAATGAGATGACTGTAAAACGGACCATTCAGCGTACACATGAACATATCAACCAATTCCCTATCAGTCAAAGGGGGTTGAACTCTTCCAGCTAAGTCTCTCCACTTCTGAGCATACTCCTTAAAGCTTTCTTTGGCACCCATAGACATGCTTTGAAGCTGCATGCGGGTGGGGGCTAAGTCAGCATTGTATTGGTACTGTCTATAAAACGCTTCAGCAAGATCATTCCAGTCTCTGATGTTGACACTCTCCAACTGATAATACCACTCTAACTGAGCTCCAGATAAACTCTCTTGAAAGAAATGGATCCACAACTTTTTATCAGCAGTGTGGGGTTGAATTCTTCTGACATAAGACCTCAGATGCAATTTGGGACAAGAGACCCCATCATAGACAACAAATGTAGGAACTTTGAACCCAATGGGTATGACCACCCCAGATATCAAGCTCAAATCCTCAAAATCCAGCCCAGATGATTTCTGTAATTCCATAGCATCCATTCTATCCACCAGCATCTTGAATTTGTCTTCGTTAGGCTCATGGTAGTAGTTAGCCTCAGAATCAGAGTCCCCCATAGTGTTGTGGAGACTGCCTCTCTCCTGCTCAGATTCTTCAGATTCATAGTCTTCAACATGTTCCTTGGTCTTGACAGGACCTTTGAACCTTCTTCCCATGTTGAGCAACCCAGCAGACCTTCTAGCCTTCTTAGTCTTCTTGGCCAGCAGTGTCTTCAATTCATCCTGCCCCTTGGATAGGTTCAGGATCAGCTCTTGGAACTGTGCATTTTGTGCCTGGAGATCCTTAACTGATTGTTCAAGAGCCATTGCTGAAATAAACAGCGAGAAGATGAGAAACCTGTACACAATTATAAACCTGTGATGCAATGATATGGGAATGCATATGCAATGTTTTCAAGGACCGCAGGATTTAAATTTGCTTAAACAAACAAGAAAGTAACTTTTTATTAGTAATAACTTGTTTTGCCTTTTAGGCTTACAAAAAATGAAAACGAAATAAGTACAAAAGATGGGGTTTTAAGTCTCCCATGGACGCTTCCTCTTTGTGTTGAGGTATGAGTTGAGGTTTCGTTCCTCATGAAGTAGCTTTGTTAGCTCTAGGATCCTTGCTTGGCTTGCTTTGTAATGAGCCTCGAAAGTATCCCTTTGCTCTTTCAGTTGGATCCATGATCTCTGCAAGTCTTCCATATCAGTGGGCATGTCTGGGTGAAGGATGGTATAAGCTGTGTCTCCTTCAGCAACAGGTTCCATGGTAACCGGTAGGACGGCAGGATATGGCATCATGAGTGTCTGAGCACGAGATCATACCCATCTGAGATAAGCCTCCATAGGAATAGTGTACTTAGGCTCCAGTGTCTTGCTGTCAATCCTGTTTACCTTTCCCCAAGCTCGTAAGAATCTCTGACGGTAACCCTGAAGATCGTTGTCGTAGTCAAACACAATGCCCTGAATCAACATGTCATGTGGACCATCGCTCCGGGCGTAACCAAACTGTCGTAAAGCTAGAGATGGGTTGTAGGTGATGCCTCCTCTTATGCCTAGAAGTGGCACATTAGGAAACTCCCCACAACGGTCAATGATGGTGACATTCTCCATAGATCTGGAGCACCAATGGATGTCTGAGTGCGAAAGTGACATGATCCTCTTGGACCATCTGAACCCTTGCTCATTCTTCATTACTGAGCGAGGAAGGTGAGAAATAAACCACCTAGAAAGTAAAGGTATGCAGCACATCAAAGTTCCTCTTGCCCTTGTAGTACGGGTGTGAAGAGAATGTAGGATGTCTCCAAGTAAGGTAGGCACTGGATTGTGACTCAGGAATATGTTGATGGCATGAACGTCTATGAACTGATCAGGATTGGGGAACAACACTAAGCCATAAATCAATAAGGCTAAGATCTCCTCAAAAGCATCGTAGCTCATAGCCTTCAAGAACATTTGAGCTTTATCCACTAATACCTTGGCGAGAATACCTTTAACTCCACTTCTCGTCTCTAGAACAATGTCAGACTTCTTCAGATGTAGAGCTGCAGCAATAACTTCTGGTTTAAGCTCCTTCTCTAAGCCTGTGAATGGCTTCTGATCAAGAACAGGTATACCCAGAAGTTTAGAGAACTCCTCCATGGTTGGAACCAGCTGATAATCAGGAAATGTAAAGCAATGGTGCTTAGGGTCAAAGAACTGAAACAGCACACTCATCATGTCTTCACTAAACCCTGAAGTAACTAGATCCAATAAGTGACCATGTCTCTTGTTGAACTGGGAATGATCAGGCACTAGGGAAACCAACTCCTTGAGCTTAGCAGGTATCCCTACAAAGTTGATCCTGATGGTGTTTCTACGAGCAGAAGCCATGACCTGCAACAAAGAACAAAGATAAATCCTTTGGTCCTTGAAATGGTTAGGGAAAATGATATGCTTATGATGCATGATGATGTCATGATGTCATGCTCAATCACAAACATGTGGCACACACAAACAAGTCACACCATAGCCCTAGGTTTAAAGGCTTGCATGAGGTTCAAAGGCAAGTACCCTCCCCTGAAGTTAGATGGTTCATCCTGTCCTACAAAAGTAACCAGGTTCTAAGGGATCTCAATATCATTGATCCTTCACAAGGGTGGTTGTTCAGAAGGCAACTTACTTGCCAACCAAAACCCTCCAAGTTTAAGATCTCAATGAGCGTAGTATCGAGTGTCAACCAACTTCAGTCTGCACCAAAGCCGGTTACCTCACTACTTTCTAAAGGCCAAGATGAGTTAACTAGGGTTCTAAAAGTCAGTTAGTGCATTGACAACATATGGCAGCCTCAATATTATCCTCAACTTGACTTAAGGAATATAAGCACCAACCAAGAAGTCGCACTAACTATGGCCACCAGATCAACCGTATCGATATACGTCGTACAGTTTCCTTGGTCTATTGCCATTTACCTAAGGTACACTAGATCCGGGTTAGGACCTTTCACACATAAGAGCACCCCAACAATATAATAATAAAGCAAACAAGGCAAACAATTTAAAGTGATCTTAATTCCTAAGGGTACCCCTCTTAAATAAATCCCCAGCAGAGTCGCCAGTTCTGTAACACGGTGGGAGAACTGACTTTAAACAATGTTGCGGATAGCAAGAGTCGCCACCGACTTTTATTTTATCCATAAGGAAAGGTTATAAAAGAACAGGAAAGACCTTAGAGAATATTTTGGGTCCGGGGGGTAGGTTATGAAAAGGGAAGGTGTTAGCACCCTTTTCATCCATGGTTATCCATGGGCTCTTAGGTACTTAAGCTCACTTTTGAATTGTTTTGAGAGTGTAGTATGTGAATAGCAAAAAATTTCAGAATAGTTTAATAATAATCCGTGTATGGATGTGAAAAAAACTTGTTTGAAAATTTTGTTGGAAATTTGTTTAAGTGTGAAAAAGTTTTGAAGTGAGCAAGTATCTAGGAGTAGCCTACCCTAATGTTTTAAGGTCTTTCTTATTCTTTATCCTTTCCTTAGTAAGACTATCCCTACTATAATGGAGTAGGTAGTCCTTACTTTGGATGTTAAGGGACATGTGAGGGACAATTTGACTTTGAAGGCCATTGTGGGATGTAATAAGCACATATAAGGGACCATCATCATTTTTCGAAAGGGACTCGATTCGTAAAGGCAACCATAAGGGACTTTGATGATTTTTCTATTCGAGGGACTTGCTTTATACACCCCACTTAACCATTATTCGTAGGCAACTTGAGGGATATCCTTAGGAAGTGAGACGGCGATTAAAATCGACTTACGTGTGTGACGTGTTTATTTTTAATTATCTTTATTTAAAAGTGATCTAAATTTATTTTAATATTACATACATGTTGTTACACTCCCTAATTACTAACCATAATAATAATTAAATAATTAAACAACTTTACATCCAAGAAACAATTACAAAATAATAAGCAAAATAATTAAATAGCAAAGATAAATAAAATATAAATAAGCAATAATAATAAAGGGGGTTAATTCTAAGTTTACTCGGCAAGACATCGCATCTTGTGCCTACGTATCCTTACGGGAGTGGAATCAGAGTAATCGTAGTTCCCCTCAATAGGGAGGTTAGAAACTTCTTGATTGTGGTCAAGGTCTCAAGGGGAATAAACGCATCTTAAGGACACGCTTACGTGGAGTGTAGAAACTCCAAATCTCTACGTTGAAATGTTAAGTTGTAATTAGGGTTAAATTAGGGATTCCACGGCGGGAAACCCTAAAATGAGCGCGGCGGCTCTTTGACCTAATGCTAAGGGTAAAATTGTAATTTTGCCTGCGGCGAGGCATTTGTGAAAATTAGGGTTTGTAGTTTGTAGTTTTGAGGATTTGAAATTGAATGTGTGAAGTTTTACGGACTATTGGCGCGGCGGCCAAACAGTTAGACCTAACCTTCGGATGTGTGCAATGTGACAGAAATAATAGTAAACGCGTGAGATAATTGAATCATGCAAACAGAGAGATAATGTCATAATTTAAACCATGCAAGCAGAAATTTAAAGGCAGAATTTAAAGAGCGATTGTTAAGTTCGCGAGGTTACATGAGAGGAGCAGATACAATATGATAATGAAATTTGAATTGAACAATAATAAAATAAAATAAATAACGGTTCTAGTTATTATTTTAAAAAAAAGATTTTAGTTATTATTTTAAATTTATCTAAAAAAAAGTTTTTCTTAAAAATAATAGGTTTTCATATTAATTTGGAAAAGATGTTAATGTTATTTATTTTAAAAAACAGATTTTTATATTATAACAAATTTTAATAAATTAATGATAACAATAATAATAATAATGGTAATAATAATGATAATAATGATAATAATAATAAATAATGATAATAATAATAATAATAATAATAATAATAATAATAATAATAATAATAATAATAATAATAATAATAATAATAATAATAATAATAATAATAAAGCAATAATGAATTTTAAATGTGCCAAATAACCCAACAATGTTGCTAACGCAGAAATGCGCTCATCGCAACTAGATCTAAATCGGACGAAACAAAATTTATCGCAAAGAAAAAGAAATTAAGCAAAAAATAGTATTATTGCTCACACAAAAATGCGATCATCGCAACCAGATCGAACTAACACAAATGTCACGCGTCATGCACACAAATGTGCAAACATCGTATCGACATAATTCGATCAAAAATCTTATATATATAAACTCTAACAATTTAAAAATTATATATATATAAACGTAACAGTAATAGATAAAGAAAAAGAAATAACGGTAATAGATGAAGAAAAAGAAATAACGGTAAAAGATGAAGAAAAAGAAACAACAGTAATAGATGAAGGAAAAGAAATAACGGTAAACGATGAAGAAAAAGAAACAATAGTAATGGATGAAGAAGAAAACTAAATAACGGCAAACGGCACTCACTCCTCTTAGGTTTTTTTCAATCTCTCCTTTTTTCCAACAAGGCAACACATGTATATATAGGGAACAAATTAGGGTTAACACCAAATTGTCAATAATGTCCCTAAAGCCCATTTTAAAGCCCAAACTAAATAATTAGTTAAGAAAAAATAAAATTTAAATAATTTAAAATAATTAAAATAAACTTAAAATAAAAACTAATAATCCTATTGATTCCTAAAATAAAAAATATTATAAAAAGAACAAAATTTTTTTCAATATTTTTTATTTTATGATTTTTTGGATATTTTTATGAATAATTTAGAAAAAAGTGAAAAAAATAATATTTTAAAAAATGATTTAATTAAAATACGAAAATAATAATTAAATAATAATAAAAAACTATTTTTGTTATTTTTTAATGAAAGATAGAAAAATTTAGAGTAAAAATAATAAAAAACAAAAAAAATGACAAAGGTGAGATTCGAACTCTCAACCTCTCACACTCATAACTCCTTACACATGTCCTCCTGCCAATTGTGCCATTTTTACTTTTTAGAAAAAAAATGCATGCCATATGATATTTACCTGCAAAAAGTCAAACGACTACACAAATTTGTTAGTAATTGATTAAATGCAATGAAATGCGACGACAAATCTTAAGGCAAAATTTGGGGTATTACAGTTATTATGATAATATTTCTCACCCAACCTCTCTTTGATGTTGGCAAAAAAAAAATCATGAAGTTTGACTTTGGTTTGACCACAGTTGACCTCAGTTTGACCTTTTAACTGCATTGACCGCTTTTGACTTATCTGATCATCTGACTGAGCAAACTTTTGAGAAAAGTCTTGAAACTTGACATGGGGGTTCTTATACACATATAAGATGTTATGAAGCTCACTTGAAGTCTTGGAAGTCCATTTAGCCTGATTAAAGTCAAAACCCTAGTTTTGGATGCACTGCTTAGGAGGTGCATTGTCTGAGGGAATTGTCAACTCTTCTGACCAATTGTGAATTTTGTGAACCTAGTGAACCTTCTTGGAACACAAAGTCTTGTATTGTGAGGGCAAATTTTGGGGTGCAACAGCTGGAGAGTACGACTTTGATGAGGAATTTCAATTCCGCCGGGGAAGAAGGAAACATCCACCTTCGAGGGAGAGTACAACTCTGCAGGGGACCATAGCGTCAACTGTTCCAACACTCTACTGGGGGAAGAGGGAATCATCCGACTTCAGGAGAGAATACGGCTCGGGCGGGGAATCTCAACTCCGCTGGAGACTTCAGTCTGACACCATCAGTTGCGGCATACTTTGGCGTATGAACAGTTTCCTGCGAAATCTGCACTTGTGACCCGGTGCTGGGGGAGGATACGAGCTTCGGCGACTTTACTGGGGAAAACACGAGCTTCGGCACCCGAACATTTTTATGAAACCTGCACTTGTGACCCGGTGCGGGGGAAAGAATACATCATTCTTCGGTGCTTGACTCAGCTGAGGAGGTGACGTTCCTTCAGGATGCGTCTGCTTGGGGAGAAGAATCATCTCTGCCTGGGGAGACATATCAATGCTCACTATCTTGCGTTCAGACCCTGCGGGGCGAGGCCACTGAACTCTGCTGGAGAAGGAGGAATCATCCTGCTTCAGGGATGCGCACGACGCACTGTCTGGAATATGCTACACCTGTAACAACATAAACAAACAGACAAGATACCCTTCTCAAAGGGACCTATCAAGGTTATTATCTCATGACAATATTCAAGCATTTAATTGTTTCAACAATCAATGGCCTAGGCCAGTAAGTTTATGTATGCGCATTTTATCAAAAACATCGGCGTTCTCATTCGCAAACAAAACAGATAAATGCTAAACAGACAAACAGAATTGCTGAATAATATGCATTTTATTGATGATGAACCCCTGAATGGGTAAAAATGTTTTACAACAGAGGCAAGCTCCTGGAATGAGGAAGCCGCGCAAAAATAAAACATAAATATACATCAGTATATACAAATGTCGGCAACGAGGCGTAGACGAACACCATGAGTTGATCCCTCTAAGACCCACTTGACTTCGATACTTCTCCGACGCTTCAGCTTCGAAAGAGATTGATTCAGATAAACGGCCCTCAGGTCCTCCAAACCACTAAACAATGAAAGTCCATACGCGGAACGCAGTCATTTGCTTATTCAAATCCCTAACTTTTGCGTGAACCGCCCTTTACGGGTTTTCAGTTCACCGGGATACCCTTTTTTTCCGAAGCCGCCCAGTGTAGGTTTTCGACTTCGCGGGTGTACATTTTTTCAATATATCCCTAATTTTTGCCCGAACCTTTTATTCTATTTTTGATTCGCCGGGATGCCCCTTTTTTGCCTGGACTCTTTCTTTTTTGTCCAGCGGGTCGCTTTCAAGCAAAGTATTTTTTAACTGCGTCCGCGTTCACCGGGGATGCAAAATCTTCACCATCCATCGTGGATAACAACAAAGCTCCTCCCGAGAAGACCTTGCTGACAACATACGGACCTTCATAATTCGGAGTCCACTTTCCCCGGTAATCGGAGTGTGGCGGAAGAATCTTCTTCAGGACGAGATCACCCGTCTGAAAGCTTCTAGGACGCACCTTCTTATCATAAGCTTTCTTCATTCGGCTTTAGTACAGACGACCAAACGCAATCGACGCTAGCCTCTTCTCGTCCATCAGGCTGAGTTGGTTCAGACGATTCGTAATCCATTCTGCCTCGTCGAGTTTCACATCAACCAAAACTCGCAAAGAAGGGATCTCCACTTCTAACGGTAGGACAGCTTCCATACCGTACACCAAGGAGAAAGGAGTTGCCCCGGTCGACGTACGTACTGTCGTACGGTAACCGTGCAATGCAAATGGCAGCATCTCGTGCCAATCTTTGTACGTCACAACCATCTTCTGAATAATCTTCTTTATGTTCTTGTTGGCGGCTTCGACGGCGCCATTCATCTTCGGCCGGTAAGGAGATGAGTTGTGGTGTTCGATCTTGAAGTTCTGGCACAGCTCCTTCATCATCTTATTATTCAAATTTGAACCATTATCAGTAATGATCCGCTCGGGAATTCCATAACGACAGATGATGTCCCTCTTTATGAACTTAGCCACTACCTGCTTGGTCACATTAGCGTACGAGGCTGCCTCCACCCACTTGGTGAAGTAGTCGATAGCTACCAGAATGAAGCGATGACCGTTGGATGCAGTGGGCTCGATCTTGCCTATCATGTCGATGCCCCACATGGAGAACGGCCAAGGGGAGGACATGACATTTAACGGGCACGGCGGCACATGAACTTTATCAGCATAGATCTGGCATTTATGACATCTCTTCGCGAATCTGAAGCAATCTGACTCCATTATCAGCCAGTAGTATCCTGCTCTCAGGATCTTCCTCGTCATAGCATGCCCGCCGGCGTGCGTACCAAATGTGCCTTCATGGACTTCTTCCATGAGCATACTCGCCTCTTTCTCATCTACACATCTGAGTAGCGCGAGATCGTGGTTTCTCTTATACAACACTCCATCAGGATTGAGATAAAAGTTTCCAGACAGCCTCCTCAGAGTCTTCTTATCCTGGGTTGACGCACCCGCGGGATACTCCTTAGTCATAAGGAAAGTCTGGATGTCGTGGAACCATGGCTTGCCGTCGGCGGCATCCTCGATTGTAAAGACAAATTCCGGTCTATCAAGACGCGAAAGCACAATTCTTGGAGCCTCATTCCAATAATTGACTTTATACATTGAAGCCAACGTGGCTAAGGCATCAGCCATCTGATTTTCAGCCCTGGGTATATGATGAAGTTCCACTCGATCGAAGAACGGAAGCAGCCTCCTGGCGTAATTCATGTACGGCACCAAATTCGCTTGACGAGTCTCCCACTCCCCTTTAATTTGGTTGATCACAAGCGCTGAGTCACCATATACATCTAGATTCTTGATTCTCAAATCAATTGCCTCTTCTAGACCCATAATGCATGCTTCGTACTCCGCCTCATTGTTGGTAACTGGAAACGTCAGTCTCGCAGTAAACGGGATGTGGGATCCGTGGGGAGTCGTGATGATAGCCCCGATGCCACTTCCATAGGAATTAACCGCTCCATCGAATATCAACTTCCACTGGGATTTCCTATCTGGCCCCTCATCGGGCAACGGCTCATCGCAATCCTTCGCTTTGAGAAACATAATATCCTCGTCAGGGAATTCGAACTTCATCGGCTGGTAATCCTCGATCGGCTGTTCGGCAAGGTAATCAGACAATACGCTTCCCTTAATGGCCTTCTGGGACACGTACTGAATATCATATTCTGTTAACACCATTTGCCATCTGGCAATCCTGCCCGAAAGAGCCTGCTTCTCGAAGACGTACTTGATCGGATCCATCTTCGAAATTAGCATAGTGGTGTGATTGAGCATGTACTGTCGTAGGCGCTTGGCAGCCCAAGCTAATGCACAACACGTCTTCTCCAGCATCGAGTATCGAGATTCACACTCAGTGAACTTTTTACTCAAATAGTAAATGGCATGCTCTTTTCTGCCCGTCTCGTCGTGCTGACCGAGAACACACCCCATACTATTCTCCAGAACCGTCAGGTACATGATTAATGGTCGTCCAGCCACTGGGGGTATCAAGATTGGAGGTTCTTGAAGATACTGCTTTATCTTGTCGAATGCCTTCTGGCAATCCTCATTCCAAGTAATCGCCTGATCTTTCTTTAAAAGCTTGAACATCGGTTCACAAGTGGTCGTGAGCTGAGAGATAAACCTTGCAATGTAGTTTATTCGGCCCAAGAAACCACGAACTTCTTTTTCTGTTTTCGGCGCTGACATTTCTCGAATGGCTTTTATTTTTGCAGGATCGACCTCGATACCTCGTTCACTAACGATAAACCCCAGCAACTTTCCGGACCGCACTCCGAAAGTGCACTTGTTAGGATTCAGCCTCAACCTGAATTTCCTAAGCCTCTCAAAAAGCTTCAATAAGTTGACCAGATGCTCTTCCTCCGTTTGGGACTTTGCAATCATGTCATCAACATAGACCTCGAACTCATGATGAATCATATCATGAAACAAAGTTATCATTGCTCGTTGGTAAGTGGCCCCTGCGTTCTTCAGACCGAAGGGCATTACCTTATAGCAAAATGTTCCCCAGGGGGTGATAAACGTTGTTTTCTCCATGTCCTCCGGCGCCATTTTGATCTGATTGTAACCGGAGAAGCCATCCATGAACAAAAACACGGAGAACTGGGATGTGTTGTCGACCAACACATCGATATGAGGCAACGGGAAATCATCTTTAGGGCTCGTCCTATTCAAATCTCGATAATCGACGCACATGCGTACCTTACCGTCCTTCTTCGGTACAGGCACTATGTTGGCGACCGGAGGGTAAGTGGTGACGGCTAAAAATCTTGCGTCCAACTGCTTCTGGACTTCTTCTTTGATTTTTACAGCCATGTCTGGTCTCGTCCTCCTAAGCTTCTGCTTGACTGGAGGGCAATCTTCTCGTAGCGGCAAGTGGTGGACCACGATGTCCGTGTCAAGTCCGGGCATATCTTCGTATGACCAAGCAAAGACGTCACTATACTCTCGAAGCATCTCGACCAGTCTCTGCTTGACATCATTCTGCAGTGCAGCCCCTACTCTGACGTTTCTGACGAGCTCTTCAGAACCCAGATTTACGATCTCAATTTCCTCCTCGTGAGGCAAAATAACCTTTTCCTCTTGTTTCAACAAGCGGGCCAACTCTTCCGGAAGGTCTTCGTCTTCATCAATCTCATCCTCGGCTTGATAGATCGGGCAATCGAAGTCGTAGTGAGCCGTAGAAGGTCCAGAGTCGATGTCATCTGTTATGTGGATCCTGCAATAACAAGAGTTAAGTTTAAAACAAGAATATGCAGGTTAGCACATACCCCGTTGCCATTTTACTGTTTTTCAAAACAAATATAAAACAGGAACAACAGAGAACACAATATTTGCACACGAAGAAAACGCCTTTGATTTATTAACAAAATGCATGTACATAATCCAACAAGGCCCTGACAATAAAACCGCTATGCCCCGGGTAGGACATAGGATTGTACAATGATTGTAAAAAGTAAATCATTACTCTTCACTTGTCAGCTGGATAATTTCCTTGATGGTCCAATTGTTAAGGCGCTCGCCCGGCTTGCTTGGCTGAATCCAAGCGTCAAGATCACAATCGCTATCCCCGCTGTCTTCCGACACCGCGTTGATGCTTTCGAAGATCACTCCGCCACTGGTAAATAGGATCGGCCCCTTACCACGAGACGTACTGCTAGACGAAGAAGAAGAAGCTTCAGCTTCAGGAGAATACCCCAATCCAAACTTATCCTGCTTGATCGGTATCTCCAAAATATGCCCCCAGCCTGGGGTAGAACCAGCTTCGATGACGGCCCGAGCTTCTTTGAATGAGGAAAGATTCATCTCTTGCTTCTCTGTGACGACAGGAGCTACCTCTTTCACTTTGACGGCTTCAAATGCTTGGTAGAGAGTTTCATGGATTTCGCCATCCATTTCAACATACTTAAAGGATGACAAGTGGCTCACCATAATGTCCTCCTCACCGCACACGGTTACTATGCTTCCCCCGACAGCATATTTGAGCTTTTGATGCAACGTGGACGTCACGGCACCAGCAGCATGGATCCATGGCCGACCTAAGAGGCAACTGTAGGCAGGCATGATATCCATAATATAAAAGACTGTGTCGAACGTTTCCGGACCAACTTGAATCGGCAGGGTCACTTCTCCGAAAACATGGCGCTTAGTTCCGTCAAATGCTTTCACCACCAGATCACTGGGTGTGCAAAGCAATCCACGAGTGTCCAACTTCATTAATGCCTTCTTCGGAAGCACATTAAGCGACGAACCCGTGTCCACCAGGACATGCGACATGATTGTGCCTCTGCACTCTATCGAGATGTGCAAGGCGCTGTTGTGATCTCTCCCTTTAGGAGTCAGCTCTAAATCTGTGAAACCTAGCCCGTTGCCAGCATTAACATGGGCTACCACCTCTTCTAGCTGATTCACGGATATCTCTTGCGGTACGTAGGCAGCGTTCAATACCTTCAGTAACGCGTTGCGGTGCGCTTCAGAACACAGCAACAAGTTGAGAATAGAAATCTTCGAAGGCGTCTGATGAAGATGGTCTACAATCTTGTAGTCGCTCTTTTTGATCAGCCGCATAAACTCCTCGGCATCTTTGACAAGCAAATCTTTCTCTACCCCGCACGGGACCTCTTCGAAAACTTTGCTTTTACCCTTATCGGCCACATCGGCTATGACCGCTTTCTCTGCCACAACCTCTGTCGGTGCAAACACTCTTCCGCTTCGGGTAATACCACGGATTCCTGCGAGATTCTGCACAGTCGACCCATACGGCTCCAGCTCTAACCTCTGACCATTGCAATAGACTTCGGCGCCATAATGCCACGGAACGGCGTTAGTGCTCTCGAATGGGATTGGCCCAGCTTTGGTAATAGTGATTGTAGGCGGTCGGGGCACAGAAATAGTAATTGGTCGGCGAGGAATGGTGATGGTGGCGACTTCACCGGCCTACTTCAACACGACCTCTCCTGATACACTTTCAGCCCTCCGGCTGAACTGCAAAATACCCTCAGTCATCAGACTTTGGATACCTTCTACTAGCTGCTCACACCCATCAGAATGTGTAGCACAGTCCCTGCATAACTCTCTGCATCCTGGAAAGAACCCTTTCTTCGACAACTTAGCTTTGATGAAACTAAGCGGCGTCTTTAAGTCTTTGACATCAGTCAACAGATCTGCACCCTCTTCTTCGATAATGGTGTTCACTCCGCCTCCCCTATGATTAGGCATAGGGTTTTTGGTGACATTGGGCACATTATCGGAGAAATTAATAATCTTGGCATCTACCAGGTCCTGCACCTTGTGCTTAAAGGCTTTGCAGTTCTCGATTGTATGGCCTGGTGCCCCTGTATGGAAATCGCAGGTGGCATTTGCGTCGTACCCTGGTGGCGGTGCCCCTGTCAAGAGAGCCATCGTCCTCTTCTGAACCAACTGGAGCTGAAGCAAAGTCTGCAAGAGTTGCGCATACGACATAGGCGGTGCTTCGAAATGACGGTTTGCCAAAGGAGCCCGATTTTGATATTTTCTATATCCCTGTTGATTCTGTTGCTGCTGCTGCTGCTGCTGCGGAGCTGCTGGGATATTTATACTGGCTATCTGCTGCTGAGGGCCCTTGCCCTTTCTCCGAGCGTTAGTGACGACGCTCGCATCTCCTTCTCGTCGTTTACCAGCATAAGGTTTCTTTCCACCTCCTCCAGCTGAGGATGATTCGCCTTGAATTTTTCCGATCTTGATGCCATTCTCGACGTGCTTGCCCATAGTAATGAGAGCTGAGAACGTCCCAGACATGCCGCTGACTAGCTTTTCATAGTAGATTCCCGGGAGGGTAGCTACAAATCTGCACGAGCTCGCGCTCAACCATCGGCGGTTGAACCCGAGCAGCCAACTCACGCCACCGCTGGGCGTACTCCTTAAAGCCTTCATTATTCCGCTGCGAAAGGTTCTGGAGCTAGACTCGGTTCGGGGCCAAGTCGCTATTGTACTGATAGTGGAGGACAAACGCTTCAGCGAGATCCTTCCAGGTGCGCACGGTAGTGGGCTCCAAGCCCATGTACCACTCGAGGGATGGACCAGAAAGACTATCTTGGAAGAAGTGCATAAGACTATCTTGGAAGAAGTGCATCAGCAACTTCTCATCGTCGGAATAGGCAGACATCTTTCTATAGTACGATCGCAGGTGGACACGAGGGCAAGTAGTACCCTTATACTTCTCAAAGACAGGCACCTTGAACTTAGGAGGTACCTTGAAATCAGCAATTAACCCCAGCTTGGACATATCAACGCCCAAAGTATTCTGATTCTCAATGTCTCTCATTTTGTCTTCAAGTGCTTTGAACCTGAGCCACGCTTCAGCATTCAGCTCCACTTCTGCACCTCTTTGAGAAAATACATCATCCTGATGATCCTCAAGCCACGGTTGAGGCACCAACAGATTCCCGACGCCAGCATTGCCGTTGACCGGCCCGATGTTGACATTAGCTCCCAGACTACCATTGCCGACGCCTGTCGCATTGAGTCCGATGTTGGCCATCACGTTGCCATTAGCACTGCCGTTGCCCCCGGCAACAGGAACAACATTCTGCGGAGTATCCACTGGTGGAGGAGTAGGCACAGCCCCGCCATGAAGTATGTCGTTACTATCAACCCTGGAGATCAAAGGTTGAACCAAAGTACGAAGCTGGTCTTGACCATTAGCGACCACCTGCATCAGTTCCATAAAGCGATCCATCCGCTCACGGAGCTCCTGAACATCTGAATGCACTTGATCCATGATCCTTGTCTGATTAGCTCGAGTTGAATAACGGTGAATGAGTCTCTAATCAATCCTGGAATCCCCGGGAACAGTCTGAGACCTGTGAACCTGAAAAAACCTGTAAACACTAAAGGTTAGGAAAAACAACAAAATGTACGCCATGCAAATGCTTCATGCAGATGCATGCGTGTGTCTGTGTGCTTGGGAGATTTCCCCCGATCCTAGTGCCTTAGTGCCAGTGTTGATAATAATAAGAAGAAGAAGTCCGAGCCCAATCATGGAAACATCAATCTCATATATATAAGGAAAGGCCTATCAAGGCAGTACATAGCATCAGCGAGTACAAGACAAATCAACAGCGTGACCTCAGCCAACAAGCCTGGTGATGGTCAGCTTACAACAAAGATCAAAACAAAAGGAATACAACTAGTCAAGTACGGTCACGGGCGCGATACTCTGCTAATAACTCCTTCGTCTCTGAATGATCTGGCAAAGTGAGCAACCCTTCGACGAGCCGTTCCCTCTGCACAATGGTATACTGAAGTCCCTGAACTGAACTTTCCCATGCTCCTTCGCCGAAGCAATCTTCCAGTTTCCGCTTCTTTGACTCAAACTTCAGCTTGCACTCTTTCAGGTTGGCAAGGGCTTTGTTGAGCTGGCCTTCGGCGGCGTATCTGCGGGCGGTCTCCTCATCAAACCTCCGCTCACTGTCCTTCACCTCGGCTTCCAGCTTGGAGATCCGCAGCATCAGCTTATCCTCTCGCTCCTTCCTGGTGGCCAGGGAAGTCTTCCAGTGCTGGTCGAACTTAGATATCCTCCGATATGCCTCGTCCAAATGCTGCTTCTTCGTAGCCAATACGTCGTTGGAAGCCCTGAAATCTTGACCCATGCGCTCACGATCAGCTATCTGCTTCGCCAGGTCTGCACCCAGTTGGTTCACCAACTCTGTTTGCTTTTTGAAAGCATGAACGGCCTCGTTCCTTTCACTTCGAAGCTAAGCTAACTCCTTCTCCAGTTCTGCGTTCGCCCGCTTCAGTTCATCCCGCTCAACTGATACCTGGTTATACTGATGAATGGGCACAGTAGTAGGCTCTTCGATTGGTGGAGGGCTCTCTGGCTTGACATGAGGGAATGGCATCCCTATAGCATTGGCCCTGGATCTGATCCATGCTGTGTACGAAGGGTATGCTTGACTGTTGCTTTTTCCCAACAAAGGCTTTCCTCTCTTACTGATATTGTTCCACGCACGCTGAAGCTTGGACAACAAATCCCCCTCTAAAGTACCCGTGAGGTACAGAGATTCCTGTACCTCTTCCTCCTTTGGCGGAGTCCTCAAAGCATATGCGAATTGTCGAACCAACAACGACGGATTGTAGTTTATGCAGCCCTTCCTACCTATCAGAGGAACATTAGGAAACCCGCTGCAACTGAAGATCACCTCAGTACCCAACCTGTCTCTGTCGAACCAATCAATATCTTCTGCCGATAAACTCATCAGACGCTCAGGCCACTCAGCTGTGGCTGCAGACAAGACAAAAGGACCCCTCTTGGGCAGATGGCTAGCAAGCCATTTGTACAGCAAAGGTACGCAGCAGGAGACATTCTTCCCTCTCCGGTTCTCATTCTTGTAGTGGATTGAGTGATAGACATCTCCGATCAGGGTAGGGACTGGATTCCCTGAAGCAAAGATGTGAAACGCATCAAAGTCTACAAAATCGGGCATGTTGGGGAACAGGACAATGCCATATATGCATAAAGCGAGGATGGCATTGAATGCGTCCCAACATCCATCCTTAGCACACTGCTGAGCCTTAGCTACCAGAAACTGCAAGGAGAACCCAGGAACCTTGTTCCAACTAGTCACTACTAACTCTGAGGCGTCCAAATGAAGTGAAGAAGCTAAACCATCCAGATCAGGCTCAGCGTCCATGTGGACAAAAGGCATCTGCCTTTTGACGGGCACACCCAGGAAATCAGCATATTCTTCCAGCGTCGGCGCGAGAACAAAGTCCCGAAAAGTGAAACATCTCAGTGAAGGGTCGTAGAACTGCAACAGAGCATGCAACCCGTTCAACTCGAACACAGAAGGCTTGCAAACCAAACTGAGCAACCTGCCATACGACTTTCTGAACTCATCCTTCACAGAATCACCTGCTAGAGCTATCAAACCAGTCAACTTCGACACATCAGGGGTCGGGAACTTGTACGCAATGGTCTTCCTGGGAGAGGCCATAACAATACAATAGGAGGCAAGAAATCTTGGATCGGGGAAACAGTACCTGCAACACAGACACACGTTAATGGAATGCAAATGAACATGCAAACTAATGCAAAATGCAGTCATGCAATAATATATCCAGGCCACTACTGTTGCGGAGATTCTGTATCAACAATCACTGATGAGAAGAAAACCCCGGTGTAGGACCACAAATCTGATCTGCCAAGAACAACCATCTGATAGGACCATATACATAGGATCAAAATTATGCTCTGTCAAGAAAAAATGTCTGATAATAAGGACCTCGGATGCATGATCAAGAAATATCTGCTGATGAAGTCTTCAGACCCCAAATCAAAAATCTGCCCTATCAAGAACAAACATACAGCTGCTGATGAGATCTTCAGACCCCACTCAAAATCTGCTCTATCAAGAACAAACAACATCTGCTAATGAGATCTTCAGACCCCAAAACTGCTCTATCAAGAACAAACAACTGATGACAATACTCTGATCAAAACCTGCTCTATCAAGAACAGACATACACCTGATGATAAGATCCTCTGATCAAAACCTGCTCTATCAAGAACAGACATACACCTGATGATAAGATCCTCTGATCAAAACCTGCTCTATCAAGAACAGACATACTGCAACTGAGAACCCTGGTACCAACAAAACTGATTCACTGTCAAGAAAACCAGGTGGTCTGAAGGTCAAAGTTTCCTGCAATAAACCCAATCCCACTCACAGGTATGGACCTAAACTGACTCAAGGTACGGCATCCTATGCGTTTATCAGCGTCACACACTTTCAAGAGGGGTGATACGATACCCAGAAGGTGTGGCATCACCAGCTCATGAAGCGGCCTCACTTAGCTGAATCACAAATGATCGGTCCCTAGAGTCGACAATCCACCAAACCAGCAACCCCCTCAACCCAAAGGGTTGAAAAAGAAGCCAACCGGATGAACCTCGTCTGAGCGTGGATTTCATGAGACACTAGTGCCTGCAAAGCAAGCACGCGCCCACTAATTTCCACTCTAAGTCTATAGTGCACTCAAGCCTGGGTCTGGCTTCTCACTCATCAGAACTCCCATCCCACAACAGCACAAATAATCATATGATACTGAAAAATAAAATGCGGAAAATAAAGTGCGAGAAGTAAAATGCGATAAATAAACGCAACCCAGCGGGTAAACATACAAGCGGTAGGATTGACTCTCGCAGGGAACCGTTGGAGTCCCCAGCAGAGTCGCCAGCTGTCACTTGCGCGAAAATAAGGTGTCGGCATGACAGAAGAGTCGCCACCTTTCGTTATTTATCCCTCAGAGCGGGAAAGGAAACGATCGGAAAACCTGACGAAAAAGGGTAAAACAAGGTCATCGCAACCATTGTCTGGATTCGGGAGTCGGTTACGCAAGGGGAAGGTATTAGCACCCCTCACGTCCGTCGTACTCGACGGGATCCTCGCTTGTTGTGTTTACTTGGACGGGTTGGTTTTATTCTATCTACCTATCAAGGCTGGCTGAAAAAGAAAAGAAAAATGACTCGGCAAAGCGTCGCACTATATGCCTACGTATTCTCATCAGAGAATGAGAAATCAGAGTCAACGTAGTTCGGCCTACGAAGGATTATGGGGGAAGGTAGCTCGCCAAGACATCGCCATCTTGTGCCTACGTACTCTCAACAGGCCTGAGAGATCAGAGCTCACGTAGTTCGGGAAACTACGGTTTATTTCCTGTTTTTTACGAAAGAAGTGTTTTTTATTGTGTTTGCGATTTCAACCGCACTAGAGACTATGACCTGAGAGTGAATGTGTTGCATTTCGCCCAAAGGGTGCCATACTAAACATCCAGACTGTGGAAAAGAAACTCTCCCACAATCCTTTCTCAGATAGCTTAAGGCTCGTAACGTACGAAAGAAATCATTCACGATTACTGTATCTTAAACTCTTTTGAGATGAGAAGAGAACAGGCCCAACTAGGAGGGAGACTATCAAGTCCTACTGTTGTCATGCAATGGATTGATCCTATGGTCGAGGTTTGAACAGGGAACTCCTAGATGTTGTCATGCATAGGTTTCAACCTAAAAGTCTATCATCAAGTCCTTATCAAAGGAAATGAGAGTCCTAAGGGATCATGTCAATGATACACCAAAACAGACAAAGCATCAGCTTAACAGTAAAATGCATGCAATGCAAGTGAGGGAGGAAATGTGTGTGGGGCTTCAGCCTCCACAAGCTCATCTCAACCTCAAGCCAGTCATGAAATAACAGTAATCATACCGAAATATAAACAACATGCTTTCAAGTAATAAACAGTAAACTGCAATCATACAGATAAAAATGAAGTGAAATGCCATCAGGCAAACAAACCACATGGGTAAGGGAGCTGAGCTCTACCGAATACCCGCAAGCAAAGCCATGCAATAACAATATAAGCAGAGGGAGCAACTCAACCTCTAATGCAATCATGCTCCTAGATTCTACTTATTCTAGATGAACTTAATCTAATGCAACAGACAAGTCAAGCAAAACACACAATACAGGAAAGAAAAACAGAAGAAAGCCTCAGCTCCTCCAGCAGCAACTCAGTCTTCAGACTTCAGATACCAATTGCTTTCCAGGTTTCAACCCTACAATATGAGTTTCAACTCATCTTCTCCCTTAAGCTTCAGCTTCTTGATCAGCTCCACCTTCAGGCTTCACCTAATCTTCAGGGATCTTCAAGTATCAACTTGATCTTCATGCTCTTCAAGCTTCAGCTGGAATGGCAATCTTCAAGGATTCATCCTCTTCACTAATCTTCAATGAAGTCTTCATCTTCATGCTCAGGCTCTGCATCTCAGGATAATCAAAACCAGAGAAAATCACTTACTGGATAAGCTGGGGGATATTGAACTGCTTATTTGATCACCAAAGGTGACCTATAAGGGTTCAATATCAAATGAAGGGTTCCCTCAAAATTTCTACCTCCTAGGTATAGCATTTATCCCTCCAAAGGAGAGAGGTGTATACCCTGGAAGGACTTTGAATCATAGGGAGGAATGGAGGTGAATGATACCATCCATGTTTGAGAAGGAAATTATCTACATCTAAGCTCTTCCTAATCCTAACCCTAAAACGAAACAAAAAGAAAAGAAGAACAAGCTCCTCAAGCTCCCTCAATGCCTCTTCAAGTCTTATAGTATGCTCCACCATGCTCCACAATGAGATACCAAGCTCCTCAAATCAAAGGAAAACTCCAAAGCAAAGCAAACTAAACTAAACATGCCCTAAAGGCAACACAAACAATCATTCAATACAAAAATCAATTAAAAATAGTATATTGTTCTATTAAATCCTAATATAAATGCTAGGGGACCCTACATATCTACCCTTAAGTCCCATATATTCCCCATAGACTAAATTGCCCTAAAACCCAAAATCTAAAATTGTTATTGACCTATGTTAAAGCTTTAACCAAATTCTACACTACTTAGAACTACCTAATTAAAACTACCCTAAAAATTATCACAAAAATATGGCATTAATTCAGGGGAAACCTAAAACATTCATCTAACTATCCTAAAAAGATTGAATTAAAAATCCTAAGGGAACTACCCTAATTAAATTCTATAAGATCACATATCAACTAAAAGAATTAAAAAAAAAGCAATTAAAAGTATAAATGTGCAAAAAATATAAAAATGAAATAAAATGGCAATTTTATGGTTTTATATTTTTCTAGACAGAAAATGGAAAGTGGGAAAAAAATCCCATTGAAAAATATTATTTTTCTATTTATTATGAATTTTTTAAGTGAAATAAAATTTGGAGTAAAATATAATATGGGAAATGATGAGGGGTGCAGATAGTATTAATATTCAGTTGTTATTCATTTGGGCTCAGATATGAGGGGTGTAAGAAGTAAGCGTGTTACGCCCAGTTTTAAACTCAGAAAACAAATTAAAATAAAGGAAAAAGGATAAAGTCGCAGTGTGAATAGCATCAAAATGCAATGCAAATCTGGATTGGGCTGGACACGGGGGTGGCATTAGCAACATTCGCTCAAAGCCCAGCAGGGAGCTTTAATGAAACGCACCGTTTGCTGCTGTTTCTGAAATCCCCTCCAAAACGAGTTTGAATGCTGGCCGTGAGATCTATTCCAAGTCAACTGGTCAACCTGCATATCAACGGTCTTGATTTCGTCTTCTTCCTTAAGATGTTAGGGTTTCAGCAACACCATTGAAACACACTTCATGCGCCAAACTTCCAGCTCATCGTGCTCACTCATCTCTCCATCAAATGCCACGATATAAGAACCAATTTTAATCCATTTTTCACGTAGAATACAGCTGTGCCATTGGTTTGTATTGAAACACCATAAATCACGCAAACCGAATAGTGTAACTCCATGAACACAAAACTTCATCAGTTTTCGACCTTCACCAAACTCAGCATTCTTTATATAGAAATGATCCTTATGTTATGCTGATTAAAACTAGCCAAAAATTGTGCATTATCATCCCTTAAACAGCATGTTCTAACTCCATCAAGAATTGACCACCATTGATGAATCTTCTCCAATCAGTCTCAAACTCCTCAAAATGAACCACCTAATTGTCTCTAATGGTTTTACAACAAGAATTCATCCTAGCCATGCCTAAAGTAAGGTGTAGAAGTGGTTTTGCATACCTTGTTTCTTGCAATGGTAGGTGGTGAAAAGCTTCAATCCAAGCCTTGTAGCTCCTCAAGAACAGCCCTTAGGTGATGAATACTCCTCTGCTTGCACAAGATTGGATGTTGATGGCTTGTATCTCGAGATCCAATGCCTTTTGCTCCCTTGCAATTTCACTTGGAACTCCTTCAATTCCTCATCAATGGAGTTACAAATCAAGATGAACACACTCAGCAATGTTTGTAGAGATGATTTGTGAAGAAAAATGGAAAGGTAATGAAGAGAAATGTGAAGATTCAATATGATTTGCAAATGGAGAAAAATGGATTCAATCTCTATTCTCTACCACCACTAACATCAACAATCACCAACCTTTCACCAATGGGAGTTGTATGCAATATATAGACTGGTTTAGAAAGGTCTAGAACCTCTTAGAATCATCTAGAAAGAACTTGAATTTTCTATGATATGGTATTTTGCATTTCAATTCTCACCACATGATATATCATGACAAAACCCTTGCAACCTTACCATTCTGCCTTGAATATCTCCTTACATGAGATATGTGATAAGATACAATGCACAAACACCTTGTTTATGGACTTTTTCCTTGTTTTGGTTTGGTACCCCATTATGCAAGCAATCAAATTACAAATCAACCCCATGATGCAAGCCTCAAATCAAAATTGTGGATGAACCATTGTTCTCAAAATGTAATTTGGAGTCAAAATGACCTATCATATGACATGGTTTGGATTTGTAACTTGGATTTTATGATTTTCCATTTCACTTGAATTAACTTATGCCTCATTTTTAGGCCATTTTTATCACTTTTTGATATGAGCCTTTTCAACATCTCATGACCACCCTACTAGCCTTAAAACATCATTCTAAGCAACTTTGATGTGTAAGATTTTTACATTTGAAGCTTGGAAGTAGGAGATATGGCCTTATGCTTGAAATGACCTATAACTTCCAAATGACCAAAATGCCCTTGGCTTGTCAAAGCCATAGGTTGAGTTCTACAAATCCTATCAAGGACTTCTAGTACTCTATAGAAACCTAAGAAGATTCTCTTCAACCTTCATGTTGAACAAGAGACCATAGGAATCATCCTACTAGGGAAAAAGTTGTCTGCAAGTTGGGTGACTTTCAAGGACCCAGATTCACATACCTCAGATGACCTGTAATTTGTCAAAACCATAACTTGAGCTCTGCAAATCCTATCAAGGACTTCTACCACTCAAATTAAAGCTAAGAACTAGATCTACAACATTAATGTTTTGGGTAAGATGAGATGACAATCACATCTTGAGCTAAAACTGCCTGGAAGATAGGGATCAAACTAGGGGATTTTGCACTGACAATCCTTAGAAACCCTAGCTTGAAACTTCTCAAACCCTTCAATCATGATGAGTTGGTCTAGGAATCATCCTTATAGTACTTCAATACATCATTCCATGATCACATGGCCCTTGGATTAGGTCTCAACCTTCTCCAAATCATCAGTTGACCTAGGGCTGACCCAGTCAAAACCCTAATTCTACCATTCATGGTTGAATCTTCTGAATTCTTGTATAATGATCTCTCTGGGCTTCATGATGGCTTTCAATACATCTCATAGGCTTTCTCAAAGCTTCAAGTCTATCCTCATAGTCTCAGAATCATCTGAGGAGCTCCCACAACTCTCAAGTTATGAGACACACCACCTTGGTTTCAACCAATTCCTCTGAGGATCTCTTGAACTTTCTGATGAAGGTATCAACCTTCAAATACTTGATGGGTAAATAAATGTTGGTCAAATTTTGGGGTGCAACACCAATGAGATTTACAAGGTGAAATCCCTGCTTAGTGCACCCCTCCTGGCTTGTTTTTTGTGACTGAGTTGAAACTCAGTTGGGCCTGGCGCCCAGTTGCTACGCACACCCCCTATTCCCTGGGCCCAAGCACATTGAACTGAATTGTGTTGCTGACTGCACCCCTCCCATTCATTTCTTTTATTTTCTTTTCTTTTTAATTTTTGTTTTCATGATCGTTTGATTTTAATTCCTAAAAAAATAATAAAACTTGATATTAAATCTTAATAAAAATTGTGGATACAATTTAAAATGTTTAGATCTTTGTCATGATTTTATTTTCCATTTTTCATGCATTTTCATTTTATTACATTTTTTTGGTTTAATATGCGTTTAATGTTGAAATAATGATGTTGTGATCTTGTCCATTTTCTTTCTCCCTCATGGTTCTGAATTTGATCTTGATTTTTTGTATGCTGTTTGAGAACACTTTGATGTTGCCTTGTGATTTTTATCATAATTTTTAGATGATTTTAAATGAGGTTTTAGCATAGTGGTTTAAGAGTGTTCATGATTGAATCCCTTTGATGTACCTTTAACTTTAGGTTTAGGTTGAACCTTTTAGACTTAGGTTTAACTTCTGATTTTTAGATTATAGCATGTGGATACATGTAGGATGATATGATATTTTTCCTAGAATTTTTAGGAGTGATTTCTAATTAGTTCCCCATTTTACAAAGTAACTTCAGTTTAGGTGATCCTAACTTAGAAAGTTTCATAGATTAACTTTGTAAATAGACATTAGATGATTCTAAGTAGTGTAGTCCTTTCTTGATAGATTGGTAAGTAGGTAGAGATCTCCTTAGAACTTTTCCATAGCCTTGATAGAGCTTTTGATGCTCCTAGCTTAGGTGAACCTTGTAGCTAGTTTGTAGGGTTTCTCTAGAGTGATGTGTTGCCTCCTGTCCCCTATGTGTTTTCCTTGGGCTTTGCCTTACATTCTTCATTCAAGTCTTGAAGAGGAACCCTCCTGGGAGGGCCTAATCCTTCCTTTGGTTGGATTTTGAGCATTCCTCAGGAGGTTGAGCCTTGAATTGACATTCCCCAGTATAGTACATTCCTTTGGTTTGTACTATCTTTATCCTTCAAGTCTTGATGAGGAGCCCTCCTGGGAGAGCCTAATTCTTCCTTTGGTTGGATTCTGTGCATTCCTCAGGAGGTAGAGCCTTGGATTGACATTCTTGGCATGGTATATTCCCTTGGTTTATATACTGTCATCCATCTCAAAGTCCTTTTCTTAGGATCCCTCTTGGGAGAGCCTAATCCTTCCCTTGGTTGGATTCTGTGCATTCCTCAACAGGTTGAGCCTGAGATGGACATGCTGTGTTGATACACTACAATCAATTACCCTTAGATTGATATCTAGGACTAATACCCAGGCTTTTATGTCCTATTGACATAGGATCCCTCTTGTGAGAGCCTAATCCTTCCATTGGTTGGATTTTGTGTATTCCTCAAGAGGTTGAGCCCATGATGGACTCTGGTATTGATATACCTCTAACCTAATGCAGCCTGGGATGACTTCCTTGTTGCTCATTGTAGTTTCTCTCCCTTGTTTGATTTGCTTGATGAATTAGAATAAGTTCATGTTTAGATTATTTTAAGCTAGGAGCATGGTTGCATTAGAGGTTGAGTTTCTCCCTCTGTTTGTATTTTTACTGTATGGCTTTGCTTGCTGGTATTCGGTAGAGCTTCGCTCCCTTGCCTGTGTGGTCTGTGGTTTGCTTGATGGCATTCTATTTTCTTCTATTATTTTTGCAGTTATTCATATCTGGCTTGAGGTTGAGACGAGCTTGTGGAGGCTGACGCCCCACACACATTTCCTCCCTCACTTGCATTGCATGCATTTTACAATTGTTTACTGTTTACTGTTTAAGCTGATGCTTTATCTGTTTCTGTTTATCATTGACATGATCCCCTAGGAATCTCACTTCCTTTGATAAGGAAGTGATGATTAGAACTTTAGGTTGAAACCTATGCATGATAACTTCTAGGAGTTCCCTGTTTCAAACCTCAACCATAGGATGAATCCTTGGCATGACAACATTAGGACTTGATAGTCTCCCCATAGTTGTCCTTTTCTCTTCTCATCTCAAAACAACAGTAAAAAACGCAATAAAAGCAAGTTAGTATAAGCGCGATACGAGCCTTAAGCTACTTGGGTAATGATAATTGAGCGGCCTCCTCTCAATCGTCTAGAATGTTTAGTATACGTCCTTTGGACGATATGCGTCGCATTCGTTCCCAGGTCATAGTCTCTAGTGTTGTACAAACTACAAACAACCATAAAAAACAGCTCTTCCGTAAAAGACAGAAAACAAACTTCAAACCCTTTTGCCCCGTGGGCCCATAATTTAAAGGAAGCTTTTCTGAAGAAAAGAGTGTCGTTAACTCTCAGTTCTACCGCAAACGGTAACGCCTAAGTCTCCAAGGGTCGAGCTGCGTACGCCAAACTGCTGGAACTGTTTGTTAACCCTACTCGAAAAAACAGATGAATCTGAATTCCCGTAATTCGTATTATCCCAAACTACGTAAGCTCTGATCTCTCATATTTGTTGAGAGTACGTAGGCACAATACTGATGTATTGGTGAGCCACCTTCCCCCATCCCGTTACCCGTAGTTAGCCGAACTACGTTGACTCTGATTTCTCATTCTCTGATGAGAATACGTAGGCATAAAGTGCAACGCTTTGCCGAGTCATTTTCTTTTCTTTTTAGACCGGCCTTGATAGGTAGATAGTAAAATCAACCCATCAGATAAACACAACAAGCGTGGATCCCATCGAGTACGATGGACGTGAGGGGTGCTAATACCTTCCCCTTGCGTAACCGACTCCCGAACCCAGACATGGTTGCGATGACCTTGTCTTATACCTTTTCGTCAGGTTTTTCCGATCGTTTCCTTTCCCATTCTAAGAGATAAATAACGAAAGGTGGCAACTCTTCTGTTTTGCCGGCACCTTATTTTCGCGGTAGCGACAGCGGTGTACCAGTGAGAGGATCCAAAGTCCTCTTTTGAACCAGTTGTAATTGTAGCAGATGTTGTAACAACTGAGAATATGGCATCGGAGGATTCTCGAACTGTCTATCATCCATTCTGCGCCTAGCATTATAAGGTCGAGGAACATTAACTCGTTCCTGAGTTGCGGCCGGGATATCTACAGTAGCAATCTGTTGATTATAACAGGACTGAGCTCTACCTTTACCCTTGTGAGAAATAGCATTTGCATCCCCTTCCCTTCTCTTGGAGTTTGCAGAATATGGTTTCTTTGTTTCTCCTGAAGAGGATCCATTACCATTTGGAATCTTTCTAGACTTAATCCTACTTTCGACTCTCTCATCAGCCATTACCAGATCAGAAAACCCTGCAGACATGCATCCTATCAACTTCTCAAAATACACACCGGGAAGCGAAGCCATGAACATGTCTATCAGCTCCCTTTCCACCATAGGAGGTTGCACTCTTGCAGCTAGATCTCGCCATCTCTGGGCGTATTCCTTGAAGCTCTCAGTATTTTTCTATGACAAACTCTGCAATTGTACCCTGTTCGGTGCTAGATCACTATTATACTGATAGTGACGCACAAAATCCTTGGCCAATTCTCTCCAGTTGCGGATATGAGTTCTCTCAAGTCCCATATACCATTCCAAAGACGCCCCTGCCAGACTATCTTCGAAAAAATGCATTAGCAACTTTTCATCATCGGAGTAAGCAAACATTTTCCTGAAACACGCCCGAATATGAACTCTTGGACAGGTATTCCCTTTATATTTGTCGAAATCTGGTACCTTGAACTTGGGAGGAATCCTGACCCCAGGAACTAGGCCAAGATCTGACATATCAAGACCCAAAGAGTTCTGATTCTCAAAAGACTTCCTCTTCTCCTCGATCAATTTAAACCTTCGGTCAGCTTCAGTTGGCAAACCACCCCCCATGTCTCTCATGGAAAAGACATAATCCTGGTTATCTTCCCAATGAGGGCCAACAGCCCCATGCACAACGCACACACTTCCATTACCAGCAACATTATCGTTTTCATTCGCAGCACCTCCGCCCAGAGGTATGACAACAGTAGGAATACTCTGTGGAACAGATCCATCGATCGGTGGAGGAATAACACCAACTCCTCCGTGCAAAATGCCCTCTTCGTCAACCCGTGCTATCAGCGGTTGGACCATAGTTCTTAATTGTTCCTGCCCACTAGCAACAATCTGCATCAGCTCCATGAATTGTGCCATGCGAGCCCTGACTTTCTGCAATTCAGCTTGAACCTGATCCATTACTCTTTATTGATTCCCTCGAGTTGAATACCTGTGGAAACTAAACTCCTCAATCCTATTACTGAGAACACCTGCGATGCAAATGAAAATGCAAGATGCAAAAATGCAGACATGTCTATGTATTTACAGGGAGATCTCCCTCTTGATTCTAGTTTCAATAAACAAGAACAACATAGATGGATAAGAACACCACGATAATCTTCCCATACATCAGATAAAGCTGAGCCAATACAACCAAATGAGAAATATCTGCATACAAAGAGGTATTGATCTCATCCAACATATCTGGTGATGATCAAGAAACAAAGAAACTACAAAAGATATACCTCCCTAGTAGTCATGCTCTTTGCCCCAGGCCTGAGCCTCCCTAAGAATCTCCTTTGTGTCTGGATGATCTGGTCTATCAACCAACTCTCTGATGAGGATATCCCTTTTGTGTATCATATCTCGAAGATAACAACAATGATCCTCCCAAGCATCTTCGCCGAAGGCATCTTCAAGTCTGGGTTTCTTCACTTGTGCGCGTATCTTGAGCTCTTCAAGTGCTAATAAACTCTCCTGGTATTTCTGCTTAATTGTGCATCTGCGGAACGATTCTACCAATACCTCTTTCTCCTTAGCCTTGAGTTGTGCCTTCAACTTATCGACCTGAGTATGAACTTGATCCTTTCTACTCTTGTTGGCAGTCAAAATAGCATTCCACTGCTCATTGAACTTGGATATCTTCATATATGCTCTACCTAAATCTTCCTTCTTGCGCTTTAGAATGTTGCAGGTGCTCTTTAAATCATGACTGACCCGCTCTCGTACTTGTACCTGATCAGCGAGTTCTTTCTCCAACTTGATCAATGACTCTGACTTTGTCTTGGCCAAATAAACAGCTTCACCTTTATCATGCTTCAACTAATTGATCTCTTGTTTCAACTCTTCATTCTCTTCGCGCATTTTTTCCTTCTCTACCCAAAGCTCATTATACCTCAGGATGTCAATCGTAGTAGGTGGCTCAATGACTAAAGGATATAATGGTTCTTCGACAGGAAACAGCAATAGAACCTTCCCAACTCTCTTATGAATCCACTCCAAGTAAGGGTCAAAGGCTCTACAATCTCCTTTGCCCAAAGAAATCCTTCCTTTCTTATGAATTTTACCCCACGCATCCACGAATTTGGTCGAAATACAAGGATCAGCTACACCAGTGAAGTACAGAAATTCCTGCACTTCCTCTTCTTTTGGAGGTCTTCTCAAAGCATAACCAAACTGTCTCACAACAAGAGAAGGATTATAGTTGATGTCGACTTTCCTCCCCATCAAAGGCACATTAGGAAAGTCACCACAGCTAAAGATGAGCTCACGACCAAGCAAGTCTCGATTGAACCAGGAAATATCCTTTTCTGTTAAACCAATAAGCCTCTTTAACCATTTAGACGAGTTCGCTAAATCCACAAAAGCTCCAAAAAAGAGGAAGATGATCAACAAACCACTTGTGTAAAAGTGGTGCATAACAAGAAACCATTTTCATTCTTCTTTTCCCATTCTTGTATTGTACTGATGTCGCTACTCAAAAAATACATCGTGCAACGACGGGGAGGCGAAATAGATAAACAGAAGAGTCGCTACCGAACTTTATTTATCCCATGAGGGGAAAGGAAAATATCGAGAAAACCTTAAGAAATGAACGGATAAGATGGTCTCGCAACCAAGAGCTGATTCGGAAGCTGGTTATGCGAAGGGAAGGTATTAGCAAGCCTCGCATCCATCGTACTCGATGGGAACAATTTATTTGTCGTATGTGTGATAATATTTGCTAAAATATGTTGCTTTCTATGAGTGTTTCGAGGGATAGAGAGAAAAGGGTAAGAAACTAGAAAAAGAGAGGTAAAGGGGGAGAAGAGAGAACAGACTCGGTAGGACTTCGCGGTCCTAGGCCTACGTATTCTCAACAGATATGAGAAAGTCAGAGTCGACGTAGTTTGAGGAACTACAAAGTGATGAGGGAGTTTGCTCGGCAAGGATTGTGGCCCTTGTGCCTACGTATCTTTACTTAAAATAAGTAAAGAATCAGAGCAGTCGTAGTTCGGCCTACGGTTTGTTGATGTTTTTGGTAGACATTTCTATCGTGCGCATTCTAGCAGTTTATGTGTATTGTTGCTCGCATGTGAGGAGACTTAAGCGTTACCTGTTTGCGGTAGAACAGACGTAGCATTCCTTTATGGGAAAGGATGGAAAAGATAAAAGGGTGCTCGCTAGTGTTGCACCCCAAAATTTGCCCTCTTTCAAGGCTTGACTCATTTCTTCATTTCTTTCAAATTCAATGACATTAAGGAAATCCATCATGAATTCAAGATTAAAGGCAAGAACATTATAAAGAAAAGTTTTGCGACATTACAAGAATGTCATTTGTTGCAAGGTTTTCAACTCTAAGTAATGTTTGGAAATTAATTCATTTCTAATACTTCATTCAAGTCTCTAGTCAAATTCATGTGATGGTAATGCCACACCAAGTCTACATTATGCTTACAAACATCCAAGAAACATGCAAGGGTTAAATCAACATTGGAATGTTTTAGGACCAAGAGTATGCATGTTTAATCATGGCAAAACAGTCCCATGCAAGAGGTGACAAATTTCTTCATGTCACAAGATCACATGTCACAAGACCAAGGGAATAGCACATGATAATGCATCTAAATATTAGAATTTGAAATTCTGTCCAAAAAGTAGTAGCATTGACCACAAGGGTATGTCCAAGCATAAGCCAACAAAAGGTCACAAGACACAAAGTGCTGCAGAAAAAAGGCCTAGCAATAGTGCAGAAAATACAGCATAGCAACATACATGGAAATGGAAAGAAAGAGAGTGACATGAAGAAAGTTGCCTTGGACATTTCTAAGTAAGGATTTGAAGTCTTGAAGGAAGAGTAAACCCTAATGTGCTGAGATAAGAGAGGAGAGGGGGCTGAAAACACATTCACTATCATTTACATACACAAGATTGAGAGAGTAAGAGAGAAGAGAAAAACAGAAAATAGTGAGAGCAAACAATACCCTAAAAACCAGAAAAATAGGAAGCTTTGCAAACCAAAAAAGAGAGTGATATAGAACCAAGAGGATCATAGAGAAACAAAACCTTCACAACATAGAGTGAAGAGGAGTGAGGTACATTCAACCAAGACCAAGGAGGACTTGCAAGAAGGATAGAAAGCTCTTGGGTATCCATTTCCTCCAACCTTTCTCTCTTTACTTTTTTGCTATTTACATTCATTTTGTTTACTCTTTTATGTGTTGTTGTATTGTATGTATCATGTAAGGTTCCAAATGGACCAAGAAACCATTCTCAAGAAACCACAAAAACGAAAGAAAAACATAAAAAAGTTAGGGTTTTTCACTCTGGTAGCCTGACACGGGCCATGTCACACAACACGGCCACCTGTGTCGCCCAACACGGGCCGTGTCACACAACACGGCCACCCGTGTTGCACTTCTGTTTGAGATTTCTACATCCAAAAACCCCAGGCTTCACAACACGGGCCGTGTCACACAACACGGCCACCCATGTTGCACCTCTGTTTGCCCTAAAAATCATTTTTCACCCCAGGCTTCACAACACGGGCCGTGTCACACAACACGGCCACCCGTGTTGAACCTCTGTCATGCCCTAAAAGCTCACATTGCAGGTACCCTATGACACGGGCCGTGTCATACAACACGGCCACCCGTGTTACCCCACTGTTTTCCACTTATTTTTGTTATTTTTGCCTCCAAAAAAATTTTTCTCAAGAAGTTCGCCGTTTTTATTGCTTGTCTCGATTTTTTTTTAGCCGACTAATCCCATATGTTGTATGATTTTAGTAGGAATGTTGCTATTGTCCTTGGTGACTTTTGATTCCAAAAACCATTTTCAAAAGCAAACTCTCGATTTTATCGAGCCATTTTTAACCCTTGTAAGTCGGCCGCCTTGTGCGTCCGCCATCGACCTTGCTCGCTTCACCTCAAACCTTTTTAAAACAATTAAATCCTTGACCCAACGTCAAGCGAATTTTCTCAAACGATTAATAAGCCAATTCGCCATATTTAATAAAAGGGTAAAGTTCTCTTTGTATTGAACTAAAGAGAGAGGATTGAGTGTAGACTTCTTCCTCTCTGAGTGTTGGGATATTCACTGTAGTGTGGGTGGTCTCGATACTCGTCTTTCAATATGAAGACGTGACTTTATCCGCCACCTATCTTCCCACAAATTCCTCCCGCAACCTTTGTCACCTAAAAACCTCGGTCCCATACCGAGCGCATTTTTAAACTTCTTTTTGTAACAAAAAAACTTGAATGGTCGTGGAGTGGTTAGGCGTAGGCCTTCTCCTATCCCGAGTGCTGACATTTACCGTAGGGTTCTCTGTCGCAAAAGCACTTACCATTCAAAACCAAAAACACTTTAAAAAGAGAATGAAGTTCTCCTTGTATTGAACTAAAGAGAGAGGATTAAGTGTAGACTTCTTCCTCTCCGAGTGTCGAGACGCTCACTGTAGTGTGTGTGGTTTTGATACTCGTCTTTCAATACGAAGACGCTATGTTCGCCACACCCTTTCATAACAAAAACTTTGAGATAAAGAATTGGGTACTACCTGTAGGGGTTACTATCCGAGGACCTATCTCGCCCCTAAAAAAAACAATTCAACAAATTAAATGTGACATCTTGCCTCGCATGGAGAAAACTTATCTTTCAAAAAGGATATGATACGTCCGTTCTACCGCAAACAGGTAATGCCTAAGTCTCCAACGAGCGAGCAGCAATACACCTAACTGCTAGAATGTGTACGATAGCATCATCCATAAAAACATCAACAAATCGTAGGCCGAACTACGGCTGCTCTGATTCTTTACTTTTTCAAGTAAAGATACGTAGGCACAAGGGCCACAATCCTTGTCGAGAACAATCCCTTATATCCGTAGTTTCCCGAACTACGTCGACTCTGACTTTCTCATGTCCGTTGAGAATACGTAGGCCTAGGACCACGAAGTCCTACCGAGTCCGTTCTTTCTCTTCCTTCCCCTGTTATCTCTCTTTTCCCAATATCCTTTGGAACACTCTTTTATAGCATAATGTTTAAGCAAATAAATCACACACGATAAACAAATGGTTCCCATCGAGTACGATGGATGCGAGGGGTGCTAATACCTTCCCCTCGCATAACCGGCTTCTGAACCCGTTCTTGGTTGCGAGACCATCTTATCCTTTCTTTTCTTAAGGTTTTCTCGATATTTCCCTTTCCCCTCATGGGATAAATAAAGTTCGGTGGCGACTCTTCTGTCCTTTTCCTTTTCGCCTCCCCCGTCGTTGCGCGTATTTTTCGAGTAGCGACAGCTAGGATATTGCAATCCTATACCTACGTATTCTCAACATGCAAGAGAAATCAGAGCAACGTAGTTCGTGCTACTACGGGTAACCAGTGTTTTTGTGGATGATGTTATCGTGTGCATTCTAGCAGTTTAGGTGTATTGCTGCTCGCTCGTTCGGAAACTAAGGCGCTACCTGTTTGCGGTAGAACGGACGTAACATATCCTTTTGAAAGATTGGTTTTCGCCATGCAAGGCAAGGTGTCACGTTGGATTCGTGAGACTGTTTTTAGGGGCGAGATAAAACCTTGGATAGTAACCACTTGCGGGTAGTACCCAATTCTCTATCTCAAAGTTTTTGTTATAAAATGGTGTGGCAAACGTAGCGTCTTCGTATTGAAAGACGAGTATCAAAACCGCACACACTATAGTGAGTATCTTGACACTCGAAGAAGAAGAAGTCTACACGTAATCCTCTCTTTTTAATTCAATTCAAAGAGAACTTCATTCTCTTATTAAAGTGTTTTTGGTTTTGAATGGTAAGTGCTTTGCGACAGAGAACCCTACGGTAAACGTCAGCACTCGGGATAGGAGAAGGCCTACGCCTAACCACTCCGCGACCATTCAAGTTTTTGTTATGAAAAGAGTTTGAAAAAGCACTCGGTACGGGACAGAGGTTTTTGAAGGTGAGATAATACTTAGAAGGGGGGTTGAATAAGTATGATAAATTAAGACTTAAAAAATAATCACACAATTATTTTTATCCTGGTTCGTTTAACAACTACTCCAGTCCACCCTTCCTAGAGTGATTTGCCTTTCTCAACAAGGACTTAATCCACTATTAAATCAAACTGATTACAATAGTATCACCTAAGAACAACAGTTCTTAGTCTTCTCAAGAGCTACTGATTCTAACTGAATCCTCTTAAGGAATAACCTTTACAATTAATGTAAATTAAATACAAGAGATTTAATGCTTCTAAAAAGCTTTTATCACAACAGTGATTTTTCTCTTAAGTTTAAGTACAATGAGATTCTATGAAGAATAAGAATGAATGAGAGATTTAGAATATAATAATTTCTTTTCAGCAAATTGTGTAACTGAAGAATGTAGTGAAGTTCTCCTTTTATAGGCAACTGATCCATGCAAGCTGAGCGTTGAAAAGAGAGTCCCAAAAAGGTCTGAGCCTTTTTGTCTTCACATCAAGTGACCTTTCCTAGAAGTAGATGGCACAGAGAAATCCTTTTTGTCTGTGTAAGTGTGTCTAGCACAAATAAGGAAAGAGACGTTGAATAGCTCCAACGGATATAATCTTGAAAATTACTTCTTCAGCTTTTAGCAGGTTCTTCAGAGTCTGAATGGATCAAAGTCTTCTAATGAAATTCAGAACTGTGCTATATCAGAGTCTTCTGCAGCATGTGTGCTTTCAGCGTGTTGATCATCAGAGCATTTTTGACACAGAACTTCAGTACTTGGCAGCGTAGGTACTTTCAGAAACTTCTGTAGACTAATGCTTTGAGAAATTCTTCAATCAATATTCTTCTATACTTCAGATGCTTCAGCTTCAGATGCTTCTGATTATCTTCAGATGCTTCTGACTCAGAACGTTCTGGAGCTTCTTGCTTCAGATCCTTCTGGAGACTACGCTCAAGATCTTTTGTAAGGAGCAAACAGATTCTTCTGTAAGGTGCATCTGGCGCTTCAGAGTCAGAATAACTTCTTGTATTCAAGGCAGATTTTCTTCTAGAGAGTTAATATTATTTCAATCTGCAGTAAAACTCTCAAACAAATTTTAGAGTATATAATTCTTAAATATAAATTTCCTAACAGTTATCATCAAAACAAAGAGTTATTATTAAGAACCAATCTGTGTTCTAACAGTTTTAGGTGAGAAAGGTTGCGAAAGGAAGTTGTGGGAAGAGGTGTGGTGAATAAAGGCGCGTCTTCGTATTCAAAGACGAGTATAGAAATCACCCACACTATAGTGAATATCCTGATACTCGGAGAGGAAGAAGTCTACACTCAATCCTCTCTCTTTAGTTCAATACAAAGAGAAATCGATTTCTTATTGCATGGGTTTTTGAAAATGCACTCGGTACGGGGCCGAGCTTTTAAGAGAAAAAGGTTTAAAAATGTACTCGGTACGGGGCCGAGGTTTTTAGGAGAAAAGGGGAGTGGAGGCGTCTTCGTATTGAAAGACGGGTATCGAAACCACCCACACTACAGTGAGCATCTCAACACTCGAAGAGGAAGAAGTCTACACTTAATCCTCTATTTTTAATTCAATACAAAGATAATTTATTTCCAAGATGGTTTTATGGTATTTTGAATCGAATCGGGACAATGTAACCGTCTTAGCTCGACTTATAAGGAAAGTCAACCTATAAGAGGTCGCGTATTGATTTCTGTGCTAAGGACAAGATAGAGAAACGATATTGAGGATCGTTCTCCAATTGAATTATGTCGCACGGACAAAAATAAAATGGGATCTCGTCTTACGGATACAAGACTTCATCAATCACCACAAGTCAAAATAAAATCGGAAAGATGAAACAAAGTGAGGAGAGAAAGAAGGTGGTCTCGGATCCAACGATACTTATCAATATATTGGCTTAGTAATCGATTTATGGAAACTTCATCATCGACCAAAACGGGCAAATGAAATAAAGTCAGAATAAGAAAGAAGACAGAAAGTCGGTCTCGGATCCTTCATTTCTCATCAATAATTTGATGGAGAATCGATGGAAATGTCGTCATCGACCTAAAAGGCAAAAAAATAGGACAAAATGTCCCATGAAAAAAGCGAAATGAAATCCAAATTCTAAAATGAAATAAAATATCAATATTCTAAAAGAACTTATATAAAAGCTAAAAAGAAAATAGTATACAATATATTTGCATGTCCTAAAAGAAATAAAATATAAGAACTTGGAAAATGTATATATAATAAACTCTAAAAAGAAATATTCTAAAAGAAATACTCTAAAGCTTAATAGAAAATAAATCTAAGGAAATATTTATGAAACTCTAAAAGAAAAGTATAATATATAAAATATAAATAAAATATATTTACAAAAAATGTATAAAATTATTTACAGAAAAATAATTTACATTTTATTTTAAAACAATACAGAGCGGGGTTTTTTTTATAGAAAATGGAGGGGTATGGTGTAGAGATTCAAGATGCGTTTAAGGGTCACCCAAGCAAGCCATGGATTTCCTTTCTAAAATCAAACAAACTCGTCCAAGTGAGACTAGGTTAACAAGTTCCAACTATTAGGTTTCCACACAGCAAGAAATGAAACAAAACAAAAATAATCTCCTTATGCTTTAACGGCCAAAACGTGACAGAACATGATCCATTTCGACGCAGCTCAACCTTGCCAGTGGCCGACATTTGCATCTCCTTCTCTGTTCAGGCGTGATTTCGTATTCAGCACTTGGGTTCGATTTCGGAAACTTCCTCTCTCTCTTTTCTGTTTTTCGCAACGACAATGGTGTGCGTTGAAATGTGAAGGTGGTTTGGTGGGTTGTTCGTCGGGTTTTCGGTTGATTCCAGGTTTGCAAATGAGATGGGTGGCTTGAAGAGATTTACAGAAATAGGTTTGGGAATCTAGGTCGTGATTTTGTTTACGGTGATGGTTGTATTTTGAAGGTTGGGAAAGTGAACGAAAATGGGTTGCGGAGTTGGTTTTAATAGAGGTACGGGTTTTGTTTTGGATTGTTAAAGTTGAATGTGTTTGCGAAACGACAGAGGTGTTGAAAGAGGGGTTAGGGTTCGAAGTTTGTTGGTGAGAGTTTTGGTGTGGAACGGAGGAAAAATGGAAGATGGTTCTGTGGTGTTTTCTTTGAGGAGACGAAGTTGGTAGCTTCAAGGATGTTTAGGGGATGATGAAGATGTATGAAAGTTGATATGGAAATGACGAAGTTCTTCATGGGTTTCCATGGAGTTTGTTTGAAGTTCTTTCGATGGTGATGGTGTTGGTTTAATGGAGTTAATGATTTCGTTGAAGGATGTTTTGAAGGTGAAGTCGGAGGTTGTGTTCATGGGATGATGAAGCTTGTTGTTCAGAAAGTTTGTTGTTTCGAGTTGGTTTCAGAAGTTGAAGATCTTTAGCGGTGGCTTCGAGTGGTTTTGAAGGTGATGATTGTGAGGTTTGAGAGAGGATGGTTGGTTGAAGGATATGTTGTCTGGGTAGGTTTCGAAGCTTTAACTGGTTTTGGATTTGAGTTGAAGAGTGAGGGATGGATTAACGATGAAGTGATGATGAATTCTGGGTGAGGAAGATGTTGCGGCTAGGGTTGGAATCCGAAGGTAGGAGGTGATGAATAGTGGTTATATACACTGGGAGGTGACACGTGGCAGTTGGCTACTAATGACTGGATTTAATTGATGATGATTGCTGATTGTGATTAATGATGATCTTAATTAGATGTTGATGGTGATTAATGGAATGTTGAATGATTAATTAAAAAAAAGGTTGATTAATGCTGAATTAATTAACTTAAAAAACTAATAAAAATAAAACCACATTAATTCTATCTAATTAAAACGTAATTAATCCTGTACAAAATAAAAACAAATGAACATAAAAAAAAAGAAAATAAAACATGAATTAAAAATTACAAAAATACCCTTTTTGCCACGTGTCAACTTCTTATTGGGCAAAATAGTCGAGATTTGAAAAACACCCAATCGGAGGTGGACACGTGTCTAAAAGGCATGAAATTAAGATGAAAAGTGCAAAATAAAATGCGAAAATATTTACAAAAGCTGGCGGGCAAATTTAGGGTATGACAGATGCCCCTATCTAATTGGCTTAGACCGAGTAAGATGAATTGTTGCAGCGTTCATTTTTCAAGGTAGAAGTCAATTAGATACAAAGAAGACCCTAAATTTATCCAAAAAAAGAAATAAATGCTTGGGAATGAAATACTGGATACCTAGCAAAGGTTGCTAACACCAAAAGGATGTTAACGGAGAAAACTTGACACCAAAAGGATGACAAGCCTATCATTAAAAGGATGATAGTACACTCACACACACTGCCCGTACATCAAAAGGATGTAAGGGATCCACTACCAAAAAGATAGTGGAGAACAAACGCTAGTCATGACACCAAAAAGGATGTCAGACCCATCACCAAAAGGATAATGAAGCGAAACAAGGCAAACCCGACACCAAAAGGGTGTAAGGAGTTCATTACCAAAAGGATAATGGAAAACACGCTAGTCATGACACCAAAAAGGATGCCAGACCCGTCACCAAAAGGATGATGGAGTGAAACAAGGAAAACCCGACACCAAAAGGATGTAGGGGATCCATTACCAAAAGGATAATGGAGCGGAGACAATCAACCCTAACATCAAAAGGATGTAAGGGACCCATTACCAAAAGGATAATGGAGAACAAACGCTAGTCATGACACCAAAAGGATGCCAGATCCATCACCAAAAGGATGATAGAGCAGAATAAGGCAAACCCGACACCAAAAGGATGTAAGGAGTCCATTATCAAAAGGATAATGGAAAACACGCTAGTCATGACACCAAAAAGATGTCAGACCCATCACCAAAAGGATGATGGAGCGGAGACGTTAGTCATGACACCAAAAGGATGTTAGACCCATCATCGAAAGGATGATGGAGTGAAAAAAAATCAACCCTAACACCAAAAGGATGTAGGGGATCCATTACCAAAAGGATAATGGAAAACACGCTAGTCATGACACCAAAAGGATGTCAGACCCATCACCAAAATGATGATGGAGCGGAAACGCTAGTCGTAACACCAAAAGGATGTTAGACCCATCACTAAAACGATGATGGAGTGAAACAAAATCATCCCTAACACCAAAAGGATGTAGGGGATCCATTACCCAAAGGATAATGGAAAACACGCTAGTCATGACACCAAAAAGATGCCAGACCCGTCACCAAAAGGATGATGGAGCAGAAACACTAGTCGTAACACCAAAAGGATGTTAGACCCATCACCAAAAGGATGATGGAGCGAAGCAAAATCATCCCTAACACCAAAAGGATGTAGGGGATCCATTACCAAAAGGATAATGGAAAACACACTAGTCATGACACCAAAAGGATGCCAGACTCATCACCAAAAGGATGATGGAGCGGAAACGTCAATCGTAACACCAAAAGGATGTTAGACCCATCACCAAAAGAATAATGGAGCGAAGCAAAATCATCCCTAACACCAAAAGGATGTAGGGGATCCATTACCAAAAGGATAATGGAAAACACGCTAGTCATGACACCAAAAGGATGCCAGACCCATCACCAAAAGGATGATGGAGCGGAAACGCTAGTCGTAACACCAAAAGGATATTAGACCCATCACCAAAAGGATGATGGAGCGAAACACAATCAACTTTAACACCAAAAGGATGTAGGTCATACTGAACTGACGGGTTCTGCTATCACCAAAAGGATGATAGTAAGACATTTGATAAAAGGTCAAATCTGCTGGAGGTAGCTCATTGGGGAATGCCCAAGAGGAAGATTGGGTTGAAATGAATCACTGGGGAACGCTCGCTGACTTGTTCGGAGGGTCGCAGTTTTGACCATAATAGGTCGTAATAAATTTCATGAGGAACGCCCATGGTCTTGAATGATATGCCCCTGGCTGGGCTGTACGTTGATTTGAAGATCCGATCAGCCAGGAGATTGAAATACGTCATGGGAAATACCCATGGTCTTGAAAAGATGCCTCTGACTGGGCTACATATAGCCTTGGAAATCTTTGAAATTGATCCTGAACCCGATCTCGCATATGCTAATGCTTGATGATATAATGTTCCATATAAATGGAAATGGAAATGCAAATACTAACACGCGGAGATGCAAAAGTTGGGGAAATAATGATATGATTTTGGGTATGCATATGATGCAATATGTCTATGAAGCAATATGCTTATGATGTCGAATGTGATGCGTATGGTGCATATGATTATGACGGGTAATCGGAAATGCAGGTGTTGATGTGGCGGTCTTTGGTGGTTGCCAATGCAGATTGGACTTTGGGTTTGAAGTACCATATGAGGGGTGGTATTCGAAGGGTAGGCTACCAGACAAGAACTGGTGGCGAAAGGTTAATCGTCAGACAAGGACTGACTTCTAGTTTTGGGTGTCAGACAGGAACTGACCTTGAAACTAGGTTTACCAGACGAGAACTTTTTAAACGGTTAACTAAGGAATGGGTGACCAGATGGGAACTGGTTTAAAAGCTGACATATACCAGACGGGAATTGGTATTCAGCGAAGGGTTAACCAGACAAGGATTGGTTTAAAGGTTTGCTAGACAAGAACTGGACTTTGGAAGCTCTAGTTTGTTTTGATAGGTGACAGGTTTAGGTTGTGGGATGAAGAATCCGATGACAGCAAGGCCTTTTCGGAAGGTTAAGGTTATTGGGTGAGGTGACGGTACGATTCCCTGATACTCGTCTTGAACTCAACAGTCACTGATGAGGATGAACTTGCTTGAGTAACTTGCCATGAGACGACCTCGAGATGGCTTGCCCCAAAGTTTGTACCACGAAAGGATTCACCGTTGTTTAACCAATTCTTGTGGTAGTTGACTTCAATATACTCTTGGAGTAGCTTGCCCTTGAAAGAGCGTTGAAGCGACTTAACTCATCATGATTGAATATTGGAGGGATCTATCCTTAAGTCAAAGAAACTCTGGGTGGTCTGCCCTTGATTGGTATGATTCACTTTTGATCAACCGCTTCTCGAATGATTTTCCCCATAATCGACCGATGCCTGGGGATTTGCCTCAGACTGACTGATTCCAGATTTGTGGTATGACAATGCCCCAGATCCATAGGGCTACCAAGTATACTTGATTTGGATCCAGACTGCTGAATGATCCAGTCCTGTTTGATTGCTCTCTGTTGGAATTTTCCTTAATGTCAACTACTGGCTTGCGATTAAAATTGTTTGTTCACGAATGGTAATCTTAACGCAAAGTTCATGCAAGTTTTGAAAGAAATGTCATTTATTACGTGTCGTGATAGTGAGACGAGTGGACCATTAGTCCAAACGTTGCGCTAACTTGATTGGTGTGAAAGATATAGCAAGGATATTGACACCAATGTTGATGATTAGTGATCCGCTGTCGCGCGCGGATCAAAACGAGTGTTTTTATAAATAAAAAAATGCAGTACATCGACAATAACTCGAACCGTATCACAAGGATTCTTGTAGGAATAACCAAATACAGTAACAAAATATGGGTGGGGGGGTCGGTTTTGATTAAGAGAAAAAAATGATTATTAAAATAAGCTGTTGTGAAAAAGTGATTATGAAATAAGTCAATCTACCGATTCGGTTCCTACTATCATCGATTGTTATAATACTAATATTCTACGCGTTCATTCCTATTTGGATACAAGCTCAACGGCAAGCGTGATAAGGATTGCAAGATATATGATCCTATTGTCCGAATTAAGCAAACGGTAAAAAGCTTCATGAATTAAGCAAACATGATTATTCAGACACAAAAACGAATTAAGCAAACGTAAAAGTGTCTATGTTAGGATCATACAATCAACCAAATTAAATCAATATATTTCATACAATTGAATTAAGCACACAAGAGTATAAAATCATTGAACGGAATTAAACAAATAATAACATTATAATAATCTCAAGTGTTGGAACCTGAATTACGGTAGACCGACTCAGAGTGATTAGTTCTCCATAGGATTCGTAAAAAGCTCCACAATATTTTTCCGTGAATAGTGACTAATGTGAGCAGTAACACGATTTCTCCTTAAAAAGGCAAACAATGGATCCGGTTCAAAATCCAACTGGGTCGAAAATATAACTCAGGCCCAAAACATGACCCAAAACTAAAATAATATCCTAATGCTGCAACTTCAACGAAAATTCTGGGAAAATGTGCTCCGAATCTGACTTCGACTCCAACACGAAAGTCGTAGCTCTCTCTCTTAGCTTTCTGAAGATTTTTAGAACGCCTCAAACGAATTCTCGGAACTCCAGTTATGATCGTTTCCGTGCAGACTGCTAAAGCTGAAAATAAAGTGCGAAAATCAAATTAAGCCAAAAATAAAATAAAATATAAAAACAAAATAAAACATAAAAATAATTAAGATAAAGTAAAGAAAGGCCTAAGTAAAAATATAAGAGAATATGCATAAATATGCACTGATCAATTAACAAATATGTGGGGAGTCAGGTTACGCAACCTTGCGATAATATGCTTTCAGGATAAACCTCGCCTCAATTAGGTCTTTCGAGGGTTGTAACATGGTCTGGTCCACGGTTATAAAACAAAGGATATTAAGTTCAAATTATGATTTGTACCCACCCCTTCTTCTTGATGATCTCCAATCCTACGTTCAGTTAATCCTACACATGTTTATCTTGACGGTGTAAGTTTGATGGTTCAAGGTTTGCTCGAGATGGAAGTCACCTTATTTTGATGGATGTCAGTAACCCCTTGATTTGGGTGGCCACTGAATCTTATTTTGTTTTTGTTGAGGGTTTGAGGACCTCTTTTTCTTTTGTTTCCGATCTCTAACTTTTGCATGGACTGACTTTGCTTGTCAGATCCATCTGGATAGCCCTGATTTTTGCCTAAGTCTCCCTTTTGAGGTGTTTGACTTAGCAGGCTTTTGATTTTTTGGATTTTGTTTGGAGGATTGTAACTGCCATGTCATGGGTCATTGATGAACAACCGTCATGTCTTTGTATTTTGCTTTATTGATTTGAGTGCGGGATTGGATTAACTGAACAACTACCCTGCCCCAGGGGGTGAGTGTAAGGGTTTGAATATCCGAAGAAAACTCCTACTTCTAGGCTCGAAGTGGTTGACTAGGGATTAACTCCTTATATCTTCGGTGTTTAGGGGATTGAAACAATGTCTATACATCATCGACGAGATTCTGTCTGAAAGCATACAGTTTGCAATTATGGGTATTTCGTTTTCGTCATCCTCCCTCCAATCTTTGCTAAACAATAGTGATAAAGTGGAGTGGATAAAAGGTGTATGTGTTTGTGCTTGTGATAAGTGGAAATAATGAGTGAATACGACGTGATTGATTCAGAAAATGCATAATCACTTCATTTAATATCACCATTCAAAACAACAATGTTTAAACACAAGTAGCAATTAACAGAAAATAAACTATAAGATGCAAATGATAAAAGCGCCCAATGACTGCCAATGTTGAGGACGTCTGCCTGTCTGGACCACTGGCTTCTAGAAATGACCCTTGAAATCTTCGAGCTTAGACAGCTGAAAGGTTGACATGAACAACCAAACCTCCTTCTGGAAAGGAAAGGTACCCTTTATCAATCAGTTGTTGCACTTTGGCTTGGAAGGCTTTGCATTCTTCAGTCGAGTGCCCCATGGATCCACCATGATATCCATACTGAACATTGGGATTGTACCCAGGAGGGTAAGGTTCTGGCACAGGCTTAAGAGTTTTAGGCTCCACCAATGAATTTTGAATCAGATGCGGAAGAAGCTGACTGTGCGACATAGGGACTGGATGAAGAGGAACAGTCCTTCTTTCCAAATTATTGTTGGGCCTATTCTGATTACGGCGCTGATTCGGATGACCTCGGTCATGGGCTCGTTGATTTGCATGAGGAGCGACCCATGGCTTGTGCGACGAAGCTTTAGGCATGGCTGATTTCCCATAAGGATAATATGGCACTGAAAGTGATTCCTGTTGAGCAGACGAGGAACCATAGATTTTTGCTGGTACATCGGGATAGTAGTCAACGTTTGCTATTAGTGCTCTGGTTTCATCCTTCTCTTCCTCATGGGAGTCGTTGAAAGATTCAATCTCACTGGCCTGACTGCTTGAGACGTTCTGGATTTGTCCGTTTTTAAGGTAGCTTTCGATGCACTCTCCTACAGTCACAAGGTCAGAGAAGCTTGATGGCGTACAACCAACCATTCTTTTAAGATAATAACCATGCAAATTATTGATGAACAAGTCAATTAGCTCCCTGTCTAAGAATGGTGGTTGCACTCTTGCTGTGAATTCTCTCCACCGCTGTGCATATCCTTTGAAAGATTCATTTTCATTCTGAGATAGGATTTGCAACTGCATGCGGATGGGAGGAGTGTCCATATTGAACTGGTAAAACTTTAGAAAAGCGCTAGCTAAGTCCTTCCATGATTGAATATGGCTTCTTTCCAAATCCGTGTACCAACTTAATGATGCCCCACTCAGACTTTCTTGAAAACAGTGAATCATCAGCTTATCGTCGTGAGTGTAGGGGGTCATTTTCCGACAGTACATCACCAAATGACGTCTCGGGCAACTAAAGCTTGTGTACTTCTCGAAGTTAGGCATCTTGAATCTCGGAGGAATCACCAACTAAAGCCTGTGTACTTCTCAAAGTTGGGCATCTTGATGAATAAAGTCTTATCTACCTTGCCCTTTTCAAATCCTTTTTCGCATAAGAAACTACTTAGACGATCATACCATGCTCTTGGTGCTTGCTTTAGACCATATAGAGCTTTCTTCAATTTGTATACATGTGAAGGATGCTTGAAGTCTTAAAAGCCTGGAGGTTGTTTGACATAGACTTTTTCGTTGATGTATATGTTCAAGAAGGCGCTTTTGACGTCCATTTGAAAAAGTTGAAAATTCATTGAACATGCATAAGCAAGTAATAGGCGAATGGCTTCTAACCTTGCAACCGGAGCGAAAGTTTCCTCAAAGTCAATTACTTCCTCTTGATTGTACCCTTGAGCCACCAATCTTGCTTTGTTTCGAACAATTATTCCATTTTCATCAAGTTTATTCTTAAACACCCATCTTGTTCCGATGATATATTTATCCTTGGGTTTAGGAACAAGTTCCCAAAATTGATTCCTCTCGAATTAGTTTAATTCCTTTTGCATAGCAATAATCCATTGATCATCTTCAAGAGCTTCACCAACTTTGGAAGGTTCAATTTGAGATACAAACACCATGTTCAAGCATGCATCTTTGAGATTTAATCTTGTAGCAACACCTTGACTTATGTCTTCGATTACTTTGTCGATAGGATGATCTCTATGAGTCCTCCATTATGTGCTAAGGATAAGATAGAGAAACGATATTGAGGATCGTTCTCCAATTGAATCATGTCGCACGGACAAAAACAGAATGGGATCTCGTCTTACGGATACAAGACTTCATCAATCACCACAAGTTAAAATAAAATCAGAAAGATGTAAAGAAGTGAGGAGAGAAAGAAGGTGGTCTTGGATCCAACGATACTTATCAATATATTGACTTAGTAATCGATTTATGGAAACTTCGTCATCGACCAAAACGGACAAATGAAATAAAGTCGGAATAAGAAAGAAGACAGAAAGACGGTCTCGGATCCTTCATTTCTCATCAATAATTTGACGAAGAATTGAAGGAAGTGTCGTCATCGACCTAAAAGGCAAAAAAATGGGACAAAATGTCCCATGACAAAAGCGAAATGAAATCGAAATTCTAAAATGAAATAAAATATCAATATTCTAAAAGAAATTATATAAAAGCTAAAAAGAAAATAGTATACAATATATTTACATGTCCTAAAAGAAATAAAATATAAGAACTTGAAAAATGTATATATAATAAACTCTAAAAAGAAATATTCTAAAAGAAATACTCTAAAGCTTAATAGAAAATAAATCTAAGGAAATATTTATGAAACTCTAAAAGAAAAGTATAATATATAAAATATAAATAGAATATATTTACAAAAAATGTATAAAAGTATTTACAGAAAAATAATTTACATTTTATTTTAAAACAATACAGAGGGGGGTTTTATAGAAAATGGAGGGGTATGGTGTAGAGATTCAAGATGGGTTTAAGGGCCACCCAAGCAAGCCATGGATTTCCTTTCTAAAATCAAACAAACTCGTCCAAGTGAGACTAGGTTAACAAGTTCCAACTATTAGGTTTCCACAGAGCAAGAAATGAAACAAAACAAAAATAATCTCCTTATGCTTTAACGGCCAAAACGTGACAGAACATGATCCATTTCGACGCAGCTCAACCTTGCCAGCAGTCGACGATTGCATCTCCCTCTCTGTTCAGGCGTGATTTCGTATTCAGCACTTGGGTTCGATTTTAGAAACTTCCTCTCTCTCTTTTCTGTTTTTCGCAACGACAATGGTGTGCGTTGAAATGTGAAGGTGGTTTGGTGGTTTGGTGGGTTGTTCGTCGGGTTTTCGGTTGATTCCAGGTTTGCAAATGAGATGGGTGGCTTAAAGAGATTTACGGAAATAGGTTTGGGAATCTAGGTTGTGAGTTTGTTTACGGTGATGGTTGTATTTTGAAGGTTGGGAAAGTGAACGAAAATGGGTTGCGGAGTTAGTTTTAATGGAGGTACGGGTTTTGTTTTGGATTGTTAAAGTTGAATGTGTTTGCGAAACGGTGGAGGTGTTGAAAGAGGGGTTAGGGTTCGAAGTTTGTTGGTGAGAGTTTTGGTGTGGAACAGAGGAAAAATGGAAGATGGTTTTGTGGTGTTTTCTTTGAGGAGACGAAGTTGGTAGCTTCAAGGATGTTTAGGGGATGATGAAGATGTATGAAAGTTGATCTGGAAATGACGAAGTTCTTCGTGGGTTTCCATGGAGTTTGTTTGAAGTTATTTCGATGGTGATGGTGTTGGTTTAATGGAGTTAATGATTTCGTTGAAGGATGGTTTGAAGGTGAAGTCGGAGGTTGTGTTCATGGGATGATGAAGCTTGTTGTTCAGAAAGTTTGTTATTTCGAGTTGGTTTCAGAAGTTGAAGTTCTTTAGCGGTGGCTTCGAGTGGTTTCGAAGGCGATGATTGTGAGGTTTGAGAGAGGATGGTTGGTTGAAGGAGATGCTGTCAGGGAATAACATCCAACCAAAATTTGTGACACAAGCTACTAACCAATAGTTAGGATCGCCAGAAAGATTATCATCGACCAAAAGTCGGAACAAAAGCTACTAACCAAAAGTTAGAATCGCTGGGGACGCTAAGCGAAGTTGACTCCACCACAGAAGACTACCAACCAAAATTTGGGATGATCATCCAGATTACCAACCAACGGTTGGAATAAAAGGCTACTAACCAAAAGTTAGGATTACCGAAAACGCTAAATGAGAGCGAACTGACCACAACAAAGGTCATCAACCAAAAGTTGGAATAATCGAATTTGTTGAAGACAACGAGGATTACCAACCAAAAGTTGGAATCACATCCAAACGCCAATAGGTCACCAACCAAAAGTTGGAATGAAGCAAAGATTACCAACCAAAAGTTAGAATAAAGACTCTGTGAAAGGGAGCCAAAAAATCACCAACCAAAGGTTGGGATAGACCAAACACAATAATTCGGACTACGCTGGGGAGTACCAACCAAAAGTTGGGATAACACACCTGAGAATTAGCAGACAACAGAATCAACCGACTCACAACTTGCAACAAAAATCCCAGTAGGAAAGGAGAGGTTTAAACAAACAACTCTGTCGAGGAGAAGAACATCAGTTCACCAAAAAACTCTGTTGGGGAAAAGAGACATCTGAACAACAGGTTCGACCAGGGAAGAAGGCGTTTACAAGAGACTCACCTGGGAAGAACGACGATGTTTAACCAAACGACGGCGTTGGAGAAAGACGTTTAACCAAACGACTAGTTGGGAAGAATCTGATAAAATGATCAACCCAAAGATCCACCCCAACAGGGATAACACGCAAATATCCTAAATCAAACAACCTCGGGCATCAAACCTGGCTTATGCCTCAGATGCATATGTTTGAAAATGGCATAATGCTCCATACGAAATGGAAATGCTACGCATTTAGAAGGATGCCATACAAACATGCAAATGCAAAGGAACCACTCCAGCAAAATAGATGCCGGAGAGAATAGACCAACTCCGCTAGGGAAGAAATCAAATTCCGCTGAGGGAAACATCCCTAATGACCCAATAGAATAAACTCTTATGGGGAAAAAAAGACTTGGTTGGGGAAATGCCCTGGACGGCCCTCCTTGAAAGTCTTCACCTTGCTGGGAAAACACCAAACAACCTCCTTGGTGGGGCATCAAGAACCACGATGAAAGCTCCACCCTGCTTGGAAAGAAATTCCACCCTGCTGGGGACGCCCCGGTAACAACCCGTCCTGCTGAGGAATATCAGAGACCTCTAATGAGGATCCCACTCTACTGAGGAATGGGTCATGCTTCTATTTGAACAGTTGCCCTATCGAGGGAATCAGCACTAAATTCTGCTCGAGGAAGAAAATCCTGAATACTTATATTACTGGAAAGACACCAGAACGTCGACTCCATGAGGGAAAGGGCGTCAAAGACGTTGCCTCTGCTGGAGAATAATACTGGATAACAATCTACCTTGTCGCCGAGGGAATATCCTTCCACCTTACTCTACTAGGAACATGCTGAGAACAAATCCACCCTACTGGGGATTATTGTAGGGAGACAAAACCTCGTTCTGCATGAGACACGCCACACTTTTGCTGGCGACATCTGACTTAATAACGAGATTCTGTGGGGAAACAAACTCTTTGTTGAACAAAATGCCTGACTGCATTCCACCTGAAGGAACCCTTTGAAAACTTGTCGAGGTATACGAACCTGTTTACGCTGGGAAACAAAACTTTGAACTCCCGCTAGGGGAAAAATGAATCATCCTATATCACAATTTCACCGTCGTGGAGAAACACTCTACCGGGGAGAGCTGCCATCCTGCAACAAACAAGAGCATGTCTTACATGCAAAATGGATACTTTGGTTACCATTCATGATACTTGTTGCCCAAGCAAAATCATTGCTTCCGTTATGCTCTGTAAAGCCTCATGTTTTCACCTGCAACGTTTACCAAAATAACGAACGTTCTTCGCAAACAGAATAATAACAGTAAAAACAAGGAACGAAAAATTCTTTGACTGAAGTGAATACTTTATTGATAAGAAGCCTGCAAATATGCGAATTACAATTCGGATGCAATTCCTGAAAAGAGGTAATTGCGTAAAAGCAAAAGAAAATATACAAATGTTGGCAATGTGGCAACAGACAACCACCATGTGTCTATTCAGCTATGCTACGCAATGGGAAGGTATGAGCACCCCTCACGTCTGTTGTACTCAACGGGATCCACGCTTGTTATCTATCTAAAGGGTGTTAATCTATCTAAGCTACAGGCTACAGGACAAAAGAAAAGAAAAGAGACTTGATAGAGCATCGCCACTCTATGCCTACATATTCCCTCGTACAATGGAAAAGTCAGAGTCAACGTAGTTCGGGAAACTACGGGTGAAGGTGGGAAAGGTTGCTCGCCAAGACATTGTCGTCTTGTACCTACATATCCTCATCTGGTATGAGAAATCAGAGCAAACATAGTTCGGGCTGACACGACCATAGATTGGTTCAAGTGTTTTACCCGAGTAAGGTTAAACCTTAGTTCTAGCAGTTAGGTGTATTGCTGCTCGACCATTGGAGAGTTAGGCATTACCTGTTTGCGATAGAACCAAGAGTTAACAACACTCTTTTATGAAAATGATTTTCAAATAATTCCGAAGGATAAAAAGGTTTGATGTTTGTTTTTGAGTCTTTTAGTGAAGTGAGTTAGTTTGATTGTTGATTCACATTGCACTAAAGATTATGACATAGGAACGAATGCGTCGCATATCGCCCCCAAACGGGACGTACACTAAACACTCTAGACAAGCGAGAGGAGACCCCTCACTCATCATTCCCCATGTGCTTAAGGCTCGTATCGTACAACATTAATCATATTTATTAGATGAGTTAGAATATGTTTTGAGATGAGAAGAGAGACGCGCGGAAGGTCTAAGGGAAACTCGGCCCTAATGTTGTCATGCAAAAATGACCTAAAGTTGGGATTGAAAGGGAAATCTACCCTAATGTTAGCATGCTTGGATTGAACACCTAATGTCTCTCCTACTCCCATCCTAAGCGGAGGGACTAGGAATCCTAAGGGATCATGGCAAGGAAAACCAAGAAAACACAAGATAAATCAATCACAAGTAGAAAGAAATGGAAGATAAAATGCAACATGAAATGCAAACACAAAAGAAAAGTGGGAGGAAAAGGTGTGGGACAGCAGCCACCACAACCACATCTAACCAAGCAATTCTTCAAACTCAAGCAAAGCAAAAGAAGCATGCACTCATCACTTTGAACAACATCCATGAAAGTATGCATTCAAGTGGAAATCGAACACGCGTGTCGAAGAAATCATGATTGAACAATCAAGAACAACAACACAATATCCAAAACATCTCACTCCAATGCATCATATTGATCCATGAAGATTCAAAGTGAGATGATATCGAAACAAGCTTGAAAAACAGCAAATATGACATTCTGGTTCAGTGTTAATCGGTTAACACATATGGTTAACCGATTAACTAGTTAAAAATGATTGAAAATTTGAAAACTCGCACTGGTTAATCGATTAACCAATTTGTACTACAACTGGTTAACCGATTAACACTGTACCAGAAGCAGAAAACAGCAGCTCAAAAGCACTTTTCAGCAATTAATCACTTCTCCAATAATCCAGGTGATTATATAATCAATTATGCACGAAATTAACACCAGAAAACAGTGATCTAGGAATATGTAAACACATTCAAACATCAAGATCAAAATTCACATAAATCAAATCAACAAAATCAATCAAAAATGAATATCAACATGATGATTATGCAAATAAGCTCAAAACAGAATTGGATCTAGAATTTCCAACCTACAAAACGGAGATTTGCTTTGGTAAATGTTGATTCAACTTCAAATGAGCATATCCAAGCAAGAAATCCAGAGATTCAACTCCAATCCTCCCCGGGGCACCAATCGCAGGAGCCAGGGACAAATGTTCTCTACCCTAATTTTGAAGGATCCTCTGGCGTATTCGCCGGAAAAACCCACGGCGTTCCCAGCACCCCTAGTGGAGCCGCCGGAAGCGACGCCACAAACACCAAAAAACACCAGGAAAGGTGCGAGAACTTACGTGATATGAATGCAGAAAAGTTGTTGCTGGGCAGAAAAATCCTAGATGTCGAGCAGAATAGATCGAAGGTGTCGGGCAGAAAATTCCGGTGTTGAGCAGCTGCAGAAAGCGAATGAGCGAAAAGACGAGACAGATCTACGCATATATACCCCTAGCACGGGAAACGAAGCGTCGCTAGGCATTCAAGTGCCTAGGCCGTAGCCGTCACAGGAAGACACGTGGCAACCCTCAATCTCCCCTGCGTCCCTTTAACTTCTCCTCTCGACCGCGGGCACCGCCTCGACGTAAGTTCACCTAGCCGACATGATCACGACCTGTCCGGTGGATACCTGCCCGACTGGTCAACGAGCCCGACACCATTCCATACTCAAGCCATAGCTCGCACGACCGCGAACAATGACTTGGGAGGCTACTGTTCTAGATTGGACCGACGCTTAGACCACCTCCCAACAGGCCCAAGCCCAACGAGGTTGGGCCCAAGAATACCGCGTTGACGAGCAGGATCCCCCGTCGAGCACAAGGTCCCCCCGACGGCATAGACCAACCGCAGTCGGGCAGGACCTTCGCATCCGACCAGCCAGTCCCTTTCTTCCTCATCGTCGAGCAGGACCCTCGTGTCCGACCAGCCAGTATCCTTCTTCCCCATCGTCGAGCAGGACCCTCGTGTCCGACCAGCCTCCTCGAGCTGGTCGGAGAACTCCTCGGGCCTTACCCCACGTGTCCCTCACGGAGGGACACGTCATAAAGTAACTACCCACGTCCTGGAGATTCGGTCCTTCTCCTCCCGGATAGTGCAGAACGGTTACTCTAGGGTGAAGACCACGTCCTGGCCTTCACGACGCCACGTCATCTCTAGCAGTTACTAACATTGGGTCTGGCAGCTCAGCCCAGTGCTAGGTAACCGTTGGCCCTGCACTGGAGGCTCACTATAAATACCCTCTTCACAAGAGGGTTAGGTAACTTAACTCTCTTACTCTCTCTTTGTACTTGCTTCCACTCAAATGGTAAGGGACTACGGAAGCCACGTCAACATTGAGTAGGTTGCGCTTTTAATGGGGAAAAGTACCAACTCTGAAACCATTGTTTCTACACTTGTTTCTTTGTTCCTTCAATTCCACCACCACTTATTACCCTTTTTCCTTTTCCTAACAAAGAAAAAAACACACACACAACCATTCAACACAAAGATAGGGAATAGGACAGTGGAAATGAGAATAAGATAGAATTGATGTTGAAGAAAGAAACACAAAATCCATTTTCTTATTGTTTGTCAGAGTTGACCAAAACCACTTCCCAAACACTAGTACATAAAAAAACACAAATAAACAAACATGAAAGCATCATGAAACTGTGTCTGTCCCTCTCTTAACCTTTGTTTGCGGCGAAGACAAGAAAAGATTTCACATTTTGTCTCACCAGGTTCCTTATTTCTCTTCTATTTCTCTCTCCTCCTTCTTATCAGATCTTACATGTGAATTAAGGTAGTTGTTCATGTGAATGTCTTCTTTTTTTCTTGTAAAAAAAATCTTTTTTTTTATGAATTAAGATTTTTTTTTTCTTTTTCCTTGGTGGGTTTTGCATGTTATTGTATGTTTTTTCTTATTTTGGTATTTTCACTTGATGGGTATGAATTTATTTTGTTGGGGACATGATGTTTTATATAGTCCTTAAATGGAACTACTTTGATAAGTTTTGAGAATTATAGATTTGTTTCCAAAATTGGAAGATGTTTCTTTTGGAGTTTTTCCTGTTTTAGAAAGTTTACTTCATTAGGTTTTATATCTATTCATAGGAGTGGCACATGAATTTGACTAAATTAAGGTTTTTATCATTAATTGTTTTCATGATTTTAAGTTAAAAGTTCAGTCTTGTTTTTTGCAGGAAGTGAAAGCTTGGGAGAGCTTTGTTTGTTTTTCTTTTCCAGATGGAAGATTTTAAGGATGAAATAGGAATTTCGGTTTGAGATCTTTCGTGCAAAGTCGAGGTTTTGAACTATTGTTAGTTACAAATTTGGAGTAAGAATGTCTGCAGAGTCTGTTCCCAAACCTCGATTCGTATTATGTCCTAAATGCTGGCAGCTGCTTCAAGAGGCTCCGGATTTGGATGTGTACAAGTGCGGTGGATGCGGCGCGACTCTTCAAGGTTAAAAATCTTATCATGTTTATGTTCTTACTTTTAGAGGAGTGTTGTCAAATAGCAGCTAGCATAGTGGTATTTTAACAACCTGGCATTGTTCCACTATAACATAGCGGAATTTGAACAAACCGCTATTTTCTACCATCTGCGGTTCACAACACTGTTTTAAAGTTTTGTTTTCTTTTGAAACATGATGTTTCCAGTACTTGTGTATGTATTAACTTCTATGAAATCTTTTACTTCCGAATGAGGATACTGATTCTATACATAAACCTCTTATAGTTTTTAATATTTGTTATTGGAATAACTTATTTGTACTCGATGCAGCTAAGAAAATAAAAAGTAAAGCTGCAAACGCAGAATCCAGCTCAAATGAGATTGACGCAGCTCCTCGAAATGTATCGGATCTTAGTCCCCAAGAGAATGTTTTAAGGGAAAAAGAAACAAGTTCCTCTGCAGATTGTTCTTCTGAGCGAAGTGAAGGAAGGGAGCAAATAAAAAATAGTGAGTGCAATGGAGAGCAGCCGGTTACTACTCGAGTGAATGGTTTAAGGGAAACGACTTATTTTTCTTCCTCGGGAGAATGTTCTTTGGAGGGAAATACTAAAAGGGATCAAATTGAAAATGGTGAATACAGTGAAGATCAACCAGTTATCTCTCAGGAGAATGGTTTGAGGGAAAAAGAAGCTAGCTCTTCCTCAGGAGAATGTTCATTGGATGGAAATAATGAAAAGGGTGAAATTGAAAACGGTGAATGTGATGAAGAGCGGATTGGACCGTTGAACTTACCAGATGAAGAACCGGAAAATGCGATGGATATCAATGAGTTATCAGATATCAGAACACATACAGCGTCCAACAAAGGTTGTTCAAATGAGCTTCCACAATGTGATATTGAGGCCTCAGCCGAATCATTGGCAGACAATTCAGTAGAAAAGGAAAACGAGACTAACTTGAAACTAGAAGAAGAAGAGCAAAGTAATGAAAACATGCCATCAGAAGGAGCAGGAAATCGGTTCATTAGTGCGTTGGATAGAGAATATGCCAATGATGAGATATCGGATCTAGTAGGCGTGAAGTCTGAAGCAGACATCGTTGAAAGTGATTTAGAAGTGGCAGGAGAGTTCAATAATGGAAACTTGTCACAGGAAGGAGCAGACCAGAAGTTAATTTTTGGATCAGATGAACAATGTGTCAATAATGAGAAATTGTCTCTAGTAGGTGAAAGCCGAGCAACAGATGTTGATGGGATCGATAGTGGAAACTTGTTATTACAAAGAACAGAAGTGGACCCTGGTGGAAATGCATCTCCTGCCGAAAGGTTGAGTGCTGAATACATTGAGTCGGAAAAAATAAGCGTTTTATGTGTTTCTCCTCGTGAACTTAAAGGAGATACATCTGAAAATCATGCATCTTCTCCTGAAAATATCCGCCATAGCTTTGACCGTGTAATGTCTGCAGATACATTTGACGACACAGAAGTCAATAATATCGGTTTGAAGATTAGTGGTTCACTGGGAGATTTGACTAAATCTCCAACCACTAGAAGTTCTCATGCTTATGATGGAAGTGTCTCTTCTAATGATGGGTTGGACGAGCGGTCCCTCGGTCAAAATTTATATTCTTATGAGGGTGGCTCGAGAAAGGGAAAAAGTGTGGTTAATAACATGCTATATGAAGATGTTCAAACGCAATATCAAAATGAGGTGATGGAGACGACAAGACATGATCATGCACATCGGATGAGAACAAAAAAAGACGAGTTTCCGTTCAAAATGCCTCTTCATGGAAATTTTTCCCAATCTGGCTATGAAAGCGGTAGTCCATCGAATCAAATATACGACGAACTCTATGTCAGTTCAAGCTATGTTTCACCTGACTCTGTCGAGGACCCTGATCAGGAGAAGATGAAACTGTTGAGAATGGTTTATAAATTGCAGGATCAGCTCAACAGAACCAGACACGTAAACATGGAAACAAATGAAAAACCGTCCGTGTTAAATCATAGTTCTTCATATCAGAGTCAAGATTTTCATGACGGAAGATTTTATCATGGTTTGGATTACCCTAATGAGGATGCAAATGCAAGCTACAGTCATGGCATCTACATGCACCAAAGGCGGCATAACTTTTCAGGGATAGCACCAGGCAACGCACGCCATGTTGATCATCCTAGTTTCAACTACTATCCACAAGAACAGCAATGCATGGGAAATTTTCCTCCGCAATTTCCTTACCAGCGTGAAGATCTTTATAGGCCCCATTCGGCTCATAGCCATGTCTTATCTCAGCATTCTTATCCTTCAAGTCCGCAATGGTTAATGACCAAACACGTACACGGTCGTGAAACAAAATCTTGTGATCAGAAATACAGGTCCCCCGAGATGAACTATACAAGGGAAAATTCAAACGTTAATAAGCGACATTACCGGCCAGTAGCAGGTGGAGCGCCGTTTCTCACTTGTCTTAAATGCTTAAATCTTCTGCAACTTCCTGCAGATTTTCTTCTCTTCAAAAGAGTATGTCATAAACTCAAATGTGGTGCATGTCAAGAGGTGCTTAAATTTTCTCTACAGAATAGAATTCATATAGTTTCCTATGCTCCGACATCAAGTGAACTTGATGTACAGAACATGGTGATAAATGGCATCAGTTCTCATGCTGTGGACCCTGTGTCATATTCCGATGATTACGGCCATTCTGCTAGTAAAAGCTACTCCTCAGAAGGAGATCCTGTTTCTGTTGCACCGTTTCATCACTCGCGCGATGGTGCACATGGTAATCCAAGAGTCTCTCCGACTACCGTTGAAGCTATAACAGCGAAGGAGAAAATCGCTTCAAGAGGACCTGGCACAAGTAAGACTCCATCCGATAAATCATCAGAAATAGAGGAACACCAGTCACAGCCGAAACCTTCAGCACTTCACCAACTCATGGGTTATTCCTCTCCAAGTCTAGTGATAAGAGGTGCTTCATCCACTCTTGAAGGAAAAAAGGCCATGCTCAGTGGAGAATATTAATTTCCAACAGAGCTGAAAATTGAATTTGTTGAATCTAACTTGAAGCTGGAAATGTCAAAAAGGAATTCTTTATTCAAATTTGAGAAACAATGATGAAGCATCGCAACAATCATGTATTTTATTTTTCGTAACTATATGGTGGTTTGAACAAGGGCAATAGGAGTGACTTATCGCTCATGATAGTGTATTTTGTTATTCAACTTGCTGTTTTGGAAACATGTGGAAAATATAATACTTGTATAAATGTGATTCTGTTTATATCGATGTAACTGTTTGTGTTTATTTTTTAATACTGTGTTAATTGAAAATTTATTGTATCCCAAATGAGTCAAGCTAACTACAACAATGGCTTATTTCATTTATATATACAAAAGTAACAGTACAGATAAAATCTTTTGAGCTAAAATGAGGTACATCTATATTTCTTATATTCTTATATACTCTTCTTATTAAATTTCTCTATAGTTGCTTCTTCTGTTGGAGGCAATAGAAATCCTCTGATCCTGAAGCATGTTCAAATTGGGAGCCAACAACCTCGTGTAACGATCAAAATACAAGAGCTGCTTCAGGAGAAGCGCAAATTCTCGTGGAAACTTTAATCCATAAGATTCACTAACCCGAACCTGTGGAGTACAAAGAGTACAAAGACGGCATAAGTACTACATAATAATTAGCCTTCATCAAACAATTAACATAGGAATTCCTCAATTGAGATGATCATTGTATAAATGAAAAAGTGGTAGTTGATAATGGACTCTGGAGCTTTATTGTCGACATAAAACTGCGTTAATATTCCAGTTAGCACAATCTAAAATATCTTACCACATCAAGAAATAGTGCATTCATCTGCCTCTCATCAACAACTACATTAGCAGAGATAGCAGCTGGGTTTCTGGCTGTTCCACTTCTAGCTGCTACAACTACTTCAGTGTCCAACTCCTGCACTTGAATAGCAGGCACAAATGCAGAATGTAAGCAATAACTCCAAATGGGTTTGGTCAAGTTAATGTACAAAGCTGAAAAATGCTCCCCAAATTAGCAGACACGTAAACATTGACCTGCATAGTCGCTGTCACGCATATAACTGACAAGTGAGTTTATGTGTGATACAGTACACTTGCCTTAATTGATGAGAACACTTTCTCCAAATCTCTGGAAAAGGCATTAGCATTAACATCGTTGCTTGTAGCACCCATTTGAATTAAGGATGATGCCATTGAGTCATAATCTTCAATGGCAATTGATCCTAAGAAGACTTCCATAGCAGCCCATGTTTTGGGAGATATACGACCAACAATTCCTGTAGATTGATATTTTTTTAGAATATAGATATAGATTGTACATGTACACAATATCTATACATGTATATTGTAAGTACAATATAAACATCTGAGTATTGTAAAATGTGTGGTCATTTAGAAGAGAAAAGGCATGGTTTATAAAAGAACAAAGGAAATAACAATGATTAGAGTTTGCAAAGATGATAAATTTCAAATAAAATGTATAGACAGCTCTGAAACCTTGGAGAGTTAACAGATGACTAAAGTACGGAAAAACGATACACCACAAGTATGACCAATGGTAAACCGCACACAAGGAAGAAAAAGCATACCAAAGTCAAGAAATCCAATACGACCATCACGTAGAAGCCACAGATTTCCAGCATGTACATCTGCATGAAAAGATTCACATGCAAGCAAACTTCCAAACCTGCAGCAATATTTTATACCAAGATACATTATCATGTTAAAAGAGGAAGGCACGGAGACGTAAACTGCAAAGAGGAACTTGGAGTCATACCACACATTGAGAGCATTTATAACACTAGTTTCTGGGCTAGTAACTAATGAACTAATGGAGTCTAGGTCAGTAAGAGGAACTCCATATAGTCTTTGCATGGTTAGAACTTGCCGTGTACTACAGTATTTATACACTTTTGGAGCCGTTGCTTGCCCAGTGAGTCCTGTTGCTTCTAAATATCTCCTGAAAGCCTCAATATTTGCAGCCTCCTTGTAAAAGTCAACCTCTTCAAGCATAGACTCTCGTATGTCCTTTACAATACCAACCTACTAAAACGAAGCACATGTTATAAGAAATGAAGCACTTGTGCAAGTGTTTGGAAGAGCTTATGAAAACAGGTTATGCTATGACCCTAAGCCCCCGCAATTGCTTCCAAAAACAGCTTATGTAGAGTTTATATGAACTACACTCGTATTTCATTTCAATGACAGAATAGGTTATACAATAACACTTACACAATAACCTCATTAAATAAGTGCCTAAGTAAGTTGTTTACCCAAATGAGCACCAAAAGGAACTCTATAGACATCCGTTAAGTGATATTTAGAGGTTAATGGTCTATCTATCTCTAAACCTAACACATGAAACAATTTTATGACATTGATAGATCCGTGTAGCCAATTTCATCCAGTGGTGTAGTTGTTGACCACAAAACTATTAACAGAAGAATACAAATAAAGAAGCTTTAAGCATCCTTAACTATATAAAAAACAAGAAAGAAAATGAATATAATAAAAGTGACAAGAACAAAGAATAATGAATGTAACATAGTTAAAAATTTCATTGGCAGTGAAAAAATGCAATAAAAGAAGCATTATTTTTCATATTATATTTGTAGCAAGAGTATTCGTGTAGAAGTGTGTCCATATTTCTTATACCAGTGATGTCCGACTTATTTCAGGATTCAAGAACTCCAATACCCGAGCAACAACATAAACAAAATTAAGATCCGCCACTAATATGTCCTCTATTCCTGGTTTTAAGACCTTTATAACCACATCCTCCTGTGAGCCTTTTAGCCTTGCACCATGAACCTATATGTAATACAACAACGGCATTAGCACAGTAAGTTAAATAAAATGTTACTGAAAGAGGTGTAATACAACAACGTACACAATATACCTGTGCTATAGACGCAGAAGCAAGGGGTGTTGGGTCAACATATTCGTAAACACTTTCTATTGGTCTTCCTAGTTCCTTGCGCAATATTGATTGAATTTTCTCAAAAGAAACTGGAGGAGCTCTATCAAAACAGTTCTGGAATTCTTGTACATACTCAGCTGGAAACAGTGTTGGTGCGGACGCTATGAACTGCCAGACAGAAACCAAAAAAAACCATTGGTACAAATTCTTCGTCATAAAGTTCAAGGATATATTAAACTTTAACTCTTAGGATTAGTTTCCACATTCTTAGAATGTGTGGGTTGGGCCTAATTCGACCCTACAAAACCGGCTTGTAAGGTGAGAATTGTCCCCACTTATAAATAGAACACATGTCATATCTATAAGCAATATGGGACTAAATCCACCCCTTCAAAGCCAACACAATGAAGGTGTTAGGGGCTGCAATGAAGGCAAGCCAAAGTGCCGCAATTAAGGCGGAAAGTCCAACACACATTTCTTTATATTTCATAATTTGTTTCCTCAATAAATTAGGATTCAAGTCTAGTATTAGTCTAATTGATGGTCGGTTCCTAGTCTTTTTTGTAAGAAACCATAACAGAATTTGAGGTCAGTAATATTTTTTCCCTCCCTCCTTACCTAAAAAAACCCTGTAATTTGAACAATTACAAAACATAAACTGAGGAGTGAGGAGGAAGTAATGGTTACCAACTTATACCTGTCCTAATTTGATGTAGGTTGCCCCGAGGCGTTCAAACAACCTTCTTAAATAAAAGGGGGACAGTAGACCAAGTTGCAATTCTTTTGGTAACCCAGCAGATGAATTTGTTGACTGCAAAAAAATGCAAGAATGCTAAACAATTCTGTCTTTTTTTGATGAAAAAACAAAAAAAAAAATGTTGAGAAAAATAGAAGACACAAACTACTATTCTAAAGGAATCAAGAACAGATGCAGTTTTTTATTTCATTGACAAAGAACAAAGGGTTAGCAGTGTATACACCAGCAAAATATCTCAGACCTATACATTTTAAAATAATCCTTCCTAAACACAAGAATTGTCAATTGCGGAAAATAGCAATTTGTTTGAGTTCTGCTACACAATAGCATTGTAGCTTCTATTTAACAACGTTTTGTACTAAATAGTTCAAATTCCGCTACGTTATAGCTGCTATTTAACAACACCATATTCTCATAGAGAAGATATGAATACATCTAATCTGCAGCTTGACTACAAACTTCAAACAAGGTAAAGAAAACATAAAATGTCATGCCAGGAAATAAACATATAGAATGTTAGTTTACTTTTGATGCATCAGTTAACCACTCTTGACCAACTCCAAGGAAGGCTTGAACACCTTGAACCAACCTAAGAGCACCCCTAGGACCCGTCTCTACAGATGTCTGAACAATGTCTTCCACAAGCTTGGGCAGCTTTTCAATACTATCTGACATAACAAAGCACACAAAATTACAGCCATTTCAGCACAAAAACCCAAACCATTCCACAGCCAGAGAGTAATTAATTTAACACCAACACGTGTGTGAGAAAACATTTATTATATTTTTTTATTATCAACTATGAAACAATTGTCTTAATATTAACTCTCTAACAACAATTACATGATCATTTATGTTCCGGGCTGGCCAGAGGCCCAATAACAGACAGGTCTAATCATCAATCCAAGATTATAAGGGGTTGAAGGTACAATGTACCCACTGCCCTAAGACTCATACTCAATCCACACCACAGACGGATATTCACCATTGGATATCATCCAATGGCTTCCGCATTCCATGCCGGAAAGCTATGATGCATAAGTACGGGTTATACAGATATCCACCATTGAATATCATCCAATGGCTTCCCACATTCCATGCCGGAAAGCTATGACGCATAGGTGCAGGTATGGTACCCGGTGCGGATACTAATAAGGGATAGGACATTTTTCAAAAATCAAGCTACGGGCAAGTTAATAAGAAATAAGAAATTTCTATAAAATGTATGAATAGAAAACTAAATTGTTAGGAATATAACAAAACTCCACTATAAAAAATTGAAAAAAAAATTGAAAAAACAAAAAATAACGTTAAGATACAATAGAAAACTAAAACACATAAATATACTATACATTTCTGGTTCCATCACTAAACAATTATATATATTTTTCTTATATTTTAAAAGATAAACCTTGTGTTAATAGGGTGAAATATTCAGAAATTCTAATAAATACTATTAACTATTTATTATATTAATATTTCTATACTCCATGACCAAATAAGAGAACCAATGATAATTTATATACTAATTGAATTGAATTTTTTTTTTCAAACTCAATTTTCGTAATTCTTTGAGCGACTAGAGGAAATCGAAAGAAGAAACCTTGGAATCGACGAGAGGAGAAAAGGTCCTGAGTTTGAGCATAGCGAGCAAAGAGAGTGAAACTCTTGGACTTAGAACGAACATTGAGCTTCACGAAGGAAGGAGATGCGAATGGTGAACGAAGACGGTGATGATAAATTAACGGTAAAGCGCCACTTCTGAAACCCGAAACCGCCATGGACGATGAAGGTTAGTTGAGAGAAGAGGAGTAACGTGGAGAGTGTTTTGGTTTATGGCTCTGATGTTTTCTTCTTCTCCATCAAAATTGGATTCGGGTTAACTTTTTTTTTATACGGTTGCAAAATAAGTCTCCACCATAAATATTGTATTATTTAGTTGATATGTATATTGAATTATTAAGGGGTTTCAATCATTTTTTAAATGAGAAAGTACATCAAATGATAACTAACATTTTCTTTTAGTTTTAAAACTAGTTAAAATAATTTTGTTCACTAGAATTATATTCAAATACATTAAGAGTATTTATGCATGTTTTTTTTTACTAGAATTATATTCAAATACATTTATTTTTAAGAATGCGTTTGGATGAAGTAATTGAAAATTTTTAAGAATGTGTTTGGATGAAGTAATTGAAAATCACTTATGTCACTAAAAATGATTAACATATATAAACACTAAGAGTGTGTTTGGATGAAGTAATTGAAAATTTTTAAAAAATTTAAAATTCTAAGTAATTTAAATTATTCAATTGAAATTTATTTATTTTTAAATTCTTTTTTTTATGAAGTATTAAAATGATTCATTATTAAAATTTTGGGATCATTTTCATAAATTTTAAAAATTTTGAACCAAAATTAAAATATGAAAAATAGGGATGAAATTGTAATTTTTTAAAAATTGAAGGGACTAATTTGCAAATTTTGAAATTTTTAGGGACTTATTTGCAATTTTTTAAAAGTTTAATGGTGAATTTGAAATTTTCTTAAAATATGAGGATCATCTTGTAAAATTTAAAAAATTAATAATAAACAATTCAAAAATTGCATGATAAAGAGTGAAGGAGGAATTTCAAATTTCTTACCTTTTGGTGTCATTTGAAATTCTTTAAATTTAACTTGAATAAAACAATTTATAAATTTATATCATTTTAACAATTCTCTATATTTTTTATCCAAAAAAAAAAATTGATCATTTTAAATTCCCTCAAAAAATTATTTACCTTCAATAAAATACTTCATCTAAACACACTCTAAGTGATATGTTATTTGGATTGATTGAATATCTTTTAAGTTATTTCTTGCATTTCAATTTCAATGTGGTCAGCAACACGTCTGCAACAACAACGATCAACAAGGGGAAAAAGATAGTGTATTTGCAGACACTTTGATGCTTAAGTTAGTTCAGGTGAAGTGGTAGCAAGAAAGTGTAAGAGAATAGAATATTTGGCCCTTCTGCAAAGGATAATTTTTATAGAGAGCCCCCTAGCGCTCGGCCAATGGTCTCCGTTATGGGTTGAGCGTTCAAGCCCATAACGGATAACTGTCAGGATTCCTACGTGGATGTAGAGATTAACAGCTTGTGCTCATCATCTTGGGTCAACTGTTATATGTTCTCCGGTTAGTGAAAGGACTTGCCTGTTACAAAGGAAAGAAATGTTCCACGAGGCCCGCGAGTCGGTTGGTGACGTGTCCTCGGGTGAGGAGCACATGGGGAATGTGCTTTCTATTGGCCTCAACGGGTTGGGTCAGTATTCTGGGTCATCCTCGACGTAGGACTGGATTGGGCTGTGCTCGAAGTTGGGTCAGTCACAGGCCCAGTCTATAACAATAGCCCCTCATGTCGTTGCCCACAGGCATGGGATCAATGACTTAGAGCCAGTTCGCGTGTCAAGGAGAAGCAAGGGACTCGGTACGAGAATAGCTTTTATTTAAGCTCGCTATTACGAGTTCGCGTTGCTATGGATATCGTTCGAGAATTCGCACCCACGGGCATGACGCTTTGCTCGTAACTTGTTAAGTTTCGCTTTCGAAAGGAAGCGTCGCGCAGGGTCCGTAGTCAAGGACTTAACCTGTGTTTGAGTTGAGCGTGAGATTTCTGCTCATGAGCTGCCAAGCTGCTCGTAAATTTGTTTTAAAATTTTTCCGAAGCTATACTCACGATTGAATGCGAATGTTTGCTTCCTTTATCCAACAAGGGGTGCCCGACATCTTGGAGTTCGGAAGGCTGATGGGACTTGAAGGGACAAACGCGTCGGTTCCTCGAGCCACGTGATAAGATACGAAAAGACAAATAGTTTTGCCTCCTCACGCCATGTGTTAGAGTCATTAAATGCATATGATGGCCTATGAGTAGGGGTACTCAAGAGCCAGGTGACAACACGTTTACCCATGCCATGGAGATGGATCATAAATAGGCAGAAGCGGGGGTCATTTACTCATTTCACTTTCATTGTTCCCTCAACTTTCCTTCTAGCTTCAGATTGTTTCTTCGTCGTCCACCGTCGTCTTCGCCACCGTCACAAAGTTTCTTCGAGTCCACTTCAAGTACTCTTCAAATCAACTAAGCATTCTTGATATAATCTCCAGCTTGTATGCTAGTTTTAGAACATATACCAGTTCTATAATGTAGGTTGTTTTAGGATGCATGTTGGGTTTCGGCTGGTGTTGGTGTTTAGTGGTTGTTTAGTCATTTCCAAAAAACTGCAGTAGGAGATTATTATGCTACAAAAGTTGGGTTTTAAGTAGAAAACCACTTTGGCGGCACCGTTCATACGGTGATTAGGACTTGTGTCGGTGGAACTTATGAACTTTCTGATGAAGCTATGTGTCGAGGAGAGTCTTCCTCGCGAAGCTCGTGAGTTTTTGATGAAGCTTCATGTCGAGAAGACTATTCCTCGTGACACTTATGAATTTTATGATGAATGTCCATTTATTTTCTGATGAATCCTTGCATCGAGGAGAATCTTCCTCGTGATGCTCATGAATTTCATGACGAAAGTCGTTTATTTTTTGATGAATCTTCGCGTCGAGGAGGATTTTCCTTGTGATTTTTGATGGGTCGACTGAGCCTTCTCCGAGGAGAGAATCCTTGCGACTTCCTCGCTCGCTGTTGAGTAAGGGCCTTAGTCGAGGGCAACATCCTCGTGCTTTTCTTCTCCCTTTCACTCGACTTGTAGTGGAATGGTGAATTTAATTTGACCATCAAATTCACTACTGTCCTATGCATTTTAGGTTTCTATGGCTCACAACATTGAGGAAAGAATTGGGGTTCTGGTGGTTGTAAATTGGTTTTTTGGGGTAAAATAATGTGTTAAATGAGTTATATTAAAATTGGGGTTTTGGGGTTATTAAAAAGTGATTTTTGTTTGGAAAAGCAGTAGAAAAGTGCTTCTGCTACATGTGTAATCGGTTATTAGAATTTGGGTAACAGGTTATATTGTGTGTGTTTTTCATAAATTAGACAAATCTGTGAGAGTGTAATCGGTTACCCTGATTGTGGTAACCGGTTACACTAAGTGTATTTTGTGTAGCGTGACTAGTTACAAGGGGTGTAATCAGTTACCTCATTTAGTGTAACCAGTTACACTGGGAGCATTTTTTTGAAATCATTGAAAACTCATAACTTCAGTTCTGGGTGCCTGATTCAGGTTCTATTTGAAGTGTCGGGAAGATGACACGATCAAATTTAGTTTAAAAATAGTTTATGTACCAGAAGTTGAATACTTTGTTTTGTGTTGGTGCATGATGGCCTGTATTGGCGAAGTACATTAACTCTGAAGGTGTTGGTCACTATGCTTGGTGTTGTTGTTGCATATATATATATATATATATATATATATATATATATATATATATATATATATATATATATATATATATATATATATATATATATATATATATATATATATATATATATATATATATATATATATATATATATATATATATATATATATATATATATATATAATATGTTGCATGCATTCATGTTGTTGGACAATGGTTTGTTGTTGGTAAGCCTCAATCCCAGGAGGTAGGGATTGAGTGTGAGTAGCTGATTTTGGAGGTGTTGGAATCAGTGAAGCGTTATTAGAGGTTATAATAACGAATTGGTGAACTTTGATCCTAGGAGGTAAGGATCGGAGCGGTGAACCTGAATGTTCGCGTATTGGTACCACATGCATTGAGTCAAGTTGTGAGTCTCATTGCATTGCACATGGTTGCGTTGTTATTATGTTAAGTGTTTATTGTGTTAATTATGTGGAAGTGTGTTGTGGAATGGGTGATGTGCATGTAATAATCAGTTGCTTACTTATTATTGTGCTTTCCTTTATATAATTATGATATCTCACACCTTCTATTTGAATGTTGCCTTTACATCGGCATCCTACAGATGACTCGCAGTAGAGGAGTTAATGTGAGTGGAAGATGGAGTTTTCCTTTTATTTTTATAGAGTCGGCGTTTGCTCTGATGTGTAACACTGAAGATTGGAACGTTTCTATGTTATTTTATGTTTGTTGGAGATTATTTGGATATCTCTTATTTATATGTCGTTTATGTTTACTTTAAAAACATGATTGTGCTTTGAATTATTGAAATTACCAAGTATGTTGAAGTTTCCGTTGCAATAAGAGTTGATTTTCAGACATGCTTTATTATAATTATTACCATTAATAATTTTTAATGTACATGTGTTACATATCTTAAAGTATGAGTAGGTTTTTGGTGAAATCTGACATCCTAAATGTTTATTTTTTGAATTTTACTCCGATAATTTATTTAAATTACGCAGGGGTTATTTAGGGTGTTACAAAGCTTATCGCCTAATTTGTGACTAAGAGATAGAGAAGTAGCAACGAGTCCTCCATTGGGAAAGTGATAATGGGGGGCGATGCGAGGAATACCTTCACCTTAGAGAAATCCTCTTCGAACTCGGAAATCCATTAGGATATTTCTTTCTTTTTAAAGGCGACAAAGAAAAGGAAAACCTAGTCCTCCCCGCACGAGAGAAGGCGAGATAGGGGCGACAAGGCGACTTATAAGTTGTTGTACTTCCTTTACACTGGTGGGGCTTCTCATTGTGATGATTTCCTAACATTTATCAGAACTGGCCTCAATGCCTCTCCTCGTCAACATAAAACCTAGGAATTTCGCAGCCTGAAACCCGAAAGAAAACATGGCAAGATTTATGTATATATCATATTTCATGACTGACTACATAACACACATCCTCCAAATATTATGCATGTTGTGCCCCTTTATAATTTTCACTATCATGTCATCGACGTAGACCTCTAGGTTCCATCCTATCTTATGGGTGAACACATCATCCATGAAACGTTGGAGGTGGCACTACCGTTCTTAAGGCTAAAGGGCATGGCATTATAGTAGCAATTGCCATGATTCAATATAAAAGTACTTTTGAGGCGTCTTGGGGGTCCATACGAATCTGATTGTATCTGGAGTATGCATTCATGCATGTCATTATCACCTCATGCAATGTATGCTTTCTTAACTTCTTTACGAAGTTTCTTGAATCTTCTTTAATTTTGATTACGGTTCCTTCTTTATGTTTGATTTTTAGGGCAATTTGGTCTTGTATGCCAAATTTTTCCACTTTGAAAGCACGTAGGAGTGAATACAGATATCCATTTGTTCTTGTTTTTCTCCTCTTGTTGCTTTTAACGCTTCACGTATCTCTTGAAGTTATACACCATCAACATGATATCTACATTATAGTCATAATCTTTTTCCTCCTCTCCTTTGAGAGTTAGACTAATTTTTTTCTCCTTCTTAACTCCTTGTTCATCATCAATACGTTTTTTAGCCTCATCTCATTTTTATGCAATTGGCCAAAGTAGCCAAATCCATGGATGATAAATCCCTATATTTAAAAATCATAATGAATTTATATTTCCAACTATAGTTTAAATATTTAAGGAGTTTTAAAACCAAGTCATTGTTTTGAAAAGCTTTCCCTAGAGTTTTATTGTGATTCACAATGTGAATAACTTATTTTTGCATATCACAAATGTTTTCTTTAGAGCATCTTTAATGGGAGTAACTAAATTGGATGAACTAAGTTATTTTACGTGGGTCCAAATTGACATGAAGGATTTAAGCAATTCAAAATTGAATTAAGAAGTTTTTACTTCAATGGTGATTGTTTATAAGGAATTCAAACTTGGTATTAAATGGTTAATAAAAATATATTATTTATGTTAAATAATTAATAAAAATCTATTATTTATGTTAAATAATAAGTTAGAGTACATTGCTTGTGTAGAGCACGTAAACTAGTTTTAGAGCATCCCATATGCCATGTCAGCTCTACTATAATGCAAATTCCTTATTACTAACGTAAGCTATACAAAATCTTGGTTTAACAACTATGCGTTAAAGTTGCTCTTAGATTTATGAAAGAAAATGAAGAACAATAATTAAAAGCTAACAAATATTCTAGTGGTTTGTTTTTCTGCTAAATCAGTGACAAAATCGGTGCAAGCCAAGTGACATTCCACGTTAATGTCACCTAGTTTATGAATTCTCTTTCATTAATGAAATGAACGGAAAGGAATAACATGATCTAGAATGAACGAAAATGACTAATGTGATATAGTTTGCAGAGTTAAATATTAAATTGGTCATTTTAAAAGTCAAGGAACCATACTTGATCTCGATTCAAAAATAAAGGATGAAAAAAGATATTAAACCTAAAACATAATATTGTAACAATCTTTTTGGCAAATATCCTTAGGTGAATTAAGAAACTTTAAATTCACATGTTTTTACTCAACCTAGTAAATTACTTGCCCATACGCATGAGTACATGTGATGTTGCACAGTTTGGATATAATACTTATCAATTATATAAATAAAAAATTACTGACACAAACTAAAAATCTAATTTAAAAATAAAACTAACAGTAACAAAAAATATATTAAGATAAGTGAAACATTTTACTGTATCATATTCAAATAATATTAAGTAACTAATATTTAAATAATTAGTGACACAAATTGTTACGGGTGACAAAATAAATCCATCTTGAGCATAACAAAAGGGGGTCAAAGCTAACAAGTCGACATTTCCAATGAGTCGGTTTACTAGTTTGTGTTATTCTTTCTTGGTAAGTGAGGTACCTATCTTCGTCACCTGATGTGGCAAGAGACCTATTATAACCTCTTTTAAGTCCTCAGTGGGCGTGAGTCTTTCATTGTCTGCACTTATCTCGGGGTTCCAAAAATCAACACCGACATCCGGGGCCTTAATGCGGAGGCACCCACAAAGGCGGGCTCTTCCCTTTTTGTCGCTAAGCTATTCTAATAACATTCTTGAGCTAACCTTTGATCTTCCGTATCGTCCCGACTCGCCCAATGGGCAGTGTGTATTTTAATACCATATACAAAGTGGAGATAACTTCCCCTATTGCGTTAATGGTGAGGCACCCTAAAATGATGTTGTAGGGGGACACAACGTCTATGATATGGTAGCAAAATTCAATTGACATGGGGTTTAAATCCTCGCCGCATGTTGTCTATAATGTCACAAGTATCTGAATACTTTGATCTTGCTAAGGTTGAACGGGAGTTTCTGAAACACATCCCAGAATAAGATATTAAGAGTGATCCTGGGATATATAAAGACTTTCTTGATATCCCAGTTGCCATGCTGATGACTAGGGGGTCATTATCACGAGGGTTGGTTCCAAGAACATCATTGTCGGAGAAAGTGATATTAACATCTATTTCCCCTTATTGTGGTGGTTATGACTTGTCCACGCCAACGAAAAGCCTTGTATGATGGTGTTTATGGTGGTTTAGAGGACATGCTCATATGAGGTGAGAGACTCTATGTACATGCTTGGTGCTTATGTTTAACCGTATGAGTTAATATATAATCTCTTTCTCCCGTGGAGGGAGAAGTATTTATATAGACCTTTGGCCTAGGGTTTATTGCCTACCTAATCTATAATGGAACCTTAAGTTCATATTTAAAATACAATAGTAAAATTAACTTTATCTCAATTATTTTGAAATAATTTAAATTATAAATTAATTAAATATTTATTGTTATTTATTATATTTGAAATAAAATGAAATATTCTAAACTTATAGCGGAAAATGTTAAGTTTTTTCCTTGTATTATGTTATAATATAATATATGATTTCTTCATCAAATATATAATTGATTGAATCAATTTTTATAGAAACAAAACAATCCGATCAAAATATTTTCTATGTTAGGTCAACAAATTTTAAAATAATTTTTAGGTTTGGTCAACAAAATTTAAAAAACATTAAAATAAAATAATATTAATTAATTAATTTATTAACGCTCTAAATTTATACCATGATTCATGTGTTAAAATATTTTTGGTAAATATCCTTAGGTGCATTTAAATTCATATGTTTTTATTCAAAAGATATTTGATCGACAAATTAGTCTTTTGCTTGGGACGGCAAATGAAATAAAAAGAGGGTAGAGTGGTCATTTTCATAAAATGACAGTCAAATCACAACCGTTGAATTTGATGCAAACAAAAAGACCTGTTGATGCGGCTTTCCGTTGTAACATCTGCTTGATCGTAGAAAGAAAGATAACAGACACTGCTCAGTGTTTTTTCGGTGATTCTCTCTCTCTCTCTCTCTCTCTCTCTCTCTCTCTCTCTCTCTCTCTCTCTCTCTCTCTCTCTCTCTCTCTCTAGGTTCCACCAATTCAAAAAACCCTCACATTTGATGAATTGAAAGGGTAGGGATTTTCTGGATTACTAGACTATGTCTATGGCAGTGTTATCTTCATTCAATGTTTTTGAACTTAGCCTTTTTATTCAATTACGTAAAAGTTTAGTTAAAGTTTTGTTCTTTCTAATTATCTGCTGCTTAATTGCATTTTCCAGCTTTTGAATGTTTCTACATGAATGAGTGTGTTTTTTGAGTTCATGTTTAGTTGTTGTTTTGTTTGTTGCTATTACATCCTTTTGAGTTCTTGTGTCTACAAGTTGTGACTTAGTTTCAATTATGTAATATCATTAGTAATTTTAGTATGTTACTACTCTACAACTTTTTATAAGCTCTTGTTTAATATGTTAAATTTGTATATGAATGTTACTTAAATACCTTTTTATGTATAGATGAGTCAAATTCTAAGGGTATGTTTGGATTGGTGGAATGCTATGGTATGGAATGGAATGGAGCGGTATATAGTCAGATTCTATTGTTTCGATTTGCAAATAGTGGATGGAACGGAATGGAACATGGAATATGATGGAATTCATTTCATTCTATTCCATCCAATCCTTCAATTTTAATTCCCCCAGGTGTATGCAATGAAATGAGCTAATTTGTTCGGTTTCATTCCGTCAAATTATAAAAATATACAAACAATAGAATGAAATCTCTGTTTCATTCTATTCCATCCAATCCTTCAATTTTAATTCCCCCAGGTGTATGCAATGAAATGAGCTAATTTGTTCGGTTTCATTCCGTCAAATTATAAAAATATACACAAACAATAGAATGAAATCTCTGTTTCATTTTGCTCAGCTATACTCCATTCCGTCATGTTCCATTCCGCTCCGCTTTTGTTCTAGTCCATCAATCGAAACATAACCTAACTTCTGTTAGTAGTACTAATAGTACTAGGGAATTAGGGATTATATTTGGAAATAAACAAAAAAATGTGTCTAGTAAGGGACAAGTTTTTCTTAAGAGTGATTATAATTAGAAACATAGGTAGTATAAGTATAACTTGACTTTTCGTTTGATGTTTTTTTTCTGGTTTTATGCAGTGGTGATAATTGATGGGTAGGCGAAAAAATAAACCACGTCGATCGGGTGGGATAATAGTAGAAACAAATGCTACTACGGAAACAGAATTGGATAAAGATAATATTGTAGAAGCGGGAGAAGAAGAAAAAAATAATTTTGGTGATTTTGATAAACCTTATTTTGTTGAAGTTGACCGCTCTGGTTGGTTGTCAGATGAACACCTTGATATTTCTGAAGTTGTTCTTAGTGATTTAAATTTAAGAGAAGGTTTTAATGATTTTGAATTGTCTGAAGATTTTTCTCAGGATCCCCAATTCTCGTTAAGATTTCGGTTATGTAATGTCGGTAATGTTCTTGGTCGAATCAAACTTGGCCATTGGCCTGTATTTCCTTACACCGATATTCATTTAGAGTTTGTTAAAAGAGCTACAACTGACAATAATGAAACATGCACAGTGATGTTATCGGGTATTTTTGATGGACCTGATGAAGGTGTTTCTGGTCTTGTTCATTTGACGAGTTTGAAATTTGTTACATTGAGGGTGGTTCCTGGGATTAGTTTTTCTGAGGAGATACCTTCCCTCAGGGTGAGGGTTGAGGTATTAAAGAGTGCCTTCGATGCATGTGAGTCGCTTCTTGAGAGTTCTAGACAGCAATGGAAAAAGAGTATGATGAATTTCATGTCTTGGTTACGACCAGAAATGATGACTTCAGAGGTTAAGTATGGGTTAAGTAGCTATATGGAAATGGAAGTTGATTCGCAGGAAGACATGGCAGACAATGGTGGCTATGCAGGGAATGGCTCGAGGTTCGATCCTGCTGGTTTCTATGAAGCCATTAAACCTTCAAAGTATGTTGAGCTTTCTCTTTTTTCTTGATCACTAATTTATGATAGAAATAATTCTTATAATGGTCAATCATCATTCGTTATACAATAACAGACTAGCTTAACTCTTAACAATAATCAATCTCCAATCAGTGTTGTAAAATAGAAGCTATATCGGTGCTCTAGCGTTGCGAAATTTGATGAAATGACTTTTCTTCACGATATTTTATTTAGTATTATGAGTTGCCAAATAGTGGCATTATGACACTGTGGAATTTAATAACATTGCTCGATAGCTTATCTTTTGTATATATGTGCACAGAGCAGAGCCAATGCTTGAAGATGACATACCTGAGTTACTTCCTGAACTTCGGCCATATCAAAGGCGTGCAGCTTTTTGGATGGTAAAACGAGAAAAAGCAATGGAAGAAAGTCAGATTGAAAGAGAAAGAAACCAGTTTCATTCTCCATTGTGTGTGGCGGTTGATTTTCTGGACACAAGCTCTAAAATGTTTTTCAATCCGTTCAGGTAAGTTTTTTAACCAGTTCTCAAAATATAACTTACATGCATTATTATTATTTTTTTGTTTGGTAACTCATATGGGAGGCTTCACTTTCTCTCTCCCCCTACAATTATGATTTTTTCGTTTTACTTGTACTTATTTGAGTTATATAATGGCTTCAGTGGAAATATTTCCTTGTGCCCAGAGACTTCTTCGCCTTATGTATTCGGAGGCATTCTTGCTGGTAGGTTCTAAGTTATGCTGCATATTTCTTTTATCTTTCTCTAATAATCACGTGGGTTTTATTAAACTTTTAAATTTTGGATAAGTTGTGATATTTTACGGTGGTAAAAAATAATCTTTTTTTTAAGAAATAGTTTTTTACTAGTTGGCTCCTTTGACTTATTAATGAATTGACTATTTTCAGTCAAATTTTTTGCATGATGAGTAATCCATGGAATCTTGTGAGGGCAAAATCAGTATGGTTCTTCTTATAGCGTCCTGCTCCCTATGCTGTTGAAATCTTATCAATGCTACTGTTATATACATTTCTGAAAAAATTGGGATTGAAATAACTAATTTGTTGAACAATAAGGTATATTATATACAAGAAATTTTTGAAATTCAATTTGACACGACTTAGGCATATGTTAATAAAATTTAATACATAAACTTACATAGGTGTTGAATACTTGTAAAGAAATTGGCATCAATAACTCCTTAACGTATAACAATAATGACCACAATTTATAAATTATAGTTATGATCAAAACAAATATTGTAAAGTTTTTGCATAAACTAAACTATATTTTAACGTCGTTGTCGACACAAAAGTAGTATCACCTTAGACAAAAAGTGCTTGTGGGACTTCTCTATGTTTATGGAGGAGAGACAGGATTTTCTTTTGAGATTTAAAAACTTAACCCTTCCAATGTGTATTGTCTCTATTGCACCGCAATGAAGCCGTATCCACAGAGTATCTTAAACGTTTCTGGTAACTTAATTTTAACAAAACAATAATATATTTTTGGATATTTCTAAGACACATATCCAGAAGTATTTTAGGAGTATCGGTATCTGATACAAGTCCGACACAGATACTTCTCCCCTTTTGGAGAATGTGAGCTTCAAAGCATCAAACCTGTTGTCATAATACAAAATTCTTTTTTAGCATTAAATTTTCTCACCAAGTCACAAGATTCCTCTAAGAAAACTTCAATATCTAATGGTTAATCATATGTCAACAATGGACATTGCATAGTGAACATCAATCCAGGTTTCAAGTGTCATATTCCTCTTTCTTTTGAACGAAATTCCCCTTCCTAAATTTTCTAGAGATACTAAAGAATTCCATTGAGTAGGAAACCCTTGTTACAATTTTTAAATTTTACTCTTATTTTTGCTTTTAGTTCATTTATGCTCTATGTGTGGAATCTTGAGTCTGTAATACCTATGCATTCGGAAATTTAAGAGCTAGAAAGTTGAAAGGATAGTGTTGTTTATTTGTATATTGACAAACTGTATGGCCGTGTTGTTCTACTTGCATAGTCTCTCGTGGTGCTTCAATGGCAACTCTTATGGAAACTTGCAATTGTCTTATGTTTTCTTTATATTATTCTATTATTCTATGTATTTATTTATGTTCGATAGTCTGAACATTAAGCATGTAATTATAATGCTCTTGTTCTGAAGCTTAAGTAGTTGTAATTTGAAGGCAGGCAAACCGTGTTTTCTGTTCTCTCTGACGAAATGTTTCAATGCAACAGATGAGATGGGATTAGGAAAAACTGTAGAATTGCTTGCCTGCATCTTTGCTCACCGGAGATCGGCAAATGGATGCGACACACTAATTGACTCAGTTCCCCAAGTTAATGACAATGTAAAAGCCGCTTTAAAAAGACTTAAAAGAGAGCGGGTGGAGTGCATATGTGGAGCTGTCAGCGAAAGTCTTCAATATGAAGGACTATGGGTTCAATGTGACGTTTGTGATGCTTGGCAACATGCAGATTGTGTTGGTTATTCGCCTAAAGGAAAGCCACTGAAATCAAAACAAGGATTGGAAAACAAAACACATAAAACTACTATAGCTTTGAGGAATGGGGAATATGTATGTCAGATGTGCTCTGAACTAATGCAAGCTACTGAATCTCCTATCGCCTCTGGTGCTACACTCATTGTTTGCCCAGCTCCTATTTTGCCCCAGTGGCATGATGAAATTATTCGGTATAGTTTTTTCTTAATGAAATTATCAATGCTAGTATCAACCTAGAGCTCAGCGTGTTCTTTTTTATAATGCCCGACAAGGTCCTACTTTGTGTTACCCATATCGAGTTGCATGCTTGCAGCTTGCATCAATCTGGTTTTAATGGTTAACTTGGCCTAAGGATGTAATAATTCTCCTATTAGGGCATAAGTAATGCATTAAGATTGTTATAGGAGCACAGATTTGATATGCTAGCTGTGCCGGCTTTTATTTAGGAGTGATGAGAGTCCGGCTAAAGCTTTTAAAACCATGTTACATATTAACATAATTGCCAGCTGTTTTCAAGTTTTAGTTTCTTTTAGACATGCATAGTTGGATTATTTTTCCATTCTTTAATTTTGTTTATGAATATGAATTGTGATCACATTGTGTAATTCTTATTTAGTGATTTAAACTAAATGAACTTATATCTGTCTCATACTTGTTAACTTTTCTTTGTCACTTGTCACTGCAGTCATACACGTCCAGGAGCCCTGAAAACTTGTATTTATGAAGGTGTGCGTCAAACATCTTTCTCCAATTCAACTTCAATGGATATCGGTGATCTTGCCAGTGCGGACATTGTAATCACTACATATGATGTGCTTAAAGAGGATTTGTCCCATGATTCTGATAGACATATAGGTGATCGGCACCTTTTGAGGTTTCAGAAAAGGTTAGGCTCTAAAGAGTATGATATTTTCCCCTTTGTATCATCAGATTCTGATTTTGTGTAAGTTTGAGGTGGATATATTTTTGTAAATATTTTATGTGGATATTCATAATATGTTGTATTAGAATAAGTTCAGTTTCCTGCAAGTCCTTTTATGATCCAAGGTTTTTAGTAGCCTGTTATTTTTTTCTTTCTTGTAGGTACCCAGTTATCCCAACTCTTCTTACCAGAATATATTGGTGGAGGATTTGTTTGGATGAGGCTCAAATGGTGGAGAGTACTGTTGCTACCGCTGCAACTGAAATGGCTCTTAGACTCCATTCCAAGCATTGTTGGTGCATTACAGGAACCCCAATTCAGCGAAAGCTTGATGACTTATATGGACTTTTAAGGTTCAGTAAAACTAGTCCTTTCAATATATACAGATGGTGGAGTGATGTTATTCGAGATCCGTATGAGGTATTTTATCTATAATTTATGTTATACTAAATTTTTGCAGATTGATGTTCCTTAGTACTCCGTTTTTCTTATATAAATAAACATGGAGTAGTATAATAGTAGTGCAGCTATGTTCTCTTATTGTCAACTTATATTCAAAAACAATATAACAGTCTTAGCAGCTAGAGTTAACATGGAAACCTAAGTATTTATTTTGTTGTCATAACACATGCTAAAAGTCTTTTGTGTCTAGAGAATGTAGCAGCCTTTGTGCATGATTGTCGTAGTTTTGATTTATCTGATTTGTCAGGTCCTTGATCTGAATCATTTCTATCAGCAGAGTTCTTTCATTAATTAATTTTTTCTGTACATTTCTATTCTTATTTGTAATTTTGCAGAAGGGAGATATGGGAGCTATGGAATTTACGCACAGAATTTTCAAACAAATCATGTGGCGTTCTTGTAAACAACATGTTGCAGATGAATTGGAACTTCCTTCCCAAGAGGAGTGCCTCTCTTGGCTTACACTATCACCAGTAGAAGAGCACTTTTACCAGAGGCAACATGAAGCTTGTGTTAGAGATTCCCATGAGTTTATAGAAAGTTTGAGAAATGATATTCTTAATAGAAAAGTCCCAGGTTTTTGCTCGGTGTTGTGAATTTAATTTTTAAAAGTCATTTGAAAGCAATGCATATAGGATAATGATTGATCTTGCAATGTTTCACATGGATTCCAGATTCGGTTGCTTTGAATGGTTTGTCTAATCCTTTAATGACTCAAACAGAGGCAGGGAAGCTATTGAATGCTTTGCTGAAGCTTCGTCAGGCTTGTTGTCATCCCCAGGTTGGAAGTTCTGGGTTGCGATCCATGCACCAGTCTCCTATGACAATGGAGGAAGTACTAATGGTGTGTTACTTGTAATGATCTTTGCTAAGCTTTTACGAATAACACACTTGTGTTTTGCGTTTTCAATTGACGTGGAACTTAATCTGCAGGTCCTTATAAGCAAGACCAAGGTAGAAGGTGAGGAAGCTCTCAGGAGGTTAGTTATGGCTCTGAATGCACTTGCAGCAATCATTACAATACAAAAAGATTTTTCTCAAGCTGCTTTACTGTACAACGAGGCTCTTACTTTAGCTGAAGAGCATTCCGAAGATTTCCGCCTTGATCCTTTGTTAAATATCCACATTCATCATAATCTTGCTAATATATTCCCGTTGGCTGAGAATTTTGCTTTGATCTTACCATCCAAACGAAAGCAAGTATCTGGAACTTCTGCAATTAATACAACCAAAAAGAATTCTATTGCAAAGGTTGATCATGATCATGTGAAGAGGCACAAAATGAGTAACTGCGATAACATAATTTCTGCAGAACCATCAAATGTTGCATCTAGCCTTTCAGAAAGTGACTTAAATGATAGAGAATTTGATGACGTGTCTGCAAGTTCCGTCAAATACTTGATAGCAGAGTGCGAAGATTTAAAACTAAAATATTTATCTGTGTTCAGTTCAAAGCTAACTGTAGCTCAACAGGAGTTTCAAAGTTCTTACATGCAGGTAAATATCCTTAATGGCTCTTAAGAAATAAAAATTATCTGTTTGTATTGGACTTTTGAGGTTTTTTCTTTATTTTATAAGTCCAATTCAGTGTTATCAAATTGCAGCGGCATGACCGTTATGCGGATATACATTGCGGTTTTTGGGTTTGCTGCAATGATAAATATCGGCCGCCATTTTGGGTTTTTCCACCATAATCCGCAATGACGGCGCCGCAAAGTGGCTGGTAAGGTGGGATTTTGGCTCTCTGCCATGGACCGCCATCCACCATCAACAACACTGGTCCAATTTAGCATCTTGAAATATAAGTTGATATTTTATCATGGATTGCCAAAAACCTTGAGATTTTATGTTTCCTTTTAAATAGATTCCTTATCTAGCGGGATTGTTCTTGTTTGTATTAGTAGTCTCCACTTACTGTTTTCTGTAATTGGCATTTGGACATTTTGAAGGTTTGTAACTTATATCGTGACACCAGAAAAAATCAAAATACACTTTGGTGGTTAGAAGCACTTCATAATGCTGAGCAGAACAAAGATTTCTCAACCGAGTTGCTTAGAAAGATTGAAGAAGCCATCTCAGGAAATTCAAACAATTCAAAATCGCCACGAGTAGCTACTCGGTTAGTGATGTTTTGACTGTATAAGATTGTTCAACAAAGATATTTGTAAAGCAGTGGATTTTTGTGAAAACTCATTTCAAAGTTGTATTGATTGGTTATGTTGCATTGCCATAAACAGTTTCTTTTATAATTTAAGATTTGAAAATTCATTTCTAAAACAATTTGATAAATGACAATTAGTAAATTTACTATAACATGCATTGTTACTCATGCGTGTTACTTCTGATCCAGTTTTCGGAGCATAAGCTCTCTGAAGTATCAAATTCAAACCAGTTTGGATCAGTTAGAAGCCTCTAGGAAAGTGTTATTAGACCGTCTGTTAGAAGTTGATCAGACAATGGAAAATCCAAATGATGAAGATATTGAGCGTGTTGGTAAATGTCGAAATTGTCAACCTAATTGTGATGGCCCCCCATGCGTTCTGTGTGAACTAGATGAATTGTTTCAGGTTTGGAATTGAGCTTATCTTGCAATTTGATTCACACTACTTTTAACAAATGTAATATGGTCTCACGGTTTAATTTTATCTTAAGAACCATGAAGCTAGACTCTTTGTTCTCAAGAATGACCGTGGAGGGTTAATTTCAACTGCTGAGGAGGCAGTAGATTTTAAAAAGAAAATTTTTGCACGTAATCAATTCCTCGCAAACCTATCAAAGTCTAATCACAGTTCATCAGTTTCTGATATTGATTATGATGAGTCTGAAAAAAGGAATGTTGGACAAAGAGTTATGGTAAGTAATTAATTTCAGTTAAATTTCTCTGTCTCTGTCATTTGCAAATATAATGTTTCTCCTTTGTTCATTGTCCATTGAAACAGATCCAGAATTGTCACTTAACAAAAATGAAATAAAAATTGAAAGAACTTCAACAATTCACTGCATTACCCTGAAAAGATTATCAAGTTTTTGTGAATTGTTGTGTACTAAATTCATCATGTCCCTTAGCAATGTATATCACTATATTCACTAAACTTGCACTGTGTGAGAAATTATATTGAATTTGACCATAAATGATGATAGCTTCATTTTCATTAATGAGAATTACGTTAGTGCTGAGATATGTGACCATTACTTACTAATCTTCGATATTAATTATGGTGATCTATTTAGACATTGAGATCGGCATCTATGGTGGAGGTTCTTCTTGGAGTTATAAAGAACTATTGCAAGACTCGGTTTGGAAAGGACAGTGTAGCAGCAGCCACCAAGCATTTACATCTTTTGGAGGTATAGCTTGATGAAATATAATTTATGCTTATCATGAGTTGAATTTGGCAGATGTGATTCATATGCAAGGTATTAATCTAAAGAAAGTTTTGATTTCACCTGGAAATTATTAACTGAGTTTTTCTGAGTTTCACCTCCATCCTAAAATAATAAATAAATAAACAAACAATAGGTTGAATGTGCTCACCTGGAAATTATTAACTGAGTTTTTCTGATTCAAGCTTTTTAAAATTTGAGCTCATCAATACTAACAATGTATATTCAATGGCTTCTGATTATTTGTTTATGACTTTATAAGGGAATGCGAAAGGAGTTTGCTTATGCAAGGTCTTTGGCATCAGCTCAAGGTCAATATCTGCGAGCACATGATGAAATAAAGATGGCGGTTTCTCGTTTACACCTAAGGGCAAATGAAGATGATAAATCTCTTGATTCTCTAGGTGAAAATGAATTATATGTGGCTAGCTCAAACTTTTCCCAGGAGAAGTTTGTGTCATTGGCTTTATTGTCACAGATTAAAGGAAAGCTACGCTACTTAAAGGTATGGAAAAACAAGCCTTGGAATTTTTATGTATTTAATACTATCTCCGTCCCTAATTATAAGACTGTTGAATTTTTTTCTTGTGCCTTTTTATAAGACCCTCTTCAACTTTCAAAGTGCATTAATTATTTTTTTCCACACATACCCCTAATTATATTACATCTTTTTTTTCACTATGTAATAAATACAATTACATACTCCCTCCGTCCCATATTATAAGAAAATTTTACTTTTCAGATACATTAAATAATTAATGTATCTGGTCTCTCTCTCTCTCTCTCTCTCTCTCTCTCTCTCTCTCTCTCTCTCTCTCTCTCTCTCTCTCTCTCTCTCTCTCTCTCTCTCTCTCTCTCTCTCTCTCTCTCTCTCTCTCTCTCTCTCTATATATATATATATATATATATATATATATATATATATATATATATATATATATCAGATACATTAATTATTCAATGTATCTAAAAAGTAAATTTTACTTATAATATGAGACGGAGTAGTATACATTAACTATTTCTCTCTCCTAAGGATAAACTTGTAAAATTATACTAAATAGTCAATAAATTTAATACTCTAACAAACTTTCTTAATTCCCGTGATTTTCTCAACGGGGTCTTATATTTAGGGACGGAGGTAGTATAATTTGCTGTGTATTTGCTAAATTTATAGGTAAATCAAAATTAACCCCTTGAGCAATTAATGGTGACTAAAAAGTATACACATACTGCAGCTGTTTAAAGATATATAAAGCTATTTGAGAGTTGGCTCTTGACAATAATCATGAACTATTATGTAGGAGCATGGAAATTCTGAATAGTTCATTTGAACGTTCATGTTATTAGAATTTGGGTTGGGCTTAACTCATCCTTATAAATTTGGCTTCACTTATAAACATATTAGTTCATATCTCATTCAATGTGAGACTCTGAACACCCACTCAGGCCCAGTTTTTAGTTGTCTCAAACATTAGACTTTCAAAGACCAAGTTGAGAATAATTTATAATAGAACATGAGTTGTTCCTAACTCAGTCTTAGATAACCGGCTTCACGTTTAAACATACTGGTAGTTCATATCTAATCCCATGTGGGGACTCTTAACACCCCCTCACGTCTAGCTGGACATTTAAAGCATGACCCAAGTGGTCAGATAGTGGTGACCTGATAGCTGGTAGTCCAACGGATCTTAGATAGACTTTGATACCATATTAGAATTTAGCTTGAGTCTAATTCAACCTTACAAAACTGATTAGTTTGATGAAGTATGTCCAACATATTTTGAGGCCATGTCTTATCAAATGTGGGGATCTTAACAAATTTTGATGGCTATGAAATCAATTCTAACCGCTGTTGCACATTAATGTGAATGTGGTTGCCACTTATCCAACTACAAGATCTATGGTTTTTTCTTTTATATAAGCTGAATTGCCTTTCAGGGTTTGGTTCAATCTAAGCAAAAACTGCCATTGGAAAGTCCAGATAACTCTTCATGCTCTCAAGACACAAATGCTATGTTAAATTCTACAGAAGAGAAGGGTGAACTCATATCTAAGACTTATGAGGAAACATGCCCAATTTGCCAAGAAAAGCTAGGCCATCAGAGAATGGTGTTTCAATGTGGGCATGTTACTTGCTGTAAATGTAAGTATTGTATGACAAAACTTCATATTTTCTTTCTGTAGGTGTTTTTGAGTTGTGATAGTCGTAAGTTTCTAGGAGAGTTGAATTTTGACGTGATTTTAAGAGTCTTTGATCAAATGGTCAAGATTTTGTTCCTTGTTCCCGTTCTTCAAAAACGAGGTTAAATTTAAGCACATGGTAAATCTAGGCACGTGCTTTGTCCACAATTTAAGCTCAAAGTAAAGTGTTATTTCGTGAAGGACATGTTAGAGATGTAATGAACCATGCATAAGTCTTTCCATACATGTGCAGTAATCCACTTTTGCTCAATAGATAGAGTTAAACATTTATTGAGTTTTAAAGAAATATTATATAAAACATAACTATGCATCTCACAGGTTTATTTGCTATGACTGAGAAAAGGCTTCAACATAGCAAGACTCATAATTGGGTGATGTGCCCTACATGTCGACAGCATACCGATTTTGGAAACATTGCCTATGCTGTTGATGCACAGAAGGAATCTCCCAATTCATCAATGCTGCATACAACTGACAGCTGTGAAAAAAATGAAGCATTCATTACTGTTAAAGGCTCATATGGAACCAAGGTTTTTTTATCGCATTGCAACTTTAAGTGTATTGATAATCTCTAGATGAATAATAAGCATATATTATCTTTGTTTACACACGCCACTACCACTGGGATCTACTTGTGATTTCATTCCAAGCGAGAAGAATTAAATTCGAACACAATGTACAAAAGACAACTGTTATTTTTTAAAAATTAAAATATATTATTATCGATGTGTATATCATTGTTAATAATACATTCTAATTTGTAGTTTTCACGTTCCTGCTAACAATTTTCAGCATTGGATTTTTTTTAATACTGTATGTTATGCCCTCTAACTATAGTATTCTTCATCTTTGTATTGATAATGTTTTGCAGATTGAAGCAGTCACAAGAAGAATCTTGTGGATAAAGGCTACAAATCATAAATCAAAAGTTCTTGTATTTTCAAGTTGGAAAGATGTACTTGATGTACTGGAACATGCCTTTGCCACCAATAACATCACCTTCATCCGGATGAATGGAGGCAGGTATAATAATGTCTATACCATTTCTATTTCATATTTTACTTGAGTATTTATGCCGAACTAGAAGACTTTTTAGAGGCGTAAAAAATGGAATAGGAAGGCAAAAATCATGATCGAGTTCTTATTTTGGTTCAATCTTTTTCTTAATGTGTCTGATATTTCAACTTTCTCACATTTGTAATACTCCTTCTATCATATTAAATATCAAACTGCCATATGTTTTAACATATGTTTTACTCGATGTTATTTTTGGTATGAATTTGTGAGTTCAGGAAAGCTCACACTGCCATCAGTCAATTTAGAGGAAAACAGAATGACTCAAAAGGATGTGAGGGGTCAGAACCAAAATCTATTCAGGTGTTGTTGCTTTTAATCCAACATGGAGCCAATGGTCTCAATCTTTTGGAAGCTCAACATGTGGTCCTTGTAGAGCCATTACTCAATCCAGCTGCTGAAGCACAAGCAATCAGTCGTGTACATCGTATTGGCCAAAAACATAAGACCCTCATTCATCGCTTCTTAGTAAGTATTTCCCCCTCTTTCTCTCTCTCATCACTCGAATTCAATCATCCTTGTTGTCTTTGAATGTGCTCTTCACTTGAATTAACTCTAGATCATTTTCTAGTATTCATCTCCAAGTTATATTGCTTCCAATATTTGGATTTCAGTTGCGTCATTTTTTGTTTCTGAAATCATATATAGATATGTTCTGCCTTACTTTATTCTTTTAAATTAAATTTTTTAGTATAGCTAATAATTTATTGGGGTGAAGATTGAACATTCTCCTAAAATAATATTAAATATCACATGCATTATCGATATGATTTATGCGAGGGCTTATGGATTTGCTCATTTAATTGATTAGCTGATATTCCGTAAGAGACAATTACAACTGTTAAGATATGACATGGAAATGTTTTGCATAAGGGTTAAGTTAAGATTAACTCAAAATTTTAAGACGGAGAGTCTATTTAAGATCCACTGGGCTTTCAAGCTACACGAGTCACGTAACAGGTGTTCAATTTTAGACGTGAGGGGTATGTTAACAGTCCCACATTAAGTGAGATATGAACTGATGATATGTTTTTAAGTGGTGGTTGACACTTGACCTTCTCCCCTTGCAAACCGATTTTTTAATGTGAGTTAGGGTGGACTCAGTTTGTAAGAAAAACTATCAGTAACCGCCAAATGTATTTGAATGAATGAATGAATAGTACATGAATTAATGTTGTTTCCTATCTCTGCAATTTCTTGCCTCTGGTCTAAGTTTTGTCTCAGAAATTTATCCATGAAGAATTATTCTTATATCTTTGTTCTTGCATATGTTAGGTAAAAGACACAGTCGAAGAGAGCATATATAAATTGAACAGAAGCAGAAGCAATCATTCATTCATCAGTGGCAACACAAAAAATCAAGATGAACCTGTTTTGACCCTTAAGGATGTGGAATCCTTGCTGGTAAGAGCACCTTTAACGGCGCAGGAAACCGATGAAAATCCTAATACAAATACAAACCTGAGAGACTTTCCTCCATCAATTGCGGCAGCTATAGCTGCTGAGAGAAGACTTAATGAGCAAAGAACATGATTTTATTTTTCTCTTCTTTTCTAAAAGATGTTACTAGGCACAAGTGCAACAATTTTTAAGAGGGGGAGTTGCATTGCAATAAACTTTCAAATCTATATAAATTATTCTAACAATTTTGTTTACAAATATCTAGAATTTCATTTATTCTTGTACATATAGTTACGTATAATTAGTTATGTTTATAACTTATTTTCAATCGTAAATAAAATCTGTAAGATATATGTTAAATCTTTAAAGCTTTATTGTTTTTCCTCTAGTTGTATGAAATATCTTTTTGTTCATAATGGAGGTTTGTTGGGTGAAATAAGGTATTCTTCCAAGTTTCATATTGGATAGTGGAAAGAAAAAGAAATGAATTATTCCTATAAATAAAAAGAGGAGGTATGAGCTTTTCTCTTCACCACAACAACTTTAGCCTTCTTGGATAGTTCCGAGTCATGTGACGGTTTAGAGAGAGTTTGATATTTTTTCGTATCTTATGGATTTACTCGATCAAAGGGACAATATTATTATTCAATTACCGTTTCATATTTTTCGTATCTTAGGGATGTACTCGGTCAAAGGTACAATATTATTACTCAATTACCTTATACTACATTAGCCTAAGGTACAATATTATTACTCAATTACCTTATACTACATTAGCGTATTAGGCAACAAATTCACCTATTGCCGCCGTACTTGTAATAGACAAGTGTATAAGACAACGTAGCTCTTATCATTTACACTACACATGCACATCGACTCTTAGCTATCCGGTCAAATTGATATATTAGGGCAAAATTAATCTCATTGAACAGAGAGAATTACTAAGCCTTATCCATTCATTTAGGCGGAGTCTTTGAAATGCCTATCTTAGGAACTTACATATCTAATTATATTCTACTCTCGACCGGTATTACGTATTCCTATATTCATCGTCGGATTCTAACACAATCCTAAGTGTTTTCACTTACAAAGTAATATCAATTATGTAAGTAAAAATATATACAAGAAGGGTTATTTGACGGTCTTTTCCTAATTAATATCCTTTAGGTAAGCACACAGATACAAAATCGTTTAACCAACTAGGGGTATCCGTAATTAACCAACTAGATTTCACATTTCTTACTTTTATCGATTAACCAACTAGAGTTTCTCACTTTTATCAATTAATCAATTAGGGTTTAACTCATACACATGCTAACTCAATTACATTTAATCATGAACAAGGCATTCAGCATGTTATCACATCACAAGTACAAGTCTTAACACTGAAGTCACACAACAAGGACATAGAAGTGAAGACAAACAAGTTTGCAAGAGGTGCAATCAATTGCTCCATAACTGCAATCGATTGCATGATCATTTTGTCTTGCATTTTTCAAATTTGCATGGGTTCCTATCGATTGCTTTTTTTGGTGTAATAGATTGCATGACCAATCTGTTTAAAAAATAATGCAATTACAGGGGTGCCAATTGATTGGACCTCCAATTAGTTTCAAAATTTCATTTTCTAACACCAATTTCAACACACCAAATCACAATCAATTCATTTCTAACATTTACTAGAATATTATAAGGATCAAATTAGAACTGAAACAACACATACACGTTGTCAAATTTTGATCAGACTAAATTCATCATGCATTCACAAACACATGTGCATTTTCACATATCCTAAGCAAGATTCTACCATTTCACACAACCCTAACATGCAATTGCTAAGAATATAACTAACAAACCCCATATTTAGGGTGAAGAAACGCGAATTCTTGCTTTGACAAAGGAAGATGATGAAGGTGATCAAAATCCTTAAGCTTGATTCTTGAAGTTTCCTTTCCAACAATCTCCAAACTCAGAAGTTTCTACACATGCAATAGAAAATATCCGATCTTTGAATTTTCTTCTCTCTCTACTTTTTTTTTATAGAGTCACACTAGAAGAGAGATATGGCAAGACATTGGACCTCCTTTCAGTTAGAGTTTAGACCCTAGCCATCACTGTATTGGCTCAGTTCTATGATCCACCGCTGCGTAGTTTCCTATTCCAAGACTTTCAGTTGACTCCCACTTTGGAGGAATTTGAGAGAGTCTTAGGGATCTCGATTAAAGGAAGAATGTTGTACATCAGAATTGCGCAGATTCCAAAAGTAGAAGAAGTAGCCACGACCCTTTAGATTCCAGTCCCGAATATGATGACCAATTGGAAGAAAAGAGGGAACATCTTTGGATTCTCAAAAGTTTATTTGGAAAGAGAAGCTGAGAGACTAGCTGTAGCCAGACAGTGAGACACATTTGTGGATGTATTAGTTCTCCTCACATATGGGCTAGTGCTATCCCTAGCATATGAGGGTTTCATAGATTATGCTGCCTTGAGCATATTTTGAGCCGTGCTGAAGGAGAAGGAGAACCTAGTTCCTGCACTTCTGGCTGATGTATTCCACACCCTCCGTCTTCGTCATGAGAAGAGAAGCCGCGTTATAGTCTGTTGTGTTCCACTACTTTACACATGGCTAATTTCACATGTCCTCAAGCCCAATGCCTCTATTAATGAAATGTCTAGTGAAGAGTAGGCTCAAACCATGGTATCCTTAACCAGAAAATCCGTTACCTGGTATTGCATAAAGCTCAACATAGAAGATATCATTTTTAGCTGTGGGAGCTTTCCTAACATGCCTTTAATCGGGTTTAAGAGTTATATACACTACAATCCTACTTTAGCTTTGAGGCAGCTTGGGTACCCGATGTTAGGAAAGCTCGAGGACAATACTTTGGAAGAGATGACGATACTGCATGATATGGGTGCTGTAATCCAGCCTTACTACAAAATATCATCAATGCATGGGAGAAAGTCCATACCAAGGGCACTGAGCTAGAAATAAAGAACATCATAGCCAAGGAACATTACTGACCATGGTTTATTGAAAGGTTTAAGATTGTCAAGCTTCCCTTTTCCATCGAGCTTCCCACCAGACCTACATTGCCAGAGCCCGTTCCTATTTCTCTTGTGGAGGTGGATGAGCTTAGGTCCACCATTTTCAAAATTAAGTTAGAGAAAGAGGTGCTACAGACTAATCTTCATCAGGTGTCTTATGAGAGAAATGAATTGAGGTTCAATCTTAAGGAAAAGGAAGAACTGCTTAAAGATAAAGAAGCCAAGGTTGAAGATGAGAAGAATAAGCAGAAAAGAGTTAGATATTGCCTAACAGGGGAAAACCTTGAGCTTGGTAAAAGAAACCAAGAGCTGAGATTCACAAATAAAGAACATTGAATGGAAGATTCTTTGGGATAAAACCTTGGAAGGACAGAAGGCAATGAGAGAAGGCTTCGAATCCTGAATCGAAGATCTCATCCGGCTACTCCAAGAAGCCCAAGACCATGCTACTCATGAGACTCGGCTCCAAGAAGAGATTGAGAGGACTTCCAAAAATCCTCATGCAAGCCTCTAAAAAGCCTCAGCGGAGGTGGAAAGACTTTAATCTTCCAACCAACGCTTGAGAGATGCCAAAGAGGCCATTAAGAAGGAATGGGGTTTGAAAGTCCAACAATGGGAAAGATTGGCACCATGAGATCAAGAGAGTATTCACTATGTGCGTCTAGAAGTGTGAGCAAGTAGTTGAGCTTGCTAACAGTCTCTTGTACACCTTGCCACTGAGATTGAGACACACCTTTGATAGACCTAAAATGTACTATATATTTGACTCGATTTTCAAGTGTTTCTTAAGATTTTATTACTGTTTTCTTGTGTTATGCTTTTGTTTTGTTTCATTTTCAAGATTTTTTATTTCCAGAGCGTCTCGAGAAGAAATGAAGAAAAACGAGCAAAAAGACCCGCTTTTTAGGAATTGTACACATGGCTCCCACCATGGCGGGCGCCATAGGGGATGCCATAACTTGGATAGGAGACCAACTTCTGACAACTGCCACGTCTCCCACTTCTTTCTTCTCTAGTACACATGGCGGGTGCCATGAGGGTATGGCGGGCGCCACCCTTGCATTTCATTTTCCCTCCCAAAAGAAGTTGGGGGCATTCTAGTCTTTCCTTGTATTTTTCTAGCACTATAAATAGAAAAGTTCTTTCTCATTTCTAAGCATCTACGCTTAGTTACAGAACTCAAGCCATAATTTTTATCTATTGTAAAGTGATAAACTTCTCACATCGGGTAGTTATCACATTGTCTAATCGAGTCTGTAATCGGGTTTGGAGCACTTTGGTAGAAGTTAATCCTACCGCCATTTTATTTCCAGTCTTTTATTTCAAGTTGTACCAGATTTAAAACCTCCCGATTGGAGCAAGTTTCTATTTATTTATCGCACTTTATTTACCGCATTTTATTTATCGCACTTTATTTACCGCACTTTATTTTTTCGCATTTATTTATCGCATTTATTTACCATGTCTATTTACGTTTCCATGTTCGGCTAAATCTTAGAGGTTAAGATGTGAGGATCATAGTTAAAGTGGTATTCCATATAGCTGTCAATAGAATCACTTAGGGGTTATTCTGACTTTTAACACATATTTTCTGCACTTAAGATCTGTTGGGTAAGATCGAAAGCCGTCCAGCCTTTAGTTAAACTTGGTTAGTCTTAACTGTTCAAAGGAAGCGAAAGTGCTTGGTCCAGTTAAGTAGGAATCTTTAATACTTTAGAAAAACGATTTTAAAACTATTTTCGGACGCGTTCATGGGTTTAAAGTCCGGTTTGCATGAACCTCTTTTTATTAGAAATTCCAGGTCAAAATACTTTTCAACTAAGTTAAGAAACTATATTTCTTAAAAATAGGTTTATTACTTTAACGCAATGCGCACCTTTTTATAAGTGACAATAAGAGGGATCGATTAGGGGATAAACTCAGTTCTGAATACGCGAAAGCGACAATTCCCGTTAAATTAGTTCTTTTCACGAGTAGAAAACATTACCCCACAAGAAGTTCTATTTACACGCACTTGGAATACTACCCAACTATGTGAATTACATCCAAGCCTGTTGTTTTAATATTAAATTTATTCTCGCACTTTACTTTTACTTTGCACAATCCAATACCCAATTGATTTTCCTTAGATAAACACCGTAACAATAGTGATCGATAGATTGACGTTTGGTCTCTGTGGGATCGATAATCTTTTATACTACTCTGACGCTATTCGTATACTTGTGAATCGTGCATCAAGTTTTTGGCGCCGTTGTCGGGGACCAATTACGTCAAAATTCCGCACCCTGTTATTACACCGTCTAGACTAAGGTTTTACAAACTGGTCAATGTGAAGAACTCGCAACACCGGTAGTCTTATAGATTCTTTAGAGGAACCTGAACGTTACACTCGCGCACGTCTCTTACTTCATAGAATTAAGGAAACTATGGTCGAAGACCATAACCAAATACCCCTTAAGGATTTCTCCCAACCATCCAATGACGAACCTAGTTCTAGTATTGTGAACCCCAATATCCCTGCTCACAATTTCGAACTAAAACCCTCCTTATTACAATTAGTACAACAAAACCAATTCGCGGGTGTAACACGGTGGGAGAACTGACTTTAAACAATGTTGCGGATAGCAAGAGTCGCCACCGACTTTTATTTTATCCATAAGGAAAGGTTATAAAAGAACAGGAAAGACCTTAGAGAATATTTTGGGTCCGGGGGGTAGGTTATGAAAAGGGAAGGTGTTAGCACCCTTTTCATCCATGGTTATCCATGGGCTCTTAGGTACTTAAGCTCACTTTTGAATTGTTTTGAAAGTGTAGTGTGTGAATAGCAAAAAAATTTCAGAATAGTTTAATAATCCGTGTATGGATGTGAAAAAAAATTTGTTTGAAAATTTTGTTGGAAATTTGTTTAAGTGTGAAAAAAGTTTTGAAGTGAGCAAGTATCTAGGAGTAGCCTATCCTAATGTTTTAAGGTCTTTCTTATTCCTTATCCTTTCCTTAGTAAGACTATCCCTACTATAATGGAGTAGGTAGTCCTTACTTTGGATGTTAAGGGACATGTGAGGGACAATTTGACTTTGAAGGCCATTGTGGGATGTAATAAGCACATATAAGGGACCATCATCATTTTTCGAAAGGGACTCGATTCGTAAAGGCAACCATAAGGGACTTTGATGATTTTTCTATTTGAGGGACTTGCTTTGTACACCCCACTTAACCATTATTCGTAGGCAACTTGAGGGATATCCTTAGGAAGTGAGACGGCGATTAAAATCGACTTACGTGTGTGACGTGTTTATTTTAATTATCTTTATTTAAAAGTGATCTAAATTTATTTTAATATTACATACATGTTGTTACACTCCCTAATTACTAACCATAATAATAATTAAATAATTAAACAACTTTACATCCAAGAAACAATTACAAAATAATAAGCAAAATAATTAAATAGCAAAGATAAATAAAATATAAATAAGCAGTAATAAATAATAAAGGGGGTTAGTAAGCAATATTTAACAAAATAATAAGCATGATTAGAATATAAATGGGCTAGTAAATAAGAATAAACAAAATTAATCCAAATATTATAATAATAAGAAATTAACAATTTTTTAATATAATCAACTAAAAAAACAAATATGAATAAACAATTGTTTTAATTTTAAGCGGATTGATTAGATTATATTTTACGATGTTGATTGATTTTAAGCGGATTGCTTGAAAAGGGGTGTCATTGGTGAGATTTGATTTTAAGGATAGTGTTGGATTGCATTAGATTCGTTTTAATAAAATTGTTTATTATCACATTAAAAGTTAATTTACTTAAGAGGTTTTCTAAAAAAAAGGTTTAGTTCTTATTATCAACAAGTGAAATAATGTTATTTAAATTATAAAAATGACTTTACTAAATAAAATTGTTTTTCTCTTACTTAAGCTATTATAAAAATTATTTTTTATATTTTTATTAAAACAAAAATAGTTAAATGTGGGACAAATTAATTAAAAGTAATAAAAGATTGTTATTGTTATTAAATAAAATGCAACTCATTATAAAAGGTTGTTTATTAAGATAAAAAAAAGTTAATTTGCGTTAGTTAAATAGAAAAGGGGAATAACTAGATTATTAAATAAAATAAAATAATTAAACCTAAGAAACTATAATTAAATTAAGTGATAAAATTGATTATTTAAACGTTATTGGTTATTAAAAAAGATTATGAGATTAGTTAAGTTAGGACAAAACAAATAATCATTAAATATAGTGAAATTTTTCAGACTAATTAATTAAATAAATTAGAAGATAGAGCTAATTAATAAAAGGATTAACGATTTATTTAGGAAAAGATTAATTAATTATTAAAAATATTATTAATTTATTAATGAAAGAGTAAATGTTAGTTAAAAAAAACTAAAGGTTAATAAAATAAACTGATTAAAACAAGAATGAGGCGGATTAAATGGTGAATTAGGGGGGGGGGGATTAGCGATTGTAAGTGATAACGTGTAGTGCTGTGCGTGTGTGAGAGGAACAGATAATCATAGGCAATAACGGAACACAATAGATAAGCAAACGGCGGACGCCAATGAACCCTAGCTTTCCCTAACCCTTCGTCTTCCCCTCTCTAATCGCTCGATCCTCTAGCTCGTCTCCCTCTGAGATACGCTATCCTCGTTTCTCCTTAGCTTCCATTTTCTACACAACTTGAAACATAATGAAACGAATCAAAATGTTCGATAACTTTACGAAAAAAAATGGACTTTACCGAAGGTTGATGGCAGCGGTTCTGGGGATGAGGTTCCGTCAATTGATGTTTGTGATTACCGGAGGTGATCTCGTCGGCTAAAGAGATAAGTTATCTTTCACTCAAAATCTCAGTTCATGCACTTAGGGTTTCTTTTCGGTGGTTATGAATTCCCCCCCTCTTCATCTCGAATCCTTCCTTTTTATAAGCTTTTTTTTTTTTTGAGAATCAATTGCTTTGAAATCTGATTGGATTTTCCGTTTTGGTGTGGATCAAATTGAAAACTTTCCTCTTTCTCCCAATTTCGTTAAATGCTCGTTAAATGAAAATCCAATCTCCGATTTGGTGTATCTGATTCGTTAAATATCTATTTGTCTAGGTTCAATGTCCTGAGAATTTGATGGGATCTTTTTCGAATCTTTTCTTCTCACACGGGTATATTCCTCTGAGGGTTTGCTAATTCGAGATTTGCGTTTTGCAGGTGTGGATAACGATCTGTTTTGGGCCGGGGAAGAATTAAGCGGTCCAAAGTAAATTCTCTCTTGTTCCAGAGTTGTCAACCTCCTCTTTCAGACTTTGAACTAGGATCAAACACCCGGAATTTCTCTGCTTTTCTCCTCGAGCTGAACTTCCAAGTCAGATTTCTGGTGTTGTAGAGACTCCACTTCCTGCTGCAATACCTTCATCTCCTTTGTAAGGCTTTTGACTCGAGTAGAAATTTCATTACTTTTTAGTAAATGATTCATCCTCATTAAATTTTGAGTTTCTTCATGATAGCGGATAGTCCCTCTTCTTTTTCCTTGGACTTCGTTTCAAGTTTCGAAATTTGGTTTTGCAACCTTAAATTGTGACCTCCCGTTTTCTTTTCTGCAGGACCATTCAGTTAAGCATGGGGAACGAATCATCAATGGAGGCTCCTATTTTGGCGCGTCTGCTGACTCAAGTGTACTGGGTGAAGTTGTTATCCATCTTCTATTGTTGTTCGACATGGACACAACTTTGATTGTATCTCTGTTAGGTAAATTACTTGATCGTAACGGCTGTGGCTTTTGAAACTAGTGATGTTTTTCAATAATGTCTTGATTGTTGCATGAATCCAGGATTAAACACAATTGGTGCAGGGGTGCATATCAAGTCTTAAATCAGGAGGATGAATGCCCTGAAGGGAAGGGCTTCTCAAGGTTGTAGTTGCTCTCAACTGATATCTCTGCAAATTTCTTCTTGTCCATGCGTTGGTGATGCTGGTGGCGGTTTTCAAGCCTTGCCATGGAAGACTTCCTCTCAAAAACCAAGTGACTCTAAATCATCTCTTCTGCTTTGTTCATCTCCAAGATGAGTATTAACACTTGCATATCAAGCAGTTCCAGTCAGGTTCTTGTTTTCCTTGTATGGTATATACTTATGTGTCTGAAGATCACGATACCTTTTTTGGCAGGACCGTAGTCAATAATGCATACCTGATTTGCCTTGCGGCCTAAACCCGTTAAAAAGTTGTCAGGCTTTATATCACAATGCAGAAAGCCTCGAGAGTGCATATACTCAAATTTGTTTATTAGTTGATCTGCAAGCATCAACACCGTTTTCAGAGAGAATTTTCTACTGCAATAGTTAAACAAGTTTTCGAGACTTGGTCCCAGAAGGTCGATAGCCATGACATCGTAGTCTCCCTCGACTCCAGACCACTGTATATGAGGTATCCCGGTTAAGCTTTGGTGATGTTTATGTTGGGAAAAGCATCATCCTATGTGAGAAGCTTGCATTCCTTATGAATTAAGTTTGGCTAAATGGTCTCAATTATTGGCTGCATTGAACAGGTGACCGAGTGCTGCTGTGGTGGTGTGGTGACGACACTCAGATAGTGGAACGATTACATCAGTTTGCAAAAGAGTATAAACATCTGTGTATGAGGACCTTCAGAAAGGTCTGCAATAACTTGATTTGTGGCACTGCAAGCTGCAGCTATTGCACCAGTTCGAACAGCGGGCGTTGACTCACGGATCATGAATTCTTAGCAGCACAAACTCAACCGTTCTTGTCAAGAGATCAACAGTGGTTGATTATTCACTTCATGTAACGTGGATTGCAGTTGCCCGTATCTCTTACAATAAAGTCACTTGTGGCAGGCGGAGGGATATCAAAGCGGAAGCTCTGAAGTTTACAGTTGTAAATCAGTAGCAGTAATTTGTAACATTAATCCATGTTATAGTAATTCGAGTTTTGTATTCCAGTGTTAAATTTGCAATGTAAAGCTGACATTTCCTATAATACTCTTGGAATTTTCTATATGACAATTAACTGATTCATATACTCTTGGAATTTTGCATCTACATCATTAGCTGATTTCAATATGACGATTGTTGTGGCATTGGATTCTGGTATGGCAATTCGGATACAATTCTTGGAATACCATGTACCATCCAATCTCAATGTGAAGGTTGAGTTCAAGGAGTGATAAATAACCCTTAAGTTCCCTCTTCATGAATTAACTCTCAGTAACTGCACCCCTAGGCCATAGAGTTAGGGATTTATTTGGATACTTACGGCAATGAGATGATCCCTTTAAATGTTTGCGCATTTAACCTTTGTAAAATGAATAACATGATGTTGCCTGCATCGGTGGGAAGATGGACAAATTTGGTGAACCTTGTGAACCTTCAAGAAGCAACCTATGGACTTCATGAACCTCATGAAAGGTATTGAAAGCACTGTGGGCCTTGTGAACCTTGTGAACCTTCATAAAGTAGCTTGTGGACTTTATGAACTTCATGAAAGGTTATGCAAGTTGTTGGAGAACTTGTGAACCTTGTGAATCTTCTTAGAACACAAAGTCTTGTATTGTGAGGGCAAATTTTGGGGTGCAACAGCTGCCCCTATTCAATTTTTTGAAACCTGAGAGGTTAGATTGGTATATTTGCCAGTCGTAACCTGGAAGGTTGAAGGGGATTGAACACAAAAGCCCAAAAATTTGCACTCACCAGTGCATGGAGTGATATTGATGGTTGGTTGAACATGATTGAGTGGGCTTAAAGATGCCACTAGGGGAAAGTTCTTCAGTAGTATAATGAGAACTGTCAGGAGTCTGGAGTAATACTGATGTAACAGCATGTCTTCATGAGGATAGAGCAATCAATAATGATAACCCTAAAGCAGTCTTGAAGTGATAAATCTGACCTCAGGAGGATAGATCAATCAATAGCTCTAAAGCAGTCTTGAAGTAATAATGGCTTCAGGAGGATAGAGCAATCAATAGCTCTAAAGCAGTCTTGAAGTAATGATTTCAGGAGGATAGAGCAATGAATAGCTCTAAAGCAGTCTTGAAATAATAACGTGATATGTCTTCAGGAGGATAGAGCAATCAATAGCTCTAAAGCAGTCTTGAAGTAATGATTTCAGGAGGATAGAGCAATGAATAGTCTAAAGCAGTCTTGAAATAATAATGTGATATGTCTTCAGGAGGATAGAGCAATCAATAGCTCTAAAGCAGTCTTGAAATAATAATGTGATATGTCTTCAGGAGGATAGAGCAATCAATAGCTCTAAAGCAGTCTTGAAATAATAATGTGATATGTCTTCAGGAGGATAGAGCAATCAATAGCTCTAAAGCAGTCTTGAAGTAATTAGATGGCTTCAGGAGGGTAGAGCAATGAATAGCTCTAAAGCAGTCTTGAAGTAGTAATATGACCTCATGAGGATAGAGCAATGAATAGCTCTAAAGCAGTCTTGAAGTAATAGGATGATTTCAGGAGGATAGAGCAATCAGTAGCTCTAAAGCAGTCTTGAAGTCATGAGAGGCTATCAGGAGGATAAAATAACCCTGAGGTTACAATAAAGCAGTCCCAAAGCAATAAGAAGCTCATCAGGAGGATAAAGTAACCCTGAGGTTACAATAAAGCAGTCCCAAAGATCATAAGCTTGTTTGTTGGATAATTAACCTGAAAACAAGGTAGCATTCTGTATAACAACATTAGTTTATGCTTTATGTATGCATGTATGACATGATGCGCTTAGGTAATGTACTATAGACATATATGTTATGGTATGATGTAAATGATGTATGTATGCTATGACACTGCTGGAAGTGTCTGGATATCCTTGTATAACAACTGCTGGCCAAGGAAAATAAATCCCGATTCGTTGTTGAAGAATATATAACCCTCCGTCTGCTGGGGATAACAAGGTATAGATAACCTCCCGTTGTTGGGGATAACAAGGTATAGATAACCTCCCGTTGTTGGGGATAACGTGGTATAGATAACCTCCCATTGTTGGGGATAGTAGGGTATAGATAACCTTCGTTTTCGTTTGATAGTAGGATAAGTATAACATCCCGTCTTCGTTCATCGTGCCCTTATTGGAAAGTAATTTCCCGTATATCCGTATGAGGATAAAAGAGATGGATATAAATTCCAGGGGAGATTAGACTTTGTGAAAATGGATTAGTCCTACTGATGGTTTGTAACTGTCTTGTAAAGATGAACCGGCGAAGCTTCGTTGAAATCCTTCCCTCGTTCGTCCTTAGTAAATACTATTACTGCATTTTCATGCATTTCTGGTAAACATCAATCATATTCAAAGGCATACATACATTCAAACACAACCAATGGACGTTTCGCTTATGTAAATAGGGTAAAAGTAAATCTGGATTCAAAAGATGGAGTTTATTTATATCAAAAGTGACCCATACACGGGTAAGTTTGTACAAGGAGACATAAACCCTAGTAAGAGAATTTTGTCATGAAGTTTTACAAAAAGAATCAGCTATGTGGGAAATAATCCTATTGAGTTTCAATTCTACTATTGCCACTCAAGTATCTCATCTTCTTGCTGTTGAGACGGAAACGATTGGATTGAGCTTCATCTGTTTGAGCTTGATTAAGTAGTACAACTGGTTGCAATTTCATGAGTGATCCAAACGAGACATAGTCATACGCTTTAATCCCTAACTTTTGCCTGGATTGCCCTTTCAGGTTTTCAATCCACCGGGATACCCTTTTTTGCCCAAGCCGCCTTTTCAGGTTTTCGACTTGCCGGGTGTACATCTTTTTTTATATATATATCCCTAATTTTTGCCCAAACCCTTTTGGTTTGCCGGGATGCCCTTATTTTTGCCTAGGCCTGTCAACCTAGCGAGTCTCTTTTTATGCGTAGTATTTTTTAACTATGTCTGCGTTTACAGGTTGTGGGAAGTCTTCACCATCCATTGTAGTCAGTATCATGGCACCTCCTGAGAACACTGTCTTGACTACAAATGGTCCCTCATATGTTGGAGTCCACTTGCCCCTAGGATCACCCTGTGGTAATATGATACGCTTGATTACCAAGTCACCAGCCTGATATACCTTTGGCTTAACCTTCTTGTCAAAAGCTTTGATCATCCGTTTCTGGTACATCTGGCCATGACAAACTGCTGCTAACCTTTTCTCATCAATCAAATTTATCTGGTCAAGTCGAGTCTGAATCCACTCATCTTCATCCAAGCCTGCATCCCTCATAATTCTCAAGGAGGGGATCTGAACTTCAATAGGCAGAACTGCTTCCATACCATAGACTAAGGAGAATGGGGTTGCCCCTGTTGAAGTACGTATTGTAGTACGATAACCATGCAGAGCAAATGGTAACATCTCGTGCCAATCCTTGTAAGTAACAGTCATCTTCTGTACAATCTTCTTAATGTTCTTATTAGCAGCTTCAACTGCCCCATTCATCTTTGGACGATACGGAGAAGAGTTGTGATGCTTAATCTTGAACTGCGTACAGAGATCAGTAATTATAGTGTTGTTCAGATTAGAGCCATTGTCAGTGATAATCCTTTCAGGGATACCATACCTACATATGAGATTATTCTTAATGAACCGAGCCACAACATTCTTAGTCACAGATGCAAATAAAGCTGCCTCTACCCACTTCGTGAAGTAATCAATAGCAACCAGGATGAAACGATGCCCATTAGAAGCAGTAGGCTTGATCTCACCAATCATATCAATGCCCCACATGGCAAAGGGCCAAGGAGCAGTCAACACATTCAATGGAGATGGAGGTACATGTACTTTATCAACATAGATTTGACATTTGTGACATGTTCTGGAGTGTTGATAGCAATCAGCTTCCATGGTAGACCAATAGTAACCTGCTCTCAAAATCTTCTTTGCCATGGTATGACCACTAGAATGAGTGCCAAAGGTCCCATCATGCATCTCTTCCATAATTTCTGTAGCTTCCTTCTTATCCACACAACGAAGCATAGTTGAATCATGATTACGCTTATACAGAACGCCATTACTCAGAAAGAACTTAGCAGAAAACCTTCTCAGGAACTTCCTATCTTTGACAGATGCCCCTTCAGGGAACTCCTGAGCTTCAAGATAGTTTTTCACTTCATAGAACCAAGGCTTCTCCTCTGCCCCTTCAGTGTCAATCTCATTGCAGTATGCAGGCTTCTCAAATCTATCAATGGTAATCTTGGGAGCTTCATCATCCCAGCTGATCTCAAACATAGATGCCATGGTGGCCAATGCGTCTGCCAACTGATTCTCTCTTCGTGGAATATGTCCAAAAGTAATCTCTTTGAAATGTGGGATCAAAGACAACACATGTTCTCTGTAAGGAATGAGATTATCATGCTTCGTATCCCAATCTCCTTTAATCTGACTTACTACCAGAGCTGAATCTCCATACACCTCAAGGAACTGAATCTTCATATCAATAGCAACTTGCATACCCATGATACATGCCTCATACTCAGCCATGTTATTGGTACAATAGAAACAAAGTCTGGCAGTAATCGGGGTATGACAACCTTCAGGGGAACTAATCACAACACCAACACCATTACCATGTGCATTGGAGGCACCATCAAAAACCATAGTCCATCGGGATCCTTGTTCAGGTCCGTCATATTGTCCAGGTTCTTTGGTAACAGACATAATGTCTTCATCAGGGAACTCAAAATTCATTGACTGGTAATCACCTACTGCTTGATGAGCCAAATGATCAGCAACAACACTCCCCTTAATGGCCTTCTGAGTAGTATACTGTATATCATATTCCGTCAAGATCATTTGCCATCTTGCAATTCTTCCGGAGAGAGCAGGTTTCTCAAATATGTACTTGATTGGATCCATCTTCGAAATCAACAAGGTAGTATGGGTCAACATATACTGTCTTAGTCGGCGAGCACCCCATGCCAAAGCGCAACAAGTTTTCTCGAGCAGTGAGTATCTTGTTTCACAGTCGGTAAACTTTTTGCTAAGGTAGTATATTGCCTGCTCTTTTCGACCGGACTCGTCATGTTGCCCCAATACACACCCCATTGAGTTGTCTAATACTGTTAAATACATAATCAAGGGTCTTCCATCAACTGGTGGCATTAAAATTGGAGGTTCTAGCAAATATCTCTTGATTTCATCAAAGGCAGTCTGGCACTCATCATTCCATTCCATCACCTGATCTTTCTTCAACAACTTGAAGATTGGCTCACAGATGGTAGTTAATTGGGAAATAAATCATGCAATGTAGTTCAATCGTCCCAAGAAACCTCTAACCTCCTTCTCAGTACGGGGAGCTGGCATCTCTCGTACAGCTTTCACTTTTGCAGGATCCACTTCAATACCTTTTCCACTGACAATGAAACCCAGGAGCTTTCCAGATCTAACTCCAAAAGTACACTTGTTTGGATTTAATCTCAACCTGTATTTCTTCAACCTCTCAAACAACTTGTGCAGATGATCAAGATGTTGTTCTTCATTCTGAGACCTGGCTATCATATCATCCACATATACCTCTATCTCATGATGAATCATATCATGAAACAAAGCCACCATGGCACGCTGATATGTTGCCCCTGCATTCTTCAAACCAAATGGCATTACCTTATAGCAAAAGGTGCCCCACTGTGTCACAAATGTAGTCTTCTCCATATCTTCAGGTGCCATCTTGATTTGATTGTAACCAGAGAAACCATCCATAAAAGAGAATACCTTATGCTGAGCAGTGTTGTCTACCAGAATATCGATATGAGGAAGTGGAAAGTCGTCTTTAGGGCTAGCCTTGTTCAGATCTCTGTAGTCTACACACATACGTACCTTACCATCTTTCTTAGGAACTGGTACCACATTTGCAACCCACTGAGGATAAGAAGTTACGGCCAAGAACCCTGCATTGAACTGTTTCATTACCTCTGCTTTGATCTTTTCTGACATTTCAGGACGCATACGACGAACCTTCTGCTTCTTTGGACGACAATCTTCTTTCACTGGCAAACGGTGAACCACAATGTCCGTATCCAACCCTGGCATATCTTCATAAGATCAAGCAAAGATCTCCACATAGTCACGTAGCATCTGAACCAACCTGCTCTTGACACTGTCCTCTAAATCAGCCCCTATTTTGACCTCTTTTCTGTTTTCTTCAGTTCCCAGATTCACAACTTCGACTGGCTCTTCATGTGGCTGTATAGCTTTCTCTTCTTGTTGTAACAACCTAGCAAGCTCTACAGGTATTTCACAATCGTCGTCGTCTCCGTCTTCAGTTTGATAGATCGGATTCTCGAAATTGTAATTGGCAATAGTAGAACTGTTATCAACTGGATCCAGAGTGGATGAGGATCTGCATTTTAGTGACGTGGGTGTGTGTAAGAACACATAGCTGATAAAGCAAAAATAAAAGAAAAAGAAAGACAAGGAACACAATATTTACGAAAACGAAACGTCCATTGATTTTATTGAATGAAGTATGCAAATGAAATGACAACCCGTAACAAGCACACCATTGTGCCCCGGGTAAGGCACATGGCTTGAAAGTTTTAATTGTTCCAGAAATTACAAATTTAAAAACATAACACAGTAATAGTATTTACTCCTGACTAAAGGAGATAGGGATAACATCTTCAGCTGTCCAATTATTGAGTCCAGCACCCACAGTAGGAAAAATCCATGCCTCCAAGTTGTAGTCTTCATCTTGATCTCCCACAGCATTGATAACCCCTTGATTGGTGATACGAACAGCACGGGCACGACGGACAGCCTTCTGGGACTCTACAGTGAAACCCAAACCAAACTTGTCAGACTTGTATGGAACATCAGGAAGCTGACCCCAAATAGTACAACCACCTTCTTCCACCACAACTTTTGCATCATTGAGGGAGGCCATTGCCATTGTTGGAGGGTTTCTGATGACCACAGGAACCTTCTTCACAGCAGGAGGAGTCACACAATCCTTAACAGCCCAGGGAACCACTTCAAATGACTGACATGGAGTTTCAATGTATTCACCTTCTACTTCCAGATACTTGAAAGTGTTTACATGGCTGACAAAGTATTCTTCCTCTCCAAAGACAGTAACAACTTTTCCATTCACCGGATATCTCAACTTTTGATGTAATGTGGAGGTCACAGCACCTGCCCCATGGATCCAGGGACGACCAAGCAGACATGAGTACGAAGGACGAATATCCATCACATAGAATGTAGCAGTGAACACCTGAGAGCCAACCTTGATTGGAAGATCAATTTCCCCATGCACTACTCTTCTAGAACCATCAAAAGCCTTTACCACAATATTACTGGGCTTCAATACCGTATCTTCAGGACTCAGCTTGTTCAGGACTTCCTTAGGCAACACATTCAGAGAGGAACCATTGTCTATCAGCACATGAGACAGGGTAGTGCCCCTGCATTCAATTGAAATATGCAAGGCCCTGTTATGATCCCTCTTGGCAGGGGTCAAGTCAGCATCAGAAAATCCTAACCCGTTGTCATAGGTCAGGTGAGCAACACAATTCTCAAACTGGTCCACAGAAATTGCACTGGGTACATGAGCCATCTTTAGAAACTTGATCAATGACTTGGCATGAGCCTCAGAACATAATAACAGGGAGAGCATAGAAATCTTTGAGGGAGTATGCCCCAGCTGATCAACAATATCATAATCACTCTTGCGAATGATTTTCAATACTTCTTCCATCTGCTTAGAGAGGTCATCAGCAGCTGGCACATCAGTAGATACATGCTCAATAACAGGACCCTTGCCCCGAGCATCAGTGGTGGAAGTAACAGCAGGAGTAACTGCACTCTTAGAAGCAACTGGAGGAGAGAAGACTCTTCCACTACGAGTGATCTTGCTAGATCCAGCAATATTATCAATGTCAACAGGCATATCAGGTAAAGGCTCCTGCTTGACACCATGGATGTAAACATCAGGCCCATAGTGCCAAGGCACAGCTTTGTCAGATGTATAAGGAATAGGACCAGGAGTGGTAATGATCAGAGGAGCTACTCTGGCTTCAGCAACAACTTTCACAGGACCTTCAGCAGTAATCTTGATTGGGCCCTGATGAGTGATTTTAATGGGACCCTTTGAAGTGATTCTTAGTGGTACTTTGTCAACCATGTCAACCTCTTCAATCTTCTTACCCTGAGTCAGATGATCCACCATACTTTCTACAGATGCTGGTCTTCTTTCAAACACTATAGTATATTTATCCATGAGACGTTGAATCCCGTCTCTCAAAATGAAGCAACTATCCGGCTTATAGGTACAATATAGAAAATCTTCATGACAACCTGGAAAGATCCCAGCTTGTACTAACCTCTTTTTGATAACAGACAATGGTGTGCTCAACTCCATAACTGAATAGACATGCAGATCTTCATCAATATCTTCATCAATGGCGTTGACAGTCTTCTCGTGGTTTGGCATTGGAGCTGTAATCACATTTGGAGTACCTGGTGGATCAAACTCAATTTCTCCAGCATCAATCATATCCTGAATTTTGTTCTTCAAGACCCAGCAGTTATTAGTATCATGTCCTGGACAGTTTGAATGATATGCACATCGTGCATTGGGATTGTACTTGGGAGAGGTAACATTGGGATTCTGAGGAGCCTCCCTCAGGGTAATAAGTTCAGCCTTCAACAAGTGTTGCAATGCCTGAGCCATTGACATGTTGATCTTCGTGAACTGTCTTCTAGCCCTCTGTTGGTTGCCTTGAGGCTGCTCTGTTGTTACAGGAGTTGGATTTGAAATATGAACTGCACTAACAGACTGATGCCTTCTGTTACGATCAAGCTGACCATACACAGCATTAGATTCTTTCTTCCCAGTGGGAGGCTTCTTTGCAGCACCTGATGAAGAATTGCCCACTTGGATCTTACCACTCTTGATACCATTCTCTACCCACTCTCCTGTCATGATCAACTCAGTGAAGCCAGATGATGAGCTTCCAATGAGATGACTGTAAAACGGACCATTCAGCGTACACATGAACATATCAACCAACTCCCTATCAGTCAAAGGGGGTTGAACTCTTCCAGCTAAGTCTCTCCACCTCTGAGCATACTCCTTAAAGCTTTCTTTGGCACCCATAGACATGCTTTGAAGCTGCATGCGAGTGGGGGCTAAGTCAGCATTGTATTGATATTGCTTGTAGAAAGCTTCAGCAAGGTCATTCCAATCTCTGATGTTGACACTCTCCAACTGATAATACCACTCTAGCTGAGCTCCAGATAAACTTTCTTGAAAGAAATGGATCCACAACTTTTTATCAGCAGTGTGGGGTTGAATTCTTCTAACATAAGACCTCAGATGCAATTTGGGACAAGAGACCCCATCATAGACAACAAATGTAGGAACTTTGAATCCAATGGGTATGACCACCCCAGATATCAAGCTCAAATCCTCAAAATCCAGCCCAGATGATTTCTGTAATTCCATAGCATCCATTCTATCCACCAGCATCTTGAATTTGTCTTCGTTAGGCTCATGGTAGTAGTTAGCCTCAGAATCAGAGTCCCCCATAGTGTTGTGGAGACTGTCTCTCTCCTGCTCAGATTCTTCAGATTCATAGTCTTCAACCTGTTCCTTGGTCCTGACAGGACCTTTGAACCTTCTTCCCATGTTGAGCAACCCAGCAGACCTTCTAGCCTTCTTAGTCTTCTTGGCCAGCAGTGTCTTCAATTCATCCTGCCCCTTGGATAGGTTCAGGATCAGCTCTTGGAACTGTGCATTCTGTGCCTGGAGATCCTTAACTGATTGTTCAAGAGCCATTGCTGAAATAAACAGCGAGAAGATGAGAAACCTGTGCACAATTATAAACCTGTGATGCAATGATATGGGAATGCATATGCAATGTTTTCAAAGACCGCAGGATTTAAATTTGCTTAAACAAACAAGAAAGTAACTTTTTATTAGTAATAACTTGTTTTGCCTTTTAGGCTTACAAAAAATGAAAACGAAATAAGTACAAAAGATGGGGTTTTAAGTCTCCCATGGACGTTTCCTCTTGGTGTTGAGGTATGAGTTGAGGTTTCGTTCCTCATGAAGTAGCTTTGTTAGCTCTAGGATCCTTGCTTGGCTTGCTTTGTAATGAGCCTCGAAAGTATCCCTTTGCTCTTTCAGTTGGATCCATGATCTCTGCAAGTCTTCCATATCAGTAGGCATGTCTGGGTGAAGGATGGTATAAGCTGTGTCTCCTTCAGCAACAGGTTCCATGGTAACTGGTAGGATGGCAGGATATGGCATCATGAGTGTCTGAGCACGAAATCGTACCCATCTGAGATAAGCCTCCATAGGAATGGTGTACTTAGGCTCCAGTGTCTTGCTGTCAATCCTGTTTACCTTTCCCCAAGCTCGTATGAATCTCTGACGGTAACCCTGAAGATCGTTGTCGTAGTCAAACACAATGCCCTGAATCAACATGTCATGTGGACCATCGCTCCGGGCGTAACCAAACTGTCGTAAAGCTAGAGATGGGTTGTAGGTGATGCCTCCTCTTATGCCTAGAAGTGGTACATTAGGAAACTCCCCACAACGGTCAATGATGGTGACATTCTCCATAGATCTGGAGCACCAATGGATGTCTGAGTGAGAAAGTGACATGATCCTCTTGGACCATCTGAACCCTTGCTCATTCTTCATTACTGAGCGAGGAAGGTGAGAAATAAACCACCTAGAAAGTAAAGGTATGCAGCACATCAAAGTTCCTCTTGCCCTTGTAGTACGGGTGTGAAGAGAATGTAGGATGTCTCCAAGTAAGGTAGGCACTGGATTGTGACTCAGGAATATGTTGATGGCATGAACGTCTATGAACTGATCAGGATTGGGGAACAACACTAAGCCATAAATCAATAAGGCTAAGATCTCCTCAAAAGCATCGTAGCTCATAGCCTTCAAGAACATTTGAGCTTTATCCACTAATACCTTGGCAAGAATACCTTTAACTCCACTTCTCGTCTCTAGAACAACGTCAGACTTCTTCAGATGTAGAGCTGCAGCAATAACTTCTGGTTTAAGCTCCTTCTCTAAGCCTGTGAATGGCTTCTGATCAAGAACAGGTATACCCAGAAGTTTAGAGAACTCCTCCATGGTTGGAACCAGCTGATAATCAGGAAATGTAAAGCAATGGTGCTTAGGGTCAAAGAACTGAAACAGCACACTCATCATGTCTTCACTGAACCCTGAAGTAACTAGATCCAATAAGTGACCATGTCTCTTGTTGAACTGGGAATGATCAGGCACTAGGGAAACCAACTCCTTGAGCTTAGCAGGTATCCCTACAAAGTTGATCCTGATGGTGTTTCTACGAGCAGAAGCCATGACCTGCAACAAAGAACAAAGATAAATCCTTTGGTCCTTGAAATGGTTAGGGAAAATGATATGCTTATGATGCATGATGATGTCATGATGTCATGCTCAATCACAAACATGTGGCACACACAAACAAGTCACACCATAGCCCTAGGTTTAAAGGCTTGCATGAGGTTCAAAGGCAAGTACCCTCCCCTGAAGTTAGATGGTTCATCCTGTCCTACAAAAGTAACCAGGTTCTAAGGGATCTCAATATCATTGATCCTTCACAAGGGTGGTTGTTCAGAAGGCAACTTACTTGCCAACCAAAACCCTCCAAGTTTAAGATCTCAATGAGCGTAGTATCGAGTGTCAACCAACTTTAGTCTGCACCAAAGCCGGTTACCTCACTACTTTCTAAAGGCCAAGATGAGTTAACTAGGGTTCTAAAAGTCAGTTAGTGCATTGACAACATAAGGCAGCCTCAATATTATCCTCAACTTGACTTAAGGAATATAAGCACCAACCAAGAAGTCGCACTAACTATGGCCACCAGATCAACCGTATCGATATACGTCGTACAGTTTCCTTGGTCTATTGCCATTTACCTAAGGTACACTAGATCCGGGTTAGGACCTTTCACACATAAGAGCACCCCAACAATATAATAATAAAGCAAACAAGGCAAACAATTTAAAGTGATCTTAATTCCTAAGGGTACCCCTCTTAAATAAATCCCCAGCAGAGTCGCCAGTTCTGTAACACGGTGGGAGAACTGACTTTAAACAATGTTGCGGATAGCAAGAGTCGCCACCGACTTTTATTTTATCCATAAGGAAAGGTTATAAAAGAACAGGAAAGACCTTAGAGAATATTTTGGGTCCGGGGGGTAGGTTATGAAAAGGGAAGGTGTTAGCACCCTTTTCATCCATGGTTATCCATGGGCTCTTAGGTACTTAAGCTCACTTTTGAATTGTTTTGAAAGTGTAGTGTGTGAATAGCAAAAAAATTTCAGAATAGTTTAATAATCCGTGTATGGATGTGAAAAAAAATTTGTTTGAAAATTTTGTTGGAAATTTGTTTAAGTGTGAAAAAAGTTTTGAAGTGAGCAAGTATCTAGGAGTAGCCTACCCTAATGTTTTAAGGTCTTTCTTATTCCTTATCCTTTCCTTAGTAAGACTATCCCTACTATAATGGAGTAGGTAGTCCTTACTTTGGATGTTAAGGGACATGTGAGGGACAATTTGACTTTGAAGGCCATTGTGGGATGTAATAAGCACATATAAGGGACCATCATCATTTTTCGAAAGGGACTCGATTCGTAAAGGCAACCATAAGGGACTTTGATGATTTTTCTATTTGAGGGACTTGCTTTGTACACCCCACTTAACCATTATTCGTAGGCAACTTGAGGGATATCCTTAGGAAGTGAGACGACGATTAAAATCGACTTACGTGTGTGACGTGTTTATTTTAATTATCTTTATTTAAAAGTGATCTAAATTTATTTTAATATTACATACATGTTGTTACACTCCCTAATTACTAACCATAATAATAATTAAATAATTAAACAACTTTACATCCAAGAAACAATTACAAAATAATAAGCAAAATAATTAAATAGCAAAGATAAATAAAATATAAATAAGCAGTAATAAATAATAAAGGGGGTTAGTAAGCAATATTTAACAAAATAATAAGCATGATTAGAATATAAATGGGTTAGTAAATAAGAATAAACAAAATTAATCCAAATATTATAATAATAAGAAATTAACAATTTTTTAATATAATCAACTAAAAAAACAAATATGAATAAACAATTGTTTTAATTTTAAGCGGATTGATTAGATTATATTTTACGATGTTGATTGATTTTAAGCGGATTGCTTGAAAAGGGGTGTCATTGGTGAGATTTGATTTTAAGGATAGTGTTGGATTGCATTAGATTCGTTTTAATAAAATTGTTTATTATCACATTAAAAGTTAATTTACTTAAGAGGTTTTCTAAAAAAAAGGTTTAGTTCTTATTATCAACAAGTGAAATAATGTTATTTAAATTATAAAAATGACTTTACTAAATAAAATTGTTTTTCTCTTACTTAAGCTATTATAAAAATTATTTTTTATATTTTTATTAAAACAAAAATAGTTAAATGTGGGACAAATTAATTAAAAGTAATAAAAGATTGTTATTGTTATTAAATAAAATGCAACTCATTATAAAAGGTTGTTTATTAAGATAAAAAAAAGTTAATTTGCGTTAGTTAAATAGAAAAGGGGAATAACTAGATTATTAAATAAAATAAAATAATTAAACCTAATAAACTATAATTAAATTAAGTGATAAAATTGATTATTTAAACGTTATTGGTTATTAAAAAAGATTATGAGATTAGTTAAGTTAGGACAAAACAAATAATCATTAAATATAGTGAAATTTTTCAGACTAATTAATTAAATAAATTAGAAGATAGAGCTAATTAATAAAAGGATTAACGATTTATTTAGGAAAAGATTAATTAATTATTAAAAATATTATTAATTTATTAATGAAAGAGTAAATGTTAGTTAAAAAAAACTAAAGGTTAATAAAATAAACTGATTAAAACAAGAATGAGGCGGATTAAATGGTGAATTAGGGGGGGGGGGATTAGCGATTGTAAGTGATAACGTGTAGTGCTGTGCGTGTGTGAGAGGAACAGTTAATCATAGGCAATAACGGAACACAATAGATAAGCAAACGGCAGACGCCAATGAACCCTAGCTTTCCCTAACCCTTCGTCTTCCCCTCTCTAATCGCTCGATCCTCTAGCTCGTCTCCCTCTGAGATACGCTATCCTCGTTTCTCCTTAGCTTCCATTTTCTACACAACTTGAAACATAATGAAACGAATCAAAATGTTCGATAACTTTACGAAAAAAAATGGACTTTACCGAAGGTTGATGGCAGCGGTTCTGGGGATGAGGTTCCGTCAATTGATGTTTGTGATTACCGGAGGTGATCTCGTCGGCTAAAGAGATAAGTTATCTTTTACTCAAAATCTCAGTTCATGCACTTAGGGTTTCTTTTCGGTGGTTATGAATTCCCCCCCTCTTCATCTCGAATCCTTCCTTTTTATAAGCTTTTTTTTTTTTTGAGAATCAATTGCTTTGAAATCTGATTGGATTTTCCGTTTTGGTGTGGATCAAATTGAAAACTTTCCTCTTTCTCCCAATTTCGTTAAATGCTCGTTAAATGAAAATCCAATCTCCGATTTGGTGTATCTGATTCGTTAAATATCTATTTGTCTAGGTTCAATGTCCTGAGAATTTGATGGGATCTTTTTCGAATCTTTTCTTCTCACACGGGTATATTCCTCTGAGGGTTTGCTAATTCGAGATTTGCGTTTTGCAGGTGTGGATAACGATCTGTTTTGGGCCGGGGAAGAATTAAGCGGTCCAAAGTAAATTCTCTCTTGTTCCAGAGTTGTCAACCTCCTCTTTCAGACTTTGAACTAGGATCAAACACCCGGAATTTCTCTGCTTTTCTCCTCGAGCTGAACTTCCAAGTCAGATTTCTGGTGTTGTAGAGACTCCACTTCCTGCTGCAATACCTTCATCTCCTTTGTAAGGCTTTTGACTCGAGTAGAAATTTCATTACTTTTTAGTAAATGATTCATCCTCATTAAATTTTGAGTTTCTTCATGATAGCGGATAGTCCCTCTTCTTTTTCCTTGGACTTCGTTTCAAGTTTCGAAATTTGGTTTTGCAACCTTAAATTGTGACCTCCCGTTTTCTTTTCTGCAGGACCATTCAGTTAAGCATGGGGAATGAATCATCAATGGAGGCTCCTATTTTGGCGCGTCTGCTGACTCAAGTGTACTGGGTGAAGTTGTTATCCATCTTCTATTGTTGTTCGACATGGACACAACTTTGATTGTATCTCTGTTAGGTAAATTACTTGATCGTAACGGCTGTGGCTTTTGAAACTAGTGATGTTTTTCAATAATGTCTTGATTGTTGCATGAATCCAGGATCAAACACAATTGGTGCAGGGGTGCATATCAAGTCTTAAATCAGGAGGATGAATGCCCTGAAGGGAAGGGCTTCTCAAGGTTGTAGTTGCTCTCAACTGATATCTCTGCAAATTTCTTCTTGTCCATGCGTTGGTGATGCTGGTGGCGGTTTTCAAGCCTTGCCATGGAAGACTTCCTCTCAAAAACCAAGTGACTCTAAATTATCTCTTCTGCTTTGTTCATCTCCAAGATGAGTATTAACACTTGCATATCAAGCAGTTCCAGTCAGGTTCTTGTTTTCCTTGTATGGTATATACTTATGTGTCTGAAGATCACGATACCTTTTTTGGCAGGACCGTAGTCAATAATGCATACCTGATTTGCCTTGCGGCCTAAACCCGTTAAAAAGTTGTCAGGCTTTATATCACAATGCAGAAAGCCTCGAGAGTGCATATACTCAAATTTGTTTATTAGTTGATCTGCAAGCATCAACACCGTTTTCAGAGAGAATTTTCTACTGCAATAGTTAAACAAGTTTTCGAGACTTGGTCCCAGAAGGTCGATAGCCATGACATCGTAGTCTCCCTCGACTCCAGACCACTGTATATGAGGTATCCCGGTTAAGCTTTGGTGATGTTTATGTTGGGAAAAGCATCATCCTATGTGAGAAGCTTGCATTCCTTATGAATTAAGTTTGGCTAAATGGTCTCAATTATTGGCTGCATTGAACAGGTGACCGAGTGCTGCTGTGGTGGTGTGGTGACGACACTCAGATAGTGGAACGATTACATCAGTTTGCAAAGGAGTATAAACATCTGTGTATGAGGACCTTCAGAAAGGTCTGCAATAACTTGATTTGTGGCACTGCAAGCTGCAGCTATTGCACCAGTTCGAACAACGGGCGTTGACTCACGGATCATGAATTCTTAGCAGCACAAACTTAACCGTTCTTGTCAAGAGATCAGCAGTGGTTGATTATTCACTTCATGTAACGTGGATTGCAGTTGCCCGTATCTCTTACAATAAAGTCACTTGTGGCAGGCGGAGGGATATCAAAGCGGAGGCTCTGAAGTTTACAGTTGTAAATCAGTAGCAGTAATTTGTAACATTAATCCATGTTATAGTAATTCGAGTTTTGTATTCCAGTGTTAAATTTGCAATGTAAAGCTGACATTTCTTATAATACTCTTGGAATTTTCTATATGACAATTAACTGATTCATATACTCTTGGAATTTTGCATCTACATCATTAGCTGATTTCAATATGACGATTGTTGTGGCATTGGATTCTGGTATGGCAATTCGGATACAATTCTTGGAATACCATGTACCATCCAATCTCAATGTGAAGGTTGAGTTCAAGGAGTGATAAATAACCCTTAAGTTCCCTCTTCATGAATTAACTCTCAGTAACTGCACCCCCAGGCCATAGAGTTAGGGATTTATTTGGATACTTACGGCAATGAGATGATCCCTTTAAATGTTTGCGCATTTAACCTTTGTAAAATGAATAACATGATGTTGCCTGCATCGGTGGGAAGATGGACAAATTTGGTGAACCTTGTGAACCTTCAAGAAGCAACCTATGGACTTCATGAACCTCATGAAAGGTATTGAAAGCACTGTGGGCCTTGTGAACCTTGTGAACCTTCATAAAGTAGCTTGTGGACTTTATGAACTTCATGAAAGGTTATGCAAGTTGTTGGAGAACTTGTGAACCTTGTGAATCTTCTTAGAACACAAAGTCTTGTATTGTGAGGGCAAATTTTGGGGTGCAACAGCGGGTCTCCCTACTGAGAGCTTAGGAGCTAGTGTAAGCCTAATGCCTCTGCCAGTTTTTGAAAGGTTAAAACTAGGAGAATTACAACCTACGAAGATGTCTCTTCAGTTAGCCGATAGATCTGTCAAGTATCCGGTTGGCATATTAGAAGACGTCCCAGTCAGGATCGGTCAGTTATTCATCCCTACTGATTTTGTTGTCATGGACATTAAAGGAGATGATGACATCCCGATCCTCCTAGGTATGCCATTCTTATCAACCGCAGGAGCCATAATAGATATCAAGAGAGGGAAGTTGAGTTTTGAGGTAGGTGATGAAAAGATAGAATTCTTTCTATCGAAGTTTCTTATGGAACCAGTATTAGGAGACACATGTTATACCATAGACATCATTGATGAATGCATTAGGGAACTAGAGCTAGAAGAAGAAGAAATCATCATACTGCCTTCAACTTTCATAAAGGAAGATGATGGATTTATGGAACCCTACATCGATGATAATCTACACGAATGTTTATCCCTTACCCTAGATCCAATACCATGCCGTAAGAAGCCAACTTTAGAACTTAAGGAACTACCCAAAAATCTAAGATACGAGTTCTTGGACGAAGAGATGAACCGACCAGTTATAGTCAGTGCTACCTTGAACCAAGGAGAAACATACCAACTCTTATATGTCTTACGTAAATATCCCCCAGCCTTAGGATATAACATCTCTGATCTAAAAGGTATAAGCCCATCCGTGTGCATGCACCAGGTTTTACTCGAGGAAGACTCAAAACCCTCTAGAGAACATCAGAGAAGAATAAACCCTATAATGAGTGATATTGTAAAAAAGGAAGTTATTAAGTTACTGGAAGCAGGCATAATTTATCAAATCTCAGATAGTAAGTGGGTAAGCCCTGTGCATGTAGTACCTAAAAAGGGAGGCCTCGCAGTCGTGCAGAATGAGAAAGGAGAACATGTTGCAAAATGGATAGAAGGAGGATGGCGTATGTGCATAGGTTATAGGAAATTAAACAAAGCTACTAGAAAAGACCATTTCCCCTACCATTTATAGATCAAATGCTGGAACGTTTAGCCAGACACTCCTATTTTTGCTATCTTGATGGGTATTCAGGATTTTTCCAAATCCCTATCCATCTAGAAAATCAAGAAAAAACTACCTTACATGCTCATTTGGAACCTTCTCTTATAGACGAATGTCTTTCGGCCTCTGTAATGCACCAGCTACCTTCCAGCATTGCATGATGGCAATCTTCGCTGATTACCTAGATGGAATTATGGAAGTATTCATGGATGATTTCTCAGTATGCGGATTTGATTTCAAAAACTGTCTCGCTAACCTTGAGAAAATCCTGAAAAGATGTGTTGATGTTAACCTGGTGTTGAACTGGGAGAAATGTCACTTTATGGTCACTGAAGGTATAGTTTTAGGACATGTAGTCTCTGAAAGAGGTATTGAAGTAGATAGAGCCAAGATAGAAGTGATAGAAAATTTAAAACCCCTAACACCGTTAGAAAAGTCCGAAGTTTTCTTGGACATGCTGGTTTCTACCGGCATTTTATCAAAGACTTATCTAAAATAACCAAACCTTTAACCGGCCTCCTGATGAAAGATATCGAGTTTAACTTTGACAAAAAATTCCTCGAAGTATTCAACTTTTTAAAACAAGCGTTGATCTCGGCACCCATTATCCAACCTCCAGATTGGGTCGAACCTTTTGAAATCATGTACGACGCTAGCAATTACGTTGTAGGAGCTGTTCTAGGGCAAAGAAAGGATAAGAAATTACACGTTATTTACTATGCTAGTAGAACCCTAGATGCTACTCAACTTAACTACGCAACCACTAAGAAAGAACTCCTTGCCGTAGCTTTTGCGATGGATAAATTTTGATCCTATTTGGTAGGAGCTAAAATCATAGTTTATACAAATCACGCTGCCATTCGTTACTTATTAAACAAAAAGGATGCCAAACCTAGGTTACTTCGATGGATCCTTTTATTACAAGAGTTTGATCTAGATATTCGGGACAAGAAAGGCACGAAAAATGTAGTTGCCGATCACCTTTCTAGGCTTGAGTACCTGAGACCAGATCCACTCCCTATAGACGATGAGTTTACCTATGACAAGTTAATAGCTAGGATAGAAGCCATAGAAGAAAATAACCTAGATCCTTATAAGACCCCTGAGAAATCTCTGACAGTAAGCGACATACCTTGGTACGTAGATTTTGTAAATTATCTAGCTGCTGACATCATACCCCCCGACTTTAACTATCAATAGAGGAAGAAGTTCTTTAAAGACATAAGACACTTCTATTGGGACAAGACACTCCTCTTTAAAAGAGGAACATACGGTATTTTTCGCCGTTGCGTTCCAGAAGAAGAGGTAAGAAATATTATAGAACACTGTCACTCTGCACCCTACGGAGGACACGCTAGCACCTCCAAAACACACGCCAAGATTCTTCGAGCCGACCTGTTTTGGCCCATAATGTGACGTGACATACACACTTATATAGTTAAATGTGACCGGTGCCAGCGCACTGGGAACATCTTTCGGCGTGATGAAATACCCTTAAGAAATATTCTGGGAGTAGAACTCTTTGATGTTTAGGGCATTGATTTTAGGGACCATTTCCGTCTTCATTAGGAAAAAAATATATCTTAGTAGCAGTTGACTATGTGTCCAAGTAGATCGAAGCTATAGCCTCACCCACCAATGACACACGTGTAATGGTAAAGCTATTTAAGAATTACATATTCCCTAGATTCGGAGTACCCCGTCTTGTTATTAGCGATGGTGGATCGCATTACATATCAAGAATTTTTGACAAATTTTTAAGAAAATATGGAGTTAAGCATAGGATAGTGACACCTTACCATCCACAGACTAGTGGCCAAGTAGAGGTATCTAATAGAGAGATTAAACAGATCTTAGAGAAAACGGTTTCTATATCAAGAAAAGATTGGTCTTAGAAGCTGCAAGATGCATTATGGGCCTACAGAACCGCCTTCAAAACTCCTATTGGAACAACTCCTTACCAATTGGTCTATGGAAAGTCCTGTCATCTACCCTTTGAGTTAGAGCACAAGGTCTATTGGGCCATAAAGACCCTAAAATTTGACTATTTGACTGCGGGAGAAAAACGAATCCTTGACATTCATAAACTAGAAGAACTTCGTCAATCCGCCTACGAAAATGCCATAATATATAAAGAAAGAACCAAGGTCTGGCTTGACAAAAAGATCCTAAAGAAATATTTTCATATAGGAGATCCTGTTCTCCTATTTAATTCCAGGTTGCGACTTTTTCCTAGCAAGCTTCGTTTAAGGTGGACAGGTCCTTTTACAGTTTCGAAAGTCTTAAAATCTGGAGCAGTTGAGATCCAGAACCAGTCATGTAGCCCATTCATTGTAAATGGGCAGAGATTGAAATACTATGAAGGAGGTGACATTCCCGATGATTACTCCAACCGCACTTTGATTGACCCACCACTGCCTACTTCAACCACATAGGTTCTACTCGTCAAGCTAACGACGTTAAACAAGCGCTGCCTGGGAGGCAACCCACGATTTTCTTTATTTTCTTTACTTATCTTTTATTTTATTTTATTTTTATTTTCTTTTAGTAATTATTATTTTGTTATGCGTCAACTAACCGTTTATAATGCTTGTGCTTTCAGGTCCTGTTCTCTAAAATTTTATTTGCAGGATGCAGCCTCTTGACGACATGCATGTCACCTTTAGGGACGACGCTCAGAGACAGCGGTACTTAGTTCTTCAGCAGCGCCCTATGGCACCTACCCGGTACCCAGATCAAGCTTGCATGGAAGCCTTGGGTATTGAGCCCATCATAAGGTTCCTCTGTCATCAGCTCCAGTGGGATGCATATGCTGATGAGCTGCACCAGACCTACAGACACCTTACTCTGGAGTTCCTTAGTTCGTTCCGCCATAGCCATACGTTAGTCAGGACGGTATCACCACATTCAGACTGTTCAGGACGAAGTATGCTTTCACCATTAAGGGATTCAACGATTTGCTCGGTTTCCAGACCACACCAGATGCTATACTTGATTTATTGATGGGGTATTTTATGAGTCGAGACATTGACAAATTCTGGAGTGACATTACAGGTGGAGGAAGCCTCGGTCCTTCCACTCATCTATCTTCAGTCATCCACAACCCAGCTCTAAGGTACTTTCAGATGGTCCTGGCCCATACTTTCCTCGGAAAGGTTGACTCTGATATTCATGTTACTGAGGAGGAGATCTTCTTCCTGTTTTGTGCAAACCAGTCACACTCGGTGGCATGTGGGAACTTTTTGCTGAATAATCTCGAGCTCACAGCTAGATCCTCTGAAGGGATTTTTCATGTAGGAGGCACCGTCACTCAGATTGCCACAGCCTTAGGACTTACCAACCAGTTGCTGCACCTGACTCCATATTGCGGATACACCTTACTGGACATCGATTTATGCTTTTATTTAAAATATTTTATGTAATTAGTTTGCTTAATATAGATAAAATAGCCATTGCGACCAAGATTTCTTCTACATACAAGTACATTCCAGTAACTTTCCTTAATGATTTCTGAAGGAGCATTAGCATAGTGAAACTGACAATAGAAACATTAGTAAAACTAAGCAAACATTAACTCATAGCTGTTCAGAGAATCATAAATAGGTTAGACTGCTATATAACATTTCTAAGAGTTATTATTAGAGTACTGATAAGATTTAACCAATACTTAAATAACTTTAAACACAAGACCATGTAAATATCACGTCTATAAAAAGGACTCAAGCAAACTTTCTTCCATCATCACTTAATCCCTAAAACACCAAGATGTACAAGAAAAACCAAATATGGGTTCCAAAGAGAAATTTTAGGAAGGCAACGTTATTGAATGCAGCAACTCAAGCAAACTAAGGCAAAGAAGCAGCTTCAGAAGCGCTATCCTTAACAACATCTTTTGTGAAGACAACCAGAAGAATATCTTTTGGGTTCAGACGTAGACACCAGCTGAGAAAGGAGACTATGGAGTTTGCTAAGTGTCGCTACTGCGAAAATCGGCGCCGGCTGAACAGAAGAGTCGCCACCGTGCGTTATTTATCCCAACGGAGGGAAAGGAAACGCTCGAGGTAAACCTACCGCAAAACGGGGACAGGAATGGTCATCGCAACCAAATCCTGGATTCGGGAGTCGGTTACGCAAGGGGAAGGTATTAGCACCCCTCACGTCCGTCGTACTCGACGGGATCCACGCTTGTTTTCGGGTATGGATTGTTATTCTATCTACTCTACAGGTCTGGGGTTAAAAAGAAAATGACTCGACAAAGTATCGCACTTTATGCCTACGTATTCCTGTCTGGAACGAGAAATCAGAGTCAACGTAGTTCGCCTACCTACGGGAAAGGAGGGGAAGATTGCTCGCTAGGATATCGCATCCTATGCCTACGTACTTCCACACGGCATGAAAGATCAGAGCAAACGTAGTTCGGGCCACGTACGACACAAGTCTGTCTTGATTGTTTTTATTCCTTCTGAAAAAGGGTTTTTTCTGATTAACAGTCCAAGCGGACAAAAATGATGTTTTGATGAGTTCACATTCTTTTACGAAAGAAGTGTCTTTTATTGTGTTTGAAATATTTATTGTGTTTTTCTGTTTGTTTTTGAGAAAGAAGAGACAGAACTCTATCCTATGGTTGAAAAGGGAATCAAACTAACCTAATGTTATCATGCATGGGTTAAGGCCTAATGTCTATCATGTTCCTCTCTTGCACAGAGAGAAACAGAGATCCTAAGGGATAAACGGAAACAGAAACAACGACATATATACAATAAAGCAGTAAAATGCATGGATGCAGCAATACAAGCGAGGCAAGGGAGTCCCACTCAACCTCGAACCTAGAAAACAACAGGCAAAAGCGAACACAATTCACTTTCAACCTAACAGGTTAAACAACAAGCAATACAGTAAGGGAAATTCACACAATACATCAAAAATTATGAATAGCAAAAGATAAACAGCCAACAGCAGTCTTCATCAACAAGCTTTATCAGCATCTGTCCTCAAGTCATCTTCAACCATCTACAAGCTTCAAGCAAGCATCAGTCTTCATCTTCAAGCCTTCAAGCAAAGTCTCTATCTTCAATCCTTCAATGGCTTTTCTTCAAGTCTCACTCTCCAAGATGATCAGCAGTCAACAAGATGAACAAGATGTTAAGCAGTCAATTGCCTACTAAGGGTGGCTCACTAACTGTTAACATGATACTGACAGTTTTCCCTCAAAAGTTCTATCTTTTAAAAACATTCACTAATCCTTCCAAAGGAAGGAGGTGGGTATTTAAAAGATACTTTGAATCATAGAGAAAGAATGGAGGCAGACAAGACCTTCCATGTTTGTGAAGCAAGTTTTCTACTCTAGAGCTCTGCCTAGCTCCTAGATCCCATAACCTTCAACAGCTGCCAGCAAGAGATACTCCTCATCAAATCTGGAAATTGGTCTTCATTCTCTGTCTTCACTGGCTTCATCAGCACAGTCTTCAGCTCAAACCCAAACCCCAAGCAGGCCCAATACCCCACACAGTCAAATAATAACCCTAGAGAGGGCACACCACACCATCAAGCAATTACAGGAATATACTAGTAGTAATAGTAGAATAGGGGGAGCCTAATACTTTCTAAGGGATCTATTATCTACCCCTAATACCCCTATAGTCCCATACCCCAAAATTCAAACTACAACTCCTAAAAGAAATGATTTATCACACCTATGCTATATCTAAACCCTAGTTTTGATTCTCCTAATCACACCTAAACAAACCCTCTAAATTTTAGTCCTAAAATCATGAATTAAATCTCATATGAAAATTAAAGTCCTAAGTGAAGTACTCTAAAAAGAATGGGTCCAAAATATAAAAGGATCTAGCTAAACTAAAATTAACAAGATCAAGTATTAAACTAAACATCATTTAAACCTATTTAAAAGAAAAATATACTAAAAATGCAAAAATAAAATAAAATGCTAATTTTATTATATGACAATTTTCTTAACAAAAATATAAAAAAGATGCAAAAACAACCACTTAAAAATATGGAATTTCCAATTTGTCATGATTTTTCAAAGAATTAACAAAAATAAAAGAAATTAAAATGATTTAGAATGGTTAGGGGTGCAATCAGTAATTAAACGCGTTGGAAAATGAATGATGGGCCCAGAATGGGGGTGTGCATAGCAAGGCGCGTCTGGGCCCAGTGCATGCTCAGAAAACACCAAAGAAAATAAAAATAGAAAACGGTGTAAAAAGTAATAAAATCAGTTCATTGGTTTGGGCCTTGGCGTTTGGGGGTGTGAAAAACAGTGGCAACTTAAGCCCAGTCAGAAACTTAAGTGAAACGGGGCGTTTCACATTTTGAAATCCCTCCTATTTTCAGCTTTGAATCGTGGCCGTGCGATCATCATTTCAGTCAACATATTCTTACTCAATCCAACGGTCTCAGGCTTGTCTTCTTTATGAGCCTAGGGTTTCCACCATTAATGCCATGAGCAAGCTTGCACGAACCAGGTTTCAACATCCTTATACACCTTCGTTTCTCCATGAAATTCAGAGCCATAAAAAGCAAAATTGCTCTACTTCTCAAGCTGAACAAGAATACATCACCAATTCTTACTGTAACAACATAGAAAATCAAACCCGATAGCTTCCTCTCCATGAACACTCCAACTTCCAACTTCTTCTTTCTTCAATTTCTTGGCATCAACACAACCACCAAACATCACTGATCATTCTAAACTAATCCACATGAATTAACACTCTCTATCCTCTTAGTTCTAGATCAAAACAGTTTTGGTGCTCATGTAACAAACTCCATGAAAAGCTCTCAAATTCATTGGAAATGATCCTCTACCTATGCCTAACAGTTCTAACCTAAAGATTCTACATCATGCTAACTAATTCTAACCAATTAGATGGAAAAACTAACCTGGTGTAATCTTGAAAACAGATGGAGAAATCCTTGGATTCACAGCTTGCAATGCTTTGGACTTGATCAATGGACTTGGTTCTTGGTTCTGTATGCAAAAATTCTTGCTCAAATGCTTTGGATTCTTGTAACCAATTCCTTTTGCAATTTGGATGATACACTTGGTAGCACACGAATTCTACTTCAATTCAACCAGATCTTGATGGAAACTTGCTTTATGATGAATGTAGATGATGATAGAATCAAGAATTTTGGAAAATGATGAAGATTTGATAGAGTTTGGAATGAATTTGCAAAATTGAGGAATGAGATGTAACTATGAGTTTCAACCAAAATGAATCACCAACCCATAATTGGATCCACCCTACTCAATATATAGATGCTCATGGAACCATCTAGAACTTGGTAGAAACTTCTTGTGCACAAATCCCTTGTGTTTTGGCATGTGTAACTTCATACATAAGCAACCAATGATAACTTCCAAATTTTGAACTAAACTCAAAAATCTAATATTGCCAATGGTATTAAAACATTCTTTCCAATCAAAATGACCTATAATTTCATCCCATTTGGCCATGTTATGAAAAATCTCATTTTTAGGTCACTTTTATTCATTAAATTCACCTTTTAATTGACCAAATTTGGAACCTTGAGCTATGAGCATTTACAAACTTTAATGATCACTTTTCTAGACTCAAAATGTCATTTGGAACAACTTTTATGTTGTGAAGTTTTTCATTTGAAGTTTCCTTGTATGAGTTTTGGGCATAGGCTTGAAATGACCTGTAATTCTCAAATGACCAAAATACCCTTTGCTTGCCAATGTCATAAGTAGAGTTCCACAAATCAGATGAAGGCATACCATACCTTTATAGAAAGCTAAGACAATTAGGAACAACTATCATGTTGACCAGAAATCCATTTGAAAGCTCCTTGAGGGGTAAAAATTGCTTGGAAGACAAGTAACTTTCATAGACAAAATTTCAGATGCCTCAGATGACCTGTAATTTGCAAGGACCATAAATTGAGTTCTATAAATCTCCTTGATGTCTTCCACCACTCAAATTAAAGGTCTTTAGATCCTCTACAAGTTTCATGTTGGCCAAGGATCCATTTGAAGCTTGCATTTTGACTTATCGTGCTTGGAAGTTTGACCTAAATCAGGGGATTTTACACAGAAACCCTAATTTAGAAACTCCTCTTCTTCTTGATTTCTCTTGATTTCTCCTTGGCACAACACCAAATCCATATCTACATGTCAAATGATGAACCCCACATCTCTCAAATAGACCTTGATGCCTTTCAATCAATCATTTGACCTAGGGTTGACCTAGGGTTGACCCAGATGAAACCCTAGTTGACTGTCTTCAACTGCAACTCTTGTGATCATATCAATGACTAGTCTCACTTTCAAATTGACTCTCCATGTCTTCCATGATGTCTATATACCCTCCATGACCTCAATTCATGACTCACAACTTCTTTGATGTTCTCCAAATACACTCAAGATAGGAGAGAGATCCACTGCTTGATCCACTGACTTCTTAAATTTCAATTTCTTTCTGATGACTGGGATAGGCCTGAATTTGAACAATAACCTCTTGATAGGCTCATAGAGATGAGAATAGTATTTGGTCCCTTGTTGGATAACTTGCTATGCTATGTTATGCAGATGATTAGACTATGTACATGACTATATATACTAATGCAATTGAAACATAAACCAAGTGAAGTAGGCTGAGCAAATTTTAGGGTGCAACAGCTGCCCCTATTCAAGCGGCTTGGACCCGACTGGGTGAAGCGCGAACGGCCTTCAAACATTCGAGGTACGAGACGGTTGAATACTAAGAACCCGGAAATTTGCCAACCGCAGAAATAAACTGCACCACTGTTTGAATAACAACATCTGCTGACTGGATCTGATTGTTACGGCAACAAACTGATCCATTAGCGACCGTGCTGGGGATTATTTTCATCAGCCTGAAAAAGATTCTATCATCACAGGGATAGAACTTTGTCCATGTTAGGACGCCTGTTTCGTCAACACGAAGAAATCTCAACTAAAACTTGTCCACGTCAGGACTCCACCTGCCGTCAACACGGAAAAAACTCGGCGACTTCGCTGGGGATGACTCGTCTGCATTTCATCAGCACGAGGGGATCCTATCAACATAGGAATGAATTGTCCACGCCAGGAATAAATCGTCCACGTTAGGAATAAAATTTCCACGTTAGGAATAAATCGTCCACGTTAGGAATAACCTTTCCACGTTAGGAATAAACTTTCCACGTTAGGAATAAATCGTCCATGTTAGGAATAAACTTTCCACATTAGGAATACATCGTCCACGTTAGGAATAAACTTTTCCACGTTAGGAATAAACTTTTCCACGTTAGGAATAAACTTTCCACGTTAGGAATAAACTTTCCACGTTAGGAATACATCGTCCACGTTAGGACTCACACCTCGTCTTGATTTGTCCACGTCAGGACTCACATCTTCGACCCGCTGAGGAAATAAAACTTGTCCACGTCAGGACGCACATTTCACCATTACGAAGAAAGATATCTGCTGGGAATAAATGGTCCACGTCAGGACACCAACACGAAGAGTAATCAATTTTGTCCACGTCAGGACTTCACATTCAATCAATACGGAGAAATCGAATCTGTCCACGTTAGGACTAGCACATCTCGTCAACCCGAGGAAATAAATCTGTCCACGTTAGGACACCCATTTCTCTAACACGAAGAAATCCCGTCAATATAGGAATAAATTGTCCACGTCAGGACTCATATTTCGTCAACGCGAGGAACTCCTATCAATATAGGCAATAAAAGTTTGACGACTCCGGGGAAATACTCCTGTCAACCAGTAAGAAAATACATTCGTCTGTTCCTACGGGAAGATACTCTGAATACAGTTTCTCTGCTTATCTCCACAGTAACTAACTCCATTGGTCCCAACCCACAAACCCTTTAGCACTGATGTGACAACGACTTTGAAGCAGACTCTACTGGGGATATCTGGAAACCAAACTACCGGACGCCTGTTCTGATAACCGGCGACAGCCTCTGAAATTCTGATTCATGAAACCCTTTGATGCTGACGTAACAACAAATTTGAAGAAAATAATCCGCTGGCCGGACTAGAGAAACTTCAACAAGCAACTCTGGCGGGGAAACCAAGAGAAATTTAAACAAATAACTCTGCTCGGGGACAAAGAGAAACTTAACCTAATAACTCTGGGGAAAATAGTAAGATGAACCGTATCATCACATGTCTCACGGCGAGACCTCGAATGTCTAGTCATAGATCTAAGCTAGCAATCCATACTCCTGCTAAGAAAACACACCTGAAAGCAAAAGGTTAACCAACCTGATTTATGTTTCAAAAATGCGTATGTTTGAAAATGGCGTAATGCTCCGTACGACATGGAAATGCTACGCGTTTTTTTTTTATTTGGTGGATGCAAGTATGACACTATATGCCGATGCAAACGCAGACTCGAACTGCTGGGGCACAGAAACCGCTTCAGCAAAATAAATGCTGAAGACAACGCCAACTCCGTTGGGGGTAACCAGGTGCCACAAAATTATTCCAGCAAAATAAATGCTGGAAGAGTGAAGCCCGCTTCGCTGAGGAATAATTGAATGCGTCAATCAGGACTGGACTTCTGCTGGGGAGCGAACAGGTATCACACGGTATTCCAACAAAATAAACTCCAGGGCGCACAGCCAACTCTGCCGGGGAGAGTTTTCTTTTTTAATCTTTGAGTTCCACTGGGAGGAAAGATAACACTTGCTGGAAAGAGAACTCCGCTGGGGACGAAACGACTCTCTTGGGGAAAATCAACTGACTCCGCTGGGGGAGAGTAAATGACCCTACTGGGAAGGGTAGACTGTCTAAGTACAGCTCACGAGTTGGAAATGTTAATCCTCGGAGGCTAAACCACTCTGCTCGGGATGGGGAAATCCTTCTGGGGGATACCACACTGTCTGAATACAACCTACAATCTTGGAATCGCCAAACTCTGCTGAGGATAAATGACTTTGCTGGAGAATATCCTTTGGATAAGCTACGACTAGCTGGGGAATTTGATCCTTCTTTAGTAAGGGACATTGTTATCTCAAAAGCGCGACCTGCGTAGGGATCGAGTCTTTCGTTACGCTTCTGGTCAATACTGCAATCTTTTGATCGTCCACTTTGTACGGCTACGAACCCTGCAACACCACGAACAAGACAAGACAAGTCTATGCAACCAAATCTACTCAGGTTAGTGTTAGTGACATTATTTTCAGTTAATTCAAAGTTTTAGCAATTATTGGCAAGGGCCAGCGACGTTATACACTTGCTAGTTTCATTAAACCTAGGCGTTTATCACGTACAAAACAGTAAAGAACCAGCATCACATACTGAATAACATATTTTATTGATTGGGCCCCTAAACGGGCAGAGTTTTGTACACGGGATGTAACTCCTGAAAAGAGGAAGCTACACACAACAAATATATAAGTATACACAAGAAGCATAAATATAATGACAAATCAAATTTGTACACATGTCGGCAACGGGACGCAGACGAATATCACGAGCTGATCCTCCTATGACTCACCCGACTCTGATGCTTTTCCCGACATTCACACTTCCGAAGAGATTGTATCTGATAATCGACCCCTCAGGTATATTCTCCCGCGCCAATGCTCACTGCAGTATCAAATTCGGACCACAGTCATTTGCTTTTCAAATCCCTAACTTTTGCGCGAACCGCCCTTTACGGGTTTTCAGTTCACCGGGATACCCCTTTTTGCCGAAGCCGCCCAGTGTAGGTTTTCAACTTCGCGGGTGTACATTTTTTCAATTTTATCCCTAACTTTTGCCCGAACCTTTCATTCTGTTTTTGGTTCGCCAGGATGCCCCATTTTTGCCTGGACTCTCTTTTTTCTGTCCAGCGGGTCAATTTTAAGCAAAGTATTTTTTAATTGCGTCCGAATTCACAGGCGACGTAAAGTCTTCACCGTCCATGGTGGACAACAATAAAGCCCCTCCTGAAAAGACTTTTCTGACAACGTATGGCCCTTCGTAGTTGGGGGTCCACTTGCCCCTGTGATCTGCCTGCGGCGGGAGAATCCTTTTCAGCACAAGGTCGCCCGTCTGAAAGCTTCGAGGACGTATCTTCTTATCATATGCTTTCTTCATTCGGCTCTGGTACAAACGACTGTATGCTAGAGAAGCTAGCCTCTTCTCATCCATTAAGCTCAGCTGATTCAACCTGTCTTTCACCCGTTCTGCCTCGTTTAGTTGGACATCTCGTAATACCCTCAGGGAAGGAATCTCAACTTCCAGTGGTAGCACTGCTTCCATTCCATATACCAACGAGAACGGGGTTGCCCCGGTTGATGTGCGTACCGTCGTACGATAACCGTGCAAAGCGAAAGGTAGCATCTCATGCCAGTCCTTATAGGTCACCACCATCTTCTGAACGATCTTCTTTATATTCTTATTGGCCGCTTCAACAGCGCCATTCATCTTGGGTCGGTAAGGGGAGGAGTTGTGATGCTCGATCTTAAAATTCTGACACAGCTCCTTCATCATTTTGTTATTCAGGTTTGAACCGTTGTCAGTGATTATCCGCTCGGGGATCCCATATCTGCAAATGATATCTCTCTTGATGAATCTGGCTACCACCTGCTTAGTCACGTTTGCGTACGATGCCGCTTCCACCCACTTGGTGAAATAATCAATTGCTACTAGAATGAACCGGTGTCCATTAGAAGCCGTCGGCTCGATCTTTCCAATCATATCAATTCCACACATCGAGAATGGCCATGGTGATGTCATCACATTCAGAGGACTCGGAGGCACGTGGATCTTATCTGCATAAATTTGGCACTTGTGACACTTCCTCGCAAACTTGAAACAATCAGTTTCCATAGTTAGCCAAAAATAACCTGCCCGCAACAGCTTCCTCATCATAGCATGCCCACCAGCATGCGTACCAAATGTACCTTCATGTATTTCCTCCATGAGCAGCTTCGCCTCTTTCTCATCTACACAACGTAGCAGCACCAAGTCGTGATTTCTTCTGTACAAGACCCCATCCGGATTCAAATAGAAATTACCCGCCAATCTCCTGAGAGTCTTCTGATCGTGACCGGATGCCCCAGCCGGATACTCTTTGTTCTTCAAGAAATTAAGGATATCAAAATACCATGGTTTATCATCAGATGCTTCGTCAATGGCAAACACGAAGGCAGGTCTGTCAAGCCGAGAGATAACAATTCTGGGAGCCTCATTCCAGAAGTTGACTTTATACATGGAAGACAATGTGGCCAGGGCGTCAGCCATCTGATTCTCTGCTCGCGGTACATGATGCAATTCAACCTTGTCGAAGAAAGGCAACAATCTTCTTGCATAATTCATGTACGGTATCAAATTAGGCTGACGTGTCTCCCATTCTCCTTTTATTTGATTCACCACCAGAGCTGAGTCTCCGTATACATCCAGATTTTTGATTCGCAAATCAATGGCTTCTTCAAGCCCCATGATACAAGCTTCTTATTCGGCTTCATTATTGGTAACTGGAAAGGTCAATCGGGCAGTAAACGGGATGTGCGACCCGTGTGGAGTGGTGATGATTGCCCCTATTCCGCTACCATAGGCGTTTACAGCTCCGTCGAAGATCAACTTCCATTTGGAACCTAATTCTGGTCCTTCGTCTGGCAACGACTCTTCACAATCTTTCATCTTTAGGTACATGATATCCTCGTCAGGAAAATCAAACCTCATCGATTGGTAATCCTCAATAGGCTGCTCTGCCAAATACTCAGACAGTACACTCCCCTTTATAGCCTTCTGCGAGACATACTGGATGTCATATTCAGTCAAAACCATCTGCCAACGGGCAATTCTCCTCGATAATGCCTGCTTTTCGAATACATATTTGATAGGATCCATCTTCGAGATGAACATGGTTGTATGATTCAGCATGTATTGCCTCAAACGCTTGGCGGCCCAGGCTAGCGCGCAACAAGTTTTTTCAAGCATTGAATATCGAGATTCACATTCAGTAAACTTCTTACGCAAGTAATATATTGCATGCTCTTTTCTTCCTGTCTCGTCGTGTTGACCGAGAACACAACCCATACTTCCCTCAAGAACTGTCAAATACATAATCAAGGGTCTCCCCGCCACTGGAGGTATCAAAATAGGAGGCTCCTGCAAATACTGCTTTATTTTATCGAACGCCTTTTGACAATTTTCGTTCCACGTTACAGCTTGGTCTTTTTTCAACAGCTTGAATAACGGCTCACACGTGGCCGTTAGGTGAGATATGAACCGAGCGATGTAGTTCAACCTCCCTAAAAACCCGCGCACCTCTTTCTCTGTTCTAGGCGTCGGCATCTCTTGTATTGCTTTTATTTTTGCAGGATCGACCTCTATTCCTTTTTCGCTCACGATAAACCCCAGCAGTTTACCCGATCTCACCCCGAAGGTGCACTTGTTAGGGTTCAGTCTCAGCCTGAATTTCCTAAGCCTTTTGAATAACTTCAGCAGATTCACCAAATGCTCTTCCT